>JAOEGL010000002.1:34587802-35905302 GCA_034509955.1 Urosaurus nigricauda
CTAAGGATGAGACAATCTCCTCCCCTCCACGCAGACAATTATCCTTTACTCCATGAATGCTCAAAAAGAAGCCAAAATGTAGCCTTGCCTGTACTAACAAGACTTTGTTAACTCATCTATACCAACATTTACATCATATCACATAAAACACTAAGTACAGACAAGACATCTTTAACAGTTACTCACAACCATAAATCTGAGGGTTGTCTATGATACCAGCTACCAGACCATTTGCAGTACAAATTTGCACATGACAGCATTTTCAGCAATCAGCTTTCCTAAAAATTCAAGGCTGACAGAGTTAGCAATTGTACATGCTTTTAAAAAAAGGAAAACTGCAGTGTAAATTGAAGGGGCCCAATCTGCTTCAGGACTATAGGGTGGGAAAAGAATTATGGCCACTAAATCTCTGCATCTCCATGGTGGCTGAGGGGGCAGGGAGGATTCACACACCATCCAGAAGTGGCAGTACAACAGACACTTCTGTTGTGCTGCATTGGCATCTGAGGTGAAGCTAGGACTATTCAAGCTGTGACCGCCCCAGACTTAGCCTCTTTCTCATCATCTGGCACTCGAGGTGGGAACACTTTGAGAAAAAGTCTGGTGATAGGCACAAGCAGGACCTACAGTAGAGGGAAGGAACAGATGGCATGGAGGAAGTAGTAGACAGTGGTGTTGCTACAGCAATAAATGGGCAGTTGGCATTTGAGCTATCACCAGGCCCTTAAAGGAAGCAGGAAAATGACAGCATTAGAGGCAGTTTGCATGGTAGTGCACTGTCAGGCCCTGAAATAGGGAGGGTGCAGCAGCATAAAGGCTGGATGACAGGAGCTGTAAATAGGCCAGCAAATTCTCAGTTGGCACCCTGAAATTTAACAGACATTGTGAGGGAGAGTTCAGGATAGAAACTTTCATGTCGCATGAAGCCTAGAGTGGCCTACTGGCAGTGTCAACCTCAACAGTGATTTTGTTGGGCCTACCCTTGGGTGGAGCCCAGGCACCAGACCACCATCATCTTCATCAGAACATTGCTATTGCATTTCATAGAATTTGGAATGAGGCAACACTAATCTATTAAAACAAACAGAAGTTTCAATGGTTAATTGGCTTGATGAATGATTGAGCTGATAAACTGCCACACAAACGAGATGATAAGTCCCCATACAAGACCAAGCAACACCCAAAATATTTTGCAGTACCACAGGGATACTTCATATGAGCACACTGCTCAGAAAATCTGTTTTGCCCACCACCAACACCCACAGCCAAACCCAGAGGAGACAATGAAGCCCAAGGAGCTGGGAGACTATACTATCATCCCTGGTAGTCAAAAAGATTAAAAGTGTTTGACCCTGTGAGCCCTGGTCCCACTACCACACTTGAAGGAACTCAAGGATGCGTTCAGTGAGGTTCTGAGAATGTCCTCTGTTCAGGCAATGATAAAACCCATTTGTCTTGTGACTAGATGTTAATTGGTAGTAGCAGTTTTGTTTAGAAGTACTGGTAGTTAAAAAAAAACAAAACACCCTCCCTTGCATTATGCAACCTAACAGGATGCTGGATTGATGCCCTCCCTCCCAACCTGTTGCAAAAGCTCAGATCAGTTGCAGTGGCCTCCAGCCAGAGAATGAGGTGTAATGGACCCACCACTGCTGGCTAGGGGTCGCTGGAACTCCTCTTCTCAGTCTCAGCAGCCTTGCTGGAAAAAGAGCAAAGCTGCTGGGTTTTATAAGAGCTCACATCCTGGGAGTTTATCAAAGACAGAAATTGGAAGTATAATCTAATGGCAAGCATGGGGTTTCACGTTATTGCATACAGTGGTCCCCCAGGTTACGAAGGTAATCCGTTCCAGATTACCTTTCGTAACCTGGAAGTTTTCGTTTCCCGGGGGACCGCATTAGGAGACGGACCGCGCGGCCGATTTAAAGGGGCCGCACGGTTTTTCTCCTTCGGATCCCGGGGGATATTTTTTGGTCCCACCGGTTTCGGGTCCCGGGGATTTCGTTCCCCGGGGATTCGTAAACCGGGGGACCACTGTATTAAAGTCTCTCATGCAATTTCGGGCAAAAGAGAAGTCATTCTGAAGGCAATCATGGGTTTTACGTTATTTCGTATTAAAGCATCTCACACAATTTTGGGCAACGGGCAGTCATTTTCGGGCAATGGGAAGTCATTCTGAACGCATTCTGAACACAATTGGAATTCATGTAAATTCGCTAAAATAGTGAATTCATGTGAATTCGAATTGACTCCAATTGGCTCCATTCGAAATAAAGAGAAATTCCTCCTGTCAGATAAACTCCCTACTATCATTTGGGTTTGTTGTGGATGCTAAGGGCCATTTGTGAAACGCCTTGAAATGTTCCTTGGCACAGTTAAATTGCACTCTAGCATGCCTTAGACATCACAGAAGCAGAATACTATGGCTAATAGTAAATTTGATAGGACCTTTGATGTGAAAAATATGTTTTACACACACACACACACACACACACACACACTTTACCATATATTTGTATAGACACACAGAAGTTGGCGTATTTTCATGAAATAAGTACAGCCTCAATTGTGATAATATCTCATCAAAACAGTTGATGTTATTAAAGTGTCTTACCTGTTATGGTTGCTTTGTTGATGGATGGTTGGTTACACATGGGAGACCGTCTGACAGAAAGAGAAAGGGAGTGTCAGAAAAGTAATGTATTGGCATAAAGCAATTTGTATTAATACTGTCTTCGAACAATGTTGTTAGGAAAATAATGAGTTGTTTTTTTTAATATAGTAAATAACAATGACGAAAAGACAAAAGCAACTAATAAAGGCCAAACTGAGGGAGTAAATATTACCTCTGTTGCCCATATTTGTCAGGAGCTTTTGGAAGAAGGGTGCACCTGAAGTAAACCACACTAACAGTTTCTTAAAACTAATTAATATATCAAGAATTTAGACAGGAGAAAGGGATTAACATCATGCATAGGATTTTTAATTTTAAGAATTATCATAAGTGAAGTAAACAACCCCTTGTCAAATTAATATTTATTATATAATTAATGTAAGTTTAAAAATAAAGAAATAAATGTAAATATAACGTATTTGCATTTTTTCACTAACTTTCCTATCTCTGAGTGTACAGTAGATGCACTCTTAGACTGGGTGAAAGGCACTGGGAAGAAAGTGATAACTAAACAGTCAAAGGCATCTCCCCCAAGTATAGTTCCCCAGTCTTTAGAGCAGTCCTGCATCTAAAATGCACTGCACAAATAATCCAGTTTGAGATCACTTTAACTACCCTGGCTTAATGGTAGGGAATTCTGGGAACTGTAGTTTTGTTCAACATAGCCTTCTCTGTTAGAGAACTCTGGTGTCACAATAAACTACAGTTCCAAGGACTCCCTGGCATTGAGCCAGGGCAGTTAAAGTCAAACTGGATTATTTCTGCAGTGTGCTTCTTAAATGTGGTACATGCCCCCTTTTCGATGTAATTCAGATAAAAGAACTAAGGCCTCAAACAGATGGCCAAAAAGGGCTGCTGTTGGGCTGATCCAGGAGTAGGGCATGCACATGACGCATGCCCCCGTATCACTTGGAGACCGTGTGGAGGCTGAACGGGGGCTGCTGAATGTGGCGAAAAACCGGTCACAAAAGGAGGGGTTTCTTATTACTGCTTTTTGCAGCCTGTTTGGAACCACAGCAGCGACTACCTTCAAGAATGTAGCATCTGGTTGGTATGGTCACGCGGTGGTCCTGGGGCAAATGGGGAGCAGCCTCTAGCTGCTCTTTCTGCCCCTTCTGCTTCACCCCATGTCTACTATGTGCTGTCTTTTATTCCTTAGAAGATGGGAAATGATACAGGTGCAACAAATTAATAAGAAAAAAAGAAACACTTTTAAGATTAACTGACTCCATGTGAAGAGGACTGCCAGTGTATTTGTTCTGGATCATAATACAGAAAAAGGAGCACACAGCAAGGCTAAGTTTTTTTGTGTAACTTTTTTTTAATCTGCCCATAGGTACCTGAAATACGCCTGGATACATTTGATTAAATCCAGGATGGACAACTATGTGGAAGCCAAAGGCCAATTTCCCCCAACCTTGCCTCCTCTGAATGTTGCACTCTCCCCAGCAAGCACAAATACCTCCATTTTCCCCTTCAGTCCTTATCAAAATGGCAACTGGAAGTGATGTTACCTCCCTAACACCATTTTGAAAAGGACTGCAGAGGAAGTAGTGTATTTGGAAGTATTTGGAAGTAGTGTATTTTAACTATTGATTTTGTGTGTTTTTTTTAATTTAGGTTTTGTATTTTAACATGTTGTACCCTGCCTCAAGCCTTTATTCTTACTCTTATTCTTACTGGCGTGGGATTATGGATGCTTGTGGGGATGATGTAGGTGTGTTTTCACATGTTTTGGGGTTTTTGCTTTGGTTTGAATTGCCTGAAATATGTACCATTTAAAAATAAAATTGAGAGTGGGGGTTTGGTGGCTTTGGGGAACTGGTGGGAAGGCTTTGTGGGCCATGAAAATGGAGTTCAAAGGATATATGTAATCTGCGTGTTGCACTATGCACACCCCTACATCTAGAGGGCACCAGTTCATAGATGGTTCAAGTACATACAACACCACAGAGGTATTACACTATATGTTCTGCAAAAGGTGAAGAAATTGAAAAAAGGCCACACTTACTTGCTGGGTGCTCGATCCTGAAGGTTAGTTAATGCAGCAAAATTATTCCGTACAGTACGTAAGCTGGCTAGCACCTGTAGCAAATAAAGATGAATATGTTTCATTCCCGGAGTCTTCAGGTGTGTTGCCCATTTCTCTCTGTTCCATTTAGACAGTAAACAGAAGACTTTTAAAACAGACTAGTAAACTTTCCAGGATTATTGTGGTGTCCAAAGCCTTTGACCATTATTTGACAATGAAGCTTTTGTAAACACAGGGACAGGAGTTTTGCCACTTTCTTTTTTTTTTTTAACCAAAGAAACCATTATTTGTTTTTTAAAAGCAGCCTTGTTCAAAGAAGAGGAAAATTTCTCACAAAACACTCTTTGTCTCTCTCTTTCTCTCTCTGAAATGACTGAGCTTTGAAAAGAATAGGCCTTTGCTGTCTGGTACCCTTTGCATCAGAATAATCACAGCAGTTAACATCTGCACAAAAAGAACTTTTCACATCTGACATACAATCCACGTAAATGTCATTATCAAAGAAATTCATGTGATCTCTGTTCATGGGCAGCAGACAGACACATGCCTGGATAAACATCCATGGGGAGGGGAGGAACACCTTAAAGTATTTGAACTGAAATGGTTATTCTCATCCATATGACAGCAGTTTGGCGACACAGATCTGCACTGGTATGTGAGTGTGCACCTGGACAGACTGAGGGCATGGCCAACTCTGGCAGTGATGATCACCTCCATGGAGTTTATCATATGGAGGACAACTGGAAGTATAAACGGTGATTAACCTGTGATAATCCTGCAATTGCGCTAATGGTTTTCACATGACATTGTGTTCAAAGTGCTATTATCCCGTGAAATGGTTCCCTGGCCCTGTTGCAGTTGCCCACTCCTTCCTTAAGGTGATAAGCTTAAGCAGTTCTCTGGCTCCTGGTCATCCTCAAAAGGAGGATGCAGAGATATGAATATGATTGAATTTATTCTAAGAGGGTCTTAATAACTGAATTGAAATAACATTTTTTCCTCCTTCCCAGACCCAGATATGATCAACACTCCATTAAAACTGTGATATAGGAGAGGGAACCTATGCCGGCTCTGTGTTGTTGAACTGTAAGTCTCATCATCCATGACTAATGGTCATAGTGGCTGGGGTTAGAGAGAGTTGAAGTCCAAGCCATTTAGAGGATAGCATCTTGGTTGTGTCATTTCATGGCATTTCTAAACAATATGAGTTATAACTGAGACAGTTCCATTTCACAGTAGTATTCCTGAACAGCAGTGGCTTTTTCAAATATATGGCTGATCATCACCTGAAAGCAGAGTTGCCCTCCTTCAATATTTTCATATAAGGCTACATATCATGGGGTGCCTACCTGAGCAAATGGTGTCACAATCAAGTCATCTCCATGTCTGAAAAGTAAAACAGAATAGAAAAAAAAATCCAGTATTAGATGCGATGGAAGGCTTTCCCCTTCAACAAGTGATGCTATTAAAATTCAACCCATCCACCCCAATCAGCTCAGAAATGATAATCTGTTACATTACTTTTGTGAGCACCATCATTACTTCATCATCTTGTATTAATTCTAGCTCTGCTATCAGAAGGCATAGGCACAATGTAACTGTAGCCTGATCACTTGGACATTGGAACACACTATGACTTCAGTTCTGCTTATTTAGACTGGTGCACAGCTGTAGGAGAGAAATGAGCAGAGACTGAGGCCTTTGGAGCTCTGCTTTGTTATCCTTAAATTCAATGGAATTACATTGCTGTAGCATTAGCCAGACATGCCCTGAAACTTTGTAGCACCCATAATTACTTTTTTATTGCAGAGGCCTACCTACCTAAACTTTGAAAGTGATTTGCACTGAGTGTTACTAACGGAATAATAATTTGTGAGGATTGGACAAGCTAGTCACTGGAGATGACAGGGAAGTGTTTCATACACTAATAAAAACCAGTCAAAGTTTTCAAGTGACTCACATGTCCGCGGACGTGTTGCTGAGTGTGTGCTGTTGCTGCAGCAACTGTACCCACATCATGCTGTGACGTCAGAGGAAAAAATCAGAGTGATGTGTCTTGGCGGGTGCAGAGAAAGAGCAAGGAGATCACCATCACTACCGCCAGACACCTATCCTATGCTGTGCCCAAAGTATATCTCTCTCACACAAATAAAATATTTCAGAGCTGTGCAAAAGTTAACACAAACTGATACCGCTTGCCTTTGATATTCTGCATAATGTTACCAGATAACTGAATATTATAAAGAAGAACACTGAAGAGATGGCATGACAGAATGTCAGATCACGGAGCAGGACAAGGTACCATAAAGCTCTGTGATGCTGTATGAAGGTATCTGTATTCTCTTACCTTTGAAAGTCTAATTTTCAGCTGCAGCTTCCCAACAAGGCTACTGCCTCACTGGAGATGGAGGAGGGGAGGGGGTGTGGAGGGGGACCATAGCCATGTTGGGAAGGGATGGATGCAGCTGAAAGTTGGAGTATGGAAAGTAAGAGAGCATAGGTGCCTTCATTCCACTTGGCAGAGATTTATGAAACCTTGGTCCAAAACACATTGCAGAAATAAAAAAAAAATCCAATTTGAGACCACTTTAACTGCCCTGGCTCATATTAAAACTGTAGTTTTGTGAAACATTTAGCCTTCTCTGTGAGAGAGCTCTGGTGCCACAATAAAGTACAATTCCCAGGATTCCCTTGGACTAAGCCAAGGCAGTTAAAGCAGTCTCAGACTGGATTATTTCTGCATTGTGTTTGGATTCTAGTCTTGTTCCATGTCCAGGATTAAAATTACAGGAACTTTGTTCCATATCCAACCAGGCAGTCTGTCTGTCTGTCTGTCTGTCTGTCTCTCTCTCTCTCTCTCTCCCTCTTTCTCTCTCTGTGAAATCTTCACACCGAGTAAAAGCAAATGACCAAACTAATCAGTGCAATACAGATGACTTGGCAGTAATGAGTAAGTGCCAAAATTACTCCTAGTGCAGGAGTGTGGGGTGATAACCTGGATGTAACAAAACTAGAATCATAGAATCATAGAGTTGGAAGAGACCACAAGGGCCATCCAGTCCAACCCCCTGCCATGCAGGAACTCCAGTCAAAGCATCCCCGACAGATAGCCATCTAGCCTCTGCTTAAAGACCTCCAAGGACGGAGACTCCACTACACTCCAAGGGAGTGTGTTCCACTGTCGAACAGCCCTTACTGTCAGGAAGTTCCTCCTAATGTTGAGGTGGAATCTCTTTTCCTGCAATTTGTATCCATTGTGTTCTTCCATATATCTAGTTTAGTAGTCACTTACTTGCTGTGCTGATTTGGGCGAAAGTAACAGAATACGAGAACCCAGGAAGCTGCCTCCTACTGAGTAAGGCCATTGGTCCATCTAGCCTAGCATTATCCACTATGACTGGCAGCGGCTCACCATTATTTGGAGTACAGTTCTTTCCTAGTCTTGCTGGGAGATTCTTGGTAGTTTCCTAGCCAAGCTGTAACCAAGTCTGGCCTAGCATAGCTTCCAAGACTGGATGAGATCAGGTAGGTTCAAGTGGTATGGTATTGGCAAATAGGCAATAAGGAAAAAATGATTAGAGCAGAGGTGAGTCCTGGGGCCCTTTCACACTTTCCAATAAAAGCACCATGATTCCACTTTAACTGCCATGTCTGCACCTTTGGAATTCTATACATTATAGTTTGATGAAGCACTACAGCTCGCTGGCTGCGATTTCTAAATTCTCCTCTCTAAACAAAATCCCAGGATTCCATGGCTGTTAAAAGTGGGATCTTAGTGCTATAACTATGTTGTGTGAAGGGGCCCCGGTTCACTTCCTTTAATGTCCTCAACTGGAGAGAATACTCTTCTCTGTATAGTATATCTGCATAGTATCATCCTGAATGCTGTACCTGAATTATACTTCAGTGTGATGAAAGCAGGCAAGTGGCATGGAATCAGCATACATATAATTATCATTCTTACCCTGAGGATAAACTGAATGTCAATAGGACTGGACACTAATAAATATGTGGGACAAATCTGATGCTTGCAGCAGATTAATGACAAATTTGAAGGGGGGGGGAGATGCAGATCCCCTCCAAAAACCATCTGAATGAATACTGAGCAAAGGATTAGTAACCACATAATTTTGCAAGCCAACTGGAACAGAAAAATAGGAAACTAGAGCAAAGGGAAGGCAAAAATGCCCTGGTTAAAGGGATTGGTTAGCTGGAATCCCAAAGTGGATTAAGGGGAAGCGTATGCTGCAACATTTTATCAAATATACAAACAAACACCCAACAAAAACAAAAAGAGAGAGAGCTGATAGCTCATTTCCTCTGGGTCCCAACTCTCCTCTTCCTCTAACTCTAGTAAGATTGAATCTGTCTGAGTGGTAGCTTCCATATTAAAAGAATGGTGAACTCATTCAGTTTTTTGCTTGAACTTTAGACATCTCCAAGGCAGAGGTATCACTAAGAGGAGCGAGGAGTGCAGACCATACCAGGTGATAACTCTGAGGTGGAGTAACATTCGGTGAGGCCTTCCTCCTACTGTGGGATAGTGGAATGCAAAGTTGCTGCCCCTTCTTCTTGACTGCTGTTGCTCTCAGCTGAGGGAACCTAGACACTGGAGAAGAAGGCAGGGGTGCATACCTCTTCCATCCCATCCTGCCTCTTTGTTTGCCTCCCCCACAACAGCCGGCTGGCTGGCTGGGTGAGCAAAGAAGAGGAGAAGGGAAAGGGAGGGCAAGGTAGGCCAGCTCCTTTTTGGGTTTGACCATGTGGCAGGGTAGTCAGCGGGGTAAGCGATCGAGGTAGCAGGATGGGGCAGGCCACACACCCAGTACCCCTTTCCAGATACCTGCACCAAATGACACCAGCCCTAGTGATGCCACTGTTCCAAAGTGCTAAATTCTGTCCCATAATTATCTTCAGGACCTTGGATAGCTCCACTGAAGTTCAGTTCAAAACCACACTCACCGTCTTACAGACATGGAAGCCACCAGCAATCTGGTGCTGTTGCCAATTACCTCTCCTACCCTGTCCTCTTTTTACAGTAGATGAAGCTACCCCACGCCTATGGAATCTACTGCCTCCTCTCCATAACTCAAGGGTGGACAAAGAGATCACCTGGATAGTAAAATTTACTGACAGAACTTTGGGTACAGATTGGCGAGGATTTTTCACTCTCCATCATTTAACAATACAAGTTGAGTATCCATTATCCAGAATGCTTGGGTCCAAAAGTGTTCCATATTTCTGATTCCCCTCCCCCTCCTCGATTTTGAAATGTCTGTATTTCCATATATGTACATAATGAGACACCTTGGAGATGGGACCAAAGTCTAAACACAAAATTTATTTATATTTCATATGCATCTTAAACACATAGCATGAAGGTAATTTTACACATTATATTATTTTATAATTTTGTGCATGGAACAAGGTTTGTGTACATTGAACCATCAGAAAGTAAAGGTGTCATTATCTCAAACACCCATGACAGAATGTTTTGGTTTTTGGAGCATTTTGGATTTTGGAATTTTGGATGAGGGAGGCTCAACCTATAAAAACAACAAAATGAATCCCTGCCACCAGCATTAAATTCTACTTCTGAAATGAAGAAAGCATGTGCAAATTATGATTTTAAAAAGAAGAAGAAAAGGGACTGTGAGCTGAATTTATTCTGGTACATAGAAAATATCTGGGAGTTGTGTTCTTTGAACTGAAACCTATGTCTTCTGCATCAGGTTCATGAATGCTGGGGATATAGCAAAAGAGCAATGCAAATGCTATAAGCCCAGGGTATGCTCACTACTACCTTATAATGCTCAACCCTCAAACAAGTCAAAGAGTTTTTTCCCCCTGCTTCTGCAAGATTAAATAAGATGGGCTATTATTAATGAGCCATAAATAATGCATTTTAAAACACAGCAACCAATGAGCACCGTATTTTTCCCTTTTCAAGCAGTGTTATAGATAAGAGGTTTAATTTTCAGGCTGCTGGACAATGTAATGTCACACATTTATATCCAGATAGCAGCAGGAAGGAATGTCATGTGTTTCTAAACATAGAAATGGCTGCTCACCTTCAAGGATATAGCTGAAGAAAAACAACAACAAAGAACAAAGAGTGACATGAGTGAAATAGGAGTTCAACAGAAATGGTGTTTTCCATTAGTATGTCTATAAATGCCTTGACTTTCAGAAGATTAATACAGATAGAGAACTGAAAAAACAAGATGTTTATAATATAGAGAACACTGATTTTATTGTATCTCGTAGAATTGGTTTGCATGGTTTTAAGACGGCCAGTTCTTCTATGAGTCAGGTAAGACTCCCACCTCAGGCAGTGGAGCATGAGGGGTGGTAATTAGCACTACACTGCTGGGAGTCTTCCAACTACCTTCTTCATGGGGTAATTCTACCAAAGAGATGTGTGACAGGGATAGTAGCCTTTGTTCTTCCACCTTGTGGCAATAGTAGGTCCTTGGTACCCAGTGGGGTTTGGTTCCAAATCCCCTTTTGTGGATACCAAAATCTGGGGATGCTCAAGTCCCAATGGTGTTGTAAAAATATGCCCCTTATATAAAATGGCAAAATCAAGCTTTACTTTTTGGAATTTATATTTTAAAATTTTTTTTCAAGGAATGGATGGTTTAATCTGTGAATAAAGAATCTGAGGATATGGAGGACTGGCTGCTGTAAGGTTGGTTTTTACTGGTCTTGTCATTCTGAGTCTTAGAGGGGAAGTGGGAAGGGGGAGGCTAGGAGGAAGAAGGAGGAGGATGAAGAAGAAGAAGCGGAACAAGATGAGGAGGAAGGTATAAAAATATACAGCTATCTTACAGAAAGTCAGATTCCATTATTCCAATTTAGCTTGTTCTTCTGTGACTGGTGTGGTTTTTCCAGCATCTCACAGTGAGATGTTACCTGAAATGCTAGCAATTAAAATGTACTTTGTTACTAGGCTTTATTAGTACTAGTAATGGATAGATGGATGGCGGAGTGCATAGAGGGGTAGACAGATGAAAAGATTCCTCTATTAGCAGGATAAAAATTGTGAGGTTATCCTGGAAAAATTTCAAGAAACATTGGATGAAAGAAGTTTGAATAGTTTGGCATTGATCCAGTGATGCACTATACTTAGGAGTCAGAGTGGTGCATATCAAAATAATGACCATCTCATGATGTTGCTACCACATGTTACTGGTACCCCACTAGGATGTCCACATGCCATACTTTATGAGGGACAGTCCTCTATGTGAAGGACTGTCTTCTACTTGTAGATCATAATCTTTAGCACCTTGGCAGCAAACTGAGCAGGCACACAAGTTCCCAGTTCATACTTTTCCTCATATTGTGAATTGGATTATTTTTTGTTGAAATGGTAGTAATTATTCCTAAATGTCTGTCTATAAACAAAAGGGAGGATATGTATGTTTTCTAGAAACTAGTGTAATCTTTTGCCCTCTTTTTTAGTGATGCATTAAGTGGCCACCCTATAAGACTTACAGCAGAGGGTTTATATGAGTCTTGTAGTGAGCTCATAATCTGATCAAAAGCAAATCCATATATGTAATTAGGATCTGATTCACAATCATGAGACAGTCCATCCTAGTAGATACAGTTGCCAACAATTTGTAGGCTGACAGCTAAGAAATAAAATGTCACAATGTAAACTAAAATTAATATATCTAAATCACCAATAGTGAAACTGACAGATGTAAAACAGAAGCTTCTTTTGAGACAAGAAAAACAACAGCCCAGAAGATCAGGAAAGATACTGTAAAGCAAAACTAAAGCTGAAGTTTGGAAACCAAAGTAGAGGCATGAGGGAGGCCTCACACAGCCTTAGTACTGACCAAAGAATACAGTGCCAACCATCATGGATACACAGAATGGAAAGAGTTCTTGAGAGTTGCTGTGCAAGACTGGAAGAGTTTATGTGTGCTTTGTTGTGAGATAAAGATATTATTGTTGTGAGATCAAGCTGTCGAATAAGTGATATTCCTAAGGGCTGCGGTGTCCGATTTTACAATTTCTTTAGAGAGTCTTGTCACAAGGCAGACTATAATGATCATCATTATTTAGCTATTTGTTTTACGTTTTTGTATTGCCCAATTGTTGGCACTCCCTGGGCAGTTCACAATACTGTTTTTCTGTTACAATTAAAACAAATTAAACGGCCATAGAGTACGTAAGAACAGCAGGAGAGGACAGGACAACATCTGTGCAAAGATATAAAAAGCACTAAAACTTTTGTTAAATGATAATAAAAAGTGGCACCATTATTCCAGGAGGTGTCAGGCTAATTTGTTTTGACCAAAAGACTATCTTCAGTTGTACCTCTAGCCATTTTGTATAAAGGACACCATTTTACTATGTCATTATTTACAATGGCACTTGAACATCCACAGATTTTGGTATCCATGGGTGGGATCTTGCAACCAAAGCCCAGTGGATACCAAGGGCCCATTGTACCAGAATTAAAACTGTAATTCTGAATTTTGGCTGAAATCTTTTTCCCTGTGTTTTCCATGCATCGATTATAATCACCCAATGTTCAGAGACTGCATTAAATACTTACATATCACTAGCAATGGAGGAATTCCTGGACATGGACTTTGGAGAGAGGTCATAGTCACTATCAGACCGATAGAGGAAGGACTCCCGACGTTGACTGTGAACAAAGTTAGCTTGCAGAATAAGCCCAGATCCAGGGCTTGTCATGGGATCCAAGGGACTCCGTCCCGATGAGGTGCCATTGTCTACGTCAAAACTGTAAGAAAGAAAGGGGGAGAAATCAATGTTACTGCACAATCCTGACAGTAGCTTCAGTCTTTTTCTAACTACACAATTATAGCACTAGGATACAACTTTAATTGCCATGGTTCCAATCTATAGAACCCTGTGATCTGTAGTTTAGTGAGGTATTTATAACTTTACCAGAGAGCTCCAATGCCTTGGGAAACAACAAATCCTATGATTCTTTAGGATGGAGCCATGGTATTTTAAGTGATATGAAACTGCTATAAATGTGCAGTGTGAAATAGGTCAAACCCAGCCTCCCTTTACTGCTTCAGTCTTTTTCTTCACACCTGTTTATCCAGTTAATGGCTTGTGGCATGAATGCATTAAAAGTGTCTATAACAAGGAAAACACAGAAATGGGAAAGCCAAAAAGAAAATCCATGGTGACAATTACTGCCATCTATTCAATTTTAAATCAAAGATTTTAACTGATTTGGGTAGCATGGGCATCTTTGAGAATCTGATGAAAGGTATGGATCTCCCTCCCTAGAAAAAAGCATGTAAGCACAATTTTCAAAATACTGTAACAAGAAATAAATCAAAGAGGTGTGTGTGGAGGGGGGAATTACATGTTTTTGTGCCTGGTTCACAGACCATCCATGGGTCCATGGACTACAGGTTAAGAACCCCTGTTTTGTATGAAAAAAATCATTTTATTAAATTTATAATAAGATATTTATGTGATAGTAAATTACACCTTTGTTGTATTTGCCTTTCCCCCAAAGGTGAAAAAAGGTCTGTCTCTCATTTTTATCTTTACACATCCCTGTGAAATAGATTAGGCTGAGAAACAGTGACTGGGCTAAGATCACTCAGTGGACTTTATGGCCCAATGCGGAGTTGATCCTGGCACTCCCAGGTCCTGTTTCAGCACATCAACCACTACTCTATCCTGGCTTTTCTTGCAACTTCTTAACTTGATTCCAGGGTCAACCTAGTATAACTTCCAGTTGTTTTGGACTAGAAACAGAAGACTCATCTCCCTAGTTCTGAGGGTTTTTTCTTAAAATAATAATAATAATAATAATAATAATAATAATGCAACTTTATGTATTCCTTAAAAGTTAATGCTTGGTATTTCTCAAAACTGAAACCAGAATTTGAAACAGAGAATGGGGTTGTGGTGATGGTACATTTACTTTCTCGTGTAGCTATAAATTATTTCCACTTAATGCCCAGTCCTTGCAAGCAGGCACCCACCTGGGTGTTCCTTTTTTTAAAAAGTTCCTGTTCCACTTCCTCTGTTTGCAATTACATGGTTCACAACAAACAAACCACGCAAATGCAAAAGTGAATTCAAATATCTTTCTGTGTGGTGTTCTGTCAATACCTACTACCCTTTTTCAGGTTTTCTAGGTAAACAAACATGGCATTGCTTGCTGGCTCTTCTCCTCTCTTTTCCTGAATATTGTACCTCTCTGTGATGTCTCTGTATAATGTTCAACAAAACATAGTATTCTACCTCTAGTAGTAGTAACAACAACAACAGCCATACAGTCAGCCCTCTGTATCAACAGATTCTTTAGCCATGGATTCAAGCAACCACAACTTGAAAATATCCATATTCATATATATATATATATATATATATTCTCTAAAAAGCAAACTTTGATTTTGACATTTTACTCTATTGTATTTAATAGGTCTTGAGCATCCACAAATTTTGGTATCTACAGGGGATCCTGGCACCAAATCCCAGTGGATAACAAGGGCCCACTGTAATACAGGTTTTTAAGAGTAAAGCTGCTTTTTGAGCCTGATCCAAAATGAAAGAAGATAAAGAAACACCAATCACATCAAACTGGAAGAAAATATGTATATTTATAACTTCTATCAGATGCTACTCAAACTTCCCCAAGCTAACTGTTGGCCCCTGATCACTTCAGACCAGATATACCTTTGGCAGAATACTGCAAATATTCAAATAGATTATTTTTTATAACACTGTGCCAAACCATGAACCCTGCATAGAAATGAGTTGTGAGGTGGAAGGGATGTACAACTGCATTAATGGGGCCTATTCACACTACACAATTACACCACTATAGTTTAACTTTAATTGCCATGGCTGCATAAAATAGAATCCAGGTGAGAAACTAGTATTCTCTGAGAATACTAAACACCCCTTCCTAAATTACAAATCCTATATTTTCAAACGATGAAACCATGGAAATTAATGTGGAATTTTAATACTATAATTGTGTCTGGGAGCCAAAAAACAAAAACAAAAACAAAACCAAAAAACAAACAAACAACAAAAACCCAAAAAACTGTTCTTGGAATATTTGTAATTTGCCATGCATATCCAGGTTGCAGTACACCACTAAGGTCACTAGATGGGAGTCTAAAACAGCAAGGCAACCAACTTCCAAGATACAAATTGACATTTGAAATTGGTATTGCTACAGCACCCAGAGAGAAAATATTTCAGACATACAGTACGCGTACATCATTCACCTGCAAAATTTGATTCATGGAACTTGGCCATAAAAGCAAATAGGTCAATCTTCCAGGAAGGCAGACGATGAAAATACAAGGTTGCCAGATCATACTACCCATTCATTTCAGTTTACGTTGGTGCTGAGTTGACGTAAAACTTGCAGAAACAGTTTTGATTTTTCTACTTAATTTCCTACATTTTACAAGTCGAGGCAAAGAACAAAACAGTGGCCAAGAAAGACTGGCAAATAAACAGTGGGAATAAAGAAACAAGACACCAAATTCTTCTTAGTTTAGTTCCAGAACTGAGCGCATTAGTCTTTCAGTTTTTTTTTAAAAAAAGCAATACTCCTGTTTCCATACACCACTCCTCACAAAAAGCTTTCTTTGTCTCACAGCCTGATTTTGAAAAATTGTTGCCATTGTTAAATCATGGTGGTGGGGGACATTAAACAATCTTTGGTAATACTTGAGATCACCAAAACATTTACCAGCAGAAACCTCATCTGCTTCTTTGTTCAACCTTTGGTTAACAACGTTGGCCTCATCCATCAAAAGGGAAGCAATAACTGAGCCAAGAGTCCAAGTGTCTGCTTTCATTTACATGGGAGAACACAAACGGCTGAGAACTGGTGATAGGTATGATTTCAAAGTACATTAGTTGATTCATAAGTGACCAGTAGCTAAGTACAGTCTGACCCATGTATCCATAGAGGATCCATTCCCATGGTTACCAGAGATAAGTGGAAACTGCTGTTACGTATGAACATTATATTTACAGCAAAGGTTGATCATAGAGTTGTGCTGGAGGACCTCCAGATGCAGGCCATCTGCTGCTGCTCTCATCATGACGATGTGAGCTGTAATTCAGAACACCAGGTAGGGGCCCGGTTGAAAAAGGGTGAACGATCCAACTAATGTATCTGCAGAACTCATGGTTTCACTAATTGTTTCTGAAAAAAATGTTCTCCCATGCATTGTTAGGTCCTTCAGTGCG
This sequence comes from Urosaurus nigricauda, assembly GCA_034509955.1. NCBI lineage: Eukaryota > Metazoa > Chordata > Lepidosauria > Squamata > Phrynosomatidae > Urosaurus > Urosaurus nigricauda. Next base: position 34,604,740 of record JAOEGL010000002.1, read on the forward strand.
ATTCTATGGTATGCTTCCACTGGAAGTTGACCATAGCGTTGCATTGGAGGAAGCAGAGATTCCTAGAGAGGTTTTCTCTCTAGGCATTTCTAGGTCCTCCAATGGATTCTATGAGATCATTCGGGAAGTTGTTCATTTCAATAAGGTTCGTAATTATGCATGGTTCTGCATTTCCACAGTAAGTCCAGAGATGTATCCCTTGCAGATATTGGGTCATACTGTATCATAAATCAGTCACAAATTTAAAGGTATTGAAGGAGATTTTCTTTTAATCCTCTAGGATTCATGAATGGAGTCTGATAGTAGATTGAACTCAGCAATTTATTTAATGAGACAGTACCGGATAGACAGGAACTAGCATGGGCCAGTGGTCTGAGTGTTGGATTGTGACTCTGGAGACCAGGATTTGATTCCCAGCTCAGCCATGAAATCCACTGGGTGACCTTGGGTAAGTGACATGGCCCTCAGTGTCAGGGAAAGCAATGGCAAACCCTCTCTGAACATAAGTCAGAAACAACTTGAAGGCACACAACAACCAGCTAGATGGACACTGGTTCAGTAGCCCAAGGCTCCATTCCAAACAAGCAATTACACAAACTTTATACGTACTTCCTACAAAAAACATGCAGTGGCAGCAACTGAGCAACAAACAGTTATGACAGCCAAACAAAGCTCACCAATGAAGAGGAAGCAATGTTTCCAAACTATGTATGTCACACTTGTTCTTTGTAACTTATTCTGCTATTCTAACAGCTTTTGCATCAGAACATGTCAAGATGTTTTGGAACATGGCACAGAATGGTTTGTACATGTGTAGCTTAACTTGAAATCACTAGGAACTTACAACATTTCCTACATCTAAACAAACTGATTTTTTCAATATGGCTCTACTTTATTTAGGCCTCACACTCACTTTCTGATGTTCACCCTTCAGTACTTTGTTACAATGGGAGAATACCGTATTCTTCAATCTCCAATTGTACTCTGCTTAATATTACTTTTGCAAGCATATTTTCACGCTGCATGCTATGAATTTTATGGTGGCTAAGCAAACGTAATGTTCTGCATATGTCATTCATTACACAGTTCTCTCCCTCCTTTGGACATTCATGGGGCCAGCTGACAACTCATCACCACCAAATCACAATAAAGAAGAAGCCTAGCCATTGAAAGCCCAGATTAAAAGAAAGAGAAAGATAACCAGCAAAACATGAATTAAAGACTAGGTGTTTTTTTAAATACTTTATTTATATTTTGAAAATCTTCTGCAAGATGCTTTGAAAAGCAATATAAAATATAAGCAAACCTTGGCTAGCTCAAACTTTTAATTTTAGGGTGTATCTACATTACACAGTTAGACCAGTGTAATACCACATTAACTGCAATCCATATCGCTCCATCCTATAGGACAAGGAGGCTAGGCTTGGGGATGCTGAGCCTCCCATGAAATGATCAGGCACCAATGATTACAACTACTACTACTACTACTACTACTACTAATAATAATAATTTCATACCCCACTCTTCAGCTCTAAAAACTATCAGAGCGGCTTACAATCATTATTTCAACTAGATGGTTCCCTGCCTTCTCTTCCATGTACTTGAGCTCCTGTCCTAATTTATAGCCAGTTTTACATTCATTTAATAGGTTTATACATATTTTCCCCTTTCTTAATACAGTGGTCCCCCGGGATCTGAATCCCCCGGGGAACGAATTCCCCGGGGTCCGAAAGCGGCGGGACCGCAAAAATCCCCCCGGGATCCGAAGGATCCCCCAGGGAACGAAGCGGAAAAACCACGCGGCCCCTTTAAATCGGCTGCGCGGTCCGTCCGCTAAAGCGGTCCCCCAGGATACACGCATTTCCGGGTTACGAAAGGTAATCTGGAACGGATTACCTTCGTAACGCGGGGGACCACTGTATATCAATAGAAACTTAGAGATAGAAGGGCCCACAAGGGCTATCCATGAGGAATACATAAGTAAAGCACTCATGAAAGATGCCTATTCAATCTCTATTTAAGGATCCCCAAACATAGTAAGCCCACCAGCCTCTGAGGCAGTTGTACTGCTCTAACAGTAGAAATGTTCTTCCTAATGTTTGAGCAGAAACTCTTTTTCTTATCATTTGAATCCACTGGTTCATGTTCTAGTCTCTGGAGCAACAGAAAACAAGCTTCCTTTACCTTAGACATGTTACTCCTTCAGATATGTAAAGACAGCTGTCGTCACTTCTCAGTCTTCTCTTCTCCAAATCAAGCATACCTAATTCCCTAAGTAATTCCTCATAAGGATTGATTTCGAGACCTTTGTCATCTTGATCATTCTTCTCTGGACACAGTCCAGCTCATTGATAGCTTTCCTGAACTGTGGTGCCCAGAACTAGACACAGTATTCCAGATGAGGCCTGGTCAAAGAACAGTAAAGTGGCAGTAGTACTTTCCTTCTGAAAACCATACTCCTGTTGATGCAGCCCCGAATGCTTTGGCTACCACACCACACTACTGACTCAGTGCTGTTTAGCTTGTAATCCCTAAAACTAACCCTTGGCTTAAAACATTAAGATCCTTTTCACATTTTACTGCTTTCAAGCCAGGTGTCACCCATTCTACATTTGTAAATTTCATTTTTCTGGCCTAGATTTAGGATCTAACATTTATCTGTGTGGAATTTCATTTTGTTAGTTTTGACTCAGCTCTCAATCTGTCAAGGTCAATTTGAATTTGATTCTTAAGGGAGCCCTGGCAGAGCAGTGGTTAAATGCCAGTGCTGCAGCCACAAGGTTGTGAGTTTGGTCCCAGGGGCTCCAAGGTTGACTCAGCCTTCCTTTTATAAGTAAGTAAAATGAGTACTCAGCTTGTTGGGGGCAATTGGCTTACATACTGTAAACTGCTTAGGGAGTGCTAATTCACTGATAAGTGGTTTAGAAATGTACATGCTATTGATATTACTATTTTCTGAGGAAGTCACTACCAGCCCTCTAATTTGGTGCCATCTCAAAATTTGATAAGTGTGCCTTCTACTTCATCGTTTATATTATACAAGTCACTTATGAAGATGGTAAACAACACTGAGCCTAGAACAGAACCCCAAGGCACCCCAATATTCACTTATCTCCAGGATGACTGTAAAACAATCATGGGGGATCTTGCCCAAAACCTTACTGAAATGAAGATACACTACATCTACAGCACTATTCTGATCTACCACCCTTATTATCCTATCAAGAAAGAAAGAAAGAAAGAAAGAAAGACTAGTTTGACATGACATGTTTTTGAGCAACCCATGCTGTTTTTTAGTAACCATAACATTCCTTTCTAAGTGTATAATCATCTGTTCTAATCACTGTATAATCATCTGTTCTAAAACCTTTCCTCTCATTGAAGTCGAACTGATTGGTGGGTAGTTGCTTGGGGTTTCTTTTTTGTCCTTTTTGCAAATGGGGATAACATTTGCTCTCCTTTAGAACTTTGTTTAAAGCAAAAAGCATTGAAAAATTATATAACATTTCATTTATTATTTTATCATTGTGTTCATTATAATCATATTTTTACTTACTGTAGTTGGTGGTGGTATTATTATTTTTTATGCTGACTTTTTACTCTTTGGTAAAAAGTAGTACAGTATGACCCCCAAAATCTGTGGGCGATACATTCCCAGACTCAACACAGATAGGGAAATCACAGATAATAGTGAACCCTATATTTCCACCAGATTTTAACTACATTGTTGCTGTGGTGGACCTCCATATGCTTAGAGAGACCATATTTTTTCATATGTTTCACAGTATCATAGTGAAAGTGTGGGTACAGGTCCTGTAGATGGGGGAGCATATTTTACACAAAACTCATAATGACCTGCGTGCCAAGTTTAACCTTGCCCCTAAGCCCCTTAAAACCATTTCTCGAGGTCCTGCTCTAGGATCCTGGTGTTTGTACTTTGGTAAGGTACTTGGCATTTTCTACACCACCATAGCTTTCTAGCTCTAAGCAACTAATCCTACTATAAATCCCAGGATTTATAGGAGCTATAGGAGTCAAAATAGTATCAACATTCTATATCTGTGGAGTTTTTTAGTATGCTGGATGGGCATGTTGGTCAGGAGTTAATTTTTGTTTGCTTGCAAATGTTCTTGGACTGGAAAAAAGAAAGGAAGAAAGAAGAAAAGGAAAGAATCTGTACTCATTCCTCTACAGGATGTATTTGCTTATATAAAGCTTGCACCATTTACATGACCCAAATACATGCCCTGCCCCTGGGGTGTATTCAGCTTTCCCAGGCTTCCATGTGAAATGAAAGGAAGGAGGGGGTCCATACTTTTATGAATTGCATCTTACAGTTTAAAGCAGATGGGCCATCTGAGAAAGAACTCAGACTGAGGAATGACAATTTCCGCAAAAGTGAATAAAGGTTAAAAGATAATCTGTGCACTGGCTCAACCATTGCTTCAGGCCACCCAGGAAGAAAAGGAGAACGTGAACCAGACAACTGCTTTGCCAGTTTTTGCAAGGGGGTTGTGATACATTGAAGGATGGGTTGATTTTCCCACAGTACTAATCCTACTGTGAACAGGAAAATATTAATCTTTTTGACATCCATAGTGAGAACAGTTTTTCCTATTTTACCCTAGAAGAGTTCCAAGAGGAAGGATACCCTCTCATGCCTAGCAGCATCAGAAGATACATATTTGTACCATTTTTTTAAAAAAAATCAGTATCTATTTTTGTTCCTTGCCTTTGTTAATAAGGTGGTACTCAAAATTAGCAAGATAGCATCATTGCATGAGAATATAAATTTAGAAATGGGGGGGAACACAACTAGCAAATGTCATAATTGTTCTGTCAATCATTTCCTCTTTCTTTAAGTCTTGGAGAAAACAAGACAGAGTGTGGTAATGTTACTTTTGTAGATATCCCCCTATTTCCTCAAGCAACATCATTACTGACCATACAAGTGGAGGGGGGAAATGGATTCTGGGTGTTGTAGGTCAAAAAATAATATTTCAGCAGTCTACAATAAACTAATACATATGGAAAGTGCCATTTTACATCCATTCTCTAGTTTACATGCATCCTTTCTGGGTTAGTAAAATTGTCTTCCATATTTTCTAACATTTCACATATGAAATCCAGGACACATGAAGCCAATCAGCATTATAGTTTGGTCAAGATGGCAAAAGTTATTAATGAGGAAGAACACATCTGCTAGATGAATTTATCTTTGCCTGAACCTAGTGTAAAGATCAGGATTGCACCCCCTTCCCTACTTCTGTTGAGTTAACGGAGCGCAAACTACTTTTGCACTGTGAATTCAATTTTCAGTAATTTAATTCAGCTGAAGACAAAGGGGAAAGTGGGAAGAGGAGAGAGAAACTGGGACATTTTAAAAGGAGCTGAAAAAGTGAGCTGACAAGAGATTTAATTGGGACTGTCCCTGCCATGTTGGGACAGTGGGAGGGTATATTCTTCTATGTTGGAAATCAATACAGTTTTTGATATAATACGAACACAGGAAGCTGCAAGACACTAAATTTGGATGCCATCAATACCAGGTTATCTATGTTCACTAGTGGCAGCACTCTGGGAATCTTTCTCTAGGTCTTGCTAGAGATGCCGAAGACACAAATGGGCAAAGCACAAGTAGTTATTATTATTATTATTATTATTATTATTATTTTGCAAAGCACAAGTTATGGTCATCAGGTCTTCCATATGCAAAGCACAAGTTATGATCATCTCCCATATTTTAAAAACAGGGCAGCTAAACAGATATCCAGTCAGACTTTTGCTCACATATTATAAGGTCCTTCAAGAAGGTATTAGGTGACTGATAGCACCGATTGATGAATTCAGGTGGGTACTTCCATAAACAAATTAAAATCACCACATAATTCTCTACATGTAGAGGCATCATTAGAGGGGTGTGAGCCACACCAGGTAACAATCTAAAGTGACATGACTGCTCCCCAACTTCTGATTTTTGGCAGAAATGGGCTGTGGCATTTGCCAGCATCCCTTTAAAATGCTGAAGAGATGGTGTGAGAGGGGAAAGGTTCAGTAGGAGAAGAAAGGAGAGGCCCCAGGTTTTATATATATATATATTCTTTTAATTTTTTCTTTAAAAACATCACATCTTACTATATTTTCACTTTAACCACATGAAACTATGTACATGTAAATACATTTAGGCTGTGTGTATGATATTGTAAATTAAAGGTATAATTTTAACTTTGCTAATTGTTTATGTCGTAACTATTACCATTACATTTAGTGATAGACGGGAATTACAATTTATGAGTAACATAAACAAAAAAAATTTATTAAGGATTCTATATGGTACTGTATGGGAGAAGACTAGGAAGGGAATGAGACCATGAGTTACTGCAGTGGGTGATGCCAACCCCAGTGATGCCACTGTCTATATGCATTACAAGATTCTAGAATCTAACAACCTTCTCTTCCTAAGCGTCCTTAAATATCCTCTCTGTGTTGCTAGAAGCCTAAAAGGAAAGCTTGGGCAGAGAGGAAAAACCTAATCCAGACTACAGGCTTTATGAAAACTGCAGCCTCAAAATCAATAATAGAAAAGTGACAGTCCATCTTGGCAGGCTGCTAAAGATGAAATATCTTGAGCTGTTGTGCTCATAATATGTGGTATGTGGGAGCTGCTAAAATTAACAGAAAGGCTTTGAAGTGGTTTTGTCAGAAAGCCAAAATACTGGGTTCAGTTCTTGTTCACGTTCATAAATATTTTAAAGGCTCTCTGTTCACTTCCAATTTATTTTATTTATTTATTTACAGTATTTCTAACCCGCTATTCTCAACCCCCAAGGGGTGACTCAGAGCGGCTTACAAGGCAATCATTAGATGCCGGCAGTATACAATTTAAAACATAAATACAGCAAAGTTAAAACAAGCACAATCAACAATAATTAACAATCAAACAGTTTAAGATCTCAATATATGATCCTTCAATATCCCAAAGCAGTAATCCGTGTTCTTATGACCATCAACGTTAGCCAGTCCCAGTGAAGTGCTGCATTACATTAATGTGCAAAAGCTTAGTCCCACAACAATGATTTTACTTTCTTCCTAAAGGCCAGGAGGGATGGGGTTGATCGTATCTCACTTGGAAGTGCATTCCACAGGCGGGGGGCCACTGCCGAGAAGGCCCTGTTTCTTGTCCCCGCCAGCCACAATTGCGAGGCTGGTGGGAGCGAGAGCAGGGCCTCCCCGGAAGATCTTAAGTTACGAGGCAGGATGTAGGGGCAGATGCGTTCGGACAAGTAAGCCGGGCCAGAACCGTATAGAGCTTTAAAGGTCAAAACCAGCACTTTGAATTGAGCTCGGAAATGGACCGGTAGCCAGTGGAGCTGACAGAACAGAGGGGTAGTATGCTCCCTGTTTGAAGCTCCAGTTATTAGTCTGGCTGCTGTCCCTTGGACTAGTTGAAGTTTCCGAACCGTCTTCAAAGGCAGCCTCACATAGAGTGCGTTGCAGCAATCTATTCGAGATGTGACCAGAGACTAACTTTATAAAATAGTTTCAGACCAGTGCAAGTACCCTGAACCATGTTTGACCCGGTTCAAAAATAGCTTAGTATGATAAACTTTTTCATTTTCAATGCAATTTCTGTAAAAGAATTGCAGCTCTAAATGTATAACTGGAAAAGGCTTACACATTGTTTCACATGATAGTAGGAGGCATTTAATACCACTCTCATCCCCCGATCTTTCAATCAGTCCTCCCCAAAGATGGGAGAACCTATTTAACAATATTGACCATATTGGCCTTATCCATAATGCTTGGAACCAGAAATGTTTTGGTTTTTAGAATATCCCTCTCTGTATGTGTATTGGAATATTTGCATATACATAACAGGATATCTTGAAGATGGAATCAAAATCTAAACATGACAATCATTTTTGTTTCATATATACCTTATACACATAGGCTGAAGGCAATTTTATATACAATATTTTTAATAATTTTGTGCAAGAAATGAAGTTTGTGTACACTGAAGCATCAGAAAACAAAGTTGTCACTATTTCAGCCACGCACATCGACAATTTTGGAATTTTGAGAATTTTAGATTTCAGAATTCCAGACTACGTAGACTCAAACTGTAATATTAAGTCAGGCTTTAGATAAAATATTAAGTGAGATATAGTATTAAGGCAGGAATACATCTTATTAAATAGCATGGTAACATAGGCAGCTCAATTGCTCATTCTTGGTTCCTCCTAAAAGTGGATGTGACTAAGCAAACAACAGACCTTCACTCATAGTTTTATTATTGTGACATGTAAACCAAGAACTGTGGCTTGTCTTTTTTTGTCAGACATGCCAGAGAGATAAGTAAAAAAACAACCTGGCTTATGTTTCTGCCTTGTCTCAAGGAGAGGTAAGCCAGAGTTCCCGGGTCATGATAAACCATGGATAAAATATGTGTGATTGGTTTAGCCACATCTTAAAAATTTATTTAGCTGCCAGCAGGAGCTATAGTTTATAGCTATACATTATAACTCTTTAGAATTCTGATTTATTGTGATATGTCTTTTACAGGGGAAAAACTATATTTATTTATTTACTTTTGCAAACCTCTGAGAGAAATGTGTACATGATTTCATGCATGTACATGTGCACAGGAAAACACACACACAAAACAATCACAGTGGCCCGTTCTAGACGGGCAGCTTGAAGCGTGATATGGGCTAAAAAGCCTTTAGGGTTAGGGAGGGCGTAGCTTCTACACCCTCCCTAGGCCTAAAGCGTATGGACACCGCCATTTTAAAATGACGGCGTCCATATGGATGCGCTTTGAAAGCGTCATCACGTGCGCAGCTTTTAGACACGCTGTGCACGTAATGACGCTTTTACGCCGCAGGAGGGCACCAATCATGCCCTTTCTGTGGTGCAAAAAAGGAGCTCCAAACAGAGCTCCTTTTTGGCAGCGGGTCTTTGCTACAGCTTTTAGATGGCCACGTAAAGACCCATGGAGAAAGGGGCCGCGGCAGTGGCCCCTTCCTCCCCTCACCTCCACCAAGGGAAGCAGGGTGCAGCGGGCACCCAGGGCGCCTGCTGCACCCCGCTTGGAGGCTGCGGGGAAGCGGCAGTTTGCCGCTTCCCCATGGCCTCCAGAAGTGGCGGGATGGGGCCGTGGAGGCTGCCGGTGCAGCAGCCTTGGCCCCATCTCACCACTTAAAGGGGCAGTCATGGACCACCCCTTTTGGGCGGTGTAGATCGCCCCAACATGATTCAATCTGCAGAACAGCTATGGGAATGCTACTGTATGTGTGCATGAGAGCAAGTGAATACACATGAACACACACGTATTGAAAAGGCTAGCAGATACACATTCAGAGATTTGGCACACCCTTTTCTGTGAAAAAGATTGGAGTTTAGTTGTGATGGCAAAATGACTAATGGGGTATTTCTTATGGGCCAAAAATTGTGTGCTGTTCTCTAGTCAAGCTCAACCCTGTAAATGTCTCCAAGACCCTCTATCCTCTACTGCTCTCTTTAGGTCTTGTAGATTCATGACCGTGACCTCTCCAGTTGAGTATAGCCATTTGGTATGCAGTCTTCCTCTCTTTCTGCTACCTTCTTCCTTTCCTAGTTAAATAATTTTTTTACCAATTGTTCTTGCTTTCTCATGATGTGGCCAAAGTATGAAAGCCTCAATTTAATCATCTTGGCTTCCAGGAGAGTTCAGGCTCTATTGTTTTGGCTGTCCACAGTATTCTCAGTACTCATCTCCAGCACCACATCTCAAATGAGTTGATTTTATTTTTATCTATTTTTTTCACTGTCCAAATCTCACATTCACACATGGTGATGGGGAATATAATGGATTGGATGATTCTAACTTTAGTGCTCAGTGGTATATCTTTTCTCTTTAGGATCTTGTCCAGTTCTTTCATGGCTGCTCTACCCAATCCTAGTCTAATTTCTTCACTGCAGTCTCCATTCTGGTCAATATCCTAAATATAGGTGTATTTACTATCCTAAATATGATGAAATTTGAAAATATTGGTAAGTTCTTATATAAATCAAATCAACAAAATTACCACCTATCCCTCCTAGCAAGAAGGGAAAATTAGTGGATGAGAGAATTACTAATCCCTGGCCTACTTCCCTGGTGTTTATTTTTAGGAATTCAACCCATAGTTTGAGAACAAGGAAACTGTAAGAGTTTAGATTCAGATTCCATTCTAGTTAATAATTGTGGTGGTTCAAGTATGGATTGACTCTCCCACCCCAATGTGTAATTGAAAGTAAAGATGCCAGGTACTGCAGCTGCTCTGACAAAGTTAACTGATGACAACACAGGACTCTCTTCCCCTCCCTCCCTCCCTCCCTCCCTCCCTCATTTCTTGCTGCCTATGTTAAAGCTTGACTTTTAAACTACAATAGTAAATTGAATGGGCAGATGTTCTTTTTAATGTTCTTTTCATTAGTAAGTGCATGCTGCTTTATCTTGATGAATATGCTTGCTGTAAATTTGTATTAGTGGATGGGTCAGAGAATGGCCCAAGCTAAGAATAATTGGAAACATGATTTTTAGAGGTTTAAGCATCAGCAGTTAATTAATGCATTGTATTATGTTTACCCACTAAACTTGATTTGCTATGCATGTCAAAGACCTTTAATATAGCATGGAACAGCTTTCAGAAAGCTTAACTACAATCATCCAGTAAAATATTAACTTCTTTCCAGTAAATTTGTATAAATTACATGAGGAAACAGCTGTTTTGTTTAAGAAAAAAAATACCCCAAAGTAGCTTGGCACCTTCAAGCAGAGACAAGAATTGTGTAGCCCTCAAGATATTGTTGGAATGCAACTCCCAGCAGCCCTGGCCAGCACAGACAGTTCCCACTTTTGTGTTAAAATCCCATTGCTGTCTTAAAGTCTAACAAGTTGTATAATTCAAAGATAGGAGTTTATCACATGAACGACATCAGGAGTTTATCCTGTGGCTATGCGGGAAAAATCATGTAATTACGTGAAACGATTTCACACAACGTCACACAAAACCCCCATTAGTGATCACTATTCTCCTCACCTACAGGCTAGTTTTCAAAGCCAAACTGGTCTTTCCACTTCATTCTCATACACAAAGGCTAGTTTCCAATGCCTTTGTTCACTAATGACCATAGTTAAAACTGGACTTGCCACTTCTTTTCCATACACAAAGGATTTTGAATTTGAATTGACATTCTCATATACCAATGGCATATATATGTCTGTCACTGGTTTCCACTTGACCAAATGCATGAGGAAGTAGACTTAAATCTATGAAAGTTCATGCTGCCAACTTCTTTCTTTCAGTTAGTCTCAGAGGTGCTACAAGATCTCTCTACAAGTTGTATTATGGCATACACTTTTGTGAACTGAACTGTAGCTCACCTCATGGGATACATGGGCTGTTACTACATTTGGCAGATCTTTATACACATGTTTGGATATGGGGGAAGAGAAATAATAATTATAATAATAACCAGAAATGTTGATTATTATTTAAACAGTGGTCATTTAAGAAACTGTTGGCTATCTGTCCTCATGCTGATTAGCTTGCCTGCTTTGCCAGTGGACCCTTGAATATTATCAGAAATCTCTGAAAGGCCATACAAGAGATTTTGGGGGAATACAGGAAAATGAGCTTTTTGGGATGCCATTTAGTGCTCTGGTATGTTTATGTACCAGGACTTTTTAGTCATCAGCGTGCTTGTAGAAAGTGTGGGATGAGTCCTTCCTGAACCTTTGTTAGCGAAGAAAAGCCAGAGATGTTTATGTAAGAAACTGTTGTTGAGAAGTGATACACTGTGTGTAATTTTTGCACTTGTATTCCATTTAGAGGTATTCAAACCATGATTTGAGAAACACTGCTGTAGTCCTTCCAATTACAATCCTTGCCATGTAGAGATTAAAGTCCATCTTTCTTTGTTGGATTGGACTAACACTTTTCATTGCCATTGTTGTTGTTGCTATTTGCTGTCAAGTCAACTTTGACATGTGCCAACTCTATGATTGTGAGCCCTCCCAAACCCCTGGTCATCAACTGCTCTGCTCAGGTTTTGCAAAGTCAGGGCCATGGCTTCCTTGATTGAATCAATCCAGCAAGAGTACCGTCTTCCTCATTTCCTATTGCCTTCCACTTTACCAAGCATTACCATCTTTTCCAATGAGTCACTTCTTCTCATAATGCACCCAACCCAATCACAACAGTCTGAGTTTGGTCATTTTGGCTTCTAGGAAGAATGCATTATCATACATTGATTTATATATCCTCAGATATCATTGTCACCTCCCAACAACTGTTTGCTAAATACCCACTTCAAAGGTAGTCATCCGTGTTTCCCCTTCCACTCCTCTTCTCTCGCCAATCCAAGCAAAAATATAAATATATGCCAACTGAAACAATACTGCATGCTCAAGATGGTATGAGCTACATAAAAGTCATTGCCAAGCAAACTGGTTAATCTTTAGAGTGCCACCTATCTCTATATATTTTTGGTTGCTCCCGTGTAGCCCAAACCTAAGGATATGTACTCAGAAGATGTCTCACTGGTTTTCCCAGAATTTGCTTTATATTAAGAGTACAGATATAAATAAGGAAACCACAGACTGAGAAACTCATACCAGTTTTTGCTAACAATGCTGTCAGCTTTTTTGGGGGGTGGGGGTGGGGGGAGGAGGAATCAAAAGCATTTATCAATTACTAACCAAGAGTAAGATTCACAACAAAGCAAATTCACTACAAGCATTCAATTTCTGAGTAACATATTAGTAGCAAAATCTGCAATATTTCCTCGGGCTTGAATGAAGTGAAGATGAGATTAAAACAGAGTTTAGTGAAATCTGCCCATTCCTTATCTTGATTAAATTAATGGATTTATAGCTTTTGAGCAATGTAGAGCCAAAACTGTGTTTTCATATTCCTTTTAAAAAAGCGTTTAAGGAAATGCTGCACAGATCTTCTGAAAGTGATCTTTAACACAGTCCATATGTTTTGGAAGAGGATGCGGATCACAGATGAAGGAAAAGATCACATGGCCAAAGATTAAAAGTAAATCTCCAAAGAGGGCAGGGCCCTGTTATAATGGAATACTGAGTACAGCTGGAAATAGGTATTTTTGGAACTACAACTCCCAGATCTAATTTGGCTCCGATTAGCATGCTTTACTGTTACAACATCTAAATTTATCCCTAGACCAGACCACATTGCCACTTCCTGTGATGATCACTGTACTAAGCCAACTGTGTACCTATGGCCTCCTACAGGACAGAGACAGACCCAGATCTTAGAGGGAGACACAGCGGGGCTGCACCTGGAAAAAGGAAATGTTATTTTCTTTTACTGCTTTTCCTCTCAGTTTCTTCACAGTGTTTTTTCCTAAGGAGAGGCAGGACTTGCGTTGTGTGTCTCCAGTGACCCTGTCTTTATAATCTCTCTCTCTCGTAAATCTATTATTTAAACATTCAAACAAAAACTGACAAGCACATAACAAGAAAAAGAACAATTCCAAAGACAACCACAATATAACAAAAGAAAAACAAAAGACAAACAACTAATTTATTAACAACAAATTGTGACTTCCTATCCTCTAATTATTAGCACTACCATCCTGACTAATATTTAATTACTTTTATAGGTTTTCCTCTTTATGTCACTTTATTGGATTTTTATACAGAAAACAAAAATAATATAAATATATACAAGAACCAAGTCTGTAGGTTTATAATATTACATCAATATTAAGTGGCCCCAATAGTCTATCATCTTTATTCAACCTGTCTTGAACTTATCTATAGATCTGTCTCTGATAAATAGATAAGACTCTATGGCCCAATACAGATGGGCAGTTTGGGGAGTCCTGGTGATGTGCTAAGGATACCTGGGGGCGGAGCAACTACCCACCCCGCAACCTTAGCATGTGGCCAGGGCATCATAGCTGCACAGCTCTGTATAGATGGCATGCACAGTGATGACGTCACAGGTACGCCATGTCCAAATGGTGTGGTGCACCTGTGACATCACCGCAGTGAGCTACGGTGCATGTAGTATAGCAGCTGCAATGCTAAAAGGAGCTGCTTCACCGCACTCCTTTTTTCACAGATGAAAATTGGGATAAGTGTGGCAAAGAACATTACATTGTGGCTGAGATTGCAAAGGTTACAGTATTAATAAGGAAGAATGACACACAAGCTAGGAGAGGCTGCAACAGTTTGTTTTTGCCCAGGTCTGCAGGGAAGAGCAAGATTCTACCCCCTGCTTTCCTTTCCCTCCTGTTGAGTTGAAAAAGTGCAAACTGCCTTTGCACTTTACACTCAGCTTGCACCAATGGATGTAAGTCAAGGACAGGGGGAAGTGAGAGGAGGAGAGAGAAAAAAAAACCTGAGACATTTCTAAAAGCAGCTAAAAAAAGTGAAATGACAAAGGATTAAGTGGGACTGTCTCATTTGGGACACTTGGAAGGTAAGGAGTACAATTTCCACCATTGTGCATTGAGCTTGGCCACTGTTTTCTAAGCTCTGTTTATTTCCCAGTCTCATTTCCATGCTGAAACAAAAGCTAACAAACACAATATTAAAAAACAAAAACAAATGATGGTTAAACAACTAACACAGCAGAACACAGTTATGTTACATCAATCACAAGGAATTAATATAGGTTAGCTCACTACTCACGCAGTTGTAGAAACACAAAGATTATTAGCATGCTTTGAGACATTTCAATTTATCTACTTCATTATGATTCCTTCAGGAAACATTTCCAAATGAAATGGATTATTCATTTATATTTCATTTACTTAAAGCCACATATGCATTGCGTGTTGGCAAACAAATAGTGCATTTTTTTTTTAAAAAAAATAACAGCACTGAACTTAAAATACCACATTTCAATATGACATTTGTGACTATTTGTACATGAAAAAAAAGGAGGGGGGGGGGAAACAGCACTGAATGTTCTTGTACTGGATTCCCATTAGTTTTGATCAAGAGCAAAGATAAAGAACATTGTGTTTAAAACATAACCAGACTTTCTTCTGATCAAGAACTGTTCTTCAAATAAGAAATAAGAACAAAAAATAAAATTAACCACTTCTTGGACCAAGCAACCAATAGAAAGACCACTTTCTGGTTTCTTTCATCAGATACTTTTAGGAGACCAGGATGGAATGAATGAATGAATGAATACAGAAAATGCATTTAAAATTTAATAAAAGTGAAATAAGACTTGTTTGTCAACTCTGGCGACAAGCGGCAAAACAAGCTTTGAAATTTTCTTGGAATTCAAAGTACACAGAACACACACACACTATCTCTAATGCCCGCAGAGGAAGACAAAGTTGAAGTAGCCACTCTTAAAAAAGCAAACTCCAATGGATACCTGTGTCTTCACACTGTCAGACCAATATCAAGAAATGACAGACCAAAATTTTAAAACATAGCGAAGGCATTCTATATATGAGATTACCAACTCCAGTCCTGACTACTATTCATTAGTCAACTGTGTATTTATACTGAACGTTGTATCCCATCCTGGCATAAAATGATCAACCAATGAAAGACATGCTCTCAGATAACAACAGCAAAAAAAGAGCAAAACGAAGCTGTGAAAAGCAGTTTCTTCTTGCTCCCTGGAAGGGGTGTCATAAGTGCGGCGGCACCATTTGGGCACTGCGCCAGAGGTGCAACATCATGGTGCATGCTGTGCAGACCAGCACGAGCCACAATGATGCCCTGCTGGCAGTGGTAGGGCTTTGAGCGTGCAGACGCTCAGCCCTCACTCCACCCACAGGCCGGTTCTTTTCGCGTCTGTACAGGGCCAAAATTAAAAAGGGAAAGTGAACTCAACAAAAATAAGAGTTCTAGGTGTGAATGATTTATGTCTCTTTTGCAATGCTAGAGATTTAGGGATTGATGGCAAATTTCATTGGGAGTAAAATGTTTATTTGGAGGGGAAATGCCATCATTCTCTCCCTGCTCCCCTGGTAGCTACATCTCTGCATCTCAATAGGCATCAGACATAAAGAAATGTGAAGCAGAGCTTCGAAAAGTTCTTTTCATGGAGTACCAGTGGTTATGCTGTCTATGGGATTCTGCAAGTTGTAGTCCAAAAATGTAGTTTCTCCAAACTCTGGTAGGGAGTACAGCATGGCCCTGTACTCCAACCATACCTGGCATCATGGTCTGAGCAGCATGAGATTCCCAGAGAGTAGGAGGAATGTGTAACCACTCTCTCTAGGTTTCAATGGTGGAGACAGGGAATTTTAGACCCTGGAACATAACTGGAAACTGAGCTGTTACTTTTAAAGTACTTTTAACAACCGGATTAAAGTAACTTGAAGGGTTACAGGCACACTGCAAAAGGAGTGATCTTATCTTTCACTGTGTTGCAATTATAATGTAGTTTAGTTATACATTAGCACAGGGTTTTGCAACCCAGAGTTCTGCAAGTGGTTGTGATTCAGGGGAAAAAAATTATATATATATATATATATATATATATATTAATTAAAAGAGATATTGATTTTAATGTAAGGGTCCCTTGAGACCTGAAAAATATTTCAAAGGTTCCTCCAGGGTTAAAAGATTGAGAACAATACGGCAAATGAACAAATTCCATTCAACTCATTGTTTATAATTAGGTTTGAGATGGCTACATTGAGAAAATGGATTAGCCGTAAGTAGCTAGTTGTCCTTTCTCTGGAGCCACCAAGCCAAGATGGCAAGTAAGAGCACTGAGTCCTTGCACTTCCCCTTCATTCTGAATAACACTGCAGGGTTGAAGGCCACAATTAGAAGATTCCCATGCTCAGACCACAAATAAAAATAATTGGTTACATACTTTTTTTATTGTGATTAACATTGTGAAAGCAGAGACTTTCAAAGGAAACACTGAAAAACATACAAAGTGAACGAGCTCAGGACTATCTACTCCATAGAATCATAGAATCATAGAGTTGGAAGAGACCACAAGGGCCATCCAGTCCAACCCCCTGCCATGCAGGAACTCTCCATGAAAGCATCCCTGACAGATGGCTATCCAGCCTCTGTTTAAAGACCTCCAAGGAAGGAGACTCCACTACACTCCGAGGAAGTGTGTTCCACTGTAAGTGTTTTTCTTACTGTCAGGAAGTTCTTCCTAATGTTGAGGTGGAATCTCTTTTCCTGCAGTTTACATCCATTGTTTCGCGTTCTAGTCCCTGGAGGAGCAGAAAAAAAACTTGCTCCCTCCTCAATATGACACTCCTTCAAATATTTAAACAGGACTTTCATATCACCTCTTAACCTTTTCTTCTAAAGGCTAAACATCCCCAGCTCCCTAAGTCACTCCTCATAATGAATTTCTTCCAGGTCCTTCACCATCTTAGTTGCCCTCCTTTGGACACGCTCCAGTTTCTCCACATCCTTTTTGAATTGTGGTGACCAGAACTGGACACAGTATTCCAGATGGGGCCTGACCAAAGCAGAATAGAGTGGCACTGTTACTTCCCTTGATCTGTTATCCAAGTCATTGATAAAGATGTTGAAGAGCCCAGGACAGAGCCCTGTGGGACCCCACTTGTCACTTCTCTCCAGGATGAGAAGGAACCATTGTTGAGCACCCTTTGGGTTTGGTCGGTCAACCAATTACAAATCCATTTAACAGTTGCCTTGTCTAGCCCACATTCTACAAGTTTGTTCGCAAGAATGTCATTGGGAACTTTGTCAAAGGCCTTACTGAAATCAAGATAAAC
Source organism: Urosaurus nigricauda (assembly GCA_034509955.1). Classification (NCBI taxonomy): domain Eukaryota; kingdom Metazoa; phylum Chordata; class Lepidosauria; order Squamata; family Phrynosomatidae; genus Urosaurus; species Urosaurus nigricauda. Next base: position 34,622,485 of record JAOEGL010000002.1, read on the forward strand.
TATATCCACAGCATTCCCGTCATCTACCAAGCTGATAATTTTATCAAAAAAAGAGATCAGATTTGTCTGGCATGACTTGTTTCTCTGAAACCCATGTTGACTTTTTGTGATTATGGCATTGCCTTCTAAATGTTCACAGACTCTCTGTTTAATGATCTGCTCCAGAATCTTTCCTGGTATTGATGTCAGACTAACCAGACAATAATTGTTGGGATTCTCTTTTTCCCCCCTTTTTGAAGATTGGGACAATATTTGCCCTCCTCCAGTCTTCTGGGACTTCTCCTGTTCTCCAAGATTTCTCAAAGATTATTGCCAATGGCTCCGATATTACATCTGCCAGTTCTTTTAATATCCTTGGATGTAGTTCATCTGGTCCTGGAGACTTGTATTCATTTAGATTAACCAGGTATTCCTGTACTGTCTCTTTACTTATTCTGTGCTGAAATTCCTCTGTTCTGTCCTCAGCTCCATTATCCTCAGCTTGAGCACCTTTTGCCTTTTCTGGGAAGACTGAAGCAAAAAAGTTGTTGAGTAATTCTGTCTTTTCTCTGTTCCCTGTGAGCATTTTGGCATCTTCTGCACACAGTGGCCCAACTGTTTCCTTCTTCTTCCTTTTGCTGCAGACATACCCCAAAAAAGCCCTTTTTATTGTTTTTAACCTCTCTAGCAAGCCTGAATTCATTCTGTGCTTTAACTTTTCTGACTTTACTCCTACAAGTGCTTGCTTTTTGTTTGAATTCCTCTTTGGTGATTTCCCCATTTTTCCATTTCTTATACATGTTCTGTTTAAAACTTAGCTCAGTTGAAAGTTCCTTAGTCATCCATCCTGGCTTCTTGAGACATCTTCCATTTTTCTTCCTCATTGGAACTGTTTGAAATTGCGCCTTCAGTATCTCCTTTTGAGATACTCCCATCCATCTTGAACTCCTTTTGCTTTTAGTTTTCCTGACCATGGGATCACCCCCAGTATTTCTCTAAGTTTGTTGAAATCAGCTCTCCTGAAGTCTAGAGTGCGTGTCTGACTATGCCTGGCTTCCCCTTTCCGCTGTATAACAAACTCCAGGAGAACATGGTCACTCCCACCTAACGTTCCAACCACTTGCACCCCATTGAGTAGGTCACCCCTGTTGGTTAAGATCAGATCTAAAATAGCTGATCCCCTTGTTGCCTCTTCCACCTTTTGGACAATGAAATTGTCTTCGAGGCAAGTGAGGAATTTGCTAGATCTTGTCCATTTGTCACTGGCTCTTCAGAATCTTAGGGGGAAGCCTTTCTCATCTTGATGCCAGGGACCAAACCTGGGACCTTTTGTACACAAAGCAAATCCTCTGCCTCTGAGTTACATTAAACCTTGTAACAATCTATTTTTGAGGGGACTACAATTCTCAGTATTATGTTGTGTGTACTGTGTGAGTGTGGTATTGTGGGTTGAGAGTTTAGATTAAGACTATGGAGGCTAGGGTTCAAATCCCAGCTTTGGAACCCCCCACTGGGTGGCCTTAGGCAGCTTACGTTCTCTGAGCTTTAGAGGAACACAATGGCAAACCTCCCCTGAATAAATTTTGTCAAGAAAACCCTATGAGGTGGTTGCCAGAAGTCAGTATTGACTTGAAGGTGGGCAAGAACAACAAGAACAACAACAAACTCTCGGAATGACTCAGCCAGTGTAACTAGTCCAAAAGTGTAACTTTTCCAAACATCAGTCACTATATAAAACAACTGAAACATCATGCATTAAAACATGATTGAAATACAGCACAATGTGTGGGTGAGGAAAATCTCTGTGGACACCTGCAGCACCAATGCTGTTTTTGTGACCTCTCTAGACTACCCATATTTTGGGAAAACAGGAGTGATCTGCCTCCCCTAGAAGACTCCAAATCTGGTTTTCATAAGGCTTCAGCTTCCAGTGTCATCATTTTCCATTTGGGGGGGGGGGGGGTTGGCAGTCCCTATAGTGTACAAGAGTAGGAAATTGCCTCCCAGACAGTCTGAAGTTGCCCAGCTCTGACACAGTGTAGTGAGGAGGGTCAGAAAAATGAATGTGATATATAATCATTACAGATTTTGTCTCTCAGTTCTTTCTGGGCCCCGTAATATATAAATACTACATCCTGTTTTCAAAATGACACATGTCACGAGCCAAAATAGGATCCATTTGCCAGCACGTGTCTACAGGTGTTTTGGGAATTAGCTTACATGGCCAAATGATATGGTAAACGGTGCCAGAAAGTAAGCAGATTATTCAGGCTTTTGTTCCAAGTAAATGCTCAGGCAGACCAATGTCATGACCTACATTGTTGTGAGCTGATAAAGGTTGATATTGTTGTATGCCTTCAAGTAATTTCTGACTTATGGCAGCCCTAACGTGAACCTGTCACAATGTTTTCTAGGCAAGATTTATGCAGAGGGGTGTTTGCCTTTGCCTTCCTCTGAGGGCAAGAGAGTGGGACTTGTCCAAGTTCACCCAGTGGGGATTCAAACTCTGGTCCCCTGAGTTCTAGTCCAACAGTCAAACCACTACAATGTGCTGCCTCTCTGTTAAGGATATATACCATTATAAAAGTGCTGCTACAAACAGATCGGTGGCTAAAGAGAGGGAGTATGGGAAGTGGCAAGAACAGAAGTAGTGCAAACAGCAATACTTAGACAACTTCTGGGGCCCAATAGCCCTAGTAGAGTCTACATTTATGCTTTGGCCTTTTCATCCATTAGTTCTCAATTCAGTGGAAATGGCTGGGTCTGGAAAACCACAGACAATTTAAAATATGATACAGTGACCCAAAGCACCAGATGCAGCATTGCTCTGGGGATATGTGGAAAATTAAAATGGCAGGTGGCATCTTAGATCTAGCAATTATCACCAGTTAAGCAGTTCAGAGGAATTAATGTGGGACACCAGAGACCCTTTCAAACCCTAAGCCAGCCCTAGTTGGAAGTCCTGACTATTCAACCAAATGTCTTCTTTAAAGAAGCATCCAACACCTGGAGATTGCTAAAGTACCCATTACTGGCTATCCTGGTGCCATACCCTTTCCTTCTCGGTCTGGTGGGACTTGATAAAGCTACATAGAATCATAGAACTGAAAGGGACCAGAAGAGCCATACAGTATAACCCAATCCCTTGCCATGCAGAAATACGCAGCTAAAGCACTTCCAAAAGATAACCATCCATCCTCTGTTTAAAGGTCCCCAAAGAAGGAGAGACCACCATACTCTGATGCAATCCATTCCACGACTGAACAGCTTTTACAAGCAAAAAGTTCTTCCTAATGTTCAGGTAGATTTTCTTTTCTTGTAATTTGAACCCACTGGTTCATGTTCCACTCTCTGGAGTAGGATCAGAAGAATTCTGTCTTTGTATGAACCCACATATGTCAAGTTTGCTACTCTGATGACGTAATGGGATTTCTGAGGTCCCAAACACTCAGGGATTTGTGAAGTCCCAATGTCAGTAAAACTATCTCATTATGAACTAGAGCAGACATAGTTGCAGCTTTACCTGGGATGAAATCCAGCATTGTAAGAGTGCAATTCCACTCATAAAATGCTACTTTCCTCTCCTCTCCTTCCCATTCAGCTCTCAATCTAGCTGAGTAGTTCCCTACCCTCCAGAGTAGATTTTGAAATAAGGGGGTAAAGGAACCAGCCCTTTGCCATTCTATTGACGGAGGGACGAATTGGAGGGACAAACTGAGTATGATGAATAAATGCATTTAGGCTTAATCTGTCTGTTAGTCCAAAGTGGGAACAATACTCATTATATTTAAGGAGCATATCTGTCTCAAAGATTATGTCCATGGTATCTTGCAGTAATGAGAGCTGACACAATATAATTTTGTCAATTAGAGTAATGTATTTTATCACAGAGATGCTTTTTAGAGAAACAAGGGTTGAATCAATGCAATTTTGTCAATCTGAATATTGCATTTTAAAACAGTGATGCTTTTAAAGAAAATTATTTTGGATGTTGCTCCCATGACAGGAATTTTCAGGACAACAGATTCTTTTCACATTAAAACAATCTTCTCCAGAATACTATCCTCCAGTTGTGTTGAAATACCCATCATCTCCAACTGTGGATGTGGATTTATAGGCATTGTAGTCTGTACATCTGGAAAGCACCTGGTTGAGAAAGGCTGCATTAAGGCACTGCATATGCTCTACAGATGATTGTATTTGTTTGCTTCTTACTTAGGTCATTATGGTCTTTGGCTAAAAGAATAACATGAATTGACTGAAGACAGCACTGGGCTAGGTGCCATATTCAAACCCTTCTTTAACTCTTAATTAACTGTGTGGTCCTGGTCAATTTATAATGTCACAACTTAAGTTCTAGCAATATGTTGCCAAAGAAAATAGTATGAAATGACCATCATAGGATTATTGTGAAGATATGCAAGAGAAAAAGTAGCAAATATTTAAGAGGATTTAATGTCAAATAAATCATACTATGTAGTAACAAACTGTAAATTTATGCAAGTTATTCTCACTAACTGTAACAACATGAAAACATATTTCAGATGCAGTAAGAAAGTGAGAGGACCCTGTTGCATAAGAGTAGTGGCTTATGTCGGGTATGCTTTGATTGGGAGTTCCTGCATGGCAGGGGGTTGGACTGGATGGCCCTTGTGGTCTCTTCCAACTCTAAATTTCTATGATTCTATGATTCTATGATTCTATATAGCCTAATACTGTACTGAGCAATTTTTTTCCCTATTGAAAGCCAAATTTGTTCAGAAGAAATCTTGGTGGAGGCTTCATGTCAGCTTTTGGCTATATGAAGAACATATATGAAAATCTGGATTCTAGTTATAGGAAGGAAAAATCAAAAATGGATGAAGGACATCAGATGACACAGGATTACCAACAGAAAATAGCAAAGACCTGGAACAACTATTGAGGAAACTCGAGAAAAGTGCAAAAGCAAGGTTAGAGCTGAACACTGAGAAAACAAAAAATAATGACACAGATGATTTACATAACCTTAAAGTGGATGATGAACGCAGTGAAATAATCCAAAACTTTCTATACCTTGGCTCAGTCATAAATCAAGAAGGAGACAGTAAGCAAGACATCAGAAGAATATCAGGAACTGGAAGGGCAGTTATGAAGGAGCTAAATAAGATTCTGAAAGCTAAGGATATATAATGGAATACCAAAGTCAGGGTTGTCTATGCCATCATATTTCCATTCTCTGCGTATGGTTGTGAAACCTGGAAAATGAATAAAGCTGGCAGGAAGAGAATCAATGTGAAATGTGGTGCTCGAGATGAGTTTTAGGAATACCATGGGCTGCTAAAAAAGACAAATAAATGGGCTCTAAAGAAAACCAAGCCCAAACTTCCTGTAGAAGCTAAAAAGATCAAACTGAGGCTATTATTCATTGGACACAAGAGGTGACATGACTCATGAGAAAAGATGATAATGTTTGGTAAAGTGGGAAATAGGAAGCAAAATAGGAAGACTGTATTACAGGTGGATAGTCTTAAACAAGGAAGTCATAGCCCTTAGTTTGCAAGTCCGGCAGGGATGCCAATAACAGGGTGACTTGGTCGTCTCTCATTCATGGGATCACTATAAGTCAAAGTCAACCTAATGGCAATTAACAGTATTTTAATTATTAAATAACAACCATAATAATGATATTATTAATGAAAAAGAGATATCAAGGATTTAAAAATTAAAATCACTAGTGCTAACAAGTTTGAATGAAGATTTGAATTTATTCTTTAAGAAAAAAAAATAAATGTAGTTGACATGAGAAACAAACAGATGTAATATTCAGGGTAACTGCCTCAGATATCTTTGTAATCAATTCCAGAGAAATCATTACTGGTAGTTTTTTCTCTCTCCTTATTACATGAATTTATGTATAAATAATGAAGAATGATAGTCTCCAGTTTTCCTTACTTCATGGTCCAATTCTTTGGAGAGTATTTTATACAATTCCAGAGCTTTCTGTTTAAAGGTATGTAAATGCTATTTGATATGTATAGATATGTAATCTATATGTTTTTAAAGAATATAATTTTGTGCTTTCACTAATAATATATTTAATAGAATTTATTTGTATTTTTTTAGTATATCTCCTGAAGAAGATATAGACATTCCTGAAGACTAACCCATGAAGTCTGTAACATATGGAGAGGGGAACATGATGGTGCTTCTAAGATCTTAGAAAATTTTGGAGTACAAATTCAAGAATTTCTCAGGTTCATAGTCTGTATCTGCACTGCAGAAGTAATGTAGTCTAACATCACTTTAACGTCCATGGCTCAGTGCTATGGAATCTTAGGATTTGTAGTTTGTTGTGGCATCAGAGCTGTCTGACAGAAAAGGCAAAATATCTTACAAAATTTCAAATCCTAAAATTCCATAGCACTAGTAGTTATAACAGTTTCAGAACTGCATTATTTCTGCAGTCCAGATGCAGCTCTAGTCTTGGTGTCACCACTGAAAAGGCCTTGTTTTGTCCTACCATGCATCAGAAAACAGGAGAGTAACAAGATGGGTCTCTGATGATGATTTCATAACAGGTCCATGTATAAACAGGGATGTCTGGGCATTGCTGATGGCACTATCAGAACTGGCAAGGCATTTCAACAACTGACAGAAGTTGAGATTTGATTTGTGTCTATTCCAATTTTATAAACTAGGGCATTTCCCTTGAGATTCAGACATAAGCTCTGTGTAATACAATGAAGCAGCACTACAAATGGGATGACTTGATTTTTAGAGTTCTGGACAGCACTTCTGTTGTAACTCTTAAAAGGGTAGATACCTAACCTTGGCCTCCATGTCTTTCTCAGTCCACCTATTTTTCCTGCTGGTGAATTTTTCTGGAAAAGTTACTTTTACAAATGATTGGCAGAATAGTAAGAGTTGTGGTATGGGAAAAAAAAAGTTTATTCAGGCTCTGGAAAAAAAGACATCTATCATGCCTGTTACCTTTCTCTAGTGGAAACTACAGCTTTGGATGGGGCCAGGGCTGAGGTCAGGCACTTCAAATTATTTGGGGCACAAGAACAAAAGAACAAATCTGCAAAACAACCCACAAACCTGCATATGCTTATTTATATTTAGATGTGGAAATTTAGGAATAATTACTAGGGCTTGTTTATCTTTCCCAGAAGGCAAAGCCAACCAATTAATTTCCCATTCAAAATTAAACCATGTAAAATCAGTTCTTCATTGAAGAAGCATTCCTCTTCAGATCATCTCAAATCAGTTGTTCCTCTTCAGTCACAATTAATCTGTTATGGTTGTGAACAGGTGTGGGAAGATTGCAGACAAACAAGTCAGTCAGACAACAGGCATGTAATACCAGGGAAAAACACAGTTGGAGTATCAACTGCCCAGAATATCTAAACATAAATCCAATTGCTAGTCCCAATCACAGCAGACCTAGTGAATTGATGGGAGTTTGTAAGTGTTGTTTTACCACCAATTCAGTGGGTCTACTATAACTGGATAATTGGATTTAATTTCTCATTCTCTTGAATTTGGGGGCTGCACAGACTGGCTTGAAGTGTCAGCATGGGGGTGGTGCATTTGGACGTCACATGCCCCAACGTGGCCCCCAAGCCGGTGTCACACCGCCTGCCCAACTGCATGGCAGGCAGCATCACTGTGCTCCTTTGCCATGGCATTTATACGAAAGGAGTGCTGAAAAATGCCACCACCATGGCAAGGGCGCCTTTTTGCCAGGTCTAAAAGGAGCAGCATTTTCTTTTAGAGCTGGCAAAGCACCAGATTGGGGTTGTGGTGTGCAATTGCTGCAGCCCCAATCTGGAGCTGAAAGGGGCAGCACCTTTGGAGCTGTCTGTTTTGACCCCTGGTCTTAATCTGTTAGGAGGACAATAAATTTGGCACTCTGCAGTCATTCACTATTTTTCTTTCTTTCCCCACTCTTCTTCTCCCTCTCTGCACCTTTCTTTCACTATCCCTCACTGAGAAGTATCATCATCCCCACTCTATGCAATTAGTTTTAATCTTAAAAGTTCCCATTGACATTAGTGGGATTTCTCCCCTCCACGTTTAATTATTGGAGAGGGGATTTCTAGGGCATTATCTACCTTGGGGAGGGAAATGTTAAGTATTCCCTACTCAAATGTAACCCCCACAATAAGAATCACCCTACACATAGAGAGATGCATTCGAAAATTATGCTTAGAGAAATGATATTCCGTTGGCACTAATGACACTTAGATTCTGAGAAATAATTTGGGGATTGTGCCCAGGCTTCGCTGCTCCCCCTGATTAGTAGGGATAATACTGATGAGGACCATAGTTGTGGTTGTTAACTGCCTTCACATCAGTCTCGATCCATGGCAGCCCTGCTGATGAGACATCTTCAGGGCCCCCTGTCCTCTACTGCTGTGCCTAGCTCCTGCAAACTCATATTCATGACCACTTTAATGGAGTTGATCCATCTAGCATGTAGCCTTCCTCTCTTTCTGTTTCTTTCCACCTTTCCTAGCATTATTGTTTTTTCCAACGATGCATGCCTTTTCATGATGTGTCCCAAGTATGTTAGTCCAAGTTTTGTCATCTTGGCTTCCAGGAAGATTTCTGGCTTGATGTGCTCTAGGACCCATTTGTTTCTCCTTTTGGCTGTCCATGGAATCCTCAGCACTCTTCTGCAACACCACATCTCAAATGAATTTGTTTTCTTTCTATCTTCTTTCTTAACTATTCAACTCTCACATCCATACATATTAATAGCAAATATAACAGCTTGTATGACTTTAACTTTTGTGTTGAGTTCTCTATCTTTGCATTTTAGGATTTTTTCTAGTTATTTCATAGCTGCCCTCCCCATTCTCAATCTTATTCTGATATCCTGGCTGCAGTCCCTGTTCCTATCAATATTTGATTCCAGTTATGACAACTATTTTACTATTTCTGTTTCTTCATTGTCTAGTTTGAATTTGTGTAAGTTCTCTGTGGTCATTTTTTTTTTTTTTTCTCTATGTTCAACAGTAAGCCTGCCTTTGCACTTCCTTTTTTGATCTTCCTTAGTAGTTATTCGAGGTCTGTGAGGTTCTCTGCTCGTATTATGTTGTCATCAGCATATCTCAGATTATTGATATTTCTTCCTCCTATTTTCACTCCTCCCTTTTCTGTGTCCAAGCCTGCTTTTCTTACAATGGGGCTTTCTAGATTGGCAGGAAAGGGCGACATGAAGTTGCCTTTTCCTTAATGCTTAGCAGCTACACTGCAAGCCCCAGGTGTGTATTTAAAAGGTACAGGGCAGCTACACTGAGGAGGTGTGGGGATAACTTATCTGAAGTCTTTTCTGTTGCTCAGCAACTACATTGGAAGCTGTCAGGACGCTACAAACACAGGCGGAGCAGCTGCACCAGGGGCAATGAATGTGGCTTTTAACTACGCTGAACCTTTAATTTTTTTTCGTTGCCGGCTGCGAACTGTGCAGTTGCACCACTACATCATACAGGCAATTGTATTGCCAGCTGCGAACTGCGCAGTTGTGCAGGTACATCACACATGAACTGTGCAGTTATGAAGATCTGTCAAATTACCATTGTGGTTTTGCTTCCCTTTTTAAAGTGTGCAGTTGTATCGGTGCACTATGAATGAACCCCTTTATTTTATAATAATAGTAGTTATTATTATTATTATTATTATTATTATTAATACCCCACCCCTTTGAGATCAATTGAGGTGGCTTACACATTAAAATACTATTACATCAATAAAACAAACTGCATCTCCCCCCCTTAAAAAGACATTAAATCTGTTACAATTTAAGTTTATGAATAAACTTCTTTATTTTATGAATGAATTGACATTTTATGCACAGTTGCATAACAGTTGCAGCATCCCAGAGTCCCTACTGCACATGTCTAGGGTTCGGATAAGGGCTGGAGCTAGGGTTTGGGAGCTTTAAAAAACTGCACAGTTGCACTGCAGCATTTAGACGCAGTTGCGCTGTTACACCCTTTTTAAAAAGAATCTGGGAAAACAGCTCCTTTTTAAAGCTGCTTTCACCCCACTAAAATGCAAAAGAAGTGTGTTCATGCCAAACTTTCAGTGTGGGTCATCTAAAGGCTACACTTTCATGCAGGCATGAACACACCCCTTTTTGCCAGTCTAGATCAGCCCAATATGTTCTGCATTATAAGTTGAACAGGTAGGGTGCAGCCTTGTCTGACTCCTTTGCCAATTAGAAACCATTCTGTTTCTCCGTGTTCTGTTCTGATAGTAGCTTCTTTTCCTGAGTACCATAGCACAGGGGGAAAATCCCCCACAGCTTCTGTTTACTGCCTCAGGAGACCTTCCACACCACATAATTACAGCACTATTATTCCATGTTAATTGCCATACTCCATCTAATAGAATCATGGAGTTTGAAGTTTTGGAAAGGCACTAGAATTCTCAGGCGGGAATTCCAAATCCCCCTCACTAAACTGCAAATCCCAGGATTCCACAGGATGGAATCGGGACAATTAGAGTGGAACCATAGCACTATAACTGTGTAGTGTAAAAGGGCCCCCAAATGCAGCAAAATATGAAGAATGCAAAATTATATTTGTACTCCCTCCCCCTTTCTAGCCATTTGTTCCAGGGTTACAAAGAGACAGCGATGCACATTCTACATACATCATTTCCTTATTACTCATCATTGACATTTGCTAGAAAGAAGAATATGTTTCATAAAGCTTAAAAACTATGGTTACAATTTCTGATACATATCTGTATCTGTATTCTTACTGCCTAAAAACAAACACAATCCAACAAATGAACAATGACCCAACTAGCAAACATTACTAGTACCTCCAGGGAAACCTTAACCTAAATGCAATGGGGAAAGAATCCCTCTTCTTCACTCCACCAGCCCTTTTCTTATGGCACCAAAGTATAGGTTTATTCACATACAATGGATTAGAAACTTTGCCAAATTGTTTGGAAATACAGAGCTGCCCTTTTACTTAAAGGTTGTGCTATTTGTGCTGGCATAGCTCTGCTAGGCTTTCCCCACTACCATATATTGCCACCACAGATGTGAATGGGTTTTCCTATCCATACTTTAGACAATTAAATTGGGAAGAAATGCAATTGAATCTTCCACTTTGACTGCTCTTTTAACAAAAACTGTTGACATAATTTTGTTCTATCCAAGAGTAGAAAAGGCATTTGGCACAGGCTTGGAAAATTAATGACTGTTTTTAAAAATTGTGCTGATGCTGGAAGGCATTCAATTTTCCAATCACCATGGTAAAAACTGATTTTTAGGAGAGCCCTAACGTTGTGTTTAGAATGGTAACTTTTAACTTGGGACTCTTTCATACAAGGCTAAATTGGAAGTATAATTTAAGGTCAATTCGAATGCAATCATGGGTTTTATGTTATTGCAAATTAACTCTTCACATGCAAATTCGGGCAAGAGGGAAGCCAATTCGAATGCAATCATGGGTTTTACCTTATTGCGAATTAAAGCTTCGCATGCAAATTCGGGCAGGAGGGGGTTATTTTCGGGTAATGGGAAGTAATTCCGAACGGAGCAGGGGTTCATGTAAATTCGCTAAACAAGTGAATTTACATAAATCCGCATTGGCTCCATTCAGAGTTGGGAGAAATTCCTCCCCGTTTGAAAGAGTCCTTGGTCTCTGCATACACCACATTTTTAATCTCTATTTGGGGTTTTCAATGATTTAATGAGCTGCACATTACTTTAAATTTGAACTTTCTGAATTATTCAGCTATAACATTTTCCATTTATAATGTTTGCCTTCACAGGTTTCCACTAAAGAACAGTCAGATAATCAGACAATAACAGTAAGTGCTCATGTCTCATTCATGCAGACAGGAAGCTGAGCTGAAAGACTTAGGTCTGTCTTACACCTGTAGTGCAAACTTCCTTGACCTGGTGCTCTCCAGATTTGTTGGACTATGATGCTTATCAGTTGGTCAGGCTTGTAGTCTAATACATCCAAATCTCCTCATGTTTGGGAAGTTTGCTTTAAGACATCTCCATACATGGTATAGCCTTCTTATTCCAGAAAGAGAGTTACAAGCTACTCAGTGTTACTTTCCAAACCAAGGGTCATATGCTTACCATTTACATGAAAAAACTGGGCAAAGTGATGCCCTCGAGATGTTCCTGAACCACAAAGCTAATGGTGAGGAATGATGGAAGTTGCAGTCCAACAATATCTGGTGGACCACACTTCACCTACCCCCAATTTAAACTACCAGTAACTGAAAACCTCAGAGCCTGAGAAATGGCAATGTTGTCCGGGAGATTCTGGGACAAGTAATCCATTTCACCCCCCACAAATTTTAGAAATTTTCTAGTTGGAGTGGGACACTGTTCTCAACATTTAATACTGTACTGGATGTATACACAGAAATATGCATAAACATACCCATATGCATTCACTCACTCACTCACACACACACACACACACATATATATACACACCATTTCAGGTCCCTTATGAAAGAAAAGTGGGATACAAGTCAATTAACAAAAAGGGGTGTGAACAAGAGGGCCAGATACAAGCACTTATGAATGTACACATACATAAGCCACATCATAGGTGAAAAGGTAATACTGAAATACCTGGCTACTCTAAATGAATTCAAGTCTTCAGAGTCAGATGAACTACATCAGAGGGTATTGAAAGAACTGGCAGAAGTAATCTCAGAACCACTGGCAATAATCTTTGAGAATTCTTGGAGAACAGATTGGTCCCAGCAGACTGGAGGAGGGCAAATGTTGCCCCTCCTCTTCAAAAAAGGAAACAGAGAGGACCTAAATAATCACCACTCAGTCAGCCTTACATCAATTCCAGGAAAGATTCTATAGCAGATAATTAAACAGATAATCTGTAAGCACTTATGGCTCCTCTTCATCCTGGAGAGAAATGACTAGTGGGGTGCCACAGGGTTCTGTCCTGGGCCCTGTGCTATTCAACATCTATATCAGTATCAGTGACTTGGATGAGAGCGTGCTTATCAAATTTGCAGACAATACTAAATTAGGAAGGGTAGCTAATATCCACCAGAGGACAGGACCAAAATTCAAAATGATCTTAACATATTAGAAAGTTGTGCCAAAATAAATGAAAAGAATTTCAAACTACACTTGGGCAGTAAAAATGAAATACACAGATATAGAATAAGTGACAACTGATTTGTCAGTAGTATATGTGAAAGGGATCTAGGAGTCTCAGTGAACCACAGGTTTAATATGGGTCAGCAATGTGATGCAGCAGCTAAAAAAGCCAAAACAATTCCAGACTACATCAATACGAGTGTAGTGTCTAGATCAAGGGAAGTAATAGTACCACTCTTTTCTGCTTTGGAAAAACCTCACTTGAAATACTGTGTCCAGTACTGGCACCACAATTCAAGACAATTGGACAAGCTGGAGTGTGTTAAAAGAAAGGTGGCCAAAATGGTGAAAGGTCTGGAAAGTATGCCTTATAAAGAGCAGCATAGGCAGCTGGGTGTGTTTAGCTTGAAGAAGAGAAAGTTAAGGTATGAGATGATAACCCTGTTTCAGTATTTGAAGGGATATCATACTGAAGATAGAGCAAGTTTGTTTTCTGCTATTCTAAAGACTTACTGCACTAAACGCTTATAGTTCTCCTATTCCACTTTTACTGCTCTGGCTGCCTCCTGTTGCATTCTGAGGTTTGTAGTTCAATGAGGACTAAGGGCTCTCTGACTGAGAATTCTAAATGCCTTCCCTAAATTGCAAATCCCAGAAAGCAACAAGTGGCAGGCAGAGCAGTAAAAATAGACTAGCAGCACTATAAGGGTGTAGTGTAGTAATCTCCTCGATCACAGGGAAATGGGTTTGCACTATAACAAAAGAGATTCCATCTAAACTATCTAAACTACCTAAATTTTAGGAAGAATTTCATGACAGTAAGAGTGGGACACACTGCCACAGAGAGTGGTGGAGTCTCCTTCTCTGGTAACTTTTACATAGAGGTTGGACAGGCATCTGTCAGGAGTGCTTTGATTGCATATTCCTGTATGGTAGTGGATTGGACCAGATGGCCCCTGTGGTCATTAATTTTATTAATTTTATTATAGCTATAGCAATAGCAGTAGCATGTACTTTTCTATATTATTATTATTATTTTATTTATATAGTGCTATACATTTACACAGTGCTATACATACAATCAATAAAATAGATAAAAAGCCTGCCAATGGTGTACATTCTACAAAATAATAAAATAATACATATTAATACAAAGGCAGCAACAAACTAAAAATATCAAATAATAATCATGCAATGCCTGAGAATGCTTTCCTGAACAATACCATCTAACTCAGCTTTGAAGCTGCTTAAAGAAGTGATGACCCATGCTCATGGGGGAAGGAAGTTCCAGGAGTGAGGGGCAGCAAGTGAAAAGGGACAAATACAGGACGGAGCAGTAAAAATCCTAGGCTGAGCCAGCAGACCTTGGCTATCAGAATAGAGGGCACGAGTGGGGTGGTGAGGGGAAAGAGGCTCTGATAAATAAGGAGGGACCAACCCATGCAGGGCTTTAAAAGTCAACAACAGAAGATTATACTGAATACACAAAGGGAGGGGGAGCTAGTGAAGGGATGACAATAAAGGAGAGATATGGTGTGTACCGTTTATTAGTGAACTCAGCATTCTCTAAGCAGTTTACAGTCTGTAAGCCAGTTGCTTCCAACAAGCTGGATACTCATTTTACTGACCTATAAAAGGATGGAAGGCTGAGTCAACCTTGGAGCCCTGGGTTTGAACTCACAAACTTGTGGCTGCAGTACTGGCATTTAACCACTGTGCCACCACGGCTCTCCTAATTGCATGGAGGCTTTTTCTGTTGCTGTGTTCATGAGCTGACCCTAATAAGTACCACAAAAGAGTGAGTTGTGAGAATCACGTAGTCCTCTACACGTTACTAAACAGCAACTCCCCAAATCCTCATTATTGGAAATGCTGGCCAGGGATGCTGGGAGTTGCAAACCAAAAATATTTGGAGAATTGCATGAATTCTACCCCTGTTTTACACTGTGAACCTGCAAGCAAGGGCTGTCTTCCTGCAGTTGTTATAAAGCAAGGGTGGGCAAGGTGTGGCCTGTGGGCTGCTTGCATCCCCCTGGCCTCCCAGGCATCATTAACAAAAACTCCCCTAAATGGTCTTTAGGGTATTTGGAGGAAAATTCATCCGCTCGGGGCATGAGAGATGGCTCTTCAACAACAGGAAGTGGAGACGGCATCACTTCCTGTTGCAAAAGAGGTTCCTTCTGGGTTTAAAAGAGCCCAGAGGGTCCCAAAACCCATTGTGAAAATGCCCTCCACACCCCAATGGGGTATTATTCCAAGATCTCCTGGTAGGAAGCACTGATGTATCTCTCTACCCTCCAACAGCTGCCCATCCCTGATATAAAGGGACAATATGGTGCCAGATCCTTTTCACTTCTCTAGATGTACAGCCTGGAAAAATTACTTTTATTACTGTAACTTCCAAAACTGCCCAGTGTTACAAGCTTTTGGGAGCTGTAGTCCCAAAAGTAACTTTCCCAAGCTTTATGTAGGAGCTTGGCATTGTTATCTGACCAATGGCACAAGTGTTTGGTCACAGCACACATGTTGCCAAATAATATTGGTCTATGAGGTTGGCAACATACATCTGTGATTGAAGCCATAAATTAACCATCCTGTTGCACAGAAACTTGCCCAAAGATGGGAAGCAGCACCAATGCTGGAACATGGATTCTACAAGAAGATTCTGGCAAAGCTCCCTCCATCCCTGACATGTTTGCACAAACACTGGGGAGAAACAATGATGTCAAGAAATGCTGAAAAACACTTTGTGACCTCAGGCCATCAAAATCGGAATCAATAAAAAGAAGACAAAATAATCCTTTATAAAATAAACATTGCATTGGAAGACCAATTGTTCTAAAAGTGCCTGGATTTAATTACTGAATATGGATATTAAGCTATAAAATGTTAAGACCTTGCTGGGAAAATACAACCATCTGGCAAATGCAGCATTACAAGCCTTAAAAGTAATTACACTGCCAGGTTTTTCTGAGATGCATTTTTCTTGCCTTAAAAGATATTTTCCTAGAAATTTTCCAGTGTTGGTTGTCTCCTGAAACAGCAAATGAACACAGGCCATTGGGGAAAAAAATCCTACAGACCCTGAGAGGGGAAACCCTGGATGTACAGCATGCTTCAGATCTCCATCTGTGAAAGTGGGTAAAGAGGTACAGCTTCAGATTGAGGCTCAATCCAGGCAAAACGGAGGTACTGACAGTCACCGGCCCGAAACCAGGTTTGGGAATACAACTCCCAGTCCTAGACGGAGTCACACTCTCCTTGAAGGACTCTGTTTGCAGTCTGGGGGCACTTCTAGACTCGTCGCTTCACATGACTAGTCAGGTGAATGCAACAATCAGAAGTGCCTGTTATCAGCTTCGGCTGATACGCCAGCTGCACCCTTTCCTGGAGATGAGGGACCTGGAAACTGTGGTACATGCTTTAGTCACCTCACGTTTACATTACTGCAATGCACTCTACATGGGGCTGCCCTTGTACTTACCCCGGAAACTTCAAATGGTTCAAAATATGGCAGCCAGACTAGTCACTGGCGCATCTAGGAGACAGCACATAACACCTGTGCTTAAATCTCTCCACTGGCTGCCGATTAGTTTCTGGGCACAGTACAAGGTGCTGGTTTTGACCTTTAAAGCCCTACATTGCTCAGGTCCATCCTATCTTAGGGACCGCTTCTCCCCATACGAGCCCCCTCGCACTCTTCGGTCCTCTGGGAGGAACCTGCTACAACCTAAGAAAACTAGGATGGCCCAGTCCTCCCAGAGTGCCTTTTCCGCTGTCGTCCCAGGCTGTGGAATGGCCTGCCGAATTAGATGCGCCTTATCACAACCTTGGGCAGCTTCAAGAGAGCCACCAAGATGCATCTCTTCCGGCAGGCCTTCCCAGACAATGATTAAACTCTGTGACCACTAATTGTCTATCCAGCCTCACCTACTGAGACATCAGATATTTTCAAGTCCGCTTATTCATTTTTACTAGAGACATTTTAATGTTTTATGGTTTTATTCCATTTGTTTTAATCTTATCTTAGTTTAGTTTAATCTTAAGGGGTGGGAGGGGGGAATGGGTTGTTACATTTTAATTGTACTTGTTTTTTAAATGTTGTACTCTGCCCCGATTGCTCACCCAGAGGGGCGGGATATAATTAATAATAATAATAATAATAATAATAATAATAATAATATTCAGATGGTGAGACCTTGTATGCCCCTTCCCAGCCTTCTGCCTCTGAGGAAGTAGACTGAAGAATACGAATGCTCATGCTGCCAACTTATTTAATTCAGTCTCAAAGGTGCTACAAGATTTCTCTACATACTGATTCTACAGACTAACACAGCTATATCTTTGAACTTTATCTGTTATAATAAAACTTCACAGTTCTGTTTTCTATATCTCTGTCTGGATGTTTTAATTTAGTAAATTACAAAGAAGACAGGTCATGCATTGAACCGACATCGAACCCAATGATGAACCCTGCCACTTTTTTGGTATAGAGGTCACCTTGAGTCTCAAGGTGAGATCCAGGGAGGGATCCTGAGTATAAAAAGGGAAAGTCAGTGGATACCAAGTGTTGGAACTGCAGGACCAACCTAGATGTGGATTCCATCACTAATCCATTTAAAGCCAAGACTTGTAAATTATCAGATCTAATCTGGCAACTGGATGCACATCCATGAAAAACAAAACAAAACAAAACAAAAAACCCCAAAAAACATTTCCCTCCAACTTTAAACTGTGGTGCCTTTTGACAGCCAGCATGGTCCAGTGTTTTGAGTGTTGGAATATGACTCTAAAGACCAGGGTTTGATTCCTTGCTTGGACATGAAATCCACTGGGTGATCCTGGACATGTCACATGCTCTCACCCTCAGAGGAAGACAATGACAAACCTCCTCCGAACAAATATTGCCAAGAAAGCCCGTGATAAAATTAATCTTAGGGACACTATAAATCGGAAATTACTTGAAGGCACACAACAACAACAACAACAACAACAACAACAACAGCCTTCTGGAATAGACCATCTCATCTGTCATTCATTACTACAAAGTGTTGTGTGTGTATTAATGTCTTGAAGATGGTGAAAAGTGCTACTTGAAAGACCACAGTGAATCCAAAAGAAGTTTTATAAAGACAGCAGCTCCCAAATTTATCCTTACTTTTAGAGACTTAGTGAATGAACTGAAGCCCATGCCTTGAGGGCAATATGAAAAGATTAGGGTTGTTAAACAAAACCTGATGTACTGGAATTTACTGTTTAAGACGCATGTTCAGGTGGTTATGTTTGGCTATCTTGATTGTGATCTAGAAAAACACATGGATCCATCCAACAGACCTTTTGGCTTCTCCTCAACCCCCAACTTTAAAGAGAAGGTTCTCACACACCACATTAGAGGCAACTTTTGAATCAAAGGAGAGTTTCAAAAGTAAATTAAGGGTGAAGGGAGACTAGCGTTCTCAGTGTAATCAAAGCAGTATTGTGTATGTTCTAAATTTTGAGACTGCTTGTTTAAAAGTAGCACATATTTTGTCAGATGTGACACATCACAACTAGTATTCAACCTGAGAATTAATACTGGGTGCTACTGCATGTACAAAAAAAGCAGAAACTTCACTGAAGAAATCATTTCATGGAGCAATGTTTATGACAATTACCAGCAATGGCATTAGGGGGTGTGGACTGCAATGGATGACACCCAAAAGATGGGTGACACCTGGACAGGCTCTCCTCCTGCTGGCTTTGCCGTGATGATGGAGGGGTTGCCACAAGGAAACCTCTGCCACCACAGCAAAAGAGATGGTCCAAGCTTTGCCGCAGAGGTAGAGGCCTTCTCATAAAGAGACCTCTACCATGATCACAGCAAAGGAAAGGTCCCAGCACACCCTTTCTACTGCCGCCACCCCCTAGCAGCCCCGCCAGACTGGATGACACCAGGGGTGGGGATGCCACTGGCAATTACTACTACTACTACGTCTACTACTAGTAAGCTAATAGGGCATCTGAGTCCCCTTCTATGATCACTATGCCATTAAATCTACCATCTAAGTGTTACACAGAATTCAGAAATGTTACTGATTTGGATTACTATTTCCAGAATTCTCCAACCAGCCATGCCATTCCAAAAAGTAACTTTTCCAAGTGCTGATATAATAAAACAAGTCAGGACTGCAACAGAGATTGCCTTTTCCTGTTAGAGAAGCAGGAAGGGATATAAAGATATATTTTAGGAGATTATCGCATTTACATTTTTGGATCAGCCAAACAATATTTGTGCAATAATCTCCTTAGTTAACAAGGTAGATATGTTTCTGAGCATTACTTCTTTAACAGCAAATATATTACCAGATGTAGAAATAACATGGAAAGAGTAGGGATATGTTCCTAAACCACAATACAAACAAGAAAGACAGTAGTTTAACATATTTCAGGAACTTTTCCCCCCAAAACTAACAATATGCACATATGATTAATCATTATATTGAGGTAGATGGTGAGTCAGGCTTATTGGTTCTCCCATTTTCTCTCTTGCTTAGGTATTCATGCATGCTCCGTTAGGGATTCTGGAGTTACCTTCTGTTTACGTTGCCTATTGTTGGCAGGCACACACAGCTACAGTAGGATCAGTTTAATAAGAACCCCATTCTTTCCCAGCAAAAGCTTTATTGCATTGTTTACTACAGACATACTGCTGCAACCCAACATATGTTTCTACAGCCTTTCTTCAGCATCTGTCCAATGCTGATGTTGCCAAAAATTTTTCCATCTAGACATAGAATGAGCAGGAAAGGGGGGGGGGGGCAGACATAAACGATCTTTGTAAAAAGGAGCTTAACTATTAGAGCTCTGTTACCTGAGATATGTCTCTATAAATTCGTTGCCACAATGCCTGCTACAAAAGAATGATAGTAACAAAATTTATGCAGGTAATTTTCATGGCACTTTCTAACCACCATTCAATCCATAGGGCTAAATGTGGTAAACCCAAGGCTATGTAACATCACCCTCTCCATTTACAACTCATAAGAGCTCTGTAACCTGTGTGCAGATGTACTGGATGATGCCCTCTCCCCCATGTTTAAAACTGCTAGGAAAAAATATAGGGCAAAGCAATAGATCATTTCAGAATGAAATTCTTCCAGATGAATAATTTAGCAGTCACATCGATCTTGTCTTAGTGTGAAGTGTACATTCATATCTGAATATAAGTTTAGGAACTGCCATCATCAACTTATGAAATGTCACCCCATTAGGACTCACGGTTAATCAGAGAGAATTCTGAATTGATTTTTTTACATGTGCAGGTTTCTTACGTCATCGTTTCAGCACAGAGTGTTCTTTTCTGTTCAGTGTTTTTTACTTCACTGAGCATGCCTACTATTAAAAGCATATCTGTGCATAGTGTGTGTAAGACAGGGAGGCAGGATGGGAGCTACTCAACCACACAAGAGGCAATCCCTTAAGGGCCTTGGTTCCATCTAGCATTTAGAAAGTTCAGTTTTCTCTCCGCCTGCACAAAGTATACTTCTTGGGCTTTTTATTTTACTCTGTTTCACTCTGAGTATTTTCAAAATTAATATGTCAGTGACAAGAAAGTGACTAACGTAGTCTTCCTCTTTGAAAAATGCATGCTACAGATTTTCAAATGGAACTGTTCAAGGCAAGAATGTGGCAAATGCACTTATGTGCCATAGCTACTCTTGTCCTTTGTCACAATGCCTTCTCTACACATGAGGGGAGGAGATGAATCAAATGATAAGACTCTTGTGCTGGTAGAATGGATACTTTTACCATTTCGGACTGCCAAGGGAAATACAACATGGTTGGATGTACTGATGTATTCAAACCTTTTGGCAGATAGTGTCACACACTCACAGGCCTTGTCTACACTGGCTAGGATATTTCAAAGACCGCAAGGAGTATTATGGCCCCACAGCTGCCCTAACCTGTCCCCATTACCCTAGACTGTTTCTGTACTGTGGCAGCTGTCTGTATGGATATCTCACTGGGCCACCCAGCATATCTACCATTACCATGGGTCACTCGCCTCAGAGGTCAGAACAAAGCGCCCAGTGATAGTCACATGGCTGGACACCACTTTCTGACCTCAGAATGAGCAGTTGGGCAGTTCAGCAGGATACCCATGTAGACAATCATGGTGGCATAGGAACAGAGGGCTATGGATATTCCTAGAAGATCCAGAGTAAGAGGTGAGTTTAAAAAAAAATAGTAGTAAAGCTTCTAAACCCTAGCTCTGGTGCAGAACGTGCTGGATGTTGTCCGGACTACCCACATCAACACTTGGGGTTAGGACATTTAGTGGGGGTGGGGAGCCTTTTGGCCTATGTAATACAAGGCCTAAGTAATATCAATGGAAGCCTGGGTTGTCATATAAATAATTGGGAAGACCATTTCTGCCTCTTTTTTTTTAGGGATTGCTTTCTAAAACTAATTTCTTTCTCTCTTGCTCCTTATACCCTTCAATGGCTAGTAATCAATAATAATACTGATAAGGAATTACTTCAGCTAAAGTTGGGGAATTCCCCTAGAGCTGGTGCAATGTAACATCAGCTGGTGGTCTCTGTTGCTGGCTTCCTTATTCTCTTACATAAACAAATCAAGCATCTTTCCCAGGTCCTGGCTGAGGTCTCTTATTATTCAGATTTCCAAGAAAAGTCCCAGATATGAACTTTATAATTCTTGTCCTATCGGCTTGCTTTCTTCAGCTGTAGAAGCATATGCCAGCTTTTCAGGCCACAAATTAAAAGCATGGATCTGTGATAATGATATTGTCAGGGAAGAAAGTAGTTTTAAAGCAACCAGCTCACTTGGTCCCTGTCTGTTTTCAGCCCATTTGGGACATAAATATTCTGTACTGTAAAGAGACAAACTTGTTATAGTTATTGATTTTAAAATTGGCTTTGAGCACCATATCTATTGATATGTTTCTGATTTAGTCTTCATGTCTCTTCTTTCTGATTTAATCTTCTCATCACAATGCATTTTCCCATGTTTGTTGGGGTAATTTAGGATATTTTACTAATAAGATGGTCTCCTCTCAAGGTGTTAGACAAGCAGATGCCTTGCTCCCGTTTTATTTCATTTTTATACTGCAAGCCTGAGTCTGATTTTACAAAGTCACCACTCTTTATATTGATTATGCTGTTCTGATTTCTCTGAATCATTTGAATCTTCAGTGATTGAGTCGTTTTCACAAGTACTTTTAAAAACCTTCAGACTATCACTTGAAATAACAAACATTATTCCCATCCACCCCAGACAAAGGTCACATACCTTTGGTCTATAAGGAATTACAGACCAGACCAACTTGATTCACATAAATATCTTGGCATATGGTTTCATGAAAGAGTAAGCTGGACATTATTTGGGGGAGGGGATGCCAAGACTGAAGCATAATTGAATGTGAAAGCAACAACACCCCCTTTTTGTTTAAAACAAAAAGAAAAGCATGTTTCTTCCAACTGAGATCTAGGTTTTTAAAGGCAAAAATGTTTGTCAGTTACTCTGAAACTTTTCTCAAAAGAACTCAAGTCTTCTGCCCTTCCCCAAGGTAAAAATTCAGTGCTCCCAGAAGCATTTCTGCAATCACTCTTAATATGGAAGCTGGCCTAAATGCCTTAAAATGTTTGGCAGGGATTTATTCTATCCATTTTTGGTTACGCTACTGCCTTGAACTTATTCCGGAACTCTTGGTTTCCAAGCTCATGCCAGGCTTCTCCAACAACCTTGGATAAAAGCCTGTGCAAAAAGTAACTTCAGCAGGGTTATTGCCTCTTATTATCTATGGATTTAGGAAGTGACAACTTGACTGCCAGAGATTATTGAACATCAGTTCCCAAGGGCTCCAAGGGGCCATATGGGAACCTTGTTCCTCTCAGTCACTGGATTTATCATGCCTCTCGTGTAAAGACAGAACTATCACCCAGAATGGTTAAATTATTCAAACCATGGGCTTTTTTCTTGTCTATGTTCAGTGCTCTTGTCTCCAGCCTGTCAGTTGGCAGATATAATAAAACACCAAGGAATAACAGAAGTTGGCCCTGTAACAACAGTGAAGTGGAATCTATCTTGCATGTTCTTCTTTCCTTTGCAGTTATTATCAAGCAGCTAGAAAGAATAGTATATCTTATTGTACAGTCCTTCCCTGGCCACTTTCTTTAATCTTGTATGGTTGTTTTACAGCAGGGTTCTAGTAAGTCAGTCACTAAGCAGGTAGCTAACATTTCTAATCCTGGTTATTCCCACTAGACCAACAACGATTGTTTAATGTCCTTTTACATCAAATGCCTTGTACTTTCATACATTTGATAATCCTGAGATAGCACTGAAAAATAGCATTCTTCCATTTGGACTCTGAAGCAGTGCAGCCTAATCTGTTGTCAGGTGCCTTCAAGTCATTTCCAACTTGTGGTGACCCCAAGGAAAACCTATCATGGGGTTTTCTTGGTACGATTTATTCAGAGGAGGACTGAGACTGAGAGAGAATAACTTGGCCAAAGTCACCAGTGGGTCTCCAAAGATGACTGGTGATTCAAACCCTAGTTTTCCAGAGTCTTAGATCAACACTCAAACCACCACAACAGGAGTGGGCAACTGTGGAATTAGCCCTCCAAGAGACCTTGGAGGGGTACATCCTTGCCATATCTGTTCCTTCAAAAACACACAAACCAACAAATAATTTCTTGCTCCCCTCTAAGGCAGGGGTTCCAACTTTTTTGACTCGCTGAATCCTTATTTCTATGGTAGAGCCCCTAAGAGGCCTATCCTATGTCTTATAAGTCAATGGTGTTTAGAAGTATATATAAGAATATGTTCTTATTCTTTAATTTCATTCAGTTTTTGGTCATTGAGAGGCACAACACTTGTTTTGAAATATTTTGTAAAAATTGTATTGCTACCTGGGGCGGCCTGAGAGGGGATCTAAATATGGTGGTAATGCCCTCCACACCTTCTAAGGGTCATTTGGGGGACTTATAGAGCAATAAATAAATAAATAAATTCACCCCTGGGGATTCTGGGGACAAGAAAAATGGCTGGGGGGGGGGGCTGCATAGAGCCTACAGCTTATGCTTTGCCATCCCCTGCATTATTCTATGCAGGCACTGCAGACTGTATCATTCCAGGGCTTGTATAGACCAGTTAAATGAAAAACAAAGGAACACACAGATTTTGACCTTTAGAGCCCTCTGTGATTGAGAATATGTTGAAGAATCACCAGTCTCCATAGGTACTGACTCATACATAAACATCTTCAGTGCAAAATCTCTTTGGATGCTCCTGCCATCTGAGGTAAAGCAGTAGACTACAGAGACAGGCCTTTCCTGAGGGCATCACTCTCACTGCAAAACGCTCTATCCAGAGAGGCTTGCCTGGAACATAGGAACCTTTTTACTTTCAAGGTTTCAGAGACGCAGTTTTTAATTCTACCGACTGTTTTATTCTGCTTTTATAATTAATTATCTCAGGGAGTCTACCAAAGGCCAGCCCAAAATTTAACTGTATATTGATTTTTCTCCTACCTTCCCACCATGCCAGCTGGGAGATTCTGGGAGTTGTAATTCAAAAAACTATCTCTTCTAAGCTCCCACACACAAGCTTGACACACAGAAGAGGCTGAGCCAGGACAGAAACCTAAAATGAATATATGTCACTGGTTCAAGATAAGAACTTGACTATGAAATCATAAATCCCTAAATAAAAGCCCCATGTAGCAGAAAACTCAGTAATCCCAAGCAAAATGAATAATCAACTGGGAGGATTTTAACAGATTTCGCTTCTTTCAGCTTCTTGTTATTTCAATATGCTTGGAAAGGCTTGCTTTAAAAGTTAGGGATGCAACAGGCTTCAATTAAATATTACTGATTAACATTTCTTACAAAGTTACCATTATATATTTTAGTTATTTTTATTTCATGAATTTTTCATAATATCCATGGGTTAGAGCTGAAAGATCCAGTTTCAAAAGGTCCATCAGATCCAGTCTGAAAACTGTGCCAAACCAATTACAGCATTTTGACCAGCTTTGTATCAGAACAGCTTCACTCATGGCTTCTCCTGAACTCTAGCCCTAGCCAAACCAGTATAGAATTCATAGGAATCTGATTTTCAGAATTAGCCCACTTCTGAATATCATGTAAGTTTTAGGAATGCAGGAAGCTGCCTTATATTGAATCAGGCCATTAGTCTGAGTAAAGCACAAGGAAATGGAGACATTCAATGAAACTGATGCAATAGAGTTTCTTGGAATGTATAAAAGAAGATTTTGTACCTCAAATTAGTTCAACATGTTTCACTCTAGAAATAGTTGAGGGGTTGTTAGAAGAAAAGTGGACAAGGGACAATGCATATGCAATAATACAAATAGGCAAGACATAGACATTGTTGTTGTGTACCTCTAAGTCATTTTTTACTTATTGTGACTCTATGGCAACCCTATCATAGCAAGTTTTCTCAGCAAGTTTTTTTAGAGGGGAATTGTCATTTCCATTTTCTAAGGCTGAGAGAGTGTGACTTGCTCAAGGTCACCCAGTGAGTTTTTATGCTTGAGCAGGGAAACTGAACACTGATCTCCAGAGTCACAGTCCCACACTCAAACCTCTACACCATGCTGTGTCTTCTAAGACTAAGGCATGTCTCACATCAAATTGTGTATAAAATACACAGATGAAGAAATAGTACACCAAAACATAGGCCCTTATCAGGCGAGCGTTTTTGCAGTCCCAGTCCAGAGTCTGCATCCATCCAAGTGAATTCACATAAATGTGCATTGAATTATCACACATGAATGCTGTTACTATGAAGCCATTCCAAAGCCAACCCCAGAATTCAGTGAATGTGCACTGAATTATCACACGTGAATGCTGTTACTATGAAGCCATTCCAAAGCCAATCCAAAGCCAATCTAAAGTCACCCCCAAAATTCAGTGAATTCAGTAATGACTGAATTCACAGAAATCAGTTCCAAGGTCACTTCAGATTAAATCCAAATTGGTCTGGTGTGATAAGGTCCATATAAAACTGGGTAAGTGAATAATAATACTTTAAAATGCAATGTGAGAATCAACCTGCAGAGATTTCAAAAAAGTGTTTCCAGGTTTATACCTGGCAACTGATAGTTCTCAGGAGTAGGAGGAAAAGAATGAAGTAGATGGTTAAATGCCAGATCTATATGAGGAGGATAGAGTACCAACCCACAACATCCAATCCATTTCTCTTCTCAACCAAGTCTTGTAGGTTTTTTTTTGGGGGGGGGGGAATTTTCTCCAGCACCCAGAAAGGTAAAACTTTTTAAAATGTCCATGTTCTATAAAGTCACCAAGCAAGATGACTGACACCTAATTTTATGAGCTGAATATTAATAAGATGTTCTATGGAAATTTGTGCATTTTTAAGTGTTGCAATCCATAAACTCAATCAGCCTGGAGCTCTATTTACAAGAAGTACAATAGTATCATTGTTTTGTGGATTTCGGATGTTATTATAATTGACCCGATGGGTGATGTTTCCCAGAGACTTTGGCAGCTTGTAAACTTTTTGGGATGGGTATCCTCATGTAATCTGAAGTTATTTCTTACTAACATATCATGAATGCTGTAAATTTATTACAACACTTTTAAAAAATACACTTTAAAACATTTTTCAACCACAAGAAAATGTTTTGGAAACCAGGAAATCAATACAGGATGATAATAAAGTAGATGCACAATTAGAAATAATCACTACTACTTCGTAAGCTATATAATATACATCTCAACACAGTATCTGGCAATCTGCAGTGGGCCTGCTGCATTTGCAGTGAAAAAGCTCACCACTGATGGACACTTTCAAGACCCCTGTGTTCCCCCTCCTTATGGTTCTATATCCTCAAATTGGGATGACTATGGTGTGCACTTTATTTTTAAATCAGGCATAGATGACTACGTAAGTTTCACCTGCCTCATTTGTCACTCTTTTAGACCTATGTGGCCCATACTATCCATGTTTCCTCAAAACGAGAAGTGACCTTTCAGTTCATTTTGGTTTATCTCTGTAAATATTATTTGTGGCCTTTAAAAGATACACCACTCAAACAGTATTTAAAATGCGAATGACACCCCCCCCCCCCCAAAAAAAACCCCTATGGACATGTGATTCTCCATGTTTTCATTTCCCCAAACAGACACACTTGGGTGATCTGCAGACCCACAAGAGGCCTTTAGCCATGAACCTCAGAACAAGAGGGCACCTCACTTTAAACCTCTGATTTTAGTTTCTGCATCATGTGATTCTCTAGACCTCAAGCTTGATAAATATGCATGCTTTGCATTTCCCCCTTTTTTGAGAGCATTATATGTACCATCCTGCCCTCTTCTAACATGTATCTTCCAAAGCTGCTTCTTTTCAAACACTTTAGTGAAGAGGCAGATATATTCACTGTTTTGTAAAAATGTACCTGCAAGTAGGAAAAACTGCCAATGCTGAGCTCCATTCCAAAAACAGTCCCAGAGGCTCTGACTATAGGGTCTGCATTCAGCCCATGAGCGGCATCATTCCCATCCCAGCCTTAAAGGCATATGGACAAGCCATCAGTCAAACATATACATGCTGCTGGAGTTCAGAGGCATGTGAAGATGAGGGAGAGTAACCATTGCAGCCAGCTAACACCAGAAGTTTGGAAGTATGTCTTTGTGTCAACCTTTCTACCTACCTATCCAAGCTGGCTTGGATGAAACCGATTATTTCGATCCATTTAAAACTGGCTTCAGGACAGGATATGGAGTTGAGACTGCCATGGTTGCTCTGACAGACAACCTCTGCTTGAGTATTGACAGGGGTAGTGTGACCCTGCTGGTGCTCTTGGATCTCTCAGAGGCCTTTGACACCATAGACCACTCCATCCTTTTGGATTGGCTGAGGGAGTTGGGGATTGGTGGCACCGCGCTTCGGTGGTTCTGGTCATTTCTCTCCGGCAGATCCCAAAGGGTGAGGCTCGGGGACAGTTGCTCTTCCAAAATTGAGCTTAATTGTGGCATCCCTCAGGGTGCCATCCTGTCTCCGATGCTATTTAATATCTATATGAAGCCGCTGGGTGAGTTCATTCGGAAGCATGGAGCTCAGTGCCATCAGTACGCTGATGACACTCAGATATACTTCTCCATGACCAGATCGTCTGCTCAGACCTCAGATGGGGTCTCTCCTCTCAATGACTATCTTGCAGCGGTAATGGATTGGATGAGGGAAAACAAATTGAAGCTCAATCCAGACAAAATGGAGGTACTAACAGTTACAGGCCCGAAACCCAGTTTGGAAATACAATCCCCAGTTCTCGATGGAGTCACACTCTCCTCGAAGAACTCTGTTCGCAGTCTGGGGGTACTTCTTGACCCATCACTTCACATGACTAGTCAGGAGTGCCTGTTATCAGCTTTGACTGATATGCCAGCTGCACCCTTTCCTGGATATGAGGGATCTGGAAACTGTGGTACACGCGTTGGTAACCTCATGTTTGGACTACTGCAATGCACTCTACATGGGGCTACCCTTGTGCTTAACCTGGAAACTTCAACTGGTCCAAAATATGGCAGCCAGGATTGTGACGGGAACATCTAGGAGAGAGCACATTACACCAGTGCTTAATTTTCTCCTTTGGCTGCCATTTAGTTTCCGGGCGCAGTACAACCTATAACTTTTAAAGCCCTACATGGCTTGGGTCCACCCTATCTTAGGGAACGCCTCTCCCCGTATGAACTCCCCCGCACACTACGATCCTCTGGGAGGAACCTGTTACAGCCTATGAAGTCTAGGCTGACGCAGACCTCCCAGAGGGCCTTCTCAGCTATCGCCCCCAAGCTGTGGAATGACTTGCCGGATGAGATGCGTCTCATTGCATCCATCAATGGTTTCAAAAAAGCCTTAAAGACGCATCTCTTCCAGCAGGCCTTCCCCGACAGCGTTTAACATCCCCCGGCTCCAAATCCAAGAGTAAGAAGTCCTTGCAGCCTCTTTCCCTTATGATTTTAACCCATACATTCAGCTTAAGGACTTCCTAGCTTTGATATAGTTTTGTTTTGTTTTTTATGTTTTTAACTCACTGCTAATTTAATTTCATTTTAAGGGGTGGGAGGTTGGGAAGGGATTGTTGTATTTTAACTGTTGTTGTTTTAATTAGTTGTACCCCACCCCGATTGCCTGTTCAGAGGGGCGGGCTATAAATAAAAATTATTATTAAAATAATAATAATAATAATAACAACAACAACAACTATCTTAGTGTCATTCCCCATATGCAACAGCATTTGGCCCACTGTACCAAATGCCAACACTATGATGCTTCTTGAACACAAACCTCTGCTTTACAAAGTTACTGTGATAGCAGCCGCCTTGACTTCTTGATGGTTCATCTTTAATTCAGAAGGTCATTGTCTGTAAAATTGCTTCTGCTTCTCACAAATAATTCAGAAAGGAGCAGACACTCTAGTGTTGAGCTCAATAAATCTATGAGCACAATAGAGGCTAGATGTCTATGCAGTCATCACTGAAGTGCTTTTTAAGACTGAACAGGCATTTCCCCTCCTCTTTTGCCTACACGGTGTTCATGCATTGAGCCTACACAAAATAGATAATCTAATCAAGTAGGATGCAAAATTCTAGCAGTTTCCAGTTGTAGGAGGAGATAGTTTTGGCATCATGGTTGTATGATGAGGCAGCCACCTCAGCCAGTGGACTATTGTTGTTGAAAAAGGTAAAACTATGTTGTACATTAAACATACAGTGTGTAGTTCCAGCTGTTTCTTTTTAAACTCAAAAATACCCAGGGCAATCTTGACTAGTACTGCAGAATGCAGGGAGGAAAGTTTAAAGCTGTCTTTTCCCTATGACTCTCCAACACTTGCATCTCATGCAGAATGGTTAATGATAAAATATCACATTGGAATCAATGGGATCTTGTTTATTTTCACTAATTGTTATATAAGGGGAAGGTGAATTTTGGTGAATTGTTTTTGAGAAAGAAAAACCTAGCTGTATATGACATATTTAACCTAATGTTCAGTATGGCCCTTAACAGCAGGAGTGGTGGCATAATCAACTAAAAATCTTCTTCCACATGTTCCAATGAAATCAACAGGAACTGGTTTTGAGGAATAGAAGTCTGAATAAGTCTAGGATTAAGATAATTAAGATTTACGATTAAGATTAAGGATAATATGGGGAATACCAACCTTACCAGAGCCATAAACATGATCGCCCCTAAGTGTCATTTCCAACCCACTCAAAATTGTAATCCTTGGTACACTTTCTTAGGTCCTCTCAAGTGGTGATAAAGACACCTAAGAAATCTTTCTATTCTGACTCTATCGCGTCTATGAACTCTTGTCCATCTGAGCTGTTCAAGGTGGTGAGGAAATTAACTCAACTATCCATCACCCAGAACCCTCTACTTGAGCCAACTAAAACCAGCTGTGACGCCTTTAATGAGTATTTCACAGATAAAATCACTCGGATAAGAGCTGACTTGGATGCCAACATTGAGACTGAAGCATTTAGAGAGGCATCCAGCACCTCCGCCATTACTGTTAGACTGGATCAATTTGAGTCGGTAAGTACTGATGACGTGGACAAGCTCCTTAGTAGTATGAAAAAGACGACCTGTCCTCTCAACCCTTGCTCACCCTGGTTGGCCATTCGGGGGGCGGGGGCACAATCAAGCCAATGTTGGCAAATATAATTAATACAACTCTCAAGGAGGGCTCCCTGCCTTCTTGCCTTAAAGAGACAGTGGTAAGACCACTGTTAAAGAAACCCTCCCTGGACTGTCTTGATAGAAACAACTATAGGCTTGTCTCTTTGTTACTATTCTTGAGCAAGGTGATCGAGAGGGCAGTCACCAATCAACTATAAGCTGTCTTGGAGGAAACTGATTTTCTGGATCCATTTCAAACCGGACTCAGGACGGGATACGGAGTTGAGACTGCCATGGTGGTCTTAGTCGATGATCTCTATCTGGGCATTGATAGGGGAAGTGTGACCCTGCTGGTGCTCTTGGATCTTTCAGTGGCCTTCAATACCATTGACCATGGTATCCTTCTGGAACGCCTGAGAGAGTTGGGTATCGGTAGCACTGCATTGCAGTGGTTCTGGCCCTACCTTTCGGGTAGGTTCCCAATGGTGTCACTTGGGGACAGTTATTCGTCCAAGACGGAGCTCAAGTCGGGTGTCCCTCAGGGCGCGATTCTGTCCCATTTACATGAAGCTGCTGGGTGAGATCATCTGGAAACATGGGGTGGGGCGTTATCAGTATACTGATAACACCCAAATATATTTCTCTATGTCTCAGACTGATGCAGCGACTAAGGATGGCATCTGTCCTCTGAATGCCTGACTTGGGACGGTAATGGACTGGATGAGGGAAAACCGACTCAAGCTGAATCCAGGTAAGATGGAGGTACTTGTTATTGGAAACCTGAACCTGAGACTGGAGTTATGTCAGCCAGTTCTGGATGGGGTCACACTTCCCCTGAAGGACTCTGTCCACAGCTTGGGGGTGCTCCTTGACTTGTCACTCCAGCTGTCAGTGCAGATGGATGTGACAGTCAGGAGCACTTGTATCAGCTTCGGCTGATACGCCAGCTGCGCCCTTTCTTGGAGCCGGGGGACCTTGAAACAGTAGCACATGCGCTGGTAACCTCTCGTTTGGACTTCTGTAATGCACTCTGCTTGGGGCTACCTCTGTGCCAAGTTTGGAAACTTCAGATGGTACAAAACATGGCAGCAAGATTAATCAAAGGTACTTCTCAGAACAATCATATAACACCTGTTCTGAAGTCCCTTCATTGGCTGCTAATCGGTTTCCAAGCAAGGTACAAAATGTTGGTGATTACCTTTAAAGCCCTACATGGCTTGAGTCCAGAATACCTTCTTCCGTTCTGTCTGTCCCACACACTGAGGTCCTCAATTAAAAACTTTCTTCAGTCAATAATAGCTAGGCTTACTTCTGTTAATCAAAGGGCTTTTTCTATCGCTGCGCCAAAGTTGTGGAATAACCTGCTGGAGGAGATCCGCCATATTTCCACTGTTCAAAAAAGCTCTTAAGACGGATCTTTTCCAGCAGGCCTTCCCAACCTAGATAATATATCCAAGCTTTCTCCCCCTGTGGATGTTTATGAATATGACTCTAATTCTGTGATGTCTGTCTCTCTTCCTGCCAAAATGTTTTTATGTTTACTTATTTTGTATTTTTAATTACTTTTAATTTGTTTGTTTAATTGTAGTTTTAATATTGGGGAGGGGGGTTGGGAAGGGATCAATTTGTATTTTATTGTATTTTTAATGTATTTGTATTGTTGTAACCCACCCGGATTCCTAGTGATTGGGCGGGCTTTAAATAAATTATTATTATAAGTCAGAGAACACTTTCTCCTATGGAAGGCTAAGGGAGCCCTGGTGGTGAAGTGTTTAAATGCCAGTACTACAGCCACAATATTGTGAGTTTGATCCCAGAGGGCTCTAGATTAACTTGGCTGTCCTTCATTTTTTAGGTCAATAAAATGAGTACCTAGCCTGTTAGAGGCAATTGACTTACAGACTGTAAACTACTTAAAGAGTGCTGAGTTCACTATGAAATGGTATAGAAATGTAAATGCTATTGCTATTGCTATGGCTCCCACAAGAATTGAGAGGTTTGCACAAAAAGTGGGACTTTTCTAATGTTAGCCCTAGTATTTTGGGACATCCTCCCAAGAGCTCATCACTTTTTGGTAATTCTCATTGCATTGTGGAAACAAAGAAGGACAGCAGCCATTGGGAGATGTTGGACGAAATGTTGTTGTTGGACTAAATCCCTTGGCCATGGAGGCCAGGGCTGATGAGAGGTGGAATCCAACAACATCTGGAAAGCCAAAGGTTCTCTATCACTATATGATACCAATGGAAGCTACAAACATAACAATGTTTGTGCGTGGGGAGGGGCTTTATATTGCCTGTCAACTTAAGGTGACCCCATAAATTTCATAGGGTTTTCTTAGGCAAGGAATTAGACAAGTGGTTTTGCCAGTTCCTTCCTCTGAAATATAGTCCCTGTACAGACAAGCAGGAAGGGACGAGTGGGCGCCAGTTCTGCTGGCTCACTGTCATCCCTTAGATCCATGGACTACTCTGTCAACCACAGACAGCTGAGCCAGCAGATTGTTGCCACGGCAACTGCACAGACGCAGCAACGATCCACTCCAAAAAGGGGGTGCAAAATGCAGGTCCTTTATGCGCTGCTGGCAAGGCGCCATTAGCACCCTGGAGTGGTGCGGTAATATCTCTTGTGAACCATGCTGTTTGGACATGGTGCACAAGGAACGTCATTGGCGCATGCACTATCTGGATGTGTGCACATGCTATGCTCTCCCGAGCGCTAATTTTGACCCCAGGCCACCACAAAGCAGCAGTCTGTACCAGGTCATAGTCTAAAGCCATCCAGTGGGTTTCCATGACCAAGAAGGGATTCTGACCCTGGTCTCCAGTCATAGTCCTATGCTCAAATCACTAGACATGGTGGTTCACACTTTTAGTCTTCTAAAATTATCATTTTGCTTACACTCCTATTGAGATACTCAAATATAAATATTTTAATTAATTAATAAAAATAAATAAAATAAGGCCCTCTCACATATCCTTACCAAGCATGCCTGCTATGGTGGTGGGACTGAGAGAAAGCCCTCCTCTCTCAAAATCTAGACTAGCTCATATAAGGAGACAGAGAGTTTCAGACAATCTTTTAACTCCTTTATATCTTAAGAACTGGCTAGCTTAGGGATCTTCTCCTCCCATACATAGCTACATATGTATTAAGAAAGACTTCCTCTGTGCGATTTTATGTGAACATATATTGTTAGTGACCAGAGAGAAGCCTTTTGGGTTTTGGCACCACATTCATGGAAAGCTCCCTCCAGCAGAGGATTCTTGGCATCTATTTTCACATCTTTTCAGTGTCAGACAAAGATCTCACCTCCAGCCCTGACCTTTTAAAACATTCACTGCATTTGGTTTGAATTTGCTGCTTTGAATCTCTTTTATTTTGCTGTGTTTTATAACCTTTGCTATTTAGTTTAATTTTTTACATTTTTAACTGTTTCTATTTGTTAGCTGTCCTGGGAGAGCAAGAAGGGAATGTACATTTCCAAATGAAAAAAGTAAATCTCTCAGCCATTCACACAAAAGTGGGATGCACACTTCATACCATTTGTCACATAAAGCACATACAAACTCAGCTGTTTATTGTTGATGCACATTTACAGCAGTGTGTGGCCTCTGGAAAATTTGTAAGCAATTACAATGGAATCATAGCACTATCACCATGTAGTGTGAAAGGGTTTTTAGACAGGAGGCGCACAGGAATTTTGCCCAAGCTGCCTTCATCTCCAGTCATTCCAAGAGCTCCTCTCCTTAGAAGCAGAAGTAAATTGAAAGATTTGACAACACTGAGAAGGAAAAGGTCAAGAGGCAAGATAACTAAAAAGCATACCAAAGAACACGGATAATATCAATGGATATATCTAAGTAAAGTCTGATGTCACTCTGTGAACAACCCTAGAGGGGTTAGGCACATCTCAGAAGTCCACACAATCCTATCTGATTACACACAGATCTGATATTCTGCATGATTAGTGGAGTGTAGCAAATTTTTGGCCCATCTTAAAAGAAAGAAAAGATAGACAACTTGCTAACTTGCAAATATCTTCACTAAGGACACAAATGCTACAAAACTGGGAAGGGCAGCAAATGTTTCAGAGGGAGGCCAAAAGTTCAAAATGATCTCAAACTAGAAAACTGGCAGATACTAACAGCAGGAGCATAATAAACAGAAAAGAGCACTAAACAATTACAGAAAGCACCAGATACTTTCATAGCAAATAACTGGCCCTGTTGTAATGAAATAATACCGTAGGCTGGTGCTGTAACTGCTGTTCCATTAACAGGGGCATTATTTGTAAGACTATAGAAACAAGAGTTCCACCTGGGGCAGTTTGAAGATCATTCAAATCAGCTCAAAATGTCAGCAGATCACAGGTCTTGGATCTCAAGCTACTTACGAAGCAAATATATGATCTGTTCTGCAAAATCAAAATAAGATTCCTGTAGTGCAAGCTGGAAACCTAACTCTGTCAGTGAATCAACCCTGATGTTGCTGAAACTTCAAAATGAAAACACACTCTGTTGTTGTGTGCCTTCAAGTTTCCAACTTACAGCAACCCTAAGGAAACATATAGTTTCCAGCTTATAGCAACAGTAAGGCAACCACATCATGGTGTTTTCTTGGCAAGATCTGTTCAGAGGTGATTTGCCTTTGCCCTCCTCCTCTGAGGCTGAGAGAGTGTGAGGGTGACTTGCCCGAGGTCATACAGTGGGTTTCCATGGCCTTATGTTGAGTCTAATCCTGGTCTGCACAGTTGTAGTCCAATGCTCAAACCACTACACCATTCTGGCTCACAGTGTGAAAATTACATTACATATCACCATAGAGGGAAAACTGTTGTCCAAGTGTTAAGTATCAATGGGCAATGTCTCCTGGCTTCTTATGATTCATTATCTTTAAACTGGACTTTAACTGCACAGCCTCCTACAGAACATGATAGGAAACCTGCGGTCCTGACAGTAAGTGCCTCCAAGTGTGGTGGGGTCTCCTTCTTTGGAGGTTTTTAAACAGAGGCTGGATGGCCTTCTGTCAGGGATACTTTGATTGTATGTTCCTGCATGGCAGTGGGTGGACTGGATGACCCTTGTGGTCTCTTCCAACTCTATGATTCTACAATTCTTGGAATCCAACTTTTATCAGCCAACTAAAATGGCCAAGACTTTGTGATTTGGAATCCAACATTATCTGGAGGACACAAATTCCTTATCCTCAAAAGATATGTCCTAGCAGAAAACCTTACAATCTTTCACATACAAAGACCCATCAAAAAAAATTACTATCCTTTGTAAAATAGTGCATATTGTCACACTATAATATAGTGCAGTGTAGCATAGTATAGTTTACAGAGGTAAAAGGAAAGGATTAATCAATGGCTTAACTCTGACAGTGGTTAGACTGACTGAAGATAACAGGAGCTGAAGCACAATGCTGAGGAAAGTTGACCCAGTTCTTTATTTATTTATTTATTTATTATTTCAAAGATTTATATCTCACCTTTCTCTCACAATGGGATTCAGGTATAAGCCTATGAATATCCCTATTGTTTTCAACCATACAAAACAAAACAAGAGCCACTATCATAATGGGACATGTGTAACATGGATTTTTAGATACTGTATCTGTGTTAATGCAATTCATTTGTTCAGAGTTTTAAATCTGCAAAGCATTTTTTGGACTTTACTATAGGTAATGTAGGGTTATAACTACCGTCTCCCTTTTTTAACAGTGGAGAATGGAGTCTGAGAGCAAGAGCCTTGCCCATGACCACAGAAGTCCCTTGCTGGAGCAGGAGTTGTATTCATGTTAATCAAAGTCCATCTCTTTATCCACTGAATCACATCAGGTTAGTTGGGTGCATGTGTGATGTGGTATTAAAATATATTTATTGTTCAGTTTCCCATTTTCTACATATTTTTCTGGCAACTACACAATAGACTGTTTTCAAATATAGTTGACAATACAAAGTACTTCTAATAAAAAAAAACAAAAGATAACATTACAAACTCTTTTCTAGAGGAAGCCTGGAAACAACTGTAGGCTGATAATATGAAGCAATAACGAGGATGGCAATTCTTTCTCTGTTAGTAGGGAAGCAATAGCTCATCTTTCTAAAACAATGGCAGCATCCACAATGAGGAAATAATCCAATTTGACACTACTTTAACTGCCACGGCTCAATGCTATGGAATTCTGGGAACTGTAGTTTGTTGTAGCAGCAGGGCTATCCAACAGAGAAGGCTATATGTTTCACAAAACTACAGTTCCCAGAATTCTTTAGCAATGAGCCATGGCAGTTAAAATTAAAGTGGATTATTTCTGCAGTGTGGATGCAGCCCAAGTTTGGCAAATATACCAGTTATAGATAATCTGAATTTTTTCTGTCAACATGCACTTCTTTAAACACAGATTCCAAAAGATTTAGTGATCCCTAAACACATTTCAGCTACTTTATATTCCCTCGAGTTTCAGTAGGAGTATTAAGTACGTGCTTAAAAATATGTTTTGCTGAAATCAGTTGGACTTGTAAAAGTGTTTCAATCCAGCTGGATCTCTTCCATCTTTCACCACAGCGAGAAACACCTCAGAGCTAAGAAATGATCTTTCAAGCAATGTCCACCATTCTAAGGGATCAAAAGCAACGATTTTCCTTATTATTAATCTACTGCCTAATCTTCCAAACTTGCCTTTTATGAATGAAGCACTTTTGGACCATATGTTGATCAGAAAACTCTCTGCATGTACAAAATTAGCATGTTTGCAAGAAAGACCTAACCCACATCTCTTCCAGATATGCTCATTCTGAATATAGAGTGAGGATTATATACTTGTGAGATCATTTAGACATCATCGGTGCAATCTATAGTGGCACAGTCCAGACCACAGGTTTGCAGATCATTAATTTTACATTATGGTTCACATGAATCAAGCATTCACAACTGGCATGATGGGTCTCCCAACTAATAAAACAAATACAGTGAGACAGCAAGCTGGATAATACATTATAGTGTCCTGCAAGAGTAAGGCACCACAATTCAAAAAGGATGTGGAGAAACTGGAGCATGTCCAAAGGAGGGCAACTAAGATGGTGAAGGGTCTGGAAACCTTGCCCTATGAAGAACGCCTTAGGGAGCTGGGGATGTTTAGCCTGGAGAAGAGAAGGTTAAGAGGTGATATGATAGCCCTGTTTAAATATTTGAAGGGATGTCATATTGAGGAGGGAGCAAGCTTGTTTTCTGCTGCTGCAGAGACTAGAACGCGGAACAATGGATGCAAACTGCAGGAAAAGAGATTCCACCTCAACATTAGGAGGAACTTCCTGACAGTAAGGGCTGTTCGACAGTGGAACACACTCCCTCGGAGTGTGGTGGAGTCTCCTTCCTTAGGGGTCTTTAAGCAGAGGCTGGATGGCCATCTGTCAGGGGTGCTTTGACTTGGAGTTCCTGCATGGCAGGGGGTTGGACTGGATGGCCCTTGTGGTCTCTTCCAACTCTATGATTCTATGATTCTATGATTCTATGATTCTAAGGCCACATAGATGGAGGTTGCTATGGAGGTTGCTATGGTATCCAAGTAGAAGCATGGAGGGTGGAAAGGCAGGACAAGCATTTATTTATCACATACATGGGCAACCTATGCCCCCAGGGAGTATCTTTGTGGCCCATTTACATGCATTCATCACTCCTTACCAATATGAAGGAGAAGGCAGGCATGTGGGAAGAGTGTCTCACAGCCTGCCAAACCATTGTTTGGTGAGTTGCAGGCCAAGACATTTCACTACCTTTGGTAAAGTTCAAGATGGTACCCCTTCCATTCCATGTACATAAGATAATTGGACAGGTAGATGAAACAGCAGCATCCCTTCCAGATGGGAACAGGATAGCACCCTCTCCTATATCAGAAGTTGACAGGGCAGAGGTTGACAGAACAGAACAGGCTGGACACACCTCTGTCCTTCAAATGAAGGGAATGGCCAAGGGAATTGTGAAGAATAGCTGGGACTCTGTCACTGCTGTCCTCCTGCATGCCATCTGAGGTGTTCTCCTTACTCTGCACATCAGGAGATTAGGGAGGAAGGTTACCCTTTCTTTCCTCCTTGGAAGAAACATCTCTGCCATTCTAAAGGATCCCATGGCAGGAAAAAGGGGATTGTGCAGAGCATCTCCATTCCTTCCAGGCTAAGATGGTGTGTATCTCTGTATTGCTCATGGTGAAAGTGAGTGTGTAAGAGAGAGCATGTGCGATGTGTACGTTTGAAAGTGAGGGAGGCATGAAGGGGAGGTCTGTATGCACATGCATGCATGAGACACAAACTACTATTTATCACTGTCTGCAGACCTCAGAACAAAAAGGTCAACCATTCCAGGGTTGCCATACTGAGAACCATACACCAGCTACCAAGTGACCAGAGATATGATTATGAGTCTAAGGAACTGCCAGACAGTCTTCAATACTGTATATATCCACAAAG
The DNA here is from genome assembly GCA_034509955.1 of Urosaurus nigricauda. Taxonomy (NCBI): domain Eukaryota; kingdom Metazoa; phylum Chordata; class Lepidosauria; order Squamata; family Phrynosomatidae; genus Urosaurus; species Urosaurus nigricauda. The sequence continues at coordinate 34,661,712 of JAOEGL010000002.1, forward strand.
GGCAGCAGGATTATGCCTGAGGAAAACTGACAGTCATTTGCCAAAAATCTGAATTATTTTGCTAACTTCCATCTACCAGACAAAATACTTTTGATCAATGTGACCTACATCACAGTGCACTTAAAATTGTCTGTAACATAGCTTCTTGTCTTATCAGTCACTAAACTGTGCAAAAGAGTAAAACCAAGAATTGTGTAATATTATCTCATTGCTCAGGGGGTGGGGGATAAAAAAAAGTTTTAAGAAATAAAATAAATGGGAGAGAACCATTTTTGTTGTTGTTTTATTTTAAACTGAAAAAATCTTCAAGATAATGAACTAGTCTGCGTACCTAGCAGAGTGAAAGTATCTCATGACGTCAGTTGGGGGTTTGCCTGAAAAAACATTGACGACTGCAATGTTTGGTCTACGTTTCTCAAAGAGCTGCCCCTTTGTGCTTTCATATTGGAGAGCTGGCAAGAGTTTACTATGAGATTAGCAACTGTGTCATCAATGCTTCTTCACGACGTCATGTCAGAAGCCTGAAGCATCTAAAAATTTAATGACTTGTTTTCATCTCACAGCTTGGAAAGATTTGTTTCAAAAAACTACAACTCCTAGAATCCCTGTGCCAGCATGGCTACTTGGAGATTTGGGATACAGGCTAACGTTCCCAATCTCTGGCAATGCAATGGGCACCACAGCATAAATACAACTATCAGTATCAACTAGGATTTGTTGTAGTGAGCCTTTAAGTTGTATCTATATTACTGTGTTTACTTGGCAAGATTTGTTCAGAAAGGGGGGGGGGGGTTCACCTTTCTTTTCCTCTGAGGCTGAGAGAGTATGAGTGCCAATGTCACCCAGTGGGTTTTCATGGCTGATCAGGGACTCGAACTCTGGTCATGGAATCGTAGAATCATAGAATCATAGAAACATAGAATTGGAAGAGACTACAAGGGCCATCAAGTTCAACCCCCTGCCATGCAGGAACTCACAATCAAAGCATCCCTGACAGAAGGCCATCTAGCCTCTGTTTTAAAACCTCTAAAGAAGGAGACTCCACCACTCTCCGAGGGAGTGTGTTCCACTGTCGGATAGCTCTTACTGTCAGGGCATTCCTCCTAATGTTGAGGTGGAATCTGTTTTCCTGTAGCTTGCATCCATTGTTCCACGTCCTATTCTCTGGAGCAGCAGAAAACATGCTTGTTCCATCCTCAATATGACATCCCTTAAAATATTTAAACAGAGCTATCATATCACCTCTTAACCTTCTTTTCTCCAGGCTAAACATAACCAGATCCCCAAGTCATTCCTCATAGGGCATGGGTTTCAGACCCTTCACCATTTTAGTTGCCTTCCTTTGGACACGCTCAAACAATGTTGTCAATGTCCTTTTTGAATTGTGGTCCTGACTAGAACAGGCCCCCTAAATCAATGGAAGTGCTGACTTACTAATTTTCCAATTATTTAGTAGGTCTAACATCTTCTGTGCAGGTGCGTGGGTGTGTGTGTGTGTGTGTGTACTGGATTCTTCAAATTATCACTAAAATACTTGTATGGGTATATAAGCCTAAAGCACAAAATTCAACCAGTCCAATTTTGGAATTGTTGTAAAAAAGGTCACTTTTCCAAGTCCTGCCTAATTTCACATTGCTACTATTGCAATTAACACTGCAATAGGCCTCTGATTATGAATGTTTTAAAATAAATTGCTATAGATCTTGTTATGAGCTATCTTAACATTGCTGAGCCATTGATGGCTTCATCAAATAAGTTATGGCCTCACCCTTGTATAAAATCCAGTAATCCCCTACCAAAAAGGGAGATATGTAATTATTAGGAAGCTATGTACCATCAGGAAAGTATGTAACCAATTCTTGGATACAATAACAAAACCTCTTCATGTTATATAAGAAATTGTAACAAAACTCTAGCAAAAAGACAATAAAGCACACATCTTAGTATAATATAATGAAAAGTTTTGTTTCCCTCTTTGTGTGATACATGATATAAGTAAAAGTGATAGAATGTCAGAACATCTAGATATAAACAAGGATGTGCCCAAAGGGCATAGGTAGCACGGAGATGCCCTCCCTGGATAGTTATCCTGAAAAGTCTTATAGAAACAACGTAAACAGGACAACATATTAGGAAACAGATTAAACATGCTTATTCAGAAATGAGTTCCATTTTGATAAATTATAGGATTTCAGACCTGAAGAAGAAAAGTGATGCTTATCTAATTATTTTTTTATCTTCATGTTGCATTGTTTTCTAAGCATAATTCTGACAATGATCTCTGTGGATAAATCATTATTTTCCATTGAAGAGGTTTCTAGGGAACAGGACTAAAGCTAGATGACAGTGGACTCTTTCAAACGGGAGGAATTTCTCCCAACTCCGAATGGAGCCAATGCGGATTCATGTAAAGTCGCTTGTTTAGCGAATTTACATAAACCCCTGCTCCATTCGGAAGAACCCCTGCTCCGTTCGGAATTACTTCCCATTACCCGAAAATAACCCCCTCCTGCCCGAATTTGCATGCGAAGCTTTAATTCGCAATAAAGTAAAACCCATGATTGCATTCGAATTGGCTTCCCTCTTGCCCGAATTTGCGTGCGAAGAGTTAATTTGCAATAACATAAAACCCATGATTGCATTCGAATTGACCTTAAATTATACTTCCAATTTAGCCTCGTATGAAAGAGTAGAGTGACTTGGACAAAGGACTTAGTGAGTTTGTGATAGAAGTAGAATTGGAACTGGAGGCTTTCTGAGCCATAGTTCAGTCTTACTGTGAAGTCCTATGCATGCCTACTCAAAAATAAAATTCATTATATTTAGTGAGGTTTAGAGAGTGGGTACAGGATTGCATACAACTGAGTGGGTACAGCACTGGAGCATAGATGGATACAATTGTGCTGTTAGCCACTACTAAACTAGCACTGATGGTATCATTCAGACTTCCAGTTGGGAGAAAGGATGGATCAAATGGATGGAAAGAAGCAAGGAAGGAAGCAGAGTATACACTGCTATTTTTTCCCTTGAATTTTTTTTTTAAGGGAAGGCATATAAGGGAAAGGTTAAATTGCTCCTTCACTTGTGTATAAGATCTCTCATCACTTGTTTTATTAAGGGCAGGGGAAAAAATAAGGGTGAAGTTTAATATCTATATGTACATTAGAAATCCTGCCTCTCCACTAAAAAAATAACAACAACAATGCAGAAAGTTTTCTGTACAGCAGCAAATGTTCTAATTTAACTTCACAAGCAAAATAACAACACCTCCCCGTGCAATATTTTGTAAACACAGAAGAAATGTGCCTTCTTGTTTCTGGTTACACTTGCCTTTAAAATCTCTGGGATCAGCATGTACATTTTATTATCACACACAAGGAAACAAAACTCAAGAGCATTTGTAGATCACAGGCAGTCCTAAGGAAACAAAGGATTGAGGAAACAGCAAGCACATTACCAAGTTGTGTCTGCAGTTCTTAAGGAGCTGGTAGACCGGGATCTTGGCTTCATAATAATACTCATCTTGCAAAGAAAATCCCAAGACTTTTTAGCAGGGAAACTTCAGCTCTCCTCACACAGCTCCAGCCGCACATATTCCACTTGCAAAAGAGGCTTGCTTTAAAAAGGCCAGTCTTTGAAAAACCATCTTCCTCAGAACAACCCAAGCTCTTCAAGAGGAGTCCTGAACTACCAGAGTTTTTTGCTTCATGCTTCCAGCCTTAATGCTTGCCGGGTTTAGAAGTGACAGTGCTTTTCTCTTCTGCCTTACATTGCCGGGGGAGGGACCGTATTTTGAATCTATTCTCCATCTAGGTCACATGGGAAACAAGGCAGCTGAAAGAGCCTCTTGATCGTTTTTTTCCCCTTACAATCCTATAATAACAGGTTTAAAGGTCAGAGACACATTCTAAAACTGTCGATGGGCAGTAAAAGGAAAATATGAAGATGAGCTGCAGAAGCACCAGTAAGTATCCAGGGAAGCTTCACTTTCAGAGGTAAACAGAAACAGAGTGGAGCTTTATGACCTCTTGTTGCAAGGCATGGATCATCTAAGAACAGAATTACTCACTTTTTTTTTCATTCTCAAAACCTTGGCTCACTTGCTCTCTCTCTGCAGCACACACAAAGCAAAATCAGCTGCTTAATAATAAAATAATAACAATATTTTTATATTATAAACTCCCACAACTGTTGCGAGCCAAGCAGCATTTGCCTGTCTCTGCGTTTACATATGTGCCTCAACTTATGTTTACATATGTGCCTCAACTCGACTTATGACAACCCCATGGATTTCATAGGCTTTCCTTAGGTAAGAAATACTCAGAGGCGGTTTTGCCAGTTCCTACCTCTGAAATATAGCCTACAGCACTTGTTATTCGCCGGTGGTTTAAAGGAGAGAACCTTAAAATACTGCTGCAAGTTTTAAACAAAATATTATACAGTAATGTGTTGTTTTTATTGCTGCAATCATCATCTCTCTCCCCCTCTTCTCTCTCTCACACACTTACGTCTGTTTATCTTACACCACAGGTAAATCTTAGATCACACATTGTGTTCGATGGGATCTCTTCCCAAGCATGCAGATTGCAGACTAAAGTCTTGTTCCATTAATGGGTGAACTCTGCGTATGTGCACTGTTATGTTTATTACGTGTTTGGTTAAGGAATGCTGACAGATCCTACATTTTATTTTGTTCTGTCAAATTTTGTTAACGTATACGTCTTTCAGCAAAAGTTGTTGGTTTTTTTTTAATGCCCAGCTATTATACCTGGCCAACTACTCCTCACACAAGATCCATATTGTTGTTGTTGTTGCTGGGGCTTTTAAAACAAAACTTGCACTCGGTTTGAAATTATTGGACTGAAACTGGTATGTCAAGTTTGAAAAAGAGGTAAAACAGACATTTTTGTGTGGCTATGTTTAGATGATATAGACTGATTTTAAGAAACAGAGATATTTTTAAATGCAGCGCTGTGAATCTGCTTTGGAATGTGCTCTTAGCAGGAAGGCAACTCTGTTGTCTGCAAGTGACTACTTGCCGAGGAACTGTTTTTTATGCAATAGCTCAAGAACAGTAGATTACGTATTACAAGGGATTGAGCAACCAGTCAGAATATAGCTGTTTCGGGAGTGAAACCAAACCCCTGGGACCTTCCTGGATTTGTACATTTTTTGGGATGTATTAAAAATCAGACATTTGAATAGTGGGATTTTCATTCTTTTCTGGACAGGTGCCTATGAATCTCTCTTGGCACCAACCAAGGTTTACCCATTGTTATTTTGACAAGCTCCGGAACATGCCATGTGGTCTGTACCTTCTGTTCATTGACAGGAATGATCCTGCCTGTCCTCCAGGCTTATGCCAATCATCTGAATGCAAATTGTTCCACAGCAGCAGAAAGAATTTTAATGAGGCATCATGCCACACATTCCCTTCATCAGGCTTCCAAGCTTTTATCTTCCTAATATGTTTAGTAGCAGATGCTTAGGGATTTTCAAGGGGATCCTAGCTTGTTAGTTAAAGGGCTTCCAAGAGGGCAAGGCCAAAAACAGCATGTTAAACATGGGGTAGCCAAGTGGCTCTGAAAATAGTCAAATCTAAGAACTGAACTAGATAATCCAGAGGAGATGCATTACCAAGTCTCCCGCTGGTTTAGCATTTTGTGGAAAAAAAAAATATTTTTTTTTGGTTCGGTTTGGTTTTTTGGCCAATTAAAAAAAAAACCTGGTAGGAAATTGAATTTTTTTCCACAGAAAATCATCCCCCCCAACTTTGCTTTTTGTGATCAAAATGGTCACATCAAGCTCTAGGGGAAAAGCATAGGTTCTCTGAATATATACTCTTTTTAGTGAACAGCAGCTCAGGGTGCAGGGTGTAGATGCAGTTTGACACCACTTTAACTGCCATGGATCCATACCACATCCTATAGTTTTATGGTGCATTGGTACTCTTTAGTAGAAAAGCTAAAGCACCTTGTAAAACTATAAATCCTAAGAGTCCATAGGATGGAGCTACAGCACTGAAAGTGGTGTCAACTTGCATTATTTCTACAGCACAGATGCAGACTCAGAAAGCCTTATTTTGACTAAGGGTATCATCTCAAAGTGGATATTGTATAGGCACAAAAATGCAGAAAAAAGCAATTAGAAATGATCAGGGATTGGAATAACTGCACACTGAAGAAAAGATAAAGCATTTGGAACTTTTCAATGGGGAAGGGTAAAAAAAGCGAAATAGGGGAGAAGGATTATACGGTGTGTGATACAGTCATTTTCATGGTATGAGAAAGTGGATAGAAAAAAGTTTCTCTCCTCTCCTCTATTATTTGAAGTGAGGTTCATATAGGCTACATCTGTGCTGAAGTTTGATACTGCTTTAACTGCCATGGCTTAATGCTATGGAATTCTGGGATTTGTAGATTAGTGAGATATTTAGTCTTCTCTGTGAGAGAACTCTGGTGCCACAGCAAACTGTAATAGCAATAGTAAGCAATAGCAAGTCCATTTCTATACCACTTATCAGCGCACATAAGCACCCCCTAAGTGGTTTACAATGCATAACCCAGTGAGCTGGGTATTCATTTTAGTTACCTCGGAAGGATGCCAGGCTGAGTCGACCGTGAGCCCTTGGCTTGTGAGTGAGTGGCTGCAGTACAGGCATTTAACCACTGAACCACCAGGGCTCCTATAAATCCCAGGATTCCATAGCACTGTGCCATTGCAATTAGACCTCTATCAAACTGCATTATTTCTGCAGTGGAGATGCATAATGAGACTCAGGACAGACCAAGGAACCATACAGTTGATGTATGGAGTTTACTGCTACAAGCTATGGTGATGGTTACTAGCTGAGATGCTTTAAATGGAAGGCAGGCCTGACAAATACCATTAGATATGATGCCTCAGAACTTAAGAGTAGTTACAGTTTGGAGTATAACTCCAGAGAATCCCTCATGCTGTGTGATCAGGGGTCATGCTGACTGGGAGTTTCCAAGCAGGGTAGTGCAACCAAGTAATGTCTTCAAGTTCTGCAATGTCTCTAAAGAATTTCCATGCTCAGAATCCATTCTCTTTGTGACTTCTCTAACTGCTTTATCACACTAGGGGGCAAACAGGAATTAAACAAGAGTTAAACAAGAGTTTATCTCGTTTATTACAGGACATTTCCTGTTTAACTCTTGTTCAACTCTTGTTTAAATCCTGTTTGCCTCCTAGTGTGACAATCTAACTGTCACTGTGGAAAACAATGTGTGTGAGTAGATGGACCTTTGGTATGATCCAGTAGATTTTTTGTGTTCTTACACACAGAACAATATGATGATTTCATAGTAGACATAATTTTATTTATTACAAAGATTTATATCCCACCTTTCTCCCACAACGGGATTCATAAGAAACTCTGTGATTCATAGTGGAGCCTCTTAACCACTATGCTCCTCTTGTTCTAGGCTTGAACAGTAAAGTAACCTTGGTGGATCAGGCCTTTCCACAGCAAAAGATCAAGACCTGCAATACGTCAGTGAGAAGTCCAAATACAGATGTGCAGAAACTCAAATATTTAAACACAAGACTGTTCCCTACAAGGGAGAATTTGGCTGGAGGAACAGTTGAGAGTGTATTAAATCCCCTCAAGCTCTAAAGTGTGATTTTGGAACACGTGTGGTATGTTTGTGTTGAAAAACACATTTAAACAAATGGTCCAAAGGATTTATAAACCTCTTGTGTTAATTATGGCTAATTAGCAGAGGTTTCCCTCCCCCTCTGTTATTTGTACGGGTGCCGATGTTGACCTTTCACAACATAGCAACACTTTTTAAAAACCATCCTCCCCCCGCATTTTTCATAGTATCACAGTATCTTCCATTGTAACTCATGCAAGCTTATTTTAAAAACATTTTAAAACAATTCTAAAGATTAAGACAGTTCTTTGGACACCTACTTGCAAAATCTGGTTTGCTTCATAAAAGTTTCCAAAATCCATAGCATTTAAAATAAACATAGAATGGCATGCATTAAAAATAGGATTTACTGTAGAGGGAAGAAAAACACGATCCTTTTTCTTGCTGCTGTTATAGTTTTGTGTTGACAGCACTGCGTGATAATCATAGCAATAACCAGGCCTGTAGCCTCCTTGCCTTTCCAAGAACCCCCTCCCCCTTTAATTTGGAAGAAGGGTCTTCTTCCAAAATCATGGAAAATGTTTACAACTCTTTGTTTCAGATGGTAACCTAGCGTAGACAGTATCAACATAATGCATTGTATTTATGTTGGGTGTTTTTCTTTTTCTTAAACAGGATGATCAGAAAAAAATTGAGTGGCCATGTTTCAATAATGGCTGGCACCCTACTGGTGGCCTATACAAACATTAAGTCCAATATATGTCTGCATAAGACTTTTTTTTGGCTATTGCAGAGGTTGGTATTCTCTTTCTCGCTCCGCCATATCCAAAGGTCCACAAGACTCACCACTTCATTGTGATAGCTCCCCATGGCCATTCAGTGGCTGTTGTGGAGCTGGGAGATTTGCAGAAGAATCTGACTATATCCCCAGACTCTGAACAATTACATGTTTCTTTGTGGCCTCTAGATGATTCCAACAAATCTCAGAGCATGATGTCATTTGTCTATGTCTGGCTATAGAGACATAGCCAGATGCTTTGATCTCATCTGCTGTTCACCAGCCACTGAGTTGCCAGGAGATGGGTGGGAGGCTCTGGAGCAGATAAATGGTGAGTCTGGGGGAAGGAGGATTCAGAGGACAGACACTCTCTCCTTTACCTGTTGAGCTTTTATACTACTCTCTACAATACAGGATCTTGGCCACTGTGTGAATAGCCCACACACTCCTTATAGGAGGGAGAAATGCTGCTTAAAGAATTATGGTGTAGTGCAGTCCAGGCATAAGCTGAAGGGCATGGATGCAAAATTTACGATGGGATGCTGTTTGTATCTCATATCAGGAGTGGGAAGAATGTAGCTCTCCAGATACTGTAAGACTGCAAATCTCAGAAGCCCTACCCAATGGTCAGCGATGCTTGCTATTGCAGTCCAACAACATCTGGAGCATCCCATGATTCCCACAATATAAGGGAATGTGCATTCAGATGATCTTAGATTAAAATTCAATGACCTTACATCAAAATATTTTAGTTAATTAAACTAACCAAGTCAAACAAGATCACAATTCTATACATATCTGCTCAGAAGTAAGCTCCACTGAATTCAGTAGAACTTACCTCCAAGGAAATATGTATAGACTTATACAGTGGGGCCTTGCTATCCACAGGCTTGCCATCCACGGATTTAAATATCTGTAGATGACATGTTCTGTTGTACTTAATGGTGGCATGTCCATATGGTTGCACTAGCAGCCACCTGCACATTGTGCCACCATTAGGGACAAAGGACTTGAGGTCCTGCATTTTTTTCATATCCACAGGGGGTCTGGAACAGATCCCCTGTGGATAGCAAGGTCCGGCTTTACATACATACCTGGGAATCTGCCCCTTAAATATAATGGGAATTGCTTCTGACCAGACATGTACAGAACTATACTGTTTGTTAACTGTTTGTTTAATAAATGAAAACAGCTTGACTAAAAGTTTAAATTAACAAATCACAACAGTTTGACTAAAATGTCTCCGATCGAATGTTTGTTTTAAAAGAAACACAGCAAAGCTAATGAAATAATGGGTGGGAACCACGTTCTTAGAAGGAATTGCTTTCTATAGCAGTAACTCTTGGTTACTCTTCTAATAATGTTTCTTTTAAAAATAAAAAATAAATAGATTGAACATGCATCCTTCCATATACATGTCATTCATTCCTTCATTGAGCTATGGCCCTTCCCATTGCATGTCTCTGCATGCATACAAGGCTTCCCTTTTTATTTTATTTTATTTATTTATGGTATTTATACCCTGCCCTTCAGCCCTAGAGGTTCTCAGAGTGGCTTAAAATTATTATTATTTTTCCTTCCAATAGATAAAGGGGTTCAAAATCATAACATTACAGTGGTCCCTGTGAATGTGGAAAAACCGCAAATTAAAAAAAAACCCCACACTATTCTTTGTACTTGAGAGAACACTTCTCTAGGTATCTCCAGGTCCTCCAAAACTCTGTGGTCAACATCTGCCAGAATTTGACCACAGAATCATGCTGAAGGACCTACAAATGCCTAGAGAAGTGTTTTCTCTAGGAACTTCTAGGTTCCCCAGCAGAACTCTTTGGTCAACATCAAAACTGCAATCAAATCTGCAAAAATCAAAATTGCAAATATGAAGAGCCAACTGTAGTGGGTGGAATATAATAAACTCATCCTGCAGATAAAATGGCTTGCCTCAGCTGAGTGAAGAGGCAGCATTCCTACCTGCCCTCCATGGTCTCCCATATGGCTGCAAAATCTGTTCCAGAGAACTAAAGAACTCTCTGAAGACTCAGGCGGGGGGAATTCCTTGAGTGGAGATATGCTCATTTGATGTTGGTTTTTGTCTAATATCCCATGAAATGATTTGACTGTAGCAATTGCAATCAGAATTTAGAAATGTTACTTGACTGGATTACTGCTCTCAAAATACTCTAGCCAGTATGTTCAGTGACCATTCTGGAGACTTCTCGGAATTATAGCCCAAAAAAGAACAAAAAATAATTTTTCAGGCATCTTGTATCTTCTAAGATATGACAGCTCAACAGCTAATAAGTGAATCAGAAGATCTGAGGAGCCTGCTTGACTGGCATGATAAGATGTTCCCTGCTACACAGAGGTATTTGAAACCTGAATGCATCCAAGACTACATAAGACTGGTTCAGATATTCAAAAACAACATCCTGAATTGTGGCTAGCTTTTGACTCCCATTGTGGAACCAAGCATCAAAATGTTCTTGCTTGTCTGGTCTTTATGAGAAGAAGATGAGGAGGAAGAAGTAAGATTATACCTTTCTTTCAACAAGTGAATTAGCAAATCACTTTTAACTTTGCTGATCAGAAGGCACAACAAACATAGAAGAAAATTTGCTGTTTTCTATTAATATTCTATCAACCATGAAGGACTTTTGTTTCAAATAGGCTTCTCTGATTAGAGAATTTGAGCAAAGTCTTTGAGTTTGATTTTGGTAAACACTGGATCATTCCGTAGGTCTAAAAGAGCATTCCTCAACCTGTTTCTCCAAACGTTTTGAACTACAAATCCCATCAGTCCAAAATGAGCATGAGTAATGATTAGTGATAACAAAAGTTGTACTCCAAAACATCTGGAGGAGCCAGGTAAGGGAATTTGGCTAGAAAGGCTTGTAGGGACTGAGACATGGAAAGTCACAGCCCACCAAGAAGAAATCATGCCATTTCATTCTCAATGAAACAAATTATGTGTATATGCTTGCCTAGCTCATATTCATATCCTTCCTAATTTGCACTGGAAACACTTCCACGGATTGTGCTATCTCACACCGTATAAGAATCTCTCTCTCCCTCCCTGTTTATAGCCTTGTTTCAATTTCCCCCATGGAGGCTCACATCATTAAAGCAAGCAAGCATGCAAGAAATAAAACAAATTTAAAATAAGATAAAATAATTATGAGATAAAATTGTAAACATGCACGCTAACATTATTTACTTGTTAAAAGCAGCTAAAAGCAGACTGATCGACTAGCTTTCTGATATACTTTGTTCAGGAATAAGTTCATCTTTAACCATTGGAATTGTGTTCAGAAGGAGTTATGAGTACAAATTGTTGCAGTGAGGAACTCATTTTCAGAACTACAGTCACCTGGCCATGCCCTTTGGCAGGTATGCCACTGTATCACACCCCATCTACCCATCTCTAATTTTCCTCTCCAGCAATTAGTCCACAATCTGGGACTAGGGATGCAAGTCTTTACTAATTTTCTTCTTGAAGGAAGCAATGGGTAATTTTACCAATGTCCTTCTTGTTGAAAGAAAGTCTTCAAAACCGCAAAGTTTTCATTTACTGTTCATAAACAGCATTTTGGGTGCAAGAAACAGCACTTTGAGTACAGAAAATAATATTTATGTGCAGAAATATTGTTTTCTGTGTTTCCCTGCAAAAATTGCTGCTTTCTGTGCAAAACAACCACATTCCATTTCATGCAGAATTAAGTTCCCAACTACAGCATTTTCTGTGCATGGAACCATATTTTAATTTTTGTTTGTGGAGAATAAGCCCCAAACTGCCAAGATTTTTGTCAGTTCAAGATTCTATTCATCATGATTTTTTAAAATTAAATTTTATTGGTAAAATACATACTACAAAACTAAACAATTATCAGTCAAACAACAGTAACAATACAAAACAGAATAAAGAAAATAAAAGAAAGAAAAAGAAAAAGAAGAAAAGAAAAAAAAATAAACAGACACATCTACTTAGCAATCTCTTCTTAAAATCATCTATCACCTGTCTTCAGATTCTTAAATCAATCCTTACATCTTACATCCAACATATAACTTCTCTCTACCATACTTCAACTTCAGTCACTACCATACTTCAACTTGCCTCCCTGGCATCACCGCAATAGTTGTCCCTGGTTAAGATTTTCTTCTTCACCTTTTTTTCCAACTTGTTTGAAGACAAAAATCATTCATCGTTCATCATTCATCTTACATTACTATGTTGCTGTTTACATTGACATGCTAGTATTTACACTTACATTGTTTCTAAGTGTTAATTTAATATTTTAGGAAGTATTTATTATTTATTAAACAAATAAATGAAAAACCTGTCCTCACGTTCCTTCTCCAAAACTTACAAATATCTCACTTTTTAACTTTATTCCTGTTTAAAGTTTATAATTACAATTCCCCCCCCCTTTTTAAAACCAAAAAATAAATTATTACTTTCCAGTCATCTAGATATTTGCTTATTTCTGCATTTTGTAACCCTCTAGTCATCTTATTCATTTCTATTATCTCATAGATATTCAGTTCCCAATCTTCCTTTTTGGGGGTGTTGTTGTTTTTGTACCATTTCACATAGATCGTAATGGCTGCAACAATCAAATGAAATAACAGTTGACTACATTTTTTTTTGTTTTCAGATTCATCTACCACATTCAGTAGAAATGTTTCAGGTTTTAGTTTTATATTTATAGATAATATTTAGTTAATTTTTAAACTAATCCCAATATTTCATCATAATTTCTTGAGACTTGAGAAACATATTTTGGACCATTTTTCAAATATTTTCAAATATTCTCCCCATCAAGTACCACACAGAATTATTCTTTTCCGCTGTGTTGCTTTGGGATTGCCCTCCCAAGGCTATAAAATTTTGCATTTTTTTAAACTCTAAAGATGATCCTTAATGTGGTTTGTATTAATAATCATAGACACATCACACACACACACACACACACACACACACACAACTATGCCAGACTTATCTTAGGGGTGAGGAATCTCAAGTACTGTGGTTGAATTTTACCATCTTGAGTGCCTACTCCATTCCTGTAGGCATCTCTAAAAGGCCCCTTTCTCTATGATGCTATCTGTGGATTTTTTTCCAGCAGTCTGGGATTCCAAAACATCAAAATGCCTCTTCTATGATTGCACTACTAGCAATAAGAGCTTTAACATAATGTATGCTGGTACTTTTGTTTCTACCGTTGCCTTTGGCATTGCCCGCCACTGGAATGCAGCACCGGTCCCCTTCCCAAAACAGTTTCTCTAAAATTGGTCTGAAAGAAACTTCTCACCCTTGATTTATCTCCTGACTGATGGATGGTGGGCATGGTGTTCCTCCTTTCAACAACCACACCAAGTGGCAGTTGGAGCAGAGTGTTCTTTCTGGTAGGAAGGAAGGTATGACTCAAGCTCTCTGCAGTCACTTCTCTGAATGGTGAATAAGGGCAGATTGGTCTTCCCCTTGTCACAAGGTTCTTCCAAGAATGGCAGGAAAGGGTGGGGTTACCAATGGTCTTCCAGTGGTTACCCCTTCAGGTTCCCTCAAACATCTCTCTTGGGGGTCGCTGGTGACATTTTGGTTACACAAGGATATACATTAAGAGAAGGATATACATTAAGAGAAGGAGTTTGCTGCTAGAATATAGAATTGACCAAATTCTAATCATTTTCTTTTCATAACCTCATAATTCCCCAGTTTCCATTTGCACAAGGACAATAGCAACTATTAGGACTGTGTTAATATTAGGATGCATTGAGCTTCAGTAATGTCAGGTGCTGAACAACCTCAACAGGGGATTTGCCAAAGAAGGATCCAGATACTGTGCCTCTATGCTTGGCTTTGGGACGGGAGTTGATGGTTTGCTCTTTCCTGTCCTACGCTGCCACCCACATAAGAGCAAAAGAAAGTATTGCTGTTTCCCAGTGCAGTTCTATGGAATTTACTTCTGAGTAGACATTACAATTGCACTCAAAAATGGCAAGATTATCTATATTTATTTAAATCAGGAACAGGAAGTATGCAGCCTATGGAGTAAATTCATTTCCCAATGATGTTTTTGTATCCTCTACACACCCCATATATTCAAAGGTTTGGGGCCAAAAAAACAAACAAACAGCAAATTCCATCAGTAGCTCTCCTATAAACCAAGGTACAGTGCCTTGATTTAGTGTGTCTATCAGACACCTTCTTCTCAGTTGCTGTTTTAAGAGGAGGTGTATTATATATTTGTATTTTAACTGTTGTTAAAACTGCTTTGATTGTGCATAGAAAAAGTGGGATAGAAATTTGTTTTAAAAATAAATTTTAAAAGTTGCATTTTCTAGTCTCTTCTGATTTTGAAAGGTCTAGCTCATGACAGGTCCCAGAAGGGAAGACCATATGCCATACATCGAGAGAATATGTGTTTGTGGAGCATCTGAAATAAAAGATATTGAGTATGTGCTATTTAACGGTTGACTATATGACAGAGTAAGGGACCAGTACTTACAGACAATACTTGAGAGAACTTATTTCCTTCAAGGCACTACAGTACTACATATGTAGTCATTAGAATTGCTAAATTCAAAGGTAGGGCTGTTCAATTGAGAACATGTTTTATTGAGCACACTAAGGTAGCGTGCAAAGGTGATCTTTTTAAAAAAATATATATATATTGTTTTTGCATGTTATCATCTTTCAGTTTATTACAAGAGGGCAATTTACTACTATTAATTTATATTTTATCTTACTTTAGTCTAATTGATCTTATTCCATTGTGTTTCATGCATTTTACTCTCTCATATTTTACCATGTTTGATGTTAATTGTTTTCATATGGCAGAAAGACTAATCAATACATTTTAACTAACTAACAGAAGGGAGGAGGCAAAACCTGCCACAGTTGCCCATCATTGATTTAGCTATTTATATCCTGTATCTGCCAAAAAAGGTTATAAAAACAAGAAAGGTAAACAATATAAAACAATTGAATGAAATGAAAATGGAATCCACAACCCAAAATAACAAAAACTGAGGAATGACTGCTAAGCTTAAAATGCATGGCTGGACAATCATATTTTGAGCTGGCACCAGAATAAGGCTCATCTTAGTGTCAGTTGGGCATCTATGTTCTGGAAGTAAACAATGGATGTAATTGGCCCTTCAGATCTATGGGCTTTGGATCTACAACTTTCATCATCCGTGTATTGTTATGACCCACATTATTAAATGGTGGCAATGTGAACATGGACACACCAAAACGTGCACATTGCAATGACCTGGAATCGAACCCCTGCATATCCAAAGGGCCAACTATACTGAATATGTGTTACTTCAGAGTAAGGATGGGTAAGATTATGCTCCATATGATGGCAGCTGGAGGCTTCCATAGCTGTAAGGATACAGTATATTGAAACTCTTTTGGGGATAGCATTAAACATTTCAGGCTGTGTCTGCACTACAGAAATATTCTAGGTTGACACCACTATAACTGCCATGGCTCAATACTGTCAAATTCTGGAAACTGTAGTTTATTGTGGCACCAGAGCTATCTGACAGAGGAGGCTAAATGTCTCACAAAACTACAATTCTTGGAATTCCACAACATTGAGCTATGGCAGTTAAAGTGGTGTCAACCTGGATTATTTCTGCAGTGTGAATGCAGCCTTAGATATCTCCTGTAAAATTCAGAGAATATACAGCTGTAAATTTACGTAAGGAACCACTCAATGAATGAACTTCACTGCTATCTCTAATCAGAAAGTCACTCTGCCAAATTGGTAAAAAATAAACCTGCCAAGTCAGGGTGATATCTGAGGCCTCTTAGAATAGTAGCGGGAAAATGATAAGCAGCACAGTAAGAGATCTAACATTCCAAAGTTTCTCTCAGTATCTACACTCAGAGGCTAAGTTAAGTCCCTCCAAGCGCAACTTTAATGTGCCTGAGTGGGGATGGGCAAGGGGAGAAGAAACTGGAAAACAAGTTGAGATATTTTGGTCCTATGGTAAATTCTGGCTCTCATACAAACCAAATTATTGCAGAGAAGGAATAATTGCTAGCTTCAGAAACAGCATTTCACCTCCTTGTGAAACAAATAAAAGGCAGTTCACAAGGCTATGACAGTCCACTCCAGGCTATGACAGTCCACTCCAGCTGCTGACACACAAGGGTGGGTTTCTGGTACAGCGATCCAGGAAAATACAACAAAATACAAAATCCACAAAAAAGTGATACCTTTACTGGGACAACTAAAAGCACAAAAAGCATTGTGCAAGCAAAGCTTCACTGGGTTCTTCATTGAGTAAAGATGTTAAAAATCATACAGGAGAATAAAACTGACAGGTTTTACCTATACAATGCCTAAATGTTTTTCCAGATGTAATAGTACAATACAGATTCCTCTTGAGAAACCCAATGTTCTCTGATTATAAAAGGGGGAGTACAATAACACCCCAAATCCACAAAACAGCAATTTGCCAACCAAAATGCACAAAATACATGACACAAGCTTTCAAAGTTCCACTGGCTTCTTCATCAGGCAAAGGTGTTAAACTCAAACAGGAGAAGGAAGAAATTATGATGGTGATGGAATCATAGGACTATATTTTTTCCTGAAATTTTTGTTGTTGCTCTGTTTAATTTTTAGCACCTTTACCTGAAGAAGAAGCCAGTGGAACTTCAAAAACTTGCATCATGTATTTTGCGCATTTTGGTTGCCCCATAAAGGTATCACTGTTTTGTGGATTGTAAATATTATTGTACTTTGCTGTATAGTCAACATGGCTATCCCTCAATATGTTTTCTAAAAGAGGGGAGAGTTAACTTTGCACCAGGATAGATAAACTGAATCACAAAAATTATATGCATATGCCTATCTGGATGTGTGTGTATGTGTGTGTGTGAAAAGAGAGAGAGGGAGGGAGAGAGGGGGGGGGCAAGGATTTGCTCTGGTCTTGTAACATTTTTCTCC
Organism: Urosaurus nigricauda; assembly: GCA_034509955.1. Lineage (NCBI taxonomy): Eukaryota > Metazoa > Chordata > Lepidosauria > Squamata > Phrynosomatidae > Urosaurus > Urosaurus nigricauda. The sequence continues at coordinate 34,679,075 of JAOEGL010000002.1, forward strand.
CATCTGTGTTTTGATATGATATAGATCAGGTTCCAGTGTTGCATGTCAGCAAGATCTCTCCAGGCTCTTCCAGCTCCAAGTTTACAAAGTAGACAGATGTCTGTGGCAGGCCAGATTTTCAGAGGAACAAATCCTGCCACGAGTTTGTGAAACATATTGTACAACTATTTGTCTTTCTGTCTGTACAGATGTACATTGATCATATTCGTCCTGTCTTTCAGGGTGTGCAGTACTTGGCACTACACTTCTTCCCTCACATATCTCTTGTGGACAAAAAGAGACCAGAGTTCTGGCTCAGTCTGAAACGCATCTGCAGGGGCCTCAAACTGAGCTCACAGCAGCAGCACAGGGAACAGGAAGGATGCCCCCTTCAATGACAGCTGAAACAATAGGGTTACTTGAATAAAATAAGTCAGAAAATACATCAAATGAAATACATTTTAAATATTTACTTAATGAAGAACGATGAAAACATGCAAACACTCAATATTGATATATGAGAACAGTGCAGAAATCAAAGTTGGACCATTTTCTGGTTTCAGAGTACTGCACTGGGCCCTCCTGAACCCATCTTGGGGCATCCTGCTGACATATTTGCCATCACCACAACTACAGCCCAAACATGATGGCAACTCTAATGATATCTATGCTGCAGGAAGGTGCCAGAGAATCTTGCAAGGCTCCAAGAATCTATAGATGCTCTGCTCTGCAATCTCAGTGACTGACATGATGGCAGTTTTGTAGAGGATGGCTTAAATGTGTTGTTGTTGCTGTTGTTGTTATTATTTCTTACCTATCTCTCCACACAGATCATGGGAGGGAACTACAACAATTAACAGACACATCACATCAGTTAAAATTTGAAAAATGCAGTGAAATGGCTGTAGCATAGCTTACAGACTGCATATTGTGCCCTCCTTGCATAAATGGTAAAAATGAACACATGCAGCAATTGACTGGGGGGAAATGTTTTCCTCTTATTTTTTGTGTATGATAGCTTCATCTTACTGACCTGATTCCTCATTTGAATAAATACCGGTAGTACAAATTCATTGCACCTGCAGATAGTTTTGATAATGGGATGACAACTGTGGTGGGCCTAAAAGCCAATTTTCTGGTACAGTAGTTTTACTAGAGAAATGTATTGTATGATATTGCATTGTATTTATATTCTGCCATTCTTCCAGAGACATGAAGGTATAAAAGTGTAAAAGTATCATTGTTATTTTTGATTACATAATGCACCAACTCAATTAGTAGTGAACATGTGCAATTTATAAGAGCAGTAAATATTTGCATTGATAGTTTTTTCTCAGTTTTTCAGGCTATGTGGCCATGTTCTAGAAGAGTTCATTCCTTACATTTTGCCAGCATGTGTGGCATATTTGACATTATTAGGATGAATTTGTCCTTGTTTCCTTCCTTTACATCTGAGGGGAGGAGATTGTGACATTCTATTTCTTTTTTTTTTTATGATTTTTATTAACATTTAAAAAACATAAGATCTTCTATTTCTAAGCAAATTGTAATTAGTAATGTTGTCTCTTTGTGTCAAGTAAAATAGCAAGGGATGGGCTTTTGAATCAAATAGGAAGTTATGGCTTGCCAAAAATTTGAACCAGTAGTTTCAAGTTACTGAAGGCCCAAGGTTTGCCACTCTTCATTGTAGGGACAACAAAACTTGTTTTCTTCTTTCTTTCTTTCTTTCCTCCTCCTCCTCCTCCTCCTCCTCCTCCTCCTCCTCCTCCTCCTCCTTCTTCTTCTTGGGGGCGGGGAGGGAATAAATTTCATAGCGATGGTGTCACAAGTAATTAATTCAATGGTTATCTAAACATTTCGGACCAAAGGACATTTCTGGAACTTTGTGAGAGAGTTTTGGGTAGCATCACAAAATCGTTGTGATGAAGTGGTGGGGTGGGGTTGCCCATTCACAAAATGGCTGGTACGGTAAACATGGAAAGTATAAAACATCCATTTCCCAGAAGGCAAACTGGTAAGACTACTAGTAAAGAACTTGCAAAGCAACAAGGCAAAGTCTGAGAAACTGCCAGATGATATTTAGGGAACCTGGTACCTTCCTGATGCAAGTCCTATAATCTCAAATCATTGACTGTGGTTACTGAGGTGGATGGGAATTTTAGTCCAAAACATCTATAAAGGGAAGGGTCCCAGCTTTCCTGTTTCTACTGTAGATAACATTGGGCTGGGTGGGAAAATAGTCTGACCTAATATAAAGCAGTTTCCTGTGCTTTCTGCAAACAAAGAGTAGGGTGGCGACCAATGTCAAGTAGGTTGATTACAAACCAGATAACTTTTAATCACCAGCCGTTGGGAAGGCAACCTGCAGTGCAGCAGCCACTAGCTATGAAAACATGACTTTGAGACTGCTGTAAAGGCTAAATACCACCAGCAGACAGCAAAACATTCTGGGTGTTTTTAGGACAGTTGAAGCAGCAGTCTTCAGATTATTTGCTGCCCAAAGAGCAAATCCTGGTAGGTGGTTGAGAATCTTCTTTCTTACTTTCTCTTCCCCCGCTGCACCCCCCCATGCTTCTCACGTTCTTCTCATGCATTCAAAACAAAATAGCAACTTTAGTCACCTGAGTAGCCTAGGGGGCATTCATTATGTCCCCAAAATCCAAAGTACACATAAAAGGAAATAGGATTTGCATTGAATTACAGTGCCAGAGGAGCAAATGAGTAAATAAAGATTTATGATCTTGCATTGTCAAGGAAACAGATAAAGTCAGGGGAGAAAAAACAAGGGCTTCACTATTATTCTTTTCTGTCCTTAAGCTTCACAAATTTAGAACAACGGTATAAGATACACAGGGGACTATACCCTCAAGTAATAGCCCTGTGTTGTGTCCTCGCTCTCTGTACAACCTAGGACAATTTATCCCACTCTGACATCATTGTTACACCATGCACTTCTCTGTTCGCGCAAGATCAGGATGAGTCAAAGGTGTGGAATGGGGATATAGGGCTTTTCACACAGGGCTTTCAATCTGGAAGCATTTTGTTGTTAGGAACTGACAGGTGTGATTGCATAATGTCATCCCCAGCTTGCAAAAATCTACATCTTTGCTCTTCCAAACCTGACTTTTTCCAGCACCAAAATAGCCTGTTAATTCATTTATGGCACTTAAAAACTGCTGGAGCTATGTCATGTGAAAACTTTTGTCCTACATCTCTCCCCACTGGAAGATGGTGGGAGACTACTGCTGCATCCACACTGTAGAAATAATCTGTTTTGACACCACCTTAACTGTCCTGGCTCAATGCTTTGGAATTCTGGAAACTGCTTTTTGTTGTGGCCTCAGAGTGGGCCTCTGCTCCACTTTGGATCCACAACAAACTGCAGTTCCCAGAATTCCATAGCATTGAGCCAGGACAGTTAAGATGGTGTCAAAACAGATTATTTCTCCAGCGCGGATGCAACCTTTGTGAGGGGTTTATTAAAATACCTTCTCTTGGGGTGCCATTTCTGGCATGAGTCAGAAAGATCCTCCTGTATCACAGTGATTTTTGTTGTTGTTTTTAAAAAATCAGGACTGCAGAATATAGCTGAAACATTTGAATTTTATTATGTCATAATTCCAGGAGGAAAAAAAAAGTTTTGTTTGTGTGTTGGGGGGAGGAATTTCACAATAACAAACTCTGTAACAAGGATGGGTGTCTGAGGTGAAACTGCCTCTCCTTTGGAGGTATATTATTTTTCAAATATTTCCGTGTAGGGATGATGACAGAGTGTTGAAATGTTTGTTTTCTTTCATTCCTCAAAGCTGTAATGCTGCCATGAGGAAAATGTAAGAAAAGAAAAGAAAAGAAAAGAAAAGAAAAGATGCTATTTCATAATAACAACTCCCCAGGCACAAGATCCTGTTTGATCTTGGAAGCTAAGCTGGGCCAGCCCTGTTTAGTACTTGGATGTGAGATTGCCAATGAATACCAGGTGTTGCAAGATATATTTCAGAGGAAAAACTGGTCAAAAATACCTCTGTTTATTCCATGCTGAGGAAAAGCCTATGAAATTCATGGGGTCACCCTAAGTTGACAGGTGACATGAAGGCACACACACACAGCATGGTGTGGGAGGATGGGCTTCTGAGGTGCCATAGGACTATCAGATGATGGAAATTGGAAGTATAATCCAATAGCAATCCGAATGCAATCATGCATATGAGTGTATCTCACACAATTTTGGGCAACAGGAAGTGATTCCGAACGCAATCATGGGTTTTATGTTATTGCGTATTAGAATATCTCACGCAATTTCAGGTAATGGGAAGTCATTCTCGGGCAATCGGAAATTATTCTGAATGCATTCCAAACGCAATTAGAATTCACATAAATTTGCTAAACTAGCGAATTCATGTAATTGTGAATTGGACCTATTCAAAATTGAGAGATACTGTATATCATTTTTTTTTACAAAAACAATTATTTCTGGTTAAATATTGAGAAATATTAGCTGAAACATTACCTTTCTGTTGTGTCAGAATAACATAATGCCAACATAAATGGGTGCAGAACCAGAAAGCACCCATCCACTGTGCATACTCAACAAAGCTAGGAAAAACAGAGGATCAAAGAGACAGCAAGTGTGCTATGTACACCCTCAAAAGAGATTGAACATACCAGAAAAGAGCACAACAAACACTACTGCAGTTAGAAGACACACACAGGCATTCCTGTGTGGAAAAAAAAAACATGGAAATTTACAGTGCAAATTAAAGCACCCATAAGACACCAAAATGCTAGTTTCGATATACCAATAAATATGGGGCACACATCTTGAGGGGAAATTTAGCAAGATGGTTAATTGTAGTAACTGGAATACTGAGGGTTTTTAATTGTTTAAAAACAACTAAAAAAACAAGATCTTTCTGATCACTGCCATTTTAACAATGGGAGGAATGACAGTGACCAGGAAAGTTTTTAAATACATTTTTTAAAATGCAATATTGATTGATTGATTGATTGTCTTGCTGGGCAGGGGATTCGCAGAGATGTAATCCATAACGTAGCTTTTCCAAACTCTGATCAAACTTTATAGTGAAAGTCTGCTGAGTTCTGCTGGGTTTGCCAGGCTGGTTTATTACTGCCTGCTTCAAAACCTTGCCTTTCAAAAAAAGAGAGATGAAGAGCACTGAGGGCAATGCACTGTTCTTTTGCTCTTCTCGATGAAAAAAAAATTAATTCAGTGTTAGAAACAACAAAGAAACATAGAACACATATAATATAACATTGCTGGGTGATGCTGTTGTTTAGATGGGCTGTAAAAAGCAAGTGATGGAAACACGGCAATTGTACACTCAACAATCTAGGTTTGGAAATATTCTGACAGTCATTCTGTCCTGCACCCTGTTGCCTGTATAAGCTTTAATATGTTTGGAATGACATCAGCCTTTCCAGACACTCATGATCTTTTCAGCAGTGTTTTTGGCACTCCCTCATAGTTTCTCTAATGATAACTTTGTTTATCTAGCTGCATTTTTTTCTCCCCTGCCATTTTCTTTAGGTTAAAGTAAAATGAAATGAATTTCTTAGGCTACCAACCACATGACCAACTGGTAAATCAACTTAGTCTTTGATATCTTTGCAGTGGAAAGTTACATTTAGACCTTGGCCAAAATTTCTCAGGAAACTTTGTATTTCCTGGAAAATTTCTGAGGTTTTTCTTTTTCTCATCCTCCTTTAAAAAGGAGGAGGAGGAGGGGGGGAGGAAATTTTGCAGAAATACAACCCAAAATTCTCCATCATTTGTGAGGGTGAATTAGGTTTTCCCAACCCACCCAAAATACCCTGGATTGACACTGGGTTGTGTGGCAGATGCAAAATTGTGCCAGCACAGTCAAGAAATGGTTGGAGAAAGCCTCCACCCTCAGATAAATTAGTAAAATGGATCCTACAATCACACTAGGGGGCAAACAGGATTTAAACAGGAATTAAACAGGAAATGTCCTATGTTAAACATAAGGCATTTCCTGTTTAATTCATGTTTAAATCTTGTTTAAATCCTGTTTGCCCCCTTGTGTGATAAACCAGTCATAGAGTAGGAAGAAACCACAAGGGCCATCCAGTCCAACCCCATTCTGCCATGCAGGAACTCAAATCAGTCAAAGCACCCCCAACAGATGGCCATCCAGCCTCTGCTTAAAGACCTGCAAAGAAGAAGAAGACACCAGTTTCCGAGGGGGTGTGTTCCACTGTTGAACAGCTCTCACTGTCAGGAAGTTCCTCCTAATGATTGTAAAAATAGTAATCCACTGTGAGTTATTTTTCCCCTGCACAAGAACAAAGAGAACACAATTCCCCAGCCATTTCCATTGCATTTTGTGAAGAGCACAGTGTTTTTCATGGAAAAACAAATATCTGCAAAAAATAAAAAATAAAAATAAATAATTGAAGATGACATGCATTGTCACATAAAAGTTCATAAATGTGAAAATCATAGAAAATGTGCAAAAACTTCAAAATTTCGTTTAGTGGAGAGAATTGTTTTGCTATTTTGTTTAAATGTGTAAAATTTATCTCCCCTTTTTATCAATGCCACTTTGCAGTTGAAAAAACATCTTCACACACACAGGTTAGTAGTCAAGAACCTACTAATGCTTTTAATGATTTAGCATTATGCTTTTTAATCAATAGACAGCAGTTGCTAAGGGAATGAGTAAAATTAAAATAACCTTTTTAATTGTGGCCTAAGCTCTCTTATCATCTCAAGGTAAGGGGAGAAGAATTCTCCTCTATTGCTCTCCTGTTTGGGCTCTGTTTGAAAGATGGGGAAGAGAAAGCAGAGTTTATAATGAGTAGATATGATGTTAGTACAACTGTTCAAAACATGGAGCTGTTATACTCACACAAATTAAGATTCAGACTTTTGAACTGCAATTCCCATCTCTAGCTTTCAATTGAAGGGCCTCAGTTTAATAGCCTGAAGGGTGTGTGCGCTTGGGTTTAGGGATTTCCAATGAATGAAAACAATCCTCTGCATTGGAAGTTTATAGAACTGAAGGACTTTTCTGCAGAATATGGGCCAAGAAGAGACTTCAAGGAGGGAAAGTGTATGCAAACATTTGTTACTACATAACTTCACTGTTGCCATAGGAACTCATTTTAATGGGGAACATTTCCTCTTTTAAAGGGTATGAATAAGAGCAGGAGTGAAACATGTTTGAATTCCACACTCAAGGCCCTTGAAAAATAAATGCAGAAAGACTATATTTATGTCAGCAATTGGAAAACCATTGCTTACATATAAACTGCGATAAAGGGTAAACTTCCAGCATTGACTCACAGCAGGGAATACAACAAGCCTAAAGAATTCAATAATACCATACTGTTGTAGTCCTGTCTCTGCCCAGTAAGTCATACAACTGAGGAGGCACAGAAGTTAATTGAAACTAAGCCTCACAGAAACCACTGAGATTTTCAGGGCAATCCTGTACAGGAATCCTCAGACATAAATCCCATGAAGATCAATGTGGTTTACTTCGATGTCACTTGCTCACCATCAATGTGGCAAGCAAGGATAAAATTATTGCTTTATAGACACTCACTTCAAATGATTGCAAAGGCACGCAAGTGGCATATTTTTTTTCCTGGCTTGTGCTTGCAAGGAGAGGTAGTCACAATATACAGTAGATTGGGATTAGGATTGCATGACTGGGTGGAGCCCTACCCAATTTGGCCAAAAGTCAAGAATCCTGGGAACTGCAGCCCAAAACACGTGGAGGACCAAAGTTTGGCAACCACTCAGCTAGAGTCTCTGTGGTTTTTTTTATTTAAGAACAGCAACAACAATATATTCCCCACTCTGTATCTGAAGCCCATAAGTAGATAGGACAAATGTGACATGGTCCTGCGATCCTGCCATATTACTGTGCCATTCATGCAACTGTATCTTGAACTACCCCTAAGAAAAAAAAATGCAAAGCTAGAAGTGAAAAATATTTTTGGACTGTCCCTCCCAGAATGGCCATACTGGCTGTGGAACTCCAGAATTTGTAATAGAAAAAGGAACATTTCTAACTTTTCTAACTGGGGGAAAAAATATATATGTAGGACTGTCAGCTTCAAATGCTACCGGTATGCAGTCCTGGCATGGAATCAAAGGAGAGAGGAAAACATTTTCGAATGGCAGCCGATAGCCCATGAGCCTTTATCTAAACTTTTATTTTGTCACACTGCTGTTTACAAGCAGGCAATACAAGATGAAGTGCACAGAGAATTCTTAAGCAACACCCATTTCACAACCCATGGGGGCTAGAGTTATGACAAACGCCTCTGAGCAATTTGACCTGACATACTCCACTCATATCATTCATCATCACAGCTCACAATATGGCTTGAGTGTGATGTCAATACTTCCCCTGGGGATCTGTATTCAGACGAATACCTCTTTCTTTCTGGCTGACAGTACTTTCTGCTTTCCTTAATCAAAACACACTGATCTCGCATCTATTTATCTGCTAAGGAGATGCCATAAAGTATGGATGCCAGCTCTGCTAGTTTGAAGGTAATGATACTGGCCAAGATCCAAATGGCTACTTAAGCTAAATCTTACTGTTTTCAATGGAGCTGTTCATCCTCTTCCCTTTTACAGTTCATCATGCACCCTGAAAACCTGCTCTGGAGGGCAAGAAACCCTCCTGGAGCAGGTTTTTAGGGAGCTGTGGAGTTTTTGGGTTTTTTGTTTTGGTTTTTTACAAAAGAGAATGACTCTTAAGTACCCAACTAGATCCTGGCCAAAGATGTTATTGCAGTTGTTTGGATCCTCCCCCCACCCCAATGGGTCATTATAACAATGTTCTGTGGTTGGCGCTAAATTGTCAGACATATCCAATTGTCTTCTTTAGGCAGAAATAAACAACACCCGCCCAGATGCTCCAAAATGTCACAAATGAAAATATGGAGACATGTGGCCAAGCAACATGAGTGTGGACAAGAAGGAAAATATTTATTAAAAAGGTAAAACACACAAACTAAGAGAGCTTGCAGCAGTTTGCTTTTGCCTGAGTCTACTGGGAAGGGCAAGATTCTGCCCTACTTGCCTTTCCTTTCTGCTGAGTTTATTGAATCCAAACTACTTAGGCACTTTGATTTCAGTTTGGAGCATGACACAAATCAAGGTTGAAGGAGGAGAGTGGGAGAAGGAGACAGAAACTGGGATATTTTTAAAGCATCTGAAAATGTGAGACAACAAAGGGTTAACTGGGACCGTCCTTGCCAAATCAGGACAGTTAGTGGGTATCATGCTTAGGATAATATCCCCCTGCCTTCCTGATCACTGGGTATGGCATACTGGCTGAGGCTAGTGGGAGCTGTAGTCCAAAATATTCAGAAGGAACCAAACTTCATGTGCCTGGTTTAAGAAGTTAAAGTAGGAAACAAAAAATTCAAAGGAAAAATATAGGCTGCAGTCCATTGTGCAGATATAAGTGCTACTGCACTTGGTGGGGCTAACTTCTCAGTATATGTTTGGTGTTACAGCCCAAGTATATATTATTGTGTGAAATTCACTGTTAAAACTGTGAAAAAATGTCCAGCACTAGAATTACCCCATCGGATACCAAGAGCCCTCTGTATATACTTCTAAAATGAAGAATAAAATAATTAAGATAAGGTGTTCATTTATTTATTCCCCTCACATTATTATTAAAAGCTGTAGGGCAGGTAAAATGTTTAAGAAAGACTAGGCACAATATCTGATATCATTCTTCTTTTCTCAGTACTTTTTATGGGAAAGACTGCTTTATATCTCTTAGGCACTATAGAGGATTAGAGGAGATAAAATATTTTCTTTGTTTTAATAATGTTGATGGTTTCTTCTTTTTTAAAATTAAGTTTTGCCTTTTTAATTTCCCAGCTCCTCATAAACAGACCAAAAAAAAAAAAAAGCCAAAGAAAATATTTAATAACTCAAGGTATTTTGGGTTTTGTTCTTTTTACACAATTCAGGATATTTTAGCTCAATTTATAACAATTTTTTTAAAAAATGACAAAATATTGAACAGTAAATTTAGTTGAGTTATTATTTTCTGGGGAAAGAACCCTATACTGTACCTTTAATATCTCAAACATGAAACCTTTATGCCATATTATACATAACACATTTTGTGCTCATAAAGTAACAAAGTGATTTTGCATGTGTTGCATTTCTTCCATTTTAAAAAAGTTTTCTGTTTTACTTTTTTCCACATGGCCCCAAGGTTTTCAGAAAATTTACATCTCTGCCCGACACCCACCTTGTCCATTCCAGACTTCCCATTTCATAGCAAAAAAGAGGTGAATTATCTCTCTAAGAAACCTCCAGGAGGAGCTCTTAGAAAAGCTTTACAAAATCTGCCCGGTTGACAGGGTGGTCAGGTTAAAAACCAGAGAAAGCTCCAGAAAATGTCCCCATCTGCACAATTTTAAAGGGTGCAAGATCTGTTTCTTTTGCCCTGGACCCTCTTTTGGTTATTCATATCTTTGTGCAGAAGTTATACGAGGCTGGGTTCCAATTCTCTCTTTTTTCAGGACAGCCCCAGTCCAAAAGACTCAAGGTGCATCTACACTGTAAAAACACAGCAGTTTGACACCACTCTAAGTGCTGTAACTCCATCCTATGGGATCCTGAGATCTGTAGTTTTACAAGGCCTTTAACCTTCTCTGCCAAAGAGTGGTGGTACCCCACAAAACTACAAATCCCATGCTTCTGTAGGATGGAGCCATGACAGTTAACGCACATTATTTCTACATTGTAGGTGCACCCTTAGTACATATTACTTGATGTACATGTTTTTTGCTCAGGTGGTATGCAACACATGTGTTTAAGACCACAGCTGACCTGCCAGCTTTCATGATTCCATGATATGTTAGTTAAGCTTCACTGAGTTATAACCGTGCATTTTAGGAATGTTTTCTGCATTAAACACTCTGAGAAATAGCAATGGCAAATAATTGGGAATAAACCCTAGGAGACCGGGGTAGAAAAGTAGTCCAGGACAGAGACTTGGTAAACTGTGAATTTATATGATGAATTTTAAATGAGATTGTTTTAAAATGTGTATGTCTTATTTGTCCTTTTAAACAGTTGCATGGTTTAATTAATGTGTTTTCAATTGATGTTGCGCATTGTTGATTTGCTTCTGTTTCCCACCTCAATCTTTGGGGAGAACAGGTAAGAAATAATAATAATAATAATAATAATAATGTTTTAACATTTGAAAGGATGTAGCTCTGTACCAAGCCATACTATATGTACATTCGATCCAGAATTAGTATGATGAGCAGATCCTTTCTCTTCATTTGCTATGCAATCTTTTATTTTTCTAATTTATTGAATGTATACTCTGCCTTTCTCCCAGGAGGGGACCCAAGGCAGCTAAACTATAAGAATACAGTTTAGGCAGCCAAAGAAAATAGAAAGGCAAATTTCTAAAGAGAACAAAGCAAATGTAAGAGTTATAGGTAAGAACAATTTCCATTGCAATCTCTATAATGCTAGAAATTTGGGAATGAAGAAATATTTCATGTAGGGTAGAGAATTCTTATTGGGGGAGCAATGCTCTCATTTTGTCCCCTCATCAATGCATCTAACTACAGCTCCCAAAATCCCCCAGCCGGCATAACAATTTGCCATATTTTCTGGAAGTTAAAGTCCAAGAAAACAACAACAAAACACTTTTTGAAAAGCGGTGAAGATTAAACTGGTGAGAGATAGGAGCCTTCATCAACTAAAACAGAGAGGGGGGGGGGAGTAAAAATGGTGTTTACAGATGTCACCAACCAAGTTAACACATGAAAGGTTCAGAAGTAAATCACTTTTTAAAGGTTTCAGTGATAAATTGACTGGTTCAGTTGATTATGACTTCAATGGATTTTCTAAATTATTAGATTATCTACATAATGTAAAGGTTCAATAGACTATCAATAATCATCCATTAAAATTTTCCTGTTAACTAAAAAAGAATCCAATTAACAGAGAAACAAATCTAACCACACTTTCTTATTTATTAATTCATTCTTTGTCCTTCAGGCACTTTACTGCATAAAAACAAAAACAAAAAACAGGCTTCATAAAAACTGCATGTGGCAGACACAATATGAAAAGAAGCATTGCCTTCTCTCCCACACACAGAAAAGAATGGCTCTTGTAATATGATGCCATCCTAAAATGCACACACACACATCATCTAAACACATTGTTACTTTACAACAATGGCTGTTACACACGTGGACGTTCAACCAATAGGATAACTGAAAAACTAACTAAATCTCATATGATTAATCAATTAAAGCACTATTCAAGCATAAAAACTGAAAGCAGTGATGAGAAATAGGAATGTGCAATCCACCTCTGTGGTCTGATCAGAGATGGAAAAATTACTGACTGAAGGGTTCTGGAAAATACAGTCCAAAAAAAGTAACATTTCCGGGTTTTAGTAAATACAGACACAAATGTAGTCGTCTGCATAATCAGAAGCCTTCATAGAGGGGACTTCTCATCTGAACCTCATCCTACTCTCCTCTGACCATCTTGGTCAATACAGGGAGGTCAGGAGTAAAGGGGGCAAAGCATATATTTCGATGTCAGCCCCTCCTCCAATAATTTCAATTTTTGCCACCTGCACATTTTTTAGTTTTTTTAAAAAAATTAAATGTCCTGTGATTATTTTCCTATGAAAAAGAGACAACAATTTATATATTCAGGGAAGGAAAGGCATGGAAATTCATTAAAGTTGACAGGAAGAATGTGGTTGTTTCCCATCACAACTGGTATGTATGTATGCCTGGGGAATCATTCAGACCTTATTTCTATCCTCAATACTTTGCCAAAATAAGAACAGGGGAGCATTACTAGAGTAAGGGCCCTGAGAACATGACCCCGGCTAGGTCACAAATCTAGACTGAGGGAGCGGGGAACAGCAGCCTATGCTAATCGTCCTAAATAGAGGTAATGCCAGTTTCAATTTTGAGTCAGACACATCCAACATGTTACAAGCAATCTAGAATTTAAAATGTGCACCAGATCTTTCTTTTTTCATGCATTCCACAAACAGACAGACAGACAGACAGACACCCTTGGAAAAAGACCCTTTCTAGTAATATTCACCTGTTTTTCACTTAAGACCATTTTTTGGAATGTTGTTAATTCACTCCCAGCACTGCAAGGATGTTTCTAGATCTCTGGTATCCTGATGCATCAGATATGAGAAATGGGAGAATGCAAAAACTAGGAAAGCAAGCAGGATGCAAGTTGTGACAGATCCCCTTTCCAGGCTGGTCTTGCAGTTCCAAATGTTTGTGCTACTGTGACTCACCTTACCCCTAACCCATTGCCCATGAAGGTCCCTCCCTGGAGCAGATACTTGGATAGGCCAATAAATGTGTTGTTCAGTGGATTCACTGTGGTTAAGTGTGATGAGATTCTCAATCAAAACTTCAGGAACAGCCAAACACAGTTGTAAAAAAGAAGAAGAAGAAACAAGTAGAAATTCATTAATACACAATTTGATCACACAATTTGATCTTTAAACATTCACACCTCTCCAAAACTCTATTTGTTTCTTCTTCCCTGGGTGGCTGACCTATCTCTGTTACAGCTTTTCACTATCTGTCCACAGTCTTTCCCCTATCTGCCTTCTGTCAGAGACAAGCCTCAGTTTTGTATGCTTTCTCGCTCATAACCTGCCTTCGCAGCATTCCCGGAGCTGTGATTGTCTGGCACCAACCAGGCTTGCCCAGCTCCTCCTTTCACACTAATTTAAACTGGTGAGGTTGTCTAAGCATATACACAAATTGGCCAATTTCACCCCCACTCCCATATTCATTAATACACACCCACACCCACACACACAAATCATGTCGTTTCCATCCCAGTGATGGTCAAATTTGTAAGTTTTGGTAAATTCTCATCCAAACTGAATGGAATGAAATTATCAATGAGCTACACTAGCCAAACTCAACATGGAGTGAAGTTATCAATTAATATTGAACCTGCCAGCATGCATCTACTAAAAATAAGAAGATTTATTTTCAGGATAAACAGTTGTAAAATAGTTGTAAAATGGAAAAAAAAAAAACCCACCATGCAACAGCAGACAATTTTGATGGGGTGTCTTGGGCTGCATCCACACACTAGAAATAATCCAGTCTAACACGATTTTAATTGCCATGGCTCAGTGCTATGGAATTCTGGGAACTGGTGTTTTGTGAGACATTTAGCCTTTTCTGCCAGAGTGTTCTGGTGCCACAACAAATGACAATTCCCAGAATTCCACAGCACTGAGCCATGAAAATCAAGGTGGTGTCAAACTGGATCCTTTCTGCAATGGAGATGAAATTTTGATGTGCCAGGACACATTGAGAACAAGAAAATTTGTAAGTATTCTTCAGAGCCTTGCATGTATAGGGGTGTGCGTGTCTCTGTGTGTGTGAGAGAGAGACACAGAGGAGTTTATCATACAATGGAATTTGGGGGTTTCACGTGATTGTGTATGGGTGTATCTCACACCATTGTGGGCAAAAGGAAAGTCATTCCGAATGCAATCTTAGGTTTTACGTTAATGCGTATAAGAGTATCTCACGCAATTTCGGGCAATGGGGGGGTCATTTTCGGGAAATGGGAAGCATTCTGAACACATTCCAAATGCAATTAGATTTCACGTAAATTCGCTAAACTAGCGAATTTATGTGAATTAGAATTAGCTCAATTCAAAATTGGGAAAAATTCCTCCCGTGCGATTAACTCGGAGAGAGAGAGAAAGAGAGAGATGCTTGCATGAGGTCTTTAAGCACTGGTTAGCTAAATCAGAGATAGGTTACTCTAAAAAGGGAGTGACTTCGATGGGAAAAGATAAGCAAATGATAGATTATGCTAGATCTTAGTATGAGAGTCTGAAGGTAGCAAGCACAGGCAGAACGTGGCTACAACCAGATGTACCTTCCAGATGAGCCTCAGTTACCTGTCATTCAGCTGAAATTTGAACCTGATCTCTCTGGTGGTTCACACAGTAATAGGTGTCTGGCAGCAGCAGCAGGAATGGATGGATGTGTTTTGAAACAGATCTCCAATCATAGCATGCTCCATTTGGCTAATATGACAGAATAAGTAAATGCACCATCTGTGTCATATTAAATAATGTGCCTGCACAACAACAATTAGCAATATTTTGCCATATTTAAATGAGACAAATGTAGGTAATAAGCCCACTGAGCTCAGAATGCCTTTTCCCATCTCAACAAGTATTTAGAAGGTGCTGAGAACATTTTAAGGAAAGTACAGTTCCATCTGAGTAATGTCTTAGACTGTGGTAAGTGTTGTGACGTTGCCAATAGGCTTCCACTAGAACTGGAAAAGATTTTGTATGTGTATGTGCGTACAACTCCCAGAATTGCTCAGCTAGTGTAGCCAGGTGTAACCAACACAAAGAGGGGAGGAGGGAAAGTATAGGATGTAACTTTGTGACTGGTAGTTCTAGCTCTGGACTATAATAAATATTTACTGGAGTTCTCTGATTTCCATGTTGATGGAGAGATGCTGAAATTGGACTGAGTAAGTGTTCTGTGCTTTTCCCCATTTCTCTCTTCCAAGAAGAAAAAAGCCATTTTTTTTCAATAGACCTGAGAGGTTATATCACTAGGTGCTTTCTGGCCTGGGAGAATGCAGACTGTTCAAACTCTTTTTCAACTCTATGTTCCATTTCCTTCATCCACCTCTGTTCTATTCTACCATTTACCTATTCTGCCTTCTTTGTTGTGCCAAATGAGGAGAAAATTAACAATTAAAAAGGCTGCAGTTGTTTTTCATCAGAAAACCCTATTTCCCCTAAACCTATGGTTGTGAAATGGCTGCATTTTTCTTATGCCATAGTAGTGAACCTATACCTCTTTGAGGATCTTTTTTATGGTCCATGTGATCCCTAAAAAGTCCCAGAGGCAGAAAATTGGCATCTTGGACCATTAAAATTGCATAATCTCCAATTGTCATGGTTTGGCAGGGACAGTGCCAATTAATCATCTATGGTTCTATTTCTTTGGTGGCTTTTAAATTTCTTAGTTTATTACTCCCCCTTCCACTTTCCCCTTTCACCCTCACCATACTTCAGTTGCTGCAAACCACGCTCAAATTGCAAAAAGAAGTTCACACTCAACTAACTCAACCAGGTGGGGGAGAGGAAGAGTGAAATTTTGCCCTTCCCAGTAGGCTCAGGCAAAAGCAAACTGCTTCAGACTCTCCTAGCTTACCTGTTCTTCCTTATTAATAACTTTTGCCAACTTGACCACACTGATATTGTTTGGCCACACATATCATGGTTTTCATCTGTGAAATGTTAGTAGATACATAGTTGTCCAATCCATTTTATGACATATTTTCATATTAATTGCTCAAAACCCCAAAGAGGATAGCTTGTTTTTATTATGTGCCTTTATGTAATTTCTGACCATATTGCAGATTCTTAACTAGGACCACATCTGTTCTATCATTTTCACATGAGATGTTCATCCATGAGCCCCAACCCAAACCAGCCACCAAAACCTGGGGGTATAAGTCAGACTTTTTTTTTTTTTTTTTTTGGAAAACCCTAAATTGTAAAGCAAGGATGGAAATCTTGTGGTAATCTAGATACTGTTGCACTTTATGCAGCTCTAATCAGAAAAGGCAATGGTGAAGAATGCTAGGAGTTGCAATACAGCAACATCTGGAGGATGGCGTGATTTGAACCCCAGTATAACGACTGTTGTTTCAGAAGAGTCCATGCAACTGTGTATCTGAAACTAGATACTCTGACTCTTACAGAAACAGCAACCATTTCTGCAAATTCCATCCAATTCTGTCAAGAAAAAAAACATGATTGGTAAGTCCCTTTTAAAAACAACAACAAAAATTGAAGGTATGCAGCAGAAATACTGCTGCACCTAATTATCTGAAATTCTGCATCCCTACAACGGCTACTAGGCCTGGGAAATTATTCATATTCTGATGAACAGAAAACAGGCATAATCCTTAGTTTGTTTCCTATTATAGTCCATGCAAAGTGTGATGTTTTGGATGTCTGAATCAAAATTCATTCAGACATAAGTCAAAGCAGTTGACTTCCACATCAACCTGATCCAAACTGAGCTGTTTTAGAACACATATTTTGGTCAATAATAAATTTTGCATATATGTCCAACACTTTGTGAAGCAAAACACACACACAAATTCAGTAACCTAGAAGCAATACTAAAGAAAACACAGAATAAGAGCACATCCACAGACCTACTCTAAAATAAGTCCCACTGAGTTTGACAGAGCTTTCTTGGAAAGCAAATACAGGACAGCAGCCTCAGGTATGATTTTTAAATAATTTTAACAATTGATAATCAAAAATCAGGAGAGCACTCTGACTGACTCTATAGACCAGCTTCACCATGCAGTTCCTAGAAATTAAGTGGCTGTATTCTAGCAGAGTACATGCTGAACTCATGTCAACATGTTTGCCTGATGTATTGGGTATCAGATCTGATGTTTGTTCTATTTATAGCACTTGTAGGGTTGCTTATACATTATTGAAGTGAAAGCCATAGACAGAACCTTCACATTTAAAGGTAAAATCCTTGCAGGAAGAAGAGCATAAATAAAATCACACTTCACATTTCTCTAAAGCAGTTCTTCCTGGCTCATCACTCTCCAGATATGTTGGAAAACAACTCCTGTCGTTCCCAGACAAATGTAGCCCAATGGAGCTGCTGAAATGATGGTAGCTGCAGTCCAAGAGACCTAGACACTGCTGAGTTGGGGAAGGACATATCCAGAAAGGCAAAAAGTCCCTGGAGGTATTGAGACCTTCCAGGTCTTTTTGTGTTGATTTTACTTGCAGACTCATGGTTGTGCATCCAAATTCTTTCTTGAAAAGCCTAGATTTCCCTCATTCTCTTTTGTTCTTTCTATCCCATTCCATCTCTCACTGATCACGTGCCACATCTAGACTCAGGCAAAATTTCAGACATTGATTTTCACCGAATGAACCCTTTTTAATTATTATTCTGGAGTTATAGTCAAAGTGTCAAAGTGCTTTAGCAATAGTACATTAGTTTAAATGACAGGAACATTTTCTTTTATTGCTGGCATTGGTCTTTCTCTTGCTTGATCTCTGTGGGCTTGCTGTCATGGGAGCAGTCACTATGTTTCTTTGCAGAAGCCAACTGGCTGCATCAATAGGAAAATGGTGACCAGATCAAGGAACAGAGTAGTGCCACTCTATTCCATTTTGGTCAGAACTTTGGTCAGAACTCATCTGGAATATTATGTACAGTTCTAGCGACCACAGTTCAAGAAGGGTGTTGACAAGCAGTAACATGTAATAGCTGCCTGAGGATGTCTGTAGTTGGCAACAGTTTGCAACCACATGACAAAACTTCTCAATCAGAAGAAACATCCTAGATGGAAACCAAAGAAGGAAAATGGAGCATGTAGTAAAAAAAGGGAACACTCAAAACAAGACTAAATCTTCCATTATATATACAGTCATTGTTGTTATCTGCCCAGCACTTGAGGAAGGGGAAATACTGTGAAAATTTGAAGAATCTTAAGGGATACTTCTTCGCTTATATATTCATCCAGTGTTTATTTACACAGAAGCAAATTTCACTCAGTTCAGTGAGGATTACCCCAGCATAACAATCTATAGGTTTGCAAACACACTCCAATCTTACACCTACATCCCACCTCCCCAAACAAAGTTCCTTCACAAAATGGAATAGATGGTACAGGAGCCTGGTTAGAACAACTGACATTTCTCTGCTAACAATATCTGGACTTTTGTCTTTCAGTATAAACATTGATGAAGTCAAGATCCTTTATCAACTGGCTTTTTGAAAGCTGGACATGCCTCCATACTGTTTTCTTTCCACAAACTGTCAAACTTTGCTCCAAACCCATCCTTATGTTGAAAACACAAGTCTCAAATTCTCTGCTTATCTTCATTTTTTTGCCAGTATCAAGAAAAGGAAGGAAGGAAGGAAGGAAGGAAGGACAGATAGACAGATAGCTGTAGATGTCACATTGTTGATACTGGTTTGGAGAGATCAAGAATATGTCACTAATTTGCACATTTCTCTTGCATGACTGAGCCCTCTGCATACGTTCACATTTTTACTGTGATTAAACAAATGAATACTGGAAGCATACTAGTTTCATGCTGTTCTGCTTCCATTTTAATTTCTTCTGTTCTTGTGAAGGGTGACATTTGTAAAAATGAGGGTCTGCACTATTTGTGCAGGCCAGGGTGCTCACAGCATTGCCCAAGCCCTTCTTCAGCCTCCAGAGCTGTTTTTTGTAGCACTTGGCTCCTTCAGACTTTCCAGATTCTAGTCAAAGAGTGTGAATTTTCTCTTGTTGAAACAACAACAATTTACCTTTTAAATGGGTTTTATTGGCTCTGTTGAACAGGTTATCATTTAAAAAATGCACATCAGTTTTTCAGATCGAGATGTAGAATTCCAGTCACTTTCTGTTCTAATTTTCCTCTTCTTTTTGATAGTCTGTGGAGCTTCAGAGAGTCCCAGGAACAGAAGATTGTTGGGCATTCCAACATATTCTCTCTGTATGATCTGGAACTCAGGACAATAATTATTCCAAGTTTCATGGACAGCCCCCACAGATTTCCTTGGAGACGCTCTCCATCACAAAGTTACTCATGGACAGAGTGATAGAAATGGGGTTAATACTAAAATGTCATCATTGCTTACATGTTTACCCAATGCAAAAATGGAATGCCTAAAGATAGGTGAACATTCCCTTCTCCTATTTCTATTGATGTAGCTTGTTCAGACATCTGAATAAATATAATTATGGCTGCTGCCACACTGCAAGATTAATGCAATTTGACACTGCTTTAACTGCCATGGCTCAATGCTATGAACTCCTGGGATTTGTAGTCTGTTGTGGCACCAGAGTTCTCTGACAGAGAAGACTAAACATCTCACAAAACTACAAATCTCAGAATTCCATGGCATTGAGCCATGGCATTTAAAGCGGTGTCAAGCTGCTTTATTTCTGCAGTGTTAATGCAGCCTATCTGCTTTATCACACTAGGGGGCAAACAGGATTTAAATGAGAGTTAAACAAGAGTTAAACAGGAAATGCCCTATGTTTATCACAGGACATTTCCTGTTTAACTCTCATTTAACTCTCTTTTAAATCTTGTTTGTCCCCTCTATGACTCAGGATATATCTACACAGGAGAAATAATGAAGTTTTAAACCACTTTAAGTGCTTTAGCTCCATCCTATGGAATGCTAGGTTTGTATTTTTAGAAGGTTTAGAGTGCTGGTGCCTCACAAAACCATAAATTCCATGATTCTGTAGGATAAAGCCATGGCAGTTAAAGTGGTGTCAAACTGCATTATTTCTACAGTGTAGAGGCACCCTTAGTCTATGATATGTAGGTGTCTGAGAGAAAGAACAAGATAGTGCCTCCTCAGTCATTACATGTCCAGAGGCAAACTAGGCTAATATTGCATTTCTAGTACTTCAGCACTGTTGAAGGGACAATGTCCTCCATCACAGAAGCCGGTTTAAGGGATGCTGGAGGAGCTGCATTATACATACAATTTTGTGTTCCAAGGCACAGGAATGGTCAGGGACAGGGAGTTCAAGAAGAAAGACTCAGATGATGTTCTGTTTCCTCCACTACATCTGCCATTTGAAAAAGCTCCCTCATGCTACTCAACGAAGGAGCCTGGTGAAGGGCAGCTTTTAGATGAGATTTGTGAGAAGACTCTAATATTGTCGTTTCTAAACTTTAATCCTCCAGATGTTTTGAACTTCAGCTCCCAAAATTCCATACTGTTGGCCAAGCTACTTGGGCTTCCTGGTAGCTGAAGTCCAAAACATCTGGAGGATTAAAGTTCGGGGATGACTGCTCTCATAGAAAGGCTAAATCTGGGAGTACCATGAAGCTGTTTTAGGGGCAGTGCAAACCCATTGCCAATGTGTGTGTGTTATATCATAAGCATATATGTGTAACTGCTACCACTAACTCAAACTTTGCTCACTTTTTATGTGTTTCAATTGTGCCTAGTGTGTAGCCCACTGACAGGTGGACATCTGATAAACACTACCGTAAAGACTGGTAGCCATATGACAAACAGAGTGTTTTAATTGTTCTATTCCTCTTTAAAAAATCAACTGGAAGAAACAACAGATCTGACAGAAAAAAAATTAGTGGAAATAGGGCATGGCAACACATGCAGAGAAGAAAAACATATACACTGTTCATTCAGAAGTCCATAAATAGGTTGCACCCTATAATTTCTGTTTTGTTGGCAATGTCAAGACCAATGCAAATAGTTACCATAATGCTGCCACTTTTGTAATTCCCCACGTTTATTTACCTGTTTCCGTATAGCCTCGGGGGAGTCCAGGAGGAGGGGAGATGAGGTGAAATGCTGCCTGGTTGCCAGTTGCCAGTATTTTTCCTGCTTTCTTAATAAATTTGCAAACATTTCCATGCATTTCAGAGAAATACAAACTCTTGAGATAACCTAATAAAATAATTAATGTATTTTCCAGAATTACAAGGTTCGCGGTCTAATAAATGGAATAGCACTAGGAATTAGTGAGGGTTTTTGTTTTGCTTTTTTGACTGACGGAGCTATAGCCTGTCATCATACTTGCCCTTTCACACTCACAATGGAAGGAAGTAAACAAATGGTCCCTCGAGGATTTCTGTTGAAGCTATACCGCTTCTATAGATGTTAATGGCAGTATTTCCTTTCAGATCCATTCAGTGCTAAGGATGTCACATATAAACACAACCTGAGACAAATTTTGTCTACAACATACCATATAGCTAGTGGCAATACTGGCTAGAATTTTCTGGGGGTTGTAGTCCAAAACTGAATGCAAATACTTTCAAAATGCTGTTTCATACTAAATGAGAGTGGGTAAAAGGAATACAATAAGGAAGAGCTCTAATACAACCTAATTTTGTAATACAACCTAAGCTGCTGTCATCGGTTTGTTATTGTATTCAAGACCCATGATCCAAGCTATTCAGAACCCCAAACAGATGAGCCCTTGTAAAATTTGGTTGCAACATTTTTATCTATTTGCCAGAAATACACACAGAAACTTTATGCTCTTCACTTACTCTAACATCTATTTCCAAGTAACACAGCATCATGTGTTGTGGAAACCAGAAAGGAGAACAGCTCTGAAAGCTTGAAAGCAACTATTGTGATACGTTAATTTTCAGAAGATTATGGACACTGACAATGTGGAGTCAAAGGCTTTCATGGCTGGCATCCATAGTTTTTTGTGGGGCTTTCGGGCTATGTGGCCATGTTCTAGAAGTGTTCCTTTCTGATGTTTCACCAGCATCTATGGCTGGCATCTTCAGAGAATGATAGCCTGGAAAAGGATTGGATATATATATCCTGTGTGACCCTGGGAAAGGAGGAGTGATTTGCATATGTATTGTTCTGTTGCTAATGTTCTCTTTTCTAAAGTAATTAAAGACATTTTAAAAACATTTTTATTTAGTTAGTTTTTAGTTTAGTTTAGTTTCATTTAGTTCTATTTCATAAGAACTGAACCAGTTGTCTTCAAGTCAAATTACTCACATTACAAAATCATTTGTATAATGAATGAACATTCCTACTTGCCAAAAATATGCAGAGTATAAATTATTAGTTCCCACTTTAACATAATTTGAAGAATATGTGCTGAAACTTCTCTTTTTGATTACTTTTTATTTTAGTCTGCAATCCTTTACCAACTTTCCTAGGAATAAGCCTTTTTGAATACAGAGACATACCTTGTTTAGACATGCATTGGTTTGTATGGTAAGTTTAACTGTGTGAATGTATTGTGCATATAATAATACTCAGGGGCGGGGGCTGGTGCTGAGAAAAGAAATAGTGCAATCCTATGAATGTTGTTTCCTGAGTATAATGGGATTTACTTCCAGATAAGTGTGTATAGGATTATGTCCATGAAGTGGAATCCTAAATATTCTGCTCAGAAGTAAGACCCACTAATTTAAATGAGAAATACTTCTTTCCAGGTGGCTGTGAATACAAATGCTATCTGAATGTTAAATGTAGTTATCCATATTCTAATAAATGATTAGGTATATTATCTATAGTTAAGGAATGGAATTGCACCCACCCACACATACATAATCAAAGAAATATGGACAAGATCAAGTCTTCTGCTCTGTGTCGGATTTATGCCTGCATTTTCTTACTCAGAAATAAGCCTCAGTGAGTTTAATGGAATATACTCCCAAGTTAATTGAATACAGAATTCCAAACTTGACAGTAGTAGCTAAAAATTATGTTTCATATAAATTCTTATGCTTCATAAGACTTAATAGCAACAAAGCAAATTTGAAGGCTACTGCCAACATGTTTCTCAACAAATGCTCATAAATTAAATAATTTATCCTCAATGGAAAAATGTCTATAACACACATTTGTTTTATTTCCTTTGACTTGTAAAGGAATATGATTGCTTAAACATGATCACAAGTCACGTTGCTTTCATTAAGGCACTTGGAAGTAAGCACACAGGACTGTAGTCTAAGACAAAGTTCAAAGCTCTTTGCATAGTCACAGAGGCATCAAATTTGATTACTACTATATTGCAATTAGTTTAGATCACTGTGCTTCCAAAAATCCAGCCATTTGCCCAAAAACCCTTTAAAAAATGTTCATTTCTATTTTGAAATGTCCATTCAGCCCTCTGTTTTAAAATGTTAACTCAAGTGTGATACACTTATGTCAAACTAATCTTCTAAACTTCCTGTTAAGCTGCTTATTCAGAAGGCTAGCAGTAGAAGGCAACACGCAAAAGTGCATTGTGTAAAATATTTTCCAGGGCAAGCACAATTCAGTAAGAACCCCACCCCTTTTTCTCTAGATAAGATAGGCCTTAAGGCAAAACTATAGATAGCCTGGACTGTCAACAACCACCCACACCAGGCAGTCACAGTTCTGATACCTGTACGACTTCAAGAAAAGAAATCTCTTCTTGTTCCTTGGAGACAAACGAGTGGGGACAGATGTTCCCAGTGGGTCCTGGACAAAGGCCATTTAGAGATTGGGAGGAATCCCGGATTGTGTGGAGAGCCACCGCAACAGAGCTAGAAGTGTCTTATAGTAATCGTAAAAGCACTTGTAGCTGTCTAATGGAATGTGCTTTCCCCAGGCTGTGCTTTGGCAGCACTGAAGCTGGCTGAAAGCACAAGGTAGCAAGGATAACCAGGATTTCCTGCAGCATGACGCTAGCCCTGAGCAAGAACACTGCCTGCGTTCAGGAGCCTTATCTCATTATTAAAGTGAGAAACTCTCGTGGCAAAGCTGTTTATAAATATAGCCCTGATTAAGAGAGTGAGAGAGAGCACAATGGCATGTGTTGCTGAGAAGGGCACAGGAGCAATGGGATGAAATAGTTAACAGCCAACTTGTTCTTTGCTACTAACAAACTTTGCTATCAACCATTTATGGATATATTTTTGGTTGAAATCAAACAAAGGCAGAAAGGACAAAAATATCCAACTGACAGGGGAAAATATTAATTCTCTAACCTACCCATCCCACCCCCTCTCTCGCATGCGCATCCTACCATTTCTCCAAGGAACAAATAGGTGATCTTCATTGTTTTTTTCCAAATCTGCGAAGTACGCTACACTGTTACTGAAAGTCACTTGCTGAATGGGGATTTGAATCCAGGTCTCCCTAGTCCTGTTCCAATGCCCTCAACCAGGGGTGGGCAACCTTTTTGCCCCTGAAGACGACATTTGGGTAGCACATGCTGGCACTGAGTAGGGCATAGGCTGGTGGGCATAGGGGGGTCCCCTCCACCCTCTTTCCTCACACAGGGAAACACACACATATTGCTTCCCATTCTCTCTCTTTCCCCACACTTCCTTGTCTCTCTCTCTGTACCAAGCAAAACCACACACATACAAACACAAACACACACAGTTCTGGCGTCATCCTATTGGGACAAAACCATTCCCAATTCCTAGTTCAGAGGTGAGCAGTCCAGACAATGTCCAGCATATTCTGAACCCGAACAGGGCTATACCCATGACACAAAAAATATACCTGTTGCTCCAGACTTTCCAGAAAGATTTGGAGTCCTCCATCGGTGTCCCACTGGGCCACCCAGCACCTCTGCTGCCATGGGTTGCTCATTCTGAGGTCACAATGAAGTGTCCAGCCTTGTATTCATCACTGGATGTCTTGTTCTCCCCTCAAAACCAAGTGACCCATGGAGGCGGTGGGCCCACCAGGGATGAAAATGGAGGGCTAGTTAATGGGGGCACGTCAAAGCAGCTGCAGAGCCAGAATACTTCAAAATGCCCTCAGAGTATCCTGGGCAAGGCAGACAAAGTATACAGAGACATCACAGGCAATGTTTGTCTGTTTGCCCCTGTCTCCAGTCACTCTCACATGCCCTCTTCGCCAGATTGGAGGGGAGAGAAAACCATTATATCATCCCACTACAGTCTACACTTTTCTCCAGACTACAAAGAATTCAAATACCTTTTGCTCTATATCCTGCCATCCCTTATGGTTTCTCTCCTCAAGTCATACTTCAGGGATTTATATTCCACCTTTCACCCCAGGTACAGAAGGGTGGACAACTGCTCCAGGTAAAAGTACAGAAGGGGTGGGCAATTGCAAATGGGGTGGGGGGGGGTGGGGGCTGCAGCAGGAAATTTCAGTGCACTCTTTGTGACATGATGTTATTTCTGAGGATCCTTTGGGCCAACATTTCACCAAATTTTCTTCTTTTTTGTCTGCTCTGCAAAGTTTGGGAGCTCTATGGGTTAGGAGAGCAAACTGTTGCCTTTTTAGGTGGTTTAGAGGGATTTGGATTGGCTTGGGGGCAAAAAAATTACCCCAAAATCAGAATCTAGGGGCTTTTAGGGATTTTGAGGGGGGCGTGTTCCGTGACCTGCACACACATAGGTAGCCCACAGGCCACACTTTGCTCGCACCTGAGGCACAGTATCCAGACAAATGCAACAGCCAGGAGACAATGCAGGAAACTACTATGAGAACAGGAACCTGCAAGAGAGATGACATCTGCATGCAGCCCACAAGGGCTTTAAATGAAGCACCTGCTGTTTAAAGCAGTACATTTTGCTACAACATTGTTCAAGCTAAAACCTTGTACATATGTGTAGGGCAGTGGGACTGTCCAACTTTTCCCTCCCTGTGTGCATAATATGATATAGGCTGTAAACCTGTTGACGCCTCTTCCTGGTGGATAAATTGATATAGTGCCATCAGTCTATGTGGTACTTTACATGAGCAGTTTACAATAGTTAATTTGAGAATCCCCTGCCCGAGGGTTTATAATCTAAAAAGAAAGGGCACAGAAAGAAAAGGTGAAGGCAGCAAGGCAGGGGATGAAGTCTAGCAGATGCTAGCTGCTGTTCTCTCCCTCTAAGGCCACAGCAATGACAGTCAAAAAGGAGGGGAGGGCCTTTCATCTGTTTTAGGGTTTAGGCATAAGGGAGCTCCTGCAATGGCAGTTTATTATATAATGATAGTTTATTATATATTGATATGATATGGTCTGATATGATAAGATATAGTGGCTTGAGTGTTGGACTATGACTCTGGAGACCTGGGTTCAGTGAAACTCATTGGATGACCTTGGACAACTCTAATACTCTCACCTTCAGGGAAAAGCAATGGCAAACCTCCCCTGAACAAATCTTGCCAAAACAAATATTGGAAACTACTAAATTAATTTGTTGTTGTTGTTCTGTGCCTTCATTTCCAATTTATGGCAACCCTAAGGTGAACCTATAATGTTTCTTGGAAAATAAATATTATATGATATTAATGCAATACTCCTCAATGAAGGCATGGAAAGACAGCAGGAATCAAATGAGCACATGCACATATCACCACGTGCTTTAAATTGTAGGTGTGGTGGAATAGCCTCCCACATCATCCTAATGACTAAACTACATATAAACGACTTCCAGATGGTGACCAGGGAAGCCATTTATCAGAACTCATGTCCCTAGCCACCTTAATTTTGTTTCTTACCTCCATTTTTGGAGGAGCATTCAATTACGTAACTAAGCGGATTTTTGTTCGAGCGGGGCATAATGATTAGTGAGGCATCAGCCACCCTGGGAGAGAGTGTCTCAGACGAGTGGATTATTTTCAGACCTTTTGGCAGCTTTTCCATCCAGAAGGCCTTGCGCCTTTCTCTTATTACAGTGAATGACTTTGACAACTCCGCTCAGTTTACTGCAGAGCTAGGCACAAGAAGAACTCCTTTTGTGGGTGACTGAGCTCTTTTGTACACATTAAAGGCCCAGGGTATATTTTCAGAGGCAAGGCCTGACTGGCTGGAATGAGATCAGGGGTGGATGTGTTGCCACAGTTGTGAATGGAGGCACTGTAGAGCTATAGAGACAAATTGTGTCCCCCCCCCCTTATATTTTCCAAAAAAGCATTTAAGTAAACAAACAAGCCAGAAAGCAAAAAACACATCAAGCTTTTCACACACGTTGTCTGTGTGATAATGTAGTTTTTTTCAGAGGAAGGCCTCCTTTCCATGCAAAAGGTTTCAGTCTCAAGGCTCCAGCATTCCATCCAACTGTCTAAAGTCTGGAGGGGCAGTCCTGATTTATCTTCTGTCATCCCACATTTTCAGCAGCTTTTAAATAATCCAATATTTCCCTTTGTCCCAGCTTACCTCAATTGCTGCAAACTGAATTCAAAGTGCAAATGTTTTCACTCAATTAACTCAGTAGTGGGAAGAGGAGAGGAGGGTGGAGGAATCATGTCCTTCCCACTAGACTCAGGCAAAAGCAAAGCGCTACAGTCTTTCCTAGCCTGTGTGTCTCTCCTAGTCTCTCCTAGCCTCATTAATAACATCTGCCATCTTGACCATAACCTGATGTTGCTTGACCACATGTGCCCCAGTTTTCATCTGTGAAATGCTCCAGCTAAAGGGAACAGAGAGCAGGTGATGGGGAAGACCTGAGCCAGAGAACTGGAAATCCATGCTTGTTAGAATCAATAGTTCTTTGTTGGATGGACCAATAGTCTGACAGGAGAAGACAGGGGTGTATGGTCCATAGGAGCCACAGACCAATTTTTGTGGCCCTTAATGTTTACTAGCACAATCCAGCAAGCCTCTACACCTTCCCATTAAAATCTTTTTCTAGTTTTCTTTGTTCCCAAAGCCATCCAAAATATAGATTTGCTAGAGTTTAAACAGGAAAAAACTCTCCTGTAACCTTTAACAATCATGCAGAAGATGGAATTTCAGTGGATGTTGCTTGATATCAGTTTGTGTGACAAGCAACATCTGCTGAAATTTCCTTTTCTATGTAAGTATTGAAGGTACAGGAGCCCTCTCCAAGTTCTACAGTTGTGCATTCCTGTGCAGTAAAGCCCTCCATGTTCATGGATTCTGCCCACAGATTCAACCATCCTGAGCTTGAAAGTATTTCTTTAAAAATTCAAAAGCAAACTTTGATTTTGTATAAGGGACACCATTTTACCACCCCACTGTATATAATTGGACTTCAGCATCCACAAATTTTGGTATCCACGGGAGGCTCTGGAACCACACCCGAGCAGATATCAAGGGTCAACTGTATAAGGCCGTAGTGGTGAACCTATGGTATGCGTGCTCTCTCTGGCACACAAAGCAATCTATGAGGGCATGCAGAGATAGTTGAAGGCACGAGAGGGTGGGGGAAGAAGAGGAACAGAGATGCAGCTGTTCCTCCTCTTCCCCTGCCCTCTTGTGCCTTAACTGTCTCCAGGGACATCCCACCCCCATATGTCTCAGTCTCTGGGGAATCCCACCCTGGAGATCCTGGTCCCAAGAAGTCTTGCCCCCGGCACTGGGTAACGCCCGGTGTGAGAACGCCATTGAGTTGGGCACTCAGTCTCTAAAAGGTTCGTCATCACTGGTAAAAGGCATCCTCAACTGCTCAGCTCTATAGAGACTCAAGTAAACTATTCCTATATTTGAATATATATTCTTCCAACTGTAATTTGAAATACTCAAGAACAAAACAACAACCTGGGCTGAAAAGAAGGGAGTCCTGTTCCTGACTTTTATGCCCTCAATGTACCAAGCTCTGTTTTTATGAGACCAACTGCATGGAAATACATCTCTAGCCTCTAAATAAGGGAATCAAAGCAAAGGTTCTTTAATATACCTGTGTTACATTCAGCAGTTAATGTTCTGACAAAAATGAGCTTTTCTTAATTTATTGCTTCCATTAAATTAAAGTTAAGGTTCTGCCACTAATCAGATTCCCTTAATTTAAAGAGTATATTTTCCCATCTCAGAACTGCACACCTGCACTTTGCAGGAAGACAATGTTGCAGGTTTTGGTAACAATTGCTGAATATCATTATACAGTACTTCACTGCTCCAAAGACTCTAAACAATTGTGTTCCTAATTGCAAAACAATCTTTTTGTTCTCTAGAGGTACCACTTACTGCAAAGCTTCATAATATAAATTTCACTAATTTACATATTTTCATCAAATATTGCAGAAAAAAAACCCAAATATGAATGTTTTCCATTCAAATTACAGTGGCTATATAATTACTATGTCAACTGTCACAAGGCTAATTTGCAGTATATATTTGTTTTCAAAATTAATCTCACAAGATTCTCTAAACAATGGTAACCTTAATGGGTTTAAATAAAGTTAATTTCATCTTTTTATACGACAGCAATTGTTTACCCATCCTACTCCAACTTGTACTTAAACCAATTAGCACAACCAATCGTACTGAGATCAAAGAAAGAAGCTTATTACAATTAGGATTATTACATAAGAAATCTAAGCGTTGGCCTGGAATAATAAAAACACTTATCTAGAGCAATATCCACTGAAATCAATGGGAATTCTGAGTAATTATGCTTAAAATGGGGACATTGGTTTCAGATATGCTTACTCCTATGGCCCATTATACTCAATTACAACATGCTGAATATTCATGTCATATAATCAATAAACATATAAGTGCCAACTCTGTGACACCTACCGATTTTTTGTGGCTCATCATTATATTCAGTACTCCATCCCCTGCACATACAGATTCCTATCATTTAGACTGGAGACTATAAAATGGTGTACATACACAAGATACACTAGGGGAAATCCAATGTTGTGCAAATAAAAGCTAGCTCAGACAATAGAACTAACCAGGGATGTTGTTATGGAGCTGGACAAAATGAGGGCACACCAAATAAAAATTCTTTCACCATCCCCATGAAATGTTCTTGCAACAGCCAAATTCCTAGTACTGCAGGCATTGAAAATTATTCACTCTTAGAATTCTTAAAGGACACATCCAGGTTAATAAAAAAGACCACAAACTCCCACATTTTTCCCCTGTTCTTTCCAATTTTATTTTGGAGATGCATGCAAAGTTTGTTTGTACCAGTGTTTTTTCTGCTACATCCATAACATTCCCTTCATCTACCAAGCTACAGATCTATCAGCAAAACAAGTAAGATCAGTCTTGTTTTTGAGAAATCCACGTTGACTAATAGTGATCCTTAGCATTCTTTTCTAAGTGCTTACAGACTGCCCACTTAATTACCTACTCTAGCCTCTTTCCTAGTATTGATGTCAGGCTGGCTGGGTCGTATTTGCTTTGGTCCTCTTTGTTCCCCTTTTTGAATATGGGGACACCATTTGACTTCCTCAAGTCTGCTGGGACTTCTCCTGTTCTTCAGGAAATGTTAAAGATTACTGCTAGTGGTTCTGAGATTACTTCTGCTGGTTCTTTTGATACTCTTGAATGTAGTTCATCTGGTAATGGAGACTTGAATTCATTTAGAATAGCTAAGTATTCTTGTACTACCTCTTTACCTATTCTTTGCTGCATTTCACCTACTGCGTCATGTGCTCTATTTTCCCCAGGCTGAGCACTTCTCTCCTATTCAGAGAAGACTGAGTCAAGAAGGTGCTGAAAAGTTCTACCTGTTCTCTGTTCTAATAGCATTTCTTCATCTTGTCCATGCAATGACCCTACCATTTTCTTGTTATTCCTTTTCCTACAGACATAACGAAAAAAGCCTTTTTTATTGTTTTTAACCTCCCTATCAACTTGTTTTGCATTTTAGCTTTTCTGAACTTCTCCCTACTCAATCTGGCTATTTGTTTGAATTTCTTTTCAGTGATTTCTCACCCTAACTGCCCCGGGGCCATGGCAGCCAGATGCCATGGTCCCAAGGGCACCACTGCTATGGGCCATGAAAAGGAGCAGTAAGAAACCACTTATTTCATAGCTGGTTTTGGGCTGTGTTTGGCAGCCCTGGTGTGGCCTCTGAGCAATCTGGGGGCATGCATTACATGGGGCCATCTGTTTGAGGTTTTTGGTACCTTCCCTTTTTTCTGCTCATTGGAACTGTGTGAAATTGTACCTTCAATATCTCACTTTTAAGAAACTCCCATCCATCATGAATTCTCTTCTCTTTTATTATTCTTGACCATAGAATCACCCCAGTATTTCCCAACATTTACTTAAATCAGCTTTTAACATTTACTTAAATCAGCATTTACTTAAATCAGCTTAAATCAGCTTAAATCAGCTTTCTAAAACTCTAAAATGAGTGTCTTGACAACACTTTGCTTCCTTTTCCCACTGTACAACAAACACTAGGAGAACATGGTCACTTTCACTTAAGAATTGTACTACTTCCACTCCATTAACCACTCACCACTGTTGATTAGGCTCAGTTCCAAAACAGTTGATCCCCTTGTTGCTTCTTCTACCTTCTGGACAATGAAACTGTCTGCAAGGCAAGTGGGGAATTTGTTGGGCCTTATATTCTTGGCAGAGTTCGACTTCCAACAAATATCAGGATAGTTGAAATCTCCCATTTCTACTACAGTCGACCCTTTGTTTTCATGGGGGATCTGTTCTGGACCCTCTTTCCTTGCGAAAACAAAGTTTTCCATACATTCAAGCCCCATTGGCCTAAATACAGGTGCATGACTGCAGAAGCGCATGTGCCCACGCCTTGGGCATGAGCCTCATTATTTCCACCTCTGTTCGTCCCTTGCACATAAGTGAGGGACATGGGTTCAAAACCCATGCGAACGGAGGGAGGACTGTGCATCTTTACCTTCTGGATGTTTGGTCATCTGTCTGGATTGGGGGTGTATTGTATGCTTACTTGTCTCCCATTAAAACAACCAAAAATACTCTCAGGCAAACTTTAAGACTGAATAATTCTTCCATTGCAACACTAAAACTGCTATATATTAATATAATTTCTATACATGACCTATACATTTCTGAAGGCACTTCATACTCTATTATTGGAAGATCCTCTATGCAGGTATTACATTTGCCTGGTTGTTAAAAGGATTGTATACAAGCAAAGATCATGTGTGTGTGTGTGTGTGTGTGTGTATGCCCAATGATCCCAGTGTATCACTCACACACTGATGCACCAATGCCCTGTAACAGTAGAGCAAGTTCAACTGTGTGGTCAAACTCTGGCAACAGTACAAAACAAAAGTGAGCAAAAGAACCAACCAATTAAGCCAGTCCAAAACATTGCCAGTTTAGACTGCATTCTCAGACTTGGCATTTGCAGTGAAAGAGCCACCTACATAATAACTCATAACTCATAATTCATAATACAAGTGGGGCCTGCCACAAAACACTGATCTGACGATTGCTCCAGTTCAGATTTCCAACCAGCAAAGCCTTGTCCTCTTCCAAGAATCAATCTCCAAGAGTTGTTCAGGATTCCATACCCAATTGCCATGTTGTTGAATAGGCTGTCCTTGTAATTTAGGGTCAGAACAGATGGGCAAGAAAAATGCCCTGATCCTGCTTTTTTCAAAGGTGGGTCAAAATCCCACTGCCTGCATGGCCCACTCCCAGGTGGGCTGAATAAGCACAGGCTGACCACTCCATGTAGTATCAAGTTGCATTGCTGGATTTTTTTGTTGTTGTTGTTGCCTCCCCAGCTTGTTGCACTGTCACATGAATACATCACCTGCAATGTTGAAGTTCCTCCCACATTTGCCTAGATGCCATCCCATTTCATGGCCACCCCTTCAACTGGCCACATAGTTGCACATGTGATACTCTGCTGTTACAGGGCATTGGTGCATCAGTGAGAAAGCAATACACCGGCAATGCACAATCATAGAGGCCCCCCTATATGCCCCCTTCACCCCACTTTCACCTCAGGCTCCTATTGTACTGTCTGGTTTGTATACAACATAATTATCTCAATGTCTTTGCTTTGCCACAGCCCCACACTTGCATCAGGGCATCCGACCACGAAGATGCCATTTTCTGCCTTGAGTTGGACTATCCTGGCTTATTTTTGCTCCAGTTTTTAGCCCTGGAGTTCAGCTTCAGTACAGTTTTCAACTGCTTTTGATGCATGCATTGTCTAAACACCTCACCTTCAAAACAGCTTGAAAACACTTTATTTTGCCTGTCTATCTCACTCCTTATTCTTCTTGATTGATCAATACATACATATCATATATGAACTATAGAAACTATAACATATTTGAGGAATATCTAATCAGGGAAGGATGTTCTAGCTAATGCTCAAATATAATTGAGATGGGGTGGGCAAAGTGCACCCAGGTTTTTATGTCCCCGGGGGCATGTATCTTTATTTTATTTTATTTTGCAAAAAAGTTTTTTTGCTCCAAAATGCCCCCATGTTTGGAGGGCCATTGCCTAATGTCCTGGGTTTTAAAAAAGGAAATTGTTTGAAATTTAAAAAACAAACAGTTTTGCCTCAAAATGTCCTCTAGGAGCCACGGGGCACATTTCTGTCATATGTTGTGCCTTGCAACCAATCTAGACCAGAGTACCCCCTCCCATTTTAAAAAATAAAAATAGGAGGTGAATAGGAAGTTGCTTCCTGTATTTATTTAGTTGCAGTAATGGTTGCAGTGGCGGGGTTGGCCTCCCGGAAAGTTAATGTGACCCCCTTGCCTACCTCAGACTTAGAGTATGGTTGCTTTGGAGTATTTCTACACAATCAGTCACTCATTGCAAGAATAATGATTGTTGTTACAGGTTTGCAGGAAAACTTCTTTCCTCACTTCAATAAGGACTACTAAGGATTAAATAGTCACTCTTGAATTTACAGTAGGCCATCTGTCATCCATGGCTTGAAAATATTTCTTTACAAATTTAAAGAAGCAAACCATGATTTTGCCTTTTTATATAAGGGGCACCACTTTACTATGCCATTCTACATAATGAAAATTGAGCATTCATATATTTTGATATGTACAGGGGGTTCTGGAACTGAACCCAGGTGGATACCAAGATTATTAGTTTTAGCTTATTTTTAACTTATATGTTCATTTTTAAAAAACAGCTTACAGGTAAGAGCATTCTTATAGGGTCATTTTAGAAACATCCCTTAAGAAAGAGAGAGACAGACTCCTGATGCTTGGGACACAAGTCCAATCAGCCCTGCCACTATAGCCATTGGGAATATGAGAGTTGTAGGCCAATACTAGACTGCTTACCAGTACCATAGCTCAATTGTTCTGAAACACTGGTGCTTTAGGTATTTTGGACTTCAACTCTCAGAAGCCCCAGCTAGCTGGGCCAGTCAGGAATTTTGGGAATTCAAGACTTTGGATTTTGGTTCAATTCTCCAATCAGCTGTTTTTTTAGGAAAAGGAATTTAAACCTTCAACACTCCTGGCTAACAACACAAATCTATTTACGGTAGTTGTTTTCCTCAATGAAAATGTCCAGTGAGGAACATGGGATGATGCCTTATACTCAGTCAGACCACTGTTCCATCTTTGTCAGTTCCTAAGGCATACAAGAGGTCTGATGCTATAACTGGACTTCAAGTGAATGCTGATGCTCCAGCATCCTTGCAAACTCACCCAGACTAGCATTTGTTTAGTAAAAATAAGCATAAAGCTGTTTGTTTCCTCAACATAAAGAAAGCCCAGTGGCTAACTTTCCATATGCTGTGCATCAAAAAAATCAGTCCTGAGGGCCCGTCTTGAGCCAGGCTAAAGTTGACTGTCTGTGATATGTAAGAATTATGTTTCTGATTCTTTTAGGTGTCACTTCAATCTTCTAAAGCAATCCTGGACATGAAACTGAAATCTCCTTACAGAAAAGCATTATGGGAATTTAGCATTTCCTCTTGGCTGAGTCCACTTTGAAAATGTTATTCCCAAACATGACAAAGTGCCTGCTAATCATTTGTACAGGCTCTTTGGTTTCATCTGAACTAAAATTAGGCTTCCTCCATGGTTTCTGAGATGTCACTTGTCCTTGGAAGATCACCATCAGCTAAACACAAAGGCGGAAAAGAGCTTTGTCATGTGGAGCCATCCAGTCAAGATGTAGAATGTCAGCTATATCCTTTTTTCTGAAATATTCTGCATCAGGAATGGGCTGAAGGTAGATCAGGATGTACTAAACACATGGCTATCATTTACTGAAGTCTCTCATACTTTGGAACACTCCTATGTTGGTTAATCAGTATATCAAGAGTGGGGAAAGTGTGGCCCAGACATAGTCAGACTACTAACTCTCATCAGTCCTAGCCAGTGCAATGAATGGGGAGGAATTATGAGAGTTGCAGTTCAGTGCCATCGAAAGTCCCATAAGTTGTCCACCCTTAGGATTGCCAGATGGAAAACTGAAGATAGCTCCTATACAGAAAAGGTAATTTCAGCAACTATTGCTAGTTACCTGGTTCTGTGGTAATCAACATCAGTTTAAATACCCTCTTGTGTATACCATTAAAGGTACACAAACCTTCTCCAGTTTTCCAGCTGGCAACCCAACTCATCACTCCCCTGTAAAGAATGACCACTGTCATGTCTATCTTGGTACAGTATATCCTCATGTTAACCCTTCAATAACATGGATTTTCAATAAGAGCAATGCTTTCCAAAATGTACTTGCACTAATAAGGGAACTCTCTACATGATCCAGAAGAGTCATATAACAAGTACAGCTAACTATCAAAAGGAGTAAGGGTAAAGCTGAGACAGGAAGAACTTATCATGTGGACAAGATAGCATGTAGCATAGTCAAAGTCAATGGGCTATATTGTAATATAATATATGCTCCCATTAAAAATCTTTTTTTTTTTTTTGGCCACACACAATCTCTATGGGGGGGGGATGGGGGCATTTTCACCATGTTTTAGGCTCTCTTTTTAACAAGAAAGGCCCTCCAGATTTGCTGGATTGCAACCCCCAGAATTCCAGGCAACATGACCATTGCACTACTGTTGATTCTGGAAGTTATCGTACAACATATCTGGAGTGTACCATGTTGTGGAAGTATGATTTAGAGCTTTAAAATTCAAAGTCATCTCTTTGAACTGAAGTGATTACCAATGAATTGACAAAGGATAATAGATTCTGGTTTCTTGGTTCAAGCCCAAACTCTGCCAGCTGCATTCTAGACCAAAGGAAGTTTCTAAACATTCTTCACCGTTAATTCTTTGCAATAAATCAACCAGGAAGTAAACAAGGCTCCAATAACTCATGCCAGTTTGATTTCCATAGCTAAAATCTGGTTTCAAATTAAGCTGGTAAAAGACACTGACCATCATACCATCTGGAAATCTAAGAGAAGCATCAAACTATCCCAGATTCAAACGATTAGATTCTCCAGACCACCAATATTTCCATTTTGTAATTAAGCTGCAGTTTATTCACTTCTATCCATTTAAAATTGCCCACTAACACAAGCTCAGAATATCTATTCCACCCAGACAGAAAAATGGAAATGAGAGGAGGAATGAAACATCATTCACATACTGATCACACCTAAGGCCAAAGAACCATACAACTTTGTTTAAAGTTGTCATAGCTAGAGCTGTCCCTTTGATTTTAAAGAGCATGTAGGATGGAATCATGTAGCACCCCATAAAATATGGGGAAGGCCATCAATGGAATATGGTGCAGACCATCAATAGTGAGATATCAGTGGTAGATCCTTCAATAGAATCTATCATTGAGAAAGGTCCTGATTTGCTGGAAAATGATTCCTCTGAACCACATGTAGGCCAGATATCCTAGAAAGAATTGTCATGCAAATAAAAAAAACCCCACTAAAAGCACCATGAACAACCAACAGAGAGAAATCCTCTCATAATACACCTCTCAGCCATATTTGCAACCAAGGCAATTTCAGTCAAAAACAAGACTGCCAAAGGATACAATTGGTTTCATACAAGCAAACCCAAAGCTGGTTTGCTATCATATGTTCAAATATGAAGAAAAGGAAAATCTGAAAAACTGTTTAGATCAGAAAGACCAAGCAGTATTTTCAGGAAAGGTTTCAAAATGGTCTTCAGAACCTCAAGTATCCTCAGGCATATATTACCACTGAGATCCTATCTGTGTCCTGGCTCCTTTCGTTTGAAAAGCCAGGAAAACATGGAACTATAACTAAGTGCAGAGGGTTGCATACCTCAAAGAATTTTGCCCCCATGTTAAATTAGCACAAACTAAAATGTATCCATCAAAGTGTAACTACAGGAAATCACAGCATCTACTTGGAGCAGCTCTAAAAACAAAACAAAAATATAAATAACAAAACAAATAAAACAAAATAATGGCGTTCAAACTGGAACACATGCAAATGATTTTATACTAACAGGTCCTTAATACTTGTCCAACAATGCATATTTTCCAGTGAATAACATATCCTGCATTAAACATTTAAGATCTGGAGATATACCATATATCATAAATATCCAGTAATAAAGGGACAAAGACATATTATCCTACCGGTCAGATGCCGCAGAGCAAATAAAAATGTTTTTGAACTTACCTGCAAAGAAAAAGAAATATGTTATTGTTTTGTTCCAAGTGTGGAAATTTTGCAAGGAAGTTTAGCTGGCATACTATGAAATCTAAGCAACTAATATTGCCACTTAATCCCTGTATACCTCCAAACAAAATGATATAATTTTGTGCAACTGTAAACTGAAATTAATTCTTTCATTATTTGCATCTTTGCTAAGACTAGTGTACAACCCCAAAGTTTATCACATTTATAAATACAATCCTACGAAAAAGTTGTGTCAAGTTTTATAGAACTGTGCTTACTATGTCTGTAGGTCCCACTGAGTTCAGTGGAGATTACTTCAGACTGTGAAGTTTAGAGTAAGCATATTATTGAAATAGAAATAAATTTCAATAAACCCTCAATAAACCAAAGGACTTGACTCAAAATAATAGGTCTCTGTCCCACAATGGGTGTGAATTAGGGGCTGTTACAGAACATAAACAAGAAAACAATCTTATTATACATTCCAGAAATATGGAATTTCAAAAGGAGATGTTAGTGTGAAACAACCAAATTAGAACTGTGAGTCCAGTTATATCATCTGTAACTTGAATCAAGATAACAGATTTCTTTTATTAATTTATTTTCTTCATTTTATATGCCGCCTTTCTAAATCGAGACCCAAGGCAGCTTAAAAAAAAGCAAATTAAAAGTTCAAAATAAAATGTATACAAACATTTAAAAATCACTCAATCTAAACCTAATTTATCACAAGCCAGGTTTTTGTGAGGATAAAAAGGGAGGAGAAAACAATGTATCTTGCCTGGAGTTCTTTAAAAGATATGGGTGAAATAAGCATAAAAATGCCATACAACAAAGTATTTATATGCAACCTCCCCTCCCCCCCCCCCACAGACACCTTTCTTGTCCAAAAACAAAGCATCATTATAAGAAACAATTTATTTTAAATTAAAACATGCAAGTATTTATTGGAGCATCTCTCCCTTTCATGACAGGAGCTATTCCACATTTCTTACATCTAAATTCAGTCTTTGAAATTTTGTACTGTGCATGACCAACCTAGAGACGTTTGTAGGTAACCCCCCCACTAACAAATGGGAAGTGTAAATGAATGTGTGTTACACATTTTTCTTATGATATTGACCAAGAATCAACTGCTGTGTAGCAGAGAGTTGAGTTATCCACTAGATGTCTCTGTTTCTTGTCCAACACTTTTTTTTTGATGCAGATAATGAATCAAGATTCAGCAAGTCCAGTTTCCTTTAATTGCCAACGGGGATGGAGAACATATATCAATTTCTCCTGGAAACCACTTTTTAAAAATCATCATGTTTTTTCCATGTCAAATATGAATAAATATGCCAATATTTTAAAATCCTTGTTGAAATAAAACCAAACAAAATTTTCACTCATCTGTGCTGGGCAAATTTAATAGACCCACCTATTCCTATTCCTAGACCCACCTATTCCTAGCATTTTTGACACATGTTAAATGGGTCAAAAGCATGCCCCCCTTTCTGAATTGCTTCCTTCGGATTAAGTGGGAACCCATGTTCATTTAAACCGGATCGAACCAAATCACGATCTGGTAGTGGGAATGAAGCCCTACTGTGTTTTACTACTGTATTTTAGTACTGTATTTTACTATTGTATTCTAGTATAATGTTTAAGCATTTTATATGGAAGTAGTCAATGTTTTACTTGGCTGTAAAGAGCCATGTACATCAATGGTGCTATATTAACAATAACAACAACAACAGCTCAATGCTGGGATTTGTAGTTTGTTGTGGCACCAGAGCTCTCTCACAGAGAAAGCTAAATATCTCTCAAAGCTACAATTCCCAGAATTGCTTAGCACTGATTCATTTCTGAAGTCTGGATGCATCATTGTCAAACCGAGGGTATTGATAACATTCTGAGTTTTAATTTTAAATGAGCTATATCAGAGGCTAAAGTTTAACCTAGCCTGACAGGTACAGCAGCTTGGATTGCAATTTTAAAGTTTGGAATAAACCCTCCAAGTGGATAGACATGGACAGTGGAAGGAAGCAGCCACAACTGGTCACAGCCCTGATCTGGGATTGTTAATTTTGTCCGTTTTGGTTTCTCCTACACTATTTTTTTTTAATCTCAAATTCGTCTCACCCCGATAGGAAGGTACATTCTTATTGAAGATGAAATGAAATGAAAAATTTCCCCAATCTCTGCTTGCCAAGGAAGGGCTGCACTTAGTATGCCTTTGGTAACATTCTGCAGCTCCTATGACGATGCATTGGCTTTTTAAATTTAGCATTGTAGCTGACTAGCCCTCAGGGGTTCTCATAGCAGTTTATGGTAAGCTAAGAATCAAAACACCATTCCAAATGAAATTGAGTCATAAAGAAAACTCCAGTTATAGCACACAACATTCCCCAGGAATCAGAAATCCCCAGGACCAGAAATCAATATAATGAAGTGACAGCCCAATAGTTCAAAGGCTCCCTTTTCTCTAGATGCTGAGAAGAAAATTGACCACAAAAATATCCCCCAGGAGGAAGTTGATACTGAGGTTCTGACAACAAAGAAGAAAGAGTTGTACCATATGCTCAACCACGACAATTTGAGGAGCAAGACATTTGAGGGACCAAAATAATTCCTCAAGAAACCCCTATGTTTTCTCAGCTTGAAGTACTATTTGCAACTCTTTTTTTAGCCATCAATTTCCATGTTGGATGCTGCTGCTGCCTTGGAAACACACTCGCATGCTCTTTCATTGAGTTGGAAGGGAGTCCAAGGGTCTTCTTGATCAACCCCCTACTATGCAGGAAGAAATAACAAAATCACTCCCAATACATGGCAATCCTGTCTGTATTTGAAGATGTCCATCAACCTCCGAGACAGTTTATTCCACTGTCAAACAACTCTTACAATCAAGAAATCCTTCTGAATGTTTAAGTGGAATTTCTTTTATTATAATTTGAATCAATTCATTTTTGTTCTACTCTGGAGCTTGCACCATCTTCTATTTGGTATTCATTCAAATACTGTATTTCGAAATAGCAATCGTATGACCTTTCAATTTTCTCTTCTCCAAGTTAAACATACCCAGCTACCTAAGCTGTTCCTCAAAGACCTTGGTTTCCAGGTCTCTGAACATCTTGCTCACCCTCATTAGGACATGTTGCAGTTTCTCACTCCCACATCCCCATGACTAGAATTTTCCTTCTTCAAATGACCCTAGCAGATCAGAGATCATAAAACGTGCAGGCATCATACAGTAAAATGAAAAACTGCAGAAGTTTCATGGGCCATTTTCTGGCTTTGGGAACCTCCGGTGGGGCTAAATAGACTTACAATTAAAAAAAAAAAAAGAACACCTAGAAGTGGACACTAGTCTAGATCTGGATGTGAAAATCTTTTTTTTTATGTCAAACAATGCAGAGTGTTCCTGCAACCTCTCTTCTTAAAAAAAATATTTTTATTAGAAACAAAAGAAATAAAGATGATATCTGTATCTATATATATAAACAGCATTTTCTCAAAAATACATTAAATACATTCAATATGGATGTATTAATAGTATACAACCCATGCCAGTATTGCATTATTTATATTGTAAATCTTTTAATTTCACAGGAGTTTATCACACGGGAGGAATTTTTCTCAATTTCAAAAGAAATGAAAGTGGGGCCAGTTCGGATATGAGTGAATTCGCTAGTTCAGTGAATTTACATGATTGCTTATTGATGCTGCATCACATTCGGAATGAGTTCCTATTGCCCGAAATTGCCTATTACAGTTTCTCACGCAATAACATGAAACCTCACAATTGTGTTTGGAAGGACTTCCCATTGAGCAAAAATGCAGGTGGTAGTTTCTCACACAATAACGTGAAACCCCATGATTGCATTCGGACTGCCATTGGATTATGCTTCCAATTTCTGTTATCTGATAAACTCCCTAGTTGCAATCTTCTACAAACCATTAAAACACTTTTGATTTCCCTCCACCTCAGAGCTGGACGTTTCTTTACAATTCAATTTCCCCTTCCTATTTCCTGTTCTTTCCAGCTATTATCCTACACACCTTATGTGAAATTTTCTAAATTTTACCATGTGGTTTCTGGGTTTTATAGTAACAATTAACTAAAGAATACATATATAAACAAATCATGACACAGTATTTATCTTCCACATGACATAGGTCTGCACAGGTAAACTGCAATGCAGTTCATCCTATTCAGTTTGCCAGAAAAAGCACAGGAAGGAGAATATTTGGGTGGGATGGGGCGAGGTTTGCAAAAACAGCCCTGGGATGCATTTTATCCACCTTTTCATTAGGCCCTTTCATACTCTAGTACTCTGCCATGGCTGCATTCTATGGAATTCTGGGATTTGTAGGAGCTAAACTCTGGGGTAGTGGTTTCAGTGTGGGACTGCACCTATGGAGATCAGGGTCTGCATCCCTTCTTGGCCATGAAACCTACTCAGTAACATGAGATGAGTCTATCAGGCAATGGCTTAAGTAGCTCCTTACAAAAATTTTGTTCAAGAATCTAAACTTCTATTCGTTCTTGTACACGATCTCTCAATCTCAGGGGAAGGCAATCACAAGCCTCCTCTGGCAAACCTTCTTTGAACAAATCTTGCCAAGAAAGCCCCATGATAGGTTTGACTTAGGATTGCCATAAATTGGAAATGACTTGAAGGTACACGACACACAACAGACCATTCTGGGGTCCTGGGATTTGTGCCACTACTTTTGTTGAGGACAGAAGCAGGTGCCTAGACACAAGGTGTCAGTTTCTGTCTTCAAAAGAAGTGGCAGCACGCTGGGCAGGCTTTACACAGAGCGCCTGCCAGGCCATCCCGTTTGCTTACACTCCTCAGCACAGGGAAGAGGGATGCCATGGCTCTTGGTTTTCTGGACTCCTTGTTAATTCATGTCCAGGTGTCCATTTCTGCCCTCAGCATAAGCAGAAGTGCACTGTGCAGGCTCTATATGGGGCTTCTGCCTGCAAGGAGGTAGGCCAGAGGGACTGATACATATCGGCCTGGCTGGCCTGTGTGCACAATGCAGCATCATACCAAATTGAGCCTGGTGCATGTGGTTGCCATCATAACCAGTCTGGGGGCCAGTCCAGGGCATAATGATCTGGACTGCCCCCAGATTAAGTGCCCATTGTAGATGTACCCTTTCAAGCATGGAAGCTTCAAGTAGATATGATACTAGGGAAGGAGAAGACAATTAGCTTCGAAGAAATGTGTGAACTATTTTTTGCAACTGAGATTCCCTGCCCCCCAACAGACGTCTCCCCTTTCAACATATACAGAAACATTTTTAAAAAATTAAAAGGGGATAGCAATAAAATATTGAAACATGAGTTTCTCTGAAGCTGAGTTTATCATTTCATGCCTAATGGCCTTTACATGGTTTTATATAACTGTCACATAACTTACATTTCTTTATTCTCAGCCCACAAAAATGTTAATGATTAACTCTTATGAAAGCAGCATGATGGAAAGCCATTGACTGATATGATATATAGGGCAGCTTTTGCATATGGAGAAGTACAGACATCAACACTCATGTTGCAGTGGACATTTATTGTTTAGCGAAACAGGGCCATCAGCAGGAATATGAGAGAATCTTGGAATATAATCCAAGATGAGGTGTCCAATAACTCCATTGCTGTTACTTTACTGGATGAGTTCCAACCTGTGAGTACCGATGACGTGGACAAGCTCCTTGGAAGTATGAGAAAGACGACCTGCTCCCTCGATCCCTGTCCATCTTGGCTGGTCGTCCAGGGAGGGAATGCATTGAGGTGCAATCAATGCGTCCCTTAGAGAAGGCTGTTTACCATCCTGTCTGAAGGAGGCGGCTGTCAAGCCCCTCCTGAAGAAGCATTCCCTTGACCCCCTGGACAGGAACAACTATAGGCCAGTATCCTTGCTCCCTTTTTTGAGTAAGGTGATCGAGAGAGCAGTTGCCTCTCAACTCCAGGTTGTCTTGGATGAAACCGATTATCGTAATCCATTTCAAACCGGCTTCAGGACAGGACATGGAGTTGATGCTGGAGTTTATCACACGACCAATTTTTTACTGAAAAACCGAACACAATCATGGGGTTTTGCGCGATTGCGTGATTTCTCATTACATGCAATTCCTGGTTTTGCGAATGCAATCATGAGGTTTCGCGCGATTGCGTGATTTCCCATTACATGCAATTCCTGGGTTTTGCGAACGAAATGTGAGTTTTCATGTAATTGCGTGAAAGGTTATTATATGCTTTTGCCTGATGTGCGAATGTGGTCCGAACGCAATCAGAACATAGGCAAATTCGGTGAACTAGCGGACTTACAATTCCTATTCCCTGGCAATTTTGTATTCATTTCACTTTTTTTTGGGTGTGACAGGCATTTCTGTTCATCCCCAATTTTGCCATCTTTACTACAATTCCCATGATCTTTCATGGCACTGGCTTTTCCTTTTTACTTCCTTAGTCCCGAAAATGTTTTGCCATGTATGAAGGGGTGGCCAGAGAGAGGAGGGAGCACTTTTACGCTCATCTAGTGCTTTGCCCTCATATGTTTTGCATGATTGCTGGCTTCCAACAGTTGCCACAGCAATGCCTCCTTCACTTGCCCAGTTGTGATGAGGTCCCCAAGGGCTATCCAAACAGACCCCCCATCTGCCCTGGTTCCCATTCATTCCATAGAATTCATGCATGGCACCACTTTTCCGGGTAGATAAGAATTGGCACTGTTACAGTGATTTCAAGATGACACTCACGTCATGGGGCATGGGGTCCTGAGAGTCTTCTATTCTGACCCATAA
This sequence comes from Urosaurus nigricauda, assembly GCA_034509955.1. Classification (NCBI taxonomy): domain Eukaryota; kingdom Metazoa; phylum Chordata; class Lepidosauria; order Squamata; family Phrynosomatidae; genus Urosaurus; species Urosaurus nigricauda. Next base: position 34,723,695 of record JAOEGL010000002.1, read on the forward strand.
CATGCAGCATGCTTTGATGGGGAATTCCTGCATGGCACACCAACATCTCAGCACGCATGCGACTTAGGACACGGGGCCAACATGGAGGATGCTTTGATGGGGAATAGCCACTATGCCTAGCATAAGGTTTGGGACTCTTACCAGGAGGGCAGATGAGGGGTCTCCCCCTTCCTTCCCATTCCTGGTCGCAGTGGCACCCAGGATCCCAACAGATGTGGGAGATCCTGTTGCAGCCTGGGAATCACATGGTGATGTTGCCAGGGCTCTTACACATTCCCTTTGAATTCTTATAATAAAATGTATGGAAAGAGGCAGAGGACTCCTCCTCGGGCAAATAATAATAATAATAATAATAATAATAACAACAACAACAATATATTTATTTGTTTCCCGTCTCTGCCTGTGTTGGATATACAACCGTCATCTTGGCTGCATGGCTTTAAGGTAAGCTAGGTAGGGCCCAACAGGAGCTGAGGCTTGCAACTCTAAAATGGGCTTTTTTGGGTGCCACAGAGCATCCCACAATGAAAGCGAAAAATGGTCTCTTGCCCTCGCCAGAGGGAACATGGCCTTTGCCACCCACCTCTAAACAGAGGCTGCATGGCCATATGTTGGGTGTGCTTTGATTGAGAGTTCCTGCATGGCAGGGGTTGGACTAGCCCCTTGGTATCCCTTCCAACTCTAGGATTCTATGAATAGCATTGGCCTTTTTAGCTGCCACATCGCACTGTTGACTCATGTTCAACTTATGGTCTACTTGGATTCCTAGATCCCTTTTCACACATACTTTTATTCATCCAGGTGTCCCCCATCCTATATTTGTGCATTTCACGTGAAAAGGAGCAAGAAGTAAATATAGCAAGTACTGTAGAAGCTTTCGCACGATTGTGTGAAAACTACCAGCAAAAGGCTAGTACTGCAAGTAAAAGCTGCAGGTAAAAGCTTTCACGTGATCGTGTTATAGCTACTTTTACATTTAAGGGAGGAACCGGAAATTGCAGAGGGAATACCCAAACTCAATGACCTGGAAGTACATGAGGTCACCATGGCATCGGTTGAGAAGTGGGCATGCGCAGGAGAGCAATTTCGCATTTATAAATCCACTGGTGTAATAAGATATTCCTGAATGCGTTGTATAAATGTACAATAATGTATAATAAGCTTTCGCGCAATCGCGTGATTTCGAATCCATAACGCAATTTACTTTCGTGAAATAACCTAGGCATGTCATTGTGTGATGCACTTTCACGCAATCACGCGAAATTCCGAATTGAATACGAAAATTACTATTGCGAAATTGAGAGAAATTCCTCACATGTGATAAACTCCACTGCCATGGTCGCTCTAACCGATGACCTCTGCCTGAGCATCGACAGGGGCAATGTGACCCTGCTGGGGCTCTTGAATCTCTCAGCGGCCTTTGATACGGTAGATCATTCCATCCTCTTGAGTCGACTGGGGGAGTTGGGGATCGGGGGCACTGCCGGTCCTTTCTCTCCGGGAGATCTCAAAAGGTGAGGCTCGGGGACAGCTGGTCCTCCAAGATTGAGCTAAATTGTGGCATCCCTCAAGGCGCCATTCTGTCCCCGATGCTATTCAATATTTACATGAAGCCGCTAGGTGAGATCATTCGGAGGCATGGAGCTCAGTGTCTTCAGTACGCTGATGACACTCAGATATACCTTTCCATGACCAGATCGTCGGCTCAGGCTTCAGATGGCGTCTCTACTCTTAATGACTGTCTTGCAGTGGTAATGGAGTGGATGAGGGAAAACAGGTTGAAACTTAATCCAGACAAAACGGAGGTACTAGCTGTTACAGGACCGAAACCAGGTTCTGGAATACAATTTCCAGTCCTTGATGGAGTCACACTCTCCTCGAAGGACTCTGTTCACAGTCTGGGGTGCGTCTTGATTCGTTGCTTCACATGACGAGTCAGGTGAATGTGGTGGTCAGGAGTGCCTGTTATCAGCTTCAGCTGATACGCCAGCTGCGCCCCTACCTGGACTTAAGGGACCTGGAAACAGTGGTGCACGCTTTGGTAACCTCAACGCGCTCTACATGGGGCTACCCCTGTGCCTAACCTGGAAACTTCAATTAGTCCAAAATATGGCACCCAGGCTTGTCAGTGGAACATCCAGGAGAGAACACATTACTCCTGTGCTAAAAGCTCTCCACTGGCTTCCGATTAGTTTCCGGGCAAAGTACAAGGTGTTGGTTTTAACCTTTAAAGCTCTCCATGGCTTAGGTCCATCTTACCTCAGGGACCGCCTCTCCCCATATGAAACCCCCCCCCCCCCGCATACTCCGGTCCTCTGGGAGGAACCTATTGCAGCCCATGAAGACCAGGTTAGCACAGACCTCCCAGAGGGCCTTCTCAGCTTCTGCTCCCAGACTATGGAATGGCCTGCCGGACGAGAAACGTCTCATTACAACGTTAGACTGTTTCAAAACAGCTTTAAAGACGTATCTCTTCCGGCAGGCCTTCCCAGAAACTGTATAATTCACCCGGCTTCTACAATCTACAACCTCCCAGCCCATTCCCTGTCTCCCCCCCCCCCCCATACTTGTGGCCTGCATTGTGGTGTTATGTGTATAATATGTTGGTTTTGTTTTATTGTTTGAAATCTAATTTTAAACTCAGCCAGTTTAATTCTATTTTAAGGGGTGGGAGGTTGGGAATGGGATCATTGAATTATTTTAATTGTAATTGTTTTTTAACCTTGTTGTACCCCGCCTCGAGTGTTCTTACAGAGGGGCAGGTAAGAAATAAACATTATTATTATCATTATTATTACTATTAATATTATGTTCTCCAGGAGAACATCAAACTATTTGTGGTAGTTCTGTCACCACTGGCAGTTCTTGTTAGAGTTGATAAAAGGTGCTATCTAAAAACATCATAAGTACTACGGCCTGATCTAGATGGGCCTGAAGAGGTGCCATCATGGTGTCATTAGGGTTCAGGAGCGCACATTGAAAACACGCTCCTGAACCCTAGTACATAATGGCGCCACCGCCATTACATAACTCCGTTTACACGGTGTAATGGCGCCGCAACTGTGCAACTTCCGCATGGAGGTGTGCAGTTGTGGCGGCAGAAAGGCACCATATGGAGCCTTTTTAAAAAATCGCACCGCAACTGCGCACATAAAAAGGAGCGTGGTTCCCCGCTCCTTTTTAGGTGCGCAACTGCTCCACAGCATCTAGCTGCTGCAGAGCCGTTATAGCGCTTAAAGGTGTGGCGCCAGACCACCATTTTGGGGTGGCCTGTGCCCCCCTACATGTCCATCACCCCTTCTTCAATATGATATTAGGATCTTACATATAAAAGATAACTTATAGATGTGTCCATTGTGTCAATTGGATTTACATAAAACTTGACTAGCTTTTCAGCAATAGATTCAATGACTAGAAATTCTAATCAAATATATTTATTATGGCACTTGGCCAGCACAAAAATAAATAAAATAGCACAAATCACAGAGTATCTGATATATAACATAAGGATATATAAGAATACCCATAGAATACCCATGACTAGAATTTGAATTTAGGCCCAACATCCCATACTACTACTACTACTACTAATAATAATAATAATAATAATAAACACAATGTAGCCTATGAATTAAACTAGATATATCAGTATGGTTCCTTTATACAATAGCAGTCCCTCTCCCAGCATGTACAAGGACTAAGAGAAGGTTAGATTCTTGAACAAAATCTTTGTAAGGAGCTGCTGAATCCATTGCCTGAAAGACATCTGTCTGCTTAAAACATAGCTCTAAAACCAAATCTAAGATTCATTTCTTCACTGATATGAAGGTCACCAGCCATTGCTTTCTCCTACCTTCTAGAGTAGTAAACATCTGGGTACCAGTACTGTATTTATTTTCCAAATTGGGAGAAATGCTTCAGGGTTTGTGTGTAGAAAAAAAAATGGATTACAGTAGACCAGACTTTGGCAAAGTTTGGCAAATTTGCCTAGGAGATCAGGCAGTTGTTGTCCAAAACAGTAAATTTACCAAACTCTACAAAAAAATCCAGGTTTGAGGTGAAGTGATTAAATGCTTGTACTGCAGCCACTCACTCAAACCACTGATCTTTGACTCTGGAGACCAGGGATGAAATCCCCGCTCAGCCATGGACAACCTCTGAGAGATCATTGGCACATGATACACTATTAGTCTTAAAGGGAGGCAAAGACAAAACCACCTGTGAATGAATCTTGTCAAGAAAGCCCTGTGATACTTATGTCTTACTGTTGCCATAGGGTGGAAGTGACCAGCTCCCTGATCTCTAATCAAGATGCTAACTTTTCGGGAATGATATATCTTAAAAACACCCAAAGGAAAAGAATTACATAAATAGAAGAAACACACAGGTAACAGTCTCAAAATCATAGGGAGTTTTAGGCATCAAATATTAATTTTAAATAGAAACTACATTACCCTGCACTTATTTGATCTTGCAAATGCCCATTTGTAAGTGCTTGTTAGAATAGTGTTTTAATTAGTTACTAAATGTTTTGAGAGGGTTTTTTTTTTAAGCAGGCTATTTTATTTTAATAAGGAGTGACTGCAATGTAAAATCAGGTTTCCCAAGGGCTGCACAAAGCTGATGGGGGTGTGGATTAGAAAAGTGCCTTATAATAAGAGAGTATTCATTTAGCTCAGAGCTTGGAAAAGCTAAATTGCATGGACTACAATTTCAACAGTCCCACAGTCCAGGGAATTTGGGGAACTCTAGTCAGTCATACTAGACAGACTGTGAATAAATGTTTTCTGGACTACAACTGGCTCAGAGGAAGCTGGTTAAATCTAAATTTCCTGGGTTTGTTCAATAAAGAACTGACTTTCCTGGTTTTTCCCACTTCTATATAACAAGACATTAGGCGGCTTTCCAGGAGAGGGCGTCATGAAGTTGCATTTTCCCAAATGCTTAGCAGCTACACTGCAGGTCCCAGGGGTGTTATTTAAAAGGTATAGAGCAGCTACACTGAGGGGGTGTGGGGACGACTTATCTGAAGTCTTGTCTCTTGCTCAGCCACTACATTGGAAGCTGTCAGGATGCTAGAAACACAGACAATTGTATTGGTGGCTGCAAACTGTGCAGTTGCGCAGGTACATCACACATGAACTGTGCAGTTATGAAGATCTGTCAAATTACCGTTGCAGTTTTGCTTCCCTTTTTTAACTGCGCAGTTGCACCGGTGCACCTTGAATAAACCCCTTTATTTTATGAATAAACTTCTTTATCTTATGAGTGAATTGACATTTTATGCACAGTTGCATAACAGTTACAGCATCCCAGAGTCCCTAGTGCACATGTCTAGGGTTCGGATTAGGGCTGGAGCTAGGGTTTAGGAGCTTTTAAAAAGTGCACAGTTGCACCACAGCATTTAGATGCAGCTGCACAGTTACACCCTTTTTAAAAAGAAATGGGGAAAAGCAGCTCCTTTTTAAAGCACCAAAGAAGTGCGTTCATGCCAAACTTTCACTGCAGGTCATCTAAAGGCCATCCTTTCATGTAGGCATGAACACACCTCTTTTTGCCAGTCTAGATCAGGCCTATGAGTGTTTCTTGTAAGCCCTCCTCTTCATAAGTAAAGGAAATCTTTCCCTTCTTGATGAAGCAAGAGTTAGCTTCCCAAAATGTTGCTTTTAGCCTTGATTTTCCTAGGTATTTTTGCTGATTTGTTTTATAACTGTAATGCTATTTAAACACTGAGGGTTTGTATTTAGTAACGGCAATGTAATAAGTGTACAATTGCAATGCTTATCCAGTGCCCAACATCTGTTGCTCTGTGGCTGGTTCTTAATATTTGCTTTTTGCAAGACATTTGTTGGTTAAGTCTTAAGATCCAATAACCTCAGCTAATGGATGTTTGTCTAAGCTGCTATTGAGAATTAATGAGATGTTAAGGAAATATACAATCCTATTCTGTGATTACAATTCATGTATCTTGTAATTTATCACAGCTTTGGTCGATTTCAGTTCAGGGTGAGGCTAACTAAAACTGTTCATTTCTCTCTAGTAATTTATTAACATAGCCACCAATTCATACCTGAAGGCTGGGTGAGGTTAGAGTGTTTACTGTGCATATTCTCTATTTAAGGACTTGAAAGAAACCAAGTACAACAACAGAATTTGTTGATCCACTCAGTGCAGGTGTGTGTGTGTGTGTATAAACACATATTCCAAAACAGCTCTTCCTTCAAACTGAATCAGTTTGATCTCATATAGAAGGCATCACAGAACAGATAAAACAAGCCATTATGCTGGATCATAAAGACAAACAAATTTTATTTGGCATAAATTTTTGTGTGCTCTAGCCTACTTCAACCACAATATAGTATGCCAAACAAAACTGGTTTATCTTTAACGTGCCACCCAATTCCTTGCTGGTTATGGTACTACTGGCTAACATGGCACTATTCCCAATCTGCAGATGTTTTGTTATTGGGTTTTTGTTTGTTTATTTGTTTGCTTGTTTTAGAAAACAGACTGAGTAGTCACCATTACATTGGTTCAGGCAATCCAGGCATTATTTGAATTGCAGAGCCAAAATTTTCCTTTAAGATAATTTTCTACACAAAAGTTATCCATCCATCCAGCTGTTAGACTTATCTCAAGAGAAACAGCATTTGTATACAAAAATGCATTAAAACAAAAATACTGTAACAGTGCCAAATTTAACTGGCAGTGAAAATCCTAACAGATGATTCCTCTCCCAACTATTTTTCTTCACACTGTAGACAATTTTGCTGCGGTCCTGGGAGGATTTTAGAAAGCTGTGTACAAGTCTCAAGTTACTGTAGAATAGCACAACTTACAGGAGGGTGGTTTTAACGTGTATCTGACCTTGGTTCCAGAACATTACTCTCAGGGAAGGAAAGCTTGTAAAGGAAATGACATTTACATGTTAATTGAGAGAGAATGTCCATTTGTTTAATTTTCAATACCTGAGGTATTATGTTCTTGTCCAGAAGTACTCACAGGGCCTTAAAAAAATCTCTGAGTAATTTCAGCCAAGATCTATTTTTATTCTTTCAGATACTTCTATTCTCACATATTCCTTGAGGCCACATTCATAGGTGTGATCTCAAGTGGACTCTTACAGGAAAAAAGGCAGATAGTAATTGGACCTATCAGATATTATTCCTCCATATGTTTTAAGGATGCATACAGAGGAAGTAGGGCTATGCAAACAGCCTCATCATTAATTACCACCTCTTGTCAGCTGCTCCTTCCTATAAATGGGAAAAGTTACTGGTTGAGGGATACCTATTTGGACTGTAGCCCCAAAAAGCCATTATATTTGTGTGTATGTGTGTGTGTGTGTGTGTGTGTGTGTATCTGAACGAGAGAGACAGAAGGCCAGTACAGATAGGCGTTCTGTGGTGCCCTGGAGCCAAAATTAGGGCTAGATAGGGCTGGGTGTATAGCCCTACTATTGCTGCAGGTGCGTGCGCCTGTCTGTACAGTTGGTGCCACAGCTGCACAGATGTGGCACAGCGTACAGACGCCTCTATGAAGAAGTGGCACCATAGGGCTGCATCTTTATGATGCCGCAAAAAGTGCATCTTTTTAAGTGTGCATCTGTGCAGCATCATGCAGATGATGCTGCACAGATGTGCAGCATACAGGCGCAGCTTTGAGGCACCTGTCTGTACTGCCCCAGAGATGCTACCTTTCACCTAGCATGGGACCAAGGCTAAAAGATTAGTTAGATAATAAAACAAATGTTAAAACACAAACAATCATCACATTAAAACACCATTAAATTTTAAAAGGTATAAAATAATCTTTAAAAACAAAATAATAAAGTTTAAAAGACAGTACACAGACAGCATAAAGGGCACAGAGAAGAGGCCAGCCTAGCTTTCGATGGAAAGGAATTCCATAGGATGGGACCAGCCACTGAGGCTCTCTCCTTTATCCAGGTTCTGCCTCCAATAGGACAGCAGGAATATCTTGTATGTTCACAAGTCACTTATGGTACTTTCCTTTGATCAGGATCCCTTTTCTCACAGGGTTTCTAATCCCAATGAAGACTGTAAGTATATTCAGTTGTAATTATGTATGTATGAGGAATCTCCCTCCAGATCTTCCCACTCAAAAGAGGGAGATCAGTAATAATGCGAATAAAGATGGAGGCATTTGTCTAAGATGATGCAGTCAGCTTTGCTCACTGTTCAGTTTTAACAGTGCCTTCAGAATTGTGGTGAGTCTAGTTCTCTTCAGTATCCTTAGTCAACTGTGCAAAGGATTTACTACCTTTTCACTATGGGAAAATCTGGGAAATATTGTTCTGGGAGTGGCTGAAGATGTCTAAAATAGATTTGTCTTTCTGAGAGTCAGAGTAAAAATAAAGTTGTTGTTGTTGTTGTTGTTTATCCTAATTCTCTCACAGAGAACCTATCACTAGGTTTTCTTGGCAAGATTAGTTCAGAGGGGATTTGTCACTTCCTTCCTCTGAGGCTGAGGGAATGTGACTTGTCCGGGATCACCCTGGGGTATCCGTGGCCAAGCAAGTTTTTCACCCTAGTCCAACACTCAAATTGAACCGCTCCTAATTCTCTTGCTCCTATTGTGCAGGGGCAAGCCATGGTAGGAAAACTGGAATGTAGTGCTTATAGATATTGTATAGATTCACCTTGATTGTACACTTGGCTTATAAGGGGCTGGGGGCTTTGTGAATATTGGGGTCTTTACATCAAACTGGGTTTCTGTTTGTCAACATAATAGGATTTAATTTTGATTTTAATTGAACATTTAAGAACATTCTGCCTGAATGCCTACAGGCCAGTTTAACAGTAATCTATTAACAGCCTTTCATGAGTAAGAATAAAGCTTTGGGTGGGGGACAGTTTATAAGGCAACTCAGAAGCAACAAAGGCTGCATGCAGCAATAAAGCAAGACTTCTTTCCTCAACTATGCCATCATTCATCCAAGAAGAGCTCCCAGTCCACATATTAAATTGCCAGAAGTGCAGTAAAAAAATAAATTTCAGTGGTATTTTCTCTTTATACCAAAGGAAAAGACACCATTTTTCAAAATGTTGGCAGCTGGAGGAAAACTATCGTTTCAACACTAAAGCATCATAAGAAATTGCAGTTTAAGAAATGTCAAGCTTGCAACATTCTTCATCGATCCTACAGAAAGGAGAGGGGAGTTCTAATCTTTAAAAGGAAAATTTTATTGGTCAATAGTATGTAAGGAGCTTCTCCCCACTTTGGGTGGAAAAACCATCAGTACCCTGCAGTTTAGGCCTAAATACCCTAAAGACAGCAGATTGTTGCTGATTTTGTAAGCTAGGTAGGATCAGCCATGGTTATTACTTGGATGGGAGACCACCAAGAAATACCAGGTTCTATAGGCTGTATTTCAGAAGAAAGAACTGCCAAACTCACCTCTGAATATTGTTAGCCTAAGAAAACTCTATGAAATTCATGGGGTCAGAATAAGTTGGCATGAGACTTGAAGACACCCACTCACACCTTGAAGGTTACATGTTGCTCATGTAGTTGGACCTGGCACAGCTGGAACTGTTATTAGGGTATATGATCTTAAAGATAAATAGGAAGCAGCTATTCAGTGATTCTGAAAGGATCTTCATGTAAAGTTAACAGACCTGTGTTGGCTGTCCCCATATCTTTTATTTAAAAGAACAGTTCTCTATTTGCTAGGCAAATGTTGCAACAGTGGGCAAAGTGTGGCCATCAGGTATTTCTGATTGCAGAGAGGATTCAAAGGGACTTTGGCTGAACAAGCAAGAAAACATTAAAGTGCTAGTTGAATCTCCTCAAAATGAGGATATTCCCCAAAGGAAGCAAAACTTTTTAGTGGGCACTGTATTTGGGAAGGATGGTATAGATAAGACTAAATCAGGTGGCCAATTGGTCTGATGACTGAGTATAAGCCACTTTCTACATGACTACCTCTACCTTACATAAGTAGAGTACTATTGCATCCACATCCTCCTTTTGGCTTCCCATGGCAAGATGACAGGTTGTTGTGTCAACTGAATGCTGGATTAGAAACACTCTTAAATTCTAAAGATGGTAAAGAGTATAGAGTCTTCTACCGGTTGCCTCACCACTTCCTATTTACTAGAAGAAGCCCCCCCCCCCCCGACCATTTACTGTTGGTAAGCTAAAAGAAGTTAGGGGGAAGAGCAGTGCTCTCAGATCAGAAAAGGGGAGAGCTGCGCTTCTCCCTTGATCCGTTTCTTAACAGAAAATTATGCCTTTTACAGTTTCCATTTTTAAAAGTCGTATCCCTCAAAACATGATGTTCTCTTCTGCAAAGCTCATCCTAGTGCATGCAGGAAGTACGTTGGTCCCCATTTATTATTTCTTTCTATTTTTAGACGCACTAAAGCACAGCTAATAACTACACCACAGTTTGGGTCTTGGCTCCTACCAATAGGCTATTACTATTGATTCATTTCCATAGATACCATTTTGAACAAGACAACGAGAAGGCTGATGGCATGAAATTATTCTGTATTTAAGGCCTTTTTTCTCCAAGTCTGGTGTCATTAGCCAATGCTTACTGATTATGAAAAATGAAATGGTATAAAAATGTTACTCCCTATGTTAAAGCCTCAAGGGCTCCAGGTGCACTCTGTACTTGAATATCAGGGATGTCATTAGCATGCGGTGTCCTTTGGCACATGGCTTCCCATCAGTGACATCTGTCCTAGCCTCATGTTTAAACAATGCCCCTGTTCTAACATTGCTTAGTGGGAGACAAAAATGTGGTTCCAAGCAGAGGTCTGTGACTGCAGATGGTCCCAGAATAATAATATCTTGTGTGCATGGTGGAATATCCAGTCACTAATATCTGAGACAATATACTTCCATACATCAGTTGCTGGAGGATGTGAAATAGAGGGTGCTCTTGTTTGCATGTCCTGATAGCTGTGTTACTAAAGACAATTGATTAGCCATTGTGATGTTTGACTAGATAAGCTTTGGTCAGTTCTAGAATGGCTCTTGTTATTTTCTTATGAGATCTAAATGAAATAATACTATGGGGTGCAACAGATGGGTAGGAAAAAGTGGCTTGAAGCTGCCTTTTCTGAAGCCACATTGAAACCCCACCAACCACACCTCTGGCTCCCAAGGCAGCTGGAGTGCTCATGTCATGACCACATGACACGGCTCCAAGCCAGGAAAAAGTGGGAAAAAGCTGCTTCTTTTTGAAACAGTTTTTCTCTGCATAAGGCACTTAGAGGGCACTTTCCTGCTGGCTTCAAGGAATGCGTCATCTAAATGCCACACCTTCAAGTCAGTATGAAAGCACCTCTTTTTGCCTGTCTGTTTCACCCCTAAGAGAAAAACAACAGTTCTCAGAGCCCCCGTGTGTATTCATTCTGTACAAAATTGTTATTAACTTCATTTGGGAAAGGTGATGTCTCATGTTTTTATCAGTTTATATTTATATTCATCAAAGAATATAATTTTCTGAAATGTACTGGGTGATTTTCAATGAATAGGAACAGGCAATGTGAGAACCACATTCCTCTTGTGGCATTTCTTGATATTTTTCTGGTATTATAAATGTCTGACCAGCTACCCAACACTGACAAAAATACTGCTGCTCACTAGTGCTGCCAAGAAAATTGAACAAGATGGTTCCACTGACACCAAGAAGTACTGGGGTGAGGAAAGCTCTGTGCTGAAGGCCTCTGTCTGGTCCAATACTTGCTAGAGTATTGAAAAGAACTTCACTAGTTTTAAATTCTTGCCAGAATTATCCATTCTACATCTACATCTACATTCTACATCTCCCAAGACTTATTGTGGGACAAAGCACACCTTGGGCTCTTTCATGCTAACAATTTTAGAGGTATGATTCCATGTCAACTGCCATCCTATAGAATCCTGTTATTTGCAGCATGGAGAGGGTATTTAGCATTCCTGGCCTAAAGCTAGGCCTAGCTTTAGTGCTTCACCAAACTATATATCCCAGGATTCTAGAGGTTGCAGTCATATCTATAGGCTTGTAGTCTTCAAAATGTGCCTATATGAGAGGCTTGCAGCATGTTTTGTACTCATAAAGTAACACATACTGTTTAAAAATGCAAATTGCTAAAAGGCATATAAACTGAAAAATACACACAGATGTTCTAGTCAAAAGAGAAAATATGTACAAAATGCCTAAGAAAGGAAAAATACATAAATAAATGGAAAAGTCATACTTCAAGTGTGTATGAATTTCCACATGTGACATTAAAAAAAAACATGTCTAGCAAAGCAATACAAATAAAAGATGGGAACAGAATGCAGGTGGGTTTCAAACACAATGATATTGGGATTGAAAGTTTTTCAGGCACAAAGGCCCAGCCACAGACATTTTAAAATGACACTGTGGTGTTGCAAAAGTAGCACTTATGGCAGAGAAAACATAATATTGAGACTCAAATCTGGACTCATAATGTACACATATTTTTTCATGAATTGGTTTAATTTGAAACACCATACATCTACTTGGTTTTCAAAATAAAAACTCTTGCAGCCTAAAATCCTGAAGTAATCAAATTTGGACACTTAAAAAAAAACTAAGCAATTTTTGGAATAGTACATTTCTAAAGTTCTGACATACAGTACACACAATTTTGATTGAAGTATCTCTTTAACCTGGAATCTTTTCCTTGTTAAAAAGCAGTTTCTATGCAAAACAGCAACAACCACATTGACAATGACAACATCTCACTCAGAACTATAAGAAACAAGGCATTTCCTAACAGTACAGTTGACCCTCATTATCCATGGATTCTGCATCCACAAATTACACCATCCATGGCTTGAAAATACTCCCCCCACTAAACATCCAAAAAAAACAAACCTTGGTTTTTCTTTTTTTTTTTTTTTAAAAAAAAGGGATACTAGTTTACTAATTTACTACAATGGGACTTGGGCATTCAGAGATTTTGGTATCCGGGGGGGGGGGGGGGGGTCCTTGAACCAAGCCTCTGCAGATAGCAAAGGCCCACTCTGTTTCAAAAAGGGTAAAGATTGATGTCTTTACAACATTTCTAATACAATTGGCCCTCTGTTTCCATGGATTCCTTATCCATAGATTCAACCAGTTTGGATCCATGACCCACATGGATAACAAAATCTATCGATGCTCAAGTGCTATTAAATACAGTGGGGTAATAATATGGTGTCGCTTATATAAAATTGCAAAACAAAGGTTTGTTTACTGGTGACTTGATTTTACAACCCCAGTGCATTTAATAGGACTTGAGCATTTTGGTATCCAAACAAAGGGCCTACTTTGATATAATAAAACAGTATTTTTTTAAAAAATTAAAAACGAGGAGAACAGATTACAAAGGACACTTGGTATCTACTGGTATTTGGTTCCAGAACACCCCTATCCCCTAGATACCAAAATCAATGAATGTTTAAGTCCCATTATATACAAAAGTATAGTGAAATGCTGTCCCTTATATAAAATGGCAAAATCAAAGTTTGTTTTTTTGATTTTTTTTTAAATTTCAAACCATGGACAGTTGAATCCATGCATGAGGAATCCATGGATATGGAGGGCTGGTTGTATACGAAAATAATTAAAATTGGTTTGTCTGCCTTTACTCAGTAACCATCATATAATTGATCAATGACATCATTCTAGAAACACTTGAGTAAAAAGTACAAAGAAAAGCTAAAGCATTTGGGTGGGATTCTCCCTCTCTCATATTCCTCTTTCTCTCTCTCTTTTAACTTTAGAGAAAAGATGACTCTCCATTTACTCTTATATTTTGTGTAAACGTCAATCATGCCCCACTTGGGATGCATCTACACTGTAAAAAATAATGCAGTTTAAGAGCTGTAATTCCATCCTATGGAATCCTGGGATTTGTAATTTAAAAGGTTTTTAGCCTTCTCTGACAAAGAGTTCTGGTGCATCACAAAATGACAAATCCTTTAGGATGGAACTAAAACACTTCAAGTGGTGTTAAATTGCATTATTTCTACAGTGTAGATGTATCCCAAGTGCACCATGACTGAAATATAAGGAATGTAAATGGTGAATAAATTATCCGTCTTTCATGCAGCATTACCATTGAATGGAAAAATGTTTAATGACTTTTGAAGCTGGTCAGGGGGATGCTGAATCTGCCCTGGGTTTTAATCTGGATGTTAAAAGAGTTGTTCAAGGTCATGAATATGATCCATTCCAATAGGTTCAGCACCTTGGATAGCTTCTTTAAAGTCTGAGCTGGGGTTCACTGCCCCTTTTCATGAGAGTAATCAGCCACTACTAAAGGTGTATTTAGAAGCCACTCTGGTCTGCATCCATCTTTCACATAAATAACAATTGTATAAACATCCCTCCAAAAAACTGAAGCCACATCTTCTGTTATAATGGCACCTATATGAGGCAACACTTGTCCTACAGAAACTGGTTGATTGCATTTCTACTGTATATGGCTCTCACAGAAAACATAAATAAAGTAGGTGAATGGTTTTTAGTGTTGGTTCTTTCTGCTGGAATGTAAGGTTAGTCTTATACAGTTAGCCCCCATATCCACATTCACAGATTCAACCATCCACAGCTTGAAATATTTTTTTAAAAAATCCAGAAAGTAAACATTTTATATAAGAGACACCATTTTACTATACCATTGTACATAATGGGCCATGAACATCCACAGATTTTGGTATCAACAGAGGGGCCTGGAACTAAAGCTGAGTGGATAACAAGGATCCACTGTGTTTTTATGCTGTGTTTTTATGCTGGTTTCTTTTTGTTTTTGTTTTTTCTATGTGGTGCTTTTAATGTATTTGGCTTTGCTGAGTTTTTTTTTTTTTTTTGGTGTTCTCTAGATTTAAAAAGAGGGAAGAAAACCCTACTTTTGAAACCCATTACAGAAACATGTAGCTCTCCAAATATTGTTACAGATACCAACAATCTCAGCTAGCATAGCTAATAGTGTAAGATCATTGGGATTGCAGCCCAATAAATATCTGCAGGACCACATGTCTTACACAGACATCTTTGTAAAAATCTTCTATACATACCTTTTTATGGAGGAGGCAGATTTTTAGAACTTGTTGATGCCCAAGAGGACAAGACAAGTGAGACCTGTAACAAAACACTGCAAGGCCACTCCATGTAACACTTTCTCATCCTTCTTTGCCACAACAATCAGTTTTCCATGACGACTAAATGTTTTCAGTCTTCACTGAATTATTTTTTATTCTGTTATTCATAAACCTTTTAGGATTTTTTTTTAAAATCCATCTTTTGCAAACCTTGAGGTTAGCAAGCCTACTAATACTTCCCTATGACACATGAGTGGTGCCATTTTGGAACAAAAGCAGTGACACCTACAGCTCAAATATCAGATACAGAGGGAATGATGTATGACAAAAAAGGGAACATGGAAGGAAAAGAAAAGGACAAAAAAGAAAAGTTAAGCTGCTACTGCAAATGACGTAAACTCAGTTTTTGTGTGAAAAGGAAGAATACATGTCCTATAGTCAATGGACAAGATACAAACCTTGCTATGTGAAAACCATTAGGTCCTCTCAATCACCCAAAGAAACTTGAGGTTCTTCCAGATGAGACTTTTATTGTGCAATCTCCCTGCCCCATTCATGGAATTTCACTGCTGATCCAGCTGTTTTTGCTGTCCATTTGTAATTTTCCCATTCCCCCCACCTCATGACTTATTCCATCTGTTTTTCTTACCACTAAGAAGTGCATTAAAGAGAATAGCTACCCAATGTCTTTTCATTGGTAGCATGAGGACCCATTTGTCCAGAAATGTCCAGATATGAAATGCAATAGAAATATAAATGGGAGGCTTTCATGGCCAGCATCCATAGATTTTGGTGGGTTTTTTGGGCTATGTGGCCATGTTCTAGAAGAGTTTATTCCCGATGTTTTTGCCAACATCTGTGGCTGGCATCTTTAGTGAAAAACCCACAAAAATCAATAGGAATATACTCACCAAGAAATAATAACCTTATCTGTTTGGGAGGATTGGTAGTTATTATATTTTTTTTAAAAAAAATACCAAGGCTATAAACAATGGCTAAAGTCCTGTATCAGCTACTTAGTTAGGAATACCTAACTAAATGACATCTCCTGGCCTGATTTCCCAAACCTGAGGGAAAAATGGTTCACACATTCCAAACAATGGCAGAATGGATCTCCTTCTCCCCTTGCAGCTGAAGCCTGATAAAGTATATCGATGAGGGAAGCATGATTGTGGCAGTAGTGTCACAATCATGACTAAGTTGTGACTGTGAACACAAGATTGTTACCTGGATTTACTTATCTTTAATAGTTTCATATTCACAATCACTACTGCCACAATCATAACTCACTCCACCAGTAAACAACTTACCTTACCAGGCATCAGCTGTATGGGGAGAAAGGGATCTACTGTGCCAGTGATTGGTGCATGGGTGAATCATGTTTCCATCAGGTTGAGAGAGGAGCTGTGCCAAAAAAATATACGTAGTTAACCTAGTATACTTACCTAAACAGCTGATACAGTATTCAAGCCAACCTCTCTTTCCCAAGAGATTCCATATTAAAGCTATGTTTTTTTCCCCATGTAACAAACTGGATTATTGTTATGGTTGCTGTGTTACTTCCCAATAAAATGGGAATTTTGGTACCTACCAAATGAATGGGCATAAAACATCCCTTTTAAACTTCCATGAAGTTTAGGAGTAAATAACTCAATATAGTAATTCAAAGAATCATAGGCTTTTATGTATTTGTGTGTGATGGGGAAAAAACAACAACAGAAAGAAAGCAAGCGAATGTGTGAAAAACTTGGGAACACTAAGCTCCTGAAACAGATATCTACAGCAGAGTTCTACTTGATCATTTCAGTCCTTGGATACTTGAACCAAATGTCTTGCACAGAAGATAATGACAATAAAGCCACAGTATGTCAAATTATGTTGGATCCTAATGTTTTCAGCTTTGACTTCAGTTGGACATGGTGTGCATCTTCTCTGTCCTTTTTGTTAGATAACAAGTTGTATTTTTATACTTAAGGACTAGGATAAGTATCTAGGGCTTGTTTCTACAATTAGGGCTTATATCCTGTGAACTGTCCCTCTCTTACTCCTACTTTGAACAGGAAACACTTTACCATGTTGTATCTGCTATACTGAAAGCTGCTAGAGACCAGAGGCCTCTCTGTGTTGCTTATACAATTCTGTATGATGCCATGTATAGTGTATTCTGCAACAGGAGTAGCAACAACAACTTGATTTTTTTCCTAAATAATTTTTCAAATATCTTTTCAACATCATGTGGAAAATCAATTTCCTTTAAAAAGTGGTTTTGCCTGCAGCACATGAAAGACACTGTTACAGAAGCTTAAGCCAAAAGCCCTTTTAGGAATGCTCAATTGGTTGTGCAGTTCCTTGGATCCCTGCAACTGACCTTTCACTTTAAAACATAACATTGGTATTCCTTCTCAATGAATAAGCTGGCAGGTGTGAACAAAGAATGAAAACAATGACTGGGCATTATATTTGTTTTTAACACTTTCCTCAGTTACTGATGCATACATAGTGTCTATACATTCAAGTCTATATCATTTACTAATATGCACCAGATGGACATTTTGTCCCCTTTTCATTCATTGTTGAACAGAATGATTATCAGCATACAATTTAAAACAGACCACTTTGTGGTTTTTTCCCCCAGACACCTTAAACATACACACACATACACATATCATTTCTCAGTCCAAGTCAAGATAAGTAGCACTGGCAGCTGCAAGCCCTCCCTTCACAAACACCCATTCACAAATCTTCCTCTCCAAAGCACTAAAGATGAGAAAACAGCACACTTTTTGGAATGGGGAAAAATATTTTACTGAAGAGAACAGAAGAGTAAATAAAGCCAATTACCGTCTCCTTTGCTGCTTAATATCAATGGGCTTGTTAATAGCATAGGGTGATCCATGAATGAAGGCACTTCGGAATCTAGCCACTTTCTCCAGAGTCAGATGCTCACAGCTGGATGGCAAACTCATTTTATCCGGGAGCAAGCTGTAAAAATCTAATAGCGGAAAGGGCACATTCCTAGGAGAGCAGGAAATGAAAGAGCTGGGTAGATGGATCCAACTCCAGTGGACAGCTCAACTGGGGCTTTGCCCTGCTCTGCTACCTAGAAAAAGGTGAGAGGGTCTCAGTCTCTTCAGCTGCTGCCTTCACCCTGATGGATTGGCAGCAGCTTACATCCCTTTAGAGTCAGGCGTGCAAGCAGAGAGCGGGGACTGATACAATGGCAAGCCTCCCAGGAGCTCATTTCCACTCCCCCACCTCTCCACTCCCAACAGACATTGAGCACAGCTTGATCGGCTGTGAATTCAGTTTCTTAAAAACTCACTCCTGCAATCACAGAGCAACAAGAGGTGGTTGGGGTGGACTATTTATATTGCAGATTGCTGATGACGCTCTCTTCACTGATCAACAAATTAATTATTCTCATTTACTGATACTTTTTTCTTTGGAAAACCCTCTTCAGATGCATTTTGCAAATGTAGTGTGTGTATAGCAATTATAGAGAACATTAAACCTAATACACACACAGGGATGCTTCATATATCTTCATGATAAACATTTATCATGCACCTGATTCTACCATAGAATGTTTGCGAGAGTGCATATCTTCTTCTTTTTCTTCTTTTTTAGCCATGTGCCCATTTTGCAAAAAGGAAGCAGAAAGCCAGGATAAATTGTAGCTTCCCACAAGAAGGTTTATACTTGTAGATAGGATGGAAACAAGTTGCACAACTATTTAACATGATATAGGGTATTCATCTATGCTTTTTACATTGAACTACTTCTACTGTAAAGCATGGTGCAGCATGGAAAAGCATAGCATAAACATTTGTTTCTGTAGCCTGTAATCTTTTATGAATTGATTAGAAGAATCTGTTTCTTCTCATGGCCCATCTGTGGTGCACTTTGAGGATAGTTGCCATGACTTACATTATCAATGATTAAAAAGAGTGAATGGAGGTGTCTATTTCACCAACTTGTTCAGTTCTATAGGATGAGTTTCAGTTGCTGAGGCCTGAGGACAGCCATAGTAGATACTTGGATCTATATTTTCATCTATCTGTGTTTTTGGCCACCCCTAGAGGGGGAAATAAATCTCAAGAAATGCCAGGTTTTATTCCTATTTTGTATTTATGGTTTTGGTCTTTTCAACTTTCACAATTGCATTTGATTAATATGCTATCTCTTGGAATCTGTATGGTGAACATCTGCCAGAAATTGCTGGAGGACCTAGAGATTCCTTGAGAGAACACTTTTCTAGGCCTTTGTTGGTCCTCCAGTGCATTTATATGGTTAAACTCCAGCAGCAGTTGACCATGGCATTGTGTTGACCATGGAGCTGTGTGGACCCAGAGATTCCTAGAGAGGTCTGATCAGGTTTTAAAAATAGTGATATTTTCTTTGCAGTTGTTCCACCTCCATGGGGCCCCTATATCCTTAAACCCAGAGAATGTAGAGAGCCTACTGTACAAACTGATTTTACTTTGGAGATCCATGTGATGTTTTCTTCATCACAAAGTATTTCCTGAGAGTTTTTAGCATCACCAGAACCTTTTTATTCCCACTACCCAAGTCAGTTAAGTTAATCCAGTACCTTCTGAAACTAAATGTAACCATTACTTGCCTTGTATGTTTCTATTGTGTCAGATTCAACAGACACAGATTCAACAGAAGCAAGGGAAAGATGAATGTTAGTACTAATACAAAATAATATTATTTGATGCTTAACTAATATAATACAGCTAACGAATATAATACTGCTGAAGCACTTTAGTGCTTTGACTATTAACTTCTGAATAATAATTAAAAAGGCTTAGTGGGAATCAATTTTGGGAATGTTGCATGAGACTAGATGTGGCACGTGATCAGGAGAAGAACACAAGGGATCAAAACTGAGCATATTTCAAGAGAGTACTACATGCAGTCCTTTAAATGTGGAAGTACAATCAAAACATAACAAAGGCTTGATATTCTGAAGCAGTCTGGTAGAACTTCTTGATCAAGATCAAGAAGCAATCAACACTTCTTTGAGAGATGGAAGACTACCAGTCTCTTCAAATGAGATTGTGTTTGGCTTTTCTTGAAGATGCTAGAGCTGGATAAAAAGGGGAAAAAAACTTTTAACATTTTTAGACATGTGGTCAGTTTCTTATTTAGGGAAGACAACTGTGTTGGTGATTGCTGGTCAACTTCAAACACTTTGGGACAATATTGTCTACACAACAGCTTTTGTAATTATTTCATTTCTAGAGAACGAGTCAGTTCTCAAGAAAGTATTTGTGGATATTTGCAAAGGAGGCAGGAGCTTAAGGCCAATTACAGTAGTCCATATTAACATTTAAACATTATAGCGATAGTGGTGGTACAGATTTTTAATCCAGTCACAGAACATAGTGACCAGTTAAGGCTTTTTACCCACATGGAAGGTAATCGTCTTTAGATCTAAGGTTATACCAGTGAAAATATCAGCTTGCAAAGTGATATTGTCACATGGTCACATGATAACAGAGATGCCTCGCTGAATAGTCAGATTCTGCATTCCTGAAAATATGCCCCTCTTGTGGGTTGGAGGAATTAAATCACCAGGTAAGCAGATTGACAGGCAACAATGAGCTATGACCATGAGCATCATAGAGTTGGAAGAGACCACAATGGTCATCCCATCCATTTCTGGAATCCAGTAAAATGCCCTAATTGTGTGTGTGTGTGTGTGCGTGTGTGTGTGTGGTGTTTTATTTTATTTTGGTAGGATGGCCTCTCCTAGTAGGACGACAGTGCCAAAAAACAAACATATTTTCTGAAAGTTGTCTAAATTTGCATAAGAGCATAAAATCATAGAGTTGGAAGAGATCACAAGAGCCATCCAGTCCAACCCCTCTGGCAGGCAGGAATACACAATTTCCATTTATACGAGTGTAGAATACATTCAGAAATACTTGCAACAATTTAAATATTAATATAATGCATCTCAAAGTAGAGAAGACTCTAACCAGATGACCTGCATACTGGCTGCCCCATCTGCTGTCAAGACTTTAAGTGTATCTCCTTCTTATGCGTCTTTATTCTCAAACTAAAATAGACATCTTCAAAAAGGTTGATATCCTCTGTATACAATAGGCCCATTGTTATTGGCAGGCTAGCCATCTGCAGACTTGAGCATCTGCAGATCACCTTACCCCATTATTTATCATAGACATATTTTCTCATCTGCAGCCCCCCCTTCAGAATTGGACCCCCCTCCCCCCGTGGATTGGAAGAGTGCACTGTACTGTAATAGGAAACACTGGCACCCTAGATTTCAAGAAAGATCTCACTGGCTAGAGGATGCCTGACTAGGTGGACCTTTTGTGTGACTGAGCAGCCATAGTAGATGCCTAGGGAGATAAAAGTACAGTACCACTGAAAATGAGGAGAGGCCAGTATGCGTTCATGTCCAAGGGTGAATACAAAGTAATTGTCCTCTCTGCCTTGCAGAACTAAATATTGGAGTTCCCCGCCTTTGTTTTGGAAAAGCTAGCCAGATTGATCAAAACAGAGAACACGATGGGCAGACAGAGAATGTAATTTCATATGTAGTTAATTTAGGTCCAAAACACACTGCAGAAACAATCCAGTTTGAGACCACTTTAACTGCCCTAGCTCAGTGCTAGGGGATTCTGGGAATTGTAGTTTACTGTGGCACCAGAGCTCTCTGACAGAAAAGGCTAAATGTCTCACAAAATTACAGTTTTTCAAACAAATTTCCAAAATTTGTTTCCAAAATTTCAAACAAGTTTCCAAAACACAGTTCATAAGAATGCTTGCTTCTTTATAACTGTATAGTTGCCCTGTGGAAAATTTTTCCCAATGTTATTCCATATGTGATACATAAATGGAATGTGTCTTTTTTTCTGAGCAGAGAATTTTGGATTACCCTAAAAATAATGTTCAGTTTTTAACAGATGAATATAAAGAAGTTTTTTTAAAAAAACAAAACATACAAAAAATGAACAAAGTGAGATTCACTACTGCTTAGCCATTTAAGTAAAGGATAGCTACCTGAGCAGGCTTGTGAACTGATGTTCTGACTTGTTTAGCAAAGTACTGTTAAGCCTAATAGCAATAGGATATGGTGCTCTTTGTGATGGAAAATCTGAACAGGGATTGTAAATTCAGGTCTTCCAGTAGGCCAGAGCATTACTGAATTTTCCTCCAAGTGTGTAACAGTGTCTGGAAAATGGGGAAAATAGCCATGGCATTAAGATACTTTCTCATCAGCTTCAAACTATTTTTCGAGAAATAAAACTATTTTAAAACCATATCTGGTTATTTTGATTTGTTTTGCTTACTGTTGCAAAACACTTTTCTTCAGTAAAAAGAGATTAACTTTAATTAATTAATGAAAGGTCCAGAAACCACTCCCTTTGAGAAGCAGCTAAGAGAGCTGGGGATGTTTGCCCTGGAGAAGAGAAGGTTAAGAGGTGATATGATAGCCATATTTAATTATCTGGAGGGATGCCATACTGAGGGTGGAGCAAATTATTTTCTGCTGCTCCAGAGACTCACAGGACAATGCAGGCCAATAGCCCCAGGCTGGGACTGGCCAGTCTAGATGCTGATTTGGTAGTCCCAGCCTGATTCTGGCCCAAAGGGCAAAATGCCCAGTTGTTTGCTACATAGTTTCATGAAAACTTTGCAGTAAGACCCAGAAGAGCACACAGCCCCACATGCCCCTTACCTGCTATCAATGTTGCATCTTCTCTGAATGCTCTTGTTGCAGCCTGTGATGTCAGATGAGTCTGCTTGGCCAGGTACCACATGTTCACACTTATGGGGTGCAATGGGGACCTTCTGAGAGACTGCAACAGTAATAGCAAGCAAGAGTTGTGTGGCAGTGGCAGCAGCTCCATGGTGTGGTAATGAGCGAGTGTGTAAACACCCGTTAATTGTTGCTCTGGCCCAGGGACTGACTCATATCAGAAACGGGGCAGGATGCCATGGGCCAGGCCTGTGGTATCCTGCCCATCAGCTCAGGCTCTAGGAGATGGAGCAATGGATTGAAACTAAGATTCTGCTTAAATGTTAGGAAAAACTTCCTGACAGTAAGAGCTGCTCAACAGTGGAACACGCTGCTTGGGAGAATGGCAGAGTATCCTTCTTTGGCAATTTTTAAACAGAAGCTGGATGGTCTGAATCAGAGTGCTTTGATTATATATTCCTGAATGGCAGAGGGCTGGACAGGATGGCCCTTGTGATTTCTTCCAGCTCTTTCATTCTATAATTCTAATGGATTATCCATAATAATACTTTCTGGGTAAAAACAATACAATGTTATTAGATTTAAAATTAGCATTCCAACTGTTTATCAATATACTTTTCAGTGGAATGAGCAACATTTACTCATTAGCCCTAAAATGGTGACCTTGTGGAGTAATTTGGGAGATTTTGTATTTTTAATGTAGTTTTAAATAAGGAAAAATAGTAACTAAGAAGCTCTTCAGATAGCACAGAACAAGCAGTAGCAACACACTACTTAAAACTCTCAAACAACAATTTTTGAGAGTCTGTATGTAGGTGATGAAAGAGGTATACCTCTACATAAAAGATGACCACCAATCTGTATATCTATTTCTAAAAGATTTTCCATAAATATATGTTGCTGTTGTTGTGCCTTTTAAGCCATTTTTGACCTATGGCAATGCTAAGGCATTGGGTTTTCTTGGCAAGATTTGGTCAGAGGATGTTTGCCATTGCCTTCCTCTGAGGCTCAGCTCATGTGACTTGCCCAAAGGTCATCCGGTGGGTTTCATGGCCAAGCTGGGAATCGAACCCTGGTTTCCAGGGTCATAGTCCAACATTCAAATCACTATGCCATGGTGGCCCCTACTTAAATATTATCATACAAAATATATTGTAAAAATATTTTTGTGCAAAATATTTTGTATAAATTTAAACATAACATTTGTTTAAAAACGACATACAAATTAGCCGTCATCATATTTAGAGGAAGGAAAGTAAGAAACAGCTTAGCAGAATGTTCTAAGTTCTGCTAGTTGCAGATATCAAGAAATGTCCTCCAGTTCCTCCTGTAACCACTAGTTCACATGTAAAGACAGTAGTGATTGTATAAGACTTCAGAGGGAGGAATAGTAATAGAGGCAGCCTCCCTTGACACCTGAAAATCTGGCCTTATTTCAGATTAGATCCAGACCTTTCCAACCTAACCCCAGTTGAAAATGGGCACCCTACCCTTACTGCTTACGACCCATCTCTACTTGGTTCCTTTCATACTACACAATTCCCTCCTATAGAATCTTGGGATTTCCAATTTAGGAAGTAATATTTAAAATTCTCAGCCAGTGCTTCAGCAAACTACAATCCTCCAGATTCCATCGGATGTTGCTATGGTAGTTAAAGTAGAACTGTGAAGACAAACTCAACTAAAGTGGTGGCAGGTTTGAGTGTGCAACGCCAGTACCCTGGTGAAATCAAACTCATAGAATCATAGAATCATAGAGTTGGAAGAGACCACAAGGGCCATCCAGTCCAACCCCCCTGCCATGCAGGAACTCACAGTCAAAGCATCCCTGACAGATGGCCATCCAGCCTCTGCTTAAAGACCTCTAAGAAAGGAGACTCCACCACACTCCGCGGGAGTGTGTTCCACTGTCGAACAGCCCTTACTGTCAGGAAGTTCCTCCTAATGTTGAGGTGGAATCTCTTTTCCTGCAATTTGTATCCATTATTCCACGTCCTAGTCTCTGGAGCAGCAGAAAACAAGCTTGCTCCCTCTTCAATATGACATCCCTTCAAATATTTAAACAGGGCTATCATATCGCCTCTTAACCTTCTCTTCTCCAGGCTAAACATCCCCAGTTCCCTAAGGCAGTCCTCATAGGGCATGGTTTCCAGACCCTTCACCATCTTAGTTTCCCTCCTTTGGACATGCTCAAGTTTCTCCACATCTTTTTTGAATTGTGGTGCCCAGAACTGGACACAATATTCCAGGTGGGGCCTGACCAAAGTAGAATAGAGTGGCACTATTACTTCCCTTGATCTAGACACTATACTTCTATTGATGCAGCCTAAAATTGCATTGGCCTTTTTAGCTGCTGCATCACACTTTTGACTCATGTTCAGCTTATGGTCTACTTGGACTCCTAGATCCCTTTCACATGTGGTCTCATTCAGCCAGGTGTCCCCCATTTTATATCTGTGCATTTCATTTTTCCTCCCTAAGTGCAGAACTTTACATTTCTCTACGTACCCAAACTCTTGTAGCCAGAAAATGCTTTGATGCTAAATATAGAGTTAACTAAGGGGGAAGTTTAATTTAAAGAACAAAAGTAAAAGGTTTTCTCCTCCCCAGCTCTAAATAACTTGCAAAAGGGTGTCATCTCTCTAAACTCGATCTTGTTTGATTTCCTCTCTTCATGAAGCTGGAGCAGGGTCTTTCAGCTTCTGATTCCTGTTTGTCGGTGGTAACTAATTTGGCTAAAATGTAAGAAATTCCCTTTCCAACTGTTTAGGTCTGTTTTGCCACCAAATGACTGCTCTCAGCAAGTTCTCTGCAAAATCTGTCTGAAACTGCAACCTCTAGCCACCAGAGTTTGCTCAGCTGGGGCAAATCAAACCCTGGGAAAAGGCAGGGGGTTCCTACAGCTCCTCCCACAACTAATAACAACGAACCTTTCCTATACTAACAGTCTATGGGCTGAAACAATATAAAGGAAAATGCAGGGGGAGATTCAAGCAGTCCTGGCTGGACATCACAAGAACCATAGTGCTATCATTGTGAAGAGTGGAAGGACACACCCTTGGTCTCCTGTTTAGCACTGAAAGGGTTGCACATTGAGTTACACAACATTGCCATTCAACAGAAGGGTTTTTACATGCCCTCCAACATTTCACAGATGTAAACTAGGGTACATGTGGCCGATCAACACCAGCGAGTGATCCAAAGGGCAAAACTTATTAATGAGGAAGAACAGACAAGCTAGGAGAAGGTACATCAGTTTGTTTTTGCCTGAGCCTATCAGGGAGAACAAGTTCTTCTTTGCTTCTTCCCTCAAGTCAGTTTTGCAATCCGTTCAGTTTGCACCAACAGAAGTAAGCTGAGGATCAAAGAAAAGAGAGAGAAAAGCAGAGAGAAACTGGGACATTTTAAAATCTGCAGAAAACGTGGGAGGATTAATTAGGACTACCCCTGCCAAATCGAAACACTTGGAGGGTACGGCTTCATTGCTGTTGTTTGCTTTGGTGCATGACTCTTGCAGTTTCATATAAGATTTCATTATGATAGGCTGAAACCAGTGTGGTTACAGTACAATCATATTGCTATATCTCCATTGTGCAAAGTAAACTAGAATGTAAATGCATTTAAACAGCCCATACACACATGGTCAGGTACCCTGTTATTTTATTATTTAGAGGAAATGATCAAGAACTTAGCTTTTGACCCACTGCTGTGCATAAGGTTACCCATTAAAATACATGTGTAACATATTGGTGCATCTCCATAGCAGAACAATTGTGTTTATTCATTTTCCTAGGTGAATATCATGTGTGAATATCTGTGGCTGTTCCTAAGTTTAGACTATCTAGGTTGTGGCACAAATGTTTCTTATTGCATAAGCAAAATAAAGACATTTTAGAAATGTTAGGTTGGCAAGACCTATTGTTAATATATATCAGTTTCAGGGCACATGGTGTATCAAGTATTGAAAATTAAATTTGCATTCTCTCTGTAGACTGGCTGCCTTGTTTTTAAATATGCATGCTGTCCAGTTTTTAATGCAATATCACCTTCCATGGATTTACTTCCTAATTTAGGATAATATGGATATGCATGGAAACAGAATATGTATGCATCTTTTTATATATTACTCACCTTGTCTATATTCAGAATTATCAACTAATGGCTAAAAAGCTTTTTCTCCTAATACTAATCCACCATCAACCACCTAGATACCAGGAAGATTAGAAACAGGATAAAAAGATTTCTACCTATAAAAAACTACTTTTTAATATATATACATATAGAATAGGAAAGTACTGTCCATGGAAATGGGGAAAACAGAGAATTTAAAGGCAATTAAAATTCCTCTGAGAGGAACCTATTGCAGCCGATGAAAACCAAGCTGTCCCAGACCTCTCAGAGGGCCTTTTCAGCTACTGCCTCTAAGCTTTGGAACGGCCTGCCGGACGAGATGTGTCTCATTACATCACTGGCTAGTTTCAAAAAGGCTTTAAAGACACATCTTTTCCGGCAGGCCTTTCCCTGAAGGAGAGAATAAATGAAACCCTTGCTCCCTGCTCTGAAAATATAAACAGCACTGGAAATTATTAGCGATCCCTTTACTTAATACTTACTTGAATCGATTTAATGCGGCCTTGCACACGGATTGTTCATGAAAATGCACTTTGTTTTAATAACTGCCGACCAATTTTAACTATGTTAATTTTAAACTGTCTAGATTTAATTCAGTTTTAAAGGGGGTGGTTGGGGTGGGATGTGATTGTTGTTTTTACTCTGTATCTTTTTATTCTGCTGTACCCCGCTCCAAGTATTTATTAGAGGAGCGGGCTATAAATAAACTATTATTATTATTATTATATTATAATTAACTTAACAGTGCAGGCCTAATTATGTTTTACTCAGATGTTAGACCCATTGAATTCAATGTGAGTAACTCCTATAACTACTGGAGCTGTCTTCAGACAATGGAGATGAGCACCACCCCCTACAGTAGGTTACGATCAAACATTCATGTCAAAGGACTATCTCTACCTTTACCTTTATGAATACAACAAAATACAGGCTAAGGTTGCAATCCTATGGCCACTTCCAAGTATAAGAACCATGAAAATTAATAGGACTTATTTCTCAACAGACATGTAAAGCAATTAATGAGCTGAAAATCCATGAACAAATATTATAGATGTGGCACTTTGTGACTTTAATCAGATTTTTTGTGGTTACAAGATTTTTTTTTTTTAAAAAAAATAAAGCTTAGATATCCAACAATTGTCTTTAAAATATAGTTGAAGAGTGTATAGCTAAAAAAATTTCTAAGACAACCATGTCCTCATCCATTTCTGATCTGATGTATATACTGATTGGTCATTTCCTCTGCCTTCCAGAGATTAGGTATTGGTATAAAGAAGGAAAGCAGAACATTAAAGTCTACACTACTAGATATCCATGTTAGCAATTTCATACAGATGTTAAAGGACATGGGAAACAAGATTGATCCCTGTTGATACTCATTATGTCACATGCCAAGGGACAATGTAAAAGTATCTGAAAAAAAGGCAAAACTATGGGAATATGGAATATTTTGTGTTTTATAAATACTCTGAGGTCCACCAATTAAGTTCAAAAAACCTGAAGGGAGTATATTGAAGCCAGACAGTAAATGGTGACTCATTAGTGGTGGTTGCCTATGGCACTCTATGTGTCATACCTATGATAATCTGCATATACAGATTTACATCTATAAAGAAGGGAGTCTAAATTTCAAAGGAAAGAAATTTCATTTCATTTAAATTAGTTCAAAATCAGAAATCATTATTACTGGAGAAAATCCAACTATTTATCAGTAGAGTCAAGGCTGGCACTCCCATGAACTGAATACTTTGCCTTAGGTGGCAGGAGTGTGAGAGTTGTTGAATCACTTCCCTCCCAGCTGCTGGGTGGACCTCTCTTACTGCTCCAGGGAACTTCACTGGCAACATGCCAGCTCTGGCAAGTGTTAGTGTGGCTCCATGGAGCATCTGATTGAAGGCATCAGGTGAGGTTG
Source organism: Urosaurus nigricauda (assembly GCA_034509955.1). Lineage (NCBI taxonomy): Eukaryota > Metazoa > Chordata > Lepidosauria > Squamata > Phrynosomatidae > Urosaurus > Urosaurus nigricauda. The sequence continues at coordinate 34,752,545 of JAOEGL010000002.1, forward strand.
GCCCAGCTGGCTCTGCTCCCTACCACTCCTCTATAGAATCTCAATGACCACTCTCCACAGGGGACAAACAGAAAGGATCTCAGGAAAACAATGCCAGCTGCACGACAATGCCACAGTAGAGAAATGACCAGTTCAAAGCTTTCCCAAATGTGCCAGGCCCTAACTTTAATACTAATAATAATTTTATTTCTTACCTGCCTCTTCTCACAGCTCAAGGCAGGTTACAACTTAGTTAAAACACAATCATTACATAAAATACACATATTAAGCTGCATAAAATACACATATTAAGAGAATTTTGCCTCCAGTGGCAGGAGTTTGAGAGGTGGTGAATCACTTCCCTCCCACCCTGAAGTGTCCCTATTAGAAGAAGGCCGCATGATAGTGGAGGCTACCTGTGCTATGTTAGGCTGCAACTATTTCTATCATGCCTCACTCTGAGATGGAAGCAAACAGTGTGTTTGGGGAACAGCCCAGCATAGGAGCAAGCTACAGATACCTGCTGCTCAGTGGGAGCAGCTCCCCCTGTTCTTGTTCAGCTATCAGTCTCTATAAAAAAGCAGAGCTGCAAATGCAGTTCAAGTGCTGGAGGTAACACCCACATTCCTCCAAGGTGGAGATGTTCTTTGGTAGTCCCAAGGTTTGACCTTGATTCCCAACACAAGTAGAAACAGATTCTTTGTCTGTTTTTCCCCCCTATACCCTCCATTTTGACTGGTGACTGTACCAAGCTTACTTACCGTACTTACTTTTCTTCAGCACATCAGCACATCCCTCTCTCAGATTTAGGTCCTTGGCTCCAAACTGATAAAATTTTCAACTTCTTGACTTTGGCTTACTAATGACCAATGCTAACTGAGATTTATTGGCCCCATAGTCTAATTTATGACACTACACTGCATTGGCAGTGTCTGATCTCCCACCTACAACCTTCTTCCCCAAATAAAAGACCTCTCAGAGAAAAGCATGTAGATTGGAGTAAGAAATGCAGTAAGTAAGCTTTCTACAGTCACCAGTCAAAATTGAGGATATAGGTAAAAAAAAAAAAAAAAGACAAAGATTAATTCTGGGAAGGGCAATTATGAAGTATTCGATCAAATTCTCAATTGTAAAGATACATCATTTAATACCAAAGCTTTCTAGAGACAGATGTGAAAAGTAATAGGGAAAACCCACCAACTCATTTGAAATGTGGTGCTGGAGGAGATCTACAGGTAGCATGGACCACCCAAAAGACAAAAATTGGGACCTAGAGCAAATCAAGCCAGACATCTCACTAGGACCCAAAATGACTAAACTGAGGCTATTGTAGATTATTTTGAGCATATGAGAAAATGTGACTCAACTAGAAAGATAATATTGGGGGGAAAGGCTACGTTACATAGTGGGACTTTCTTATCCACTGAGATTTGGTTTCAGGACCTCCTGTGGATAACAAAATCTGTGGATGCTCATGTCCCATTAAATACAATGGCATAGCAAAATGGTGTCCCTTATACAAAATGGAAAATTAAGGTTTGCTATTTGGAATATATAATTTTTGGAATATTTTTCAAGCCATGGATGCTTAAATCCATGGATAAAAAAATCTGTGTATAAAAAATCCGTGGACTAGGAGGGCCAACTGTAGATAAATTGACTCCATAAAGGAAGCTATGACCCTGAATTTGCAAGCCCTGAGCGGAGCTGTTAATATTAGATTCTTTTAGATCTCACACAGTCATAGGGTCACCATAAACTGAAGCCATCTGAAGGGCATATATCACCATCAACTCTGGCAAGAGAGGCTGAGGAGAACAGCAAGAGTATGGTGCCCAAGCATGTCCCATCTGAGTCAGTGGGACATCTTGTACATCACTTGAGAAGATCTCAAGGAAGAAACTCTTCTAGAACATGGCCTCATAGCCTGAAAAACCCACAAAAACTATAGATCCCTTGTCTGAAGAAAACACGCAACCAATTTAGTGTTAGTCTTCACTAAATTGAGTTTTGCCCGTATAGATACCATTTTATTTATTATGACAGTCTTTATCTGATTAAACAATTATATTATTCATGTATTATGCAAATATACCATGTTTGTCTTATATTCTTCCACTAGATTCAAACATCTCTGTCCCCCAGGTTTCAAATAAATCCATGATATCTAAATTTTCCTCTTCTACTAGTCAAACAAGAAGGTTTACATCTTACCTAGACTTCTACAATGACTTTGCAGAGATCTCAGATGTTTCCTTACAGCAAAGTCCTAACCTACTGATGTGGCATCTCATAGTCTATTTGAATTCTTGGTTACTGCTTGAGTTAGTACAGTCTCCTCCTGCTTACCAGTAAGTAATACCTCTGTACACTAAGAACATAATTTTCATGAGATATAAGTACATATTTGAATGATTTAGATAATGACATGTAAATATGCTGTTGATGATGCTTGCCTATCAGTAATTTATATTGTCCAGAAATACAGGTGATAAAGAAAGAGAGCCTTATTGCCTAGTACTTGCCTAATGCTATACAAATATTTGCATCTTATCTGGCCCTACAAATATTAGGAAAGGTGTTGTGCAAAATGAGCAAAAGGGACTTTTGTAATCCTAAGCAAAGAAGCTATCAGTTTGATCTACAAAACACCTGCTTTAGGCTCATACCCACTTAAAATAGTAGCAATTTAATCCAAAATGAATTATTTCACTTTAGTCCATCCTGCCATATCAGTAGGAAATAGGTTGCATTGCCTTGCATTCAGATTAAATTACTGGTTAATTTGGTCTTTTATTGTATATGCTGATTGGCTCTCTATGGTTTCAAACAGACTAGAATGCTTTTTAAAGGAAAAAATGTATTTTGTGTTTTATTTGTAACTTGTGTTTTCAGGATGGGTTACAAATACGAGGCAAAAAATTTTAAAATTCAAAATAAAGCACTGGTCCAACAAATGAGCATCCTGCATTTGTTGTAGTTTCAGGAATATTGTAGTTGTTTTTACCAAACAATCTGTGTTAACAGTTTGAGCAAACTGCAGTCAAGAAAACCTTTGGTATCTCCTGGGGTACACAGATCTGAAGCTAGTGGCACATGTGCCTTCTGCGAGGGATTTTCCCAGATTGTGCAGTTTCCTTTAACTAGATTGTTCATTTTCTTATAACATGTCACCACTGATGTGTATGGTGATTTGGATATACATTGTTTCTCTTCACTGTAAAAGTAAGCACTGCCCAAATGCCTCATTGATATAGAATGTGACCCCCATGATTATTAGTAGGACACAACAAGGGAGATTATTTTGTCAAGCACAGATTAATTTTTGCAGAAAAATATGAAGCCACTGAGGTGTAGATAGTCTACATTTCTGTGCAATGTTGGCTTAGACAACAACAAAGTATTACAATGCCCTCTGTAGGCTGATCCCAAACATCACATCCTTGAATCAATATTTCCTTACACACATAAACATACATACATACATACATATTCATGTACATACACAGTGCAATGGAAACTATCCTGATTTGCTGGATAGAAAAATAGCCTTCAATACTGTAATCTATTTTCTCAGCACAAGATATAAATAAGCTATTAGTGTTGTCATCACATTCACAGACTAATTTTAAGCTAGAAAAGGAAATGAAAAGAAACCCCTTAATGTCATAATGTTCTTATAGAAATATATGATGTGTCCACACTCTGAATAATGAGTAAGTTCTGGTCCCTTGAATAAGGACGCTGTAATGACATAAAAAGTACAGAATAGATAACTGAAATGATCAAAAAGACCAGAGCAACTCTCCTCTGAGGGTTACAATGTTTAGCACTGTCAAGCTTATAAGATGAGGAATGAAAGAAGATATGATAGGGGTGTATAAAATTATGCATGGCATGGAGAAAATGGATAGGGAAAAGTCTCTCTATCTTTTATAGAACAAGAACCCAGGTCATCCATTATAGCTGAATGGAGGGAGATTTGGGATGGATAAAAGGAAGTACTTTTTTACACAGCAGTTAATAAAACCTCAGAATTTGCTACTGAAATATGTATGTATCTTCAACAAACTGAACACCTTGACAAAGGGATTAGACCAATCCATGGAAGATAAATCTAGGTCCCCTAGTCAAGACAAATGCTTAAAATTATACGTTACTAGTAAAAAACGCATGATTGAATCTATACTTAAATTTCTTTCATTGATCTATTGTGCTGAAATTAAGGGGAAAACCTTTTCATCATTTGCATTGTGTCCTCAAGAAGTCCATTGCCTATCATGTTTTCTGTCTTTTCCCCCTCTGAGAAACAAATGAACCCCAAGTTCTGAATATGAGTCTTGTCTGCAGCTCCTTCCAGGAAAAAAGAACCTTAGGATCCATTCTATCCCCCTATTTGTAGGGAGGATAGGCTACCAAGTAGATGCATTTCTTAAGGGGGGGGGAACACAACAAATGTGACATTATTCAATGGGCTTCTTAGTCATGCTCACAATGGAGGACATTTTGAATTTCTTCTGGATAGAAGGCTGAAATGTAGGGTATGTCTGGGAAAAGGAGGATATCTGGTCATCATGTTCCTTCTCCTCTCCTCTTTTTTTTTTTTTTAAGACTTATACAATATCAACCTTGGTGTTCCCCATCTGTTGTCTCTTAGTGGCCCTGCGAGACTATAGTCCTGATGGCACTCAACATCACACCCCCAGTCTGCTATCTGAATGAGTGAAGATGGGTTAGAGAGAATAGTCAGGATTGTGGGCAATGGAGATGTACTTTGCAGTGGCATTTCCACCTGGCATTGAGTTCTAATCTCAGGCTCTTGCAGTCTCTTTGCATTCTTAAAGGTTCACAGCCTTTTACCACCCATTCCTTTCCCCTCTTTCAGGAATTTCCTTGCACTTCTCCTCACAAGCTCAGCTTCTCTGTTTTGATCAGCAGTAAGCAGCTTCTTAACAGTTCTCTCAGCAGGTATGCCGTTCTTAGTCACATAACACTTGCCAATCAAGCCTCATAATAAACGAGAAACAAAAGAGGCTTCCCCTGTGAACCTCACACAGTGACAGACATCAATATTTGCATGCACGCACACAGCAAGGTCCATTTAGACTAAGCCTTTTAAATATGATTATTAATATAAAGGCTGGGTTAGCACTTGATCACTCAGGAAAGAGAACTTTGGATGGACTGAGAAAATCAAGTCAGCATGCAGCAGCAGATATTCACTGTTAGGAATTACTGGGAGCAGAGGGAAGAAAAGATAGAAAGATTAGTTGGCATGTTCTAAAAGGCCTAGATGTAAATCTGTGAATCAGACCACACTTTGAATACATTTTCCAGTTAAAGTGTCCCCATACTGGAAAGAATATTATAGAGTTTGAAAAGGTACAGAGCAAGAAAATAATAATGGAGAACATGTTTTCTAAGGGAAAAGGTTTGGGACATTTAAGCTCAGAAATACAGTATGGCCATTAATGAGAACCTGGCAACATTCCTTTTTTGGATTGCATCTTTTAAAATTGTCAGTCAACACAGGAGCTGTAGTGCAAAAGAAAGCCTTTGCCACAGATCCATGCCCACCGTAATAAGTGATATGATGCATATGTAGATTAGGGTGTGCAAAAAATGTCATATGCACAGTAATCATGTAATTTTTGCTTTAAAAATTATTATTTCCATTGGGATGTAGATCTAATAGCCCTTATTTCCATTAGGACAAACTATTCATCTGCAAATACATTAGCAAGCAACCTATGCAACATATATAGCTTGCCTATATAGTCTCAAACAGGCCAGGCAATAGAGAGGGTCATCCTATATTGGCATCAGAAAAATGTGGGAATCCTAGCTCCCACCACTAAAATCCCCCAAACCTCATTCTCCACACATTCTAGTATATTCCCACTTCCTCCCATTAAGAAAATGGGTGACAAAATAGGAGGAATTTAGCTCAGCTCACTTTTGTGAATGACCATTATTAAAGCTTATGCAACTGAAATGATGTTGTAAAGCCATATTTTTAAGACTGTCTGAGGAACTACAGTGGGCCCTTGGTATCCACTGGGGTTTGTTTCTAGGATCCCCCTTGGATAACAAAATCTATGGATGCTCAAGTCCTGTTATATACAATGGCATAGTAAAATTGTGCCCCTTATACAAAATGACAAAATCCAGATTTACTTATTGGAATTTATATATTTTGGGGAATATTTTCAAACTGTTGATGCTTGAATCATGGATAAAAACAATCCATGATATGGAGGGCCAAGTATATATTGTTCATCTGATGTTTATCAGATGTTGTTCACTAAGAAATTCAGTGATGGCAGACAAGCCTTCCTGAAAGCAGGCCTGATCAAAAACATTTTGCTGTCTGAAGTACAGTAGCAAATTCCACCCTCTGCTCAAATCAAGGTGCATGGTGTCAAAAGACAGTAGAGCTATTTGAACACATGAAGCAGGTAATCCCACAGAACTCGCTCCATTTTTGATAGTAAAAATGCAACAGGAACATATTAAATAACTAGCCATTTGCTGTGTATTGTGTGTTTTCAAGCCACCTCTGACCTATGGCGACCCTTAAGTGAATCTACCATGGGGTTTTCTTGGCATGATTTGCCTTCCCCTGAGGCTGAAAGCATGTGATTTGCTCAAAGTCACCCAATGAGTTTCAAAGCTGAGCTGGGAATTGAATCCTGGTCTCCAGAGTTGTTGTCCAACATTCAATTAAATGTGCTCCTGAAGTAGCCACTTTCCTCTGCTTTGTGGTAGGGCTGGCTCTGGCTGACCATCACTACTGATCTTCCTGTGCAACATGCAACTGTATACTGGATGTTCAAGCTTAGTTCACATAGGGAGGCAGTAAAGTCCAACAAGCTTGTCCAGTATCCCATATTTATACTAACTGAAAGAAATGCTCCTCAAAACTTCCCAAAATACACAAGGTTAATGTGGGTCTTCTCCACACAAGAAAATGTGGAAAGCAGACCCTGAAGAGTAGGAAGTTTACAAGTTGTTTGTGCTGAAGACAAGTCCTAGACTTTAAAAAGCACACACAGAGATGTTTCTGGTACCCTTTAGGCCAAGAGTTTTTTCAGTGGTAATAACATGATGGTTCCAAACCATTTCTCTTCCATCTTCTATTTTGACAAAGAAGGAAAGTGTGCTTCCATGATTAATAGGCAACGGGTCCTTTCATAGCCTTCTCAAGAGCACTTGCTTTTTATAGGGGCAGTCAAGAGGCATGAGTTAATAGGCCATGAAAGTCGACTATGCCTTATATTGCTAAACAACAAACTCTGACAAACAAACTTTCTGATACCAACCTTCTTAAGTAAACAAGGGCATCCCGACAATACGTTGAAGTCCTTACCTCAGTAAGCAATCCCATCTTTCTGTTCATTTGATTGCTTGTATACACTTTGTTACAAATACAATTCAGGCAAGTCATGAATTTTCTGTCATCTTAAAAAAGAAGAATGAAGTACTTACCTATAAAGAGAGAGAGAGAGAGAGAGAGAGAGAGAGAATGATCAAAATGTGAAACATTGGACTCTTAACTGCAAATGTTATACTCATGACATGCAATGACAGGATGCAGCCTTGCCTGACCCATTTGCCAATTGGGAACCATACTGTTTTTCCGTGTTCTCTTCTAACTGTTGCCTCTTGTCCTGAGTTCAGATTCCTCATCAGGATTACTACATCAGATTTTTACAAGCATATTTATTGGATTGTCAGTCACATCAATATCAACATATTCTTTAAAGAAGCTTATACTATAGAAAGGTTGCCTGGAGTCTAGGTGTACCCTCCTCTCCAAAAATTAACCAAACCCAGCTGTGTTACAGTTTCAAAACCAGAGCAATAATGAATTGCAGAAGGATTAGTTAAGTTTGTCTGCCACAGAGCTGGGCGAAAGTTAAACTGGGATGTGATCTGGCATGGATGGTTAGCTATGCCTCTAAATGGAGTTTATCATACGACAGAATTTGGGGGTATAATGCAATGGCAATCCGAACGCAATCATAGGATTTCACGTTATTGCGAATTTACGTGAATTCGAATTGGCTCCATTCGAAATTGAGAGAAATTCCTCCTGTGTGACAAACTCCAATGTCTTTTCCCAAAGCAATGACGTAGCAGGACATAAAATGTCACATATGGATGTGTAAGACTTGCAGATTATAATTTCTCCAGCATTGTGTGCTATTTCTGTCAGTTATTCTTGACAAATGCACCAACATAATATAACAGCTGTGAAATCATTTTACGGAATTTTTCTTCAGAATTATTCATATATATTTTTTCTTTAACTATATAAGCCATGATTTGATCTGTATATTATTTCTATTATCCCAATATCATCTTCCTGTATTGTTTTCACTTGGAATACTTGACTGTTATTTCAATTAAACAGTTGTAAATTTTAATATTTTTGTGTTATTCCTATGTTCCAATAAAATGTCTTCAATTTTTAATAGCCATAGTTTGTCTCACTATATGACTTCTAATGAGGTTTCCAATTAACAGATTTTTAAAAGGATTCAATTTGTTAACTCTCTTATTTTTTTAAATCACTACAGAGAGTTATGTTTTAATGAAAAGGCCACATTTTGTAAAATTCCTTTTCTTTCCAGTTAACATATCATTGTTCTTTATTTGCATATTTGAAACTTGGATATAACATGAACAAAAAGAATGTTCCCCCATGGCATGAGGGGGCATTTTGGCAGCAAGCAAGTTGGCCAGCACCAATGCCTTCTGAGCTGCTAGCTTGGCCAATGGGGAGGAGAAGTATGGTGATGACTACAACTGCAGTAGTTGCAGCTGTCATGAAACTCCAAGGGAAGGCCACGTCTCACAAGTCTTTTGGACCTGTGACACTTTGCATGTGATTTCATGAGATGTTTAGTCTTGTGAGACCATCGGCCATAATTTCTTCACCAGCAAATCGAGAAATAGGCTGCAGACTATGGATAAGAGCCCACATAAAAGTGGGGTTATTGCCTTGGCATTGGTCTGTTGGCTTTCTGCTTCCTGGGCTCCACGAAGGTGGGTGGTCACACTAAGCAAGGCAGGTGGTTTGTGAGGATCCGGTAAGGTCAGGATGGGCAGGCAAGTTTAGGATAGAGGCCATCTTTCCAAAGTTGTCCAAGCCCATCTCACAACACCACCCCCCATTCACCACCCATGCCTCCAATCTAATCCAATAACCCTCTTCCATCCAGACCCCCCATCCACATTGTGGCCCACCATGCCTTTACATAGTGATTAGTTCCCTACCTGAATGGGGTATGGGTGATCAGGCACCCTCCCCTCACTCAGCCATAGTTACAACTAGTGATGTAAAGAATATTTATCAAAACTCCATAAACACAAAAAATATCTGTTATTCGAAGATTTCAAAAGCTTTTTAAAGAGAAGAAATTATTAGCACTTCTCGATCAATGAGTAAGAATCAGCTGAAAATTCAATGGTCAGGATTTGAACTCCTCTTTATGCCAAGAAAACCCTGTGTTTTCAAGCAGATTAATATTCTTTAAACCTCTGTCAAACTTCCTTTTGACATGCTAATTGAGTTTGAAATGCCAGGTAATTAGTGTAAATGTTCGCCTTGTCTTTTATTGTCTTTCGGGAAATCTGAGAAAGATACTTCTCGACAGGGAGAGACAAAATAACCTTTTGAAAGTGGGAATTTTGAAAATAATATTTTTTAAAAAAATTGCATCTAGTTCTCGATGGCAGAGAAGAAAAAAATTGGTTTGTCACATTAGTTACAACTGCATGCATTTTTCTGGGCTGACATAGCACCCACCTCTTCACCCATGCCTTCACAAGCTATGCTTTCTGGGTGGTGGCTGTTCTCTCTATGGTGGGCCCAGCATGTCTACCTTTAAAACTGACCCAGCTGAAATGGAGTATAGGGCAAGCAGGAAAGCTGATGTGAAGGGAATATGCCTTCTTCACCCTGAATCACTGAAGGGGGCCCTGGTCCCTCTCTGGGTCCCCCGCCTCCAGATCCTGTGAAGGTGTTGTGGTGGGATGGGACTGGTTATTGTTTAGCTTCTGCATTGCAAATCAATTAGAAATATAGCTGCATTGGTCTGAAAAATCTAGTCTAGGAAAGCTCATGCTACCAGCTTCTTTCTTTCAGTTAGTCTCAATGATGCTACAAGATCCCTTCGCATTTTGATTTTCCAGACTAATACAGCTTTGTCTTTGAATTCTGCATCTCTCGTGATGTTATTTGTACATCAGGACTTACCACTGACTACGAGGGAAAAAGTACAAGTACGTAAAAGGTGTTAATTCAAAACAGCAAATTTGACTGTAGCTCTTTGCCTTGTATAGTCAGTTTGCTAACTATGACTGTGTATTCAGATCTGTTGCACATTCATTACAGGGATACATAAACTGACATTGTTTCTTTTTTATGATGAGTTGATTCATAATTAAAACATTGGGAATTTATACTATCACAGTGATAGATGCTATCTCGAAATATTAGCAAGCACTCAGGCTGGGTAGATTAAACTTAATTTCCTCCCATGAGTATTCATATAAGGAAAAGCCTGAGCAACTCAGCTGGTGGGGGGGGGGGCTGAAAGGAAAGAAGTGGCAAAGTGACATGTATCTATATAGGATGGCAAACCTATACATGTCTATCTAGAAGTAAACCTTTCTTGGTTCAATAGGATTCACTCTGAGGAAAGTGTATTTGGGACTGCAGCCTGTATAAGATTATGTTCCAGTGTGTTGAATTATTAATATTAATTTGCTTATTGATGTATTAATTTTACAATATTTTTATTCTATCCTTTCCTGCTTATCCAAGGAGTTACTGACTATGACTGATATATTTCATTCACATCACAGAGTGCAATGCTCAGGCCATACAGTTGTGCTGGGCTTCCACTTCCACTTATGCTGAAGGCAACTTTCCTATGTGAATTGTGCGCCCATGGCTATTTAGTGGTCAAAGGAGGGCACAGGATACCTGGAGAGCATTCAGCTGCATGCCTGAAGCCAAAAGGAGACAGGACCCATTTCCCTCCCAGATTTCTGAGTATAGTGAAGATCTAGGACAGGGATGCTGTCCCACCCTCTGCCCCCACCACTGCAGTCAGACACTGTGTTGTTGCCCTATGCTGTTCCCCAGCCACTAAGTAGTTTCTCCCACCCATTCATGACCACTTACTCTTTGAAGCAGGCATAAGGAGGAGTAAGCATTGCACAAGGTGTAGTGGATGTAGACCCAGAGCAGTGTAGTGGTTTGACCATAGGGCCAGGGTTCAAATTCCAGCCCAGCCCAAGCAAACCCTATGACAGTTTTGCTTAAGGGTCACCATAGGTCAAAAATGACTTGGGGGCACACAACAATAACAAACTGGATGTCTGAGGGTATTGATATTGCCGCTTTAAGAGTTTACCGTCTTAATAAGACATATGTATGTAACCAGGTTACATAAATGTACATCAGCAACAGGACTCACAGGATTATAAGCAAATTAATCTATCTTTCTCCCTCCCTCTCTCCCTCCCTCGGTCTAGAGTAAACTAATGGATATGTAGTTCAAGTGATTGTTAACAAGTGCGACAAAAGTAATATCAAATCCTCTAAAGTCTTCATTAAAGCACAATATTCACAGCCAGGCATAAAATACCATCATGTACATCATCACTTCTGCCTGACTCAAGCACCACAGATGGCACAAGATGTGGAAGCTGATCCATGATATTTTAAGAAATTCTTACCTAAACCTTTATTGTGATGTATGTCATTACTGAAGACTCACCATCCCTAAGTCTCATTAATTCTCACATGTCATGGCTGACTTTTAAAATAATAAAAAATGGCCCTTAGAGGACCACAGTTTTGGGGAAAGGGCAGGATATAAATCTGTCTGTTTATCTATCTATCTATCTATCTATCTGTCTGTCTATCTATTAAATCCCAGTTTGGGATTAACATTTTAAAAATTACAAATATTTTCTTGTTATAAATTTCTTCCCTCACAAAAGATATGATGATAGTTCCAAACTTAAATCTCAGCATTGTATGTAGCTTTCCTGGTCTATTTTATAAAACACATTCCATAGAAGAGTTGCATCCTAATTCTTAGAATTAGCTCAAAGTCACAAACTAATGATCAGGTAAAACAAATCCACCACTGAAACCTACTGGGTGATCTTGGACAATTCACATTTTTCCAGCATCTAGAGGAAGACAAAGGCAAACCTTCTCTGAACAAATCTTGTCAAGAAAACCCCATGATTGGTTCACCTTAGAGTTTCCATAAGTCAGAAATAACTCGAAGGCATTCAACAGGATGTTGGGAAACTGGAGCGTGTCCCAAGCAGGGAAACAAAATTGTGGTCTAGAAACCATGCCTTATGAGGAGAGACTTAGAGAGCTGGGTATGTTTAGCCTTGAGAAGAGATGGTGAAGAGGTAATATGATAGCCTTGTTTAAATATTTAGATGTCATATTGAGGATGGAGCAACCTTGTTTTCTGTTGCTCCAGAGAATAGGGCCCGGAACAATGGATGCAAGCTACAAGAAAAGAGATTCCACCTCAACATTAGGAGGATCTTCCTGACAGTGAGAGCTGTTTAACAGTGGAACACACTCCCTTGGAGGGTGGCAGAATATGCTTCCTTGGAGGTCTTTAAACAGAGGCTGGATGGCCATCTGTCGGGGATAGAATCATAGAATGATACTTTGATTGAGAGTTCCTGCATGGCAGGTGGTTGGACTGAATGACCCTTGTGGTCTCTTCCAACTCTATGATTCTATGGTTCTATGATTCCATCAACAACAAGAGAATGGTGTATTTTGGGGTTGGAGGGTGATCTACTCATAGGATTCTAAACTATGCTGAACTGCATCTCTCATCATCTGGAAGGCTATGAGTAGCTCACCTCTGATTTAACAGTGATCATGTTCATAGCCCTCCTCAGCCATCATATTCACATGGTTGACCCTGGATCTACCCTGCCTACCAAAAGCTGCATGTGCCAGGCCTGAGCTGTCCTTCTGCCAAGCCAGAGCTGGCATACTGCAACACTACCATGTACTGCTCTGGCAGATAACATCGGCATGCCTGCTGTGCAAAGCATAGCACAAGATCACCCCACTGTGTTCCTGCTTCGCTACACAACTGCAAATCCTGTTTTACAATAGTGTAATGAACATGCACACCACCAGCAATTATGCCACTTATAATACTGCATATAAAATAGCTCCCTCATCTTCTCTTATTCTCATTTGCTTTGCTTCCAAATGGCTCTTTCACTCTCCCTTTGATATCATTCCCAATATTTATCCCTTTTGCTATGCCACTCCTTTCACATGGCACATTCTCTTCTTCATCCATTCAGCTGAATCTTTTCCTCTTTTACATCACAGACTCAGGACTCTCTCCTTCCACAAAACCATTCCTTTCAAACCAGCAAACTTCCTCCATCCCATCCATACAGACTCTTCTACATCCTTTAAATGATACATCCCTTAAATGACTCATCTGGAAGCACCTTGAGTCTCAAAAGTCTACAAGTTGGGTTTTCAGATCTGTAACATCCCATTCCCTGAATTTTCAGACCTGTGCCTTCATGGCTTCACAACAATGGGTCCTTGTGATGAAATGATGTAGGCAAAAGTTGGAAAGTGGGGCAGAATTGTTGCTGGGGCACATGGTTGTAGAAATGGGAACAAGGGAGAGAACCTGGCAAAATTTGTATAACTAGCTAACATGATAATACACATTCACATTCCACATTTGCTGGGGTTAGGGCCATAGAAGCTCTGTGAAAGTGAGAAAAAACACAGGTAAAGAAACACAATTCTTTTGACCTCACAGAATACCTCTCAAGGAATCTCTGGTCAACATCTGTCAGATACTGACCACAGAATTGTGAAGGAGGATGTAGAAATGCCTAGACAAGTACTTTCTTTAAGAATCTCTGGGTCCTCCAGCATGACTTCTGGCAGATGTTGACCATAGACTCATGGTGGAAGGCCTAGAGATTCCTAGAGAGAACATACAGTGGGCCCTTAATCCACTAGGGTTTGGTTCCAGGACCCTCCATGATTAACAAAATCTGTGGATGCTCAAGTTCCATTCAATATAATGGCATGTGTCCCATATATAAAGTGGAAAATCAAGGTTTGCTATTTGCAGTTTATACTTTTTTTTTTTTTTTGGAATATTTTCAAGCCGTGTATGATCAAATCTGTGGATAAGAAATCTGTGGATAAGGAGGGCCAACTGTATTAATCAGATCAGCAAAAGTCAAAGTTGCAAATGTGGAGGGCCAACTGTATAGCCAAAATGGGAATGTTGTGGGAGACACCCAAATTTGTCACAGCCTGGAAAATGGCAAAATATGCCCAATAGCTGACATGGTTGTTGTCATCCCTACCAAGGCTTGCATCCCACACAGTCTGACTTTATGCATGGCAGACAGGGAATTTCCCAGATCCTATGCTGATTCTGGGGTTTGAGGAATGTTCAGCAACACTCCTTAGGAAGGTTTCTTTTCCTCTAGGCATGGCACTTCTACATCCTTGTACATGAATTGTACAGCAAGAAGGCTCATTAGCTGTAATGCTGGCCCTCCACTCCCTGACTTGCTCCAAAAGGCAAAAGGGGCCCAAGTGCATATATCCACTGTTTCTCTCCTCAGTCCCCTCCCCTTTATCCTGCATGATGCACAAACACTCCCATTGTGCTCAAACTGTAACCAGCTGGGCATGGGTAGAAGTGGGCACCCATACTTTAAAGCCAATTCAGAGATAAACAAACTAACATTCTCCTCCTCAGCACTACTTGCCTTGAAACTTCTCTCTCCATCAGGAGAGACAGGGAAGCATAGCAATTCTCTGAGACTTCAGGCAGCTCCCAGAGACCTGGTAACTCTTGCCAGATAATTTATTTTTTGCTGTAACAGACAGCTATGACTATCCTTCTGATAATTTCTCATTCCCCAGAATTTGCCAGTTCAGTTTAGCTGATCAAAAGGAAGCATAGTGGCCTGCTTTTTGTGATGTTGACCTGGCTATCCTTCTTCATTATAATACCTTGAATGAAATTTGCACGGGACAGTCATTGCTTGTTAAATACTTCTGCTCAGCACAATTTGCTTGTCTCTCTGTGTTTCAACTGATGTCTTAAATGTACCTGTTGCTATATCATTGCTACAGCACTTGTACACATCAAAAAACTCTTCAATGAGTCAAAGTCCAAAGAGCTTCCCATTTTATTACTGTTGGATCCAGTAGTTTCCTTTATAAACCAAGCATGCTGGGCACCTAAGATACAAATAATGGTTTACTGCCACCTGCTGTGAGATAAAAATGTCTGTATGAACTAAGTAAAGCAGCTCAATTTGTAGGGCACAAAACAGCTCCATTTGAAGGGTATTTTCAGGGCTCCTTGCCCAACTCACTGATTCCACTTACTGTCTTATCTATTGCTTGAATCAGCATTTAAAAATTTCCTTGAAGCTATTTTGTACACAGTTAAAATAATTAAGGAATAGGGCATACAAGGGGAATGATATGCCTTTATTCTCAGTAAACGTTCCATGTCTGTAGAACAGCTATTTCCCCAAACTAGTGCCCATCAGATGTTTTACACTGTGACCCTTCCAATCATTCACACACAGCACTGGCATTGATAATATTGCTCTATAACACATCTGGAGATTTCAAGAGGCTACTGTAGAAACACAGATACCCAGAACAAAGAGAAAATGAGGAAAGGCAGCCTGATATTTACCAAAAAGGAAAAGAAAGCAAAATGAGTTATCTTAAGGTGTCGCAGTGCTTCTCTTCCCACAAAGCTTTTTTTTCTGCAACTAGCTAGCAGTTCTACCTTTACTAGCTGAATGCCACAGAAGACTGCGTCATTGGACTTACTTTGGACTTCTACTAATGTGAGTTGGTAAATGTCATTGCTCAGTGATCAGAAGATCTCTGTTTCTTGTGCATTATCCTGCCTCTGAGAAAAGCACCATTTTAAAAAGAGCGATTCTGGGGCTGCTCTACAGACCTTTAGCAAAAATATGTATGAAAATAAGTCAGTGACCAAACAGGAAAAAACCACCCCAGTGACAGAAGGAACTCCACATTAAGAACAAGTGGTTCATGGTCTAGCAAGCTGCATTTATCAGCAGGCTTATGCAGAACATACAAGGTAACTGCAACCAAAAAGATAAATTCCACAAAACATCATTTGCCTCTATATAAACAGTCAACTAGTGATTATCACTACCAAAACCACATACTGACCTTCAAATGAATTATGAGAAAAAGGTTGCTGGACACTTTGAGGCTGTACAGACTGGTGTTATACGCTGGCCTTGGGGCAGAGTGGGGGCGTGGTGTCTACATGACACACGTCCCAACACTGCCCTGATGCCGCCGTCATGCTGTGCATCTGACTGCATAACAGGTGGTGCCATGGCACTTCTTTGACACTGCATCCAGATGACACAGTGCCAAAAGGAGTGCTGGAAAGTGCCACTGCAGTGGTAAAGATTTTCCCTGGTGAAAAAAGGAGCGGCATTATGCAGTTCCTGTTAGTGTTGAGAAAAGCCAGATCGAGGCTGTGGCATGTAGTTGTTGCAGCCGCGATCCAGCACTGAAAGGGGTGCTCCAAAGAGGCAGTCTGTTTAACCCCTTTGTCAGCTCACATGCTTCAAGGGCTCAATGTGAATTTTGCTATTTTGTTCAATGGTTTGGGTTGATGTCAAGGTACTTCTTATACAAACTAATACAATCAATATCAAGAACCTGGCTTCCTTGGGCTCTGCCAGGGTCACATTATCCTAATGTAAGCCACTGCATATTCCTGTCCTTCCCCTCCATCTCTCTCTCTCTGTCTCTGTATGTGTGTGTGTACAGCACTCCAGATAGCATTAGGGCCCTGGATCTCTAATCACCATTTAAATTCCCCACAGTGTCCTGATTCACTATCACTCTGCAGCATTGTGAGAAAAATGTCCACCACTGATGAAAGCATTATCACTACATGCACTACATTTCCACCAGGACCCAGAGGTCAGTATTTGGGAAACTGGCCACATTAGTTGTGGGCTTTTGGGAGCTGTAGCATACACATATACACATACACGCACACACCAAATCTGAAGTTCTACTACAGTCAAAGACAGGGTCCCATGGGACACTTGGCTCAGGGCTCCTTTTAACCTGGAACCAGCCCTACAAACAGAGACTGATTTGGTCCTGTTTAATGAAATGATGTGGTTCTGCCATGCACAGTAACATAGTTGAAATTTCAAATAAGCACAGACTTCCAAGGTGACAGTTTTCAGAACATTCAGGAATCAGGATGGAAGAATTCTAAGAGGGTGCAAGCAGACACATGAGAGTGTTTGAACTGAAAAGAAAAATCAAATGCAAGATAATGTATACTTGCCAGAATACATCTGTTTAGTGCTAATACATAACTCTCTAGAGCCTGGTCTTTTTCTAAACTCCCTGGATATGATCATTGCTTAGAGCTTTGTTCTGGGGAAAGGTGGCTTCTGGCTAGCCACTGGCCACCCACTCACCAGAAGAACTCTATGCTCCTCTTCATTGGGCTTTGACTGCTCCTTCCCTGTTAGGAAAGGAAGGGATAAGAGTATGGAATGGAGTGAGTGGGTGGGTGGGTGGGGTGGGACTAAATCCAACAACATATTAGTGACCATCTGCTAGCATGACTGACATTCCTTCCTCTCTCTTCCTGCCCTCAGGGATTCTCCAACATATGTTCCACAATGTTTCTCAACCCTCTAGTAGATGTTTTGATGGTACATGGCTGCTGCAGAAAACATAGCAGTGGACTGTGATGTCTCCAATGGCAATGGAACAGTGCATCTGCTCTGTATTTTAGTGTGAACTTTGAATAGATCCAGTGCATCAGAAAGCTCTTAAGTTTAAGCTAAATCATGGAGCTGACATCGGAGCCACCAGTCTCTAGGGAAAAATATGGAATCAGCCCCTCCCAGTACTGCTGGCACAAGTAGTTCTGTCAATGGAACAACCTTTTGGATCCTGGCTATATTGCCCTGCCTAAAATTCTGCATTTCTAGCACAGTAGACATGTTTTGCAGTTCAGAAGAGAATTGGTTCTGGAAATACTCATTCTACATTGAAGGCCATATTTGATAAGGTCATGATACGCATGGGATCTCTCACTCTGTCTCTCTGAGCATCCTATTGTGAAATGAAATATATATTGAAATTCTTGTCTCTTGCTTGACTGCTGCAAGAAAACAAAACGAATCTAAATCTGAATGACAAATAATAGGAAAGGTAAAAAGAGTCCAGCTGGGACTGAGAACACTTTGATACAAAAACGTATAAACACATATACAATCACAGCAGCTGTAAGATGAAAGAATATCTGAAGGGTCAAGCAGCTGGATAATGCTGGATCATAACAATTACATCCGTACATTTTTAGAAGATTTGGCTGTTCAAACTGTAACAATTGCAGGGTAGGACTGGGTTCAAGGGCAACCAGGTTCTTCAAGCTCAATTTCCACTCTACTGGCCATCTTTTCATCTGCTAAGAGGAAGTTCTCTTTTGCAGAAGAAAGGATGCTTTGTTATATGGGAAAGAGATTCTGCACAGGGTCACAGAGGAATATGTGCTGATGTGAAATGCAATTATAATACAGCAGGGCCTAAGAAATGAGGAACCAGTGGCAGCTGATAACTTCTATGTTGGTGAGATTGTAAATTTGTGCCAAGTTTTGGTCAGAACTATGGTATCCATGCTTTGTACCTACTTGAGTGTCCATGCTTTGTACCTGGATAGTTCCTTTAAAACCCTCAAATGTTTCACTATCTCACTGACATGGAAATCCATAGCTGCTGTTGAGGGAAACAATGCTGATATATAACTGAAAGGAAATTAAAAAGCAATGCCAAGCAGAGTAGGGGTGCTATTAAGCTATTTTATTAGAGATATTTTAATATGTTGTATAGTGTATATTAATTTATTAATGTGCACCCAGCGTGGTGTTGTGGTTTGGCCTGGGACTCTGGGAGACCTTATCAAGAAGTGTGGCTGCCTGACTCACCGGGCCAGCCAATTTGCTGCTAGAAGGGGTGCTCAGAGGTTGCTGTGGCTTCTGCCTGGGTGAAACTACAACTTCTGGCATGCACTGAGAGCTGGATGTGGCTTCGGATTGGTTTGGCCACTGGAAAGTGCAGGACGTCCAGCCTTCCCATTGGTGGGTTGGTCGGAAAGGACAAGGAGTTCTTGCCACCTTCCCCATCAGTCCAGAGGCTTATTTCAGGCCACATGGCTGGGCAGAGGATACCATTCCACCTTGGATCTCCACAACTTCCCACACTGGTTTACTTCTGCAAGAGGATTGTGGGGCTGCTGTCACAAATTTCTGGGGGCAGTAGCAAGGGTCAGGCAACTAGTGGGTGTGGCTTCCAGATCAGGAGTCCCACAGGGACCCAGGGGCACTGGGATCATGGAGGAGTTACCATTGTGGGGGCATCCCCCAGTGACAAGGGGCAGAAATGCGAACATGCAACTACCTGGTTACCCCCTTTTGTCATCCCAAGGTCCGGCCGTGACTAAGCAATGGGGTTCATAGATCAATAGTCGGGTTGGTCGATGCCAAATCCTGATCCATGACCTGGGCCAACCCCACCTGTCAGCTGTATTTAATAAAGTTTTGGCCTTTTTTCTTCCATATGGTGGTCTCTGTGCATTCCTTTATGCAGCACCCGCTCCGCTGCAAAATCCTATTATAGGGTAATCATGAATCAGTCATCTTGAGGGGAGACATGATCATCATCATCATCTTCATCATCATCAGGCATATGATGATGATGGTGGTGATGGTGGTTGTGGTGATGATTTGCAGCAGCATCAACATATGTGGCCCTTTACAGGTAAAACAACAACAAAAATTGCCAGTCCTGCCAAAGGTGTAGAATCTAAAATAACATCAGTCATGTTTGTCTGATGCAGCAAAACAACAATAAAAACAAGGTGGAACAGCAAATTGTGTCTCTTCCCATCCAAACCTAGGTGCAAAATTATTTTAAACTATTCTAACCAGTTTTAATTTATCTTTCTATCTTGTTACATTGTTGAACATTTTTTCTTTTATTGACTTTGCTGCACACTGGCATGAGATCTCTAGATAGCAGAGGGGATACAAATAAATGAATTAAAAAAATGGTCCTCAAAGCCAACCAAGTTATTCTAGCACAAGAAGAAGGAAACTCCACAAGCACCCCTCCCCATCCCTCGAATTAGGTATGCAACCAATAACCATTTTCAGCCCCTCTATATTAATAATAATAATAATAATAATAATAATGTTTTATTTATAGCCCGCTCCTCTGTATCCAATCGGAGCGGGTTACATCAATTAAAAAATGCAAGATAAAATATACATGACCCATACCCAACCATGTATGTAGAGAAATCCTCATCCTGCCTACCAGTCAATGGCAGCCTTATTCAGACACATAAAAGTGGGAATTGTAATTGCTGTAATGAACAGTAACATTATAAAGAACTTCTTTACTGTAAGAGCTGTTCAACAGTGGAATAGATTGCCTCAGAGGGTGGCGGAATCTCCATCTTTGGAAGTTTTCAAACAGAGGTTGGATGGGCAGCTTTCAGGAGTGTTTTAGTTATGTATTCCTACATGGCAGGGGATTGGACTGGATGGCCCTTGCGGCCCTTTACAACTCTAACATTCTATAATTCTTAGATCATACAACCTTAAATTCAGAAAATATACTGCAATGAATATGTCATTGCCATCAATGGCCATTCACAACACTGTTGAAGGTGATTGTAGAGATATCCTGGCATTTGTAATTAATACATACGCAGCAAGAAGAATGTTTAGATAATATTACAGAAAGCAAACTAAAGAGGAAAAACTGATGGAGGGCATATACTGATGTTAAAGGCCTACACACTACTAAAATGAGTGGATAATTTATTTTCTGATAGGAATACAAAAGAAAGAAATTTAACCATGAAGCAAACACTGCAGGAACAAAAGGTCACAGCTATAGTCCTAGGAAGTATTACAATTGTAAAATTACTGTATACATAAAAATGCCTCAGAAAAATTGATCTAATAGGCTGCTTTGCAATTTCTGCACAAATAAGTATATTAAGAAGAAACCAAGATCAACATTATGCACTGTACTAATAAAGCTCCAGTTGTGTCCTAGGCACTGCAAAGAATATAGAAGATATCTCTTGCGAGAGATATTAGAAATTACTTGTAATTTTTGAAAGGACTTGAAATATTGACATTATAAGCATAGCATACATTCTTTACTTTGTTTCTACAGTGCTGGAAAGCTGAACCTGTATTTAAAACAGTTTTTAAAAAACCCACACAATATACTGTATGTGTTTCACTTGTTCACTGATCCCCCTTTCTATAGCCAAAATTGTAAAGCCTAATTGATATCAAGCATCCAAAAAATTTCCCTAACAAATTATGCTACAATTTTAAGGACTCCCCCTGCCCCAGGTTTGTATCAAAGTTGTAACATTTTGTGGAGCTACGAGGAGAAAGTATAATTATAGGGGCTGGTATTCCTTACTGCAGTTACAGATTCATAACCTAGAGTTACAGATCTGTAACTGCTCTTTATTAAGTTTTACTGTAAGATAATATAAATGCCCATCCAATCCAATTTAACCATCAGCAGCTGCAAAGGCAAAGGAGGTCTCTTCAGCTGCCAATTGGGGTGCAAGGAATATCATCTTTCCAGCACTCTCCCACCAGAAGCAAGGCTGCAACAATCAGAAGCAGAACTTTATCACAATCCCTTGTAGTAGCTTCACTCACAGGTGGAACGAAGCTGGAAAAATGATCCTCTTTGTGCCCCAGCTGGCTGCTGAACAGACCTTCTTTGCCCACTGCAGCTGCTGGTTATTAGAGCAGTCTCGGGGAGTCCAGCATTACATTACTTAGTAGCCATTCTAGCATATCAATAATTGTTTTTTGGTTTTTTGTTTTTTTTTAAATACTGTGCTATGTATGATACTCTCAAAGTTCTGCAACATGTCTCTGCCTATTTTGGTTCCCCTACCATCACTCTGCCATATTGGTCTACTGCCCCATCTCAAAACAAATGGAGAAAGCCTAAAATTATAAAATTTACTTTGTGGATAATCACAACTTTCAAGATCTTATTGGATCCATACAGGTCTAAAGAGACCTATCGTGTGGAGAATAAATCCTTTACCCCAAGGCAAAGCATGTCAAGGAAAACATTGGGGGTTGGACTGGATGGTCCTTGTGATTTCTTCCAACTCTATGATTCTATGATCAGCTGTGGATCTTATGACTAATATAGCAACAGCACACCAATTTGAAAGAAAATACAGTTGGCCCTCCACATTTGCGGCTTTGACTTTTGCGGATTTGATTAATATGTTCTCTCTAGGAATCACTAGGTCTTCCAGCACAACTCTGCTAGAAGTTGACCATAGAGCTGTGTTGGAGAACCTAGAAGTTTCTAGAGAAAACACTTCTCTAGGCTATTATAGGTCCTCCACCATGAATCTATGATAAACTTCTAACAAAACTGACCATAGAGCTGCACTGGAGGATCTGGAGATTCCTTGGAAGGTGTTCTCTTAGATAAAAAGAATAATGGTTTTTTATTTGTAGTTTTTTCTCCACATTCATGGGGGTCCTGCACCCATAACTTCACTTCACCCAACACTTTACTGAACAGTAAAATGTTCACAGGATGACCAAATGTTGCTTTCAGCTATAAATCCTTCATCCTGATAACCAGGGCCTTCGTGTGCCCAAACAACCAGCAGTCCCTGATGCCGTCTATGTCCCTCTGTTAATCCGTTTATAAAATTTAATAATAATAATAATAATAATAATAATAATAAAAAGAGTAAGGTATGTCCCTCTGTTTCTGCTCACCAGCTTAACCTAGCAAATTAAAGAAGGTACACAATACAAATGTTCAACAGAGAAATTTATATTAAAATAGTGGAGAAACATAGCTTAAGTTGAAAGAGTCCCTTTTAAAAAGAATGCATCCTGGCAAGTGATGAAAAATGACTGAAACACAAGGATATCATAAGTAATTACAATGTAAACAATGCTGTGCTTATATGCTTGTCTTTTCTGATACTGGTGAAAGGTACAGTATAGAGGAACATCTCTTAGGAAGAACCCCCACATTGTTTGGGAAAATACAAAACACCTACACCTACCCTATGTCAAATGAACACTGGTACCATACTTGAAACGCATGAAGTGGGCCCACACATTTCCCAAGAATGTGGCACAATCTTGTATTGGTTTGGAAATGTGTCTTTCATTTTATAGATAAGCAGTGAGTGGAGCTGCCATGTAGTAGCAGCAACAACTGTAAGAGTGATAAGGTGGACCATATATCTAATATAACATAATCTGCTACATTCCCCACTCTCCCCAACACTTCAATCTTTGCTAGCTGATTGAGAGTGCAAAGTAACTGGTAGGCTTCAGTATGTTGTTGTTTATTTAATTAACAATGTTGTTGTTTAGTTCATTCATTATCATTGTATTTTTACTGTTGAAGATTGGGAAGGGTAAGGAGAAAGTGGCAACAGTTGGATTTTCTGTTCTGGGTCCCAAAATAATTTGATGAGCTCTAAGTATTGTGCACAATGATGTGGGGGTGGGGATAGAACATTCATTGCCCTGCATCAGGCAACAAAATACTGTGAGATGGCTCTGTTGCTATAGTGAAAGAGTTTATACACAAGTACGTCACTTTGATTGTTTGGTGCTAAGCCATCACAAAACTATGAAGAGTCAAAAATTTCTTCTTATATCCCCAGTACATCACCACCACCATCACTATCATTATTGTCATTTTCATTTCAAGCGTGGGAGACTAAGCAATGGCTGGATATTATATAGAAAAGGGACTGCTGATTTGCTTTTCAAAACAATATATATAATTGTCTTTTTATGTGTTATCTTCTCACGAAGTTTCTGCTTCACTGCCTTGTTAAGCAATCTTTAGCATGTCGTGCTGTGTCATGCACATGGAAAAGTTCAGCAAGCAGGAAAAGCAACTTGATAAGGTGAAAAGAAGATACACTTTTTAACTTTGGGGGATGACACTTTCCCTTTTGCAGTACAAGAAGAGACTTGTGCTTTTCATCAGTTACATAGTTTAGATATATTTTAACATTCAGACTGACCAATTTAAAGTGATCTCTAAAACACTAAATACTTGAATAACATTTTCCAGATGTTTAAATTAGACTCTGTTGGGACTAAACATTTACATTCATTTTAATTTATATGCTATTACATTAGAATGTCAAATTAAATTAAAGAGGGATTTAGGGATAAGAGTAAAGAAGGATTTGTATTAGGTGAAGGAAGAAAGAACTAGACATGGGTTACCATTGTTAAAGGAAATGGAATAGGTAAGAAACCATGATTGGAAGATGGCTTCTTTCCTTAAGCCTAGTTTGTCCAGGTTCTTATATAATGAGTAATTAAAGTTTGTAGAAACGAGTAAGACTTTCTGATCTCCTGCAGGTCACATTAGAGGAGAGGAGGGGAAAGGGAAAGGAGCACACATATCTTGAAACTCATTCATAAGAGGCCCTGATATTAAAACATAATTGTTGACAATTCCAGACACCAGCTTTCAGAATCTCCCAGACACATGGCCAGCATAGTTCTGGGAAGTGTCATACAAAAAAGTAACCTCTCCAAACTCTACTCAATAGAAATGTGTGCATTTGTTTTCAATGGTTCTGAATCCACTTCCATGCCAAAGTTTCTATCTTGTATTGTGAGGAGAAACTAGAAAAAACTTCTAGGCACTTGGTTAAAGGGGCCTGTTTACCCAGGCTTTTAAAAAGTAAAGGATATTGATTTGCCACTTATCTCTCCTGGTTTATAAGCTTAAAGCTGAAGGTTGCACTACATTGGACCCCCCCCCTTTTTTTTTTTTTGCCAGACCATGTGTGAGGGAGAGACATTCACATATTTTACCTGGTTTATCTATTAAAAATACTAACACACAACAAACTTGGTTGTATACTCTACTAGCCTTCCACAATCCCATTCTTTCTAGATGTGCCAGACTACAATTCCTAGTAACACTGGCCAGCATAACTAATTCTCTTTCATTCAATGAAAGTAGTAAAAATAGCTGCAATGTTGTTGCTAATAATGTTTTTTAGATACTATACTGTAAGATATACTTTGCAATAGATATGGAATTACCATAAATAATTAAGACTTCATTGTTGCAGTGAACAGACACACATGTTTTTCTTTCAGCTTTAGTTTTCTAAGACAGCACACCCCTTAAATACTTACTACGACATAATGTGAATTTACTGCTAGCTTGCTACTGAAGAGGAAGAAAAATGGATTTTGAATATCTGGTCATGTAGCTAAGAGGAAATCCTGAATACCCTGAAGGCACCCATCAAATCTTGGAAGCTGAGCAGACAATAACTCCCAGCTACCAGCTACAAAATGCTTAGTACTCTATCCCACCAGGGAATACCAGATACTGTAGGCTATATTCATAGGAACACAATGACAAACCACATTTGAGTATTCCCTGTCTACGAAAATCCTGTGAAATTCTTTGGGTCACCATAAGATGACAAACAACTTGAAGGCACATATGCATGTGTACATAACTTAAAAGGACATACATCACTGAAAGACACAATCAGACAACAAAAGGTCTATTATGGTCAGCATACTATTAGGTCACATTCACTGTATTACTTAGGCCTGCTTACAAGTCACTGCTGGTGATATGGCCCAAAGCAAATGCCAGCTTACTGGGAGCTCACATAGACTAGTAGGCACTTCACAGCTGGTGTTTACTCTCAAGGTATTATATTATGCAGTGATATTCCTGCAGGAGGGGAAGGGGAACACTATTTTCTTCTCATCAAAGTGTGTGCTCTCAAAGGTCACCAAAAGCATCCAACACCCTCCCAAACATGGCTTCAGAAGGAATAAAATACAGTCACATTTTCATGTGTCTCTAAGTCAGAACTTGTCATGACATTACACAATTAAAAGCCCATGCACATTCATTGTCAGTAGACTCTGTGAGGAAGCTGGCTTCTAAGTTGCCTCAGGCATTCCCAGAGCTCTGACATGGATTTATATCAAATATTGGTAACAGGGGATGTCAGCAGTTTCATTTCCCTGAGTTCTGTAAGGACTCTCTCTTTAAAAACTAGCTCTACATACCCCAGGAGTAGGATGAAAATACTAATATGAATGGGCACTATGTTAGTTTTTTTTAAAATCCATCTTGCACACTGCTATGTTGCAATCCTTTTACCATTTCTTAGCACAGTACCCATTACTAACAAAGGAAAAAGGTACATAACTATTGAGACCTCAGGAGCAAAAAAGAAAAGAAAAGAAAAGAAAAGAAAAAGAAAAAGAAAAGACAGAAAACTTTTAGGCTGAAATTCCACACTTATGTAGGAAAGGGGAAAACCTACTGGGACTTACTCCTAACTAAACGTGGCTATATGCCACGACATGTGGTGTCTTTCTTTTTAAAAAATAAAATAATTAAATTTGGAAGTGTCATTATTGTTTAAAAATATTTAGCAGAAAGGGTTCCTTAAGTAATGATTTTTCACTTTCAGAGTAGAGCATTCATATGTTGTTTTTAATACTGGCA
Organism: Urosaurus nigricauda; assembly: GCA_034509955.1. Taxonomy (NCBI): domain Eukaryota; kingdom Metazoa; phylum Chordata; class Lepidosauria; order Squamata; family Phrynosomatidae; genus Urosaurus; species Urosaurus nigricauda. The sequence goes on from JAOEGL010000002.1 coordinate 34,779,246, forward strand.
GTCCTCCACATTTGCTGCTTTGACTTGTGCAGATTTGATTATTCACAGATTTAATTGATATGTTTTTTTTCCAAGGGATCTGTAGGTCCTCTAGCATGACTCTGTTGGAAGCTGACCATAGAGTCACTGTGGAGGACCTAGATATTTCTAGAGAAAAGACTTCTCTAAGCATTTTAGGTCCTCCGCCATGATTCTGTGGTCAGCTTCCAGCTGATGTTGACCACAGAGTTTCAGTGAGGGACCTTGAGATTCCTGGTCTCTCAATTAACAACCAAACAAAACAGCATTTTATTTCTGATTTTTCTGCTTTCACAGGGGCCCTATGCCCCTAACCCTAGAAAATGGGGAGGATCCAATGTACTTGTTTATAGCGTAGTAAGTACTAATCATAGCATCACTAATACTGCTAGAAGTTATTCTCTTTTATTAGAGCAATTTTTTTCTGGTCCTGCCATCTGATGTATTGTGCTTTTAAGGTGCAAGTATATGCATGCTTACTCAGACTTAGGAGTTTATCACACAACGGGAATTGGAAGTATAATCCAAAGGCAATCTGAATGCAATCATGGGGTTTCGTGTGATTGCGTGAAAGCTGATCACACACATTTTCAGGCAATGAGAAGTCCTTCCAAACACAATCATGGGGTTTCGTGTGATTGTGTGAGAAACTATCACACACAATTTCGGGCAATGGGAGGCAATTTTGGGCAGTTCCGAATGCAATGCAGTAGTCAATACGCAATCACGTAAATTAGCTGAACTAGCAAATTTACTCAATTCCAAACTGGCCTCTTTTCCATTTCTTTCGAAATTGAGAGAAATTCTTCCTGTGTGATAAACTCCCTAGTAAATCCTAAGTAGGGTTACTCCATAGTAAGAATATTCAAGACTAGAGTAGCACAATATTGCTTTGTATCAAAAGAATAAAAGTAGGAGGTCTCTTAAAACAAAAAGCTGGGGAGCCATTTGCAAAACCATTTGACTTTCTTTATGGGAGACCTGAGTCCTGCTCCACTGTGGGATTTTTTAAAAAAAAATACTATTGTGAAAACACATTCTGGTTTAACAAAAGATGCCACCTCTGACTGCTTCACCACAACTGTTGCCAAGGAAACCATATTCTCCTGTTCTCTTCTTCCTTCTTTCTGATTTTCTTTTCACTATCTCAGCATCCTTTCCCGCAGAGGTGGGAGGAGAGGGAAAGAGGAGCCACATTTCCATGGTGGATGACAGATAAAGGAAAACATGATGTCTTCAATGCCTGTACAAGCCAATTCAGCATTCCAATAATATAACAAATCAGAAAGATTTCTTGCCATCAGGGAACCTGGAAATCATAGTCTGCAACTTTTCATTCAACCTATATTGTTCCATGAATTAGACACACTGAGATCTCAATAAATGAGAGCATGAATTGCATGGTATATCCACTATTTCTAAGTGGAAGACTGCAGATATCTCTTACAAAAAAGCAAACAAAAAAACAGTACATGCCTAATCATTAACTGTTCATAATCTGATATAATGTTAATTCTGATTTTTTAAAAATAAATAAATAAAAGCATAGGTGTGTTTGGGAAGGTCAATAAGCTGCTTGTTGTTGTTGCTGTTATTGTTGTTGTTGGCCTTCAAGTTGTTTCAAACTTATGGTGACCCTAAAGGAAAACCTATCATGGGCTTTCCTTGGCAAGGTTTGCTCAGAGGATGTTTGCCATTGCCTTCCCCTGAGGTTGAGAGCATGTAACGTGCCCAACGTCACCCAATGGGTTTCATGGTCAAGCTGGAAATCGAACTCTAGTCTCCAGAGTAAACAAAATAAATTCTGGAATCAGCTACTTACGGTTGCCAGAATGAAAGCTAGAAACGCCTCCTGTATTTTTAATGGTTAGTATAAGGCCCATTTAAGCAGGTGTTGCTTGTTAGGTGATTGTGCTGATGCAATTCCCTCTTCTGCACAACCATTGAAGGTAGGGCAGCTGGGTCCAGTTTTTATTCTGGCAACCCTATCTGAACTACTATAGCTTATTTATTCCAGTTAATTCTCATGGTGCTCCAAGGAAGATTGCGATAGAGTGTTGTCCAGGACATTTTTGGTTAAAAAAAATGCAGGGCATAGGAGACTAATTCTGATTCTGGACTTTTAACCACTCCAGAATTTCCCACAACACTGGCTGAAATGCTTCTTAGAAAATAGAGCATACTGGCTTAACCCAATCCTAGAGGTGCTTCTTATAAAGGGGATGTTAGCGAAATAAGGCCCAGGCCACAGAGCCCATCTTGACAGTCTGAATTACCATAAGCCTAACTGTCATGTGCCTTTATAGACAAGTAAACAGCCTTGAGATTTGGGAAACTGTATACTGAGAACCTAGCTTTTTAATATTAAAAAAACCCTTAAGAATATCTAAACATGGTTCTTGTATTATGCAATGGCTGTAATTCAAACACATTCAGTAGCACTTACCACCTGGAAGTTATGTAGATGGAAGAAAAGAGGTGCAGTGGTTTTTTTTTTTTTTTTTTTTTTTGGTTTTTTTAATTCCACATGTCTGTATCAACTTGCATAGTACTAAAGTCAAGATGGGTCTGGCCTGTGTTTTGAGATCTGCTAGGGAGGCCTTTCTTTCTGTCCAACCACCCTGGCAGGTACATTTTGTGGGACACACAGGAGAGGGTCTTCTTGGTAGCTGCTCTAAGGCTCTATAATTTCCTTCTCAGAGAGGCTAGACTGGCATCCTTCTTGCTCTCTTTCTATAATTAGATTTTTAAAAAAATCATTGGCAGGCCTTTACTCTCTCATATTATTTTTAGGGGAAACAGGCTTAGTATAAATTGTTGTTGCTAAGGGTTTGTATTTTTAGCTCATTTTAATTTTGAGTTAATTTAATTATCAGCCCTGGTGGCACAGTGGTTAAATGCCTGTACTGCAGCCACTCACTCAAAACCATAAGGTGGCGAGTTCAAGACCAGCATAAGGGCTGAAGCTCGACTCAGGCTTGCATCCTTCCGAGGTCGCTAAAATGAGTACCCAGATTATTGGGGGGCAAATAGCTTACAATTGTAAACCGCTTAGACACTCATTAAGGGTATGAAGCGGTATATAAATGAAGCTGTTTGTTTTAGTTTTAACTTTTATATTCAGCAAATTTTGTTTTAACTGTTGTATCCCACTTCCTGAGTGAGCCAGCATGGCACAGTGGTTTAAGAGTGTTGGCCCACAACTCTGGTGACCCTAAGGTAAACCTCTCATGGGATTTTCTTGGCAAGATTTGTTAAGAGGGGGCTTGCCATTCCCTGAGGCTGAGAGCATGTGATTTGCCCAAGGGCAACCAGTGAGTTTCACGGGAATCGAGCCTTGGACTCCAGAACTGCAGTCCAATACTCAAATGACTACACCATGCCGGCTCTCAAATCCCACTCCAGTCCCTTTCCCCTGGGTTTTTTGTTTGTTTGTTTGTTTGATTTTTGAAAGAAAGGATAATACAGTGTGATTTGGCTTTTATTTGTGCTCTGCAAGTTGCACTCAAGAATTAAAATGTGTTAGAAATTAAGAGTTAAAAAGTTCCTATTTGTCTTTATAACAGAGAGAGAAATATTAAATGTGCAGCATTGAATTTTGTATCTGGGCTTAGAGCCAGCCAACTCAAAACAAGAGATAAGAAAGAAAACCTAGCTGGACTCTTATGACGTATTACATTCCAGCATGGCTGAAAAGGAGCAGGGGACACAAAGGCAATATTAATTTCTCCAAGAGAGAAACTAGCACATAACAGTGGCAGGAAACCAAGGAAGGAAGCCAGACAACTCATTATTGATCTCCCAACACAGCTCAGTTTTGGGTGCAATGATTCCATTCCCTAACTAGACAAGGCAAGGCTAAACAACTGTCTGCAGTAGTAATAAAAGCTGGCAAATTGTCTAATGGACAAAGTTTTAAAAGCTGCTGAATGTATGAAATCTAAAGAATGAGTAAGAATGAGCTACAAAATACTTAAATTGCTTTGTTTTAAAATTCCTGAATGGATGCAACGGGCCATATGTGATGCTCATGAGTCACAAACATTGTGGAAATTCATGTTGCTTACCACAAAAAGGAGAGATACTATAAGAAAGCATGAATTCAGATTATGCAGTGCCTATAATGTAATGTCTGCAAAGATAATATGCCTGGTTTGAAATATCTATATATGATATGATGAACCTCCACAAGGACTGTAAAACTGCATGAGCTAATTGTTTTACTTAATAAAATTATAAAAGAGATAATGTTTAAAGTTTATTCTTCTGTAATATAAATTTACTGAAAGTCCAAAGCTTCATTAATTCTTGAGGGGAATGTTAATATTGATCATTGGACTATGACTCTGGATACCAGGGTTCAAATTCCAGCTTGACCATGTTAAACCCACTGGGACCTTGGGCAAATTACACTATCTCAGCCTTAGAGGATAGCAATGGACAAACAAAGCTTGCCAAGAAAAACCCCATGATGGGTTCACCTTAGCATTGTCGTAAGTCAGAAATGACTTGAAGTCAAACAACAACCTATTAGACCAGTGTTACTCAAAGTGATGTTTTCTGGGCAAATACTGATCCATAAATCATTGGATGCTGTTTTCTGGAGAGTGTCCAGGGAAGAAAGAAACAATGGTAGCCAACGAGCCCAAATATGGTGCAAATCTCTACCACATTGAGGAAAAAAATCCACTGGCTAAAGAAGCACTGTGCTGTACTCAACAATATCTGTACTGTTCTTTACAATATATACAGACAAGCATAAGACAGAGTCTTCAATCCCTCTAAAAAGAGAGGGGTGGGGGAACCACACCTGTTTCACAAGGGTGAACAATGTGATTAACTACATGGTCTTCAGAGATATTATGAAAACTCTTTCTGGTAAATGAGATTTTCTTTCTGGTAAATGAGATTTTGAACATAAATTAATTTTTAATTAAAGGCAGTTTTAAAACTGGATATTAAAATTGTTTTCCATTGGCTTTAAAGAATGTTTTCATCTCACAATGTACAACACCTTGGGGAAGACTGGAAGACAGAAGCAAAGTAATGATAACAACAGCCAATAAGCCTCTCCTTGTAAAAGGAATCTGAAACCCCTGTCATTCAATGCTGTTCCTACTCTACTGTAACCCACATTGTTCTCAACAAGCCTTACTCTCTAGTAAGAAAATTTTAAGTTATACTCTTAAGTGGCTTAAACTGAGACATAACTCTTGCCAGGTTACAGAGTGAGTCAAAATACACCACCTGTGGTCATCTTTTTAAAACATCTTAGAAATAAGCCGAGTCTGGCATCACTAAAATTACCTAGTGTATCCATAATGCAGAATTTAATTAGTTTGACACCATTTTGAACCACCATGACCCTATCCTATAGAATCTTGGGATTTGTAGTTTGGTGAGATACCAGACCTCTCTGATCAGGCTTCTAATTACCAAATTACAAATCCTAGGATTCCACAGGATAGAGCCATGACAGTTAAAGTGGAGTCAAACTGCTTCATTTTTGAAGTTTGGAAGGGCTGTTAGTATCAAGGAAGATGAAGAAGACAAATTTATGATGACTCAATGCTTGAAGGAATAGAGACTAACCACAGATAGAAGCAAGGACTATCTGTTTCTAAACTTAAGGACTCAACGGATGGGCAGCTCCGTGCTGCACATTTTTGTCCTGAGTTGGTGCTCCAGCATTCGCACATTGCATCACCAACACGCTGCCAAAAAGAAGCTGCCTAGAGCGGCTTCTTTTTTGTGGCGCCGCAAATAGGAAAGGGTGCAGCCATGATGCCACTTTCTGCCAGTGACATCTGGACGCTGTACAGTGCGTGTGTCATCATGGCACCCCCCCCCCCATGTGGACGGGAGGCATGCGGACGCTGTGCACTCCCGAACCCTACTTTTGGGCCCAGGGTGCCACAAAGCACCTGTTTGTACCAGGCCTTAGAGATCAGATCTAGAAGTGCTAGAGCAATCAGATTGCCCTTTAATGGCTATTGTACTCTTCAGAATAATATTAATCCAATAAAGATAGAGTAATCCAGGGTTCTTACTATTAAAGTATAATACCTTTTGTCTGTTTCTGTTTGTGTTTAAATTGTCCTAGAAGCACACTGTTTAAAGAGTTGTTCTGTGGTTTTCCATTACTATCTATGTTATATGTTCATTAATCCCACCTAGAAACATGTTTTATGTTCTTCTAGTGGTGATAGATTGACTAATCCAGCACATGCTTTGCAAGGCATAGCTTTCTAATGCTTAGCATGAATCATAGTGAAATGGCCCTGACCAACCTGGCCAAGGTCATTCTAATGCCTTTCATCCTGTTGTGTTCAATTTTGCTGAACAGACTGCACTTCAGGAATGCTGGTACAATCACTCAGAGAATTTCTGGTAACTGAAAACTTGGCAACTTAAAAAAAAAATCTTAAATTTCAGCCCTGGCATTTAGTTGCCTAGTTCAGACAGAAGCAAACATGTATTATTTGATAAAATGTTGACACTTTCTGGCATGTAATCAGGACTTTATCCATTATTGATTTGAAGATATAGTTGAGATTTCCAGGATATGACCATAGCGATCAAGTATGTCCAGAGGCACCTTTGATATATTGATTTGAAGATAAATAGCCTGAGATTTCCAAAATATGACCACAGCAATCAGGTATGTCCAGAGGCATCTTTGTCCTTCCCTTGCTCCAACCCAAACTTCTAAACACAAAATTCTCAGGCAATAGCACACGTTTCTTAAATGGAACATGGAGAGAAGCTCTTCCTGGTTTTCTTGTTGTGAACCATTCAGCAGCATTTTCATTTTTCTGTCTGTGTCCTCACTTCAGTGTCCCTTGGCTTCACTACTATCTCAGCCTATCCAGCTATTCCAGGGTTGTAACTATGGGTAGAGCCAATCAATCTCCCCTCCTACGAATTCTACCACACCCTCATTAAACTTTCCCAGTCCCCAAATTTATAGCATTGCTGAGAGTAAGACATTGAAAATCATTCACACCAAGAATTCTTATATTTGCTTTATTAAATACAGCTGACAGGTAGGGTTGGCCCGAGTCATGGGTTAGGATCTGGCATCGACCAACCCGACTGTTGGTCAATGAACTCCATTGCTCAGTCATGGTCGGACCTTGGGATGACAAAAAGGGGTAACCAGGTATTTGGATACAATATTGGATACACTTTCCCTTAGTAATTTTTCTTGCCCTTAGGAACAAAAAAATGCAAATATCTGGCAAGCTAGGTATGTGTGTCCAGCAATTTTTCTATATTAAGTAAAATTACATAGCAACTTATTTTGGCCAAAAAGACCCCCTCCCCGCTAAACAATGCATAAAATTTAACCATCATGACATCCCCATCTGCACACTCAGTGAACATGAAGTGAAGGGAAAGGGGAATTAGCGGTGGAAAGGATATTGTCCTCTTTCAAAATACAGTAACTCTTTTTAACATAAAAGTTTTCAATACCACCTTTTGTTGGATCCAGAACAGGAAAACAACAAATGTACTTTCTTTTGTAAATGCTTGAAAAATAGATTAGAAGGTTTTTTTTGGGGGGGGGGGGGGGTTGGGGGGATGTTGATTCCTAGTTGCCCCAGTGAACATGGCCACAAGTATTCTGGAAAACTGTCATGCAGAAATTCTGCCTGTCTGCAACAGCCAGAATCCAAAGAACCATTGAGTTAATATTCTACACCTAAGTTATCTTTGGGCCTGGGCAACTGAAATAACTTCTGTCTAGTTTTATTTAAATTTGTATTCATCAAAGATTTTCCTCTCCTTTTATATCTTACAGCACAGCAGTGCTGATTTATTAATGAACCATTTCTACCATCACTGACATGTGATTTTTTTCTCCCTCTGTGTGTCAGAGGTGAGAATCATGCAGCCTTCTCCACCTTGTTGCTCTGAAGCTCCTGTCAGCATATTCATTGTTAAGAAATGTTGAGAGCTGCAAGATGCCCACCCCTGCTTTATGTGATCACCTTTGAGTGTATGTGAAATTTACACCACATCGATACATGGGCCCTTGGTATCCACTGGGATTTAGTTCTGGGAACCCTCTGGATACCAATATTTGTGGATGTTCATGTCCCATTAAATATAATGGTATAATCAAATAGTGTCCCTTATATAAAATGACAAAATCAAGGATTGCTTATTGGCATTTATATTTTTTGACTATTTTCAAGCTGTGGATGGTTGAATCCATGGATAAAGAATCCATGGATACTGAGGGCTGACTGTACACTCAGCAGCACTTTCAATAAATTCCAAAGAATCCCTAAAGTGGTCTGGGACAGGAAACTGATTATGGCAATTCAGGGCCAGCCCTACCATAAGGCAAAAAGAGGCAGCTGCCTGAGGCAGCAGATGTTGTCTATCATCTAGTTATCAGTTGCTTCACTTGTTGTTGTGATATTTCTACTGCCATGTTTGGGCCAAAGTACTTATAGAGATGCAGCTCAAGGTATCTGATGTGGAGGACCAGCAATCCCAGCTCCACCCCCCACCCCAAGTGCCTGGGACCAGTACTATATTTGGGCCCTTTGGCTACAATTGTTTCTTTCTTTCCTGGAAACTCTCAAGGGACTTTGGGCCAATGGCTTGGGGACTGGCACTGGCCCATGTACAACTATATTTGAGTAGCAATGGTTCATTGGTCCTGACTGCTATGCAACCTGATCTGGTTGGGAGGAGGGGAACTGATTTGCTGCTTTCTTTCAGGTAGCAAAATGCTTTGGCCAAGAACTGTGGAAAAAGCCATTGAGAGTGAGCTTGATCACACAATCCCCCCCCCCCCCCCCCCGCCATTTCTTTCTGCACCAGGAATCAGGGGAATCAGGATAGAATCACAGAATCACAGAGTTGGAAGAGACCACAAGGGCCATCCAGTCCAACCCCCTGCCATGCAGGAACTCTCAAGAAAAACATCCCCTACAGATGGCCATCCAGCCTCTGTTTAAAGACCTCCAAAGAAGGAGACTCCACTACACTCTGAGGGAGTTGTTCCACTGTCAAACAGCCCTCACTGTCAGGAAGTTCCTCCTAATATTGAGGTGGAATCACTTTTCCTGTAGCTTGCATCCATTGCCCCGGGTCCTTTTCTGTGGAGTAGCAGAAAACAAGTTTGCTCCCTCCTCAATATAACATCCCTTCAAATATTTAAACAGGGCTAGAGTATCACCGCTTAACTTGATAGGATGCATGCGGTTCATAGTAGCTCCGTAAACTAAGCCCTGGGCCTTCAGTTCCCTGCAGTAGGGACATGAGGTCCACCTGCATGCAGCATTATTTCCTTGCTGTTTTCACATTACAGGTAAGATACCAAGTGACCAGCTGGTGCCACCAGATAACTAAGAGATCATTCTACATTCTGGCTTGTTTTCATAACATTAGATATTGAAAAATGCTGAGTGATAGGATAGCTTGAGTGATTGAGGGATCTTTTGGATGTAAATATGAACAAAACAGCAGGTGTGATAATAATGTAAAAAATCCAACTCCACTCCCTCTCTTTTCATACATCCGCAGACACATCCTTGTATGGCTTTGGAATACTATGATCCATACACTTTAGACTTGAGGTGCCTGCTGGATTGAGTCCTATCACCAAGAAAACATGTTTCTGAAAGCAATCATTAGTTGCTTATTTTCCATCAGGTACCACCATTACAACAAACTGCAGGTAAGGTCAGCCTTTCCTTGTGTTGAACTATAACTCCCATCTGTCAAGGATAGGCATGTTGACCTAATGTTACTAAATGATAATAAAGGATAACCCAAAATAATGTATGCACCTATGTGGAAAATATTTTACATGTTGTATTTTTACTGGCAAGTTGGATAGCTGTGTCTTTTACTTATATTTATAGTGTGTAGTATATTTCTACAACAGAGCAAAAACCCAGCTTCTCTGTCCAGTATATTTCCTCTGTGTGCTTTAGGCAGAATTTATCTCTTTTTAAACACACACACATAACCCACAATTTCACACATCATTCACAATTTGCTGTAGCATGTCACTACAGTATACATCTGCAATGTCACTACAGTATACATCTTAAAGTCAGGAGGGAGCACAGAATGAAATAACATTTATCTGGAAGGACTTGTTTTGAAAAGTTAGGCAGGTTCAATTTCCATTATGCTCCAGGGTGCATCAATTGCACTGGCAGCAAAGTTCCCTTTTAAAATAGTAAATAAGACCAAAAAAAACCCCACAGAAAACAATGCATAGACGTCACTTTCCTGCGTCATTGCAAAGCTCACTGATTAGGCAGCAGGCATTTTCAGCCTTCTGTTTATACACAGAGACACTGAAATATTCCAGTGAGATTGATGAAATGCAGCTCACTGAGCTGAAGGATGAGATACGGGAATGTCCCATTATGTAACTAATTAAAGATGTTCACTAAGGGAATCCTATACAATGTATTCATTTGTGTGTCTTTGTGCCTACAAAAAATAGATCTGTAAGACATTTCTAACTGCTTTAGAAATAAATCTAGGTTAAGCTATTCTTTTGAAAAGTTCCAGACTCGCTCAGCAAGCCTGGCCAGTGGCCACACTGACTAGAAGACCCTGAGAGATGTAGCTCAAAAAGTTGTTTTCAAGTTTCATTTGAAAATAAAATAAAATTTAACTAGGGCCACACTGTAATTGCTATCACGGGAATTATGCAAGTCCTTATGGGCCTACCAACACAACAACCCTGAGAGTTAAGTCACCAATATTTTTAATTCTCTGATGTTGAACTGATACTGATGAATGGTGTCTTATACAAGATCATGCAACTAGTCCACAGGCCATAATTCCCGGATCAGCTGTGATTGCTGCATACCTTTGTTACCCTGGTTCCAGATTAATTCCTTGGAATCTCCCTGAAGTACCACCAGCCTTCAGAATCTCTAATGCTCAGCATATTTCATTAAAAGCACCCTCTGGCAAATTCAAATGGACCTTCTTCCATGTAAATATGTACAGAGGGATAGGCCAAGCATAGGAGAATTAATAGTCACATTCAAGCATAGGAGAAAAGTCAGATGGGGCTAAAACATTTGGCATGTTAGATGTAGCTGTTTAATTTTAATATTTATTTAGTTTATATCCTGCCTTTCTCCCAGTACAGGACCCAAAACTCCATGCCACTGTAGTGAAAGGAATGTTATATATTACTCCCCACATCCAAGCAGAGTGCATGGAGAATAGGAGGAGAAATGCATTGTGCAAACACCCATTTTTGTATAATTTTCTAGTGGCCTGTGCGACCACAGAGCAATGGCACTTAATGGTGGTAGAAGATGTACAGTCTTTCCCTGTCTCATTTCTCTCTGGGTTCCACTTCCTAGTAACAGGGGCCAATAGTCAACCATTCACAAGCTACTGTTGCATCTTTTCCATCATGGGCAAGCAGCCTCTGGAGTTGAGGGGCACAATATTCCTTCCAAACCCACTCTATGAGACAAAGTCTACACCCATTTATCGCTGAGCCTAATGCTGCAGCAGTTCTGCAACTTCCTTTTTGTAACTTCCACTTAAAACAATATAGCAATAGCAAATACATTTCTATACCACTTATCAGTGCACCTAATCACTCCCTAAGCGGTTTACAAAGTGAAAGCTAATTGCCTCCAACAATCTGGGTGCTTATTTTAGCGACCTTGGAAGGATGTAAACCTGAGTCAAGCTTGAGCCCCTGGCTGGTATTGAATTCACAACCTTATGGTTTGTGAGTGAGTGGCTGCAGTACAGGCATTTAACCATTGCACCACCAGGGCTCTTTATAAAATAAGATGCACGGCATGCACATTGCCTTGTTTTTAAGCCAAAGAATGTTGCTAGGAGGCTACTAAGAGTACAATTCGCCCTAAAAGCAAGGTACATTTTAAAAAGGGGGGATAAATTAGCTTCTTTTCCTTTACCAATTCAGCAATAGTGAACGGGAAGAGCTTTGTGGTGGATGTTTCTGGCAAATTTGAGTGTAAAAAGGCTGTATGTGTCCAATGGGACTGGTTTTCCACCAGTATTTTAGGGCCTAAACTTCACTGTTTTCTTATCTGCTACTACCTGCTGTCAGCACAATCTTTTATTGGATTCATCAGGATTTTTCCTTTTTCCTTCCCCCTGCCTCTACCGCCAGCAAGCTGGCCCTGAGCATTAGAAGAAAATGGATCTGAGGAGAACTACAAACCACTCTATTGGCTGCTGCAGAACAACAACATACTGCCTGAGATGAAAAGACTTTGGCGACAGCTGTTGTGTTGCATGTAAAAGGCTGTGTCACACCCTGGTTTCACCAGACAGGACATCTAAGTGAAACGCAGGAGACCTGCTGCTTAGTTAGTGTAGGCTGGGGTGAGCAACCATGGGAGGCTGGGAAGGGATGCATCAGGCCTTCAGATGATCTTGGATACACCACCACTCTCAAAATACTCTCAAAAGCCCTTTGATGGGTGTCAGTGGTGTTTTCAGAACATTTTTGGGTCCTCCTGGGCCATTTTGGGCCCAGATTAGTCTCCCCCTGTTTTTTAAAAAGTCCTCTTTGGGGCCTAAAATGGCCCAGAGAGACCAAAGAATATGGTGAAGATGCCTCCATGCCCCAAAGGCTATTTGGGAGACATTTGGGAGCAAAATTCTTATTTATTTTTACCCCTGGAGAGCCCTGGGGGCCACAAAAATGTCTGTAGGCTGCATGTAGTCTGCACTTTGTCCATCCCTGCTACAGGCCATACTGAACACTTTGGCTCGACATAATTTTCTGAGACTTTAAAGAGCAGCATGCCATGATAGGAGTGAATATGGCCAGAATTAACAGGCCTTTTTCAATCAAGAGTTCATAAACTTTGCTCACCAAAGTTCATAAACTTTGCTCACAATACGCAGTTGGAGGACTATGATTGCCAGACTAAATACTGGAGAGGGCTCTTTAAAGGTTGTGCAGAAGAGGGAATTTCAGCTGGTTTTGCTTGTAATCCAACCATGCCTGTTGGAAATCCCTGTTCTACACAGCTATTGAAGGTACAGGAGCTCTCTCCCATTTTCACTCTGATAACCCTATGGAGCACATAGGAGAGGGTCTTCTCAGCTGTATCATAATTCACTTGGGGAAATGAGAAGATGTGTAGTCCAGAGGTTGAGAGCCAGGGTATCAGTCCAATACAGGTGAACCTAAACCAGCAGGGGTATGTGCATAGAAGAGTTGCCTGGATTCGAGAGCAGGGTAAAGTCTCTTTGCTTGCTTGGATGTTATTGACAGATATTGCTACCAGAGGCCAATAGCATTTGCTGCTTGACTTACCTAGGGAGGCTGCTTATTCTGTGCAAACATCTGGGGCAGCACCAACTGGACATCAGAGGTGCTGAACCTCTTTCCACACTCTTCACTTTTGCTAGTCTCTCCAACTGAAGCACAATAGATAGTGGAAAGCTACTTATGTACGCCCTACCCATGGAGGTCAGACTGGCGGCCAACCTACAACATAGCTTTTTATTAAAGCCTTTGAGAGCTAATTTTTTTTCCAAAGTATACTTGTGCATTGTAGCTTTTGTTGCAGAGGTTAAACCATTTAACAAGCTACAACAATTTAAAACTGTGGCTGTACATTTTTTAAAAAAAATCTTGCTTAATTTAATTATTTTTTTAATCTGGAAGTGTTTGAAATTGTTTACATTGCACATCACCCTGAGATCCCATAATAAAGGGTGCGATAGAAGAAAATGAACAAAATAAATTGTGAAAGAAAACTAGTAAGGCAAATCTTGGACCAGACTGGGCCTGAGTTGTTCCCCAGAGGCGCGCGCGCACACACACACACACACACACACACACACATTTGCTGTCCCCTGTTCTCATATTCTCTTACAGAGGTTGATCAACTTTGCTATTTTCTGTCTGTGGTCCATTCAATGGTCAAAGTTCTGGTAAACATCCACAACCTCACCTTTCTTCGCTCACCTGGGCTACAAGAACCACAATTCTGGCCTTAGATGTTTAGTAATTGTTTCTTTTAATTCTCCTCAACCTAATATAGCTTCCACTGGCAAATGGAGTTAGGCAAAGGTAGTCCCTGCTGTGACCTCAGAGCTTGGAAAGCTATTTTTTTGATGACAAGTCCCAGAATCCCCCAACTAGCATGGCAACTGGCCATCCTGGCTGGGACATGGATGTCGCTGAACAAAAGTAACACTTCCAAACTCTAGGATGTCTCCAATCAGTGACTGGAAAGGATGGAGATTCCTAGCATCTGACTGATGTTCCATTAACTTCTCGAAGCTTCCTCTCCTTCTTCTGGTTCAGCTCTCCTTCCTCTTCCTCTTCCAAAGCAGAGGATTGAAGGAGGGAGAATATGAGCCTCTAAAATGGACCCCCATCCTCATTTTCGATACTGGTTTTTTGACCACTGTAATTTTTCACTTTCTAAGTTTAGTTATACGAATTTTGGGGGAAGGGGTCATTTCTTATTATATTGCAGTTTTATATTTTCCATATTCATGTATGTTCACACACAGAGAGAGGTTCTTCTGTTTGCCTGACAAATAAAGACAAAGCATGTTCCTTAAGCTTCTGTTGATTAAAAAAAATCTCAGGTTGTCATTTGACATACTGTAGCACTCTATGAAAAATATATTCTATTTTTACTTGTGTTTGTGCATTTTCCTGTTCTTTTTCCATGAGCAGGAACAGCTTCCTTCCCTCCATTTTCTAATCAATTGTCCTTACTCCAAAAAAAGTGCTTTCTTAGACAATTATTTGGCAGCCGTTTATCTCCCTCCATTCATCTCCCTCATTTAAATTCATCTGTTTTGTATTGCATTTTAAGGCTAAAATATGAAAATGGAATTTAAAATTTTTTCTAGTTATGCTGTTTACTGCATAGTCTATGAGGGCTTACTTCACAGTATGCAGGATTCAATGTATCATATTTCCATGTAAGGTTGCACACTAAACTTTCATATCATATTACACTGTTCGCTTTTGCATAGCTTGTTCTAGTTCTTTTACGGAATGAACCTTCACTGACACAAAAGAAACCCTGGCCCATAACATCCATCAAGACCAAACACTAAAATAGTATATTGGAAGAGCAACAAGGACTATACCCTACTTTAGGTCACCAAATGTGCTATTTTCCAGAGGAGAGTCCTAAATTGGAAGACATCCATTTGATTAAAAGTTGACCATAGAGTTGCACTGGGGGACGTAGATATTTCTAGTGAGAATATGTTAATAAAATTAGTGAATAATCAAATCCACAAAAGTCAAAGCTGCAAATGTGACGGGAAGAGTATACAAGGAACAGTAGTTAGGAGGTACTCTTGTTTTTTCAGCCATACACTCAAAGTACTACCCAGCTACGTTGTTGTTGTTGTTGTTGTTGTTGTTGTTGTTGTTTGGACTGCCAGCTCTCAATCACTCCCCCCTCCAGCCAATGCTGACAATAAGGATTCTGAGAGTTTTAATACAAACACACACACACACACTTTTCTAAGTTGTGCTCCAACTTTACATCCCTCCATGTCCCTTCAGTTCCAAATCACAGTGCATTTTCTGACACATAACACACCAGATTGCAGTGGAGGCACTGAACGCCAGCAAGTAACAATGATCTCAATGACAGCAACACTATGCCACTCAGCTTTTGCATATCTATTTTGTTCTTGGCCTCCTCCCAGATCTCTCATATTTTGGCAAAGGCTCACAGGAGGTTTAGATGAGCCAAATGTCAGGAAAAAACAAGCCCAGAGAAATCAGTAAGTCTTTGCTGAATTCAAAATATTATAGTAACAGTGGCAGAGGACAACCACCTGTCCAACCTTGCATTCCCTTTGGTGACAGCATTCTTCCTGGCAAATGCTCTGGTAGAATTATTAGCACTACTTACTGAAAGAGGCACAGGAAATTGCTTTTCTTACGCCCACCCCTGCCTGACTAGCCGCTTACAGTATGCTTTCTGTAGGCGTGTGCCAGATACCAATAACATTTGAAGCAAAACCCATTAGATTATTATTCTTTTTAAAAATCCAATTGTTTCGTAACAGTTGCATGATGGCTTTGAACATAAAGCAAACAGAAGAGGTGTTCTTCTAATATACAAATCCACTGAGAGACTTGTCTGATTTGTCACCTGTGCTCAAAAAAAGAAAGTAATCAGAAGACTGAATGCCAAGTGTTCTGACATCTTGTGGCTGAGGACTATCCTAAACAGTATAGGCCTTTTCACACTACATAGTTCTAGGACTGTGATTCTATTTTAACAGCTATGGCTGCATCCTGTGATATCTTGGGATTTGTAATTTGATAAGGCATTAGAGGTCTCTGGCTGAGAATTCTAAATGTCACTTCCTGAACTGCAAATCCTGGGATTCTATAGGATGGAGCCACAGTAAGTTAAAATGGAGTCATAATGTTAGACAGTTAAGAAAGCACCAGGCAAAGAAGATTATTTGTACAAAGTCATTTCATACCCCATCCAGTCCCTTCTTTTCCTTTTCTTTCTCTGTTTAGCTGCAAATTATTTAGTAGCATCAGTACTGGGAGGATGGGGGGAAAGGGCTGTACACAGAATTTTTATGTCATTTTGCAGTGCTATTGCCAGCAGGAAAGTGCAAGAAAGCTTGAGTCAGGAAAGAAGGAGATTGTACTGTAGCCAATCCTACTGTAGCTGTGTGTGCCTCCTTGCAATTGGCAAGATAAACAACAGCTAATTCTAAAATATTTCATGGAGCATGTGTGAACAGCAAAACAGAAAACAGAGAAGAGTAGATAAGTCTCCCTCTCCAGCTAACTTGGCATGTTGAAAAAGCATAGCTGTATGGGGGAAACACGGCCATCAAAATTGAAATGTTAAGAAAACTGGAGGGTGGGCATAATTATACATCTAAAAAGGTATTTTCATGTCCTCTGTAGAAAGTTCAAAACGTTTTTCTTTACCTTATGTAAGACTTAGCTGACCTGCTAGGTTTATTTCACATGTGTTTATTGTTAGTTAATTATTAGAACCAGAAGTTTGCAGAAACATGTAGAACTCCTTATTTTGTGGTGCAGGTGCCTATCCCCATTCTTTCCATGCCATTTCTGACCCTGGCACCACATTTTCTGTTAAAGAATTAATACCCAGGAATGCACCTACATTAAGTACTTCTTTAACTGTAGGTATACCTGTGACTGTGAGGTTTGAAAGGACCTTGTGCCATATTGCCCAGAATTGTCCAGAACCACTCCCAAGCTATGGAGCTCACTATCAAAGCAAGCTATGTTAGCCCACTTGTCCTTCTGCCTTTGGCAATTCTGTTGGACTATGGAGTAAAGGGGCTTTAAATGTACCATATATACTTGACTATAAGTTGACCTCATGTATAACTCGAGGACAAGTTTTGGGGTGAAAATTATGGATTTTGCTATGACCCATGGATAAGTTGAGGGTAAAATTTAGGGGCATATAGGAAAGGATCTAAAGGATGAAGCAAAGCAAAACAATGTCAAATAACTTCCAAAATCCATCAGACATAATTCTTTGTGCTTATTCTTAAGACTGGATGGATGAGAGAGTAAAGGGGGTCAATACTTCCAGGTCAGATTATACTCTTGCTTTTCACCAAGGGATGGTTCCTTCTTTTAAATAGGAGTTAAGATACAGTACTTACATTGACCCGTGGATAAGTCGACTCAGGTTTTTTGGGTCAATTTTTTGACCTAAATTTCTAGACTTATACGTGAGTATATACAGTATGAATGTATTTTCATCCACAAAGACTCTCAGAGTGGCTTACAGATTGTTAAGTCCTGGTCCCCCGCCCCTTTTTTCATCTCATACTCTGCTTTTTGCTTTAATTGTATTTGCTTTATTTGGTTTTATCATTTGGGAGGAAGTCAGGATATAAATTCAACAAACAAATATGTAAATATTGAAGTAGCCAAAAAAGCCCTTAATTCCTGGCTCTGTCCAGGTCAAGCTCTCCCTTCAATTCATCAACTTTTCTATCTTGATGGCCATGCAATGGGTTGCTGATTTATATTGTAATTTTTATTATGTTGTTTTAATTGATGTTAGTTTAATTCAATTTTAATGGGTGGGAAGTGGGGTATGGGTCATGTATATTTTATCTTGTATCTTTTAATTGATGTAACCCGCTCCGATTGGAGACAGAGGAGCGGGCAATAAATAAATAAATAATAGCAGTAGCAGTATGGCTAAAGAACATGGCCACATAGCCCAAAGACCCCCCAAAAACTATGGATTCTGTCCATGAAAGCCTTTGATTCCACAGTGGCAGAAAGCTTTTGGTTCCTAGTCTTCTTCAGGACCATGTAGTCAGTTAGCAAAGCCACAGCTTTGCCTTCAGAGAAAGAAGCAGAGAGATAGAAAAGGTGTGTCTGTCAGGAAGCATCACTTGAAGCAACTTGGAGTGTCTTGAAGTTCCTGAAGGCTTCCATTGCCCATTACTTTCCTGCTCTTGATACCACTTTAACTGCCGTGGGCCCAACCTACAGAAACATCAGATTAGTAGTTTGGTGAGGTACAAAGAATTCCCTGCTAAAGAACTCTGGTGGTCTCTCTTGAACTACTAGAATTCTGACAGATATTTCCAAGTGGTTTTCCAAATTGCAGATCTCAGTATTCCACAGGATGGAGCCATGGAAGTTAAAGTGGTGCCAAACTATCCCTGGATCAACTGTCCCCTCACTTCCTCCAGCAAATGATTCCCCGTTCCCTCCTGTTTCTCTTTCTACCTCTCTGTACATTCACTTCTGTCTCCTTTAATCATCCTTTCTCTGCATCACTCCCATACCCTCTTTCTGTGTCACAGGGCTCATCAGTGCTCTGTCTCCTATTTCCAACCTTCTCCCTGTGAGATCTCATTTGTTTTCATGGCTGCTGCCAGTGCCTTCCAGCTGATAGCTTTTTATAATCCCAAATATCTACTTTTTGTCCAAACCACTGTCTCACAGTTGCCAATATATTGGTTTGGGAATCCCACTTGTGTTATGTGCCCATAAATGTAAGAAAAAGTGGGTTTAGGGGGTAATCTGTGAGAGAAAGTTACTTTTTTGGACTACAGTTCCCCAGGCACTCCCTCCTGGCTGGGGAGATTCTGGGAGCTGCAGTCCAAAAGACAAAAGGGGAAAATAATCCAAGCTTTGGAAGTTGTCCAAGTAGTCTACCAAAAACTTTTCCAGCACTCTTTGAAACATACTGTGTCAGTTTCTTCATCCTTCTGACATGTCTCTGATCCTCTTCACACACATCTCCAATCACACAAAGCATAATAATTTAGTTCAGTATACCAGCTTCTTGCAAGTCTCTATACATACAGCTCCTTGCAAAGTACACCTTCGTTCAATGCATCAGCTCTTTATGATGGTAAAGCACAACTCAATTCCATGCAACAGATCATCCATCTTCAAAACACAGCTCAGTTCAATACAACACATTCCCAACTGGCAAACCAGAGCTCACCTCCATGCAACAGTTTCCCAAGCTTTCAGTTGTGCCCTATCTCCAATAAGAGGGAACAACGGAAGAGTTTGCAAGCTGGGGAACAAAACACACACACACACACACACACACACACACCACATCTGGTCCACAAATCAGAGATTTATCAGTGTTTCTTTGAATGCTTCTAGATCAGGGCATTTTCAGACTCATTAGAGATGGATGATTGGATTGATCTGAGCAAGGTCCTGTCTTACATTATTAAACATCCACCTGTAGGGGGAGCTCGAAGGCAATCTGTTCTGTATAAAGGTAATCTGACCATGAGCAATAATCGACCTTCAGTTAGCACTGACAGAGAGGGAAGGGCAAGGAGAACAGGAAAAGTGGAAACAATATGGAAGTGTATTGGAAACAATAAAGGCGTTTATAAACATACTCAAAGTATGAGCGAGGTAAGAGTGGAAAGTCTGACACACTATATGGCACAGACAGTGGTCAAGATAATAAAATCCAGCTTCAGGCCAAACTGAGCAAGAACTCATTACAATTTCACCTAGGTCATGGGACGTAGCATTTTGACTTGCTTCCACAGACAGGTTTTTGTGCATGTACCATTGAGGCTTCCAAGGCAACTCTACATAGGGTAATAATCAACTGCTGATTGAAACAGCTTCATAAATGAATTTGAGGAGGAGACTCAAGCCCTATGTATAAAGGGCAATTTGGCAGAAAGCATTAGAAATATGAACAAAAAACAAAAAAACCAAAACAAAACAAAACAAAAAGAACAAAACAGGCTCAGTCCTACCATTAGTAAGGAAGATGTCTGATGCTAGTGGGGTAACAACAGCAACCAAGATATCTAGTCATCCATCCATCCCCATGTATGGTGGAGAATGCCATTCCATCATTTATATTCAGTTACTGATATTATCAGTTTCTGAACATGGAAGAGGTTGACATTTTCTTCCTTTGCCTGAGGCAGCAAACTGTCTGGCTTTGGCTTTGGGAGAGAAATGAAGGAATCCAGCAGGAGTATTCTGCTGGAGTATTGTCCTGCAGAGTCAAAGAAGATGGAATCAAATCTATGGCACACAATCCAGTTCACTTTGTGTTTTTTACTACTAACACGGTACAGTGGTTTGAGTGTTGTTGTAGGATTCTAGGAGACCAGGGTTTGAATCCCCACTCAGCTATGGAAGCCCTACTAGGTAGCTTTGGCCAAGACATACCCTCTCAACCTTAGAGGAAGGCAATGGCAAACCTTCTTTGAATTAATCTTGTCAAGCAAATCCTAAGACAGGGTCACCATACATCAGAGTCAACTGGAAAATGCATAATAACAAATCAGTAACCCATCAAAGAAAATGATCAAACACTACATTTTAGAATAATTCAGCCGACAACAAAAGAAAAAGACACCTCCTTCAAACAGGCATGCTAAAGATGCCACATCAGGTACTTGGCCTGTTATTTGCACTGTTATTTGTTTAGATATTATTGGAAAAAAAGCAACATTACAGGATGGAGCAACAAACTCAGGAATAAAAACACCTGTTTATCCAGTTCTTGCCGTGTACTTCGAGATCAATCTGCTGCTATCTTTCATCCTAACCAGGGCTTTTCTCCTTGACGTCATTCAGTAAATGATGAAGTGCAATCTCATTTCAGGAGAGAGAGCGAGGCAAAAACGGAGAGGAGAGAGAGAGGCTGATATTAACTATTTAAGACCTTGCATACTACCAGTTCACATCAGTGCACTGTTATATATCAAAACTGTTTGAAAAGATCTAAGACTATTTGAAAATCATTAATACTGACATCTGTGATTGGATGGCTATTTTCGTCAACCAGGAATAGAATAGCAAACATTCCCAAAAACAATCAGTCTTAAAAAGAACATGTGGTAGCTTGCTGTTAAGATATTTTAACTGACTGGCCTCAATGAAAACAAAGAACCAAACCCCAAAGACACATGTTCGTGGATTAGAGAGAAGACGCAAGGTAACCGACTAGCCAAGTAGTGCTAATTGCACAGGCACTGCAAACCTCGCTAGTTTGAATGCCATTTTGAGAGAAAGGCAGGATATGATTCCAATACATAAATAAATAATAAAATAAATTCATTAACTTACTTCTGAAGCAGTCTTACTTGAAAAGAACTGCCTTAAAGCAAGCAATTTGTTTTTGTGGTGTTGCTAAAGCTTTTGACAGTGATTAGGTGAACTGGGGTGGAGAAGCAGAAGGACCTAGTGCAGGGCCTCCCAAACAAATATCTGATTAGTGGCATTTATGGACTGATCTCCCACGAAAGGATTCAAAGGTGCATATAGCTTTCCTCATAACAACACTATGAGGGAGGTCATGAGAGAGAATGATGAGTTCAAGACCCCCCAATGAGTTTCATGGCTTGGTGGGGACTTGGACTCTGGTCTCTCAAGTCCTTTTCCAGTGCCCTAACAAGTGACTCCTCCCCTATTGAAGGCTGTACTGTATTTCCTTAGAGATAAGCTGTTGGGAGCAGGACAAAGGTTGGTATAGCCAGAGTCAAAAGGAGGCACAACTCTCTCTCTCTGTGCGTGTCCTACCATCCTCTCTTCACCTCCTTTCCTTTTCAATTTACTCAGTAGGCAACCAAGACATGGCTGGACTATTGCTGGCAGTCTGAACTGATCATTTTTAGTCCAATGGAATTAGACCAAGACTCACAAGAAATTTGCCCTAAAGATATAAATTGTCTACCTTGGTCTAAGGTGCATGGAATATGGGATTCCAGATATATTGCTACTCCTAGCATTCCTCACCATCATCTCATTGGCCTAAGCTGGCTAAAGCTGCTGGAGCTTGCAGTCCAACAACATCTGGTGGGACCCATGATTCTCAATCCTGACTTAGGTCCTAAGAATGAGAAATTAAAAACAAAAACAAAACAGAAGCTAAGGATCACCAATAAATAAATAAATAAACAAAAGGTGTGGGAGGGGGTTGAAGGAGACAGCAATCCAAATGACATTTGGTGTTGGCAAAACTGATCTGGAACACTTTAGAAGACAAGAAGGCAGAAGGAAGCAGATGAAAGAGAAGAGAAAGCAGAGTGAAAATGTACAAGGAGTGCTGAGCATGGCCAGGAATTAACTGCAGAGGGGAAGAAAATGGAAAGAATATTTCATCACAGGACCCTAGTTTTGTCAATGTCCTGTTGTCCCATATCCTAAGCATTAATTTGCCAACACAGCAAGAAATGCTCAAATGAAGAGGAGAAGAAGGGGTCAAGCCTGGACTCTCACTATTAGCCAAGTTGAATTCAACGGAGAATGGTGCACTTCGGACTTATAATGAGATGACGGAGTTTATCACATGGGAGGAATTTCTCTCAATTTCAAATGGAGCCAATTCGAATTCACGTAAATTCGCTAGTTTAGCGAATTTATGTGAATTCTAATTGCGTTTGGAATGCTTTCAGAATAACTACCCATTTCCCAAAAATGACCACCCATTGCCCAAAATTACATGAGATATTCTAATACACAATTACGTGAAACCCCATGATTGCGTTCGGAATGACTTCCCATTGCCCAAAATTGCGTGAGATACTCTAATACGCAATTACATGAAACTCTATGATTGCGTTTGGATTTCCATTGCATTATACCCCCAAATTCCGTCATATGATAAACTCCAAAGTGACTCTCTGGAAAATGTTGATAGTTGGTAAAGTGGACAGAGGTAGGAAAAAAGGGACAACATGCCAGAGGTGGGTTGATTCAATGAGGAAGCCACAGCCCCGAGCTTGCAGGACCTGAGGAGGGTAGCTGATGCCCTGGGCTCTTGGTGGTCTCTAATTCATAGGGGTCACCATGAGTCCAGGTTGACCTGATGGCAAAAAACAACAAAGAGTGAACATAACCTTTCATGCTGTATTTTTTAACTGTTGTTTTTTAAAAGGCTATAGTTGGGGGAGGGGGACATAATATGGGTAGGAATGGGCAACAAGGATATCATGGGCTCCATGCAGCCTATAGCCCCTCAACAATCCCTCCCCCCACAAATAAACCACAGCTGAAATTCAATGCCTAATTGCACTGTCAAAATTTTTACATCAAGCTGCTAAAACCTTTTCCAAAGAATCATTTTCACTTAGCTGTAGAAGATATGTTTGTTCTTTGCACCACCAGAAAACCTCCTATAAAACAAGCACATTTTTCTTGCATTAATGGCTTTTTCCAGTTTTCTTAAAATATTTCAATAATGCAATGTGTTGCCAAATGTTGATGGTGCAGTGGTAGTATGGTGATGACCCACAGCAGGTCTGTGTGTGGAGGGGGGGGGCAAATATGATCCAATTGGTCCTGCAAAGATGTTTATTCCTGAACTACAGGCAGTTAAAGGTGGTGGTTATAGAGTTCATAGTCTCCTCTTAAACTGTGCACCATAATTTAAGTACAGAAAGCTAGTCTCTGAAGCAGGTTGTGCCTCTGTCTGATCTGTTACCATTGTAGAAGTTTTAGTCTGCCCTACACAAGAAAACCAGTGTACAAGAACATACTGGAAGAGTCACTGGAAGATGGGCTCATAG
Organism: Urosaurus nigricauda; assembly: GCA_034509955.1. Taxonomy (NCBI): domain Eukaryota; kingdom Metazoa; phylum Chordata; class Lepidosauria; order Squamata; family Phrynosomatidae; genus Urosaurus; species Urosaurus nigricauda. The sequence goes on from JAOEGL010000002.1 coordinate 34,803,291, forward strand.
ACTAGCTAGCCCAATATTGTTTGTCACACTTGTCATGTCTGGAAGAGACATGAAACTTCCTTTTGTTTAACCCTATGGCTTTGAGTCTCATTCAGGTGAAAGGCATGATATCAAACAAACAAACAAACAAACAAAACTCCTCCTTTTTTTTAATTGAGGAAGGTAATGGTTGAGCCAGGTGTCTCTTGCTTGCAGAGCACATTCTGTACCATTGTTTTTATGGTCCACTGCTAAAAACCCCAAATGTGCCATATTTTAATGCCTCACATTTGTTGTCAATTAAAAGAAATTAAAAGAGTATAGATAATATTTCCATTCCCAGTGGTTCCTCTTATTCCCATCTATGCCCATAAACCACATCCATTCTTTACAGGACCTATCTAATATTGATTATAACAGCACATCCCTTTCCTCTGTTGTTCCATGGTAGGGCCACTTTAGGAAGAGAAAAACGATCCAGCTTTTTACATAGGAAAAAACACAGTCATGATAGGAAATGTGCTGTAGGAACTGAAAGCCTTAGGTCATTTTGATAAGCAAGCTATTGTGAAATAAATGTGTGGAGCCCAAAGAAAAAAGACATTCTAGGATAATGGAAAATGGGTATTATTATGACCAGCTATTTACTGGTACAGTAATATATGCAAACTGAGTGACATAATATATCAATAAGCTCACAGTTCAGAGTCCTTCCCAAGCCTTGTTTCATTAAGTCTCACAACACCCTTGTGATACAAGCAATTATTGCATATTTGGCATATGGGGAGCTGAGGCTGAGTGCCAGTCAAGGCTATTCGCACATGCACTGTTGCTTCCAGGATTTTCCTCCATGGAAATATTTCTACACTGGCCTGTTCTGAGCCATAGTGTCTGGCATGCAAATCTGTTCTGACTTTTAGTCCAAACTTTGAAGGAGCTATCCAAGGTGTTGAATCAATTTGGGGGATAGTGTTCAGCACCTTGAATAGGCCTGTGAAAGTTATGATGAAAATTTTCCTTGCAGCAATCCAATATACGTATCACTCTGGAAATTAACAAAAAAAAAAAAAAGATGAAAATCTGGAACATGTTCACTATCCCACTGAAATGAAAGCTACCAGACATCACTGCATTTACAGCAGTGGAAGTGATACATGGAGGTGAGTATACAGAACAGCTCAGACAAGACCTCAAAATTGTTGCATTAATCTTTTTTTTTCCTTTTGGGACTAAAACCTCATGTAGTTTCTGGTTTCTTTTTTCTTCCCCATTTACAATGGGTCCTTGGTATCCGCTGAGTGTAGTTCCCGGACCCCTTATGGATACGTGGATATTCAAGTCCCACTAAATACAATGGCATAATAAAATGGTGTCTCTTATATAAAATGGCAAAATCAAGGTTTGCTTATTGGGGAAGATCAAAAGGTGGATGCTTGAATCTGTGGATAAAAAGTCCATGGATACAGAGGGCCAACTGTATCTCACTTCCTCTCTGTTTTCCTGTAAGAACGGGAAAAAACAGGGAGAGGTGAGATGAAACAGTCAAGGAGATCATGAAAATTTCACTGCTAGAGGTGAGAAAGAAAGATAAGGATACCATTTGGAGTGAGATGCCCCCATCCCACCTCTGCTCTATTGAAAAAAAAAAGTTTGTTTTGCCTCCACTGCAGTGAACATAGGACACTTGAGCCAACCTTTCAACAGGTTCAAGAGCAGAAGACAAAAATGCAGTATATGCTCAAAAGAAGGGAATTATTTTTCTTCTGTATCAAGGGAGTGGAGGAAGAAATGCTTATAAGACGTTGGGTCACCCCAACTATATCTCGTTAAACTGTAATTCCTTTTTCATCTCCTAAAGTTAAAGGTGTTGAATGTACCATCAACACTAGCCGCCCCCGCCCCTGCACAAAGAGCAAATAAACTTTATCTTCACAACAATCTGGCAAGGCGAGTTATGCTGAGAAATTGTGACTGGTTGAAGGTCATTGAGATTTATGGGGGAAATGGGATTTCAATATGACAGCCAGAGTGATGTAGTTTTGAGCATTAGACTACTACTCTGGAAACCATAGGAACCCACTGGGTTGCTTAGGGAAGTCACATTCTCTCAGCCTCAGAGGAAGACAAGGGCAAATCCCCTCTGAACAAACTTGCCAAGAAAACCCTATGATAGGTCTGCCTTATGACTTGAAGGCACACACAATTCCAAAGTGTACAGGCAGGAAGCTCAGCAGTGATACAAAGCTTATGCGGCAAATCTTGATCCAAGAGAAACCTGTACAATTTCTTACATGATCTAGTACAGATATAGCAAATTTTGGCTTCCAAAACAATTTTAGTGCAATACTGGTATGCAACACCTTTCAAATGAATATATGTAATCTTCCACATTTGATGTAAATTAAAACAATATATTTACAAGCTAAACTGGGCTTCATAAATGCATTTTTCATAGTCAACACAAATTATGTCCACCATTGATTTGTTTCCTTATTCATAAACAGTTCTACTTCTAGGACCAATACTCCTGTTCCAACAAGCTTTCTTAGGGTCTTGGTCTAAAATATGGAGTCACAACAATGTATTCCCCTTGCTACATAATCCTACCTATAAAAGCAGATCAGAGAGGCAGTTGAACTGATTTTAAGCAGAGCTTGAAAATATCACTTCTTTTTTTTTTTTTAACTATGTCTTTCCAAATCTGGGATTCTGGGAACTGTAGCCCAAAAAAAAAAAAAGTTTTTCAAGCTGAGACTTTAATGCTGTTTATTTTCACTGTACCCAAGGGCAGAAGTCTAGCTTAGTGAGCATCTCTGAATGACTCCCAACTTCTCACTTCACTCATTCTGGTGGACAAGGATTAAAATAATCTGGTTGTTAGACCTATTAAGGCATCATCTTCCTTGCTTTAATTAGTGATGTATGTATATGTGTGAATTGAATACCCACTTTCATATCTTGCCAAGAAAACCCTATGGTAGGTTTGCCTCAGGGCAGCTAACGGGAGAGACAGCCCTGTCTAGAAATTACTAGAAGAGTGTATGGATGCAAGAGTTGGACAGTGAAGAAAGCCAATAGAAGGAAAATCAATTTATTGATGCTGGAGAAGATACCATGGATGGCCAAGAAGACAAACAAATAGGTCCTATAACAGATCGAACCAGAATTCTCCCTGGAAGCCTGGATGACTAAATGGAGACTGTCTTAACTTGGGCAAATCATGAGAAGGCATGGATCATTAGAAAATATAATGATACTGGGAAAAGTAGAGGGCAGTAGAAGGAGAGGAAGACCACACACCAAATGGTTAGACTGGATCAGGGAGACCATGGGCCTGATCCTATAGGACCTGAGCACAGCAGTCAAGGATAGGGAAACTTGGAGATGCCCCATCCACACTGCCATGAGTTGAGGTCGACTTGAGAGCAGCTAACAACAACAAACAAAGAACTCTAAAGAGGTTACTGGGAGTACAAGAAAATACTGTAGGGGTGCTTTACCCTCCCACGTTTGCACATTACTGTAAAAGGAAAAAAAATAAATCTTTTTTTCCCCTCATCAATAGGCGGTTCAGTCTCCACATTACACATCTGGCCCTATTACAAAACAAATGTTTAATGTTTAATAAGGAAACAGTAGCTGTAATCCTAAACACACTTAACAGGGGAATAAGTCCTGCTGGAATCAATGAAACCTGCTGCCATGCAAATGTGTTTAGGATGGCGGCCAATATTTGTAACAATAAACTGAAGCATCATTTGTTTACTGTCTGTCACATACTTATCAAGGCCTTGCATCTCTTCGGCAATTTCCACTGTCAAAGTTGCCCATTCTGTCCTCAGATGTGTACTATAAGCTACTGCTAATGTCAACAGGAGCTGCGAGCACTGTTATGACCCACATAAATTGTTTGCAAATTTTTTTTAGAGAAAAAAAAAGCATTCCCTTGTCCATGTAAATGCAAAATCATCAGAGAATGAGTCAAATTAAGCTGTTCAGATCACTTCTGCTAGGATCAAATGGCCAGTAGGACCTAACTATACCTTTATGCCTAGTTATTATTCTATAATCTCTTTCAGTTAAAAATCTTATATGGGAATATAATTTCTCAAATGGAAGATAATTCTCTTGTAAATTGTGAAGGTGAAGGCTTTCATGGCTGGAATCCATACTTTTTTGTGGTTTGGGGTATGTGATTGTGTTGTGGAAAAGTTTATTCCTGACGTTTCGCCAGCATCTGTGGCTGGCATCTTCAGAGAATGTTGGCACAGAAGTGAGTGGGGTATATATACTGTGTGACCCTTGGTTGAGAGTAAGTGATTTACATGTTAATCTCTGTGTTGATCTGTGTTGAATGGCAATTCTTTCCTGAGGCTTATCCACACTACACAGTTATAGTGCTTTCATATTTCCATCCTGTGAAATCCTGGGATTTGCAGTTGGAGGGAGACTACAAATCCCAGGATTCCATAGGAAGGAACCATGGCAACTAAAGTGAAATAATAACGCTCTGTGTATTGTGAATGGGCCTCAAATTCCAAGTGACTGCATAACTCAGGCATTCATTTCCAATATCTAATAGGGCCTTGAAGGAGGCTTTTGATTTGGTAAATCTAGCAACCAGATTATTTTAATCCTTTTTCACCAGGATGAGTTATATTAAGCCCTCAGAGTCATACTTTCCTGCACAATCTACAGAGAAGGAAAATATATTTAACATAGGCACTATGTGGCACTGTAACTTGAACGGCTCTGAATAACTGCCCCAATTTCAGCAACTTTTTATTTACATTCTTGTGTTTTTGTTTTCTTTAAATATAAGAGAGAAATGTCCCCCCAAAACCATTGGCTCTTTCTTTCTTTCTTTCTTTCTTTCTTTCTTTTTTCCCCTTCCCTTTTTTTTTTTTTTTTTTTTTTTTTTTTTTTGCCATTGGGGTCCTGTTTTCAGCCAATGGTTCTAAGTATTGGGATACTAAAATGTGTGATGTTATTTGGTGGGGAGGGATGAGAATGTGAATCAGATATGGCAAATTCTGGTTGTCGCTGCATTTGGCCTCACTTGAAGGAAACGGGTTTTTTTTTTCCTATAATGGAGAGGCATGCAAATGGTCAAACTGGGAGTATCAAACTGTAATCAGAACAACATTATGGACTGGCATTCAGATTGGAACTAGAAAACTTTCTTCCTCCCCCTCCTCCTCCTCCTCCTCCTCCTCCTCCCTCTCCTCCTCCTCCTGTTCTAGTACATTTCTTCCCTGGTATATGAGGATTAACTACAAAATGTGCAAGGAAGTTTTATGGATAAGGAGGAGGTACACAATGGTGGGGAGGAAAAGCCAACTGCACAAAGGTTTAATGTCCATGTTCGTCAACAGCCAAAGTATAAAGTGACACACCAATGACAGATAAAGATTTCATTTAAATGTAGATAAAACATATTTTGCGTAAATACTTATTCAACTAGCAAAAAGTCAAACTAAGACTGCTTCCACATGTTGCCTCAGACAGAACAGACACAGAACAGATGTGTTGCAACCTTCCAGAACTATGTTTTACAAGGCAAAATATGGATTCTCCATTCTTTGTTTGCCTGATACAAGAAGAGAAGTGGAACAGAGATGGGTACTAGGAGAGGTGCTAACTTTTTGGTACTCATTGATTTTCTCCTTCTACATCCTGCAAGCCTATTTTAGTCTCTTTCATTCTTCCCCACTAGACATAGTGGCTAGACAGAGAAGCCTGAATAAAAGGGGGAAAGTGTTAGGGCATGAGAAAGAGATTATGCATACAAGAATGTGTGCGTGCACACAAGTACATGCATGCACACACGCACCATCCTGAAAACATTAAATTACAGTAATCAATTTAAATCCTCCTTTTCTTCTAAAAGCAGCTACTTTCTTCCGACTTGCAACTTCTGCTTAAAGCAATCAGTAAGTGATTGATGCCTGTGGGTCAAGTTGTGTCTTCATTTGGCAGGTTGTACTAATGAGTGAAAGAGAGATGATGAAAGTCAAACATAAAGGTCAAAAATGGATGATTCTGCTTCTCAAACCATCCACATTCTCATAATTATACTTTAGCAAGGGTTTCTCATCATCTGGAAAGGGCCCTTTGAGATGGAGGGCTTTTCAAGCATAAGGTATGCTGATTTGGAACACCCACCACTTGAAAGTCACACAGGAACTATATTCTCTCCTAGACCTGAAGGTAGATTGGGACCGTGCATAGGAGGTGCTGGAGCACTGTTCAAACATTAGAAAAAGGAAGATAAGAGTCCCATCAAGATTCAAACCCCCAAATCTGAAGGTAGGTAAACAAATAGACAGACACACATGGATTTGGGATAGATATTTTCACTGTTTAAGCATTCTTTTTTAATATTTATTTTTATTTCTTAATAAATAAAATTTAACAAAACTCTTACTTCTGAATACATTATGTGTATATCTGTGTTGCCTTATATATGATGAGGAAAGAACTGATAGAGCTATAGTTTTTTGTGGGTTTTTCAGGCTATGACCATGTTCTAGAAGAATTCCTGACATTTTGCCAGCATCTGTGGCTGGCATCATTCCTGGTAAAACATCAGGAATAAACTCTTCTAGAACATGGCCACATAGCCCAAAAACCCACAAAAAATATGGATGCTGGCCATGAAAGCCTTCAACTTCACAACCGATAGAGCTCCTCTTCCTTCACAATACATTCACAAACCCGGGGGTGAGTAAAGTGGAATACTCAAAATGGACAAAGGGAGATTATTCACACAGTACCCATCAGGAATGGGAAAAGTGTGGCCTTGACCATATACAGTCCCTGGACCCTGATTTTGTGGCTCCCTAGACCTTCACCACCATTTATGCAAAAGCCCCCCAACAACCCCCCCCCCAATTTTTAAAAAGTGTGTTGTTGACCCAAACCCATACAGAAAGCCCACAAACGTGTGAAAATATACAAACATACAAAAACCCTGACCACCCCCATATCTCTATATGCATCTGAGTCCCTCTCAAAATGGTATCAAGAAGTGACATGACATCACTTCTGATAACCATTTCGAGTGTGACTGTAAAGAAAAACATTATTTTGGTGCCCTGAGAGGGGGTACAAACCATGGAGAGATGGTGCAGATTAGTTCCTGACTCCTGTGCAGTTGCCTGCCACCGCAGTACACAGCTAGAATTTGCTTCTGCAAAGGAGAAGTGATTACTACCAACTTGGATAAGTTTAAAAGAGTTTACATACTGATAAATCCATGGAAGATAAAGCTATCTATGGTCATTAGCCATGATGGTTATACACTACCTGAAGCATCAGAGACACTACCTGAATATAAGCTGCAATGTAACAATGGCCAGAGAGGGATAGTGGCTTCATGTGCTGCTTGTGAGATTTGCACAAGCATTTGGTTGGCTGTTGCGTCAACACAATGTTGGACCAGACTGGTTCTTGGTTTGGTCTAGCAAGGCTCTTTTTATGCTCTTATGACCAATAAAATAAGCTGGATCAGGTACTGCATATCCTCCCACCCTGAGGACTGCCATTAGCAACAGAACAATACATTTGCAAATTACTCCTTCCTTTCCAGGGTCACACAGGATATATATATCCAATCCATTTCCAGGCTATCATTCTCTGAAGATGCCAGCCACAGATGCTGGCAAAACATCAGAAAGGAACTCTTCTAGAACATGGCCACATAGCCCGAAAGCTCCACAAAGAAGTATGGATGCCGGCCATGAAAGCCTTTGACTCCACAAGCATTTTAATACCTGTTTTAAGTATTATGCCACAATGATGTCAGCCTAGCATCAGATCCATATAATCTGAGAGTAGAACTTTAAGGGCTAAATCCCACCTACTGCTATAATATCAGATCTACTCTTCTTCTCTTCCTTCTTCTTCTTCTTCTCCTTCTTCCCCAACCCCCCTTTTTTGTTTCCACTGAATCTCAGCACATGGTGCAACAGAGTGTTATGTCCTGGTGGGGGTCATGGGACTTGCAGTTTAGTCCTATGATCCCCGATATGAAAAGATGTTTCCCTTGTCAGTAGCTATTGAGGAGCAAGAAGATCTGCTGCTGGCTACTCTCTCCTTCTTTCCCAAAGCTAAAACAATGCTGGCTTCAGGAAAGGAATGAATGTATTTTAAATCTTGATTCTTTTAATTACGATTAGTTTAATACTGTTTTAAGAGGAGGGAGGTGGGTATGTTTGGAGAATTTTAACTGTATATGTTTTTAATATATTGTACCCTGCCCCGATTGCTCGCTCAAAATAAATTTAATTTTTTTTTAAAAAAAAAAAAGACAGTACAGGTAGCTGCAAAACTAGGCATTCCAAATTGCATAGCACCAGTCGCTCAGGAACCTCATGAGGGTCTCTTGGTGATCCAAATGAACACTCAAACATGCTTATTTCTTTTCAAGGCAATAACCAGGGCCCCTTTCACACTGTATTACAGCTGTCTGAATCTGCACAAGTTCATCCTATTGAATCCTGGGACGTGCATTTTAGGAGCAAATACAGTCAGTCTTCCATATTGGTGGGAGTTCTGTTCCTCCCCCCCCCCCAAAAAAAAGTATGGGATGCCATGTCCCATTATTGTCAATGCATGCACAACATGTGCTTGATCATGTTGATGGAGCCACATGCACTTACCATCAGTAATAATAATAGGACAAGACCATCCATGGATGCTCCATTCTGCGAATGGCTAGCCTACCAGTACGGAGGGCCAACTGTACTTGAATTCTCTTGCTCACCAAACTATAAATCTCAGAATTCCATAGGATGAAGTCATGACAGCTAAAGTGGAATCATAGTGCTATAACTACGGTGTGAAAGGATTCAAGTAACATAGAATAGAAAAAACAAAACAAAAACAGAAGCAGAACAATACTGAACTGGGGGATCTGCCTCTCCAACCCTCATGAATCTCATCTTTCTACTTGTATAATCCTTACTAATCATTCTGAGTAGAAGTTATTTATATCCTCTTTCCCTCCCTGTTAGTATAATAGTAATATAAAAGTAAATCAGATCTTGGTTCTTCAATGAACCCTGAATACAAGCAGCGTTTTCAGTAATTAATATTTAGTGGCACTTTTTTTTTAATCAATGTCAGATGAGGCATTCTGAATCATATAATGTGCCAGGCACTTGTCATATTTTTGAGGTAATGAATTAGTTGAAATGAATTGGTACTGCAAATCATGCCGTTCAGTCTACTGTTGATACAACAACCTCTGTTGGAGGCAAGAAAAGCTGCCAATCAATCTCTGTCCTTCATCCGCCAGGAGTTAGTGCCTTATATATCTCTCAATTAAGGTAATATTTACACCCTTCATTTATATCTAAAATACAACTGACAACTGAACACACTTTGTTTTGTTTTGAATGCCACCTGCTGTGTGAGGGAGGGAAGAGGAGAATCTATTAGAATAATTCTTGGTGGATGGCACATGATTGCTGTCATACTCTGAGCATCATTTTAATGCATCCATGATCATAAGGTCTGAATGTAATGTCTAACAAAAATCAAACTATTGGCCTTGGGCCATGGGGAGATAACATATTATTTCTATAGAGAGATCAGCCACGATGTGGCTGTTACAAGATAACAAGACCATGTAAGAATACAGGAGGTATCATATAGTTTGCAGTTTAATTCATCACAGTCTTTTATAGAAGTGAAAAGGAAAATGTTTTATATTTCCCACTCACATTACCAGACTCAAAGGCAAGGTTGGCCCTACCGTTAGGAAGACAGAGGAGATCACCTCAAGGAGAAAATGCTGGGGACAGAGATTAACCCATTCCTTGAAACATAATCCCAGTCCAGACTGTCTGAGTCCTTCCTTCCTTCCTTCCTTCCTTCCATCCTTTGTTAAGAAAGAGGTTTGGTTAGTCCTAAATATATTGATCAGGATCTAGTAATACACATCAGTGACAGAGATCTGGGATTTCATTCCTTCTCTGTGTGCCTTCAAGAAATGTTTGCTTTCTCTCCTTACTCCCAGCTCTCCATGCCATCCAAACTGTAACACTACCCAGTTCTCTGCATCAGTTAGGAGACTTGGAGTTTCATGGTGGTAGAATTCCTTTCATTTGGCATATGTACACCATCGAATCCCTGGTATTATTTTTAAAATGGGATATTAATATAACAGATAATTTGGCCCTAGATTAATTTTGTGGGCAACTGGAATGAAATGGGATAGACACAGAGGGCTATAGCCATTGTTAAGTCTTATCAGAGTAGGGTTAATGAAATGAATGTGCCATTTAACTTAAGTTCCATTGACTTCAGTGGGTCTGTTCTACTAAGTGTGGATTTAGTCCATGTTGGTCAATTCTCAATATGCAGTCATATTTGCAAGACTTAAAAAGAGGGTGATTCAAAAAGAATGGTACAAAACTAAAACTGTTCTTATACAGTTTTGCACCATTCTTTTTGAATCTCTCTATATTTCTGTGCCATCTTTGTCAGCTAAAACAGAAGCAGTGCTGTATAGCAGATTAGGTACAACCATAACAAAAATTCTGAGAGTAAATTTTCATGTTGTTTTCCAAGCTGAATTGAAGAAGTCAGAATCCCTGATGCTATGTTTATACACAACAATGTATTTTATATCTATTTTTTTTTTTAAAAAAAAACTCAAATACTCAAATAGAGCTACTAAGCAGAAGGGAAAATTATTGGCTTCTTCATCTCTTCCTATGCACTAATCTCTTCCCATAATTATCACTTTTGCCAGTATTGTGTTATAAACTCTTTAAGACAGGGACTCTATAATTTGCTCTTCTCTATGTAAACATAGAACATAATTAACAAGTTTGCGTTATTAGTATCCTCTCAAAGTTTGTCCTTTCAGTTGCCGGCCTCCTTATGGAGGAGGTGCCTTTTAGAATTCTGTCCAAAACTATTAAGCAGGCAATTGAGACCAATACTGCTCCAATGTACAGACACCTGAATTATTTCAGTACATGATCTAACTCAGGTGAAATTAGATAAATGCAAAGAGTGAATTCTCCCTCTTGCTTGCTTGGCCCCAATCCTAATTATGCAATTTATATCTGAAGAAGGCAAGTTTCATTTTACCAGTGCAGAATATAATTGTCTCATTACATGACCCTTGCATGAGGAAAAGCAGGTTGGGAGATTATTTCACTCATCCTAGCTAATGAACCAATTCAGATACGCTGACGTCTGTTCACTTCTTTCCAAACACTATGCATTCCAGGTCACGGGTGTGTGTGTGTGTGCTACTCCTGAAAAATCTATTACGGACAGAGTTCTAATTTTCTCTGACTTTAAGAAACAAAGGCCATTTGCTCTGCCATGACATTTATCATTCATTGTTTTGTTTCTGAAAAGCTACCAACACCTCAGCTACTATAGGATCATAAAGAAACTGGCACAGATCTTATTGGAGGTAAGTGAAAAGGTATGACTCATCGGCTGAAAGGGAGACATATTCCTTTCTATTTGCAGATGAGCTGAGCAAAAGAGGTTTTAAGCCAGAGACAAAACCCAAGACCAGACTAGTGGCTGTGACTCAGCAGGAGAAAGGTATTGCCTCAGCCCTACATTCCCCTTCTTCTCTGCTTTCTTTAGCTCACTGGGTGACAGCCTGCTGACAAGGAAGCCACCAGGAACCACTGGCTCCTTGTGTTACCAATCAAAAGGCATTTTGCAGCTATTTTGTCTTTTCTTCTGTGACAGATTGAGTGTATGTATGTGTCTATTCACATGCATAAAGAATAAAGATTGACGAAACAGGGGTTGTCAATAAATAAGTAGCCCAATTTCCAGCTTGGAATGAATGAACAGGGCTTGCAGATAGCAATTCACTTTCTCCTTGCAATCCACTTGTGTTTTCCCACTGTTCCATACTACACTCCCAGTCCAAATCTCTAGCAGTCCTCACACTGGAATTGCCAAAGTGAAAGGAGAGGGGCACACACACACACAATAGATCCCTGCATGCTTTCTCCATAATTGGAAGTCCCAATAGAATTTCTCCCACACACAGAGACAACGACAACAACAACAACAGCTGTCGGTCTCTCTGATTTTGCTTAGGGACATAAATCGGGCTCCCATACTGATTTACCCACTTGCCTATCAAACATTAAATTGAGAAAATATGTTCCAATCATTAGATATATAGGTAGATGCAGTCCCAGTCATCCAAAAGTATTTTGGCTCTCATTCTCTTCTGCCTTCCCACCTCCACCATGGCTTAGTTCACATGAAATTATATAATTTGAGAGTTGGACCAAGTGTCTGATCAGTTCAGAATCTGTGGTAAAGGATTTAATTGTAGTGTTCCTGAAAGATGGCTGCTTAGTCTCTGCTTAGATACTTCAGATGCTGCCACACTGCAAGGTTTTTTGAGTGTCTGGAAACCCTGAATGGCTGGCTGGACTGATAAGAATTTCTCAGATTTGTTCCATGCAAAATCTGCATTTTGGGGAGAGGAGGTATAGAAAACATTACTTTCTGTGTTAAAAAATGCTGTTTTCTATTGGGGGGGGGGAACACCTATATGTCCAGCTTTTGTACAGAATAAATTTTCAACAGCAGCATTTCCTGTGCATTTTTTTTTTTTTTGGCACAGAAAATGCTATTTCCTGTGCAGAAGATGCTGGTTTCTGCATACAAAAAATAGGCACATTTTATGCAGAAACTGCAAATAGTTTTCAAAAGCTGTAGTTTTCAAAGACTTTCTTATGGTAGGAAGAAAATTGTAAAAATTACTTGTTACTTCTTTCAAGAACAAAATTAGCAGACAACTAAATCATTGAATTAGAAGAGAATGAGAGCCACTGTATATGTGGTTGACATGTCACAAAAAATTCTGACAAGAATTTTTTAAGATAGTGGATTAACAAATCCTTAGAGTTTTTATTTTTACATTTTATGGTGTTGTTTGTTGTGTGCCTTCAAGTCATTTCTGGTTTATGGCTACCCTAAGGTGCTTTATTAAGGGGCTTTCTTGGTAAGATTTGTTCTGAGAGGGTTATCTTTGCCTTCCTATGAGGCTGAGAGAATCTGACTTGTCTAAGGTCACCCAGCCGGTTTCCATGACCAAGCAGGAATTTGAACCCTGGTCTCCAGAGTTGCAGTTCAGTGCTTAAACTACTACATTATCCTGGCTGGAATATTTAGCAATCATAAAATGCTTTGACCACATAGAAAGACAGCTTCTACATCTTTAAGTAAATGCATGAACAATAAATAAATATATACATGTGCATACTTGTACACATGCAGATATTGTGTCTATGTATCTCTCTCTAGATATCATCTATCAAGTAAAGAAGCATTATCTTTGTTTTTACAGTTTTGTTTGCATAAAGGAAATGGTGACCAATCCTGTTTTTTACTATTGGCTTACCCCATGATTCTCTCCTTCTCTCTTGAAAACCAAGCTTTGTTCTTCTTTCACTAAGGAGCTATTGCTGCTCTCAGCCACTGTGGTAAAAAGAATCTAAGGATATACTTAGCTGTTACAAAGCTAAGTACTGGCAGCACCTTCTAAAGTGCTGACGTAGTGAGGGTAAAGAGAAAGCCACAGCAATGTGGCCAAGCACATGCTTTCCATGTGCAATATCTCAAGTTCAATCCTTAACACATTCAATTAAAGGTTCTCAGGCTGAAAAAGATCTCTGCTGGTGACCCTGTAAAGGCCAGCTAGGGTAACCCTGAGCTTGATGAACCCCAGCTGATGGATTCCTCACAATACCCCTTTTAACAGTGCCACAGTTCAGCTCTAACCAACATCACCCATGGTTTCTCGTTTAATTCATTAGCAAGCCCTCAAGAAAAAAATGACTGTTTTGATATTTTTAGCTGCAACTGCTCCCCAATTCCCCACACACAAACACTCACATTCACAACGCCCAGCCTTAGCAATTAGTTTAACTGTAATAGCAGAAGCCTAAAAGCATTCTGCCTGCACCAAGAAAGCCAATTCAAAGACATAGCCGTGCTAATCTGGATAATCAGTAATCAAAGGGATCTTGGAGCCCCTTTGAGACTAACTGGAAAATAGTTACCAACTTCTACTTACAGTTGCTACCAACATCTATCTTCCAGTTAGTCTCAAAGGAGCTGCAAGATCCCTTTGTAAGAAAGCCAATGCAATTGCTTATAAGCATCTCAAAGGGAATATTGTGGAGCCAGAAAAGGTGCCAAAAGGGGCATTTATGAGCAGTTTGGAGCAACTACACCATCAGAAATATTCAGCAGAGGACTTTCTCCTTGTCTCGTCATCATCCAGGTATCACTGTTGAAAACATGGGAGAGTCTTCTCAGTGGCTGATCCCATATTTTGGTATATCCTGTGGAGACTATGTTGGCCCGATCTGTCATCTCTCTTTTGCCAACAGTCAAAGACTTTTTCATTTAAACATGCCTTTATTAGAAAGATCTTTAATTGTATGTTCTATACTTTTATCCTAGGTTTTATATGTATTTTAACTGTTGTAAATATTTCAAGACAATTGCCAATTTAATGATTTTCAACTTTTGTACAATACCTTGCTTTTATTGTACTTTGCATTAATCTTTAAGCCACCTTGGCTTCCATATTGGGAGGAGGAAGATAGGACATAAATGAATTGAATAAATAAATAAATAAATAAAGGAAAGGTTGCAATAACTGTGACACTTGTGCTGGAGGTACAACTATGCATGATGTAGAGAAAGTGGATCCAGGGAGGCCACTAAAAATCAATGTTTCCAAAAATGGGAGGGGCATCACTCCAAGTTCAGTGTCTGGAAAAGTTACTTTCTTGTACTGTAATTCCAATAATTCCATCAGCCATCTTTTGATTACCACAACCATGCAGAGCAACCTTTGCTATAATAACAGACACTAGAAACCTCAGTATTTACTTCAGGAAACCCCATCTAACAGTTCAGGGACTCCTAGCGATGCAGTGGTTAAATGCTTGTACTGAGAGCCAGAAGGTTGTGAGTTCGATCCCAGGCAGGTCTCCAAGGTCCACTTAGCCTTGCATCCTTCCATAGGTTGCTAAAATGAGTACCCAGCTTGTTGGGGGCAATTAGCTTACACATTGTAAACTGCTTAGGGAGTGTTTAGTTCACTGATAAGCAGTATAGAAATGTACTTGCTATTGCTATTCTTACAGTCCACTGATAAGCAACTTCAAATAGATGAGTACTTCTAGGCAAGCAGCAGTAATTAGTATTACGGAAGTGATATGAACTGGAGCCCAGTATTAGGAGGGCCATGGTTTTCTCAACATCAAAACAGTCAAAGCTGGATTTAAAGACTATTCCCCTAATTTAAAAGTATTTTCAAAGATGCATCTCTATGAATGTTTTAGGTTTTGGAAGTAGTCAAATATACATGTGAACCATCTGGTCTCACCCAAATACTCTTGCACAAATTGGCTTGTATTGGATGCACTTGTTGTTGTTGTTATTGTGTGCCTTCAAGTCATTTCCAATTTATGATGACCCTAAAGTGACCCTAACATGGGGTTTTCTTAGCAAAATTTGTTTAGAGGGGATTTGCCTTTGCCCTTCCCTGAGGCTGAGAGTGTGTGACCTGCCCAAGGTCACCCAGTGGGTTTCACAGCTGAGCTTAGAATCAAACACTAGTCTCCAGAGTCACAGTCCCACACTCAAGCCACTGTGCATAGCTGGCTCCCACTGGATGCACTACCACTGGGTAAATAACAATGGACTTATGGTCATTTAGAGATTAATAAGTTTGATTTGCCACAAACTTCATAAACAATAGCCCACTTCATGGGATGCAGGTATGACTATCAAAGCATATTATCAGTACTATAACATTTTGCATGCTCTTTATTTGACTCATATCAAGTAGGTCACAAGGGCCTTATGAGTAAAGTTATATAAATGTCAAGGCCAGTGAAGGTGAAGGCATGGACAGTGTAATGTTGCCATTATAGGGCAACAGGTGCCCCATCAGTTACTAGCTGAACCAGAGGAATAGGGGAAAGAGGGGGGGAAAAAAGATCCATCTCATGAAGGTCTTATGATGGTATTAAAAGCACCCATGAAAGAGAGATGCAGTTGTTCCTGTCTCAAAGAATGTAAGGTAATAGGCAGGTGTAGTAAATTATGTATGTTGAGGTTATTAATATGTAACAGCTTTGCGTAACAGATAATACCTTTGGCTGAATAAGACAATAGGGATTTACAGCCAGTTACTGTAAGAACTCAGATCAAATTATAGGAAATATCTCACAGTAGCATGAGCTTGAATCTTAAAACAAAATAAAACAAAAAGATGGGTGGATGGAAGTAATCAGTTACAGCAGACACATGGGAAGAAATATGGGTTAATGGCATACCATTGTCTGAGCTAATAGATCAGATTAGCTGCTGGCACTATATTGTCTGATGTAGTTGTTATATGTTAGACTAGGACAAGAGAGACCTGGGTTCAAATCCCAACTCAGACATAAAACTCAGAGGGTGTTCTTGGGGCCAGTAACTGTATCTTCACACTTCTTAACTCACAGGATTGCTGTAAGAATAAATATGGAAAGGAGAACTATGTATGCTTGCAGTTGTTAGATGGAAAGAGGGATATAAATGTAACATAAATTTAAAACAATTCTAAGCCTGAAATTTCTTTTCATTGAGTCCTCACACTGTTAAATGTACATGCATGCCACAGTTAAAGCACACAAGTCACAAAGACTTAATATTTGAATTTGAAGCAATTTGAAAAAAGTGACTAATAAAATGCACATCTTCACACTTAGCATATGATTGCTAAGCATGAATATCAAAGAGAACCCTAGTAATAATCTTACCTGAGGTACTGCATTACTCAGATTAAGGCTGGAGAATTCACATAGAAATCTGTCACAAAAAACATAATATGTATTTCTCTATTCACTAGGGTATTCAAGAATCAGAATACTATGTACCAATTTCTCCCTCTTGTTCCTCTCTCTGAAGTGGAAAAGAACTCTGACGCCCTTCTTCAATGACAGATGATGACTCAAACCTATCATAGAATTAGGCATAGTAACATAATCAAAGTCTTTTTTTGGTATCAAGAATGGCTCTTCAACAATAAATATCAGTGTCACTAATGCAAATTATAATGACAAGAGCATCACTGATCTCAACTTGTGAGCAATAGAAAATTGAAGATCATGTACTCATTGCTTCATCAGTGATCAGCATGCTCAGAATACTTGGCCCTGAAAAACGCACTGCAAAAATTTTCTACCCTGACCTTTCAAAAATTAAAACATACTCTTCTCAATTCTTATGCTTCTGGCTTTGATTTCAAGGGTGTCAGGTTAAGTCTTAACCACAGCAACTGTCTCCTCTCTAAAATTTTTGGCATTTTACTACTGACACAATTCATATCCTTCATGGATTTACTTGTTAATAACACACTCACACATACAAATACCCTACTAACATCCCCTATATTTGTGTACAGAAAGGACTCAAGGGATTGTTTCCCTTGCAAAGGGATTTGGGAGGGAAATTTTGCATTGTGAGCTTGCCCTGCCACACTCTTCTGAATTCCATGTTCTGTTGTTTTTACATCCATCATTAAACAGCAGGATGAAATAACAAACCAAAATATACAAGAGTCCCCAGATCTTGCATTACTGATCCTTTTCTCTGGCCCAAACATCCATATATAATGTGAACACTTCATTTCTTTCTTGCTATTAGCAGCCAAACAAGTTAAAACAGCATTGGAAAACTGGCAATTCACTGGATATGTCAGCATAGTATGCAAAGATATCAGACACAGCAAACGAACAGTTCAAAACTTAAGAAATGAAACAGATATGACTAATTTTATGATATTGTTATTTATCTTAGTTTGTCATATGAATAATAATAATTAAAAAAACATGAGGATCTTAGGGGGAAAGCTCCAACTTCTCATAGATGAATTTGGGACAATGCCTTCATTTAGTATAAAAATGATTGATTATGTCATTGACTGCTTTATAACATTTCCTCTAACAAATGTATTTATTTTTACTCTAATATTACATGTTTGTATGAGATTTATTCCATTCATGAGGTGTTTTTGCAATTTTTTTTTTTAAATACCAGTGTGGAGTAAAATTGAAGACTGAAACAGACATTCTAAGTATATTTCAGTCAGCCATAGTAATGATTTTCCCTGTTTCAAAACAATCCTCTGGCCAAGTAGGACAACTTTAAAAGAACTTTAAAAGAAAATACTGGATTTCCTTTGGAATGCAATATGATGCTCCCAATTTCTACCATGATGGGTTCTTTTCTATGGTTTCCGTGATATTTCTTTACAGATTTCCACTGGAATGTCTAACTTTAGCTTCAGAAGATTGTCTCTTTATCTAAACTAAGGCATCTCAAGACACTATAACCAATGTGCATGTATCTGAACAGAAAAATGCCATATAAATATGCCATGTAGAGATTGCAGGATGTTACAATTCTACAACAATGACAGAATGCAGGCTTATCTTTACAAGAGGGCTGGAAACTACAAAGCAAAAATGGGACACATTGCTATGACGTTTATATATTAAGACAAACATTTGTTACCAGAGGACATAAATGAGTCATCCAACCAGGCAAGCCAGCAGTTTGTACACACACTGACTACTTACCTGTAGGGGAATTAACTGATCTGCATAATACAACACTCCTTACTATTGGGAAAACAGAGAATCCTATACACTAGTAGTCAACTCATTCTCCAAAACAGCCTGATCTTTTAAAAAGAAAATGGAGACTTGATAGAATACCCAAGGACAGCAGGCTTGACATCCAGGGTTTGCAGTGTAGACTGGGCCCTTGGTATCTGCTGGCATTTGGTTCCAGGAAACCCTGTGGATAATCAAGTCCCATTAAATACAATGGCACAGTAAGATGGTGTCCCTTATATAAAATGGCAAAATCAAGGTTTGCCTTTTGGAATTTATATATTTTTAAAGTATTTTCAAATGGTGGATGCTTAAATCCATGGGGGGGGGGAGGATCTGTAGATAGGAACATATGACTGTACAAAGAACACTCTGCACAAAAACTGGGAAAAGTTATTCTGGAGACTAGAATATCCAGAATCCTCCAGGCAATCTGGCAAGCAGCCATGCTGGCTGGGGGATTTGGGGAGCTGTAAATTTGGATTTCCTTCACACAGCAGCATTAGTTTAGAAAGAGAGGTGCAAGTTAGAAAACAGGCACACAGGATTTTTGTTTTTGTTTTTCCTTCTCATAGCTGAGCAAAGGGATTTGCTGAAAGGAAAGTTGTACAAGGAGCCATAGTTGCATGACTTCCAACATTTCACAGATGAAAACTGGGACACATGTGGCAAACAACATTGGAGTGCAATGAAAATGGCAAAAGCTATTAATGGAGGAGAACACACAAACGAGGAGAGCTTGCAGCAGTTTGCTTTTCCCTGAGCCTGCTGGAATGACAAGACTTCACTCCACCCCCTCATTTCCACTTCCCTCAGTTAGTTTTGAGTGCAAACTACTTTGCAATTTGAACTCCATGATACTAAATGAAGTAAGCCGAGAATAAAAACAGAAAGGGAGAGAAGGTGTGAGAAACTGGGACATTATAAAAGCAGCTGAAAAAGTAGAACAGAGCATTAACGACTGTAAAAATTGGGATAGTTGGAGGATATGCAGTTGCAATCCTGTGCAGTACTGCTGACTTTTTATTTTTGTTTTTATTTTTATTTTTTAAAAAAACTGCACATAATTACACTAGACCGCTTGTTAAATAACTCCCAGGACACAAGTTGTACCTTAAATTTAAATTAAGAAGAATATTTCTTTGGTAGTCACACCTACCAAGGGAAATGAGTGTGGAAATACAGAGAGTGGACTAAATCTCTGGAAAAGCAGTGGGGAAACTTTAAAAAAAATATTTTGTGCTTTCAAAGGTCACCCACTCACTTGAACAAACTCCTTCACAAGATGGTCCTCAAACTGAAGAGTGTTAGAGAACCAAAACCAGCCTCTTTTTGCTTCCTAATAGCACACATGTATGGTTTAAGAAGAAAACAGTGGAAACATTCAAGTACAAGCCTCAGGCTCAATCAGAGTAACTTCATTGAAAAACTCCTCCATCACATATCCCAAATTGATTCTGAAGTGATTTTTTTTTTTTAATTTTGTGGCAGCTGGGTTTCCAACAGGGCAATCTCATACATATCTGTTAATTTCCATTGTGTTTAAAGGGGCTTACTGGGATTACAGCCTTTGCTGGAAGAGCAAAGAATTCAAAGAAGAACAATAGAGAAATGCAGAACTTGGAAACATTATTATTATTATTATTATTATTATTATTAATATTTTGGAGTGTACTGATAGAATCCTTCAGGAAGGATAGCTGAGAGATTCTAGTAGTTGTAGTCTAAAAAAATTTTTGTAACTCCAATGGCATTCCCTTCCACAGCAGAATCAAACTCCATGGCATATGGTTTGCCTGTATAAGGTTTTAAGTTCCCCAGTTCTTTGAAGCAGGACTAGGAAATCCTCCTGTGAGAAACCTGAGAGAACAGTTGCTGGCCACTGCACATACTGTAGTTCTTAGATGGACCAATGACTTGAATTAATTGATTAACTGAATTAAATTAATTACCTGAAAAATAATACTTGCAAAAACTATTAACTTGCAAAAGCCAATGAGTGAAATCAACAGACTTAAGCAGTTTGTCACACTGATAAATATAGGCAGTAGTTCAGTTTTCCAACCAATATGGAAAATAAAACAGTGGCTCACACACCGGAAGCAATTAGTATCCATTCCTATCTACAAAAAAAGGAGACACAAAAGACTGCAGCAATTACAAGACTATTGCACTGATTTCTCACGCAAACAAAATAATTTTTAAAATTCTGCAGTGTATACTCCTACCATATATGGAGGGAGAGATCCCAAAGGTATCAGTAGGTTTCAGGACAGAAAGAGGCACTAGGGTTCACGTTGCAAGCATTTGATGGACAATGGAGCGCACTCAGGACAAAAGACTGCAGTCAGAACTGAACATGGAGAAACCGAATGACTCCCAACCAGCAAAGAAATCAGGCAGGGATGCATTCTATCACTTTATTTGTTCAACACGTATACAGGAAATATCATATGTTGAGCAGACTTAGACCCAGAGGCAGGAGGAGTAAAAATTGGAGGAAGGAACATTAACAATGCAAGATACACAAAAGATACTACTAGCAGAAAACAACAAAGACCTGGAACAATTAGTGAAGAAAGACAAAGACAAAGAAGTCAAAGAGGAAAGTGCTAAGGTAGGCTTAATGCTGACTATTAAGAAAATAAAAATAATGACCATGGAAGAACTAAATGAATTCATCCTAGATGATGATAAAATAGAAATCGTCAAAGAATTCCCATACAAGTGTGTGTTTTATGTTATTGTCCATTGTCACTGCTACTAAACAAGCTGTCTGTTCTTTGGGTGCTGTTGAAAAAGTAGGTGATTTGGGAGAAAGTGAGCAAGAAAAGAATCAGTTTATCTCAAAATGCTGGTTGTTATTTTATGCTTCAGTGCACACAGAAAAGGTGCTTTACTGCATTTGAGCAGTGACCTTCTTAAATGGTGCCTGAAGCAGATGAAGATGGCCATTCAGCCTTGGGATTACCTTTCCTGTTTACTAAGTCTGTTTGAAAATACTGCTTCCATATGCCTGTAGCCAGCCTGTACTAGGTTTTATTAAACCTTGGTAAACAGATGTCTATACTTGTGTTTTCTAGCCTGAAAAAATAAATTTATCTTCAGGGCTCAGAAAATTTACTTTTTTGACCACAGTTCCCAGAATTCACCATCCAGCATGGCCTCAGCTAGAAGAGTAACATTTTCTAAACTGTTGTCTGCTTAATTCCACTTATTAGTCCCAACTATTGCTGAATTCCTGAATCAATGGAAAACTTGTTAAATCAACACTTATGCAATATACACTGATTCTGTAGGCCTAGTCTAGCTGGGGTTAAGATGCAAATGTAGGCCTGGGATGAAGATCACACAACCTTCTGGTTGTCTTTGGACTATAAGACCCAGCATTCCTTATCTTTGGTTTTGCTGGCTTGAACTGCTGAGAACTGAAGCACCACAACATCTGGAGAGCTACAGATCATCATTGATTTAGGTTCTTGTGTGAGTCATAGAGTTCATCCTGAAGGTGACACAACTAACTGCTTCTTTTTCACTGCATCACAGTTTAGATGAAGGAAGAACTGTGGGCCTTTCAAACCAACAGAGATAAATCCCTAGTCAGGTATTCTTAGCCATATTATCAGATAATTAGGAAGAACCAAGCTCCCTCTCTCTTTGACAAAGAGACGGGCAAACATTTCTTCCTACTTATATAGTGCTGTAAATTTACACAGTGCTGTACATACAATCTTTACAGCTTCTTGTGAATCTGAAGCCTGAGCAACCAAGTTAGTCAAGGTAGTTGTTGCCTTCAATGTCTCATACCTCATCCCCTGTTCATCTGCATGCATCTCAGTGCATCTTGATATAGTGTCATAGAACCAAAGCTAAATAGAATTAACATTTTCTCACCCAAATAGCATTTTCAGCACAACCCTACACATCAAAGTGAGGAACAGTTTCTTGACAGTAAGAGCAGTTCAGCAATTGCAACCAATTGCCTGGAGAGGTGACAAGGTCTCTTTCTCTGAACATCTTCAAAAAGAGGCTAGGCAGCTACCTGCTGGGGATGCTTTAGCTGAAGATCCTTCATTGAGCAGAAGATTGAACTCGATGGCCCATGAGGCCCTTTCCAACTCTATTATTCTATGAAGCTTCCACACCAATTTTAAATAAGTCGCCAGGCCTTAATTTCAGGATTTATTCTGATTTTTTCACAGTTTATAGGAAGCCAGAAGGTTGGTACCAAGGAAATGCTTCTCCTCAATCTGCCCAGCACCATGTTATTTTGTATGACCATGTAGCACACTGAAGAAAGTGACAGAGACAGCCTCACCCAGGCATTGACTGAAGACTGAAATTGCAAGTAAATTTCTACACTGCTTATCAGTGAACTAGCACTCCCTAAGTGGTTTACAATGTGTAAGCCAATTGCCTCCAACAATCTGGGTACTCAATTTTACCAACCTATGAAAGGATGGAAGGCTGAAAGGATAGAGCCCTCTAGGATCAAATTTACAATGTTGTGGCTGCAATACAAGCATTTAACCACTGTGCCACCAGATACATCTCCCTGAAGTGTGAAGGCAATCTGGATT
This sequence comes from Urosaurus nigricauda, assembly GCA_034509955.1. NCBI lineage: Eukaryota > Metazoa > Chordata > Lepidosauria > Squamata > Phrynosomatidae > Urosaurus > Urosaurus nigricauda. Next base: position 34,826,539 of record JAOEGL010000002.1, read on the forward strand.
GAACCAAAATTAACAAAAGGTATGTAATAGTTAAAGTTAGTACAAAAACAAGTGTTAAAAGCAGGATATCACTGGTGCCAGTGAAGCTCCGGTGGTGCAAAGGAAGGGCTGGATGAATCTGATAATGCCTGCAGTAATACAGTTGGATCCAGAGCAGCTTGTCATGCATGTATCCATCTTGGTCACAGATGGAGCAGTCAAATAGTTGCTCCAAATAATGTACTATTATAAGGTTATGAAGAATGGACAGTAAGAGCAATCATTTTAACTTTTCTTTACCTTTCCCCCAATTGTTTTAAGAAATAACCTTGTCGCTGATTAGAACTCATACTGTCAACTGCACAAAAGCCTATGTCCTACTGCACAAAATGTGTCCTGTTGCATATTATAATAGGGCCTGCTGAATTCCTGTAGTGGACAGGGCCAATGGCATGTGGTAGGGCCTACAATGGCAGCACACCTTTGTGTAAAGCTCTTACAGTGGGAAACTAAGTCTTAAGATAGGTATTTCAATCTTTTAGAGGGGGGGGGACTGGGAAAATCTGGGAAACCATCAAACAATGGTGTCATAGGAAAGGGAACATAGGAACAACAAAATGCCAAGCTAAGACGTCTAGGAAAGCCTGATTTAGCTCCAGGACCTGAGGTTCCCCATTTCAGCTATACAGTCGGCCTTCCACATTTGTGGCTTTGAATTTTGCGGATTTGATTAATATGTTCTCTCTAGAAAACTCTAGGTCATCCAGCACAACTCTGCCAGAGGCTGACCATAGTGTTGTGATTGAAGATCTAGCGATTCCTTGAGAAAAACCTTCCCTAGGCATTTTTTGGTCCTCCAGAGCAATTCTAGTCAACTTCCAGTGGATACTGACAACAGAGTTGCACTGAAGGACCTAGAGATTCCTACATAGGTGTTCTCTCAGGTAAAAACAACAACAACACAATAGTGCTTTTTTATCCGGAGTTTTTCCACTGTCATTGTGATCCTGCACCCCTGACCCCAGCAAATGTTGAGGAACTACTGTACATTGAATTAAGTCTCATTGAATTTATTGCTGTTTGTAAATGGACACAGGTGTGTACCTTTAGTTACATTTTTGACAAAAGGTGAGGCTCCCTTTCAATTACATCATAATAGAGAAATTTACTCAAGAAAGGGTTTGTTTACATTAACCTGCTAAGTTTCCAATTGTGTTGAAAAATGCACAGCTACTTTGAACTTAGTTTGAGACCAGCACTTAGCCTGCTGCTGGCACAAATGAAGTAACAATGAAGAAGAAAGTACTCTTGGGGATGGGCAGAGATTCTTCCTTTGCCTCTGAATAATAAACTGAACTCTTAATTCACACAGGAACAGCTAAAATGTGTTTTAAAAACAACAACACCTAAATATTTATTACAGAGCTGGGGGGACGGACTTTTTTTTACCAGAGTTCTCAGAATTCTTCAGTCAGCATTGACCGCTGGCTGATGTATTCTGGAGCTGTGGCCCAAAAAAGGAGCACTCCCAAGCTCTGTCCGGAACACAGGTTATGAGATGGATGTGGAGATTTCCCCTTAAAAAACAAACAAACAAAAAAAAACACAACACCAATCTAACAGCCTATGACATGTCTGTTATTAGGGGGTGGGGGTGGGAATGTGCCTTCCCATCTTAGAATATATCCCAACTCACAATGTTCACAGCGATGTAGAAGAGACAACAGGACTAGTGTACTATAAAGAAAGTTACACAAGAGAAAGGGTTAAGGAACAAGAAATTTCAGGAACAAGAAATCAATCATATTAACTGTAGAGGAGTGTGCCTATGGTCATCCTCAGCACTGGTGGCAGTCACACCTTGTAGATGATGCCGACAAGATGTCTACCCTATCTAGGGGGCAAACAGGATTTAACGAGAATTAAACAAGAGTTAAACAGGAAATGTCCTATGATAAACATAGGGCATTTCCTGATTAACTCTCGTTTAACTCTCATTTAAATCCTGTTTGTCCCTTACTGTGATAAAGCAGCTACATTGCAAACTCAGTAAAATATTTTAGATATTAGTTACAAAAACCCCAAATTATATAATAACTATCTAGAAACATTTATGTATCTTCAATCAAGGAAGTATATCTATCCAATCAAGAAAATAGTACTCCTCAAGACTACAGCTCACAGAATCCTCTAGGATTCTTTCTTTGGATTTCCAACTCTCCTGGGTTGTTCTGAGATCTATAGTCCAAAATGAAACTTTTGACAATCTCTGGTCTCTTTCATCCATTGTAACATTTTGAATCAATGTTCTCTTCAGCATCTCTACTATTCAGTGGATCATTCATCTTAATGTGTTTTTCCTTGAAATCCTTCAGTCTTACATCCCGCTGCCTTTTGTCCTACTGTCTGCATCAATTCTTTTACATCTCACTGTTTTCTTCTTTAAAAACACAGTGTTCATCTTTGGACAAGGCAGTGCAAAGTAGACCTCATGTCTTGGACACTCCATTTTTGCTAATTATATGGTTTCTCCCCTATTCTGACTAATTGATGACTCACATTCCATTCAATTTACTGTCCACTGTAAGTTATCATCTTGTCCCTCACCATTTTAGTCTAAATATTAATTTTCCATTCTGGATTTTTATTCATCTGTTTTTCCCCACCATGTGTTACAACTCTCATTTACTGTTGTTGGGTTATTGTTTTCCTACAGACAAGGCAGAGACATTATATCACAACCATTTGAAGCCTGAGATGCAAATGTAGTTCCTCCCAGTATCATGACATCTGTACATCTGGTAAGTAGGTTTACCTGATTATGAAGAAATACACAGAATGATAATAAAGCCATAATGAGTACATCAAGAAATACATTTCCTATTTAGGGTTGTACTTTTCTGTTCCTACATCACTACACATCTTCTTCTAGCAGGGTTTTTTTTAAAAAAAAGACAAACTTTTTGGGAGATTATTTTACAAATATGCCTAGTAATATGAATATCAAGTGAAACCATAGTGAAATATTTTGTTAACAATACATGATGTGTGTGTGTGTGTCTGTTGATCCCATGATTTCCATTGGATTTTTTCAGGCAGGGAATACTCAGGGGTGGTTTTTCCAGTTCCTTGAGTTGAAATACAGCACCTGGTATTCCTCAGCTTGATACCTACTGGATTATCCTATGCCTTCCTCCAGTGGTCCCGGTTTAGCAGGGACAATCCTGATGAATCCTCTGTTTCCTCCCTTTTCAGCTGTTTTAAAACAGCTCCAGTTTCTCCCTCTTCCTCCCATTTCCCCCCTTTCCTCTCAGCTTACTTCAAGTCCTGCAAACTGAGTTCCTATTGCAAACGTTGTTTGCCCTCCATTAACACAGCACAAGGGAGAGGCAGAATCATGTCTTTCCCAATAGGTTGAGCCAAAAGCAAATGGCTGCAGCCTCTCCTAGCTTGTGTTTTCTTCCTTATTAATAACTTTTCCATCTTAAAAACACTCTGGTGTCGCTTGGCCACACACTATTTTCTTCTGTGAAATGTTGGAGGATATGTTTTTCAAATACGGGAAAACAACACAGTTACTTATTATCTTTTTCCTACTGGATTGAAATCTGGTCTAATGTATGCATATTGGGGAAAAAACTACAGGAAGTTGGTAAAAGTCATCATAACCTTATCCCAGGGTGTATCCACACCACACAATTAAATCATTTTGGCAGCACTTTAACTGCCATGACTCTATTGTACAAAATCCTGGGATTTGTAGTTTGGTGAGATATTCAGCCTGGTCTATCAGAGAGCTCTGTAGTTATTGCAGGATAGAGCTGTAGCAGTTAAAGTGCTGTTAAACTGCTTTAAGTCTGTAGTGTGGATTCACCTCCAGTCAATAAGATTTAAGTCAAAGCTCCAAAACATAACATTCAAAATCATAAGTGAACACACACACCCTGTCTTTTTTCACATAACATCTGGTACAGGCTCTAGCACTAAGTGAGTTTTGTCTTCCACTATACATCCTACCATATTGTCAAGACTAAGCCAAGTCTACAGCAGGCTGTACCAAAAACTGAAGCTGGAGTGTATCAAGGACTCGTGCAAGGTATTTTGCTGCCAGAGGTAAAGCAAAAAAAGTCTTCACTCCCACAAAGCAAGATTCATAGTCCCCCAAACCAGGCACAAATACTCAGGTTCAGACAGCAGAAAGTCCTCAGGCATCTCTAGCAGTAAAAATTAAATAAAATGTGAAATACAGCAAATAGCAAATGAAACAGCAGGCACTCCTTCATGAAACAGCAGAGACTCCTTTATGAAGCCCACGTGAAGGAAAGTTACTTTCTGTGGACTGTGCCTCCCAGAGTTTTAACTGGTTTTGTGTTGTTATATTTTAATCTGTTGCTGTCCCCACCCTCCCTTGACCATAGGGAGAGGCGGATAAGAAATTACCATCATCATCCTTATCATCGGTGGCAAAATGCAGCCAGAAACCATTCTTACTAGGGCTTTGCCTGCAACACAAGGACACATGGAGAGTGCTTTTTCCAGGTCCTACACTGCTGTGAGGGCTTATAGAAGGTTTCTATAAGAGTCTACACAACAGTTTCCAGCGGTTGTACAAGGCGGCTCAGGAGTCACAGTCCTGGCACTCCACATATCCAATGGGCCTAAATGCATGTCCTCGCCATATCTCTCTTTGGTTCCCTTCCATCATTCCTGATTTTCTAGTGCACCATTAATGAACAAGAACACATATATCAACACTTTCACGCTGAACCAGAGAGCAGTGGTGCCATCTGAGAGCAAAAGGTAATACATGTCCACCAGGCTCTGGAGCCACGTCATATAGAAAAACCAGAGTTTTATCTCCATCACTGCAGATTATCCCTGAGATTTGTCTGCCTGCCTGGAGACCCAGAGAAGCAGGTCTTCAAATGATACCTTGAGACCTGGCCATCCTAATCTGTGCTCATGCAATCCTCATTAGCTCATATTGGCTAGGACTTAGAGCTAACTCACATGACCAATTTAGGATCTTATTTTGCAAGCCATGCAAATGTGCTTACTGGCAACAACAGAACACAAATCAAGGGAAAGAGGTGGAGCAGAAAATGAAGTATCCCCACCCCACATACACACACAAACACAAACATCAAGGTATAAATATGATACTATCAGAAGCAGAAAATGGCAAAAGTGCCTAACACCCATCCGGGGGGGGGGGGGGGGAGAGACACAACAATATTTTTAAAATAATTTAAGATATTATTGTCTTTTCATGGATCACAAGATCAAGTGCCTGAGGCTGCCCTTTTATTCAACCTAATGACGGCTCAGCCCCTTGTATTCCTCTTACACAATACTTGTGATAGATACCATTGCACAAGTATTGAAAGATCAATGTGCCATTCCTCCTTGCTCTGCACTGGAGTGCTTCTTCATCTTCTTTTTAATGGCACATATGATATGGAAAGAAGAAGTAGAAAAACGATGTTCCATCAAGAAGAGTCTCATGGCTGAACCAACTGCTTCTGAGTGATAAGGCCCTTCCATGGTTCCCCAATTCCCTTCATTTATGCAGATGACATGCATCCTACCAGGCAAGATGAATACCTTTAGGGTTTGACCCAAGCTGGATCAAACTAGGAATGAGAGTTGCCATTTATTGATGAGTAGATGTGTGATAAGACAGGATGGATATCAGTCACAGTGTGGATCACAATCCCCATACTGAATCATATATAAAAAATCTCCTTCTTTACATTTTCCATTCTTCCCCTGCCTTCTCACAGTCAAACTTTGATTACAGTAAATGGAAAGTTTTCAGAGGAGAGGAGGAGGAAAAATAAGAGTCAAATAGGGAAAAAATAACACTAAAATATGATTAGTATTATGATTGGATCACTGACCACATGTGGTTTCTTCTTTACGAGACAGATGAAAAATAAAACATTCTGAGGAAAGAAAAGTACCATAAGGATGGGGAGGGATATGTTCACTGAACAAGAAGGGGAAATTTGAATTTCTGCAATTATCTGTGAGATTTCAAGGCTGCCACCAAATGCCTTTAATCTACTGCTTCAGGGCTAAGGAAAACACTACTCGGGACAAGAAGCCTCAATTAATAAAGCCTTTGACCAAGCACCACATTAATTGGGTCACTTTGAAAAAAAATGTTATCTCTATTACTCCATAATAATCTTAGTAACAGATGTATTAAAGCAACCCAAAGTCTCTTCTGTGTTCCAGTTTCAATTCCAGTTTCAAACATATAACATGGAATTTTGCCATTGCTGGAAATGCGCAGGTATGGGAAGAATGACTAGGATTTTTTGGAAGATGGTAGAAGAGGCTTGCCTTCAGATATATCCCTATACCTAGCATATTATGAATAAGCAATGTATCCAGTTTCTAGAGCATGCTGTTTAACAACCATGCAAGCAAACCATTTCCTTATATAACAAAACAGAGAAGGCTATATTATGTCCCATTGCAAGGATTGTATAATAGAGCCCCCCCTCCCCCCCAAAAAATCAAGTAAGAATATGTAAATAATCCAAATAATTCATTCTTAATGCTTTAGTAATGCAATAGAAAGAAAGAAAAGATTCTTCTTGTGCATTTCTTAGAGACAGAATCAATTCTTTTGCATATCCTAGCAAAAGGGGGTGGGGCAGAATGGGGGTGGGGAGGAAGAGAGACAGAGAAATGTTTCTGAAGAAAAAAGAGAAAAAAAAACATATTTTGATAAAATACTTCTTAAATGAAATGGGGAAAGACTCAGCTAGGAAAACACTGAACACAGAAAATAAACTTATATTTTTCTTTAAATAGACCAAATCCAAACCAGGCAATATGAACAAAGGGGGCAGGTGTGGTTTCATTACCGTGATGTTGTGCTTCCAACCCTCCCCTCCCCATGACATCATTTTTTAAAAATTCTGACAGGTTCTTCTTTTATTGTAAAACTTGCATTTCATTCCAGTATGGATTTTTGTTTCATATTGTTTTATGTGCGTCTTGATTACAGTTCCTCCTTGCATCACCATCCACATTGTAAGCTAAAGAAACAGTTGTCACAACAAGAATGTTGGGACACTTTCTACCAAAGTGTTCAGCAATTACTCACCATATCCATGAATGCCTCCTGAATGGAAAATTGTTCACATGCATCATGATCACAGTTCTATCAGCATCAGTCTTTTCTTTGTCTGAAGGCCTGATCGGTTACATAGGTACATTCCACAACAACTGCAGCTTTAGTTAGTGTTATGGGCTATTGCACACAAAAAAATAGTATATTCCACATATGAGAGAATCGCCAAGTTTTGCGGCCAGAATTGCCCGAAGGTTTTTTAGCTATGCATCCATCCATTAATGCAATTTGCTTGTATTTCTTTTTTTTTAAAAGAAAAAAATTCTGAAGAAAAGTAACTGTATAGGCTTAATAATTCATCCTAAAAGAAGGCAATGGTTCCTCTTGATAGATCCCAGGTTTAAATTAAAGCATCTTCATATGCAGCATTTTAAACAGCAGGAAAAGGTTAGTCAAGAGTGAGTTTTTTGTCACCTGTGGTAGATCAGTTTCTAAAAAGAAATACAAAACTTCACATTGTTTTGCCATGTTGGCCTTTAGAAACAACAAATATTGCTTTTTCTTCCTTCTTAAACACATATTCAGCAGTGTTTGCTTTAAGTTTCTCTCCTTCCTTTGCAAGAAAGAAGGAATAAAGAATGGAGGTAAATCCAACACAAAACAAACTTTTCATCTGGAAAGGTACTCCCTATGCTCACTGTTTCATAGGACAGAATAATAGAAAAACTGTTTTCCTGCTCCATAAGATAAGACTATAATGACATACCTTTTATGAACCAAAGGTGTTAACATTATCCAAATCCCAGTTCCTTTTGAATCCCATAACAAAGCTGTGTTTTTGCCTGCAAATTAAAAAACCAGCCTCTCCAAAACAAACAAACAAACAAACAAACAAAAACCCAACCAATGCTGCAATCCTGTTCTCACTAATGTGAAGGGTAAGTCCCATTCACATTGCTTGGGATTAATTCTGGAGGGAAAAAAACCTTTTTAGGATCACACTATAAGTAATTGATTCCTTTTGCTGCATAGCCTATGTTTGGGGTTTTCCTGAAAACCAGGTATTAGACTCTGTAGGAAAACCATGTGTGCATCTCCATGTTTGGTTCGAAGAAAACAGAATTGAGAGTCCCAATGTAATCTAAGAATTGCTTTCCCTGAAGTCTCCCTCCTCCTTTCTCCTCCCTTTTTTCCCTTTCTTTTGTTCTCAGGAAGACTGAGCTCCTCCGTCGTGGTTCCTATTACTTCTGAATGCCTGGTGACATTCTTGGATGGACAGATTCTGAAATTCGAGCTCTCCTGAGCATCACAAAAATGCAGGTGGCAGGGTCTTCTTTCTAGGGATGGGAATTCCAAGGTACCTTTCAGAAACCTTTGTCTCCTTCTGTCTGATTTTTTTCCTTCCCTTCCAGTAGGCTCAGGACACTTGCAGGCTAGTCTGTGGCACTATAATTGTGCAGCAGAATTAGCTCCAGGCTGCAGTGAATGCTGCCCAAAAGAGGATGTACTAGCGTCAAGGGGGCCCTCTAGGTGGGTTCTTCAGCCTGGCACAGTTGATCTTCCAGTGCTTTTCCAGCTGACAGCCAGGCAGAAAAAGAGAGATGCTCTACTGAAGACAGAGTGTAGAGAATCCGGCAAATCCTTTCCCCTCTCTCCCTCTCTCCCTCTCTCCCTCCCTCCTTTTCTGGGGGGGGGGGAGGAAATATCTCTTCTAAAATATGGATGAATAAACATGCCTATCCACAGGAAAAGTGACGCACATCAGAAGCCAAGTATTTTACCAGCTTCTTTCTGCCAGCAAGATTTGCATGGGTTATTTTCAAAATCACCTTAAGTCCAATCTTTCTATTTTATTTTGCTTTGTGCTCTGAACAATTCAATATCCAGAGGGTGTGGACTGGGAATCAAAGTGAGGGAGTGGGGATGGAGAGATTTTTATTTTATTTTATTTTGAAATGCTATAGTTTGCATTGACAAAAATGGTTTTTGGATCAGGCTGTGAATGAACAGGGAGCGCACTCTTCAGACAGGAAATCCTGCATCATGAAAGTCAATGACAAAGAACAACAGCACCATAAACTGCTGCCTTAACCTCCAGTCTTTACTAAGAAGGAGTGTCCAAGATAAGGGAGGTTTGCAAAACACTGACATTCCTCTAACACTTCCTATTTCCTTAAGGATTTCTGTCCTGGCTGTCGCCCTCTACAAACCCTTTCATGAGCCCCATCACTGTTGTCATTCTGGTACAAAAACCAGATAGTAAACTATTCGAGACTAATAGGATATAGGGGGATGAGATCGCCTTTGTTGTCAGCTCAGGGACAAAGCATCTGCTTCCAATTTGCATGCAGACTGGATTGACCTGGGCATTCACCTGTTTCTCCACCAACACAAGGCTGTTGACACCAGTGTGCTGTGACAGTACACGGGGGGGTGTGGCGACAGGGTTACTGCAGGCAAGTGATGATGCTCAAGGTTTCCTTCAGTCCTCCCATCCCAATACATAGCAGAGAAAAGAGTGCACGCTTGATAATTTAGGCATATTATTTTCTCTCCCCCCCCTTTAAAAACCCTAAACCAGAATATACACAACAACAGAAATAATAGTTAGGAGGCGCAGGAGGAAAGTCACCAACACTACTCAGGTATGTCCACTGAAAACAATTGGAGGTATTTTAAAGAGGTTTCCAAAGTTTCAAAGTCCAGTCAACAGCAAAACAAGTGAACGGGCTACAAAACAGAGAAGCTGGCTACATTTTGGTCTAACCCAGTTCTTTACAATTTCCACTCACCGCCTGCATTATTACTCTAACACGGATGGTAAAGACTATGACTCATCTTGCTGTAGAATGTCTTATATTGTGGGGATGTGGAACAAATCATTCGTTTTTGCTTTTTTCTTTTTAAAAAATCTATTCCATATTGAAATGCTGAGCTCACATAAAAACATTTGTATGCTCGGCGCTGTACAGAAGAGCTGGCCCAGAGCCCTCGTTTTGTGCAAGTGGTAGGGCAGTAAAATCATTTCCTCCTCCAAGTCAAGGGTGCATAATGCTTAGCTCCAGCCAAGCCAGTTTTTGGCACCTGAGGCAGTATATCTGATAAGTGATTCTTCCCTCAGAGTTCAAATACACAATATGACATTAGATAATTAATTAAATTTGCTGCCCTTTCATGACACCCAAAATCATCCAGATTCTGCCTCCAAAACTGTTCACCGTACAGTAAAAGGCATAAAAAGACTGAACACCAGAGCTTTGAAATGTTACCTGTTTGGAATGCAACTGCAGAGGAAATGGTGGCTATGGAGATTCTGGAAGCTACAATCCAAAAAAGTGATGTTTCTAAACTATAGTAAATGTGACACCCTAGTTTAGGGCAGGAAAACATATTGGAAACATCTAGGAAATATCTCTGAGTGTGCACTTCAGCAGCTGATGCAGCTCAGGTGAAACAGGATAGGACTATCTGTGATTTTTGCCAAATTTAAATAGTTACTAATGAAAATGGAGCAGAATAGAGTAATAGAATCATAGAGTTGGAAGAGACCACAAGGGCCATCCAGTCCAACCCCTTGCCATGCAGGAAGGCACAACCAAAGCACTCCCAACAGATTACAGTCTGTACAGAATATTGGGGGGGGGGCAGAATTAGCACTGGCCTCCATGCAACTGCCCACCTCTGCTCAATAATATAGGCCCTGCTTTTTTAAAAAAAAATCACTCAAAATTTGGATTATGCACCTTAAAATTAAATTATGTGGCTGCCAGGCTGAAACTGAAGAGATGCTAACCTTAACCAAATGGACCACTATGAAGATTCAACATGATGCTCTGGGAATTAACAAAAAGCCCTGGTGCAACTCCTGAAACCAGAATTGGTCCATTAGGCAGCAGACTTAGTTTGTCCTGAAAGGGCAGCAAATGATTAGCAATTTAATTTGTTTCTATCATCAAGGCTGAGGATGGGTGCCTGTGAAGTTTATTGCTTTGAATACTTTGCACCATGAATTGGGTGGGTGAGGGGCATCCCCGGCCTCAAGGAGAAAAACATTTTGTGTTGGCCCTGCCAGAAATGAACAAAGAGCAACAGAACAGCACGAAGGACTCTGGAGGGTGGAACCCAACCCAAGCACTTCCCAGAAGGTCACCCATAGGCGAGAGAAACCAAATATGTAAGAAAACATATCCCATGCATCAAAACAGCAAACAGGAGAGGAAAGTTGAGGAAAGTCAAGGAAAGGAAAGGAGTCACAGGAAAATGACAAGCAAATGGTTCTGGTGGGTCTGAGACTAAATCAGAAAGTTGAACACACTGCACTGGGATGCCTCATGGGTTAGACAATCCCCATCTCTCTCCTGAGGTGAGCCTTCATTCACTCATCATTAGATAAGATAACAGCAACGTAATTTGATGCCTGCAGAAGAACAGCAAACATATATTGACATATCTTGGCAATGATTCTTTTACATAATTATTCCCAATACTTTTTACAGTACTTGAAACAGCAAGCTGTTGCCACCCCTCACTGGAATATGCAAAGAGTGTACATTACTTGCTGCCTTAGTCATTACTTTTCTGTTATTTTCCATTCCTTTTTAAGAGAAAGCACCTCAGGAGTTATGAGAATGGCATAAAATATGAATAATTGCTGTCAAAATGTTTCTAAAAATGCCTCAACAGTAGCATCTGAAAGTAACTAAAAACCATTACTCATTAGAGTAATTCACCCTTATCCATGAAGGATATACTTCAAGACCCCCAGTAGAAATCTGAAACTGCAGATAATCCAAACCCTAGACTATGACGGTGGACTACTGTACACAACTAAAGTAATTTCACTTTTATTTGATACATTACTTTTGAAATGTGATTTTGATGCACCCTTCTCTCTCCCTCAAAGAAACTAGTCCCAGATAACTATATTACATGTAACTTCTTGCTTCCGAGGTATGAATGTTAGATATGAGAAATGAGATACTCACTTCACTGTCAAACCAAAGTGACATACAGTTGGAGGTTCTTTCAGAATTCTCATGGAATTCTCGTTTCTTGGATTTTGATGGTTGTTTTGACATCTATTTGCACTCATTCTTTTGGAGGTCTGTCTGTAGCTATTTCTTGAATCTGCACTAGGGATCTTCCAAAGATGTTTAGGACAGGATTTGATGAGATCATGCTAAAGGGCAAATTTTCTCATCCTTGATTTTTTTTTTAAAAAAAAATCTTTTTAGAGTCATAGTGTTATAGCACAAAAGTGTTTTTGTAACACACACACACACACACACATATATATATATATTTAAAAAGGTGAGTACTAGAAAAGAACTACTGTTCAATTATGTCTTAGATTTTTTTTAAAAACAGACACTTGAGTAGGGCAATAAAATCTTTCTAGAAAATAGTCTAAAAAGTGTATATTTTCTAAGATAGATAGATAGATAGATAGACAGACAGACAGTATATGACAAGAACTAGAGCAACAAATACCACAACTCTCTGATACCTTTGCTCTATCTGTTACCTTGATACCTTTGCTCTATGTGGAGGAGCCCCGAGAGGAATAAAAAGTAGAAAGGGAACAAAATGAAGGTGGAACAATGGTTTTAATCACCAAGAGAACTGTTTTACTGAATTGCATACAGACACCAGCATGACATAGTGGTTTGAACATTGGACTATGACTCTGGAGACAAGGGTTTGATTTCAGCTTAGCCATGAAACCCACTGGATGACCTTGTGCAAGTTACTTACTCTCCACTTCAGGGGAAGGCAATGGCAAACCTTCTCTGAACAAATCTTGTCAAGAAAACTCCATGTTGGGTTCACCTTAGGGTTGCTATAAGTCCAAACAACTTGAAGGCACACCACCACCACCACCACCACAATAAATTGTAACTAAATAAAATAATAGTAGTCCATAACAACGGGTCTCCTAGTTGTACAGAATATTCATTATGTCTGATCCAGAAACTCACCAATCAAACAGTTTACCCTTCCCCTGTTATCTACTCATCCAAATGCTGATGCCCATGGCTAAGGAAAACACTGTTCACATATATGTGAACTAATGATAAATTGTGCTTTCTTTCTTTTTATAAAGGGCTACCAGTATATTCATAAGCATGTTTGCATGGCTACGCTTATTAAAATCAATCTGAGTTACTGCAGGAAACTATCTTTCGGCATTTGTATGAAACATACTACTATTTCTATTCCAGAAATGTAACCTGTGGCAAATAGCTCAGATACCTAGTGTAATGTAACCTGTGCTATGGTAAATTGATTTATTGCATTGAGTGGGGTGGTTGGATTCAATGGCTTGTGGGCTGAATGGACACAACATCCTTCCAATTCTATGATTTTATGAATTCTGTGAATAAGCTCTCATGCAGTCCACTGGTGCAAGGAGACACTTCCTGGGTGGTCTCCTGCAAATCTTTTTCTTCCAAATCACATTGGTGAACTAGAAACTGAATTCCCATCTGTCATCCTTCTGCTTATCAGTTCAAGGTCTACTGCACATCTGAGTTTGTGGGGGGAAATTATAATGTCCATTGCAATAGGTTTCAAAGAAAGCAGTTCACATGTTCAGTTGAAATGATTCAGGTGATTTACATGCATGTATTGGTCTGCTCCTAGACATTTGCTCGTCTCTTTTCGACTGACTTCAAAGCCTTCTTCCTCCTGTGTGTGTGTGTGTGTGTGTGTGTTGGGGGGGAGGCAGAGCGTGTGTAAAACAGTTGAGAGACAGACAGATGGACAAGCGAACCAACAGGCCAGAAGACATGGTAACATGTTGGTGGGTTCACAATGCTCGTATCTGTTTCCAATAGCTATATCAGCCAGTTGCAACTAAAATTGCAACTAAACCAATTGTGGTACAAGAAAGAAAGAAAGAAAGAAAGAAAGAAAGAAAGAAAAATTGATTGCTGGATCATGGACGATAATCCACTTCACTGGATGTACTTGATATGTAAAAGCTTATTCACAGATTATGCTTGTCTATAAAATGATAACACATTGTTTCATTTTCACTTTTCTTTCAAGCCAAGGCTGGGATGTGACACTCTCTGCCAAGTAGAAAATGCCCAATATGGTGTTGAATGTCAGAGCCCAACCAGTAGGTATGGGGATTCTGGGACTCACAAAAATATCAGTTTATCAAAACTTTGTTATTGTGAGCCTTCAAGTCATTTCTGACCTATGGCAACCCTAAGGTGAACCTACTATGGGGTTTTCTTGGAGAGATTTGTTCATACTTTTGCTCTTGCCTTCCTCTGAGATTGAGAGAATTAGACTTGCTTAAACTTACCCAATGGGCTTCCATGGCCAAATGTAGATTTGAACCCTAATCTCCAGAATTGTAGTCATACCACCACATCAGGCTGTTAAAGACTGCCCAATCAGTCTGACCATGGTAGGACCTCAATATTAGAAAATATTATACCGTTTTGTGTGCAAAATCCATTTTTAGCACTCCTATGAGTTAAAATATTGTAACATATGTAATCACCTGAGATAAAGTAGGCCCTCAGTATCTGTTGGGGTGTGGTTCCAAAATCTATGGATACAAAAATCCATGGATGTTCAAGTCTCATTATATACAATGGAACAGTAAAATGGTGTTCCTGTATACAACTGCAAAATCAATGCTTGCTTTTTGGTGGGGGAAATGGGTGTGTGTGTGTGTGTGTGTGTGTGTGAATATTTTCAAACAGTAGTTGGTTGAACTTGTGGATGCAGAATCTGTGGATACAGAGAGTTGACTGTACTAACCATAATGCAACAAAAATAAAGTGATGCTACTGGTAATATTCAAAGTACTGATGTTCATTATTTATTTGAATTTTACATAATGCACCATTGAATTGTGAGACTCACAAGATGGAGTAGGTGCATTGGAGGATAAGGCTATCAGTGAGTACTAGTTAAGATAAATACATGTATCTTTTAGTCTCAAAGGCAGTATGCCTCTGAAAGTATGCCTCCAAGGCTTGTCTGGCACCTACTCTTTTCAGCACCAGGTGACAACCCTACTGCCACATTACATGGGAATTTTAGTTTTTAACAGTACAATTTTTTAGAGATTTAAGATTTTTTTTCAGTGTTCAGAACCATTATATTCTGGTGTTTTTGTGAGTTTTCTATTATGTTATGTTATGTTTTGTGAGTTTTCTATTATGTTGCTTTATTTATGATGCTTTTGGTTTTATAGTTTTTGGTTTATACATTCATGTGTATTTAAATTGTTTTAAATTTATGGGATGGTAACCAGATAACTTCACACTGTGAAATGGCATACAAATACCAATCTTGATTTGTATTTGCAAACGTATCATGGGTTTTCTTGGCAAGATTTGTTTAGAGGGTATTTGCCATTGGTTTCCTCTGAGGCTGAGAGAGTGTGAGCTGGCCAAGGTCACCCAGTGGTTTTCATGACCAAGCTGGCATTCAAACCCTGGCTCTCAAATACCAATCTATACATCTATTTATCGTTCATTATGTGATACACATAATGCAAATACGGGTTTATCATCTTCCTAAGAACTAAACCTTTAAGTTTATTTTCACATCACATATTTGCATGTTAGGTAATAAAGTCAGGCAGGATAAAGCCTTAAACAGATCTTTATCCCCAAACTATTTATTTCTCACACTGTATCCCATTTATTTATATAGACAAAAGACATTCCCATAAATAACATGAAAGAGCCTGACATTTTCATAAATAGCTTGCGCTTTCATAAATAGAGTGAAAGAGATGCAGGCCCATCTAACAAAAGCCCCTGTCATTTTAAATTTTTGGATAGAGTTATAGGAAGGTTACCAACATAGAGTCACAAATACAGACTCCATTGAAGAACGATATGTATTGGCATGCCTATTATTGGCATGCCTATTCATGATCATATACATAATTCTTTCAAATTAATGAATTAAATACTTGGACCAGGGGAAGGGAGAGCATTACCCAACCAGATGTTTTGAAATGAAAAAAGACATCACACCCATATAACAGGACCATATGTCATGTTAGCTAGGGATGCTAGGAGTTATAGTTCAATAGACTGAGATGTGGTTGACACAGATGTTTGCAAGTACGTGCTGAATCACCTGAAAATATATCTTTCAAACTGGGCATGTAAATTCTTGGGCTTGAGTACTGGGGCCAACCTAGCAAATAAATCTTTACATAATCAACATAATCTCAACGGCAGACATGTTGCACCCTCTTCTCAGTTTGAAAAGTCCTCTCTGACCTAGTCAGTATGTGTTAAACATCTGGATTTTCTTATAGAGCAAAGATGAAACCATCCAGATGTACTTGGAATCCAGCTACCATCAGTCCCAGCAACCATGGCAAATGATCAGAGTTAGGGCCATCATAGATCAATATAGGCTTTAGGGTCATCATAGTTGGGAATGACTTGAATAACAAATATTTTAATAATAAAAATAGTAATATTTTTCCTCATACATGAAGAGAATTAATTAAAGCAGCTTTCTCCTCCTGTGGGTGAAAAGAGGTATTTTGTTGCAGTATTCTCCAAGCATTCTAACTCACAAACTGTTGCATATATTTTCTTGCACAACCCCCCCCCCCCCAATTTTCTGCCCTGGAAACCCAGTGTCTACATCAAAAATGGGATGGGGAAGGTTACAGAATATAAAAATGTTTTTATTTGAATAATTATTCCTGTACAACACTTTTGGATGGTGAATACCATGTGAAAATTGTGTAAAATTCTCATTGGTTTATTATTCCTCCCGACAGGAGTTTGCAAATGTCAGAGAGCCTAGTTTTTGATCTGAGAACAATAATTAGAAATATTCTTTCCATCCCCAGATTGGCTACCCCACTCTCTAAGAGCTGTTGCTAACTGTTATGAGGTTGGCTTTGGTTTAGGCAGCCCTACAAATGAGAAATGTCCAACATACCTTGTTAGTAATAGCTCCCCCAATATCTTGCGATCTAAAGGCTGATCCCTTGGTATCCAATGACACATATTTACACTTGAGAAACCTATCTAGATCCTTCACACTTTTCCTTCCAAGTCCTCAACTGCTTCTTATTTCTTGACTACAGTCTCCATTTTGAAGACCCCCTCCATTGTGAAGATCTACCTTAAAATGACTATAATTTAGATTACAAACAAGCTAATAGGACTCCAAGCCACTTTCCTAGAAGTAGGAATTGTCAAACTAAGTAAGAACAAGAACAACAGAGGGAGCGATGTTATCATTGGTTCCTAACACTGGATATCCCAAAGTGGTATTACATAAAACCTCCATCATTCCTGATCACAGACACATTTATTGGGGATGAAAGAAGATTTAACCCAAGAACATTTGAGGATCAAAAGTCAAAAAAGGCTATTCCAAACCAACATCTAAATGACTTTCAACCTTTTGTGGAGTTGAAGGCTTTCATGGCCAGCACCCATAGTTTTTTGTGGAGCTTTCGGGCTATGTGGCCATGTTGTAGAAGAGTTCCTTTCTGACGTTTCGCCAGCATCTGTGGCTGGCATCTTCAGAGAATGATGATACCAGCCACAGATGCTGGCGAAACATCAGAAAGGAACTCTTCTAGAACATGGCCACATAGCCCAAAAGCTCCACAAAAAACCATTTCAACCTTTTCTTCAGATCCATCACTCTGCCCCTGTGATTGGACAGTTTGTTTTGTTTTTAAACAAGTCGGTCCTCCCACCTAAAGTGATTTTTTGTCTTTGGTGAATATAGACAGCATTTTCCTTCACTTTTGCTCTGCAAGGTCCTTTTAAATATTTGAAAACTATCAACACCTTCTTTATCAGCCTTCAAAAATCTTTATGCATATTTAATTGATTGATCAATTATTTAATTGATTGATCAATTAATTATACCCCACCTATCTCTCAGGACTCAAGGTAGCTCAGAACATGGTTTTAAAAAGAGTCCAGCTAAAAACACACGTTATTCAATTACTATTAAGACAACCATATTAAAACAGCCACCAGATTAAAAGCAATTTAAAAGCAGATCAGAGTGGATAGGGGAGTACAGAACACATGAATATTAAAGGCCCCTTCCTCAGCAACCAGTCAGTGACTAAAAGCCTGTTTAAACATAAAGGTCTCAGCCCACAAGTAGGAGATGGCAGGGAGGAGACCAGCCTAGGAAGACAATTCTACAGCTTGGGAACAACTACCAAAAAAGGCTCTCTGTCTTATCTTCACCAATTATACCTGTAAAGGAATTGGAAGTAAGACTTTATCTGAAGTTCTTAAAAACTGGTCACGCTTTTACAGGAAAATATAGCCCTTCAGATGTCTTGGACCTAACTCATATGGGGATTTTATTTATTTTATTTATTTATGGTATTTATACCCCGCTCTTCAGCCTTAATGGCTATCAGAGCGGCTTACAATTATTAATTTTATATAGGCAATCATTAAAAAAAAAAACAATCCTCCTAAGCTTTCTGCCCATGATTCTCCTTCTAGATCTTCTATCATAACTACAATGTCTTTTACAATTCATCAACATGCTACTGAAGGCACTTTTCCAAATGTGGTTTCAGAGATATTAAACTGGTATATGTCCCCAATGCTAAAGAACCTTTTTTTGGTTCATGCAGCTACACACTGATGCCGCAGCCACAGCAACACTTTGTTGACTTGTTTTCAACTTGTTATTCACAGCAAATGTTTTAATCTCTTGGGTGACTCCAGATGGAAGATGTTTTTGGCTGACTCAGTTTTCTCCATCACTACTAGCCCCAGAGGGGCTGCACTAATCCTGGTACTGATAGTTGCTTAATAGCAGACCAGCAGTTTAACAAGGGCTACATATCCAATAGAGAGCAAACAAGCTGTTTGAGACAACAGCCTCACTCCAGGATATACTCTGATTGGAACCTATCATCCCAAGCTGTGACAGACAAGATGGTGCTCCTTCCCCATTCCATATTCATCAGCTAACTGGAATGCCAATTGAATACCAGCAACAGAAGAGGGTGGCATGCATTGCTGTGTTCCCCAAGCAGGAAAGGCTGGAGAGCTCAGGAACAGCCAAGGGACTGGTATTATTGCTCTCTGAACATCTCCACCTGAAGCTGTTGTATCCTTCTGCCTAACATCAAAGCCGACCCTGCTAAGTAAACATGCCACAGTCGGGCTGAATCCTATGCTTCCAGCTGTTTTACTTGGTCATTAAAAGAAATGTTTCCATTATACAGACTATAAAATGGAAAAGGAATCTGTGAAGGAATACAGTATATGAGATTCCCTGAATATCAGTATCACATTGTGGATTGATATCCATGAAAGCCCATGCTAAAATAAACCATTTGCTCTCTAAGGAACTGCTGAGCTGAGTTCTTCATTTTCTCTCCACCTCTTTTTTCCATTTTATGGTGAAGCAGACTAGCGGCAGCTATTTCTTGGGAAAGCATTATAAAAAGTACTTCACTACTTGCCTCAGTGTACACTTAGTAGTTGTTTAGTGGCTAATCCATTCTGTACTATTAGAGATTGATTTAACAAGTCATTTGAAGTGAGATTAATGGCCTCTTGTGTCCTATTTCCCCTTTATTATTAGAAACAGGTTCCATACACGCACTAATGCCACTACATTAGTTGGTACAATAACTAGTTAATTTGACAGATACTATACCAGCAAATGGATACTGTAGCTGCTACACATAAAAGATTCCTGTTATATAAAAGCAATAACCTATATGCAGCTTTTGAGGGGCAGAGCATCAGGGCTACTGTTTTAAGCTTTTGTAGGAGATGAACAAAAAGTATTGCAGATTTGTATCCATAAAGGTAGACTCAAAACATGGTTCAAAGGCTTCATAATGGTCATCTGTAGGTCTCAGGACTGAGATATCAGGGCCTGAAATAGCCCCGACCTGACAACCCTGCTTTTCATGTATATAACCCTGGAGCTGACATGGCTAATCCCCCTCCCCTTTTGCTCCCATCCCCACTACAGGTTGCTTCCAATGGGGAAGGGAGTTTAATAAATAGAAAAAGATCTGCCAAACTGATAACCCCAACAAGGGCCCTTAAGCTAGGATACAGCAAGCTAACAGGGCTCAAGATGATGGAGTAGATTCAGTCATTTCCTCCTCCCTGACCCCCAAATAAAAATAAAGCTCAATCAGAGGTTCCAGAGAGATGGGCCAAAACCCTCAAGGTACATTCCAAGAAAGGATATTTCAGTTAAACATTAGGAGAAATTTCCTAACAGAAAGAGTCATACAGGAGAACAATCTTCAATGGCTAGATGGTCATATATCGGTGATGCTAGTTTAAGGCTGGGCTACTTAGGTGGGCCTGGGGAACAGTTTTTGATCCCTGGAACTTTTCTCTTGGAACTGTTCTTTTTTTAATCAAAATTAGAAACAGACATAAACCATATCCCTCTGCTGTCACAATTTGGCAGGGACAGTTCCAATTTATCTGCTGTCATCCCACTTTTTCAGCTGCCTTTAAAATGTCCCAGTTTCTCTTTCCACCCCCCCCCCTTCTCCCTTTGTCTTCCGTTTACTTTAACTGCTGAAAATTCAGTTCAAAGTGGAAAAATACTTTGCACTGCATTGTCAGCAGTGGGAAGAAAGGAAAGAAGGGGGCTAAAATTTTGCCCTTCCTGGCAATAGCAAACTGCTTTAGCCTCTCCTAGCTTGTCTGTTCTTCTCTTAACTAATAACATGTGCCAGCCTGACCACACTATGATGTTAACTGGCCACACGTATCCTGGTTTTCATCTGTGAAATGTTGGAGGCTTATGATAAGCTCATTTTGGTTTTGATTTGAGAGAGTTAGGAGCCTAGGTAAGAGCCACATGCCTTCTCTGAGTGTAGAAAACTAATGGTTCTGTCATCTTCTAGGAAAGGAGATTGGCTTTTTCTATCCAAAATATTGTTTTCAAGCATAAGAGGTATTTAGGGTCCACACTGGGTTTGGGGCCCACCAGAATGGCCTTGGAGCTATGTATACCTCACAGCCAGTGGCATCACTAAGGGATGCAGGGGGCAGAAGAGGGGTGACACCCAGTCAAGCTGTCCTCCTTCTCTGGGGGGGATGTGTTACTTCACCAGGTGCCAGCCCCTTCTCCACTGCCTGGCTCTCTCCTTGAGGAAGAAGCTAGGCAGTAGAGGAGGAAAAGGGGTGAACAGTCACCCTTCAAGGCTCCTATGCTGCACAGCTTTCTCCTAGGGAGGAAGCCAGGTAGTGGAGGAGGAAAAGGGTTGAATGCACCCCATCCATCCCCTCCCACTGCCTCACTTGCCTGGCTGTCCCTCAGCCATCCTGGGTGGGCAGCCAGTAAGCAAAACAGTGAGTGAGGCAGTGGGAGGGGAGGGGAGGCAAGGGAATCTGCCACCACCATTGCTAACATCCTTTACAAGGTCTGGCCGGGAGACAAGTGGCATGCTGGGGACAGGGGACCAACAAGCGAAGCAGAGGGTGGGGGGCAGCAGGCCACCGCCACCCTCCCCAGCAAACTCCCCCTTGCACTCGGTGACACTAAGGGTAGTGATACCACTGCTCTATGTCCATTCCTGCACAGCAAATCCTATATTGAACAGGGATAGACTGGGTGACCTCCAAGGTACCTTCCAACTGTGTGATTCTGTATCTTTTGCAGGTGGCTAAGGCCTGTTCTTAAAGATGAACAAATGTGTGACTGCTGCTTGGTACTTCTTTTCATTTTGAATTTCAGACCAGTTACTATTTTGTATCATTACATCTCCCACACTATTTTTTTTAAAATATAGTCATATTTCTGCCTAGGAGTCAGGTATTAAATGCTTTAGTGCAATGTCATATTATCTTTGTAGAAAAAAATTACCCTTTCCAAAAGTGACTCAGTAAAAGCAAGATGCACTGTTCATGCCACCGCAACAAATTCAAGGGTTATTCAGTTCTTTTAGAACCATTATCTTTTGATGCAGTTTACTGGTGCTTAGTACAGGCACAAATATCAAAGTGGCACCCACCTTAAAAAGAAATAACTGTTCAATAAATGAACAGACAGGATTCATTAAAGAGCAAATCTTGGTGTGCCAGGATTTCCCCACTACCCCCTAAAATTTTTTTTACCAGTACTTTAGATGTGATTGCATATATGCCTAGTGGGATTCATCAAGGCCACTTTTTAAAATTATTCTACCAGGATTTTTTAATCAATTAAATGTTGCACTAATCATGATTTGCAGCCATAACCCTGGATGAAATCCAAACACTTACACTGCACCCATGGCTCTGCCTGCCAAGTTAACACTCTCAGAGGAGCATATATGCATAAAGAGATCTGCAGTGAGATCTGTTTGTCATCATTTGTTCATTTATTAGTTAGCAATATCTATATATCTCTCTCTTCCAATGAGAAGATGGAGGGACACATAGCTCTTTATTTCTGCACTTTATCATCACAATAGCTCTGTCGGTAAGTCAGGATGAAAGTGACTGGCCCAATTGTCCAGTGAATTTTGCAGTTCACTCTGGACTGGAACTTGGATCTTCCATGTCTTCTTCCAGTATTCTAACCACTGTAATCAGAGAACCTAAGGAGGCCTGGGACTTGTCTCAGCCTTAGGTACACTTTAGCCATGGTTAGTGCACCTGACAATTCACAAATTAATTTCATGTTGAGTTTCTGCCAATCATTAATCATGCTTAAAGAAAACAAATCATGGTTCTGTGCTTTATGCTTGTATAAAACTAATCTTGCTGTAAGTGTCAGACACTGGGGTGTTGTGGTTTTGATTTCAAAAATGTAGAGACGTAAAAGATCTATCAGGTTCATCAAGGCACTCTCTCTTTGCCAATGAATCATTCTTCTTTTAGAACATTTACTCATGATTTATTCAGAATAGTTTTAAATTATCTAAGACACTCCCTTGGGCAGCTAATCTACAGCCTTCTTTTGTTAATATATATTCCAATGGATAGTAACATATATGCCTTTAAAATAGCTTGTATTGATTCTTATCAGTGAGGGTCTCTCCCCACCCCCTTTCTCTTCTTGCTTTTCACTAGTTTAATGCACCCACAAAAATATTTTCAAAAATTTAAACACAAACAAAAAACTACCTGAAAATCCAAGCTGTCAAGACTCGAGTTCATTGTTTCAGATTACTTTACTTTGTCCTAATAATGATTACTTAGATATATGCCATAGAGGTTATTTTAAATATGCCTGAAACTGCCTGCAGTCCTATTAGTAATTCCAACTAGAGTAAACTGCTAGAATGAATTATTGAAGAGTGAATGAAGCCATATATAAATCCCATTCACTAAACTGGTCTATGGATTGAGACTAAAGGATTCAGATCACAGAGAGTAATCTCTATTAGAAATAATAATAATAATAATAATAATAATAAATTTATATCTCACCCCTTTGAGGTCAATTGGGCAGCTAACAACAATAAAATACAATGCAGATATACAAAACAATCACAGTTATTTGCTGTCAAACTGACTTCAATTTATGTTAGTGCTATGAATGAGAGACTGCAAAGACCTTGCTCAACAATTGCCCTGTTCAGGTCTTTCCAACTCAGAGCTGTGGCTTCCCTGATTTAATCAACCCACCAGTGCTGCCTTCCTCTTTATCAAGCATTATTGTCTTTTCCAATGAGTCACATAATCTCATGTTCTGTCCAAAGTATGGCAGCCTCAATTCTAGGGACAGTCCAGGCTTGATTTACTCTACCCATTAATTTGTCATTTTTGCAATCCATGGTATCTATAGAACTGTCCTCCAGCACCACATTTCAAATAAGTGATTTACTTCAGAGTAAACAGAGATAAGACTGGGCTGTGAGTTTGTCTCTCTCTTTGAATGAAATACTAAATTTTATAAAGACAGGGCAGAGGAATTGTCCTGCATTTGCAATACTGAGTTCTTTAGATTAACTCAGTATCAATTTCTTGATAATAAGAGAAGATAGAAATGAGATGTACTAAAAAAAAAGTCAAGTCCCGCATGTGGTCCCTTTTTATTAATATTCTGCTTCTCAAAATCTTGTGATGTTTGTGAATGTCACAAGTCAAAGATCTGAGATTTAGATTATAGAGGATTATCCCAATGGATTTATGAATGGATATAAAACAAAAAATAAATTAAACAGGACAATATATGAGAATGCTTATCTGGACAAAAATGTTTTGACTACAGAAGGAAGAAAATTGCTAAACATTTTGGTCAATCTCTGATAAAAGCCAGCAATGTAATGTTACCTGTTTATAAAGTTAATGCAGTTCTCTGGTATATTGGGCCAAAAATGACTGTGAAAGATGGGAGAGAACAGTAATTCCAATTTCAATCATGTTACAATAATCCATAATAATATTAATGATGACATATCGCAAATATCATCTCTGATGTAATATAACTGAAATAGAAGAAGCACACAGGTGTTAGAAGGCTGTGAAGGGAAAAAAGTAATGGCTTTCATCTGGACCCTGACGACACTGAGTGTGAACTGTAATGGATTATCTCTGTAGTTAGATGGAGCAATGTGTAAATGGGTTCTTTCCTATGAATGCTCTTGATCAGCACTTGGAAAATTTAGCCATGTAGGCTGTGAGATCCTGGGAACTGCAGCCCCCCAAGAGTAACTGCTCCCATTTCTGCACTCAATGGAATTTAAAGTCTGTTTTAGTCCTGCCAAATACATAATATATTGCTCTCTGCAATTATGTGGTTTGGAGATGAAGGATGAAGTTGAAAAAGATGGGCTATAAAATGTACAGACATTAATGTTTAATTGAAATGGGCCGCCTAATACACCATATGCACTAGCTTTAATTATTTATGTACAGAAAACCCACATGAAAGACATTATTCCCCCACCCCCCATCTTGCACACCAGCCTTCCTTAATGAATACAGAACAGAAGCATTTTCTCTTTTTTAAAAATATTGAAGGCTTGCCAGAAGACAAAACATGTACAAAGCAGCAACAGATTTTCTTTCCTTGTCTCTTAATTTCAAGTGTTTTACAATGAAGTTTTAAGGGCTTGGCCAGAAAGTAGTTATCAACCCAATTGATGATGATGATATGCCAGAATCATTATTATATTTCTGCAGAAACCATTTGTAAATCATAACAAGCTGCAGTGTTTTATTGGATTAGGAATAGCCCAAGGCATTTTGCAGCCTGAGCCAAAGGACAAGATGGTGCTCCTCCCATTCCACTTACAGAAATGAATCATACATTGACGCTGGCAATAGAACAGCATCTTCCATTGCACCGTGATGGTAGAAACATAGCTTAAGGGGTTCAAAACAGCCTTCCTATAACATACAATTCCATCTTTCAACAGAAGATAATAGGACCTGTAGCTGCTGCCTTCTCTGCACCAGCAAGGATATAATGCCTGAAGCAACCCAATGGTAGGGCAGGCCCTGCACCAAGTAACACCTTCATTTCATTTATATACCACTTCATACTGCCTAAGTAGCATAAATTTCTATATGCCTTGGTGAATACTGGCTCACTCACTTAGAAAGAATTGAGGCAGAGGTGGGAGAAGTGTACACTCCACATAGATGGGAAAGAAAAGGAGGGGGAGTAGAATTATATGTCAAAGACAAATCCACTTCTATAGCAGTCCATGTGAGTACTCAAACTGGACCAGTACAGGGCATATGGGTAAAAATAAATGGAGAAAGAAATTTTAAAAAAAGATACTATCGGCTACCAAACCAAGATGAGGTGGTGAATGATGCTTTTTTGAAATAAATCTCAGTAATCTCCAAGAAGCAAGAGCTGGAAGTTATGAGAAACTTCAATTATCCTGATAACTGCTGGGAGACTAGCTCTGCTAAGCTAATTCCTACAAAAACCTGCTGTGCCTTGTAGATAATTTCCTTTCAAATGGTGGAGGAAGGAACAAGGGGATCAGCGATGCTGGAGGTGATCCGAACCAATAGGGAGGAGTTAGTCATTGGAATCAAAGCATACTTGGAGGGGAGGGGGGTGATAATGTAATGCTAGAACACATTATTGTGGAACAGGCCAAAGAAGAGTACAGCCAAACAAGAACCTTGAATATCAAGGAAGATGATTCTATCAAGCTCAGGAAAATACTGGGCAGAATCCTGTGGCTAGAGAGGCTAAAGGGAAAACACACCCAGAATGAGTGGGATTTCATGAAGGAACTTCTAAAAGCACAATAATAAGCAATGCCATGGAAAAAGAAAAAAAAAAGGGGGGGGGAGCATCTGAAAAAGCCAATGTGGATACATAGTAAACTCAAGGAGGATGTGAAAAGAAAAAAGAGCACATATAAAGAATGAAGGGAAGGGGGAATAATCAAGGGAAATAAGATGTGTGGCCCAAGCTTGCAGAAAAAGTACAAAGAAAGATACAGCTCAAAATGGATAGGCAAGCAAGAAAAAACAAAAAGGGTTTTTCAAATATGTTTGAATCAAAAGAATTGTGAAGGGAATGGTGGGACCACTGTTCAGCAGAGATGGACAAATACTAACAGATCACAATGAAAAGGCAGAACTGTTCAATTCCTAAAATCCTAGAATTCTAGAGCTATTAGAGACCACATGAGCCATCTAGTCCAACACCCTGCCATGCAGAATCCATAATCAAAGCACTCCTGACAAATGGCCATTCACCTTACGTTGAAAATGTCCAAAGAAGCAAAAATTTCTGGAATGTCCGATGTCTCAATCTGTTGGGTTTCGATATAAATTCCGGAATCCTTATCCCTGATGCAATTAAAAGGTCTCTTAGTTAAGAGTTACCAGGTACAATCAAACAACAGGTACAGGTATATTCATTCACATTATAAAGTCTACAAGTTAAGATTGTATTGTATCAAAAAGATTAATTGCAGATTTTCCAAAACAGTCTGTCTTTCTGAAATGTTTGTTGCTGTTGTGTACAGGTTATATTATGCTCATTTATCTGTCTTTATTACAGTGTGGAAAAACTAAATAAAGACTAATTATAAAAAATAATATTTCTACTCCACACTTTTAATATGTAATAATTGTCTCACTAATGTGAAATAATTCAGGAATCTTTTTAAAAAAGAATCATTTACTGCATTATCATGAACTAGACAACTGGGCCAACGGTCAAGCCATTTCCCCATTTTTAATTCAGATTAATTAATGTATTATTTATCATCATTTCAAATGCATTTTAGAACTTCTTTCCTAAAGCATAACATTAAAAAAGATTTGAATTCTTAAAAAAAAAAGTAAGAAAGAAAGAAAAGAAAAGAAAGAAAATGTCCAAAGAAGGAGACTCAACCACACTTTGAGACAGCATATCCCAAACAGCTCTTACAGTTAGAATTTTCTTCCTAATGGAATCTGTTTTCTCTCTGGGGCAGCAGAAAACAAGTTTGCTTCCTTCACAATATGACATCCCTTCAAATATTTAAACAGGGCTATCAAGTCACCCCTTAACTTTCTCTTCTCCAGGCTAAACATACTCAGCTCCCTAAGCCACTCCCCACATGGTTTCCTGAGCCTTCACCATTTTGTCACCCTCTTCTGGACATGCTCCAGCTTGTCAGTATTGGGTCACTAGTTTAGCAGATGGTTGAAATGTTGTGGATATCATTTATCTGGATTTCACTAAAGCATTTGATAAGGTCCCTCATGATAGTTTGATTAACATATTAGTAAATATGTCATATGGATCCATAACTCATTAGGAAACTGTGCTCAAAGAGTTGTCATCAGTGGCTGTGTTTCAAACTGGAAAGAAATATCAAGTGGAGTGTTGTAGGGTTCTGGTCAATGTTTTTTATCAGTGATTTAGATAATGGAGTGGAGGAAATCCTTACCAAATCTTCAGATGATACAAAACTGGGATGGGTAGCTAACAGGTTGGAAGACAAGAAATAGAATTCAAAAGGAGCTTGATAAACTAGAAAACTGGGCTGAAATTAATTACTTGAAACTCAACAGAGACAAAGGTAAAATTCTACATTTATGTCACAAAAACCAAATGCACAGGTATGGGTGGGGAATACTTGGCTCAGCAGTATGTGAAAAGGACATTGGGATTATTGTTAACCATAAATTGACCATGAGACTGCAGTGGGATTCTTCAGCAAAGAAAGAAAATAGTATCTTAGCCTACATTAATAGAAGCTTAGTTTCCAATGCAAGGAAAGTAATAATCCCATTATATTCTGTGCTGGTCAGGCCTCATCTGGAATACTGTGTAAATATACTGTTTGCAATATAAAAAAGTGTGCATCTTGATGAAAAATGCAAAGTTCCCTGCTCAAGAGCTTTTAAGATTCCTGCAAAAATTAAATAGAAGGAAGAAGTACAGTTGGTCATGTGGAGACGATGACTAATATCATTTCTACACACTCACAACTGCAACTGAATAATGAGTTGATTGTTAAATCCTTAATGAGATTTATTAAATGAATGTGAGTCAAATATTTCCAACCTACAAAGCCTTTATTGCTTTCCTTTTAATCTCAAGCAGTCTGACCAGGAGTGAGCATGTGACAGTGTATATCATAAACCTCACTTGTTTTCCAATTAAACGGCATGTTAACATGATGGACATCATTTGAAGACCAGGGACAAAATGTTGCATCTTTAGTGACAGTAGTAAAAATGCTGATTAACTTGGGGATGTCATTGGCATCAATATTTACTCCTTACCACAGGCCACGAGGACAACTTGTGATGCTCAAAATATTGTTGGACAACAACTACCATGCTCCCTACTCTGCAGAGCCAATTATGAGGCACCATAAGAGCTACACTCCAACAACATCAGGAACAGGTTGCCATCCTCTGTCTTAGAAGAATGATCACATCACCCTCTTTTTTTAAAAAAGTGAATATAAATCAGTGGTGCAAAACACCCTGCAGAAATAATCCCGTTTGAGACCACTTTAACTGCCCTGGCTCAGCGGTAGAAAATCCTAGTTTATTTTGGCACCACAGCTCTCTGACAAAGAAGGCTAAATGCTTCACAAAACTACAGTTCCCAGAATTTTGTAGCATTGAACCAGCACAGTTAAAGCAGTCTCAAACTGGATTATTTCTGCAGTGTATTTATTAAGCTAAGAACAGGTAACTTTGTTCAGATCTGAGTTTCACTGCTATCTCCCAACCCTCATGTTGCAACTCATCTTAAGTTTTACCAGTTTTGTACAGCGCTGAGTATAATTTACAGCGCTTTAGAAATAAAGTTTAATCATCATCATCATCATCATCATCATCATCATCTTGAAACAAAGGAGGTTTTTAGAACTGAATAAAATTATTTAGGCTGTAGTGCAACACCCACTTACCAGGAAATAAGATATATAATATCTCAAGTCAGATGTAACTCCATTGAGTTGAATAGGTCTTATTCAATTTTACAAGGATCTAGTCTACATCCTCAAGCTGTATTGTTCCAAACAGGGGCCAAAGTTACCTCTACTGGATCTTTATCACCTACAGCATCCAAGTCAGAAAAGCTCATCGAAGTAGACAAGAATGCCAAGAAGCTAAAGTGTATGCATCCAATCGCATCTGCAGGAGTATCGGTCAGAGGTCCTTTAAGAAGTAATGAAAAGCCTACTTGTCAAGACATGTCTTACATCTAGAGCAATGGTTGTCAAGCTTTGGACAGCCAGATGCTTTGGACTTCAGCTCCCAGAACTCCTGACAGTTGGCCAAGTTGGCTGGGGCCTCTGGGAGTTAAGGTCCAAAACATCTGGAGGACCAAATCATTGATCTAGAGTATGCTTTTTCCTTCTTGGTGTTCTTCACTGCAGCTCCCAGAAGCTCCAGCCAGTATGGCCAATGATAAGAGATGATGTGAATTGTAGTCCAAAATATCTGGAGAGCCAAATGTTCTGCAGCCCTGCCTTACATAGAACTTCAAGAGGAAACAGGAAGACCTCTCCTTTAATATTTGATGTTGTTGCCGTTGTTGTTGTGGCTTTTTAAATCGTGGAATTTGATGGCTACTAGCATTTTTGTTAACATTGTTTCCTTATTGTTATATTCTTGTTATTATGGCTTTTATATTTAAGGAGTTGCTTCTAAGTTTCCTTCAGCATTTTGCCACTTGATGTGGTTAACCATTGGGCCAGTGACACGAAGCAGGATAAGCATCCTTCTAAACAATTGTTCTTCTCACTGATTCCCATATACATCAGTACTGGAAGGAAAGAAACAAGATGATGCCCATTCATTCAGGCAAGAGTACTTTCGAAAGCCATACTTGATACTCTCCTTTAACACTATGCCATACCAGGACCATTAATTTTCTCAAGGAAAAACCACTGAAGGAATGTCATGATGTTGATACTTGGGTGAATTCCAGGGATTAGCTGTCTTGGCTGACCTAGGCTTTACCTTCATGGCTTATCCTCAGATAATTCTTCAGGGTCAGTCTATGCTGGGCATAAACACAGCACCACTCATTTCACAATCAAGCACTGGCAGTGGTTTCTATGTTTCCCCAGGTTTTTAGTGGAATTGGAAGAGCCTCTAGAATAATGGTGATCCAATGCCTTGAGGAACTGGACCAGCCAACTAGGCTTTTTGCTCTAGCTGAAGCACATTATTTCAAATAGGGAACTGAGCACTCACAAGCCTGTTTGAATGCGGATTTTCATTCCAGGGATAGTGGAACTGAGATCAATCAGTTAATTTAATAAATCTTCTGTACCACCAAAATCAGCTAGCAGAGCGCACCCAGGGGGCGGATGATGGTCAGGTGGCAGCACTGCAGCAATTTTCTGTGCAATAGCATCCTTTTTACCCTGTTCCACACCAATTCCATCCCATGTTCAGACAAGGGGAAAATGGCCATGTGAAAAGCTTCAAAATCAGAAGCGGCAGTCTGGTTACTTCTTGTTGCAATTTTGGTCCATTTCAAGCCTTATTTTTAAAGTGGTGGAGCCCCCAAATAGCAACTCTCCCAGTGAATCATGCCTTCCTGGAAGCTTCTGGAGGCATGATTCCTTTTGCTTTTGTTGCTTTGGGAATTGTGGGAGCACATGACAGGGTTGATTTATTGTATTTATCTCATTTATTGTATTTTTATTAGTTGTTCTTGAGTCCTCATGAGGGAAAGTGCGGATAAAGAATGGAGTTAAAATATTCAAATGAATAAAGGAAAATATGAATTTGGGAAATGACTCCAGGGCCATGCATTATCATCCACCCAATATGTGACAATGGGCTCATTCCCACTACAAAAATTCCCGGTCCCGATGCGATGTAAATGCCTCTAGTTCCATTGGAATTTGATGTTGATCCTCATTGGATCAATTCAAATGGGAAAAACCCGTGGCAAACGGCAAAAGTGTGGGATTTCCTGATACTACATTTTTGGCAGCACTTTCCTCAAGGATTGATTCTGAAGCAAGGCAAAAAACGCTAGTTCAGAATCGATTCTTCCTAAGGGGAGGGAAAAATGGCAGAGAATTTTTGACAGCTCCACCATTCTCCACCCTCAGTGCTCCCTTTGTATTTTGTATTTTGTTTTTTGTAAAGATAGATTAAGCGACTGAGTACTTTTGCAACTACTTGGCTTGGCAAGTAGTTGCAAAAGTGACCAATCAATTAATCTATCTTTACAAGAAAAAACACACCCCTCTTCTCCATCCCACCCTCCTTCTCTTCCTCCCTGGTGCCACAGGTCTCCTTCCCCACTGCTACCCTTAGATCGAGTGATCCAAGGGTGGCAGTGGCCCCAGAGGGACCCCCAAGGGTATTCCTTCCTTCCCCACTGCCCTGTCCTCCTCCGCTGCCTCCTTCCCTCCTTCCGCCAGCCAGGCTCCCTGCCTAGCTGGTTGCTGGTGCAGGGCTCAGCGGCAGCAGCGGCAGTGGTGGTGGGCTGGCCCTCTCCTCCTCCTTCTCCTCCATGCCGTTCTCTGCTGCCTGGCCTCCTTCTCCTTCTCTGCCCCGGTAAGCCTACCTTAGAAGGCAGCCAAGGCGGAAGGAGAGAGGCAGGCCAGGAGGATGGAGGACGGGGGATGGAGGATGTGTGTGCATGCCTCTGTACTCCTGGCCTGCCTCTGGACCCCGCAAAGCAGGAGGAGAGAACCAGCCTGCAACTGTTGCCGCTACCCGCCACCTCCACCTCCGAGCCCTGCACCAGCAGCCAGGTAGGAGGGAGGGAAGGAGGGAAGGAGGAGGAGAGGGAAGTGGGGAAGGAAAGAAGACCCTTGGGGGTCCCTCTGAGGCCAGTGCCACCCTTGTGCTCAATCCAAGGGTGGCAGTGGGGAGATACTTCAGGGAGGAAGAGGGGAGCTAGTAGTTGCTTTTGCAATAGATTGATTTTTGCGATCAATTCTATCCCCCCCCCCAAAAAAAATTCACCTGCGGAAAGGGGTGGGTGTGGGGGTAAGAGCTGTCACCTCCCCTGGATTGTCAAGTGGGAACGACAAGCATTCCCAGCTACAAAAGCGGTTTCAAACAAGGTCCCTTTTCAAAGTCTGGACGAGGGGCCTTTCGGAACCGCTTTCATTAGCAGAGCGGAGCCAGGTTCCAACACGGATTTTTCTGCAAATGGGAATCAACTCAATGTTAATCATATGTTAGAGAACATACAATAGGGAGAAAATGCCTGGGGGATCTACAGCCTAGTCATTGAAAATGTTACTTTTTTTGCTACAATGCCCAGAATCCCCTAGACAGCATGGTCACTGAGAGCTGTAGTCCTAGACACTAACCCTTCCAAGACCTTCTGTGGAAGCCAAAATTTCTGGGTCAGAACTGTAGTGGCCTTCAATTTCTGTGTTTTAGCATTCACTGCACAGAAATAAAAAGGCTTGTTGTATAATATAAGAAGTACATTAATAAATCAAACTCCTGCTAATCCAGAATTTGAGAAATACAAAAAGGAATTTAAGCACAACATTCATTGCATAATCAATTGACTATCACAAGGAGATTTTGTTAATACTAAAAGAAATTCAGGAAAATCCCTATGCAGAGATTTGCATTCCCAGGCTAGAAACAGATGGAAAATGTTACGGATTACATATTTCTACAAGTCAATAGTGGAATAGCACTGGGGTTAAACAGAGTTCAAAATACTGAAGGAACATGTTGACCTGTGTTGAGAGCTATTAGCAGAATCTTATATATTCCTTACCAAAAACTATCATGAGAAATCAATGAGACTTTGTTTCACACATCAACACATGCATCAACAACAATGAACATGAGACAGAAAGAAAGACAATCCATTCTCTATGAAGGGGTTGTATTCCTTCTAAATCTGGAAATGACCAGTCATTCATTTTTTTGTTTTGGGAGAAAGAACCAGAAAAGTCCACTCAACATGCACTAAATCAAGGTATGGTTGCTCTCGCAGAAGCTTCTAAGATTAGCAAACTGATCTCTCTCTCTCTCTCTCTTTTTTGTGTGGGGTGTTGAGAGCTAGAAGAAAATGTGGGCGATGTTTGTATTTTACAGCTGCATTTTGCCCTCTTTCTTCAAGGCAGATGGTGGCTTCAAATAGAAAATGACCCTCTTGTATTCTTTTTAATCGACAACTGTCCTCTATGGTGTGGGCATGTTCAAGAACCCAGAAGGCTATACCACCTGGTCTTCTGTTGCTCCAAAGCTTAAGAAGGTCACAGCATGCCATTGCATCCACCATTTTGCAGGATCAACAGTGAAATGACTTCTGCTTTGCAGATGTTGAAGAGTGTATCTCTTTAACTGATTGATTGATTGATTGCTGTTTCAGAAGACACATTTTTTAAAAAAAAAAAAAAAATAGAACCTCAGAGTTATACTGGATGGTGGGGTTTTTTTCAGCCAAATAACAACAACAACAACAACAACAACAACCCTGTGTCATTTTCCCTGGCTGTAGGATCCTAAAAGTTTGGCTCCTATAAGCTCAATTCTGCATTAGTCATAAATGAATGGATCAGTATCCCTTACAGAAAAAAACCTTTCAAAATATTTTAAAATATAAGGCGTAATGAGTGCTGAGAAATGGTTGTTTACAAGTTCTATCTCCCACCATCCGGTACCCAGCAAATTGCTCAGACTGCTCTCCACCCCCACATTACTGCCCCATCTGTCTTAAGAAATGGGGCTCATCATGACAATGTTTCAATATCCTTAGATTTTTACAGAAAAGGCTGTGAAATGTTTTGAGATGTAACAGTTTCTTGGCTTCAGTGCAGACTTTACATGATATGCAGCCCCACAAGCCATTTTAATTCAGGTTGAAGGGGAAAAGTAACAATGATTTTGGCTGCCATTTTTTTAAATCTAATGCTCTCCGTTTGGAAGAAAAGCTTCCAGCGCAAATTTATTCACACTTTTTGGGTTGCAAGCACATCAATGAAACAAAAGGGAACTCTGTATTGTACTGTGTTATGGTTTTCACTGGATGAAAGATTTTATGATTTAATTATTGGTCCAGACCCACTGAATCATCTCCCACCTCAATGTTTAAAAATGAAGAAGAAAAAATACAGAATCACACCTCCAGAGGTTATAGGGGAATTATTCATTTAAATAATACTAAGGGAACACCTTTTAAAGGACCACAAGAACTTTTTTCAAAAAAAAAAAAAAAAAAAAGGATAATCCTCTGGGGGGGGGGAATGGGAGGTGACAAGGGTCTCAAGTGGTAGAGGGAAATGGTGCACCTATAGCCCCCACATCTCCTATGATTGCCTACCCCATATATGCCTGGCACTTGGCAGTACAAGCAGTGCCATCATTTTCCCACCTAAGACAAAGCATGATGAAACCCCATCCCTTTCAGTTCTACATACAGAAGCTAACTTGTATTTCAACACTGGCAGTAAAAAAGAATCCTCCATCATATCTGAAGGCACCAGGCTATCTAAGGGAAGACAAGAAAAACCTTGTAGCACAAGTAGCTCTGTTCTCCATCCCTTCTCTGCATCTCTCTGACCTTCAGCATGTGGTACCTGCAAGGGACCATATCACACTTTCCTTTGATAGAGATAGACTTGAGTATCAGGAGTTTCAGTTCTGCAGCATAGTTTTAAAATCTGATTATAAATTAAAATTTGAATGAATTACTTGAATACATAGTAGAAGATCATCTCTTACAGTAGCCTCATGTATTGTAATTATTTGTGCTTTTTAGATGGTGACTTCATAAGTAATACTGAAATCAGGTTTGTTTTTTTTAAATTATACAGTACTGTACTCTTAGAGTGTTTTAGAGACTGTTTACTGCTCTCTTTCATCCTTTTTTTTTTTTGCATGATAACAAGAAATAGAAATAACATTTTAAAAATAAACCAACAGCCATGGCCCTCTTTTAATATTCTTCCTTGCCCTTCTTCATCTATAACCAAAGATGTATGTTCCACCTATAGAGAAATTATTCATCCACTGCCCTCTGGTGATGAAATGAGATCTCCACACTGAAACTTGCC
This sequence comes from Urosaurus nigricauda, assembly GCA_034509955.1. Classification (NCBI taxonomy): domain Eukaryota; kingdom Metazoa; phylum Chordata; class Lepidosauria; order Squamata; family Phrynosomatidae; genus Urosaurus; species Urosaurus nigricauda. The sequence continues at coordinate 34,861,998 of JAOEGL010000002.1, forward strand.
CAATTAACATTTCAAACATAACAACCACTTCTTCAAAGTTTTACTATCTGAAGTCAGAGATGACCTTAGTGCCCTGAGAATATTTGATGGTATTGGGAACTCTGGGCATCAAAACACTTAAGTGATCTACCCTCAGGTTTCAGAAGAACTCTCTTCAAGTACAGAACAGCAGACTCTGTTAGTGGCTCTGTACCTTCCGAACAGTGAATCCACACTGTGCTTTAGATGAGCTATTCCTGGTTTTACAGGAACAACCCGAGGTGTGACTTCCCACCAAATTTTCATGATGTGGCTTAGGATGTGTCTTAGAAGCCTACAAAAATGGTGTTGGGCATCCTGGTAAGAGATTACATGTTGCCCACCCTTATTTTAATGTCCATAGACTTAAACAAATTTAAAGTTGAAATGAAATTTCTTCCCGGTATGAGTTTCAAAAGCTAATGTGATGTTATTTTGCTCCTTCCAGTTGACCTGAAAAAGGTATCAAGATGGATATTGATCAGCTGATTGACTGGTTAGTTGGATGACAGCCAACATGGCTAACTCTGCAACTTCTTTTGACCTGAAGATACCAATTCCAGCCATTGTGCAGAGGGATTCTATACTCAAAAAATTGAGCTTTGAGTCCTCACATACTTGTTTTTCTGAGGGTCGACTCATCTGACAGTAGGGAAAGCAACTTGATTTGGCTTTAGTTGACAAGTTGCCGCTTCCTATGTTCACATCTGTTTGAAGAGCTGACCGTATAAAGACTTTTCCTAGAGACTAAATTGTACTCTTTTATCATGGTGGCCTCCAGCTACAGTACATATTGGATAAAGGTACATTCTGTTGGTAACTTCCCAGGTATAGACTCTACCACATGAGATACTGAATGTCTGTATGGCTTTGGAAGAAAGGGGCATTCAGTTAAGTTCATTAATAGACCAACTAATAATTTAGACTCTGTACTCCAATAACCACTCTTTTCTTCCACTGTAGAACAGAACCCAATGCAAATCTGCAGGAACTCTTAATAAATTGACTTGTTAATCACCAGGCTTTATTGGAAAAGTAACCTGGTGCTTTTATTACTCAGCAAATCTATTCCCAGCCACTACATTTAACTTCTCATGGAGCCGCTGTAATTTATGCTAATAGAAGGTTTTCTTTGTTTAAGCTAACTGTTATATATGCCTATTAAGCTAAATAAGTGTTGGGGGGGGGGGGGAATAATATTGTGCAGAAGGTTACCAGCTTTTTGCCAGACTTAATTTTTGGAAGCACAATGAAAGCTGATGAAAACTAATACTTCCTGCAGAACCAGCTGGCATGCCATTACATATTGGATATTGGGTCCACACTAGGTTCCTGGATAATAAAGTGCCAGGTTCAGTTTTTAAAAGCTGCAGTAAAATATTGGAGCTTGTTATTCAGATTGCTTCCTGAACAATGAAATGCCTAGCCTAGATTTTATAGGTTTTGGCAGGCACTGCTTTTCTTTGTACTCCATTATAATCAAAAAGTCACACATAGGGGGCATTATACTGATAGCTGGCACAGTCTTGTGTCCTATGGAGCTCATCATTCACAGTAAAGAAAAAAAAGTATTTCATGTTTCATCTGTTTCTAACAAAATCAACAAACAGTCTTCTGGCACCTTGAACACTAAGAATTTTCTTTGATATAAACTTGCATGAATTTCAGTCCCACTTCTTCAGAAAAAATGTGGGCAGAACCTGCTGAAAGTCATAGAAACCACAAACGGGCAAAGGAAAGTTCTGGATAGCTAGCAAGGAAATATAATGGCCACATCTTTGCTAGCTATATTGTTCAAGCATAGTCAGCTCATACTTCTGCAAAGGGTGCTATTAGTTATGAGATGTCTCCTGAGAACTGAGGAGATTTCTATGCTTTTGTATGATATATTCATCAAAGCTTAAAGATGACTGCATACTTGCAGTTGAGGACATGAACAAGTGATTGTGTTTCTGGGAGGGAGGGAGGAACATCTTTTTTTATTATTATTTGTCCAGGTTATCTACTGTTTCCAGGTACACATATTTATTAACAGATACCAGGGCAGAAATAACATGGAAAGAACAGAGACAAGCTTCTGCACTACAAAAAGAAGAACAAGTCAATGCTTGTCTGGAAGCTTTTGACATACAAATGCATATATGAAATTAAACAAACAAGTCAGGTAAGCTTTGCATAAGAAAACAAAAACATTTGGAACCCACAGAGACAACTTGAAGGCTTCTTCCAAACTGCATCCAGGGATCCCCCACTTTTCATCAGCCTTCACTTTTCTTAGGATTTCTGTTTTGCTGACCAGATTTGTAGATCTGTTTAACATGCTAGGCCCAGTGCTATTCAACATCTTTATAAATGACATGGATGATGAAATAGAAGGCATGCTTATCAAATTTGCAGATGGCATTAATTTGGGTAGACAAAAATGAGATGTACAGACAAAGGGGAGTTGGACTGTCAGGGGGTTGGACTGCATGGTCCTTGTGGTCTCTTCCAACCATATGATTCTATGATTCTACAGGGAAGCTGGTTAGGTAGACCTACCTGCTCTCCCCTTTCTCTCTGTTTTAATATTCACACATGCTTGACAAGGGATTCTAACATAGCTGTTGTTTACCTCGGCTGTTGCAAACAGGCACATGCAGCTACAGTAGCATTAGCTGGAGCAGAATCCCAATCTCCCCCAACTCAAGCTTTATTGTATTATTTACTGAAGACAAAGTGCTGCAAACCTGATACCAAAATCTGTGTTTCTATAGCTCTCTTTCACTGTCCCCAATGCAAAGAGTGAGTGACTTGCCCAGTGTCACCTAGTGGATTTCCATGGCTGAGTGGGGAATTGAACCTTGTTCTCCAGAGTCATAGTCCAATGCACAAACCACTACGCCACATTATCTCTCTGTACTACTAGCATAGTGCCCTAAATAAATGGAACTCCTGCCTACTCACACAAATAACACTGAACTCTGCTAGCAATTTCATTAATATAAATTCAAAGAAGTCTGAATGAGGTTGTGGGTGGAATGTAATACAGGGAAGGACACAGAAGTTCCATTTATGAGTAACTAGGATGTTCATGTGTCCTGCCCTACTGAGGATAGTTCTCTATTTTAGACCAGCCTACGTCTGATTTAAAAATAAGAAAGGAAGAACTCAGTGGCCTTGAAGGAGCTCACTTACAGTTAACTAGTTTGTTTATCTCATTCTTACTCTTACATGAAGTTGGAAAAACTCATACAGTGACTTATATGTTAATAAAAAAAGACAAAACAGCACCTAGCCAGGAGACAAAAGAGGCACATGAAGCCCCAGTGTCCTGTAAATTGAAATGTTCTGTTTTTCCATTTAAATTATAGAAATTATTTCTAAATGCATAGTTATGCATACACTTTTTAGGCTAATACACTTTTTAATCCGCTTTTAAAAAAATGTGTTTCCTCTTTTTTTCTTCCTTCTTTTTTGAGTGGGAAAGTGAAAGGGTGATGACTAACAGTCTAGCCCTCCTTTTCTCCTGTCCTTCCTCCAACTATCTAGAGGCAGTGGTGAAATGGTGAGAATCCTGATATCATGACTGCTCTGAAGGAGGCAAGAGGAAGGAAAAAGAAAGTAAATCAGCCCAACCTATTCTATCTTCCTCACTCTCAATCTCTATGGATCTTATCAGACGTCAGAAATTGGAAGTATAATCCAACGGCAATCCCAACGCAATCATGGGGTTTCACGTTATTGCGAATTAAAGTATCTCACGCAATTCTGGGCAAAAGGGAAGTCATTCCGAACGCAATCATGGGTTTTACGTTATTGCGAATTAAAGCATCTCACACAATTTTGGGCAATGGGGGTTCATTTTCGGGTAATGGGAAGTCATTCTGAATGCATTCAAAACACAACAGGAATTCATGTAAATTCGCTAAACTAGCGAATTCACATGAATTCGAATTGGCTCCAATTGGCTTCATTCGCAATAAAGAGAAATTCCTCCTGTCTGATAAGGTCCCACCTTTCATCTGGAGGAAGGGAGCAGTCCAGAAGGCACAGGTTGATCTTGCACAGCCTGAAATTGAATTTGTCACCTCATCTCCAGGTCCACAAAGTTTTGCATCTCTACTGGCATTCTCACACTTGTTGCAAGCCTTCAAATCATTCCCGACTTATGGTGACCTTAAGGTTATGCTATTAAGGCAACCCTCTCACAGGGTTTTCTTGGCAAGATTTGTTCAGAGGAGATTTGCTATTGGCTGAGAGCCAATAGCAAATCTCAGCCCTTAAGGCTGAGAGCAAGTGACTTGCCCAAAGTCACCCAGTGGATTACATGGCCAAGCTGGGAATTGAACTCTGGTCTCCAGAGTCACAGGCCCAATACTCAAACCATTACACCACACTGGCTCTCTCACACACAGCCTGCTTATATTGGTCTGTTCCTGAACTTTCCACTCCACTCCATACATCTGAGGAAGTAGACTCAAGTCTGCATTAGAAGTACAAGTCTACAGCCTCAAGTAGAAGAGCCCTCCCTTCATGACAAGACCATGTGGCATAGGAGGGAGTGAAAGGAGAAGCCTAGCAACACCATCAGGCCTGGCCTCAAGTAGAAGAGCCCTCCCTTCATGACAAGACCATCTGTCTTAGGAGGGAGTGAAAGGAGAGGCCTAGCAACACCATCGGGCCTGCCCTCAAGTAGAAAGAGATGTCCCTTCATGACAAGACCATCTGGCCTAGGAGGGAGTGAAAGGACAGGCCAAACTCCATCAGGCCTGTCCTAGATTAAGGAGCAGAGACCTCCCTCCAATCCATCTGCCTTGGTCCAAGCTTCAGAGGGAGAGAAGAACTGCTGGACCTGATCCCCTTCCCCAACACCATTCCCTTCTCCTTTTGTGTTGTGTCTTTTTAGATTGTAAGCCTGAGGGAAGGGAACTGTCTAATTAAAATAATAATTGTAAGCAGCTCTTATAGCCTTTAGGGCTGAAGGGCGGGGAATAAATAAATAAATAAATAAATAATAATTAATATTATTATTACAGTAGCTCATGCTACCGGTTAGTCTCAAAGGTGATACAAGTTCCCTTTGCATCCTGCAACTCTACACAACACTATCCCACAAAGGCAAGAATAGGCAGCCATGAATTAGAGCTGTTTCAAGACATTTTGCAGACTGAGGAAAAAGACCAGATAGCATCTTCATTTCTATTCCATCCATAAACGCCCAGTGGACTTGAAATTGTATTCTGCTTCACCTCTTGCAACAGGAGAGTGTCCTTCATTGGAGCCAAAAACAGTAGGCTTGCTGATGGGACATCAGAGTAGAATAAATGCAGGAACATCCTCAGATAACTGGGCATAGTTCCCACTCCAGCATCAGCTACCTAAGGCAGATGCCCCAGTTTGTCTGATGGCACGTCCAGCTCTACCTTGGAGTTACTTATTATGACTTGGTCTACAGCTAAGCAACTAGTATTACAGAAGCAGCACTGCTCCTTCATACTGATGAAGAAAGTTTTCTAGACCTAAATGGATTTAATAAGCGTATAAATAAAACAGAACCAAAAAGAAAAACAGCAAACCCTAGTGTCACAGACCTTGACTTGCAAATCAGTAAGGTTGATACATAAGCAGCTTCAATTGATCCATTGTATTTTAAAATGTTAATTCACAGCTATTGAGGCATTCTACCTTGATGTAAAACTAAACAAGGTACTGAAGACTTTTCACATTAATTTATTAATAGATAACAGGTTCCACCTACAGAGCTGGCATGAATTCAAGTGCACTCAAGCATCAGATTATGATTTTTCACTGGCTGAACTATACTGACAGCTCCTACCTTTGGCCACTACAGAGAGCAATGAAGGCTTTAATCATCTGTTTAACCTGATTTTACTTAGACTTTGTATTTTTAAAAATAGTTTGTCCCATCTTGCCTTCAGTGAAACTTAACAGGTTTAAAACACACACACACACACAAAGAGAAAGAGAAATGCAGTCCTCATGAACACTAATCTAAATGCATGGGAATAACACACAGTAAAATGTTTTAGACGTTAAAAGGAATGCATATTTTCTGCAAGTAATTCTTCTTCCTTCCTCAAACAGAGGGCATGTGTTTCAGCAATCAACTATGCAAATTAAGTCTATGTTTATTTTCCAGGGACCAGTTGTAGAACGAGCATGATAAAAAGCAGCATATGTTCATGAGGAAAGTCACATGCTGTACCAAACAGATGTCTTGCATCATTTGATTGCACCTCTGCAATCACTGGACCCAATGATACTTCTGAATTAGCAAAATTAATTTATTTTAAAAAGAAGCTATCATAGACTAGATTAATGTTCATGTAACAGTGACTCTTCCTGAAATATCCCTTACTACCTCTAGAGAGGTGATATAGTGGACCCTCCACATTCACTGGTGTTAGGGGGCACATGAAAGTGGGGAAAAAAACAGGATTTTTTTTAATCTCAGAGAACATCTCTCTAGGAATCTCTAGGTCGCCTAGAGCAATTCTATGGTCAAATTCTGCCACAGGCTGACCATGAAATTGTGCTGGAGGACCTACAAATGCCTAGAAAAATGTTCTCTTTAGGAATCTCTTAATCTTCCAGGATGACTTTTGGCAGAAGTTGACAACAGAGTCATGCTGGAGGACCTAGAGATTCCTGGAGAGAACATTTTATTCAAATCCATGAATAATCAAACCCGCAAGAGTCAAAACCACAAAAGTCTTACAACACATTAAAGAGATTATGCCAGTGCCTTTCACTGGTGTGTGATGGACATGACTCATTGAACTATTCACCTGCTTCAAAAGAGACAAAATAATCAATCATGTTTTCCTGTTTACCCCTCTTCCACTTATCTCCTCTTCCTTCTCTCATTTTTCTCTACTGTTCCTCCTGTGTCAATTTTTAAATGGGATGAGGGCCTTCTCAGGCTGACCTCCTTGTAATTGTGCTCTCCTATTGTCTAGCTGCTGTTGTCTAGTCTAATGATGGATTCTATTGGGAACTTTTACTGGGAATTGTTATTTTAATGCTGTTGTAGGGTGGGAGGGAGATGGGGAATCAGAACTGTTATATTTTGCTACGTTTTAATATGGTAATATGTCTGATTTTTATTTCTTTTAACTGTTGTTACCCACCTCGATCCAATATAGGGAGAGGCGGGATACAAATAAATATTATTATTATTATTATTATTATTCCTCTTGTACTATTTAAAGTGCAATCCACAATGAAGATGCTATACCATACTAACTTGAATAAATTCCAGTTAGACACGAGGGAACATAAGGTGCATTTTACGAGAGCCAGTTCCTGGTGTTACTACTGTATGGTTTTTTAGACTCTAGTCTCTGTTTGACACTGGACTCATTTCCTCATGTCAGGAAGGACTTGTCCATTATAATTGGTTTGAGGCAGCTGGTACAGCATTTGCTGGTTTATTTTCATTTTTGAGAAGTTGGAATCATTGTATAAGATGGGAAAACTTGGCCTAGAGAGCAAGTGTGCTGGCAATAGGCAGTGGGTTCTTATCCCAACTTCACATGAGAAATAATGAAATATCTAAGCTCAACAGCTGATTATCATTAAATTGATTAGACTGGACACAGCACTTAGGTGAGCCAACTTCTCTCTCTCTCTCTCTCTCTCTCTCAGGAGTTTATCAGATGGGAGGAATTTCTCTCTATTTTGAATGGAGTCAATTCAAATTAACGTAAATTCGCTAGTTTAGCAAATTTACGTGAATTCTAATTGCATTCAGAATGTGTTCAGAATGACTTCCCATTGCCCAAACAAGACTTCCCATTGCCCGAAATTGTGTGAGATACTCTAATACGCAATAACGTAAAACCCATGATTGTGTTCGGAATGACTTCCCTTTTGCCCGAAATTGCATGAGATACACAGATACGCAATAAAGCGAAACCCCATGATTGGATTATACTTCCAGTTTCTGTCGTCTGACAGTCTCTTTACACATGCACAAATGAGGGAACACAGGCATGTCACTGTTACACTGCAAGTGATATTGTATCACTTCTGGATTTTGTCTAGGCTGATTTTTTGGTTTGTTTGTGAGGTTTGTTACCTTGGAGGTGAAAAATCCCCTGAAAAATTTAGTGTGGAATTGTAAAGTTTAGGAAGTCCATGAGGAATCATGAACTCCATGGGCCACACCTTCTCCATTCCATTTTAAATAGCTCACATTAAGCACTTTCAGGTTATATTAGTTTTAGTGAGAGAGATTTGGCCACTTGATTAACACACCCATCAACAAGAATGGGGTTTATATGGGTTAACAAGGTTGGATCTTGCTGACAATATGTGAAATCTAAAGTAAAAATGTGCAATATCTGTGTGTACCCAACTTCCAGCTCCAATTTCTTATGCCAATGTATTTTAATATATTAAAACCACATTGAATTAGAAGGACATGCTATAATTCTAGAAAACATTGCCACTTTGGGTTTGGCATCAAAGTATTTTGGTAGATCTCCAAGGAGAGGCTTCAGATTTAAAAAAAGCCCAGTCCAACCTATAACATAAGTTCTTTAACACTAAATAGCTACTTTACACTCTCTCAGCACATACAGCAGAGGTGAGAATCATGAGGTCTTATCAACTGTGCTGGGCTGCAGCTCCCAACATTCTTCACCACTGGTTATCCTAGTTGGATCTGCTAGGAATTACAGTCCAGCAATATTTGGAGGGCCCCACGATTACCATGTCAACATATAGCATGATTATTTATTTTTATTTTTTTTAGCAATCTTGGTTGTGATTATAACCATCACGGTATAAGGCTGCCCTGTGTACAGTAAATTAGCAAAGGTCAACATCATACAAATACATATACACACTTGCCCAGTAACCTAACCACTACACCCCACCAAGCTCATCAGAGCTCTTTGAAGAGAACGATCCTTATATTACAAGGAATGCAGACATGCAATCCACTGGGATTTCCATATTTTTCATAAATGGCAAAACTCCTACCTCATTATTTATTTTTTAAAATGTATACCATGCCTTTCTGTTCTTCCAAGAAATGACTTGCATGGTGGAATAGAGTCCATGCTTATCACATTTACAGATGACACCTAATTGGGAGGTGTAGCTTGAGGACAGTCAGAATACAAGCCTGAACAGACAGGCCAAAATAAAGCTGTTTGGGGTCACTTTGGAGGGACAGTATGCTGTTTAAATGATGCATGTGTCTTAAGAGGTCGGACGCTGCACCAAAGCCATGCTCCAGTCCTAAGGACTGGAGTGCAGCTTTGGCACAGCTTCTGGCCTCTTAAGATGCATGTGTCATTTAAACAGCATACCAGTGGTCCCCCGGGTTACGAAGGTAATCCGTTCTGGGATTACCTTCATAACCCGGAAGTCGTTCGTAACCAGGGGGACCGCTTTAACCAATGCACAGCGCGCCGGAAGCGCACTGTTTTAAAGCGTCCGGGTTGCAATTTTTTTTCGCAACCCGGGGTTTTTTTCCTTGGCTGGGGCCGTTTTTCCGGCCCCGGCGGTTTCGGGTCCCGGGGATTTCAGATCCCGAGGGATTCGTATCCCGGGGGACCACTGTACCTCCAAAGTGACCTGAAGCAGCTTTATTTTGGTCTGTCTGTTCAGGCCCAAAATGTCCTTAACCTATTAAAGTTGGGCCAAAACAAAATGGATTTCAACAGGGAGAGGTGTAAGATAACACACTCAGGCAGAAAAAAAAATGAAACACAGCTATATAGGATGACACTTGGCTTGGCAACATTACATGTGAAAGGGATCTAGGAGTGTTAGTAGACTACAAGCTAAACATGAGACAACAGTGTGATGAGGCAGCTACCCTGTTTCCCCGAAAATAAGACATCTCCATAAAATAAGACTTAGTAGACATTTTGCTGAGTTGCTAAATATAAGGCCTCTCCTGAAAGTAAGACCTAGCAAAGTTTTTGTATATAAATATATATACAGTATATAATAAATGTTCATTTTTTTTTGTTCAACAATAAATGTGAATTTTTCTTCATGGAAAAATAAGACATCCCCTAAAATAACACCTAGAGCATCTTTGGGAGCAAACATTTATATAAGACACTGTCTTATTTTCGGGGAAACACGGTGAAAAAGTCAATGTGCTGCATCAGCAGGAATATAGGCCCAGTATAGACTGGTGCTTTGCACTGGCCTGGGGCCAAAATTAGGATTATGTAGGGCTCGGTGTCCACATGCGCCCAGCCCTACTATCGGCGTGCAGGCTCCATCATTCCACATGCCTGTCCATATTGGGTATACAACCATAACGTCCATGCAGCACAGTGCCCAAACAGGAGGAGGTTCTTTTTAGATGTCATTCTGGGACATCCTTTGCTAAGGGAAGCCTGGTGATTCTCTGTCTCCATTTGGATTGGGTAAGAGAGAAAATTTAAAAGAGGGCCATTTCCTTTGGCTCATTCTATACAACTGCTTGGAGAGGCATTCTGGGACATCCTTTGCTAGGGGAAGCCTGGTGATTCTCTGTCTCCATTTGGATTGGGTAAGAGAGAAAATTTAAAAGAGGGCCATTTCCTTTGGCTCATTCTATACAACTGCTTGGAGAAGCGCGCACCGAAATTTTCTTTTCTAATTCATTTTTAATTTTTTTTAGTCAAGGAGAGGTGTGAATACAAAGGTGAAAGTAACCTAGGCACAGTTTTAGAAGGCAACTTATTCAATTTTAACAATTGTCTGTTCACATTCCCCTTCAAGGGGTGTGGATATTCAGAGGAAGTGCCTCTGGAAGGTGCTAGCAGCCAGGAGCTCTCTAGATAACTATAGGCCCAGTTGATTGAGTTCACTAACAGAGCTTAGGGACAAAGACCAGCCACACAGGGATTCTTTACACTGGTGTTTAACAGGAGAAGCCCACAGTCTTGCTTCAGTGCCTCCTTAAGACTTCTCACTATGAACACTGAGGGACCTGCTGCAGTCACCTGCAACATCTGTGGGATGTTTGTCTTCTTGCCTATAGATGTGGGGAACTTTACCTGCACCAAGTGCAAGTTGATAACCCTCTTAGAAGAAAGAGTTCAGCAGTTGGAGGTCCAGGTGTCTACACTTCAGCATCACAGAGAGCAGGAGGTTCACTTCACACACAACAGAAGTAGATGGTTGGAGGAATGTCACACACAGAAGTAGGGAAACCACAGTTCGTTCTGTGAGCTTGCAAAACAAAAAACAAACAAACAGCTTCATTTATATACCGCTTCATACCCTTAAGGAGTGTCTAAGCGGTTTACAATTGTAAGCTATTTGCCCCCCAATAATCTGGGTACTTATTTTAGCGACCTCGGAAGGATGCAAGCCTGAGTCGAGCTTCAGCCCTTTGCTGGTCTTGAACTCGTCACCTTATGGTTTTGAGTGAGTGGATGCAGTACAGGCATTTAGCCACTGCGCCACCAGGGCTGGTGGCAGGGCAGCTACAGAATCACTTTGAATCTCTCTCTGTTATCAGAGATGATGAGGAAAAGCAGCAGGGACAGGCATCAGGGACAGAGCAGGGCAGCCTGAGAATAGCACCAAAGGGAACAGCCACGGCTAAGCCTCGGAGGAGGCGTGTGGTGGTGGTGGGGGACTCCTTGCTGAGGGGCACAGAAGCAGTGGTTTGTGGGCCTCACAAGATGTCTCGGGAGGCATGTTGTCTCCCTGGGGCAAAGATCCATCATGTGACGGAGAGGCTGACAAGACTTGTCAAGCCTACTGATCAATACCCCCTTCTTTTGATTCATGTGGGAACCAATGATACTGCAAGGCACAGCCTTCAGAATATCATAAGGGATTATGATGCTCTGGGAAGGAAGCTGAAAGAGATGGATGCACAGGTTGTCATCTCATCTCTTCTCCCAGTGGAAGGGCATGGTCCAGGAAGGGAGAGGAAAATAGCAGAGGTGAATAACTGGCTCTGTAGATGGTGCCGCCAAGAACAGTTTGGATTCTTGGATCATGGGCTGCGGTTCCATGAGGAGGGACTTCTGGCAAAGGATGGGCTGCATCTCACGTCAGTTGGCAAAAACATTTTTGCCAGTAGTCTCAAAAATCTGATCAGGAGGGCTTTAAACTGAGTTATATGGGGGAGGGAGACATTATTCTGGAAGGCAAAAGGGCTGGAGAAAATATTCAAACTGACATAGAGGGAACCAGGCAAACAGTGCAAGGACCCAACAGTGGGAAGCAAAAAAATTTGCACAGGCAGCAAATAAAGGGAATACATGTTCTTAGATGTCTCTACACTAATGCACAGAGTATGGGAAATAAACAGGATGAACTGGAACTCCTAGCACAACAAAGCAAATATGATATAATAGGCATAATGAGACCTGGTGGGATGAGTCTCACGATTGGAATGTAGAAATAAAGGGGTATAACCTTTTTAAGAGAAACAGGCCAAACAGGAAAGGAGGGGGAATAGCATTATATGTCAGGGATATTTACACCAGTGAAGAGATCCAGGAAGTCAATACTAGAAGCCAGGTGGAGAGCATCTGGATAAAAATTAAAGGAGAGGGAAACAACAGGGATGTCACTGTGGGAGTCTACTACAGACTCCCGACTCAGGCAGAGGAATTGGATGATGCCTTTCTAGAACAGATGACCACACAATCAGGAAGGAGAGATGTAGTAGTGATGGGGGACTTCAACTATCCGGATATTTGCTGGAAGTCAAACTCAGCCAAATCCTCAAGGTCTAGCAAATTCCTCACTTGCCTGGAAGACAATTTCATTGTCCAAAAAGTGGAAGAGGCAACAAGGGGATCAGTTATTTTAGATCTGATCTTAACCAACAGGGATGACCTAGTCAATGGAGTGCAAGTGGTTGGATCCTTAGGTGGAAGTGACCGTGTTCTCCTGGAGTTTGTTATACAGCGGAAAGGGGAAGCCAGGCATAGTCAGACACACATTCTAGACTTTAGAGGAGCTGATTTCAATAAACTTAGAGAAATACTGGGGGTGATCCCATGGTCAGGAAAACTAAAAGAGAAGGGAGTTCAAGACGGATGGGAGTTTCTCAAAAGGGAGATACTGAAGGCACAATTTCAAACAGTTCCAATGCGGAAGAAAAATGGGAGGTGTCTCAAGAAGCCAGGATGGATGACTAAGGAACTTTCAGCTGAGATAAGCCTTAAACAGAACATGTATAAGAAATGGAAAAATGGGGAAAGCACCAAAGAGAAATTCAAACAAATAGCCAGCACATGTAGGGGTAAAATCAGAAAAGCTAAAGTGCAGAATGAACTCAGGCTTGCTAGAGAGGTTAAGAAAAATAAAAAGGGCTTTTTGGGGTATGTCCGAAGCAAAAGGAAGAAGAAGGAAACGGTAGGACCACTGCGTGCAGAAGATGGAAAAATGCTCACAGGGGACAGAGAAAAGGCAGAATTACTCAACACCTTCTTTGCTTCAGTCTTCTCAGAAAAGGCAAAGGGTGCTCAACCTAAGGATAATAGGGAAGAAGACAGAATAGGGGAATTTCAGCACGGAATAAGTAAAGAGATAGTACAGGAATACTTGGTTAACCTAAATGAATATAAGTCTCCAGGACCAGATGAACTACATCCAAGGGTATTAAAAGAACTGGCAAATGTAATATCGGAACCATTGGCAATAATCTTTGAGAGCTCCTGGAGAACAGGAGAAGTCCCTGCAGACTGGAGGAAGGCAAACGTTGTCCCCATTTTCAAAAAGGGGAAAAAAGAGGATCCCAACAATTATCGTCCAGTTAGTCTGGCATCAATACCAGGAAAGATTCTAGAGCAGATCATTAAACAGAGAGTCTGTGAACATTTAGCAGGGAATGCCATAATCACAAAAAGCCAACATGGGTTTCAGACAAACAAGTCTTGCCAGACAAATCTGATCTCTTTTTTTGATAAAATTACCAGTTTAGTAGATGAAGGGAATGCTGTGGATATAGTATCTCTTGATTTCAGCAAGGCCTTTGACAAGGTTCCCCATGACATTCTTGCAAACAAGCTTGTAAAATGTGGGCTAGACAAGGTAACTGTTACATGGATTTGTAACTGGTTGACTGGCCAAACTCAAAGAGTGCTCAACAATGGCTCCTTTTCAACCTGGACAGAAGTGACCAGTGGGGTCCCACAGGGCTCTGTCCTGGGCCCAGTCCTATTCAACATCTTTATTAATGACTTGGATGACAGAATTGGGGGCATACTTATCAAATTTGCAGATGACACTAAGCTAGGAGGAGTAGCCAATACTCCAGAAGAAAGGGTCAAAATTCAAAATGACCTGAATAGACTAGAAAGCTGGGCCAATGCTAACAAAATGAAATTCAATGCGGAGAAATGTAAGGTACTGCACTTAGGACACAAAAATAAAATGCACAGATATAGGATGGGGGACATCTGGCTGAATGAAACTACGTGTGAAAGGGATCTAGGAGTCCAAGTAGACCATAAGTTGAACATGAGTCAACAGTGCGATGCAGCAGCTAAAAAGACCAATGCTATTTTAGGCTGCATCAATAGAAGTATAGTGTCTAGATCAAGGGAAGTAATAGTGCCACTCTATTCTGCTTTGGTCAGGCCCCACCTGGAATACTGTGTCCAGTTCTGGGCACCACAATTCAAGAAAGATGTGGAGAAACTGGAGCGAGTCCAAAGGAGGGCAACTAAAATGGTGAAGGGTCTAGAAACCATGCCCTATGAGGAACGCCTTAGGGAGCTGGGGATGTTTAGCCTGGAGAAGAGAAGGTTAAGAGGTGATATGATAGCCCTGTTCAAATATTTGAAGGGATGTCATATTGAGGAGGGAGCAAGCTTGTTGTCTGCTGCTGCAGAGACTAGAACGCGTAACAATGGATGCAAACTGCAGGAAAAAAGATTCCACCTCAACATTAGGAAGAACTTCCTGACAGTAAGGGCTGTTCGACAGTGGAACACACTCCCTCGGAGTGTGGTGGAGTCTCCTTCCTTGGAGGTCTTTAAGCAGGGGCTGGATGCCCATCTGTCGGGGATGCTTTGATTTGGAGTTCCTGCATGGCAGGGGGTTGGACTGGATGGCCCTTGTGGTCTCTTCCAACTCTAGGATTCTATGATTCTATGATTCCATGATTCTAGACCTGCCGGAGGTGGCGGCATTTGTCTTCTGCAGCCTCACATCTCACTGCCCCTTTCTATTTGTATCCCCCCATAGTTATAGTACCATTCTATTCTGCTTTGGCCAGACTGCACCTGGAATATTGAAACTAAACAGACAGGCAAAAAGAGGTGCATTCAGACTGGCTTGAAGGCATGGTGTTTAGATGACATATGCCCTGAAGCCAGCAAAAAAAGTAACCTTATGCAGAGAGAAGCCATTTCAAAAAGAAGCAGCTTTTTCCTGCTTCTTCCTGGCTTGAAGCCATGTCATGTGGTCATGACAAGGGCACTCCAGTTGCCTTGGTTGGTGGGGTTTCAATGTGGCTTCAGAAGAGGCAGCTTCAAGTCACTTTTTCCTGCCCATTTGTTTCGCCCCATTGTGTCCAGTTCTGAGCACCACAATTTGGGATGCAGACAAGCTGGAGTGTGTCCAGAGGAATGTGATAAAAATGGTTTAAAAGTCTGAAAACCATGCCCTATGCAGGGTGGCTTAGGGAGTCGTTTATATGTAGCCTGAAGAAGAGAAGGTTAAGATGTGACATGATAGCCATGATTAAATATTTGAAAGGGTGTCATATAGAGGAGGTAGCATGTATGTTTTCAACCGCTTCAGAAACTAGGGCATGGACCAATGGATCTAAAATATAGGAAATGAGATTCCACCTAAACATTACGAAAAACCTTTTGATGGTAAGAGCTGTTCAATAGTGTAATTTGTTGCCTCAGCTGCATGTGGTGGAGTTTCCTTTTTTGAGGTTTTTAAAACAAAGGATGGATGGCCATCCATCAGGAGTATTTTGATTGTACATTCCTTCATGGGAGGACATTGGAATGGATTGCCCTTGTGATCTCTTCCAACTCCGTGATTCTATTATTTTAAGCTTATTACAAAGGGAAAATGATGTTATAATTAAAAGGTCTAAACACAGAAAAAGAATCTGACAAGGGTAAATAACCCTGCAGCAGTCTACAGAACAAAGATGTCTGTCCCTTCATCACCTACCCTAAAACAAATTACTTGTACATTATATATCAAAGGTAGGCAATTTGATATCTTCATTCTGTTTTAAAACACAGTCTCATAACTCCTGGCATGGGTTGGAACTGAAAGGAGGAAGTGAAAGGGGGGAGGGAAATAAATTTGATGTATTATGTTTTGTATTTTTATTATTGTTAGCCACCCCGATTGCTCTCAAAGGGGCAGGATATAAATAAATATTATTATCATTATTACTGAAAGGAAGTCAGGGACCTTGAGACCCCAGTACATGCACTGGTAACCTCACACCTAGATTACTGTAATGCACTCTACATGGGGCTACCATTGTGTTTGGTCCGGAAACTTCAATTAGTTCAGAACATGGCAACTAGATTGGTCTCTGCTACATCCAGAAGAGACGATATAACACCAATTTTAAGATTACTCCACTGGCTGCCAATTAGTTTCTGGGCCAGTACAAGGTGTTGGTTATTACCTTTAAAGCCCTAAATGGCTTGGGTCCAACCTATCTTTGGGACCACCTACTTCCATATAATCCTCCCCGCACACTTAGATCCTCAGGGAGGAATTTGTTGCAGCCTTATAAAACAAGGCTGTCCATGACCTTTCAGAGGGCCATCTACCCAGTAGAATGCCTGCTGGATGAGATCCATCATATTACCACCCTAAAAAGCTTTTAAAAAGCTATAAAGACTGATCTCTTCCAGCAGGCCTTTCCTGAATAATTTCTCAGGCCACTAGAAGAAATCTAACTGTTGAACTCTGACCTCACTTTAGTCATGGTCTATTGTTTGTTGTAAATTTTTAAGTATGTTTTAATTCTCACATTGTTTAATAGTATTTTAAGAGGGGGGATTGAGGGTTTTGGAATGTATGTTTTTTTAATATTTGTAAGCCGCCCGATTGTAGAGGGGCGGCATATAAATAAATATTATTATTATTATTATTATTATTATTACTACTACTTCAAGCATGGTTTGGTGTAATTTCTTCAGTGATGTCTCACAAAGGAAGATAATAGTTATAGCAAGGATGGACAATTTTGCCAGCTCTAGGGGCCAATTTTCTGCCCCACTGCAACCTCTGGGGGTTGCCAAAAAAAAAATCAAAACTGGAAGTAGTCAGAAGTTCATTTCTGTTTTTGAAAAACAAGTTTCTTTGGTTTGTTCTAATGTTCAACTGCCTAACTAGTCTGCTGCTGGACTGAGGCTTGAGAGATCAGGTTTCCACTGACTCATTAAATTCACTAGTGATGTTGAACCAGTCACGTTTTCTCAGCTTACTCTACCTCGGAGGATTGTTGTCATGAGATAAAGTGGGGAAGGAAAAAAAAACCCAATGTACTCTGTCTTGAGTGCTACTTTCAATGTTGGAAAAATTAGCTGTGCAAGATGCGGGTAACTTTTAGGATTGTTGGCACCTGTGTATGCCAGTAAAAACAGAGGAGGACTCCAGATTTGGGTGACCTAAGAGGGTTTTATTTAGAAAAATATGCAAAGGGCAATCTCACATGCAATATCAATCCAAACAGACACAGCATTCAGAGGTAGCCAAAATGGAAATATGGAAACTGGATAGTAGAGTTTGAAGGGTTTAAAGTGGGTGATATTTACCTGTCTGAAAAGCAGACAATGGAAAGAGAGAGTAGCTCAGACTGAGGTCTGAGGGCAACACAAAACATACATGAAGTGGAGCTTGGGACAACTGTATATGTACTGTGTGAGCAGAGGCTACTAGGCTTTTGTGACCAACATTTGTATCTGAAAACTAGCCTCTGGGGATGTAATATCTTGCAAGCTAACAAAGGCTTGATGTTTCCCAGGAACTGACAATGGGATTCTGGACTGATTGTTAGCTTTAATATCAGGGTGACAAAAACAGCAATTGGATCAGGACAAGCCTGGGGTGACTGGACAGGGAAGTTGGCTGGAAGCATGGGAGAAGGCAGACAGCACCCTCCCTCCATTCCAACTGCTACCTCGGTGGGCTCTGAGGGAGAGAAGAGCCATCGTCTCAAGTCCCAGCAGCTGGTGAGGCACCCTCCCTCCATTCCAACTGCCACCGCTGTGGTCTCTGGGGGAGAGAAGAGGACCGATACAAGGATGGATTGCTGTGAATACCAGAATTTATGAAGCCCCAAATATAATCAGAGCAACAGAGAAGCATCAGGATGTTTATAGAAATTTAATAAAACTTTAGTCGAGTCTCTTAGGTAATGAAGTCAGTAGAATTTGTTATTACGATATAGACCTGAACATGAACCCTGGAGCAGCCCCATTGTGCTTATTAATTGCTGTTTTGCACACAGGAGTACATACTATCAATAAAACCATTTTGAAAACAAAATTATCTAAAGGCTACATAGCTCATAATTATTAAATGCTTATTAGGAGATCATTAATCTTGGAAATGGCAAATTGCAGTTTGAGTGCTGCATGAATTATAAATGTGAATATATGTTTAGAGAAGATCACATAACCTCATTGCAAAATAGTCCCCAAATTACAAAGAAATGGTTTTATTTCAGAAATATCTGGTCTGTCTTTTGCTTTTTGAACTCATGGTGGTGCTAGATTCCATGTCATGCCAATATTGATTAGAAATAACTCCTTAGGAATATTTTTGCCTGAACAGCATCTCTGCAAATTTTATTTATGTCTTTTTTTCTTATACTTCACTATACCAGCATTTCAAAAATAAATTAAAGTAATTTTGGTCCACTGAGTCAATGCTAGTTTTGTAAGTTGTAAGAGCTAGATAATTTCTTGCCTTACAACAAAGCTGCTGGTTTCATAGCAGCAGAATGAAACCATCAGTGTTGTGCAAGGGTGCCAACATATTCCACTTATATTGGGGAAATGGCTGGAGTAAGTACCATTCACTTATGTTTTTCCCCTATAAACAGTGGATTGGAGAGGGAATTAGGATTGAAAGTTACACTAATTTCTTTTTGGAGGACACACCTTTTCTCTGCTGTGGCCATGTACAGTCGGACCTCTATATCCACAGATTTTTTAATCCATGGATTTAAGCATCCATAGTTTCAAAATATCACAGAGAGGAAACCTTGCTTTTGCCATCGTATATAAAGGACACCATTTTACTATGCCATTGTATTTAATGGGACTTGAACATCCACAGACTTTGGTATCCATGGGGGATCCTGGAACTGAACCCCAGCAGATACCAAGAGCCCACTGTACTGTAGTTGTAGACACCACTGCTGCAACTCTATGATGTGTCTGCAGTGCAAGAGGCTGGCAGAGTGTCCTTCTACACTTACAGCCTATTTCCTTGCACTATTGGTGGTTCCATTGTGCTTAGAAGCAGTTTTTATATTGTGCTGCTTTTTGTGGCAGCCATGTTTTTAGCTGTGCAACTTGTGGGAGCTGATTTGGTGACAGTAGGTGGGCTCATAGGCTGCAATATATTTTCTCCATGGCACACAGAACTCCAGGTATCTCTAAATATGTCCTCCTCTCCTCTTTTTGTCCTCCCACCTTAACACTGTATCTCAGTGTCAAACACTGTACTTCAGTCGAAACATAATGTCACCTGGAATTAGTTTCTCTTTCCTGATTATTCTGCTTGCCTTCTCATAACATTTCCCAACTCAATGGCACTCTTTTTAAGATGGAACAAGCAGAAATTTATATTACAAAACTGAGGGGATTCCTTTTGATTAACTCCCAGCATCATGAAGTTGTTCATGTTGATTTGTTCTAAAATTCTTTGTTGCTGAATGTATCCTGCCCTAACATCTTCAGGTATAGGGTGGGACAGCTACATAAATTAATCAATAAATTTCCTTTGAAAACAACATAGGAGGCTCTTCATTGTGTCCTTCCAGATGCAGACAGAAAGTTAAACAGCCATACACTGTACTCCCTTCTCCCCTCTCCACTTCCGTTCCCCAAAGCAAAACATACTGACATCCTACAGTGCTAAAATTTAGATTGGTTCCAGAGATACAGCCTCCCCAGCTATGTTATATAAACCTAAAAATGTCAAACAAGGATCAGCACAGTACAATTTTGCATCTAGAGCATCTGCTTAAAAGAGGTGGATGGGGGGAGCTTTTCCTGCTTGCAAGTCAGTGTTTTAAATATTTATGGCTCTCCTTCCTGTTCTTTTGATCCTTTGTTGCTGCTTCGCTGGAATTGTAGCAGCTTCAGGATAAGAAATACAGCACATGGGGGAAAAAAACCTTTACAGTCAAGCAAAGGCTTTCTTAAAGGTTCAGCTATGCAAAACAGAGTGAAGAATGTGATTAAAACAATCCAGAGTTTATTTTAGCAAAGCATTATGAATATTATATAGAAAGTAAACCATAAACCAATACAGATATTGAATTCTCCTAAACAAAGCACTCAATGTGCACAATTCTAATATCATATATTCTGGCCTTGCTATCAATTGCATTTCAGGGGAAAGCAATGGCAAATCTCGTCTGAAGAAATTTTCCCAAGAAAACCCCATGATAGGTTCATGTTAGGATTACCATAGGTCAGAAATGACTTGAAGGCAAACAACAACAACAACAACAACAACACATCTCTACTCATGAGGATGACTATAGTTTACCTTCACATAGTATGGATTTGAGTGCCAGATGTTAAAAAACATGGGTGGTAGGGTGCTATTTTACTCATATTTTTCTTGTGGGTATCCCACTTGCAGATAAGTCTTTGGTTTTATTCAGCATAGCCATGTACCATGTACATGTTAGCTTTAATTTCCTGGGTAGTTGCACTACCAACTTGCATCTTATTATGCTAGTCTTAATTTACTTGGTAATTGTTGTCATTCTTCACTGCCCTTGGTGACCCCAACTCATAGTGGCCCTGTGGATGAGACATCTCCAAGACCTCCTGTCCTCCACTGCTCTGCTTAAGTCCTGCAGGTTCATACTTGTGATCTCCTTAATTGAGTTCTTGCAGTCCACCTCGAGCTTGCAGTCCATCTCTCTTTCTACTTCCCTCCACCTTTCCTAGTATTATTGTCTTTTCTAATTAACTTTGATGTGGCCAAAGTATGATAGCCTCAGTTTGATCATCTTGGCTTCCAGAGAGTTCAGGCTTGATCTGATCAAGGATCCATTTGTTACTGTCCACAATATCCTTAGCAGCACCACATTTCAAATTCATTTGTTTTCTTCTTATCTGGGAAAACAATGGCTTGGGTGATTCTAAATTTAGTGCTCAGCCGTATATCTTTACTCTTTAGGATCTTTTCTAGCTCTTTCATGATTGCCCTTCCCTTCCTAGTTTCTTTTAGCTACAAGCTCCATTCTGATCAATGTTTGATCCTAGGGGTGCCGAAACTCTTTTACTGTTTTCATTTCCTCATTTTCTAGTTTGAATGGGTGTAGGTCTTCTGTGGTCATTACATTCTCTGTGGTCACTATTTTTTTGTTTTTTTATGTTCTGCACTAAGCCTGCCTTTGTACTTTCTTCTCTGACCTTCAACAATAATTGTTTCAAGTCTGTGGTGCTTTCCGCTAGCAGTATTGTGTTATCCACATATCTTAGATTGTTGCTATCAATTCTTCCTATTTTTACTCCCCCTTTTCCTGAGTCTGAGCCTGCTCTTTGTATTATATTTTCTCCATACAAGTTGAACAGATATGGTGTTAGGATGCAGCCTTGCATCCTAACAGATTTCTCATCAGGACTATCAGACGTATTGGTACTCCCATATCCTTGAGAGCTATCCATAGATTTTTGTGACCAGTGCAGACAAATGCTTTGCTATAATCTATAAAGCACATACTGATTTTTTTCCTCGGATTCTTTTGTACGTTCCACTAGCCATCATATGTTTGCAATGTGATCCTTAGTTCTTCTTTCTTTCCTGAACCTCACTTGTGCCTCTGGGACATCTTTCTTCATATATGATTGGAGTCTATGGTTCAAAACAGATGGGCCAAAAGGATCACGCTGGGACTGCCCTGGCACTGATTATGCTGGGAGTTAAGCGATCACACAGGTCCACTCATCTGTCGGGGATGCTTTGAATGGGAGTTCCTGCATGGCAGAGGGTTGGACTGGATGACCCTTGAGGTCTCTTCCAACTCTATGATTCTATGATTCTACCTCAGTAATGAACCGGGCCACTGCCAGGAGTGGATTTAGTCCACTCCTTTTTGTGCCATCTTTTCTGAGTTGACATGGGCTTGGCATGGCTTCCGACCACTTTCAGGGCATGCATCATATAAACACCACGCCCCCAAAGTGACCTGAAGCTGGCACTATTCTTTCAGGCCCATATTGCTGATTTTTTTTAAAAAAAATGCTTGCATGAGAAATTACTGCTATGGTCCAATATTGTTGCAGTCTTTTGTGTCTCCTTTTATTGGATGTGGGTGTATATTGAACATTTCCACTCTATTGGCCACTGCTTTGTTTTCCATGTTTGTTGACATATATTAACACTAGAGTTGATCCTGTTTGTGTATTTTGTAGCAATTCAGTTGGAATATAATCTGTTCCCGATAATTAGTTTTTACCAATTTCTCTTACTGCAGCTTTCATCTCAGTTTTTAAAATGTGGGGTTCATCTTCATATGGGTCTTCATTCCATGTGTCATTCATTTATACCGATGACGTGGACAAGCTCATTGGTAGTACAAGGAAGATGACTTGCTCCCTCGATCCATGCCCATCTTGGCTCGTCGTCCAGGGAGCGGATGCATTGAGAACATTCCTTCGGGATGTGATCAATGTGTTCCTCAGGGAAGGCATTGTTCCATCTTGTCTGAAGGAGGAAGCTGTGAAGCCTCTCCTGAAGAATCCTTCCCTTGATCCCCTGGACAGGAGCAACTGTAGACCAGTGTCCCTGCTGCCCTTTCTCAGCAAGGTGATCAAGAGAGCTGTCGCCTCCCAACCCCAAGCCGTCTTGGATGAAACCGATTATCTCAATCCATTTCAAACTGGCTTCAGGGCAGGATTTGGAGTTGAGACTGCCATGGTTGCTCTGACAGACGACCTCCACTTGAGCATCGATAGGGGTAGTGTGACCCTGCTGGTGCTCTTGGATCTATCAGCGGCCTTTGACACCATAGATCATTCCATCCGTTTGGATCGGCTGAGAAAGTTGGGGATTGGTGGCACCACACTTCGGTGATTCCGGTCCTTTCTCTCTGGCAGATCCCAAAGGGTGAGGCTCGGGGACAGTTGCTCTTCTAAGATTTAGCTTAATTGTAGCGTCCCTGAGGGCGACATCCTGTCCCCGATGCTGTTTAATATTTATATGAAGCTGCTTGGTGAGATCATTTGGAGGCATGGAGCTCAGTGTCTTCAGTATGCTGATGACACTCAGATATACCTCTCCATGAAAAGATTGTCTGCTCAGACTTCAGATGGTGTTTCTCCTCTCAATGACTGCCTTGTGGCGGTAATATATTGGATGAAGGAAAACAAATTGAAACTTAATCCAGACAAAACGGAGGTACTTACAGTTACTGGGCCCAAAACCCGGTTTGGGAATACAATCTCCAGTTCTCGATGAAGTCACACTCTCCTCGAAGGACTCTGTTCGCAGTCTGGGGGTGCTTCTTGACTAGTCGCTTCACATGACTAGTCAGGTGAATGCGACGGTCAGGAGTACCTGCTATCAGCTTAAGCTGATATGCCAGCTGCGCCCTTTCCTGGATATGAGGGATCTGGAAACTGTGGTACATGCGCTGGTAATCTCATGTCTGGACTATTGTAATGCGCTCTACATGGGCTACCCTTGTGCCTAATCCGGAAACTACAATTGGTTCAGAACATGGCAGACAGACTTATTACAGGAACATCTAGGAGAGAGCATATAACACCTGTGCTCAAGACTCTCCACTGGCTGACGATCAGTTTCCAGGCGCAGTACAAGGTGTTGGTTTTAACCTTTAAAGCCCTACATGGCTTGGGTCCATTCTATCTAAGGGACCGCCTCTTCCCGTATGACCCCCCCCCCCCTCCCCGCACACTTCGGTCCTCTGGGAGGAACCTGATATAGCCCATGAAGACCAGGCTGTTGCAGACCTCTCAGGGGGCTTTCTCAGCCATCGCCCCCAGACTGTGAAACGGCCTGCTGGATGAGATGCATCTCCTTTCATCCATTGATGGGTTCAAGAAAGCCTTAAAGATGCATCTCTTCCAGCAGGCCTTCCCAGATAATATTTAATCATCTTCCGGCTCCAAATCCAAGCCATAAAGTTTTCCAGTCTGTTCCCCCATATAGCTCAAGATTTCTTTGGCCTGATATTGATATATGATATTGTCTGATATTTTACTATGTTTTAACTTACTGTTGATTTAATCCTTTTTTAGGGGTGGGAGGTGGGGATGGGAATTATTCGTCTCTTTTATTTAACTCTTCTGTGTATTGCAGCCAATGTCTTCTTGATCTTAGAATATGCTCTTTTTATTGTCACAGAGCATCCTGGCCTTTGGTTTAAACTTCCCTTTAAGTTCCTGGATCATGTGGAAGAGGTCTCTCATTCCCCCCCCCCCCCCTTTTGATGTTGTTTTCTATTTGTCTGCATTGGTTGATACAGTAGTTTTCTTTATTCTTATGCAATTGCATTCATAGTTCTAGGTTTTTTCCTCTGTCTCCTTTCTGTTTTGCTTCTCTTCTTTCCTTTATTGCTTGATAGACTTGGTGGTCTACCAACTACCAAGGTAGTTCTTGGTTCTTGATACAAGGTAGTACCATGGCAGTACTTTGTAGACTAAAGTGTAATTGCTCTAACATTTAACTAAAACAAGCTGTTATTGCAAGGGAAAGCATTGATGTGCAGCCCCAGAAGACCTCAGCAATGGCTTCAAGTGATCATCTCTGATTAAGCTCTTTTGGAACAAAAAGTTTCAAAGGAAGATTGGAAAATGAAACAGCTGAACTGGGAAATATTCATAATTTCAAATTCATCAGCAGAGGTACAAACAGACAAATGGTTTCTTGGTATACAACATGTAGTAATACGTGTGTTTTCATTGCAGTTATATCAATAAAAATAGAATTTTGGCACCACAAGAAGACCAATAATTGAGTAAGCAAAATTAATACTTTCATACGCTGTCAAGCTGCATGTCTTGTTATATT
The DNA here is from genome assembly GCA_034509955.1 of Urosaurus nigricauda. Lineage (NCBI taxonomy): Eukaryota > Metazoa > Chordata > Lepidosauria > Squamata > Phrynosomatidae > Urosaurus > Urosaurus nigricauda. The sequence continues at coordinate 34,887,222 of JAOEGL010000002.1, forward strand.
ACATAGCTGTCTAAAGGTTTATGACCATGTTCAAAATTTGCATTTTTCCGTATCCCCTTATACTCTGATTCCAACCTCACAGCTACGTAGTTGTTCCTAAATATCTGAGGCTTAATAAAAAGGTAAAGGGGAGGGAGAAGGGAATAATTCAGCATCATTTTTAAAAACTGATTCAATACTGTACTCCTTCTGAAGCTTTGAAGTTCAAGGAAGCCCATCCTATAATAAATCAGTCTCAAAGCTGCTGCTAGATTCTTAACCCACAGTTCCCCCATTTTCTTCTATACACATCATAAGCAAGATTCTACTGAAAACCTTCCTTTTTTCCATGGTTTGTTGGAATCCCTGTATCTGTACCATCAGTAATGAATGGAAAAGAAAATGGTTTCACAAAAGCATTTTCTGCCATTTTTATCCTTGCCAGCTTCCAACAGAAGCACAATTAATTAATTAATTGTTAATTTGTCAGACTGAAGGTTAAAAGATACAAATATTTAAGTGAGTTGAATTGAGCTGGGTGTTGTCTTTCACACATTAGAAAGGGTGACATTGATGTCTTGCAGTATAAAAAGGAGGAAGGGCAGGTAAGTAATGCAGTCTTAGTGACTGTTTTCACTTGCCAGGTCTGTCAATAAAAATGAGCAATAAATATAAAACAGTTTTGTTGCTGTTGTTAGCTGCCCTCCGGTCAATTTTGACTCATGATGACCATGTGTATGAGAGATCTCCAAGCTCCCCTATCCTCAATCACTCTGCCCAAGTCCTACAAGCTCATGGCCATGGCCTGCTTGATTGAGTCCATCCATCTGGTCTTCCTCTCTTTCTACCACCATCCATCTTTCCTAGCATTATTTTCTTGTCTACTACTACTACTACTACTACTTCTAGTTGTTGTTGTTGTTGTTGTTGTTGTTACTTTTCTAAAGTCCTGTCTTTTCATGATGTGGCCTACATATGACAGCCTCAGTTTATTCATCTTGGCCTCCAGGGAGAGTTCAGGTCCCCCCCACTTCAATGTTTGTCTTTTTGGCTGTACACATTATCCTCAGCACTCTTCTCCAACATCCCATCTCAAATGAGTTCATTATCTTCCTATCTGCTTTCTCAACTGTCCATCTCTTGCATCCATACATGGTGATGGAGAATACAATGGCTTGGCCAATCCTGACCTTAGTCTTATATCTTTGCACTTTAAGATTTTGTCTGATTTTTTCATAGCTGCCCTCTCCAGTCCTAGTCTTCTGATTTCCTGCCTGCAATCTCTGTTCTGGTCAATGATTGATCCAAAATAGCAGAAATATTTTAACACTTTCAATTTTCTCTTCTTTTGCCATTTCCAGGAGAGGCTCAAGGTGGACACCATGCCTCAATTAGTGTATCCACCTCTGAGCAAAAACAAGGCATAGTTTTTTTTTTCCCCTCAGGCTCAGAAGAGGGCAATGACAACTCTCCTCTGAACACATCTTGTCAATAAAACCCCACGATTGGTTCATTTTAAGGTTGTTCTAAGTTGTACACAACCTAAAGGCATATAACAGTAACAGAGCAGGAAAAACCAACACTCAATAGAAATTAATTAGCAAAAAATTTCAGTTTCTGCCTCCTTCAGAATATTTTATTTGTTGCATTTATACCCCATCTTTCTCCCAAGATGGGATCCAAGGTTGCTCACCCAGAGGGGCAGGAAATAAATAAATAAATATTTATTCATTATTATCATTATAAGGTAGAACAAAATAAAAGTGAGATGAACCAAAGTGCCAAGTTTAGAACATTTTGTTGTCAGCATTCTTAACAGAAAATGCAGACTTTTTAAAGGCCTAAGCTCTGTTTACTAATGACTCTTTTTTTTAGTGTGTCCATGTATGTCCATATTGAAATGCCCTAAAGACACCTGTCTGTCCTTGGAAGCTAAGCAGGGCCAGTCCCGTTTAGTACTTGGATGAGAGGCCACCAATAATGCCTGGTGCTGTAAGCTATATTTCAGAGGAAAGAACCTCTGATTATACTTTGCTTAAGAAAACCCTATGAAATTCATGGAGTCAACATAAGTTGACAGGCAACTTGAAGGAACATACAAACACACACACACACACACACACACATGAGAGAGAGAGAGGCATTAATATCCTTTTTAGAAGTTCTGTTTGTTTTTAAATCATCCAATTTCTATGAGCCTAATCCAGTTATTAAACAAACTCAGAAAGCAAATGAACACCCCCCCCCCCCCCGCCCTGCATGATGTTGTTCTCTTTCATTCTCTTCTGGTTGTAAACACATGGGAAGAGCTTATAAAAGTGTCATAAAAGTGTCCTATTTGCCAAGTTGAAATAATCCGTTCGGCAAAAAAAGATGCTTTTACAACACGCTCCCAAGCTTTTACAACCTGAAGAGAAGAAGAGTCATGTGGGGGGAGGGGAAAAGTGTCTTTTTGCTTGCCTGTCAAGTTTGTTGACCTGTGAAGTTTGTTTAATAATATGATAAGGCTCTATGTATACATACAGGTTTAAAAATAATTACTGTCCATTAAAGGGAAATACAATACATCTCACTTTACTTGGATGATTATAAACAGGTGACATCTGTGCCTGCTCTATCTGTTCTCTACTTGCTAATTTTAAATGGGAAATTACAAGGTCCCTGATGTTCATTGTTTGTTATGGTTCCTTGTTAGACTATCATTCAGTCAGAAAATGCCTAGAGAGAACATATTTTTTCAGACATGGGTAAGTGAAACTCTGGGTACCAATCCCATGGCTATGTGGGTCATAGTATGCATGGCTCCTTGGTGATCCTACTGTAAACTGGTCCATCTCCTCTGTTGGACAGGACAGGGGAAGTGTGGGTATTACTGTTGCTTCTGTTCACTCTTCTCATCGTTCATTCAATTCAGAGAGCAAACAACACAGAGAACCAATAAAAAGAAGGGGCAGTAGAACAACAATATTCCAAAGACTGATAGCAAATCTGTACTGATTTGTGGGCCATTGATACTTACTCCCAAAGTAATGGCTTTTTATAAATGAAATGCCTGCCAAATTTATTGGGGAATGTTTGTGGAAACTTGGCTGTCTCAATGAACTATAGCTGAGTAGGCACATGGGCTCATGTCAGCTGCAACCTCCCTTTCCTGTTCCTGGCTTTGGCCTTATTTTCCTTTCTGTTTCTTTTTTCTTTTCTTTGAGAAAAAAATCCTTTCATATGAGCTAAGAAACGAAACGTTTGGCTGGACAACTGCAAACTTTAATCCAGATGGTGGCCAGAGTAGGATGCCATAGAGAATAATGCAAATCATACTCTGAATAAAGTTACCATGAAATGTATGTGCATCCCAGGATTCTGACAAGGCAGAAAATTATATAGTAATTATAAAAGTCCAAGCTTAAATTGCTTCAGAAGTGTATAATCAGTTACATCCCACTTGGATTAACACTCTCAGTGGGCCTGCCTTTGAAAAATGTTCAAAAACCTCAGATGGCTCAGATTGATATGGTCAGATTGTTAACTATGGCTGATTATGGAAAGCATATGACTTCTTTGTGAAGACAGCTTCATTGTCTACTTAACTGTTTACAGACATAATTCAAAGTGCTGCTTATGATTTATAAAACTTTATAGGACTTTGGTGTACCCTGCCTGGCTTGAACCTGCCTGGGTTTAAAGATCTTTGAGGTAGGCCCTTCTCTGAGTCCAGTAACTACTTTAAGTACATTTGGCAGGAATGTGGCTGGTTCCAGGCTTTGAAAATGTATGTACAGTTGAGGCTTATTTTGATCCAATTTTAAAAAAATTAATCAGAAAGAAAGAAAAATGAAGGTTATCAACCACGATGCTCTCTCTCAGTTAAACAAGGTGGGAGAGTAAGGGAGGCCAGGTGAGAAAATGAGAGGGAGAGATGAGAGACTGGGGCTGTATGGAGGTTTGAGCAGTAAGAAAATGTGACCAGACTAAAATTTTTTACTTGTCTACACTGCGGCAGGAAATGCAAGCAACTACAGTCTTGGTGTTGCTCAAAATGTGAGGTGTACTTTGTCTGCTTAGAAGGGGGGACTGTTAGGTGAAAGAAGAAATTCAAATCTTGTAATTGTTTGGAGGTAGGGACTTCCTTCCCTGCTTGGAGGAAGGGCACAAGGAAGAGGAAGAAACATGAATACTGGTGTTTGGTGTGACTGGAAAGGGTTTCCTCTGCTTGCTTGGGGGATGGGTGTGAGCAACTGGAGCCTGCTTTCTTCACTTGGCAAGCCAGCTGGAAAAAGCCCAACAGATGCCCTGCCTGACTGCTTCTGCCTCTCTTTCTCTTTCTTTTTCTTAATATGCTTTCTTGACTGGAAATTACGTTGGCAAAGGCAAAGCAGAAGAACACAGTTCCTACCAGTTGTTTTCAATCTGTGTGCTCCTCTGAAAAGGAAATGTCATCAAATGGCAGGCCAGCTTTTTCTGGTCCCTCTGGAGAGCATCTGCATACTTCTCTAGCCTAGGAAACATAAATGTTGATGTTTCCTGCTTTAAACCTCTTTAAATCTGGTGGTTGATGGAGTTCAACAGCTCACTTTGGGGTTTGGCAGACTGTCCAAAAAGAGCAATCCGGAGTCACCTCTTTTTCCTCTGCATTGTTGCCACAGCAGCCAAACGGAACGGCGATGATGCGCAGGAAAAAAAGGAGCATGGCGAAGCAGCTCCTTTTAGTGTCACAGCTGCGATGCCACAAGCCCTGTAGGGCATCGCGGTGACGTCACAGGTGCACTGCACTGTTTGGATGTGCGACACCCATCATCGCTACGTGTGCCGGCTATACAGCGCTGTGCAGCGATGATGCCCTGGCTACATGCTAGGGTTGCGGGGCATGTAGCTGTTCTGCCCCCGGGCAACCCTAGAATGTTGCCAGGATGCCCCAAACTGCCTGTCTGTATCGGGCCTTTGTGAGTTTATCAGCTTCATTAGAATCCACTCCCCTGGTCTACAATGATTCCCTATGGAACAAGCACTCTCCATTTATGCTAGTCTCTGTTTAAATCACAGGATCAGCAATATAAACGTGAGGCAAAGTGAGACCTGCCTGTAGCTCCTTTTTGTCCCACTGCTAGAAGGCAAATATATTTTTATTCACACAGGGCTTTGTTGGTTCAGCTGGTTTACTGGTGGAAAGTGTTTTGAAATGGCTGGGTGCTGTTTGTTTCATTTTATTCCTCTGTTTCTAATTGGTTTGCTTGCATGTTTTAATTAAGATTTTGTATTTATTTGTATTTTAAATGTTAGCTATTCTGGGACCCATGTTTGGCAGAAAGGAAGGATATAAATTTAAAGAAAAAAAAAAGATTTCTTGCCTATGAGCCAATATCTACAGCAGCATGGAAAAGCTCATAAAAGATGTCCTGAACACTACTGACATTACAAAATACATAATCATCAGTGTTAATAATTGCATGACATGTAACCATTCCAATATTTACTACTCAAAAGCATGAGAATTTATATTTAAGGGGAAATTATTGAGCACTAATTCTTGCACCTCTTTAAAACTCGTATCAAAAGTACTGTATTTGAATAAGAGGATGCACTCAGATATTTGCAACCCTATACGTAACAAGACATTTGCATTTTTTTTTCCTTCTGACAAAGAAATCAGAGTAATTCTTTCTGCATCACAGCAGCTCTGCGAGGTAGATTTTAGCCAAATGATTGCATGGAAATGGATCTTTTAGCACCTTTGAGAATGAGTGAAAGAAGGTATCGCATTAACTTTCATAGACTTGGTCTACCTTCCTCAGTCTACAAAAGTGACAACTTGTTTCACTCAGTGAGACTCAAAAGCTCTAGAAGATCTTTTTGCATACTGACATTCCAGATTAACATGGCTGTGTCTCTGAATTCTACCCCCAAGTGACTGGGGTTTGTCAAGACTATCTTGTATTTGTAAGCCCCGTGGCTTACAACTTGCAACCTCATGGAAGTAGCCTGGTTATAAATGCTGCAGTTAGTGTCTAAAAATATCCGGGCATGGTTGGCGATGCAGCAGAATACAACAAAATACAAGACAGTGGCATATCTTTTTTGTGGGAGGGGGGAGTAACTAAAAAGTACAAAATACGTCATGCAAGCTTTCAAAGCTCCACTGACTTCTTCATCAGACAAAAGATGTTAACAAATCATACAGGTGAAGAAAAATGATGATACAGTCATAGGCCTATATTTTGTATCAGATGTTCCTATTCTAGTTAAGTTGGTCTGGAGGGATCTCAGTGCAGGAAAAAGCCATTCCCTTTCCTGGGCATGTGGGAACTAAGACAAAGGGCAGTAAATTTTAAACTCCATTAGCCGCAGTAAAATAATTTTCTTGGGATTCAGGCTGTCTCTGTCCTTTGTGAAACAGGTACTTGCCATAGGACTCAAATTGTATTGTTCATAATAAAGATGACATCTAGTGATCAAAGAGGAAATCACAGTTGTCTGTTTCTAGAGGAAAGCACAAGAAACTGGAAACATCCAATGGTACCCAGTGTAAAAGAGCTTCTCCCGACAGGATGAATGTTTCAAAAGGATGTGGTACTTATTGCTATAGTTTTGTTTTTTGTTACGATGCCGGGTGGTTAGTAGCTAAGTTATGTTTCTGTTGTCCTGGACTATTTTCTGGCAATATTCAATGGCTGCAACATTTTTCCCCACCCTCAAATGGGTCTCTTTATTTCTGACACAACATTACAAAACTTATCAATGAAATGCCAGTTTTGCAGTATACCACTAAGAAAAAAAAATTAAATTCAGAGTGGCAAAAAATTGTCCTTCAAAACATACAACCTATTCAATAAACTGCTCCCTGATTATTTAAAAAAAAAAACAAAACATTTGAAATTGCTGGAACAAATGAAAGCTGAGGTGGCAACAACTAGCAAAGCATAGAAAATTTTACAAGCATATATTGTGAGAACTCATACTTGTTTAAACCAATCTGGAAGAACCCAGAGACTCATGTTTAAAAACTGGGCTGTCCCCTTATGAGACAGCTTTGCACATTTGAGCCATTTGTATGACCTTCTTCAGTGATTGATAAAAAAGTAAAGAATGCACAAGAGTTATCAACAGTACATAAATCAAATAGATTATCCTCCCTATATTAGGAGCCAGTGTGGTGCAGTGGTTTGGATGTTGGCCTACGACTCTGGAAACCAGGGTTCGAATCCTGGGATGGTTGATTAAATGCACTGGGTGACCTTGGGCAAGTCACACTCTATCAGCCTAATAGGTTGGCAATGGCAAACACTCACTGAAGAAACTCTATTGATAACTCTCTCTTGATTGTCCTCAGTTGCAATTGGTAACACCATTACCTTGATTCCTGTAAAATATATTTTTAAAAAATCCCTTATTCTTTCATTTAGTTTAATTAGAATGGGTTTCATTAGAATGATAGCAATAACCCATCTTTTAAAAAATCCTCCAGGCCTCCTCACTCCCGTGCTACACCAAATCCGTGGCTGACATCCTGTTAGATATTTATGTCATTGTAAATTGATCTATAAGTACGCAAAGGTGAATTGGGATGATGCACAACATTTGAGTTGTCAGGAGTGGAATGGAGACATAGCTACATCTTCAGGATGATCATGAAAGTGGAGCCAGCAGTATGGCTGTTGCACAGTGGGTTCTCTAATGCACTGGGAAACTCCAAGAGACTCCTAGAAGCTCATCATCACAATTTACTAGAAAGACTGTGTATCATGTCAGGGATGTATCTATATGGAAGTTATCACACAAGGGCCAATTCCACAACAATTGCACTATTGGAAGATAATGGAAGCATAGTGCTATAGTGATTGATATTTTCACAGTATGCAATTGGATGATAATGATACAAAAACAAAAGAGAAACACAATTGCATTCCACATACATCCATTCGTGTATCATTAGTATGTTGTTATTGAATGTTTAATGCATGCCTTTTTTTGGCATGACCGTGCATGTCTGAAAATCATGGTTCCATCCCAAACACAACATCCAGTTGAAACAAAATCATGTCCTACACTTTGAAATAAGCCAGAAATCCACTACAAAAACAACCCTAGTAATGACAATGCATTGCCTGTACTGAAATGCAGTCTGGAAAAAGGTCCTGGAATACTCTGTGATAGCATGAATGGAATGCTATTGGCCTCCACACCTTCACGACAGTGCAACTGAAGTCCTTTTGGCAAACCATTCACAGGGTTTCCCCATTAATAAGTTACGGGAGCAATCCAAGTTGTTCACAGGAGAAGTACTGGATGAGTGAAAATCTTCATGCAATTGCACAATCATGATAGGAGCATTCCACTTTTCTCCTGTTTCTTAACCCCATGTGATAATTTCCTATGTATAAATATATATATTTATATCCATATCTGCGTCTGTTGGATTAATTTTTTTTACATAAGAAATAAGAATAAGGGGATTTAAAAATTATTTTATAGGAATCAAGATAATGCAGTTACTGACTTCAACAGAGGACTATCAAGAGAGAGTTATCAATAGAGTTTAAATTTAATTTATTTATTTGAACAGAGTTTAAATAAAGCCATACATACAGTATACACTGATCAGAAAAAGAGAGAGAGAGAAATGATTCTATGAACAGCATAAACTGCAAACCAACTTTTGATGATATAATTCAAAGAAAATAAAGCAGTATTAACTGGTATAACTGGTGGTGTAATTTGAATGTAGTACTAGGGCTACATCCACACTGCAGAAAAAATCCAGTTTGACACTACTTTTATGGCCATGGCTACTAATCCTGACTGCTTGCCCTCACATTGCCCTCTGAATGCCAGTTCTGATGAACACAAGCAAGAAAATACAATTGTGCTCACAATCAGAACTGAATCTAATTTTTACTCCCAATTAGAATAAATCATTTGAAACTAATGAAACTGGTAATGGAACAGATTCCATTTTCCTAAGTTGTACTGATCCACTGGATCAATGGGACTAACAGATTTTGGCCAGTATATTTGAGTAGGCAGAACTTTCCTGGCATAACTCATCCTGTACAGTATTCTTAAATAGCAAGGCCCCTCTGTCCCCATCATCAGTGGATAGATGTAAAGAAACCAAATGAGAGAATATGGAAGGGAGATCTCAATGATCCACAGTGGACTCAATGCTTTTCAGGCCTCTCTTTGATACAAAGTGGAAGATTATTTGTTCATGTATTATTATTATTATTATTATTATTATTATTTGAAACAGCTAAATTAGTTGCTGCCCTGAAGATAATTCAGCAGACTAGAAATGCACATAGCAAACAAATTAATCTGTGTATCTTTAAGGTACTCTCACCAGTGCCATCAACATGCCTTAATACAAATATTACATTTCAAAGCATTGAATCTTCTTATGTGGATTATACATAAACGAATAGGTTACCAAACTTTGTCCAACTTTCCCTGCTGTGTTAAGAATATAAACTAGGCAGGAAGAAAAGCCTAACCAAGTTAGAAAACAAAGCAGAGTACAAACAATGTATTGTCAGAACTGGGAGTCTGAACTTCGCACAGAAATCAACAAAATTTTGAATTACTATCAAAACAGCAAAGGGTCTGTCTACCCTCAAAGCAGATACATAAACACAACAGCTTTCACTGTTCAGAATGTGAATTACAAGAGGATCTGTGAATATTAAAACAGAATTCTTCAAAGAAAATGAAGTTACTAATTATAGCTTCATCTGATACATATAATTAGAGATCAGTTTATCCAGTACGGCAAATTTCAGTCCTTTCTGATCTCCGGCTATTCATGTAGCATAATGTCATATCACTCAGATAAATAGCAATCATGCAGATGTTTCACAGCAAAATATATATATCCTGATTATACCAAAGGGTTTCAAGCTTTTGCAATAATAGTACATAAAGAAACCAGAAATGCTGGGTAGGATTTATTGCCCAGACTCCTGAAGGTTGTCTCAAAGTGAAAAGTATTGCATTTATATTACTGTCATAATAAGAAATGCAAAGCACAACTATAAGCACTCACATAAGTTAGATACACAAAGGTCATGAAATTTTCACCTTCAATAGTGAATTTTTGACCATGCTTGCCAATAAATTTTACTGTAGAATACCAATAGAAATGATTCAAAATTAAGATGGCAGCACTTACCCCCCAACGTATTTTTCATAAAGGTACTTACCTATAAAACAAACAAAACAAATGTGTAAGTGATAACCAAATATGTAAACAATGAAAAAAATTACATCAGATTAAGGTATGTTATTCCAAATTATACAGGGCATTGAATTTTTAAAAAATTAAACTACACAATTAGGAATATAGAATGATTAACAGTTCAGTTCTATGCATTGTGATTCAGGCTTATGTTTCACTGAGTAACAGAGACGCAGACAGAAGGAGAAATATAATGTACTTCAGGATTAGATGAAGTTTACATTCAATGTTTCTAAATAAATAGGGATACAAGAACTGTTTTTTAAGGTGGCGTTGTGGCTCAAGACTAGCAAGCAGGTCATTATGAATTCTGGATTCTCATGTGTATGTTACACAAAATACAATGAATAATAATAATGATGACAAAAATTGAAACAGTGAAGAATGTGACTATCATGAAGATAATGACAAAATAATAAAATTGAAATATTATATTGTTTAAAGCATAAAAATAATTGTTCAAAGAATGGGCTATATTTGTTGTTGGCTGTATTCAAGTTGAATTCAACAAGATGAATGAGATACTTCCAAGTCACCCTGTCATCCAAAGCCCTGCTCATATCTTGCAGACTTGGGGCCATAGCTTACTTGATTTACCTGGAATGCTGATTTACCTGGGATGCAGTCTTCCTCTTTACCTACTGCCTTCTACCTTACCAAGCATTATTGTCTTTTATAGTAAGTCATGTCAAAAATATGACAGTGTCAGTTTACTCATCTTGGCTTCTAGGGAGAGTTCAGGCTTGATTTTCTCTTGGACCCATTTACTGGTCCACAGTATCTGCAGAACTCTTTTCCAGCACCACATTTTAAATAAATTGATTTTCTTCCTATCAGCTTTCTTCACTGTCCAGCTTTCACAACCATACATAGACATGGGAAATACGATGGCATGGACAATCCTAACTTCAATATTCAATGATAAATCGTTATACTTAAAGATCTTGTCCAGTTCCTTTATAGCTGCTCTTCCAAGTCCTTGGCTGCATCTGTACTGCAGATATAATGCAGTTTCACACTGATTGAGCTGCCATGACTCAATGCTATAGAATTCTGTGATCTGTAGTTTTGTGAGACTTTTAGCCATCTCTGTCAGAGAGCTCTTGTGCCACGACAGACTACAAATCCCAGGATTCCATAGCAATGAGCCATGAATATTAAAGCAGTGCTAACCTGTGCTATTTCTGCAGTGCTGATGCAGCCCTAGTCTTCTTCTAATTTCTTGACTGCAGTCTCTATTCTGAGTTATGACTAAGTCAAGGTATGGAACTATTGAACTACAGTCTGCCCTTGCCATATGCAGGGGATCCTTTCCAGACCCTTGCGTACAGGGAAAAGAGTGTATGCTCAAGCCCTATTAAAAATAATGGGGCATGCATTCGCAGTGTGGTGCGGGTACGCACCCCATTACTTTTGCTGGGGCTTGCCTTCCACGTAAGCTCAAAGCCGTGGAAGTCAAACCCACCTAAGTGGACAGCCAACTGCATTTCAGTGTCTTCATCATCTACTTGAAACTTATGTAAGTTATCTGTGGTCATTTTTTTTGTTATTGTTTGTTATCTTAATGTTCAGCTGTAATATTGCCTTTGCACTTTCTTCCTCGACTTTCTTCAATAATTGTTCCAAGCCTTTGCTGTTTTCTGGTGTCATTTGCATATCTTATATTATTGATGTTCTTTCCTCAAACAGAGTAAATGTAAAAGCTATAAATTAGAACACTACGCATCAGTAGTTCATCAGAGGATTCACCTATACAGGACTCTTGGTGCTCCTGGTCCTTGGCACCTGATCATTTGGGAGGGATCAGCCCACATAGCTTGGCATTAGGGGAAGCTCAAGCCTTCTTCTCTGCCCCTTCACCCATTCTGGGATTCATACATCTAGCTGATCTCTGGAATTTTGCTTAATGTAATTTGACAATTTCTTCAAAAGTCAAGAAATGTAAAGATATACAGTATCAATATTTGATGTTAACACTGTACAGTCAAATTTATTTATGTATTTACAGTATTTATTACTGGACATTTGTTCCATCCCAAGTTCTGCTAAAGAGCCAGCATTAAATTTACATATTTTTTAAAAGAACAAAACTATACAGTTCTTCTTTTCAGTACATAACCATCTTAAACCAATTCCTGTACATATTTTACTGCAGAATTGCAACCTATTAAAGGAGTGTGAAAACCTAAGGATGACTGCATTCCCTTTTATGTACTCATGTAAGAAATATGAATGTGGTTAGTTCATTTTTTAAAAATGCTAATTACAGAAACCTCTCTCTCATTTTTGTAATATCAAGCACAACTTTAAAGAGACAATATATGCTATCAAATAGTGCATTATAAATGGCCAGGCATTTTCAATAACTTCAAAATCAACATTTATCCTTTCTGAATTTCTTAAGAAGAAATTGCTCTCTGACAGCAAATCACATTCTCTGCTGATCGAGGTAAAAGCTCAATGATTCCCTTTTCTGGTATGCTGCAGATAGACAAAGGCTTTTTAACAACAACTGCAAATACATTTATATTACTAGAAGATTTATTATTCTGCTATACTTTAATAGGGTTTTTTTTAGAAATAAAGGAATAAAAATTCAGCATGTGTTATGCCCTTAAACCTAAATAGCAATTCTGCTTATGTAAAAATTTGAATGATTAGAATGAACAGAACAAACTCTGCAGTACCATCTAACACGATTCATTAACTGAATAGAGTCCATTTTCACAGTCTCTTTTCTTCTGAACAAGCTACTATGCTTTTCTGACAGTGTCAAGAAACACACAGGCCAACATATAAAGAACCATATAACTAGTTCCAGGTGGGCAAAAGAGAACTTTGTCACTCCTTCCTCCACTGCCACTTGAAATTGAAAAATATATTCAACTGAAATTAAATTAAAGCAGAACTTCTTATGGCCTAGGGTAGGTGCTTACAATCTGGTGCCCCTCAGACATGATGTACAACAACCCCCATAATCCCTGACAAATGGCCATGAAGTTTGGGGATAATGGGAGTTGTGCTCTAAGCTGCGAGGGGGGCGTTAAATTCCCGGCCACTGACATAGGGTGTGTGCATATGTCTGCTTTTTAAAGGGGGCAGAGTAGCATGGACCTTGCCGATGTTCTTGTTCTGTACCAAAAGCATATTTTTGAGCAACAAAGCTAAGACAAAATATATTGGAGTGTTGATGCTTAATTATATTTTTATTTGTATGTACTTAAAAGTGAAGTTGACCTTTAAAATGAAACCATCATAGAAGGCAACAAGAACAACACACCAATAAAACCACCTGAACAACCTCGGCTGTGCCATTTTCATTTTGTCTGAATGGAAAGAACACCTTTTACTTACATAAGTTAGTAATAAATGTGATACCCTTTGTTTAGATTTCTAATTCAGAATTTTACCTCTCAGAATCTTATTATAAAAGCACACTAGAATAAGAACAATGAAAAACAACACTGCAAGTTGTTCAAAATGGAAAGAAACAAATAATTTTAAAGTTATGAATGATTACAAGCGCCAAAGAATTTTCTTGTAAACACTGCATATAGCTGATATTTACAAAGACTTAAAAACTAAGACACATGACTGATAACTTATACATTTTTGGTAGGTAAATTCAGGTTTGTTTATTATTATTATTATTATTATTATTATTAACCTTTATTTATATAGCGCTGTAAATTTACACACTGCTGTACATACAATCTTATAATTTTCTACTGGACCATGTGTATCAGATTTCTGTTTTCCAGCTCAAATATGGTCTGCATTGTTTGAAAGAGGAAAACAGTACAGCAGAAAAAGTTAACATGAGAGAACGCTGTGTTGATGTGGACATAAATGGCAATTTTCTGGTATAACCCCTAAGCTTCACAGTATTTCAAGCAATCATGCATTCAAAAACATCCAGTTTTTTACCCTTGAACAGACAGCATAAAATTAAAGTATGGCTGAAGAGAGAACAGCTTCTTGGAAATGTGGAGATCAAAGGGAATGCTAAGAAAAACATTTACTGATATGGATTGGGAATGTAGGACTAGGGGACAAGAGGTCTTTCATTCATAGGTTTGCCATAGGTCAAAAGCTGACTTGACAGCAATTAACAGCAGCAAATCCCACATCCCCTTTCCCAAAACTAGAATTCTTGAGATCATATGCAGTTAAAAACAGATACAGCTAAGAAATAAACATAGATTAAAAACATTAAAAATTTAATAATCAAAATGCAATCTATAAAATTTAAAATAATTTTAACACAGTAAAAAAAGATAAAGCAGTACAACTCTGTATTGCATTTACAAAACACTTAAAATAATCACTTTCTGAAAACTTGCTGGAATGTTTTAGAAAACAGTTGCATGTGGACAGAAGGACAACAAATGGAAGTTGGTCTTCTCACCCTAGGAAGTGAGTTACAGAGATTGGGTGTAGCCACTTGGAAGGCCCTTTCTCAAAATCCCATTAAACAAGAAAGACCTTTTGTGGTGGCTGCATCTTGAAAACTGCAGAGTTTGGTAAGGTCTGCAAGAAGAACACAGTCCTTCAGACTGGTCCCAGCCAGCTGTAATGGTACAATGTTATTCCATTTTCATTCTACATACAGAAACCAACTCAACAGACAGTTATAATAGGACAGCAAACTCCAGTGGGTCCTGGGAGGTTAGTTTAGGAGGTGCTAGGCAAGCTACATAGCATCAAAAACTCTGTTCTGCAACACCCTGCCACTGCTCTGCATCTCCCTGCAGCACCTGTTGCCTCCTCTGCACACCAAATACTTGTATTTCTTGCCTGAAGCAGCTGCCATTGTATTTGGCCACAAGAGAAGAATAATACCACTGTGACTTTGGTAAGTCCTCCTCCCACTCACCAACAAGAAACAGGATAGGAAGATGCCAGGCTGCCAGCTATTCACTGACATGGAAACATAGGGGCTTTCTAGATTGGCAGGAAAGTGTGACATGAAGTTGCCTTTTCCTTAATGCTTAGCAGCTGCACCACAGCCTTTAGATGGAGCTGCGCTGTTCTGCAGTTATTTAAAAAGAAGCTGGGAAAACCAGCTCCTTTTTAAAGGCGCTTTTTCTCCCTAAAATGGAAAAAAAGCGTTTTCATGGCACACTTTCCCTTTTTCTCATCTAAAGGCTAGAGTTTCATGCAGCCATGAACACACTTCTTTTTGCCAATCTAGAAAGCCCCATATTTGTCAAGGACCCCATAAAAGACTATGGAGGCTACAACAGGACCATGGGTGGGAATGCCTGGATCTAGTTTTGCAGGATGTGTCCACCAGCCTCAGGGTCCCTGAAGTTAACATATTTACATGGGATGACAAAGCTGAAGTCTCATGTGTGGCAGGAATAAAGTATTGCCACTTGGTTCAGTGCAGCCAGGGCTCTGAGCATTGAAATACAAGGATGATTTAATTAGCAGGAATGATGGCATCCATTGCCATCCTTCTCAGGCTCCTGTGGTCCATGCCAGGCTGATGACATTCGAGTATCTGCTTGACTGATGAAGGAAAAAGTGCAGATAAGCTGGAAATGAATTTAGTTGAGATAGGCCAGCCAATATACAATAAGTTTCATTACTATAATATATGGTTGGACATACCTTTCTCTTCATTGGCTGCATCAGTGGAATGATCTTTGTAAAATTTTAATTGGAAAAAAAGACCTGCCATGATCTAAGGCAATGTGGATGAGATCTCAATTAATACTGCAAATAGAGGCTATTACTCAATATAATTTATTTACACTGCAGCCAACTTTGATGCAACACTAAAGATGTTCTGTGAAAAGCAACTAAGGACTAAACGTTGTTCTAGAGTCAATAAGAAGAGAGTACAGCAAAAGTAGACACACAGACACACAGCCTGAATTGGGTTCTGAATTGTACACCTCAAGTTCAAACAGCTTGTCCAGCTTCTTCTGCATCTACCCTAGAGCATAGAAACATTGCTTTTGCCAGCACACAGAGTCCAAGAAGTAACGTTTTTGGACCAACCATACTGAGTAATTTTAAGGATTATAAATAAAGTATGAGAAAGTATTAAACATAACTGAAAAGATTCTCACTTCTGAATGATGACATAAAGTAAGATCTAAATGAAACTTTCTATTTTTGTGGGACTAACAAAGCAAGAATCCATATACTGTATATCTGTTTATCATAAGCAAGCTCCATTTAGATTTTTATGAGATACTCTAATTACTCAAACCTCTCTATGTACACACAAGCCAAACAATACAAGCTCAAGTGCAATATCCCCTTACCTTAGGTTAAATATCTGCATGTGGATATATGCCACAGCAGCACTACATAACCCCCAGGCACAGTAACAAAATCAGTGACTGGATGCCATTTTGCAATGCATGATATACAATCACAATGGAAAGCATAGGATGCACAACTGCAATGCATAATTACAATGCAGAATGTAAGATACACAACCTCAGTGCACAAAGCTCAACTTGCAAAGACAAGGCACAGATGAACAGGCTGTTTGGGCAACTGCATTTTCGCTGCTATAAGCACAATACGTCTGTTGTGCAATTCTTTGTGGCCAGGCATGAATAATGTGTGACTTACTGGTGTGTATGTCCCTAAGTGAATTCTGTCACAAAATGGTCATTTCCTGTATCACTGGCAGTTTTCCCACAAGTATCAAAAGCTCTTATGGTAGCATCAGTGGCATCCCCAGGTATGGTGTCATCTGGGGTTGGGGTGGCCTCCCTTATCTCTCCCACTGACTCAGTTGGAAGCTTGCCCAGGACTGCCCGGGGACTGCTGGGCAAGTGAGGCAGTGCAGCCCCCCAGGCAGTGTGCCTCTTCTTTTTCACTGCCACTGGGCTTCCTCCTGAGGAGTTAGCCTGGCAGGGGTGATGCCAAGAGAGATGCGCTTTCCCCTTTTCCTTCACCGCTTGGGAGAGGGCTTCATCTCCACAACAGGTATTTTCTTATTTTCACCATGACTATTCTTAGGCCCTTAAGTACTTAATACTTAACTATTGATTTAATACTTAAAGAGCGATTGCTCGCTCAGAGGGGCGGGCTAGAAATAAATATTTTTTATTATTATTATTATTATTATTATTACAAGTGCTTAATGAATGCTCTCCAATTTTTTTCAGCTTCTCATTATCAGCTTTCATTTTGTGTCCAACTGCACATTAAAAAACAAAACAAAACTGGGAGTAGATATCTAAACACACAAACTCAGGAGTAAGGTGCACAGAGTTTGCTTCTAGGTAGGTATGCATGTGATTGTGCTGTTGGAGTCCCAATGATTTGAGCTGGGAAAATTTAAGCACCTTTTAACTCTCTTACTGAAATGAATGGGATTTTAACATATTTAATTTGAGCTGGATCATATACATTATGTTTAAGTAATTGTACAATTCTAGGTGTGCCCATGCTAAATACTCTAAAGGTACAAGATCATAGTTAGTATAGCATTATTATTATTATTACTATTATTATTATTATTATTTTATTATTATTATCCCGCCTCTCCCTACAAATCCCTGCAGAGGTCATCAATGAACAGTAACTAACTGTAGGCTAAATTTCAGAGGAAGGAATTGGCAAACCACCTCAGAGTATTCCTTGTCTAAGAAAATGACATTCATGGGTTCACTGTAAGTCAACAGGTGATGTGAAGTACATACACACACACGTGAAATATATTCTTGCTGTAGTTGTGAGGATTTTTAATCAATAGAAACAGATTGCTTGGTGGTACCAAGTGAGTCCTGAGAGGGAACACTGTTGAAAAAGCAGAAATTTTAAAAGTTCAGCTCTTTAGTTTCCTTATAATCTGACATTTCTAAGAACCTAAAGTTCATTAGGAGATGGTGTTAAACTGTTTTTACACCAGTCTTCCCCAAGATGCTACCCTACAGTTGTGTTGGATTATAATGCCTGTTATCCATAACTAGCATGGGTTGCATATGTTGTGAAATACAATGCATCCCTTCTTCAAAGCTTGTGGAAAACAACAGCCACAAATGCATTTCAGTCTCAGGGAAAAAGCAACAGTGTAAGATGGTCATACTTTTGAAAATCTTCACTTTTCAGCTAGTTAAACATTCAGTTCTCAACATCAGCTTAAACAGAAAAACTTCAAAAAATTCTAGCCCTGTCATTAAGCAGGATATGACAACCTGCCTCAGGTCACAGATTCTGAGGTATTTTTTTTTAAGGCAAAAAATTATCAGTTATTTCAGGGTATTATTACATATTCTTTTGTTGTTGCTGCTGTTAACTGCCAGCAAGTCATCGTTGACTTAAGGCAATCCTATGAATGAGAGATCTCCAAGTCACCGTATCATCAACAGTCCTGCTCAGGTCTTGCAGACTCAGGACCATGGCTTCCTTGGTTGAATCTACAGAGTTGGAAGAAACCACAAGGACTAGATTAGTTGCAGGAATATGCAACTAAAGCACTCCCAACAGATGATCATGCAGCCCCTGTTTAAAAACCTACAAAGAAGGAGACTCCACCACACTCAGAGTTAGCATACTGCATTATTAACAGGTCTTATTATCAGGATGTTCTTCCTAATGTTTAGGTGGAACCTTTTTTGCAGCAGCTTGAATCCATTACTCTATGTCCTAATCTTTGAAGCAGCAAAAAACAAGCTTGCTTCATCTTCAATATGGCATCCTTTCAATCCTTTTAAACACTGCTATCATCTTTTTACCACACATTATTGTCTTTTCTAGTGAGCCTTTCTTCTTTTTACCCCCCATAAACCTGGTTTGATGATATATCCTTCAGAAAGATTTTCTTGAAAATATTCAAATGACGTTGTCAGGATTGGGCACATCTCTTCAAGATAGGGCAGAGAGCAATAAGCCTCCTCTCTGTCGGACTACAACTTGCATTGGTCATACTAGCTGTAGTCTGAAATAATAACCTTACATGGTACAAAGATTAATGCATATTGTACAGGAAAACACCACTGCCTCCCCCCCTTCTTCTTCTTCATTCCCTAGCCATTTACCACCCACACACCTGCCACTATCAAGAACCCCTAGCTATGTGTGACTTCCTCCTACGCCCTCTTAGCTTATAACCAAAGGGGAGGGGTTTGCTTGTATATACAAAAGGCTTTTATCCCACATGCATCTATATCAAATAATAACTTTCAATTGTTCTGAGTGAATTGCTGACATTAAGGCAAACTGACGGCAGGCTTTGTACTCCCAAAGTGGGTTGCTGCTATGTAAAGGTGTCTGAAGTCTTTTGTTATGTGAAGTAATGTACTTCACATCCAGCATTTACACCAACTGACTCCACCACATGCATTTCTACTTCCTCAAGGACAAATAATGAATTCTATCTATTTCTTTCATTCATATACATACATGCACACATACATACAGACGCACACCCACATGCACACACACACTCCTATATAGATGCATACTTTTTTTGCAACACTCTCTCTTTGATTCAAGCTTGATACTTCCTCTCAGTCCCATTAGACAAGAAATGTATCTTTAGCTTTTCCTCCTGCATATATGGATCTGGATCAGACTAAAAGGAAACGTCTTGAAAGTTAAATATATTGTTTTCTACATAATGAAATGTGGTTCAATGTACGGTAGCTATTTACACATCACCAAATCCCTGTGAAGTGCTTAGAAAATTTGTTACAGCAGCTAACCACTGCTAGGTTTGATAAGCCTGATCCAAACAGGCTCCTCACTACCTGAAATAATTCCACTAAGTTGTTGATGGTTTGCCAGTAATATTGCTGTATAATAGACAAACACAAATCCACACTGATCTTTGGTTGCATTCACTACAACATCTAGGCCACTTTTGCTCTAGTCTGTTTCACTGCATGTACATCTGTAAACCAAAGATTCCATAGCATTGGATTATGTACTTGGGAATGATTGTATCCATGACCTTTTCTATCATTCTAAAATGAAATCAAGGCCTTGAACAGTTTACCTGTCCTCTCAGCTGGAAAGTCCTCCAGAGTACAGGAGCCCTTCAAATTCCTTAAACTCAGGGTGGACCATTGTAATGAGTGCCTTAAGTCTGCAGGGTGGATATTCTGCTTCACAACCAAACTTCTCAAGGTAATGATATGACCATGACAACAGTGTTGTCTCCTATCCAAAACCTGATCATCTTCTGTCTGTAAAACCAGTCCGGAGTGTGTAATACTATGTGAGCAGGACCAACAATCTACTGAGACAGTCCCATGGTTGCCATAAAGGCAACTTCAGTATGGATGTTGAAATCTCACTAAACAACCAGCACTTTGAGATCACCTTGACCAGCCTAAGCAGGGAGATTGCTCAGCAGTGAATTAGGCAGCACATGACAGCAGCATACCTGTTCTGTATTTGATCCAGCAAAAGGACTTTCAAAAGTGGTGCAAGGGTGCATGAGCTTTCCCATGTGAGAAATAAAAATTCTGGCTTACAATGGCAACCTTTGGATGTCTAAGAAGTAACAAGCCTTACTGAGTTCAGTGGGTTAAACCCAAGAAGTGTGCATAGATTTCAGTTGGGCTGGGGAACCTGTGGTCTTCTACATTGTTGAATGCCAACTCCCATCAGTCCAAGCCAGCATAGCTAAGGCCAAGTATGCTGGTGGTTGGAATCCAACGACATCAGGAGGTCCTTGAGTTACTGCCTTAATAAGCTGGAGAAAGATGGATGAAGTTTATGGTCTACACTGGGAAAGGAAGACTTTTCTATTAGCTATACTAAGGCAAAATATTCTATTGTAAATCAATATGGTAAATTTAATTAAATAGTTATTGCAATTTCCCAAAAAATTCCATACATTCATTTTACCCTGGTATAAACGTAGTCATCTGAATTTTAGCTGTGCCTTGCCATTGGGGAGATCAGCTGCTTCTAGCAATTCCACCCTTAGCTTGCCAGCAGTTTTAGCAGCTAAATAAACACTATGGTTCTTCATAGCAACCAAAAGACTAAGATGTTATTTTCACTTGTACTCCAGTAGCAGCTGTCCAGAGTGTGCCTAAAATTATCTGTTCTCAATATAAGTAGTTTTTGAAGAGGTAGGAGTAGACATTTCCTATTATCCGTGCACTGTAGTTGTATGGAATATGCTCTGGACCAAGTTTTGCTCCCATAATGGAAAAAAAAGTTTTAAAAAAGTATAATAATAATTTCATCAGGGAGAACGAGTGCAAACAATCAGATACAGATTTCCAGTTTTATTTCTCTTTTTTAATGCCTGGTTTACAATTCTAAATAAGGATATAGAAGTATGCAATCATAATGGAGACGATGAGCAAAAACTAAAATTATAGAAATTTAGGCACTACATTTTTTAATTATTTGCAACATACTCTATAACATGCTTTCTATCTACACAGTGTGGGATGCTATAATGCAAGAATGGGGATGCTGTAATGCAAGAATCCCAGATGTTTGGCTGCAGTCCCCTTTGGTTATGCAAGGGTGATGGAAGTTGTAATCCAACAATCTGTGGAGGGTGCACATGTTCCCCAAAGAGCCTATCTAGCAATAGCAATAGCAAGTACATTCCTATACCACTTATCAGTGTACATAAGCACTCCCTAAGTTTACAATGTGTAAGCTAATTGCCCCCAACAAGCTGGGTACTCATTTTAGCAACCCTCAGAAGGATGCAAGGCTGAGTTGACCCTGAAGCCCAGGGATCGAACTCGCAGCCTTGTAGCTGTGAATGGCTGTAGTACATGCATTTAACCACTGCACCACGAGGGCTCCATATCTACTTGGTATTATACCTCTCCACATACTTTCCCAAGTTAATAAAGAAAACCCCAGTGCCATACCATAGGTATAGCTGTTCCATGAACAGCTCAGGACAGGTGTTCCTCCCAGCTATGTCACACATACAAAAATTAATCTCACACACACATTTTACATAATTATCACAAATGCATATAGAAAGAAAGAAAGAAAGAAAGAAAGAAAGAAAGAAAGGGCTCTAGCCTTGAGTCTAACAGATACAAAAATATCTAATTAACTACCCAGTTGATTCTACTAGCCCAAAGTACTTAGCAACCATTGTGCGTCATTTCAATTGCCTCTCTCACACTTTAACAGCATCAAAGTCAATGGAATATGAGAAGAAAATGTATGTATTCCTAAAGTCTCTCTCCATTTCTGTTGAAAAATAGTAATAATTTCAGAATGGTTGATTGAACCCAACTTGATCCTGGTTTCCCCTGCAGTCATTTCCTTTCCAATTAATGGTAAAACAGAAATATGACATTTTCCATGGCCATATTTGATGCACATGTTTAATTATGTGTTGTAAGCTGTCTCCTGTGCCAGCATCTACTTACGCCATTCCTTTTCCTTTCCGATTTGCTTATAAAATGCAGACCCTGTTACAGTTCCAATTAACACTTTTCTTCTCAAAAAGCCTATTTAACACATGAATAGGTGATGCTAATGAAAAGTCTGCCATATGCTGATGAAATTTTAAATTATGCTAGAAACTGCAGTTCAACAGAAGTGCAATTTACTTCATATACACCTATAACATTTTGTTGTGCGTGTATCTTAATTCAGATGGAGCCAAATTATCACATCCCACCTTTCTGTTATATGTGAAACATTTTCGTTCAACAGATTAAATATGTCCCAAGGTTGTCTATGATGAAAATCTTAAGCATAAGCAAAAGGAAAATAGGGTAATAGTTTTTGTACCCATGGAGACTGAAGTAAATAACTAATTACACTCCTTAGCCATTAAATGAAAGTAGAAATTATGATATATAGTAAATTTCATCAAATGTAACCTTATGGACAATGAGGATATTCCCAACAAGCTGCAATGTAGTTTGTTGAAAGCCTAGTTTGTTCAGATGAATGAAGCAGCCTATGGTTTCTTAACACAAACACAAATCATAATTTGAAAGCGTGGTTTTCTGCTGTATTATAAACTGATTTGTTCAAATTATGGCTTGTTATATTTAAACCCCAAACTGTCTTTTATCACTGGACTGTCCCCCATCTATCTATCTAGAAACACAAACAGAAAAAAAAAGTGATGAAGGAAATAAAACAAAATGGGGGAAACAAGCCACAATTTGTTTTGTTATCTGTCACACATTTCATGACTTAGGGTTAATAGAAATCATATCCACACATTTGTTTCAAAAAGTTTAAAATCCTAAGTGCCCTTACACAGAGGAATAGTTACTTTGAATGTCTTTAGTAATTTTAATAATTCGAATATGTATAAATTTAGCTCCTTTGCAAATGAATATACATTCAGTATGAGGCACTAATTTTCATTTGTAGGCAACTTAAAAAACTAGTACTTGCGCTTATTATCTTAAAACACATTCAATGATGAGCCTGTTTGCAGCATGACCAAGCAGGATAATTATATAGCTTTGAAGATTTTTACAGCTGGTGTACATGTAGCAAAACTGAATAGAATCCATTTTAAACATGTTTCCAGCTGTTCCTTGCAGCAACTGAATGCATCTGCCAGTATCACCAATACTGAGAAGACTCTGTATTACAAGGCCACCCTAAGCCATTTTGCTACCTGAAACAGAGAAGCAAACATCATCACCCTATCAACGAAAGGAACAGAATAAGGCCAGTATAAGGCCAGCCAAGGCATCCCATAATCTCATAAGCATCTCTCCCACTTCATAATAGTAAACATACAGTAAGAATGAATTAAATAACAATTTGTAGCTCTTTTGTGACACCCCAAGTGGCTAACTCACTCTTCCTAACAGGCTGGCCTTGCAAAGCTATAACCAAGCTGCAAGAATAGTGTTGTGGAGGCAGTATAAAGATTCTCTTTTCTGTGGGAAAAATCTGCACAGTATGATTACTAAAGAGTGGGGGAAGCTGTTGTTGTTGTTGAGGAGGAGGAGGAGGAGGAGGAGGAGGAGGAGGAGGAGGAGGACAGCAACAAAAAGGAGGTGGTGGTATATAGATTAGTACCCAAAGGCAAGAAGTACAAATAGGGCAGTAAGCTTTCCTTTTTCCAGAGCAACAGTGACAGAAGTTCAAATGGCATCAGTGCTGCTTATGTTCAGCACACAAGCTGGTTCCTCCCAATCGTTCTAGCAGATGGTGAGAGAGGGCAAGGGAGAGACTAGAAGCAGGACAGGTGGCAGCAGTCAGGCTTCATGTGCCCTCCAACATTTCACAGGGAAAATACAGGACACATGTAGCCAAGCATCATCAGAGTATGGTTAAGTGAGGAAAAACACACAAGCTGCAAGAAGCTGCAGCATTTGCTTTTTCTTGAGCCTACTGGGAAGGGCAACACTTTGCCTTTACTTTTCTCTAAATGTGTTACACTAAACCAAAATCTTCTGCATTTGGTGTGTGTGTGCTTTCCTTATGGCCCCAAACGGACCCTGTACTCTGGGCAACCATAATCCCTGAGGCGAGTGGTCATGTCCACACTTCCCCATAGGCACATCAAACAGAACAGTTTGGGAGTTGCAAATGAGAAACGTTAACACCTCCAAAGTCAGGAATACAGGGATTGTGGCAGGATATTTTGCCGGATAAGTCTGAAAAGACTGATTTACAACTTCATTCTCACCCCAGATACTGCCAGACCAAACAATCCTTTACAATGTAGATCTGATTTTCTTTGATGTAGGATTTTCTTTGATGTTTGCCTTCAGGATAGATTTTGCCTAGAAAAGATCCCCAAAATGCTTTGTTAGTGGGTTAGTTGGAAGGCACAGGGATACTCTGTCACTGTGAACTTTGACTGGTCCTGGTATGTCCATTCCCTCCTCTGCTCACCCAAAGGGCAATATCCTACGCCATCCCCCTCACAATTGGATGTGGAGTCAAGTCTTGTCTTGTGAAAGTATCACCATTAGCTAAGCCTCCAACTATTCCAAGCTAACTCCTGATTTCCTTAGTCTCGGCATGTATGTGTGAGTGTTTGTTTGCTGTATGATTCCACCCCCCCCCCCTTAATAAAGAAACACTTCATTTAGAGAATTCTGCCTCTGCAATATTCCTTTGATCTCTTTTTTCTTGGTATACTGGTGGGAAACAGTTCCATAAAAGGTTGCTTGTAACAAAACCTAATAATTAATTGAGCTAATTAAAATTCCCTAGAAAGATCCTTTGCTATAAATGACTACCACAGAAGAACAGAACAGGTCATAGTAAAGGGACATTCAAATTCTATTCTACTGTAGTCTGCTCTACCAATGGTTTTTACTTAGACAACTGGTCAAACATTTTATTGTATCAGAAAATTTTCCCTCTGAGGGCAAAGGTTTTCATTTATACTTTTTCTTTGCAAGTACTTTTTTATCATTTATAACCTGCATTTTCTATTAAATATGCTGAAAAGTTTCAGATCAAAACAAAAGCTATATTTTGGTGCAATTTTGCATGAGACTTATGACTCACTCTATTCCATGTGTTAAATAAATAATTTGGTGTTACGCTCATCAAAAAATTCTATTCATCAGAAGTCAATTATTCCTTGACAGCTAAAGAAAAAAGTTCTCTGTTTTAAAAGAGAAAAGAGCATTCATTAAAATTTCAAGAACAGTGCATTGCACCATTAATGAGCTCCTGTGCAATAGAACTTATTTCTCAATACTTTCTACTAGAATATTTAAAACCTGAACATACAAGTGATTGTGTTCCATACTCTAGAATGTCATTTCATTTATTATAGTTTTACAGTGCATTTGTATGAAATAGCAGAGGGGGAAATCTTGCTTGCCTATTTTGGGGGGAAACAATGGGTTCACCAATGGTAGTCCTGACCCTCACACACAACCATAGAGAGGATGTTGTTGTTGTTTTTGTTAACTGTCCTGGAGTTGGCCCTAACTCATGGCAACTCTGTAGATGAGACATCTCCAAGACCCCCTATCCCATCACTGTTCTGTTTAGGTTCTCTGGATTCAGTTTCATGACCTCCCTGATTAAATTGAGCCATCTGTATGATGGATAATGAAGTACACCAGGGAATTCCAGAAGGAAATCAGCATATTCTTCATGAATTACAGCAAAGCCTTTGACTGCATAGATCATGAAAAACTATGCACTGATCTTAAAGAAATGGGTGTACCATTACGTTTGATTGTCCTAATGCATAACCTATATGCATGACAGGAGGCTACCATTAGAACTGAATATGGAGAAACAGAAAGGTTCCCAATTGGAACTGGCATCAGACAAAGTTGTATTCTATCTCTGTACTTATTCGGTTTGTATGCAGAAAATATCATACATTAGACAGGATTAGACACAGAAGAAGGAGGAGTGAAGATTGGAAGAAGGAACATCAACAATCTAAGATATGTAGATGATACCATACTACTGTCAGAAAACATTGAAGACTTGAAACAGTTACTAAAGTCACAGACAAAAGTGCCATGGCAGACTTACTGTTGAACATTAAGAGAACAAAAATAATAACCACAGAGAAGTTACAGAAATTTGATCTAGATAGTGAAGAAATTGAAATAATGAAGGCTTCCCCATATCTTGGCTGATCAGAGTGGTGATTGAAGTCAAGAAATCAGAAGAAGACTAGGGCGCGATACAGACGGCCCAAAAGGGTCATCCCTGTGTCGTGATTAGGGCTGGGGAGCACCCTGGGATTATTTCTGCAGTGTGTTTTGGACCTAAAGTGCCTAGGCAAACTTGCTGCTGAACATCAAGAAAACAAAAATAATAATCACAGAAGAGCTACAGAAATTCAATAAAGAAGGAGAAGAATATGAAATAGTTGAAGACCTTCCATATCTTGGATCAATCATTGATATGAATGGGGATTGCAGTCAAGAAATCAGAAGACTAGGATTGGGAAGAGCAGATATGAAAGAACTACAAAAGATCTTAAAGTGCAAAGATATTAAACTGAACATCAAAGTTAGGTGTTCAATATGTCCATCATTATTTCCCATTACCATGTACAGATGTGAAAACTGGACAGTGAAGAAAGCTGACAGAAAGAAAATCAACTTTTGAGATGTGGTACAGGAGAAGAATGCTAAGGATACTGTGGATGGGCCAAAAGACAAACAAATGGGTCCTAGAGCAGATCAAGACTGAACTCTCACAGAAAGCAAAGATGACTACATTGAGGTTGCCATATTTCACATACCAGATGGACACAGTCAAGGAGGCCACCTTGGACCTGAGCAGAGCAATTAAGGATAGGAGAGTTGGGAAGTATCATATACATGAGGTCACCATGAGACAATGCTAATTTAACAACAAAAGCAGCAAGCTGCTTTGTAAAATGTTATGGAGAAGCAATGAGGGACAAATGTATTAAGCAAATAAAGGGAGGGCTGGTCAAGTTGTAGTTATCTAATCTTGATTATTTTTACTATCTGATAATCTATTTTTTAAGACTAAGGGCCTGGACAGATGGGCGCTTTGTGTTGGCCTCGGCCTGAACTAGGGGTGCCCAGGGGCTGAGTGTTTACATGCTCAGCAACCCTGCCATGTACCCTGGCCACGATCACTGCATGCACCAATCCATACAGGGCGTGTGATGATGACGTTTGCATGGTGCAGCACCCAAACAGTGCCACACCGCATGGATGTCATAATGGCACACAAGCACATCAATGGCACCCTGCATATGGCCTAAAAAACCCCACTGGGAGTGGATTCTTTTTAGGCAGCACCATTTGGTTGGCGCACCATTTGGTTGGTGCAATCTCCATTTCAGGCACAAAGGGGTGGTGTCTCACCACCCCTTTCTCCCAATCTGTATAGCCCCTAAGCAAAGTTACTTAGCTTCATATAAAAAATTAATATATTTTTTCTTCAACAAATATTTTCCTCTGAAAGCTTATAGTGTACTTGTGATTAATTCATTCAGAAACATCTTTGTAAAATCATATTCCCAGAGAGGGATTTAAAAAAAAATTGAAATTGAAATTCGAACATTAAAATAGCTTAACAGTATAGATTATTCAACAGGATTATAACTGAACCTAAAAACGTGGTGGGAGCGAAAGATCTCTGTTTGAAACTGAATGAATAAGCAAAATTTCTTGTAAATGATATATAAATATAACCCTCCCTTGATCCCCTGGAGAGGAACAACTATAGGCTAGTTTCCTTGCTGCCATTTCTAATCAAGGTGATCGAGAGAGCTGCCGCTTCCCAACTCCAAGCCGTCTTGGATGAAACCGATTATCTCGATCCATTTCAAACTGGCTTCCAGGCAGGATATGGAGTTGGGACTGCCATGGTCACTCTGACAGATGACCTCCGCTTGAGCATTGACAAGGGTAGTGTGACCCTGCTGGTGCTCTTGGATCTATCAGCGGCTTTTGACACAATTGACCATTCCATCCTTTTAGATCAGCTGAGAGAGTTGGGGGTTGGGGGCACTGTGCTTCAGTGGTTCCACTCCTTTCTCTCTGGCAGATCCCAAAGGGTGAGGCTCAGGGACAGGTGCTCCTCTAAAATCGAGCTTAATTGTGGCATCCCTCAGGGCGCCATTCTGTTCCCAATGCTATTTAATATTTATATCAAGCCGCTGGGCGAGATCATTTAGAGGCATGGAGCGCAGTGTCATCAGTACGCTGATGACATTCAAATCTATTTCTCCATGACCAGACCATCTGCTCAGACCTCAGATGGCATCTCTCCTCTCAATGACTGCCTTGCAGCGGTAATGGATTGGATGAGGGAAAACAGATTGAGGCTAAATCCAGACAAAACGGAGGTACTGACAGTCACCAGCCCGAAACCAGGTCTGGGAATACAACTCCCAATCCTAGATGGAGTCACACTCTCCTCGAAGAACTCTATTCGCAGTCTGGGAGTACTTCTAGACTCGTCACTGCACATGACTTGTCAGGTGAATGCAACGGTCAGGAGTGCTTGTTACCAGCTTAGGCTGATATGCCAGCTGCGCCCTTTCCTGGAGATGAGGGACTTGGAAACTGTGGTACATGCCTTGGTCACCTCATGTCTAGATTACTGCAATGCGCTTTACATGGGGCTGCCCTTGTACTTAACCTGGTCCAAAATATGGCAGCCAGACAAGTTACTGGGACATCTAGGAGACAGCACATAACACCTGTGCTTAAATCTCTCCACTGGCTGCCGATTAGTTTCTGGGCACAGTACAAGGCGCTAGTTTTGACCTTTAAAGCCATACATGGCTTGGGTCCATCCTATCTCAGGGACCGCCTCTCCCCATATGAGCCCCTTCGCACACTTTGGTCCTCTGGGAGGAACCTATTACAGCCTATGAAAACTAGGCTGGCGCAGGCCTTCCAGAGGGCCTTTTTTGCTGTCGCCCCCAGGCTGTGGAATGGCCTGCTGGATGAGATGCGTCTTATTACAACCTTGGATGGTTTCAAGAGAGCCATCAATAAGCATCTCTTCTGGCAGGCCTTCCCAGATAGTGATTAATGCTTAGGATTTTACCTGTCCATCCAGCCCTACCCATCAAGACCTCAACCATCTCTGAAGCGGCTCATATATTTGTTAGTAGAGTATTATTGTCATGTGATTTTACTGTTATTGATTGTTTTAATTTGAAATAGTTTAATTGATTCTTAAGGGGTGGGAGAGGGGATAGGACTGTCACATTTTAATTGTAACTGTTTTAAATGCTGTACTCCACCCCGATTGCCCGATTGCTTACCCAGAGGGGCGGGATAGAAATAAATATTTTATTATTATTATTATTATTATTATTATTACATATAATTATTATAAGAATAAAACAAGATGGAAAGGAAGATTTTAAAAATGTTGAAATTGAATACCAGTATGAGCAAGCCACAACACATAGGTTGAGATAATCCTTTTAACACATGCTCCCCAAATTAAACTCATTTAAATTGTTCCAATTTTCCTCCAACAGGTAATCTGACCATCCACATCATGTTTGCATTGTGCTATGCTATTAGCAATTACTTGTGTAAATCTAGCACCAGTAACAAGATACTTCAGTGTAACCTCCTATTCAAAGCTTGACAAGGAAGTTTGTTGCCCATAACATGAATAAGAATTAAAAAGAAGAAAAAGGCCCATCTATGAAAATGAGGCTTTGCTCAACATAAAGACACTAATGCCATCATCCAGGTCATACTGTTTACCAGGAACAAAAGTACATAAATCTACTTTGGAATCTTTAGGAATAAATAACAAATTTTAAATGAACGACTATGTGTCCCATTTTAAAGTCTTTTATTCAACTATCTTCTCCATTTTAATGGTGCGGAACTTTCCTCACGCTGATCTGGTGGGATGATCTGGTGTAGGTGGGATTTTAACACTAGAAAGTATAATAGCAGGCAATGAGAAAGTAGGTAGCAAGTTAACTGCAATTTGCTCTGGTAAAACAATTCTTCCACATACAGGTCCAGGAACCAAGCCTACACACTTCTTTCAGGATCCCTGCTCGGCCATGAAAACCTACTGGGTGACCCTGGACAAGCTGTACTCTTGCAGCCTCGAGGGAAGGCAAAGGCAAACCTTCTCTGAACAAACTTTGCCAAGAGAACCCTGTGATTGGTTCACTTTAGGGTTGCCATAAATCAGAAACAACATGAAGATAAGTAGCAACAAAATTATTTAGAAACAAGAATGGGCATCTTAAAATCCATCATTTTGCAGTCTAATTGAGCATTCCCAAACCACATGTTCCCAAGACTACTTACAAGTAGCCTTGGCCAAAACAGGATTTTCACAGAATATCTCAAGCCAAGGGACTATGACTCAAGATTTTGGCATCTGTCTCAATGGGCAACTAGACCTAACTCTGGGCCTGATATATCACTGTTCCATGAATGGCAGCCAATTTAACTTCCAACAACAATCAACACCTGCTGAAATTCCTACTTCTATTTAACTATTAAAGTGATAGGAGTACTGTGTCTTATTTCATCTGACAATCAGAGCTTGTATTACATAACATAATACAAACATTATACGTTACAGTGTTTAATAAGTAATTTGTTGTTATAAATTGTTGTAATGTTTAAATGCTAACTCACTACATTGTCTAGTTCTGCTACTCCTATGGCACCAAAAACTCTTTGACTGATAAAGCCTGGCTATTCCTATCAAATTACCTCTTAGAATGCCATTTAAAACCACTTTTTAAAGTAATTAGGAATTGTTACTTGTTACACTAGTAATGATTAACATGATACCTTTTCCTTCTGTTATTTTGGAATGTAACTTCTTTCTTCTCTTATAAGCAAAACTGTAACCTGTTACAAGTAATTTGTAGCACTCTCTACCATCTGTGCAGTGATGAAAAGGTGTGTTGAGTCTGTTGACAAAACATCAAAACTGGGGTAAAGCCTCAGGTAACCAACTAAATCCACTTGCAAAAAGAAAGAAAATTCCACTGGCTACATTGCAGCTGGGTTTTATTTCTAAACAAATACTGTTGTTAGTACATTATGATCTGTGTACTTGGCATTTTAGCATGTGGTTCCCTCGCCCACAAAATGGGCCCTACTCCAATTCAATCTAAATGTTGATGGTAAGGGAGACAAAAGAAGGGAAGCATTACATCAGTCTCAAAAAGGAAAAGCTGAAACCTTGCTCCAGGAAGGGATCTGAAGTATACTGAGAATGAGAATCTAGAAAAGAAATGGGAGAAAATGCTTGAGTTGCTTAGGACCACTTCCTAGTGGTTCTAAGGATATTTCCCTAAATACTATCAAGGTTTTCAGTTTCATTTGTTGGTTAATGCAGCACTTCAAGAGACATCTTAATTCAACCCCCTAAAGGTGTAGTAGCTAAATAAATAATGTGAACACATGCAGCCTTGCAATTGTTTGTTACAAGAAAGCCTCAGCCAGACCAAGAGAAAATTAATTTGGGGGCAACAACTTCAAGAATTACCCAGCCAGCCACTTTCTATATTGGCTGAAGATTTCTGGGAGTTGTAGTCTGTAAAGTTAACTTTCTCAAGCTCTGGCCACCATTGTGTCAGGTCAGTTCCAAGACCCTTGCATGGCCCACCAACAACACAGCAATTGCTTGGCAATGGCATTAACTGGAGCAACAGGTGCACAAGTATCTCCCCACCATGATTCCTCTGTCCCCAACATACTGATGTCAGGATGTCAGCATTAAAAGTGTCAGGCAGACTTCCTAATGATGCCATCCTGGCACTGCCATTGAGCAAGCACTCTTCTTTGTCTCACCACCACCATCATAACATGCCAGCTCTTCCTCTGTCATGTGCACACTGGGCTGGGACCAAATCCTTAAAAACGTGCTGTTGTAAATTCTATAGGCAGTGATGTCAATGGCCAGGAAGAGAAAAACTGGAGGTACTAGGGGTTGTGTACCTACTGGTGGGAGTCATCTTTGGTTTCCTTTTTGCCATCAAAAATATAACATCAGGATTATGTTATAGAGTGAGGTGTTTATTCTTCATAAGAAAAAGTGAGCTGGCCTTCCTGTTAGAAAATCAGGTAAAGAATAGAAAAAATATTCAAAATATCCAAAACTATCAGTTTTTTTTCCAGTGTTAGGAAATTCTCACAAGAAGACCCCATGACTGTCAAGAATCTTCGCCATTTGGGACTTATTCTGTGCAGAATTTGCCCATGACTTTCCCCATAAAGAAAACAACATTTCTGTACAGTACTGAAACAATCAAAAACCCAAATGACAAATACTCAATTTTTGAAGACTTTCTCACAGAGGGAGGAAAATGGCTGAAGTTACTCCTTGCTTCCTTCAGGAATAAACTAGTGAAGAATTACAGTACTACACCCAACAGGTGACTTGAAGGCACACCGGGGGGGGGGGAGGGGGGCAGCGAACAGCAACATCATGGAAAGGTTGCAGCCCAACTACTGTACAAATAAAGGGAACTATCCATTTAAGCCATGCCTCCTTTGTACTTGGCCACTGGAGTTCAAAATGTAAAGTCACAAATCTCCATCCAAGAAAGGCTTCTCCAGAAGCCAAAAACATAGGATAGACAAGGTAACGTTTATGCATGTATCTATGAGTTGCAAACTCAAATGCTCCCAATAGCAATAGCGATAGCATTTACATTTTTATACTGCTAAGTAGTCTCCAAGCAGTTTACGTGGAAGCTAATTGCCCCCAACAAGCTGAGTACTCATTTTAGCAGCCTATTATGTACTTATTTATTATATTTATTTGTATGCTGCTCCTTTCCCAGCCTACAGAAGGGTGCAAGGTTGGCTCAACCCTGGAGCCCTGGATTCAAACTCACAACCTTGTGGCTGAAATACTGGCTGCCATACTGGCATTTAACCATTGCACCATCAGGGTTCCTGATGTATTTCAGTATTTTATCATCCCATCTTCAGGTGACCAAATGAAGTGAGGATGTCAATCTTAAGGGAAGTTGTTGCTGATGCCTGAAACACCTCCAGTCAGCAGCCATCATTATACTCTCTTCTGCATTCCCTCCTTCTCAAGGAATGAGAAGCAGTATTCTGGAATGGGGGTGGGGGCAATATTTTGTTGTTATGTACCATCAATTTGGCTTTGGTTTATAGTGATCCTAAGAATGAGAGATTTCCAAGAGAATCCGTAATTTGCTCTGAGCTGTCGGCTGCAGGGGAAGGGATTAAACTTCCTATTGATTATGTACCTCTAGCCATTCTTTTGAATTTGATCTCTTCTAGGGTTTGGTTGGTTTGGGATTTTTTTGGAGGGGGTTGCCTCTTTCCCAGTACTCCTGAAAATTAAGCTAAAAGTTCTCCATGAAATAACTTAGTATCTATTCCCCCATATAATCATGCTGTGTATCTAAAAAAAGCTCAGGAAGTCTAATGGATACAGATTTTCAACTCATGACTGTTAGTGCACTTCACCTCTACAGCCTAATATCCACACTTTGGATGCCATATTTGTACAAGACAAGGGAGGAAATCATGCTGAGGTATCATGTTCAGCTCCTGGAGTCCTCTTCCCAAATTCTCAAGTCTCTCCTCCCCACACGGGGGACAAATGGAGAACCATACCTGAAGAGGCCTCCCAGAGAAGCAATTCTCCACTTGATTGCTCCATTTGATCCCCTCCATATAAGTCTAAAATATCATTTTGGTTCTGAAAATATAAAATCGCTCCTGAACCCACCATGCTTGTCCTTTCCCAGCCACCCAATGTGCAGCCCAGTGTGAATATATGTTAACAGCATGACAGTGGGCTACATGTGACCCACAAGATGTTCTGGAAGTCTAACTCCCATCTATCCCAGTCACCTTAACCAATGGTTATGAACATCAGGACTTGCAGGCCAACAACAATGGAGTGGCTACTGGACGCTCTTCCCAATATATCAAGTTATGTGTACACAGGTCCTTATACAAATACTAGCATCCAAGTACTTGGGAGCAGGATAGGCATGTTTGAGGATTAGAGAGTAAGGCAAATCCAAATAAACTACAGAATGTAGCACAATTCTCTATAAGAGAGATTTGCAAGTGAATTAGAGGACTTTTGATGCTCACAGCTTGTGAGAGTTTCTACCTCAAGGTAGAGAAGATAAATCCAAAGGCCAAACTTCCATTTGGGAAGGTTCTTTGCAAAGAAGTTAGTGTGGGTGTGGAGAGGCAAAATAGGAAAAGGCTAGAAACAAACTAGGCAGGGCCAAATGTGATTCCTAATAGTTTTAAGCTATGGGAACCGCGTGGCCCTCCAGATGTTGTTGCTGGGCTGCATGGCTCCTCGGTAATAAGTAGGGGTGCATCTGTGCTGCAGAAAGAATGCAGTTTGACACCACTTTAATTGCCCTGGCACCATGCTACAGAATCTTCAATTTGTAGTTTTGTGAAGTACTAGCACTCTTTGGCAGAGAAGGCAAAGGATCTTGTAAATCTATTAATCCCAGGATTTCATAGCGTGAAGCTACACCACTTAAAGTCAAACTGCAATATTTCTACAGTTCAGATGCACCTTCAGATACTTACTCATCTTGCCAAGACCTTTTCTCCAATAGGAGAGGAGCAGGCCCCAAGGAAAAAGGTGGTAGGCTAGAGGGGCCCCCACCATTTTATGAAATCCTATAATCATAGGCCAAATATTCCCCATGTCTGCTCTACCTATTTTTGAGCTCATCTCCCTTGTACTAGAAATGCTTAAAATCTGGTATTCTGCATAATTTATTATGATAAATATTCCACCGGCTTTGAGAAGCAGAAAATTCATTTTAAAGTTTGGACTGCCTAAAGAAAGTCCAAACAAAATCTTTTTTTTTTTTCAAGAAGGCAGAGAAACTAAAATGGAAGAAGAAAGAACTTTGCTCTGCTTGATGGAGAAAGGACAAAGAAGTAGATAAGTTTAATATTTCTTTTCTATTCTCTGCCTTGGGGACTTTGGGAGATGATTAAGATAACATAAAGGACTGATATTTCTTTTGTCACTTTGTAATTGACAAATGATTAACTACTTTTATACAGCCTATACCATTTCGGAGAAAAATGAGTTGTTAATAGGCTGCCCAAAAATGTTCTCACCCAGATTATCTTTTGAATTCAAGATGGAAAAATCATTGTGCAAGGTACATACAGCTGTCCAAAGCATAACTAGGGGAAACCCCTAAAAGAGGATTCTTTTAAAATTGTTCAACGGTTGAATAAAATGAAATGGATGAAAAACTGTAGAGAATTCAGCTTTAGCCCAAACCAAAGCTGCAGGAATGTGAGGAGATAGGATTAAAATATTTTTTGAGAAGTGTTAGAAAAAGTAATCTGGTATTCCTGTTAGAATGGAAAGGAAAAGAAGGTAAAGAATGCGTAAAGAATGTGTAAGCAATATTCAGAATATCCCAAACTATCAAGTTTCTTCATTGTTAAGAAATTCTCACAAGAAGACTCCAGGACTGTCAAGAATCTTCACAATTTGGAACTTCTGTGCAGAATTTGCACATGATTTTCCCCATTCAGAAAATAGCATTTCTGTGCCATTAAAATAGCCTAAAGCTTATCTATTTTAGTTACTTCTGTAAGGAGTTTCGAGGAAAGATCTATGAAGTGAATGCCCAGGTATTTAACTTTCTGACATTGTTCAATCTTGTGACTATTAACAGATCATAAAAAATGGGAATATCTTTTTCTAAACCCCATCACTTCTGTTTTAGCATAATTAACTTTCATCTTTTATAAAGTTCAAAATGCACTAAACTTAGACAGCAGACACCTCAAAGCTATGCATGAAAATGAAATGAAAAACATGTCAATACGGTGCATAAAAGAACAAAACTTTTTGACCCTTACAGAGGGTGGGAAAAATTCTGGGCCAGACAATTCTAGAACTATATAATTCAAATATACATTAAAAAGTGATGGTGCCAACAGAAAACCTTGTTTTAAACTTTTACTAATGGGAAAAGTTAATGAGTCTGAAATACTCATTCTTACTCTAGCAGTTGTACCAAAATAGAGTTCCTTAATTAAAAATAATAGGCTGTTACCAATATTAGTGTTGGACAGTTTATGCCACAGAAAGGTTCTATCAATTGAATCAAAAACCTGCTGCTAAGTCAACAAACACAACAAAGGGGGCATCTACACTCATAAAAAAATTAGCCCCACTTTGCATTTTCCAGGTCTGCGTTGACTCTGCAGCAACCGTGTGAAGGCCATGCACACATACTGCTTTATCACACTAGTGGGCAAACAGGATTTAAACAAGAGTTAAATGAGAGTTAAACAGGAAATGTCCTGTGATAAACATAGGGCATTTCCTGTTTAACTCTCATTTAACTCTTGTTTAAATCCTGTTTGCCCCCTAGTGTGATAATAGACACAGCAAGGTGGCACAGCAAGGCACAACCAGTCACACATTTTCCCTAGTGAACTGGCTTCTTTTCCCCTTCCCAACATGCATCCATCTATCAGCCAATGGCCCTTATTGTTTGTCTATCTATTGGATCTATTCTGATTGGATCCTTCTATTGGGTCTACTCTAATTGGATCCATCTATTGGATCTACTCTTCCGACCCAAACCCTCTCCCCTCTTTGCCACAATAAAATTGGATTTTATTTATCTTTGATTAATGAAAATGTTTAACCATGAGATCAGCAGTGAGGGGTTAGATCAGGATACCCTCTCCCTCTTCTCCCTACCCAAGTGTTACATTCATCTGTACAGTTTTCACTCCCCCCAATTCCTCCCCCTGATCATTTGCTCACTCACTTGCTAGTGCAAACTGGATTTAGCCCGAATCCTTCCATATGTTATCTTGACAGCCCAATATGAAGATGAGGTAAGAGTGTTTTATTTGGCTCTTAACCATCTCTTCTCCAGGCTAAACATCCCCAGCTCCCTAAATCTTTCCTCATAAGGCATGGTTTCCAGACCCCTTCACCAGTTTGGTCTCCTTCCTCAGGACTATGACTCTGGAGACCAGAGTTTGATTTCTAGCTTGACCATGAAACCCACTGGGTGACCTTGGGCAAACTGTACAAATTTGCAAATAAAATCTTGAGAGAGAGTCAGTTAAAGGTCACCACAGAAATGACATGAAGCACACAACAATAACAACAACAATGTATCAAAGCCTCTGTATAACTTTGAGACTGCTTTAACTGCCCTGACTAAGTAGTAGGGAATCCTGGGAATTGTAGTTTATTGTGGCACCAGAGCTCTCTGACACAGAACGCTAAATGTCTCACAAAACTACAGTTCCCAGAATTCCCTAGCATTGAGCAGTTAAAGCTGTCTCAAAATAGATTATTTCTGCAGTGTTTTGGACCACAGTCTCTGCACTCTTTCACACTGGAGAAATTTCTCCCAAGTTTGAATGGAGCCAATGCGAATTCACATGAATTCGCTTGTTTAGCAAATTTACGTGAATCCCCATTGCATTCGGAAGGTGTTCGGAATGACTTTCCATTACCCGAAAATGATCCCTCCTTGCCCAAAATTGCGTGAGAAGCTTTAATTCGCAATAATATGAAACCTATGATTGCATTCGGAATGACTTCCCTTTTGCCCGAAATTGCGTGAGAAGCTCTAATTCGCAATAACGTGAAACCCCATGATTGCGTTTGGATTGTCCTTGGATTATACTTATAATTTCCCACGTTTGAAAGAGTCCTCTGTCTCCCTCTGCTTCTTGCCTGCTTCAGATTCCTCCACCATATTCAACATGTGAAAGAAACAGGGGCTTCATTGGGAATACTTGCACCAAATCAAGAAATAAACAGACATGTAAAAGGTGAAAGGATCTTGCCTGTGAACAAGCCCTATGTTTTTAGATGCTCATGGAGAGAATAAACACAAAGAGTCAGCAGAACCCCATGTTAGGTTGGTTTAAGGTCAGAAACAATTTGACAGCATACAGCAACAATCTGTTATAGTGTTTGAAAAGAGTTTTCTTGTTTTTAGTAGTTGGAATGTTTAAAAATAAGTGCATTGTTTTACTCATTGCCTTGTTCATTTTATCTTTCACTTTATCAGAACCTCTCTGTTATTGGGGGGGGGGGGGGAGGGAAGTAAGATTTATATAAGAATGGCATAAAATTTGAAAAAAATCCTGTCAAAATACCACCTTGAATGTCTAAAAATGCCCTTTAGAAGTAATTTTATTACACCAATAAAGTAAATTAATTCTCTATTTCTACAATATTATTAACGTTGTTACCCCCCCCCCCCGTGCAACAAATCTTGCCATGAAAATCCCATGACAGGTTCACCCTAGGGTCACTGTAAGTTGGAAAGGACTTGAAGGCACTAAACAACAACAAACATCCAAAACTATAACTCGTTACAGTTAACTAAGTATGTGGAACTAATTGCTTCCAAAATCCTAATGCAGTGATTCTGATTGATGAGTTGATCCAAAGATTCCATTTACTACTGGTTGGGTTTCCATTCCACTGACCATTCCAAGCTGGTTCCTTACTATGGATACAGATT
Organism: Urosaurus nigricauda; assembly: GCA_034509955.1. Classification (NCBI taxonomy): domain Eukaryota; kingdom Metazoa; phylum Chordata; class Lepidosauria; order Squamata; family Phrynosomatidae; genus Urosaurus; species Urosaurus nigricauda. The sequence continues at coordinate 34,926,296 of JAOEGL010000002.1, forward strand.
GACAATGCCTTTCAGTTGTTATAATGAACTCACTGACTCAACAGTATTGTAACTGCAACATGCTTCCTTCTTTTTTATAGCTTCCTGAAATCAAGTCTGGAAACTAGATTTACCTAAAGATATGGGAGTGCCAACACCTCTGATAGTCTTGATTATGAATCTGTACTCAGGACAAGAGGCTACTGTCAGAACAGAACATGGAGAAACAGGATGGTTCCCAGTTGGGAAGGGGTCAGACAAGGCTACATCTTATTACCCTTCTTGTTCAACTTATATGAAGAATATATTCTAAGAAAAGCAAGCTTGGACACAGAAGAAGGAGGAGGGAAAACAGGAGGAAGGAATATCAACAATCTGAGATATGCAGATGACACCATAATACTAGCAGAAATCTTCAAAAACCTGGAACAACTACTAAAAAAGATCAAGGAAGAAAGTGCAAAGGCAGGACTATTGAACATAAAGAAAACAGAAATAATGACCACAGAGAACATATACAAATTTGAATTAGACAATGAAGAAATAGAAACAGTAAAAGAATTCTCACACATTGATAGAAATGGAGACTACAGCCAGGAAATCAAAAGAAGATTAAGAATGGAAAGGACAGTTATGAAAGAACTAGAGAAGATCTTAAAATGCAAGGATATACAACTGAGCACAAAAGTTAGAATCAGACAAGCCATTGTATTCCCTATTGTCATGTATGGATGTGAGAGGTGGACAGTTAAGGAGGAGGACAGGAGGAAAGTCAACTCAATCGAAATGTGATGCTAGAGGATGCTAGAGGAGAAATGTGATGCTAGAGGAGAGTGCTAAGGATTCCATGGACAGCCAAAAAGACCAACAAATGGGTCCTGGAGCAGATCAAGCCAGAAATCTTCCTTGAAGCCAAGATGACAAAACTCAGGCTGTTGTACTTTGGACACTTCATGAGAAGGCATGAATCACTGGGGGGAAAAACAGTAATGCTAGGAAAGGTAGAGGGAAGGCCGCATACAAGGTGGAGAAACTCTATTAAAGAGATCACAAGTATGAGTTTGCAGGAGTTGAGTGGAGGACAGTGGGTCTTGGAGATGTGCTATCAGCAGGGTCATCATGGGTTGAGATCATGGGTTGACTCGAGAGCAGTTAACAACAACAAAAATTCAAGAAGAGGAGGCTAAATTCAAGGAAATGGAGCAAAAATATATCTGACAAAATACCTAAAATCCCTAAAAGCTTATGCTAATTAAAATTTGTTAGTCTTTAAGGTGCTACAAGACTCTGGAGTTTTGTTTTGTTTTTGTTTGTTTTTTTGTTTGTTTGTTTGTTTTTGGTTTTTTTTAAACTGTTAAAATGCTGTAACTGCAAACTATTATTTTTAGTATGAATATTAATCTGCATTTTTTAAAGTAAAAGTAAAGAATGTCCACAGAGCATATTGCATAATAAGCAAAAGCCTGTAGGCTATAGTTTACTTGATCAATGCCATTAAGCTAGCTACATTCCTAAGTATTAAATGTCACACCCTACTAGCAGAGTTTTTTTTTTTTTCATTAGAAGGCACTTATCACCTTCAGTAAAGCAAGAACATTTACAAGGGGTGGGAATGTCAGCTGATACTAGAAACTGAAATAACACATTGAGCTGAATGCCCCTTTCCTGAGCTCTCGGTATCAAACCTATTTTGTGTAACCTAAAATAAAAAAACCTAGGCACTAAACTGTCTCTACGTGTATGCATACATTTATACAGTAACACCACTGTGAGTATGTAGGTGGCAGTACTTATCCAAACTCCATGGTCTTCCGCTCTTGTTTCCCAAAATAGGTATTTTAGTTTAGATATACCTTCTATATACAGTGTCTTGATCAGGTATCCTGTCGCCAGAAATTCAAAAGCTGTCCTTCATTGATCATATTTGTCTTGTGCAATTTCAGACAAATCATCTGCCATCAGAAATACTTATCAGTGTTGCTTTGTTTGGTGCTTACATGGAAGCTGTATGATGCTTCACTGAGCCTGAATTTCCACAAGGAAACCTTGCTTTGACTGCAGTCCTAGGCATGTCTATTCTAACATAAGGAGAGATCAGAAAGTTACTTTTTAAAAGTAATTAGTGATCCAAGATTTACAAGAAATAATAATAATAATAATAATAATAATAATAATAATTATTTCTATTTCCCGCCTTTCCGTCAGATCGAGGCGGGATTCCAACATATCATAAAATACAATTACATCAATCTCTATATTATAAAACAGTTACATAACCATAAAAACATTAAATAAAAACAATAAAATTCAGTCCTTCAGTGTCATCGTTGATATCTTCAATCTTTCTTCATTGATCTGAATAACCTGTCATGTAGTGATTGGTTATAACATGTCAGGTGGGTAGGCCTGCCGGAAGAGATCCGTCTTAAGTGCCTTCTTAAAGGCATCTAAGGTGGTGATAAGACAGATCTCCTCCGGCAAATTGTTCCATAATTTCGGGGCCACAGCAGAGAATGCCCTGTAGGAAGTCGTCTTCAGCCTTGTGTTTTTAATTTCTAATAGATTCTTCCCTGACGTTCTGAGAGTGCGGGGCGGATTGTGTAGGGAGAGGTGTTCCTTCAAGTAACTTGGGCCCAAGCCATATAGGGCTTTAAAGGTAATGACCAACACTTTGTATTGCGCACGGAAGCTAATCAGCAGCCAGTGTTCCAATTAGTTCCCATTGTAGCTATACTCCCACCCTTCTTCTTCAAAAGTAACAGTTAACTTTGGCTTCATCCACACTGCAGAAATAATCTTGTTTGCTACCAATTTAACTGCCCTGGCTCAATGCTATAGAATTCTAGGAATTGCAGTTTTGTGAGACAGTTAGCCTTCTTGTATCAGAGAGCTCTGGTGCCACAACAAACTACAATGCCCAAATGCCATAGCATTCAGCCATGGCAGTTAAAGTGGTGTGAAACTGGATTATTTCTGCACTGCAGATACAGCTTCTAAGCTAGTCTTTAAAAACACACTTTTAAAAGTAATGTTTGAATGTTCTCATTCTCTGTCTGTCTGTCATCTATCTGTCTTTTTAATAATAATAATAATAATAATAATAATAATAATGTTTATTTATAACCCACTCCTCTAATAGAATACTCGGAGCGGGGTACAGCAAATTAAAAAATACAAGAATAAAACAGCAGTCAAATCCCTTCCCAACCTCCCCCTTTTTTTAAAGAGTGTGCATATCTGAAAATGGGAAGAAACAGCTAAAAGTGACATTACATGTAGCAAATGAATTAATACTAGTTGCCAGTTTGGACAAGCCCTGAAATCCTGCTTATGGTTTACAGTGGAAGAGCAATGACTGGGAGGTGTTCGGACCTGCTTGTCTGCCAGCTACCAGGCTTGAAGAAGTTGCAAAATTTGCTCTCTGGCTATTCTCACTGGTTGAGCTGATCTTCAGTTAAGGGGCCCTGCACGGCATTACAGTTGGTTTATGACCAGAGCACAGAGAGGAAAAATGAAATGCACAGATATAGGATGGGAGACACTTGGCTGAAAGAAACCACATGTGAAAGGGATCTAGGAGTCCAAGTAGACCACAAGATGAACATGACTCAACAGTGCGATGCAGCAGCTAAAAAGGCCAATGCAATTTTAGGCTGCATCAATAGAAGTATAGTGTGTAGATCAAGGGAAGTAATAGTGCCACTCTATTCTGCTTTGTTCAGGCCCCACTTGGAATACTGTGTCCAGTTCTGGGCACCACAATTCAAAAAGGATGCCGAGAAACTGGAGTATGTCCAAAGGAAGGCAACTGAGATGGTGAAGGGTCTGGAAACCATGCCTTATGAGGAACGACTTAGGGAGCTGGGGATGTTTAGCCTGGAGAAGAGAAGGTTAAGAGGTGATATGGTCGCCCTGTTTAAATACTTGAAGGGATGTCACATTGGGGAGGGAGCAAGCTTGTTTTCTGATGCTCCAGATAATAGGACCTGAAGCAATGGTAAAGAGATTCCACCTCAACATTAGGAGGAACTTCTTGACAGTAAGGGCTGTTCGACAGTGGAACACACTCCCTCGGAGTGTAGTGGAGTCTCCATCCTTGGAGGTCTTTAAACAGAGGCTGGATGGCCATCTGTCAGGGATGCTTTGATTGTGAGTTCCTGCATGGCAGGGGGTTGGACTGGATGGCTCTTGTGGTCTCTTCCAACTCTGTGATTCTATGATTCTATGAAGAGAGCAAATAAACCAATGTGTAGAATCTTAAAATGGATTGGCACTGGTACACCAATACAAATATATATTCCATACTATGTGGAAAATTAAGCTCAAGCTCAATATGAAACATGAAAGTAATGCCTAACAGTGTGAAGATCAGAAGGACATTTCCTCACTTATAAATAAGAGAATCACATTTGATATAGGGAGGGCGTAATTTGGGCTGTCAATTGAACCAGAGAAACATATAGGGATATTCCATGCCTCTGACAGAATTCAGAATCTGCTCTAGCTCACATCTGTGGCCTTGGTATTGCATGAAACCTCCAGCTGCTTGCAGTGTTTTCCTTTAAAGACAATGGGGGCCTGCCCATTTTTTATCCTACAGACCAGCTGATCAGCTGGGCCCTAGTGAGGAAAATAATACTTAAGGGGCATAACTTAGTACCCTAGGGTAAGAAGTACAAATCATGGGTATCCTGAGCTTTCATTCTACAGAGGTGAAAGGGTAATGACTAAGGAGATTATCACACAGGATAAACAATGGGAGAAAAAAGAAAGCTCCCATCATTAAACTGTGATTGCGCAAAGATTTTTGCACAATGTTGTCATCCTGTAGTTGTCCTGTGAATAACCTGTTATGGTCTTGTAACAACTCATTCATGGGAGAAAGCTGTGAATATTTTGCTGATAGTATTTCATTTGCACTATTGGGAAGCTGTGGAAGCCCATAAGGATTCATTTTTGCTATTGAAAGATCAATCCAGGACCTTTTCTCAGACTGCATTTCAGTACAGGAAATTCATTCTCATTGCTGGGAATGTTTTTGGAGTAGATTTCTGTCTTATTATTTTGAGGTGTAGGGCATGATTTTGTTTAAACCGGATAAAAAAATAATGTCATGGAATATGGAACCATAATTTTTATACATGTGCGGTAGTGCCAAAATGGTGCATGTGTGAAACGTTTAATCATTATATAATAACAATATATGAATGGGATTGGTTTTTGTATGCGGAATGCAATTGCATTTCTCTTTTGTTTTTATATTGTTACAGTGCAATTGCATGACTGTGCGAAAATATCTATCACTATAGTGCTATACTTCCGTTATCTTCAAATAGCAAAATTATTGTGGCATTGGCCCTAGTGTGATCATTTCCTAATGTCAAATAGTGGTGGTGATGCTACACATGCTCAGCATGTAATTTCATACAGCGGAAACACTGCTCATGCTCAACATATGGGGGAGACTTTTTCCCTTCAATTCAACTGGCTAGGATGAGGATTGGGAAAAGGAAAGAAGTGGCAGTAGGCAGTCCTGGTGACCTCGGAAACAATCCTCCTCCCAGTCCAACAGTAGCTACACTCGCACACTGAGAAAACATAAATCTAGACAGGCATTCTACATGTGCTTCTTATGTACTTACATAACTACTTTAGTTACATTGCTAAGTAGCAACCCATCCCAATCATGATTTCATTTAATGGGCAGCAGCTACTTGAGTAACAGGTGTCTGTTCTCCCGTCGATTAGCATGCCGAAGACTGCGGTTTTCATCCCCAGTGGGCAATGGCTTCTGCTCAGTAAGTCAGAAGTGGGGGACTTTTACAAGCTCTAGATATTCCGTACTCTATTGAATGTATAGGAACTGTAAATACAAATCAGTTATGAATGTGTAACTCTAAGTTGTTGTCACTGTTGTGTGCCTTCAAGTCAATCCCACCTTATGGTGACCCTGTGGCAAACCTATCATGGGGTTTCTTGGCTGGATGGAGGATGCCATGTTCTCTTTATGTGTGCATCGTAGAATTATAAAATTGAAAGGGACCCCATGGGCTATCAAACCCTGATTAACACAGGATTTCCAGCTAGAACATTCCTAACTATTAGCTGTCCAGTCTTTTTATGAAGACTTATAGAGAAGGAGATCCCACAACCTTTCTAAGCAATTGGTTCCATTGCTGAACTGCTGTCATTGTCATGAAGCTCTTTCTAATGTTCAATCAAAATCTATCCTCCTGTAATTTAAAACCATTAGATCTAGTTCTACCTGCCAAGGCAACACAGAACAAGCCTGTGCCCTCCTCTTTGTGGTAGCCCTTGAGGTATTAAAAGAGTGTGATCATGTCATCCTCATTCTTTCTCTTCACATGCTGAACATGACTGATTCAAACCCTGTTCTCCAGAGTTGTAGTTCAGTGTACAAACCATGACACCATGTGTGGTTTCAACTTTAGGTTATGCATTCATAATTACATCAGGAATTCCAGCCCTAAATGCTTAGCTCTAACCACTTGTTTTCAAAAATAAGCATATACATTTATAAATAAATAAATAAATAAAACATGAGTATACATATTTAGAAATGGTACCATGCCTGTGCTATGTCATCTCATGTCAGTAACTCATTGTTACATGCTTAGGTATTACACTGATGTGACAACTGTTCTCCTAATATCTGGCAGCTTGCTTATTCAGAATCTCAAACACATTGTTACTTAAATCTAGAATTAATTTCAGTAAGAACCAAACAATGGTATATTTTTAGGATATTTGTAGATTAGATAATAATTAATCTTTATTTATCACAGTCAAAGAACAGTCAGCAAAACAAGAACTGCTAATAAGACAAAATCTAAACAAGTTTAGGTGGTAGTAATTGTTGTTGTTCTATGCTTTCAAGTCATTTCCAGATTACAGCAACACTAACATGAATCTATAATGGGATTTTCCTGGCCAGATTTGTTCAGAGCAGGTTTGCCTTTGCCTTCTTCTGAATCCAAGATAATATGAATTTCCTAAGGTCTCCCAGTGGGTTTCCATGGCTCAGGGGAGATTTGATCCCTGGTCTACAGAATTGTAGACCAATGCTCAAGTCATTGCAGGTAAAACAACAGAGACAACAAAATGAGTCTAATTTTCCCCAACTGAGCCCTTAACCTTCTTGCAACAAAAAATAATTTTGAGGCCAGATCAGTAATAGAGAGAATAATGTCAGATAAACAGTAAAATACAAACAATTTACTTCTTTCTCTGCCAGGAAATTTAGAAAGGAGGAGGTAATTAATTCCTGTCTGGAATAAAGATAAAATTTGCAATAAAGCAGAATATGCTTTCGCAATCCATCTCACAGTCAGACATTCAAGAAGCTTTCGCAAGGCATTAAATCTTACAACACATTTTTGTAGGCCATAACTGTAGTCATGATCTGTCAAATTGAAGTTATCATGCATCATCTATCAAACCCAGGAGGGTTTCCAACAATTGGAAACTTCATATGATAATAAGCTTCCCATACAATAGTCACATGTAAATTAGTCATTTAGACATAAAAAGTTCCTAATGTTTTAAAGCTGTGGCATAAAATAAAAACATAAAGCAAAAGGGAGTGGACTATAAGCACAATTTTAGAAAATAACAAAGAGAGAGTAAGCAATTTGTTGTTGTTTTATGCCTTCAAGTCATTTTCAACTTATGGTGACCCTAAGGTGAACCTATCACAGGTTTTTAGGTGATACTGTCCAATACTGTTTTGGAATAGGGCACCATAGGAAGTTTATTCAAGATCTGCTCCAGGCTTATCTCAGTTCAACAGAGGAAGGAGATCATCACACAAAGCTCAGGCTTGCAATGAAAGAATTGCAAGAATTCACCTCAGAAGGAATTGTTATGTCAAAGAGGGATCACAGGAGGAAATATTACAATATTTCCTCCTGTGATCCCTCTTTGACATAACAATTCCCGTATAAAATGTAATGGTCCTGTCATTTTGAGTACTGTTTACCATTTTGGCAACACTCTCTCAAAAAAGAATACTGTGCACTTGGGAAAGATTTTGTTAACACTGCCATGACTAAGTGGCTCATTAGGGACTGTCTTCTACCTGACAGTGATGGTCAACAGTATAAATCAGCTAAATACAGATCCAGAGAAATTCAAGAGAAATTTCCAACTGATGATCATTTGCTGGGAACTTCAAGGTGTTCATAAATTTGAAACTGTCAGAGGCTTGAAATGATTGACAGAGACTGGTATATAGCGATATTCCAATCAATACCTCCTCTTTAATAAGATTCCTCAAGTTTTCGGTCTGGCCACAGCAATGAAATGACTTTCAGGTAGAAATATGTCCATATTTCTAATATAAAGTGAGCAAGACAGCCATCTCCTACTGTTATGATACAGAACCTAAGTTACTGTAGCACTCAAATTCTAAATGTACACTCCTGCCCACAGATTCTAAACATACACATCTTGTATTGCAGCTGTAGAAGATGAAGAAAAGGCCACAGAAGCTAATGTGTGGTGGACTCACTCTGCATCCAGATTTCAATGTATGACCGAACTTAGAAAAATTAGTTATTTAGCCTGCAAACCCAAGAAACCCTCAGTGACCATGGCTGTTTGGACTATTTTTGTACCCCCCCCCCCCCAAAAAAAAACCCAAACATTTATAAGTTTTGCAATGTGAGAAAAAGAAGCTTGCCAGCCCATGATAAGGCTGAGTCCTGTTTGAGTTAACACTAAACAGATTCTTCATAGACAGGGAGCTAATACATTGCTTTTTCCAATACTACACATATATCCAGATGGCTCTGAGCTGTCAGTGTCATGCAGAGGGGCATAAGCTAGCCCAAAGGTCAGGGGAAGATATATGTGATCTTTTGCACATCCTCATAGATCGCCTTTCCCATTGTATATTGAAAATTTGAGAATTATGCCCCCAGAAGCTGCCAGGATGCATTGTCTTGGCTAAAAAAAAAGTTATACAACTTGCATCTTGTTTTAACATCCCACAACACTTTTAAGCAAAATCAGATGTGAGAGATTTGGGGAGGACACTCTGGAAAATGAAATGGGTACGTCTCCTAGACCCTTTGTGGCTGACAACCTTTGTAAATTGTGAACTCTTTTTCTGAGCGTAGCTTCTTATGAAGCCCAAAGGAACAACATTCAAGCAGAAGAAGAGGGTGTATCAATAGACATGGGGAAACTCCAAAGTCTGCAGAAATATGATAACTTGGAGGGAGGGACTTAAAAGCAGCTGAGTGATAAGGGAACATGCTTTTATAGCAAAGTTCTTCTTTGCTACCATAGGGCCTTCATCGGCACTGTGGTTTGAGACAAACCATCTCTAAATCATCAGAGTAAAAATGACATAATGTGAAATGAACAGTTCTCATGGATAACCTGTGAAACATAAGCAGCACCTGCAGAATAACAGTCTAGATATTACAGCACTCCCTGCCTAGTATTCACTGTTGGAATCACCATGCAATTTTTGTTCTTCTCTTTTAACATGAAACCAATGGAAGATTTTTGTTTGATTAAGCTACTTCATTTGAAGATTTTTTCAGAAGCAGCAGCACATAAACCTCATTAACCAACCATTTCAACTACTCTCTGTAGTTTTCATTTACATATTTGTTTTACAAATTACCATAAGTCAGTAAAAACATAACACATAGGCCAGGATCCTATATATGTTTAGAACAGTACATGTATATATGCTACAACCTGCCATTGTGTATCTGATTGTGCAGCAAATGACACTGATTTGAACTCACCTGTTGCACAATGGTCAATTAGCTCCACACCCACCACATTAAAAAGTGAAAATTAAAGAAAAGTGATGTGTATGCTAACATACTGAATGACTCTGCAAAGGATCACACTCTGCAGCCTTCAAGAAAGTGCAACTGCTTACAAAATGATTATTGTGCTAGTGAAGTGCCCCAACAGGGTCACAACAACAATATATTGTAATTTTAAATCAATTTGAGACTGGCAGTGTCAATACTGCAATATAAACTAAGTATCAGGCCTAACAGGTCTATTTACATACCCCCTTTTATACTCAGAGCATAAATCATTCTTGAAATTGTGGTGCCAAATAGCCCAAATTTGAATTGATGTTTCAGTTACTGTATAACCAATTTTCACATACTGCCAAAGCTGGATGGTGGGGGCATTTCCATTATGAGAACAGTTAAAATTTAGCTGATGTTATTTTTTTCACACAATGTTCACAGAGTAGTTGGAGCAGTCACTTTCTCTATGCAGTTTAGCAAAACAAGTAGTTTCAACAGGATAGTAATCATGTGATAGGTACATATATTCTAAATGCTTAATTTTCACCTATCCACCAGAGAAGGAAAGTGGATAAGCATGACTGAAACAATAGCTTGCAAAACATATGCATACAACAGTCTTAAAAATTATATTCAAAAATTTATTTATTATTTATTTATTTATTTTATTTATATACCGCCTTTCCAAAAAAGATCAAAGCGGTTTACAAAAGTGGATAAACAAGGGTTCTCTTGCCTCAGGCAAGCCCTGGTGGAGCTGGGCCTGCCTCTTCTCTCCCTCCCTAGGCAGAGGATGGCAGTTGGTATGGAGGGAGAGTCCTCTTGCCTCAGGCAAGCCCTGGTGGAGCTGGGCCTGCCTCTTCTCTCCCTCCCTAGGCAGAGGATGGCAGTTGGTATGGAGGGAGAGTCCTCTTGCCTCAGGCAAGCCCTGATGGAGCTGGGCCTGCCTCTTCTCTCCCTCCCTAGGCAGAGGATGGCAGTTGGTATGGAGGGAGAGTCCTCTTGCCTCAGGCAAGCCCTAGTGGAGCTGGGCTTGCCTCTTCTCTCCCTCCCTAGGCAGAGGATGGCAGTTGGTATGGAGGGAGAGTCCTCTTGCCTCAGGCAAGCCCTGGTGGAGCTGGGCCTGCCTCTTCTCTCCCTCCCTAGGCAGAGGATGGCAGTTGGTATGGAGGGAGAGTCCTCTTGCCTCAGGCAAGCCCTGATGGAGCTGGGCCTGCCTCTTCTCTCCCTCCCTAGGCAGAGGATGGCAGTTGGTATGGAGGGAGAGTCCTCTTGCCTCAGGCAAGCCCTGGTGGAGCTGGGCTTGCCTCTTCTCTCCCTCCCTAGGCAGAGGATGGCAGTTGGTATGGAGGGAGAGTCCTCTTGCCTCAGGCAAGCCCTGGTGGAGCTGGGCCTGCCTCTTCTCTCCCTCCCTAGGCAGAGGATGGCAGTTGGTATGGAGGGAGAGTCCTCTTGCCTCAGGCAAGCCCTGATGGAGCTGGGCCTGCCTCTTCTCTCCCTCCCTAGGCAGAGGATGGCAGTTGGTATGGAGGGAGAGTCCTCTTGCCTCAGGCAAGCCCTGGTGGAGCTGGGCTTGCCTCTTCTCTCCCTCCCTAGGCAGAGGATGGCAGTTGGTATGGAGGGAGAGTCCTCTTGCCTCAGGCAAGCCCTGGTGGAGCTGGGCTTGCCTCTTCTCTCCCTCCCTAGGCAGAGGATGGCAGTTGGACCAACAGCATAAACCAACAAAACCAACAGCAACAACAAAAATATATAAGAAAAACAGTCAACCATAAGGACAAAAGAAAAAAAATAACTAAGAGTTCTTTAAAATGTTAACCAAATATCTTTGAAAACCAATCCTTGGTTGGAGCCTGGCCAGTCTCTCTTGGCAAAGCATTCTACTCACTATACGCAAGGATCCCTTACTATTAAATTACCTGGGGACATAGTGACCAAATATGTAAAAATGGTCCACTGTTAGCACATCACTTCCAACATTTAATAGGGTATTTCTTATCAATACAGAACAGTTTATTTGTTTGTTCATTTTATACCTAGAATTTCTTTCCCCAAAAGGACCCAAGGCCTTTAATAAATTTAATCATCCCACTCCCCTTTCCATGTCTGGTATCATTCCTATCAATAATCCCATCTTCTGCCAACCTAGCAGTTTGAAAGCATACAAATGTAAGTAGATAAATAGGTACCACTTCAGTGGGAAGGTAACAGCATTCAGTTCAGTCATGCTGGCCACATAACCATTTGAGTTGTCTTCAGACAAGACTGTTTCATCGACATAGTAATGGAGATGGCACCATCCCCTACAGTCAGTTACGTCTAGTCATACATGTCAATGAGAAACTGCTACTTTTACCTTTTTTATGTTGTTACTACTGTACAAGTGATTTTCTTGTTATGGGTAGTTTATGAAGGAAGAAGGGATGCATTGCAAACTTTCCCCCATCTCCTCTGAGCCCATTTATTTTACATGCTTCACCCATTTTCGGAGAGATTATGCTTCGTTATCCCTTAGGGGGAAACCAACCACATTTTCACAGACATGAAACAGCTCCTTTCAAATAGCTATGTCTGCTTTCCATTAAAGTTTGAAAACTCACAACAGGCTCCTATAATTGTCTGATAAGACATGAAAACTGCAGGTACTGATTTCATGGCTGAGGAATCAAATACAGATTAAATCTAGTTTGGATACGCTTGTTGTTGTGCCTTCAAGTTGTTTTTGCCTTATGGTGATCCTAAGGCAATCCTATCATGAGGCTTTCTTGGCAAGATTTCTTCAGAGATTTGCTGAGAACATGTCACTTGCCCAAGTCACCAGGTGCTTTAATAGCAGGGAATTGAACCCTGGTCACCAAAGTCACAGTCCAACACTCAAGCAATAATGCCATGCTGGCTCTCCACCTGAGAATGTTGCAAATTCTGTCAATGTTCAGTCTTCCCAGATCAGCCTTCCTCAACCTGTTGTCCCTCAGATATGTTTGATCACAGCCTTCCTTGCCCCCATCCAGCATGGCCAATTATGGGGGCTACAGTTTAAAACACTTGGGATGCACCAGGCTTATGGAAGATTGGTTCACTTTCTGAACAAACTTTTTCAAATTATGATTTGCCAACGTTTTGGCAGCCCCATTTGATGGTTGATGTTGCAAAGTACATATCTGAGCATGTTTGTTGTGGGCCTTCGAGTCATTTCCACTTTATGGTGACCCTAAGGTTGGTGATGTTAACTGGGATCTGGGTCAGAGAGCAGAGATGACTACCTGCATATACAATATACACTTGCCTATGCCATCTAGTCTTACTGTAACCATACAATGAATGTAAATCCCACATTGCTAGTCAAAAGATTCAGAATGCTTCCAGATAACTGTGCAATTTTCTTATGCACAGAGGTATCTGAGTTGGTCCAGGCATTGTCTTCCATTTGTAACCGTCTACTTCTTCTATATTTGTTTATAGTTACAAAATATCCATTAACAAGAAAAGGATAGAAAACTTTCATAATACTATTTGATTCAAAGTGCTAGGATCTGCCTACAAGCACCTTCTGCCATAACTTCCACCAAGAATCCTATGTATTTCTTGGTTCTTGAACATTGCAGTAAACATTCCAGATAGATTGATATGTATGTATTTATTAAAATAGTTCTACCCCACCCTATCCTGAAAAACTCTCAAGGTGACTTACAAGTAATTTTTTTAAAGTTAAAAACATTTTAAAGCAATAACAATAATATAAATATATTAAAACCTAGTAAACATAATAATGAACAGAAACAGCTTTTTTTTTTAAAGTTAAAAACATTTTAAAGCAATAACAATAATATAAATATATTAAAACCTAGTAAACATAATAATGAACAGAAACAGCTTTAAAAGATTACAGATAAACCAATGAGGCTCAAAGGTCTTGGTGGACAGCCAAGTTTTCATTTAGCACTTAAATAAAAGCAGTGCTGCCACTAAGCGGTCCTTCAAGGGGAGGGTATCCCAGAGTTGAATGTCTCAGCTAGGATGGCTAACACACTTTATCAACATCACTGGTGGGATATAGAGGAGGGATCCCCCAGTCCTTCTGAGCGCAACCCACAGGGACATATGGGGAAATGTGCTCCCTCAAGTATCAAGGTTCCAATCCAGTCAGGGCTTTAAATGCCATCACAAGCACCTTGAATTCAGACCAGGAGTATACTGGCAGCCAGCACAATTACTTTAAAACTGGCATTATATGCTGTCTATATGGAATTATAGTCAGCAGTTGAGCTGCTGCATTTTGCACTAGCTGCATCATCCAAGTCTTCCTCAAGGACATTATCAGAGAGACCGTATTATATTATTCAAATCAAGAGATCTGATTTGAATAATATAATATGCTCCCTCTGGCTAGGCTATCTGTGTCCAGAAAAGGCCACAGCAGTGCACCAGTTTAAGCTGTCACCAAGCACTCCGAGTCTACATGCTCCTCCAGTGGCACATCTAAGAGTACACCCAAGCTTTGCCTCATTTAAGGAGAGTACCATTTATCCAGGACAGGCTGTTTACCTAATTCTCACAACCAAGAACCACCAATCCACAGAGCCTCTGTCTTATTTGAATTCAGCATCAGTTTACTAGCTCTCATCTAATCCACTACAACATCCCAGCACTTGCTCACTACCTACACAGTTTACCTGATTCTAATAATAAGAAAAAAGGCTGAGTTTTATCAGTATTTTCCAGTGTATGCTCCAGCTCAGTCCTATTTTGTATCATTAGAATCAGCTGGACTAATGATATCACTCAGTGATTAGATATAGATACTGAAGAGCACAGGGGATAGAATAGGCCCAGGGCACTTAATAAATGTGGGACTGAACAGGAATTCCACCAATGCTGCTGTATTGAACTGGGTTATTACACAGGAGCAGAGCACTAAGGCTGTTTCAGTGCCATAGATGCCACCACCATCATCACCACCATTATTATTATTATTATTATTATTATTATTTCTTACCCACCTCTCCCCATGTGTCCAAACAACAACAATTAACAAACAACATCATTTAAACCACAGCAGTTTAAAACACACAGCAGTTTAAAAAGAAAAATAAGATACACACACATTAAAACATTCCATATTTTAAATCCATCATTGAAAATTTACAGTTTAAAAATCATCCAGCTAAGCCTGCCGGGAGAGATTGATCTTTAATGCTCTTTTAAATTCAGACAGTGTATTCAGCTGTCAAATCTCTTCTGGCAGGTCATTCCACAGTCTGGGGCAGTTAAAGAAAAAGTCTTCTGGCTGACAGTTGCCAACCTAGTCTTGTCTAATTGGAGTAAATGTCCACCAGAGGACGTGAGTGTGCAGGGCGAATTATATGGGAGGAGGCAATCCTGTAGGTAACCTGGACCCAAACCATGTAGGGCTTTAATGGTAATAACTAACACTATAATCTTGCCAAGAAACTAAGGGCTGGTACAGGCCGTCAAAATACGCTGGCTCCCCAGTGGTGTGGGGGCGTGGCATATGGACAGCACATGCCTCAATGTCTCCCTGAAGCCAGTATCACACTGCTCCACTGCCCACACAGTGGGCAGCTTCTCAGAACTCTGGCAGTGTGACATTTAGATGTTGTATGCCACAGGAGCATTGAAAAGCCACAGTAGAGAGGGCAGCCTTTTCCATCCCCAAAAAGGAGCGGCATGTTGCTGCCTCTTTTGGGGCCAGAAAAATGCCACATTGGGGCCGCAGCATTTGGTTGCTGTGGCCCTGATCCAGTGATCAAATGGGCAGCATCACGCTGCCCCTTTAGGGTCATCTGTACTGGCCCTAACTGGCAGCTTATTCTATATCTATATATCTATGTCTATATCCTGCCCAAAATGTTATTTCAGTGGTCCCCCGGCTTACGAATCCCCCGGATTGCGAAAACCCCGGGATCTGAAAGCCGCCGGACCACTACAATATCCCCCGGGATCCGAAAGATCCCCCGGGATACGAAAAAAAAACCGCGCGGCCCCTTTAAATCGGCCGCACGGTCCATTGAAAATAGCGGTCCCCCGGGAAACGAAAGCTTCCAGGTTACGAAAGGTAATCCGGAATGGATTACCTTCGTAACCCGGGGGACCACTGTACTAAGCCATTAGCAAACCAGTACAAGGTGTTCAGAAGAAAATGCTGGCTTCTGTTCTGGACTTATTTCATATCAGTCCCCAGATTTGCTTTCAATTAGGCATATTGCTTGTTGCTTATGGCATCACCACTTCCCTGCATTATATTATATTATATTTGCATCACTTTTTGAAGTTTGGTTTTAAAACATCCATGTTCATTACATTGGTCTCCCTTCTTTGGAAGTTGACTAAATTCTGTCATGGAGCAGCACTGAACAAGATGTGTATTCCTTAGCAAGGAGGATTCAACTGAGAGTGAATACATCATTTATTTTAATGATGTTTCCAACAAAAGAAAAACACAGACAGAAAATCAAACGATGAAAGATCTTGTCGTCAATAAAAAAGCAATCTGATCAATAGCAGAACCTGTCAAATAAGGTTCCAGTGCCCATTAGATGGAATCACACAACACCCATTTAGTCAGCAAAGGTCCTTCAGAAGAAGAAGCTTTTTTATCTTAGTTGTTATGTTACAGAGGTAAAAAAAAATTGTTCTGGGGGGACCACATTTGTATTATATCACACCTGAGAAACTCTGTGATTATAGCAGGATGGGCAAAACCACACAACCACAACTTTTGTGGTATGGGAGAACTACATTGCCCATGCCCCCTGCTGCCACCATTATTCAGGACCAATGGCAGGAGGGTGTCACAGCACCTATACCATACAGACCTGTAAGACCAAACAAAAAACAAAAAACACCCCCCCCCCATTAATTTCCCTTTCATCACTAAAGGTACTATCATTACAGCACAATTTTGGTGGCTGATTTGGTGGAGAAAAGCAGGGAGCATTGCAAATGAGGAGTTTGAGAGTCACAAGCAGTTCATCGGCTTTGTGTTGCCTACCCTGATCTAAACTGATATATTCATAACTTCTTCATACCAAAAGGCATTCATCTCAGAGACTCAGGGACCAGGTCTAATAGTCTTCTACCCAGAGATAACCCTATGAAAAATGTAATTTGTAGTTTTGATCTGCAAAGGGATCTTGTAGCACCTTTGAGACTAACTAAAAGAAAGTAGTAGTTAGCATGAGCTTTCATAGACTTGAGCCTACTTCCTCAGATGTATGGGGTGGAGAATCCAAAGACATGGACCTATAGAGCTATTTCCCTATAAAATGTTAAAATATGAATACACATGAATGTGTGAATGAAAATACACACATTTAAACTAACAAATTATTTTTATTCATATATTAAATCAAGCAGGGGGGGGGCACAATGTCTGCATGTAGGTGTAAAGAGAATCACAAGGGTAAAAACTTTAGAACCAATGCCTTAGTCCTTTCTCTAATACAGTATGAATCTTACATGATTACTCTCTAGGTTACACGTAATTTCCTAACAACTGACTGAAATTTAATTTATTGACAGGATGCAGTTCATATGTTTCATTTAAGTACCTGTTTACTCTGAGCTTTTGCAATTATTCTCCTGTCTCCAATCATATTAAATTTCCTTTCTGGACATGCAATCTCAGTTATCAAACAGTGTGTACATACTGTACACAGCTACATGTGCCCCTCTAAATCAGTTTTTGTAGCCCTCAACCCTTCCAGATTCCTCAGATCACCCATTTCTGCCTCCTTGTCCATGAACTGCTTTTCCTGGAAGCAAAAATTCAGTATTTAAATGGGTTGCAAATTTTCCCTGCACTGCTAAACAACAACAAAAATACATATATATATTTTTTTCAAAACTAGGGGGGGGGTTTTAACTCCTGGTCACTTTCTATTTTGTTTTTGGCATTTAGGACAATCTGTCTCTTGAAAGTTTTATGGGTTGGTGGTTCCTCACTTCTGCTATTGGTTAAAATCATCACTGTAATTCAACTAAAGAATGGAATCAATATTAATACAAAATATTCTACTATATAGCAAATTCATATTCCTTATATTTTAGTATGACAGTCTCCTCTCCCCCTCCATCCACTGAATGAAAATGTTTATACAGAATCTAGTCAACAAAAAGCAGAACAAAAGCTGTCAAAAACATCACTGCAAAAACCAGTGGACTATTCTCACAAGTACATTAAACAATAGATTTAATCAGAAACAAAAGAATTGTAACAACCCGGGAGGCTACTTTGACTGCACAACAACAGAGGAGATGCAACATGGTTGTAAGGCTCAAATGATTGTACTAACAAGCACACATGTACTCACAAGCAAACACAATCAAATTCTATAAGTACAATGCAGGTCTTAAATTTCTCCATTGACAAAATAGGTAATTCTTTTCTTCCCTTGCCCATACCAATTACTTCAATACAAGGAGCTAAATATTCAGTGTTAGTTTTCCATTCTTTCTTCAAACTACTTTCGATGTAGAGGCAAATAATATACTCCATCAGATGTTCTAAATCTGGGATACTAGTCTTTATATATAACCAATATAATATGGGGTCATGATGTGATCTCCACTACGTTCCAAGGTTGATAATAATCAGGTAAATATTTTATTTCAATTATAATCACTTAAGCTCTATCTAGCCAAAAAGACTAGAGGACGGGGAAGGAATGAAAAAGTCTATGTGATTTTGGCTGCCCTGCCTACTTACACTTTTTAAAATCTGGAATCACATTCATTTTCATCAATTTCATATCAAAAATGGCTTTAATGAAGTAGAACTAGATTTTGATATCTAATAGCTGTTGCTCCTTGCAAAGCTGCCTAGAATTGCCCTTGCCTCCTATGATTTGCACTGCAATTCTTAGAAATTCTCCATGCAAAATTCAAATTGCACTCCAAAACTGGAGGCAGTTGACAATTCATTCCTTACCAGGTATGTGCCACAGTAAACCGCCGCTGTTTTGGTATGTTGCTATTCAAAAGCATCCTGCGCAAAAGTCTTGGAGAGTTTCTAGGAGAAATGACTGGTGATAACTTAGGAGAAATAGATGAAGATTTTCTTGATGCCTTGGGTTTTTCGTGTTGCAACAGGTTTTCCCTCAAGGTCTTCACAAGATCCTCATTGAGCCATGGGTTCTGACAATGTGAATTATCCACTTCAGGTACAGCCAAAGTGTCTGGGCTTGCTGTTTGTTGAGCCATGTTTCCAAAGCAACTTATATATCAGCCAGGTCTCCACAATGCAACCCGATATTTGTTTTGGCTGCTTTTGAGGGGGATGAATGGAGGGGAGGGAATGAATTTCCTTCCCTCTTTCGGTTCAGAGGAACTGTGCTGAGCGAGCTTTGACTCTGATTCAGCCTAGTCAGCTTGCAGCATGTGTTGTTGCCTGCCCTCAGAGTGCAGTCTGTGTAGATAAGGTACCGCAAGGAAGGAAGGGAGGGGAGGAAAAGCAACCTAACTCCTCCACTGAACCTATGAGACATTGCCACTCCTCTGACAGCCCACTCTGCCAAGCACCATTCACGCCTGCTGGCTATACTCATGAAGTGAGGACTGAGGGAAAGAGCTGGCTGTCACAACTCCTGTGACAGAGCAACAAGGCTGCCTGTCAAACTTCTGGAACTAATGCACTGCAGCTGCTGGAGTGACTCCTGATTATGTACACAAAAGTGCCGGGAAGAGGAGGGATTAAATATTGGCGGCTTCGCGTTTGTTTGACTACCCTTTTCCAATCTGTTTATTTCTCATTCTGCAAGGAAGGGTTGCAGATGTCAGATATACTCTTCTTTTTTCATTACTCCCTCCCTCCCCACAACTACAAACTACAAGCCCTGCTATATATGAATTGGCCAAGTAATTCTTAATGGAAAGGGCTCTGTATTTTTTTTAATGCAACTTGCCACACATTTATTATGGTAACTGGAAAAAAAAAACTTTTTTCTTATCTTTTCCTTTTGAAACCCCTTATTTTTCATACACATTACAAAACCATAACATTAACCTGAAGTTCATCAAGAGGTTGCATTTTAGATTTATGGCATCCTAATGTTATAAGTAATATGTGGCTATTCAAAGTTCAATAGCATGTCTTCTTATAGGCAATGTCTTCATTGTTGAAACGAACCTTTTCCTTTTAGTTTCTTCCAGAAGTCTATTTCAAGTTGTCCAAGATTAATATGATCTATATTCCTTCTGAGATTAAAATAGTTCTCCAGAAGGACACATGTGACTTTGGAGGAGTTTCCACACCTTTGTTTTCATTGATCAGTTGAGTATGCTGGAGCCACATTTCCCAAAAACTGTCCATGTTTTGCTATAATCTCACAAGTCATTTTCTCCGTCAAAATAACATGCCACCATCCAGCAATATTAATATTTGTCCATTCTTTCCACTTAGAAGCTATTTCTGCCCTTGCTGCAGGTATTACTAATACAATGAGCAGTTTGTGTTGCAGCTTGCTATTATCTCCTGCAAATACAGATAACAACAACAGTTTGCCACAGAATGTAATTAACTGATTAGTTCTTTGTGAGATTAGATGAAGTACTTCCTTCGAAAATGTTTGAACTGCTCACACTCTAACCACAAATGAATGTAAGTTCTTCAGAAGTAGTTTTGCCATACAGAAGTCAAAGGAACTACCCCAAGAAGTGAGCTGGGTTTTTGGTGCCATAAAGAACAATGTGGTGGGGGTCAGGAGAAAAGGAGACAGAACATAAACAGTTTCAGTTGTTCCATACAGGGTATTGGAGAACTGAAGAAATCTGCAGGAAAAACCAACTAAAATGATGAGGGACTTGAAGCCACATTCCAAGAAGGAAATGAGAGTGTTTCTCAAACTGTGGGCTGGATACTACAAATGGCCATCAGTCCACTTTCAGGTGACCCTCAGAGAAGTGATGAAAGAAACTTTCAGTTTGGTGGAAATATCAAATGACAAAAGGGATAAGTAAAACATATACAGGTTGAGTGTCCCTTATCCGAAATGCTTGAAACCAGAAGTGTTTTGGATTTTGGGTTTTTTGGGGGGTTTGGAATATTTGCATATGCATAATGAGATGTCTTGGAAATGGGACCCAAGTCTAAACATAAAATTTATTTTTTCATATATATCTAATACATATAGTGTGAAGGTAATTTTATACACAATATTTTTAATCATTTTGTGCATGAAAGAAAATTGGTGTACACTGAATGATCAGAAAGCAATGGTAATGTCTCAGCCACCCATGTAGATAATTTTGGATTTTGGAGTATTTCTGATTTTGAAATTCCAGATAAGGAAGATTTAACCTGTACTAAAAGTCATGTGAGGAGGAGAGGAAAAAAGCTTCTTTGCTTGCAGGTTCTGAATCTCAAATTATGTCTAAACTGGGGAAGTTGAGTCACAGTACCTCCAATGCCAGTGAATATACTTATTTAGTAGAAGCAAGCTGAACTGTGGTACAGTACTTCCTGTCATAAGGAAAAAGTGGTGGCAAAGAATCTAGTATTTTCCACAAAAGGATCAGATCAATAGAATATGATGACAGTAATCTCCAACAGATTATGATAAACTCTACATCCACCCACTACCTCTTTGTGCCTGATAATATACCTCAGTAATCTTCAGCCTTCTCAAATAGAACCTGGGGATGAACAGTTTGAGAATTCCTAGGCTAAAACATTAGATAATTTTTATTTTAAAAAGAAAAGAAGCAAAGGAAATATAAGGTTGTTACAGGCTAGGCTCATTTTTGTTGCCAGCTCTGAGTCCTGGAAATATACTTGTGGAGAAGAGTATAACTTATAAACTATAATATGGAGGGTATAAGATATGATGCAGAAAGCTATGTATATTAGAATGTGTGAATGCATGTGTTATTGGCAACAAAGAGGCTAATGCCAGACAGAACACCTGCTCAGAGGTGAACAAAGAGATGAGAATGTCTGCATTTCTATCAACACTGAGATACGAACAGATCTGGCCACTAATAACCCTCCTAGCAGGTACAATGGGTCATGTAATTTTATGGAAGGCAGCCAAAACCCAAGATCCAGTTGTATATCATTTGTTTATATTATCTCTAACAAGACCCTGAGTGACATCATATTTAAAGATCTTTCTTTTGACTGGGTAACTTAGGGCCCAGACAGGCCAAATGAAGCAGCTTCAGGCCACTTTGGTGGTGTGCTGTTTAAATGATGTATGTGTCCTAAGAGGCCAGAAGCCACACCGAAGCTGCATTCCAGTCCTTAGAAGCTGCTTCATTTGGCTTGTCTGTTTGGGCCCACAGACGTGTTATTGTTAGTGCCTTTGTTCTGATAGGACAGCTATTAGCTGGGCAGAGGCTAAGGGGAAGAATAAGACTTTAAGAAGGGGATGAAATCAGATTGTTTTTGTAGTATCCATAGTATAAAGAGAAGGCTGTAATATAGCCTCTATGCCAATAACTCTATTATTGATAATTTGCTAAACAACCTTGTTAGCATACCCTACACCCTCCTTGCCAGACATGGAGTTTCTAGCTTCAGGCATGATTTTGAGAAGTCACAATGACCTTTGGATAACTAGGATGTTACATGTATGAGAAGGCACGCTGGCCCAAGAACATTTGGGAGAACTAGACAGTACTAAAATAGAAATTAAATGTGTTTTCAGCTTACTCCATCCCTCCCATAGGCTTTTCACATTTCCTCTTGCAATGGAGACAAAGGGAGTCACATAGCAAAAGGCTGTTAAATACCATCTTCTTCCTCACCACATGCTGTGCTCTTAGTCATCCTTCCAATCCAATTATTTCAGGGCTGTCCCAGATCTAATCACTGCTTTGACACACCAAAGTTAAAGCCATCGGCCAATTTGGCTCGTTTTGTCAATTCCATGAGAACCCCATCATAGTAGCCTTTGTTAGACTGTATGATAGCATCAAGCACCCCTCGAGGGCATGAAATCAGATATAAATACCCACCACAGACCAGAGTTTCTCTTTGTGTAGCCTTCAGAGACTACCTGAGCTATGTTCTGCTTTCCACTGAGCTATTTGGGACTATTAATTATCACCTCTAATTCCCAAATTCTTGCTGCCCAACCTTCCACTACTTTCTTTCTGTTGGCCTTATATGGTTCTTAAGGTTGCAGTGGTTTTGTGTGCTAGGGTGCACCTTTGCACATTTCTAAATGAAATGTTTTTATTCAATGGAACCAGAGTCTCTCTGCAGATAGTACTGGTATACATAAGTTACCCTCCTCTTGAGCTAATGATTTTCCCAAAATACCAAGGAGATGTTGACACTGTAGTTGGGGATCCTAAGTCCCCCCACCTTTCAGGATTATCACCTAGCTGTGCTATAATAAAATAGACATAAGGCTATATATGTTTCCATATCTATGATATATATAATAAATATCCTCAGATTACAATATTTAAGAATGCTGAAGAAATGGTGTGCTAATAACTGTCATGTCTGAGTAGTTTGGGAAAATGTCTGTTTGGAAAAAAGATGTCTGGCTGCCTGCCTGCCTGCCTGCCTGCCTGCCTGCCATGTTTTAACCTCAGAAAGAATAAAAATTAGCTGACAAACAGAAAAGGACCTTCAACCCCTCAGTCTAAAGAGAGAGGGGTGGGAGCCATGCCTATTTCAAGTTGCATGTGGACTTAACATGTGCACTAAACAGTGGTTTAGCATTATGTGAGTCAGCTGCATGTTTGTGCATTTATCTCTCTTTCACTTTCCTAGACATTCTCCTTGTTCAGGTCAGCTACAAGGAAATCTTAATTCTGTTTCTAATTAACCTCAATTTATCTTTATTATATACACAGCTAAGAAAACTGTATTTACTATAAAATAGCTACTAATGACATTTAATATTAGTACTGAGAAGGGAAATGTGGGGAACATGAGACCCAATGACCCAATGTAGATCTCAGCCTAGATTCATGTGAACCTTGGACTACAGACAATATCGCACTACACTGTGATAATACTATTATTCCACTTTTAAATTTAAACTACAAACTCCACAATGAGAGGTAGGGGGTAGCAGAAAGAGAGGAAAAGATGAAGACACACCAGATGGATAAGCTCAATCATGGAGGTCAGGGGTGGGAAACTACGGCCCGATACAGATAGCCCAAAAGGGCCGTCTGCGGGGCAGGATTAGGGTTAGGGAGCACGCAGCATTTGCACGCTCCCTAACCCTAGCACGTATGGATGGTGCCATTTTAAAATGGTGCCATCCATACACACATGCCATAATAACGTCATGGCATGCACTGCATTTATACAACATGGCACACACCTGACGTCATGGCGCCGCAGGAGAGCGCCTAGGGCACCCTGTCTGTGGCGCCAAAAGGAGCTCCAATATGGAGCTCCTTTTTTGGTGCTGGTCCTTGGCGCGGCCTTTACACAGTCGCGCCAATCCCCAAGGGGAAAGAGGCTGCAGCGGCAGCCCCTTTCTCTCCTTGGGACCGTTGGGGATGACAAGGTGCAGCGGGTGCCCAGGGCGCCTGCTGCATCCCACTTTCAGGCCACGGAGAAGTGGCAGTTCACTGCTTCTCCGTGGCCTGGAGAAGTGGCGGAATGGGGCTTCTGGGGCTGCTGGTGAGGCAGCCCTGGCCCCATCCCAGTGCCTCTCTGGGCACCTACAGACTGCCTCTTTTGGGTGATCTGTACAACCCCTGTATGACCTAAGCAGATCAGTAGGTCTTGGAGATGTCTCATCCACAGATTTACCATGAATTGGGTTGACTCTGTGGTGAACCCCTTATCTTTCACCACTAAGTATCCTTGATGATAGCACCCTGGGTCTTTGCATCCCACCGCTGCCACCAAATTTATGAGGTGGACCCTCTGAATCTCACAGTCCGCCCACAACCTATTTCCACCTGTGGCACTAATATTTGGTAGCGTGTTTTATATGTTGAAACGGAGGCCAGGTTGTATTTCAAACACTAACAAAGTTTATTATAAAATATGGGAAATAAATTATAAATTAGTTTCAAATATGTTACTATGTCTCCTTGCTCAGTTACAAAACGTTCCTTAACCAATTAATAACAATACAGCCACTCAGGCAATCTTATCTAATACCAAGGCCAAAATCTTTCTTAAAACCACTGGCTGGTTCTGAGCCTCTCTCTCTAGACTCTCTCAAGCCTATCCAGTCCCTCTCTGGACTCTTCAGACCCTTTCCTGGTCTCCAAACCAACCTAAAATATTCCCTCAGGAACCCTAAGAGCACACCCTCCCTTTGATGTGACTCTTTTCCTCAAAACTCAATCAAACTAACCTCCTTTCACTCTCTGCCAAGGCTCTTTTATAGCCCTGCCCAGCCAGCTTCTCATTGGCTGGTCTCATGTTGCTCTATGATTGGTCGACCTGTTCACTACAGACTCGAGGGCAATTAAAACCAACAACAGCAAGAAATCATGATAAGTATTAACCACATTCAAATTTGGATATACAAGAAACCACAGTTGGTTAAAATGGAAGAATCCATCCACAGAGGGTCATATAACTGGGCACAATGTAGAGGAAGTGCATAAAAATGTTTCTCTTCCCCTCCTTTTCACCACCACAATAAGACTCAAAGGAGCTAAACACACTGGCAAAAAGAGGTGCTTTCAGGCTGGCTTGAAAGTGTGACGTTTAGATGACACATGCCTTGAAGCCAGGAGTAAAGTGACCTCTAGGCGCCTTATGCTGTTTCAAAAAGAAGCAGCTTTTTCCTGTTTCTTCCAGGCTTGAAGCCATATCAAGTCATGACATGAGCACTCCAGCTGCCTTGGGAGACAGCAGTGCGGTTGGTGGGCTTTCAATGTGGCTTTAGAAAAGGCAGCTTCAAGCCACTTTTTCCCACCCATCTGTTTCGCCCCAGAGTCATCTAATTAAATGGAAGACAGCATATTTGGGACAGACAAAAAGAGTATTTCTTCATACAGGGCATACACTGGGAATACACAACATTCACTGTTTCAAGAGGTAGCCTTAACCCAGGTTTACATAGATTTACAAAAAGGGTTAAACAACTTTGGAGAGGGTAGTGGTATATAACAATGGCAGGGAGCATTTGGTCCTTGAGTTATTTTAAACTCCAGCTCCTGCAATTCTTTACCATTGGCCATGCTGGGTAGTGGTGGTGGTGGTGGGAGATACTGGCTGAAACATCTGGAGGAAACTCGAAATTGGGAGATCCTAGCACTACTTCGCAATGAATCCTGGAAACCAAAGGGTCCCCTTGAGCCAGCCTCCCCCACTCCATCTCATTAGCTTTCTGTATCTGTGCCTGTCCTACCACAAGTCTGTCATGAAGATAACACTGGGAAGGAGAGGAGTCATATATGCCACCTTGAGCTCATCAGGAAAGATGGGATATAAAAATACTAAATTGCCTGTTTTGAGGCAATGTCACTAAACATTAGTCCTATTTGTAAACTTTTTGGAGGCGTTTGATTGGCTGTTCTGACAGAATAAAGGCTTATCTCTATTTTTATCAGATCCAGCAAGACCCATCTTATTTTCTTCCTTGACCTATGAATAGAGCTTTTGTATTCCTTAGGTCCTCCAGCCAGCATTGTTATTGATCATGCTGGCTGGGGGAGATAGGTTCTGGGAGTTTTACTCTAAAAAGTAATTTTTGTTCCCAGCTCTGTCCATGATGCAGTACACTGGGAATTTTTCTAACACAACAGGGGAGAATTGTACAAAAACACAGTACATTTTCCATTTCTGATATTAAAATATTTTTAACCTGCTCCTCCCACAATACAACACAAAACAGTAAGTTTTGGTGCAGTTCACAGAGCAACGTAAAAGCCAGAATGCTAAGTGCAATCATCAAATTAGATATTGCTAATTCCCAAGATAGTGGTTTCCCGTTACCATTAACTATTTCTTAAAGGTTACAATTATTGTTTTAAAATGGCTCTCTGAGTAATTAAGTTAATGTAATCACCATGGCTCTTTTTCTTTTAGATTGTTATTAGATCTCATCCTGAACAAGAGTTCCATCTTTGCTCAAAGCAATTAGATAAAGGGCAAGCTTCAGTTAATTTTTTTCCCCTGAATGGAGAAATATATTTTGTGTAAAGGAGTCTGAATGAAACTCTTGTTTTGTTTTGTCGTTTTTTGCAAGTCTGCACTCCCTCCAGTTTGGCAACATATGAAGGAAAATTTGTACAAACATTACTCATTTTCAGATGTAGGCATACATGACAATGAGCTCACAAATTTTATCAATTTAAAGCACAGCCCATACAAAAATATTCTCATTTATCAATGAAATGCCTTGTAATAGTAGCAGCTGCAACATCTCTACAGGATGTTCAGTTCATGAAAAGGGAAAGTATATGCTACAGCATTTTTAAAAGGTACAGGAGATCCTGCCACAAAACTACTAGCATCACATCTAGTTTGACTTTTCAACAATAAGTAGACAACCATGATAATGATGATTAAATGAACCACAGATAGTAGCTAGGATCCCATAGAGTAGTTCTGTGAGGTAGAACCCTTATGGCAGCACTCTTTCTCCTGCATCCTCTAATGCACCCCCAAAACAGGTATCAGGGGTTTGAAAACTCTATTGAGCTATCTTTAAGATCATACCAAAGATTACAGCAAGAAGAAAAGAGAAAAATGTCCTGCTGTATGAGTAAGGCCCTATACAGATGGGCGCTTTTGGGCACCCTGGCAACATGCTAGCATTGCCCGGGAGCAGAGCAAATAGACGCTCCACAACCCTAGCACGTGGCCAGGATGTCGTTGCTCCACAGCACCATACAGATGGTGTGCTGAGTGATCACATCACTGGTGCACAGCGTCGATACAGCGCGGTGCACCTGCGACATCATGAATGCACCTGACGGCGCTTTTAGCATTGCAGGTGCGCCGCAAAAAGGAGCCAGTTTTTGGGGCTCCTTTTTTCCTGCGCACCTTCGCTGCTCTGTTTGGTTGCTGCGACAGCTGTGTGGAGGAAAAAGAGGTGGCTCCAGACCGCCCTTTTTGCAGTCTGTAAAGCCCCAAGGTCTCTCCTGGCACATACATTTCTATACTGCTTATCAGTGAACTAGCACTCCCTAAGTGTTTACAACCTGTAAGCCAATTGCCCCCATAAGCTGGGTACTTATTTTACCAACCTCCAAAAGGATAGAAGTCTGAGTGGATCTTGGAGCCCCTGGGAACTCACAACCTTGTGGCTGCACTATAGGCATTTTAATCACTGCACCACCAGGGCTCCTAGATGTAGACAGAACACATTTTATTTCAAGTGGAAAGTGTGAGTATAAAAGTCTCAAACTGCGATAATTGGTCTTAAAAGATATTTTGCTGATACTGGATTGTGTTTATTGCTACTGTTGTTGCTTCAACAGCAAGTGGGACTTCTAACAGGAACCTCCTAAAAGAAGTGTTCCTGTTTTCTACTTACTGCTAGTGAGCCATATCTGCTTCCAGGATTCCAGGATAATAAAACTTGTCATGGAACCTCTCTCTCACACACACAGGCTCTGCATTGTGAGGATTGTCCTCATTAGGCTAAATGCCCCATATATATATATATATACAGTATATATATATTTAAAAATCTGTACTTTCTCCAGTCTTGGATCTCCCAGAGAAGTTGACATCTCCTTCTTGTTTCTCAGTTATCCTGTTTTGACTCCATTTCTTTTGGGATCTGCCACTTAAAGGTGATTAGTCATTTTTTCATCCCCATGTGGCTTTTTAATCACCTAATAGTTAATTCATGTGCTCAAATCCATGCACCCAAAAGCTTATAGAGAGATTCAATTCTTGGAAAAATTAACTTTTCTGCAGAATCTCCCAGCCAGCATGGCAAGTAGCAATACTGGCTGTAGGATTCTTGGTGCTGAAATATGAAGTAACTCCTTGGCTGCATCTGCACTGCAGAAATAATCCAATTTGACCTTACTTTAACTGCCATGTCTCAGCCCTATGGGATTCTGGGAACTGTAGTTTTATGAGACATTTATATCTCTGTCAGATAGCTCTGGTGGCACAACAAACTACAAACTCCAGGATTCAATAGAACTGAGCCATGGCAGGTAAAGTGGTGTCAAAGTGGATTATTTCTGACATGTGGATGCAGTCCTCCAGGCCTTTCCAGAAGCTTATAGCTGCAGGTGCCAATGTTTGTCAGATTGCTTTAACTGCAGATATGAAGTACAGTTTACACCATCATCTAGATAATTCAGATAACCATAGAAACCATCAATACCAATCTTTCACATATTCTAAGCTCTGGTCCAAAACACACTACAGAAATAATCCAGTTTCAGACCACTTTAACTGCCCTGGCTCTACGCTAGGGAATTCTGGGAACTGTAGTTTTATGAGACATTTAAGCTTCTCTATCAGAAAATTTACTTTTCTGAGTAAAGTTCACAGTCAGTGTGAACATAAGAATTCTAGGAGCTATGGCCCAGAAAAATAACTATTCCAAGTTCTGCTGAGAAGTCCAAGATAACAGCTTTCAGATAGGAAATGCAAACTCAGCAGAATTTTGATAACAGATGCTCAGATTTGTACCCTGGGTCAAAGTGATGCAGTTAAGCCAATATTTAATTAAAAATAAAATAAAATAAAATAACAAAACACTGAATAGTCAGTGTGAGCCTCCCTGGGCTGGAGCAGAGTCCAGCAATGATGAGCTAGTGCTTTAAGCACTTGCGTCAACAATGGTTCCAACTGGATTCCACAGAAACTTTGGTCCATGAGCCTAGTGAAGTTGCCCACACCCAAAGACTGAATTGCCTTTGATCTGAGTTAATCTCGCTCTTCATAAATTCTCAAATTTATAGTCAAAAATGCCTGATTACAGTGGATGACATACTTCTGTTTGATTAATTCTCCCCTTTACTTGGTTGTGTTATTTGTAAAGATTGCCATAAATTGCTGCCATCAGTGAATAACATTTTGAAGATGTTGACTACTGTAAACAAGCAAGGCTGTAAGTGATTTCCTTTGCACTATACTTAAAACTATCCTGCTGACAGTTTCTATATCGTGCAAACTACGAGGGCATATTTAAAGTGATGCTGACGTAAAAGTACAATACGAAGCTTGATTAGCTCTAGTGAAAGTTTACCTAGTAAAGTATTATTACTGTACACTAAAAGGTTTCTGTGTAAATAGATATTGAAATATATTTCCTCATTTGGTTTAAAAGGATGTACGCACAAAAACATTAAAAGAAGTATTTCCATTTGGGCAGAAATGCCATCATTATCTCTAATGTACAAGCCAGATAAAGCAAAGTCAGAGAAGAATACAGAACATTTAATTGATTTATTTTTAAATTAGCAATAGCAAGCAATAGCAATAGCAAGTACATTTCTATACCGCTAACCAATGTACTAAGTGGTTTAAGAACACATTGTTGTTTTCGCTGGGGTCTTGAAATGTTTGAGCATGACCACCTAAAGCATCTACACATTGTATTTTTGTTTTAGACAAAGGTGACCCATTATCACCATTTGTATTCGCCAGCATGTCTGCACCAACATCATTAATCACTGTTGGTCTATCAATAGAAATCAAAAGGATTGTAAAATCTGTGGTGCACATAACTCTTATCTAGAATTATTTATATCAGTGCTAAAAAAGTTATAGTAGGCTATTTAACATCTAAGTGCAATTGACTTCTGAGCAATGACTTTCTGAGCTACAGATCTAAGCCATGTGTCCACCCTAAAAGGAAGTGAAAGTTTAACTTGATTTTCAAGTAGTTCAAGCATTGCGCAATCAGCACATGGCAATTTAAACAAAGAATGTTTACCTTAGGCTCTGAAAAAAATCTTTGCAATGCCATTTGCGTAGGCAACTTTTTCTTATCCTGCTGTTATATACCCTTTGCAAGCCAAACATACCATGCAATGAAAATAGCATTCCTTCATTGTTCCCTGAGCTTTGTGTAGCTTTTAATATCCTTGCCTTCTTCTGTGGCAATGATGAGGAACTTGCGGTTCTCCAAATATTGCTGGATTCCACTCTGCAAATCCTAACCAGAATAATAGTGATGCTCAGAGTTCTACTCCAAGAGCTATCCCATCCCTGTGATCACTGTGTCCTTTTCTAAAGGCAAATGTGGACAAACATCATGAGCAATTCACGTAGGTAGCTAAAAAGCAAACACTTTATATCTATAATCATAACCACCACACCTCCAAAGCCACAAATCTTGTGTTTAGCTCACATGGTCAGTGTCCACTTAGGTTTCCTTTGTGAACTGCTCCTGCATACATGTTTATATGTAGAAAGCATCATGCACATTTCAAGTACCTGGAACAGACCTTTTCAGGGACTGTAAAAATGTCAGAATAACCACATAAAAACTTTCTTTCTGTACTGATATGCATGGGACTTTCTCCAGACGATTGAAGAGATGCATGCATGATTATGAGTTAGTATGCACTGGCATGCATGTTGACTCATTTAGAGTGTTTATTCAGAAGTCATGGTGAGTCCAATCAGATTTTCTCCCAGCTGTGTATAGAATCTCTTGGAGGTTCACTAAAGCTCTGAATTTAATTTCTGCTTCGACCTTCATGCAGATACAGGGCTGGCCTTACCACCAGACAGTTGCTTTGATTGCTAGATGCTGGGGGCAGCAATAAAGTTTTGAATGGTGTGCTGTGTATCCTGTACCCCCAAATTAACAGCTTGTCCTCAGTTGAAATAAGTTTTAACTAAAATTTGAGGTAGCTTCTGAATGTGAAAGAATAGGCACCATTTAGCTTTCACATATGTGATGGTCATGCCATATCAATCCTCAGAATAACATCATTGGTCCTACACTTATTCTTCCTATACTAGATGAACAAAGAGTTAAGCCTAGAAGCCCTCAGGGTTGGAACATTTCCTGGACCAAAAGTTTCCATGCTTTTTTTAAAAAAAATCAGCCTTTCCAGACCACATGATGTTTCTGTAGGCCAAGTGATCAACCTGATGACCTAGCTGAGGGGCTATACAAACAGCCCCGAAGGGGCAGCCTCCAGTTGCCCCTTCTTCAGCCAGGTCAGAGCCACCACAACCTCACGCTGCAGCCCTGATCTGGCCATTCCATGGTGCAAAAAGGAGCCACAAAAAGCCACAAAAATCCATTAGAAGAAATGTTCCATGAATGTGTATATATTGATTCAACCCCCTCAGCTCTCCTTAGGAGCATAATTTATCGTTTTCTAGGCGCAGGTTTAAGTAGCTGACTCTCTCTCTTTCTGAACCTATAAACTAATTTAACTAGTGGAGTGGACAGATTAGAAAAGTTTTAAAAAACATTCTTTGATAAACTGTAGCTACTATACCTTTCTGAACAGCAACAAAAAGGCGGGGCAATTGCTTCTTGTTAACTGTTAAGATTTGATTAACAAATATATCTCATACAATTCTTTGCACAAGTTAAGTAGCAGTGCTTAGTGTAGGAGCTAATACTAATTAGTCATAGACATCATCTAATATGTAGAAACCCTCATCTTGTCTGTGAGATACTATAAAAATGCTTTTCCGTGTTAGGTAGCATTGAGTGGATCTGTCAAACCTATTCCCATAACATTCTGTCTTTTTCCACCTGCAAGATTGTTCCTTGCCAATTCCATTATTTTGAACAAATAATCAAGATCTATTTTTGTGCACATTTTCAAATGAATAACCCTCCATACAAACTGAAGTATCTGTATGCATTTTCGTAAATAACCCCACAGTTTCTGTGCATTTTTCAAATAGTACATAAAAAAGCCTTTTTCTTCTGTGGAGTGCTATACAAGCCCAGAAATATATGGATTTCCAACTAGAAATTGGGTCCATTTCCATGTTTGGTGCAAGATGTGCAGATTTAATTAATCTGTAAAAACAACCACAATGAAGCAGGTTTCTC
Source organism: Urosaurus nigricauda (assembly GCA_034509955.1). Lineage (NCBI taxonomy): Eukaryota > Metazoa > Chordata > Lepidosauria > Squamata > Phrynosomatidae > Urosaurus > Urosaurus nigricauda. Next base: position 34,958,979 of record JAOEGL010000002.1, read on the forward strand.
ATACATCCTTATTGGGTTTTTTAAAACAGCATGAGGTTTTATGATAGCGGCACATTAAAAATACATAATTTCTTCTGTGCTATTAACATGTTACAATCCACTTCCTATTATATGTGTTAGGAGCATAACTTAAAAGAAAAAGTTACTTTTTTGGCCACAGCTTCCAGAAATTTCAAAAGTAGTTCCCCAAATAATCATGCTATTTGGGAGGTTCTAGAACTCATCCAAAAAAAGAAGCTTTTTTAAGCTGCATTCCATCCATTTCACTCAGGAATATTTGGCAATTTGCTGCTAATCATTCTGGGCTATACCTTGCTACCTTTTCTACTGTCCCCTTAACTTTTCATTTCTCTCTGCTTTGGGCATTGATAAAACAGCACAGAGTTGCAATTCCTTACACTATCACTTAGTGATCACTAACTAAGCCCAGAGATAAAGATTACATCAGCAATTCATTTGGCTGATCTAGACTGGCAAAAAGAAGTGTGTTCATGGCTGCATGAAACTCTAGCCTTTAGATGAGTAAAAGGGAAAGTGTGCCATGAAAATGCTGTTTTTGCGTTTTAGGGGAGAAGAAGCGCCTTTAAAAAGGTGCTGGTTTTCCCAGCTTCTTTTTTTTAAAACGGCGGAACATTGCAGCTCCATCTAAAGGCTGCAGTGCAGCTGCACTGTTAAAGGGGCTGCTGTATCTTTAAAGCACCCATTTAAAGGCAGCGATACAGGTGTGGATCATAATGGATCGTGAGTTGGGAGCATGCGCAGTGTGGAGTTCACTTCTAATTAAAACGCTCAATGCCCTGCAGGTGTAAAAGCTGGGGTTTAACTGCGCAGTTTTTAAAAGCTCCCAAACCCTAGCTCCAGCCCTAATCAGAAGCCTAGACATGCGCAGTAGGGACTCTGGGATGCTGTAACTGTTATTCTACTGTGCATAACATGTCAATTCATTCACAAAATAAAGGTGTTCATTCATGATGCACCAGTGCAAAAAAAAGCAGAGAAACCGGAATGAAGCTGAAACTTTTTTTTTCCTTGCCGTCTGCGAACTGTGCAGCTGCACAGTTCCCAGCCGGCAAGGAAAAAAAATTAAAATTTCAGTGCGGCTAAAAGCCACGTTCATTGCCACTGGTGCAGCTGCTCCGCCTGTGTTTGTAGCGTTCTGACCGCTTCCCATGTAGCTGAAAAGAAAAGACTTCAGATAAGTCATTCCCACACCCCTCAGTCTAGCTGCCCTGTACCTTTTAAATGCACACCTGGGGCTTGCAATGTAGCTGCTAAGCATTAAGGTAAAGGCAACTTCATGTCACACATTCCTGCCAATCTAGAAAGCCCCATTCTCACTTTGTTTCATACTCCTCACCACTCAAGTTCAAAGAGTTGGTTGTCAATTGTTAACTGCTGAGTACAAATTGGTAAAATGTCTCAATGAAAAATCCCCAACCAAATCCAGATTTACAAATTGTAAAACACTGAAGTTGGAAAGTGATCATTTTTCTACTTGAAAAGCAATATTAAACCAAAATTCAAATCCACAACACAAATATAATCAAAAACAAGGCATTCTATTTTAAGGCCTTTCTTTACAAGTCTGAGTGATCACAATGTCTTCATCTGATTTTTTTTTAAGTGAGAACTTTTTATAATAATATAATGCACCTACAAGGAAATGTATGTTTAATTATTCTTTCATATCTGTATAATGATGGTATCTTGAGATGCATAAATTAAAACAGTCCACATACCAGGCAATCAGTCTACTGAACCCAAGTAGGTAATCAATTACAAAGGAGTGGACTCCTAGTTAATATTTTAAAAAGTTGATGTAATTTTCTCATTGCAATAATAATAATAATAATAATAAATATTTATTTATATCCCGCCTCTCCCTGTCGGGATCTAGGCGGGTCACAACAATCCAAATAGAATGAACATACAAACAAGGCTAAAAATTCCCTAGCCCCCTTAACCCTCCCTCCTTCTGTTAAAATTACAATTGCTAGTATTACACTGCTAGTATAATAAAATTGCATTGCCAGTATTGTAGGCTGTAAGTGTAGCGGTTAGAGTACTGTGCTAATACCTGGGACATCCAGATTTAAGTCCTCCTTGAGATGTAAATCACAGGTGACCCTGGGCCAATCACTGTTTTGGGGGCTGACCTACCTCATGGGTTGATTATGATAAAGCAAGGAAGAGAAAGAAATTCTTGAGTTCAAAAGAGGAAAGTTTCCTTACAAATAAATAATAATAATAAAAATAAGTATTTGTGTAGGATGCTTGTATCAAAAAACAAAACAGAACAGAACAGAGAAAAACTTCAGTATTTATACTAGCAGTTGAGGTTGTTGGGAGACTTTTGGCAACCCTAAGGTGACTCTATCATGGGGGGTTTCTGGGGCTGAGAATGTATGACTTGCCCACGGTCACCAAACAGGTTTCCATGGCCTGGTAGGGAATAAAACCAGAGTCATAATCCAACGCTTAAACCACCACACCACATTAACTCTCTTATACAAGTGATAATAGTATTTATACCCATTACAACAATCCCATACAGGCCTTTTTCTGATCTATGCCTCCTAGAATCCTGCAGCCAGCATGGTCAATGGCCATGCTAAATAGCAGGTTCTGACAGTTGTAATTCAAAAACATAATGTTTCAAAGCTTCGAATTGGTCATCATCATTTTCTTGATATTGCAAAATGAGCATCTAAGGCTAAAGGCTTCCCTCAAGTGCACTAAGTGGGACTATTAAAAGATATAGCCATGTCAGTATGTAGAATCAGTATGGGGAGAGATCTTGTAGCACCTTTGAGACTAACTGAAAGAAAAAAGTTGGCAGCATGAGCTTTTCTAAAATCGACTTAAGTCTACTTCCTCAGATGCACTTAAGTAGACTTAAGTCTATGAAAGCATATGCTGCCAACTTCTTTCTTTCAGTTAGTCTCAAAGGTGCCACAACATCTCTCTACATACTGATTCTACAGACTAACACAGCTATATCTTTGAATTCTACCACTATGGAAAGTTTAGCTGGATTGAGTGGAAATCCATTAATTTCTTTAAGTGAAATCATGTTAAAGGTAATATTTGAACCAGTATTTTCATAGTCTTACTCTATATCTAAGCATTTAAATTACTTGCAAACCTAGCCAGAGTCTTAAATCAGATGTTTATCAGTTGTTTTCATGGACAGTTCTATTTTTAGATTTAACATTTCCAGACTGCTCTTTAGAAAGGGTATTAGCATGAAGGTCCCATTTTTCTCAGGCACCAATATACAGCTCTGGTTAAATTTTTTAAAAGATCAAAAGACCCCAGTGTATCATAAGTATATTCAATATTTATAGATTATAAATATGCATCAGACTTCTGATTTCTAGATGCCATCTCTGAAGTATACTATTTCCAGCAGTAATTCAGGTTCCCAGAGCTGATTTCTCCACTACAGTTTAAAAATATTTCATTGTAATAGGATGAAGAATAATAAATAACATGGGGATCGCTCATCTACTTCTTTCCATCTACCCATCCTTCCTTCCTTCTTTCCTTGTTTAGAGCAAAGATAGTCCAAAGACCAGTTCATAACAGAGAGTAACAGTCTAGTTTGGTAAGCAAACCTGCTTTCCAGATAAACATGACATCTTTGTGTTTCATATCTTTTCTGAAATCCCTTCTAGTTTATGAATTGTAGCTTGAGACCTTTCTGAATTGCAAGCTTCTTTGTGACATGAATACAGTTTAGCTAATACAGTAACCACCAAAGGCTTCATCTCCACAAGCACCTTCTCAAAATTTGTTTAGCAAATTACAGTAGTATTCAAGGTTTTTAATGGATGACACTCTAAGGAACAAATATAACATGCTGGGTTAGTTGTCCCCTTATCTATTCCAAAGCATATAAACCAGAGCTGGTGGAGGGGAGTGACTGCACTGTTGCCAGAAGCACTTATTGATCCATCTAGGTCTAATGCTTGAAGTAAGCCAATCTGGGGAACTAAAGAAGTGCTAGTCTGGTGCTTGAAGTAAGCCAGCCTGGAGAACTAAAGAAGTGCTAGCAGGTATGGTATGGGAGATGAAGGTTTTGATACCCTCCTCATCAGCTCTTACTTGCATGAAGAACACATGACTCCATAAAATACATATGGTTGCTATATTTCCTCTTTGCCTTTGGGCTTCAGGAATGGAATACATGTTTCCACAAGTATGTTCTATTCTCAGATCATCACATCCATTCTTTCTATCCAATGTCATCCTCTACATCAACAGTGGGAACTGTACAAACCACAGGCAACCGTTGAAGATTGTCTGTCCTATGAAATTCTACCAAATGATCCCTGGAATCTCTCAAATAGGAGAGAAAGAGAGAGAGAAGTGCCCGCTCAGAAACTGTGATTCAGGTCTAAAACACTTGCAACTTGTTTTAGGCCAAAATTACATTTTCAGAAAATGGACACTTTCTTTTTTTCTTTTTCTTTTTTCTTTTTAGTATCTAGTCATACCTTGTCTTTCTTCATTGTACTAACAACTGTGTTTATTGAGTCTTAACTTTACACAGACTCTATTATTCCATTTAGACCCTCTACTTCCAAGGCTGTTATTGTTTTGGATGTTTTGTGATATTATGTGACTGATTTGTTGTTTGGATGTTTTATTTATATGTATAATCAATAAAGGTTAAAAAAAAACTTTAAAAAAAGGAAACATGATTTTTAGACGTGTGTGATATGGGTAGACATGATCCCTGGGCCCTTCTAAACTTCCACCCTTATTATATACTAATAGTGAACTCATTCTATAAGTAGTTTTTCATGTAGTCAAAATAGTGCCATCCTCTACAACAGGAAAGTATCAGCAGGCCTAGACTAATCTCAAAGTTGGAAATGACTCCTCTCAGCAAGCTCTCTGCCAAATCTGCCTGAAACTGCAACCTATAGCCCCCAGAGCTTGCTCAGCCGGGGCAAACCAAACCCTGGGAAAAGGCAGGGGGTTCTTACAGCTCCTCCCACAACTAATACAACGAACCTTTCCTATACAGTACTAACATTCTATGGCCTGAACTAATGTAAAGGAAAATGCAAGGAGAGATTGAAGCAGTCCTGCCTGGACATCACACACACTAATCCTCTCTCTCTCACCCTTCCCTTCTCTCTCTCACACACACATGTATTCAGTCACACTCTTCATTTCTTTATTTCATGTTCACATACGCACTTGTGTATATTCACATATACACAAAATAATTAAAGTTTCTGTCTGACAGGGCTCGAGAGAGTGAGTATGTGTGTGAGTGAAAGAATGAATGAAAGAGGATGACCGAGTGTGTACAGTCTGTGAACACTGGCCTATGTAAGTGTGCCTGTGTGTGAGACAGTATGTGTAAAATTTACACAGGAGTTGAGTATTGATCTTATTTCCTTATCAAATGTTAAAATATTAATATGCATTAATGTGCAAATGAAAATATGCACGTTAAACAAAATATTTTTATTCATATGCTATGTCAAGTGGGGGGGGCATGTCCCCATGTAGATAGAAAGTGAGTCACAAGGGTAAAAAGTTTGAGAACTATTGTGTTAGGCAATGTGCTTGAGCTGGAAGGATCCTTCTAAAGCTTTTGAAAAGCCTTACAAAGCTCCATTATGAGGACAAGCTACCAAACAGACATCAAGCCCATTGCCTAATGCATTTGTTGTTCCCCTCTGACAAATGTGCCTTGCCTTCTTTTTATGTTAAAATTCACTCTCAGACTTGAAATTTCACTTGAGACTTCACTTGAAGGTATCTGCAAGGACTTCAGACTTGACTTGAGACTTGGGACTTGACTTGAGATTTGGAGTAGAAGACTAGAACAGACACCACACAGAACCTGTTGCTGTTGTTATTGTAACTGTGATACAAGAAGACTGTAGTTGCAAAGTATAAAAGAAAATCTAATTGCCCAATATCAAATTGTACTGAAGATACACTGCACTTGATCCTTGCGTTTTGTTTCCCTGGAGGGCAAGGATTCATAAAGCCCTCTGCATAATCATTTCACATAAGAACCAGGTGCAATGCTGCAGAGTATTTAGATACAAACAAAATAAAGAAGAGCTATCTAGTGAGTCAGTTAACTGGGCTTGTCAGTGGATAACATAACAAGGTGAGCAGAATACAATGGAAACATACCAACCAAACCTCAGCATCCGGAGATTCAAGGCTAAGTTCAAATAGAGCCCCATTCATGCTATACAATCATTTTATTTTGCAGAAGAAGGGTGGCAGAATTGAAAATGTTGCTGAAAGGCAACCTGCACAAGCCAAATAAAACAAAAGAACCATCTCCTCATTTCCAAACACAGCATGAGTCATCGCTAAACTTTGAATGTACACATACAGAGCAGCAACCATGGAAATAATGCATTTTCCTGTACAGCAAAAGGCAAGTCAACAGATGCCTGTCTTTTTCAAGGTTTTTTTTTAACCCATATCACTCAAGTAGGGAAGTCCATGTAACAGGCTGTTCTGTAAAATCATGTTTTTCCAGCTACAAAGAAAGTCACGAATTGAAGGATAGCACAACAGTGAAAGGAGAGCTATTGCCATCTTGAACAGAAGAAAAGCCATGCTTCACTAGGGTACAGGCCTGTCTCAGAGGTAGACAAAAAAAAAAACAAACCTGGAGAACACCCAATGAAATCCACAAAATAATCCACAAAAGAAATAAAAGACACATTTCAAAGATGCCATGGTAGCTGGAGGATTCTGGGAGTTGTAGTCTATTAACTAACTTGTCCAAGCTCTGGGGATCACATGTCAGCAATGGATGTTGCTCAAGACTTTTCTGCATGTGAGGCAGAAAAGGCAAGCCCCCTCCCTCATTACCTCTCTCTGCCTTCCCACTTCCTCTTCACTTGGTGGGCATTTAGAAAAGGCACAGATCATCCTTGCAGAGATCTGAAAATACCAACCTGAATGGTTCTTCCTCCAGTCCTGCTCTCCAGAGCTGAAGATATCAATCTCCAGCCTACATTTGCCTTCTTCTGGCCACCATCTTCTTAGCACACCACAGATGGTGGCGAGAAGGCAGATGTAGGCTGGAGATTGATATCTTCAACTCTGGAGAGCAAGACTGGAGGAAGAACCATTCAAGTTGGCATTTTCAGGTCTGCAAGGATGATGGATGGATGGAGAATGCTGTCATCTTTTCATGTGTAGATCATGGGATCATGGAAGGGGCCTCATAGATGAGTCCAACCTCCTGCTCAGTGCAGGATGTCCTGCTAAAGCAGCCCATCTGGTAACTGTCTAACCTCTCTTTGAAGACATCCAGAGAAGGAGATCCCACCGTCTCTTTAGGTGATTACCGGTAGTTCCATTGATGAACTGCTCTTACTGTTAAGAAGTTCCTTCTAATGTTCAATCAAAATCTACCCTCCTGTAACCTAAAACCATAAGACCAGGTTCCTTTAACATGTATTATTATTATTATTATTATTATTATTATTATTATATCCCGCCTTTCTCCCAGCGTAGGGACTCAAGGCAGCGAACAACATGTATAAAATAATACAATTAAAAACAATATAAGAATATTAAAATATATAAATATAAAATTTAAAAAATAATTAAGCCTGAGGGCAGGGAACCATCTAATTTATAAGATTGTATGTACAGCACTGTGTAAATTTGCAGCGCTATATAAATAAAGGTTAATAATAATAATAATAATAATAATTTAAAGAGTAAAAAAAGTTATAAATTAAAATATAACATGTTACAAACCCTTAAAATTTAGAACATACACAACAGTATAAACTCAGCCCTTCTCAGTTCGCAAAGGCTTGCTGGCACAAGAATATTCTTTACCAGCTGCTGGAAGGATAGCAGGGATGGAGCCATCCTGGCCACTCTAGGGAGGGAGTTCCAAAGCTTGGAGCAGCCACTGAGAAGGCCATCTCTCTTGTTACCACCAAACATGCCTGAGAGGGTGTTGGGACAGAGAGGAGGGCCTCTCCCAATGATCTCAATGCTCTGAGGGGCTTGTACAGGGAGATACGGTTCTTCAAATAGCCTGGACCCAAGCTGTATAGGGCTTTATTTGTCAAAACCAGCAAACTGAATTGTGCCCAGAAATGGACTGTTGCAACAAGGGAGTTGTATGCTTCCTGTAACCACCTGGTTACAGTTAACCACCTGGCTGCAGCTCTTTGGACCAGTTGAAGTTTCTGAGTACTTTTCAAAGGTAGCACCACATACAGCAGATTACAGTAATCCAGACGGGATGTAACCAGGGCATGTGGCACCGTGGCCAGATCTGACTTCTCCAGGAATGGACGTAGTTGGTGCACGAGTTTTACCTGTGCAAAAGCCACCCAGGTCACTTCTGATACCTGGGCTTTCAGTGCTGAATCCAAAAGTACCCCCAATCTATGAACCTGAGCTATATACCACCCATTCTATACATGTGCATTTAATTTTTGTGGCCTGAATGTACAATTTTGCACTTACCTCTATTGAATTTCATATTCAAATTTTTTTTTATTCAATAAATTAAGTTTCTTGTGTTTGAAGAAGAAAATTAGAGAATTTATGATTTTTTTAAAAGAAATTATATTAATTAATTAAGCTGGGCCAAGATCAGGGTGGCTAATGATTTGCAGGAGGGACTGAAATCTTATTCTGTTTTGTTTTGTATAGTTGGATTCATCTGTCGTGTGTATTGCCATTTGTATTTTTGTCTCTAAATAAATTTTATAATAATAAAAAAAATCTTATTGGGACAGGATCTGGGTAACTAATGTCTCCAAAGCAGATTGATTCTGAGGTTATCTTTCTACTTTGGGGAATTGATTTCAGAGAAACCTAAAATGGGAAAATTAATTGGCTTGTCTTTTTTATTGGGTACTTGCTAAACCAGACAAACATGAGTTCATAGTATTTTGTTCATGTTATATTGGCCAGAGACACTCAACTAACCTGTTTCTTTTCACTCGTGATCCAATTTGCATGACCCACATTGCCCTTTCTGCACATAGTTGCTTTTGCCTCCTGTGATCCCTTGGCTCTGTTTACTCTGAACCTCACCACTGGTTACAGCTTCTTTTATCTGCCCTGCCCTACATTCCATCAACCCCTACAGGTATCAGCTTCTCCCTTGATCTCCTCTTTGTAAAACAACAAAAATCCAGACAAATATTGTTGAGTTACATAAATGCACTGTCACATCCACAAGTACCACCTGAATACTATACAAACAGAGAAGGCACACAGGTTGTCTTGAAGGAATTTTAGGCCATGGAGATTTTTATTACATTTTATTACATTGAAAAGTATAATAGTAACCACGACAATGGAATCCACAAAAGTTTATGCAAAAAAAAAAAAAGTCTTAAAGATGCTGCCAAATTTTATTTTTTTCTCTGTCCCCTTCCTTTCCCCTTTTTATTCTACAAGAGACTGAGACTGCCTCTGTACTGCAAAAATAATGCAGTTTGACACTACGTTAACTGCCATTGCTCAATGCTATGGAGTTATAGGATTTGTCATTTTGTGAGATATTTAGGCTTCTCAATCAAAGAGCACTTGTGCCACGACAAACTACGAATCCCAGGATTCCATAGAATTGAGCCATGACAGCTATAGCAGTGTCAAGCAGCCTTATTTCTGCAGTGCACATGCAGTCTAGCATGGCTACTTCTTTGGTAACCACTGTAATTAACTCATTTGAGTCTTTAAGAACACCTACTGTACTCTTCTAGAGCATAGATTGTCCATTCATCCTCTTTTCTGTTCTAAATAAATATATTAAAACTGAATTAAACCATGCATATACTGTTACTCCTCAAAAGGAAAATGTTGAGAATTAATCCAGATAACATACACGAGCCATCAAAGAGTCAAGTAGATACTATTTTTCTTTCGGGGTGTTAAGTATGCCCAGAATAACATTTAAAGTGGTTTAAAATACTTTATTAAAAATTCCTGCAGCTTTGCTAATGTTGGGCATTTCCAGATAAAGGACTCCTCATGCTAGCAATCAGAAGAGATTGTGCACTTATTCTGCCTTCTTCTTCAGGGTTTTTTTTTTTCAAATTAAGCATAGAAGCAAGAGAATAGATGAGAGAAGCAGTAGAATACGTCATTATCTGATCCCTTGTAAAATTCAGTGAATGAGGCAGAGAGAGAGGGTATGATAAAACTGGAACTGCCTGCTGTGTTTCTATTTAAATGACAGCAATTATTTCTGAATTTGCTCATATACATAGACACTAGCATATGCAAACTGTATCCACTATCTGTTGTTGCTATTTGTTGAACATGACACTTTTTTCCTGACTCTACTTATTTTTTCTCTCTTTTCAAAAATTGCCTTTTTCTTTTTATTTATTTGTTTTATTTATATCTCCAGTATAGGGACTCAAGGTAGCTAAAAAAGGAAATCTAAAAGGAAACAAATAAAAACCAAAGCCTTACAAAGAAGAAACAACGTGCAAACTTTAGAAAAATCTAAATTGCTCAACCTTCACTAGTTTGAAAAAGTCTGATTAATCATTATTGTTATTGCTGCTGCTTCTTTATATAGTGCCATAAATTTACATGGCACTTTACAGAGATAAATTAGTTAATTAGACATTTCCCTGCCCTCAGGCTTACAGTATAAAAAGACATGACACAAAAGCATGGCACAAAAATGTTTTTGCTGTTGCCAAAAGGAGAGCAGGGACTGGGTCATTCAGGCTTCTCTAGGGAAGGAGTTCCAAAATCTGGGAGCAGCCATGAAGAAGGCCCCCTCCCTTGTTCCCACCAAATGAGAAGGACCTCTCTGGATAATTTCAGAGCTGTAAAGAGCTCACAGAGGGCAATATGAATGTAACTAGAATGTAAGGTTCTTTCTTTTTAAAAGAAGGAAATAAATATCTTGCTGTGGTTCCTACGGGTGGTACATTTTAGTATTTTAGTGGCCATCTGCTCACATTGTAACATTACCCGTAGGGTGTCCAACTGCCTCCCTTTCCTCCCAATTTTGCTTCTGTTTCCAGTTGTACCTCCAACTGAAAAGAACTTCAAAAAGAATCAATTCGTACTGCCCTTATAAAGCAAGCCATTTGATTTAAAAAAAAAAAAAGTTAGGAGGAAAATGTAGCAGCATTTGGAAGGGGAAAATGACAAGAAATGACAAAATGCAAAAAAAAAAAAAAAAAACCCTCAGAGAATGGTTCAGTAAAAATTCCTCAAAACAACCATGTCTGAATTAGATCCCTCTGGCAATGAGAATGTCTTGGGTCAGCTCTGACTTGCTCCATCTTCTCCTGGTTCCTCCATCAGAGGTTATGTGGGTCATGAAGAGAAATAGGGTTGTACCCTTACTTTGGAATGCTACTCCCAGCAAAGTTTGACTGGGACTGAGTTTGTTTTCTTTTGGGCGCCAGATAACAACATTTTTATTTGCCTGAGACCTTTAGATTTGGTTTTAATATGGTTTTATTGCTAAATTATGATCTACTTGACTTTTATTGTTGTATAGACGCTGTCATTTTTATTGTTCTCACTGATCTTAGAGAAGCTTCTCTGGGAGACTGGCTGACTGAAGAGGAAAATTAAAATGCCACACATACAAATACAGACACATCCTACGTAGAAAAAAAATATTCCACAGAATGCTTCAGTGACCAATTTCTCTAATCCAAACATTATTCAATATTTAGGGCTATCTATCAAACAACCAAATTTTGACATCATGGAGCAACATAATAATTTTGTTATTATTTGTTACATTTATATCCCACCTTTTCTCCAAGGAACTCAAGGTAGCATGTAAGGTCTTCTTTTCAATTTTATCCTTACCACAACTTTTTGAGCTAGATTAGGCTGAAATATAATGATACCCCCACTGGTGTTAATAGAGTTGGTGTCACCCAGTGCAGTAACTCATTGTGTCACCCCCACTCCCCATTGACCTCCTTTCATATCACACCATACAGAATCTTTAATAATCATTTTTGTATGAACGTTTTTGTATAAATAGTAATTCTCATATGTCACTGAATGTAACGAGGTTCTGGGACAAAAACTTGAGACATCCTGGTGATGTCATTAAGCATTAAGAAGTAAGCACCAACCACAGCTGTTTACAGTTGGTAATTCAAACACAGACACACACTGAATGTATGTTCCTGTTTGTAAATCAAGACAGAAAGCTAAGATGAAGCAGCTGTTCCCAAATCAGGGTGAGATGGGGAGATTATTCCTTCTCACTTATTTAGAGAGCCTTGAACATTAAATATGGTTTACTTGCTTCGAGCCAGAAGGTAGATGAAAAGCAGTGTGGAAGGTAAACCCATGTGCCATAACAGCTAAAAGGGAAAGAGGAAGCTAAGTAAGGAAATACATATAACCCCCTGAAGAGTATTTGCAAGTGGCAACAGCAAATCAATCAAGCTTTGCAGAATGTTGTAAGCTGTTCTAAGCCCTTTCCTCTTGCCTGGAGCTGAAACCACCAAAACTGGAGATTTGTACCCTCATCTCCCTCCTGATTATGACCTACAAAAACTGGAGACTCAGGGCCAGAACCTGTGATCTGGCAGTCTTAGACACCCACAATCCCCTTGCTTTGCTTCCCTGCTCACTGTCATGTCAGACAGATGGAGTGAGGAGAAGAAATCACAGTTTCTGTTTGTAGAACTCTTCCCTTATGGTGGATTTGGAGTCTCAGAAGAGAAGCAAATGGGCAGTAGCAAAAACAACAATGCTTAGAGAACGCCATGGCACCTTGCCAAAAAGCCCCTCAGGCCTGGACAGTTTGCTGAAAGGCCTTCAAAACTAGCTACAGCTTACTTTTCTGTACAGTAATTCTGGGGGTGGTGGATAATGGAAAATCCTGATGCACTGAACCAACATGGCATTAGAGTGATAGCTCGGAAAATACCTAGTGAAAAATTTACAGGATATCCTATAGTGTACAGAGGTCAAAATACTAATGATAACAACCACTTCACTGCAAAGATAGGATAGTTCTATGTTTGCAAATTAATAGAAGTAAGTGGAAGGAAAAAGTACAGTGCTACCAAAGAACTGTATATACAAAACTTTGACACAGTAGTATCCAACTCCAAAGACAAAACAAAGGTTCCATCAGACATAGAACAATGAACAGAGGACACTGGGGACTTGGCTCTAAAAGGGAAAATAACATTTTAAACATAGTGGACAAGCAAAGTATATCTATGCATATGGTACAAATTCCTGGAACTTTTTGATAATTAGCCAAGATATCTGACAGAATATAAACGCTGCTACTCAAAAGTAACCTTTTTTGTTCCACACTTTCCCTCTTGTCTTTTGCTTCTTTTGTATATGACCTGCTTGTCTTCCTGTATGTTTTATAAATATATAAAGGGAATACATAACTCTGGGATATATGAGGAAACTACAGCTTGTCCAAAGGTGTCCTTTTAATGATGTTATTCTCTGTGTGTAATGTTTCTGGCAGATACAGCCATTGAATCCAGGTCAACTATGGAAGAATGCCCTGTAGATAGTACACCTGAGATTTTCTACTTGGGTCTGGGAAGGCAAGGGCAATGTGTCTGTAGCCTCAGGTAAATAACAAAGTGTAGAAGAATAAAGGCTGCCTCTTCTAATATTTGTGTGAATTTGAATTCTTACTTGGAAGACTCCTGCCACTAAACACAACAATGTGTGGTATTGTTCATTTGCTGTAATGTGCAATGGTAGCTCCAGCTGCATGAGAGCTTTAATTGTAAAGACTCTTGAGAGAATACATAACTCTTGGATTAAGTTCACTATTCTAAAAGGTAAGGCAAAGCTTGAATTAACCACAGAACAGGATACTGTGCCATATGTGTAATTTTTAACTAATGTTGACTATTAAATGCATGGCCCTTAGTAATGGCTATTTATTAGAATTTTGGAGCTTGAATGAACATGTAGAGCCTTAAAGCAATGCATTAAAATGGAACTTTTCAAACCTGTCCATTCCCCCCATCCTCTACTGCTCTGTTTAAATCTTGTAGGTTCATACCTGTGGTCTGTCTAATTGAGTCTATCCATCTGGTGTACGGTCTCCCTCTCTTTCTGCTGCCCTTCAGCTTTCCTAGCATTATTGTTTTTTCTAACAAGTCATGTCTTCTCAAGATGTGGCCAAATGACAGCCTTAATTTGATCATCTTGGCTTCAAGGGCAATTTCTGGCTTTATCTGCTCAAGAATCATTTGTCAAGTTGTCATTTGTTTGCCTTTTGGCTGTCCATAGTAACCTCAGCATTCTTCTCCATGACCACATCTCAAAAATGTTGATTTTCCTCTTATCTGCTTTCTTCACTACCCAGCTCTCACATTCGTGGTGATGGGGAATACAATGGCTTAGACGATTCTAACTTTAATGTTCAGCGGTATCAATGGTAGTTGCTAGTAAAGCTATAGAGATATTGTTAATGAAAATGGTGGCAAATTTTAGGGAAGTGTTCTTTTTAAATTATTCAAATCTTAAAAGACTAATTTTTAAAAATTCAACTATGTATCAAGTACCCACCTGAAGTAAATACGGAAAGCTTCTAATAGATAGTTTGACAAAGAAAATTGCAATCAATTTGTACGTGGAGGAAAACAAGCTCAAATACTCCCTCTAGTTGACAACTAGAAGAAAAGAATCCTGAAAGTTTTAGGTGTCTATTCCATTAATATAGTGGTTATACTCCTTTGAGACATTGGTACCCTTAAAAGTTTCTAAATTTTAAAGATGAATAAATCAATCAATTGCATTTATTTGGAGCAGGGAAATTTCTCTCTCAAAATACAGAGCAATAAACATTTAAATGAAACATCTATGGTATCCAGACAGCAGCTATAAAACTTAGGTCATCGTGAAAACAATGTGCATTCCAGATGTTGCTGGATGGCAATCTTCAGCACCTCTGAGCACTGGCTATCCCAGTTGAAGCTGCTGGGATTTGCTATCCAGTAACATTTGTAGGGTTTCAAGATTTTCACCCCATTCAGATAAAAACTTAATCATGGTAATAGAAAATATTGAGAAATGCACCAAAGTGAGAATATTGATGTTACAGGGCAGGAGCTTGTCTACATATAATGGCCAGGTTCTGAAGAAATATGTAACTGAGGAATCACAAACATTTGGAGTCCTTTTCTTTGAGTTGGAAACCATCCTCCTACATGCTACATGTTAATGGGAAAGAAGGGCCCATGCTGGATAGGAAATGATGGGAACTGTAAGTGAAAAAAATAAACCTTCCAATCTTTGACAAGGGCATCAGGTGGATCAGCATTAGCCTTTGGTCTAGTTGCTCTTTTGTTCTTGGCCACTACAGTAGATCCTTATCTGGGAGATCCACCTTTTTCCTGCCTCTCAATATCTCCTACTGTTTTTTTAAAGTTTATTTACAAAGGCATCTCGTGTATTCTAGGGGATGAAGGGGAAATCTCCTGATGATTTTTGGGGAGCCCTTGTTATATTTTAGGATTGGGGATCTTTTTACAAAACTGAGAGTGACTTCTCATCTTTTTACAAAAATGAGAGTGACTTGGAGGGGGAAAGGGGAGGGAGGTTCTCTTGGTCTGAAAATATAGCAAATTTGTCCCTGGTCTTTTTAAAAGTCACCTTTTAGCCTACAACTCCAAAAATACCCTGACCAGGGGATTTTAGAGAGTTATAGGCCAAAAAGCAACTCTCCTAGATTCAGCTCTTGCTATCCCGCCTTTCACCCCTTGTCAGCATGAGCCATCCAGGTTTAGAGCATGCTGGTATTTCTGATATGGACCTCCCCTCTCCATACAAGATCAGATTGCCCTGTCAACCCTTTCAATGAACACTGAAGAGTTACCATATTTACTATACTATTCAGCTATCTTCTCCCAAACATCATGCTTGAAAAGCTCAGGGCTTTGCCCATACAACAGATGTTAAGACATGCTACAACTAATGTTTGAAATGGGATTTCCCTTAGCAACTTCTGAATATCAGCTATCACTGTGTATATGTTTTTAAGCTAATCAAACAAAGCTGCAGCAAAGCACAGTAATGTGTTAGCTGGCAACTTTCCAGTCCAGTTTCCAGCCAAAAGGCCTTTATTGCACAATGCTAAGAGCTAGGTAACCAAGCAGTGTGGATGGAATACAAGCAAGACTATGCTACTGCGATGTCATGACCTACCCTGATGTGATGTGCAGCTGAAACTGCACAAACCTCCTGAATAGTGGGTGGCCACAGCAGAGTGGATCCGTAATGTCAGAAGCAACACCTGCTACTGCGCTATGCATTGTGGTGGTATCAGCTGACATGGCTTTATCACTTTGAAAGAAAGATAATTAATACTGTCATAAACAGTACTACTACTACTACTACTAATACATTTTATTTGTTTCCTGCCTCTTTTCAAGGCTTGAACCAGATGGAATCAGAATAGGAACACACCTGATATTTTAAAACATTTTTAAATGGTTGAAAAATTAATTTCTCAAGGGTTGGGAAACTCTGACAAGGAGTATCCTAGACAGATGAAAATCTCTGCAGTTTAGGACTTTTTCTGTGTGAAAAATACACCTGGTTTGTGTGTGTGTGTGTTTTGCACAGAAAAAATCTTTTTTCTGCACATACATGAGAATTAATGAGAAAATTGTAAAATTATTTGTTCTTGTCTGCAAAAACAAAATTTACACAGCTTTATATTCCTAATTCACCAAGCCTCTTTTCTACTTTTATTTGCTTCTTTAAGCATATTATCTCTATTCAATCCACTCTGATTTGCCATCTACACCATGCAAAAACATCACATAAAAGAATGGCCAACAATGAGTGCAGATTTATGGAAAATTGATGGCACTTGCCATAGAATTTGCATATACCCTGGATATATAGAGATGCACATTTCAGAAATAATTATATCAATTAAGTAGAAATGCAGTCCACCTCTCCATGGTGGGCATGTATGCACATTTCCAACATTGTTGCATACAATCATATTAAACGTGGAGTCTTTACAAATGCATAATAAAATCAGAGCAATAAATCAGGAAGAAAGAAGGAAGGCACTGAGGTATTGTAATGTATTTTGTATTGTAATGTACTGTATCATCATTATTGGTGATTCAGTTTCAGAGTATCAATGGATTTATTCAGACTTGGAGTGACGAGATCTGGAATCAAATTTCTATTTAACCATGAAGTCCACTGGGTAAAATCTTAGCCTAATCTATCTGAGTTCTGAAGATGAAATGGTATGCGCTATAAGTACCTTATCCTGACCTTCCTAGAGGAAGAAAATGCAATATAAATCTCTATTTTTGAGGTCAGTCTCTGGAGCTCCGTCTCTGAGAGAAGAAAGTATGCATGTGTCTGACAGCTATCTTTAAATATCTAAAGTAGAGTTGTGTAAACGATGGAGTAAGCTTGTTTTCTGCTTCTCCAGAGAATAGAACATGAACCAATGGTTAACATTACAGGAAGATATTTCATCTAAACATTAGAAAGAATATCTTTCCTGTAAGAGCTATTCAACAGTGGAATGGACTGCCTCCGGTAGAGAGGTGGGCTCTGCATATTTGGAGGTTTTTAAACAGAGGTTGAATGAGCATCTTTCAGGAGTGATTTGCTTGTGTATTCCTGCACAACAGACAGGGTAGGACTAGATCATTCTTGAGGTCCTTTCCAACTTTAAGATTCTATGATTCTATGAAATGTGGATGACTTAACATAGCTCCTTCAGTACAGGCCACAAAAGTCTTGTTTTATTATTAAATGATTAATTAATATGGTAAACAAAGCTGTGATTGCATGTTTTCTGCTACAACAGGATTAGGAAACAGTTGCATTTCACTGTTCAGTCCCTGGCATCTACAGTTAGGGTTGAGAATGACTGCTGCTTTACACCCCAATCCATGCAGATATTGCTGAACTAGATGAACCAGTGATTTAATTCCATAAAAGGCAAGATTCTTGTGTTCCTGACTTCAAATATCTGAACTGCTGTCAAACAGCCAACAGAGCAAACATGTTTTCTATTGTGGTTTTGTGGATTTTGCTGTACAGGTATTTTGTTTTAATCTCTATGAGCTGCTTTGGGTTATTGAGAGAAAGGCAGGATACACATAAAATATAACAAACTAAAATAAAATAATCCCAACCAATGGATTTTAATTACAAAGTAAAGGATTTTCAACTATGGTCCAAGCAACTTCACTGTGGAACAGATAGGCCTTTATTTCTTTATTACTTCCTCTATTTATCCAATACTTCCATTGCTTCCCTATCCAACAAGATGCCCAAAACAATGCACAACCAAATTTTAAACTATTCCGTAAAAAACAGATTTCAAAAAAATTACAAAAGGAAGTACAAAAGGAATGGATTAGTAGGCTACGAGAAATAAGGAGGCTAGATATATTAACAGCCATATTGAGAGATAACTCTGTGGATAAGATAAAGGAAAAATGGAAATGTGTGGGTCTTTTTTGTAATATTAGTGATGGAATAACATAAAAGATAATTAGGTTTGATATCAAAGGTTTAAATTCAATGGCCAGGATTAAAAGAACATAGTTCGAATTTGTTTTATAGGGTATCCTAGGTGGTCTTGGAAGTGCTTAAATAGGGGATATTGTAATTTTTATGGTGAATATTTTGTTTACTTGTAGGTTTTTATGGTATTGTATGTGATTGTATTGTTATATAAAGGAGCATTTGTTTACTTGTGTATTTGTTTGGATGTGTATATAATTGCTATATTAATTTAAAATTTTTTAAAAAAATTACAAAGCTAACAATCTTTAAAATATACCAGGAATGGAGAAGAGGTAGACTTTCTGCACTGGCATGGCCCTAACCTAGATGATCTCTGAAGAAAGTTCTCTCACTTTATAATTCTCTTTTCCATCTAGTGAACAGTGAGGAAAAGAAATATTAAGTGTCATTGTAGCAATTGCTTTTAACCAACAGCAGAGAGCGCTCCCTCCTTAAAAATCATACTTATCAAACCTATCTGCTCAAATTCTTGAATAAGGATAGTATTTAAAATCTATGCAGGTGAGCTATAAAACCAAAAATTTCATTGTTGTTATCCCAAATATTTCTCAAATTTAAAAAGTTTTTATAGACACAGATACCATTTGTGTTCTGATGTGTGCGTGAAACTGATGGGTTCCATGGGAGTAAGCAAAGACATCAACAATTGTTGTTGTTAACTGTTGACAAGCCAACTTTGAGCTTTGGCAACCCTGTGAATGAGAAACCACCAAGTTACCCTGCCATCAACACCCTTACTTATGCATCACCATCCCACTCCCAAGTCAAGATGTACAGTCCCCAAAGCAAGAAACATTAGTTTGGCACCCAGAGCAGAAAATAACACAGCCTCCTCTCCCTAGAAGTAAAACATAATAACATAATAGTAATTAAATTACTAACAAGTACACTATCTGTTTGTGACACCCCAAATCTACAGTCTATGGTGGCTGCTGCAGTCTGCCCAAAGGCAGGGCTGACCTTGGACGGGAGGACAAAAGTACAGTAGTCCTACTCATGTGGCCGGTGAAGGCACAAATGTTGTGCATCCCTGGATAGACCATAATGGTAATTGTGTTGATATAAGATTCTAACAGATGAACACTCTGTTTCCAGCACTGCCCAGCCAAGCACTTGTGGAGGTTTGTTTACTAGCAAGGTGTAACAGAGACAGATATCTCCATCACTTAACTTACAAAACCCCATGAATTTCACAGGGTTTTCTTAGACAAGGAATACTCAGAGGTGGTTTTGCCATTTCCTGCCTCAAATATAGCCTACAGTACATGATATTCTTTGGTATTCTCCCAACCAAGTACTAACCAGGACTGAATATGTACTGGATCAAAATGAAATGGGTATTGCTGAGGTTATAACTTGGAAAGAGGAGATTCTATATGTGGCTTTATTTATGAGCCAGTCATTTATATCCTGCTTTAAAAAGCAGGATTCTGGAGAGCCTCAGGACTTGATCCAAAAAGTATCTTTCCAAACCTCTGATTTGTGAACAGATAGATAAGATGGGAAGAAAGAGGCAGTGCCTTCCTTCTGCCACCCTCATAATTTCAGATGCTTGTCCAAAGTTATGGATACAGTCTATTTGTAGATAAGCTCTGGAGTAAATTCTGCATTAACCAGGGATGTAAAACTTCATTTACTTTGTTCTCATGTGAGAGAACCCCCCCACATGCATACACCTTTTTTTTGGGGGGGGGGAACTGTGATCTCCTCATATACTTTTTTTTTTGCTGAGGATGAGAGAATTTGAGAATATTCTTTACAGCCTTGATATGGGTGATATGAGAGGCTGCAAAATGCACACATTGTACAAAGGCAGACTCAGTTTGGTGCTTCTAATGAGCATATGAAAGTCAGATCTGGCAGACACAATCCTATTCGCTCTTTCATGTATTCATATCCAATCCACTGGGATGTTGTGTGAATACAGTTCCTGGGGATGATCAGAATGGAGGCAATGTGTGAGTAGATAGGCTGCAATGAGCTATTTCTCAGTCCAAATGTACATGCTGCATTGAAAAACAACCTTCATTTATGCCACAATGATAAAACACAAGCTAATATACACATGTTGTGTTAATCTTCTTACCAGACACTACAAACTCCTCAATGTATTTTTAATGACTTGTATGAATGTATAAGAAAAGGAAAAGGAAAAGGAGAGAGAAATGTCTCCAATCAGCATTAAGCCTTCCCTGTTAAGCACTGAGACATAATTAAGGGAAATCTTTCTGTGAAAAGGTCACATCAATTTTCAAAATATATCATATCCCCCCCCCCCACCCTCCCAGAGCTGCATAGTTAGCAGTGCGGCTGTCTGGCTGGGTAACTCAAACTTCCACCCACTCATGTTTCGGTTTTCCTGATCTTCTCCTCATTTGAGGATTACATAGTTATTATATGTATTAGTCTGTTTGCAGAATGAGGTAATAATGGAATGAAGTAATGGTGCATTTGAGAAAATAGATTTAAGTCAAAGAGAGCTTATACTACCAACTTCTTTCTATCTCTCTATTACCAGATATACTCAACTATAAGTCAACCTCATGTATAAGTTGAGGGCAAATTTTGGGGCCAAAATTATGGATTTTGATATGACTCTTGGAAAAATTGGGGTTAAAAGTTAGGGGCATGTAATGAAGAATGTAAATGACAAAACAAAGGAAACAATGCCAGCAAACTTACAAAATTCCAGCAGCAATAAGTAGTTGTGCTCATACTAAAGACTGGATGGATGAGAGAGTAGAAGTGGGGTCAATGAGCCCAGGGCAGATTAAACTCTTGCCTTTCACCATGGGATGGTTTAATGTATATGATTTAAAGTGCAGTATTTACATTGACCCATGGATAAGTTGACTCAGGTTTTTTGGGTCAATTTTGAAACCTAAATTTCTAGACTTATACATGAATATATACAGTAGTCTCAAAGATGCTCTTTGAGTGATGGTGGAATGGTAGTTTGTCTACAGAAAGAGAGTAACCAACATTCCCTGTGAGACAAAAGTCATTCTCAAGCAATTCAACCAAGCATGGTTGCAAATTAATTCAACAAGGTGAAGCTAAAAAGAAATGGAGGCTTTGGGCAAAGGACTGTTAGCACAGGCAGAAATCCCCAGGTTTAATCCTCAGCTTCTCCAGGTAAGCCTGGCAATTAATGCTGGATGAAACCCTGGGCTAGCTGGACAAGCTGTCTTTCTCAGTTTAAGGCATTTTCCTATGTTCAAATGATCTACTTACTGCAGGAGTGGCCAACTAGACCATGTTTGGGGCTTCTGTGCCACAATAACTTACTCCAGCTACCTAGTGGTAGTATTAGAAGTCATTTCTGATTTGGTTTGAACTTTTTTTTCTTGGTTTGGCTCTTTAATTTTGAGTGAGTTTAGGGGGTAAAGAACAAATGCCACATTTTTGTATATTTTTGTGGCTGTTCGGCAGATTTCTTTGTGATTTTCACCCCTTTTTCCTGTCTCAGTATACAATACATGTAATCCAATCCAGGGCATGCATGTGAAACATGGACAGGCAAGCTGGTGCTCCTCTGGTGCTTTGAACTACTAATTTCCTTCAGTCTCAGAAAGCATGGCCAGCAATCACAGATTATGAGAATTTAGTTCAAAACATTTGGGTGGAACCTGCCTATGTCAGGAGAAAACGTTTTGAAGGATTTCAAATCCAAAGTGGGGGCGGAGAGAGTAAGTAACAGTTGCCCAACTTACAAAAAGGAAGGGGAGAGAGGATTCTCCATAAAATTAACAACAGCAAAACAGTATCCAAGAATGATACTGTTTGAGTGTTATAGATCCCAAATCACATCAGGATGATGGATAAATGGACATGCAAGCATTTTTATAGTCCCAACGCAGATCAGTGAGGTTCACTGCAAGTGGGTATTCAACCCACTAAGGCCTTGGCTTAGAAAGATGCCAGTTTCAGTCCCTCAGTCATTGGATTTCCAGACTTGAGAGTGGAGCAAATAGTTAGTTAATTAATATGTTATTACTGTATTTTTAGAGTTAAGGATGGGAAGAAGTGCTTGCTGGGATTTTCTGCTAGCCATACCAAAATAAATTGTCTGGCTCTGAATACTATGTACTTTGAGTTGACTGTGTGGTTAGGAGCACCACTTGCTGCTCTACCTCTAGCAGTAAATTACAGACCCACTGAATTCATCAAGGTTCCGCTCATACAATGAGTGAACTCTAGTCGAGATTAGCAATTGGTTCAGGGCACTGAGTATAATATCTAGCTAGTTAATTGTGCCTCACTGAAATGAGTGGTCATGAGCTAGTTGCAAATGATTTGTTCCATTAATTTCAAGGAGGCACAGAATACAATCCTACGCTGGTTCTATTATAAGCAGTAACTTCTATTAGAATCAATAAGACTTACATCCCAGTAGGACTATTGAGAGCTGCAGTCTAAAAGTACAATTCTGTGCCTATCTACTCAGAAATAAACCCCCATTGAGCACACCTGAATTTACTCCCAAATCAGTGACAATTAAAATACTCTTCATTCCAATGAAATAGAATGAAATAGAAATGTGTTCCAATGTGTTCCAATGAAACAGAAATGTGATCCAGCCACATGTGATTTGTGGGAGTTTGGGCTTTTTGCAAGGGGGCTTCTGAAAAACTCCTTAAATTCAGAGGGAAAAGCCCTTGCAGTTTTTACTGGAGAATCCACTGAAATTTGCAGAAATGTGTATTATCTCACACATGGTGTCTACCTGCTTTAAATGCATTTGCCTGGTTGGAAAATATAAATTCATGATTCCATTCTAAATGGTATTGGGGTTTTTTTTTGGGGGGGGGGGATCTTAGAATTCAGTTGGCCTTCCATATCTATGGATTCTTTATCCACAGATTCAACCATCTATGGCCTGAAAATATTCAAAAAATATATAAATTTCAAAAAGCAAACCTTGATTTTTGCCATTTATACAAGGGGCATCATTTTACCATGTCATTGAGTATTATGGGACTTGAACTTCCATGGATTTTTGGTATCCACAAGGAGTCCTGGAACCAAATCCCAGCAGATACCAAACCCCAACAGATACCACTGTACTAAATGGGAGAAAAGAATGAATATTAAAAGTGGCCAGTATAGCTTCTCAGGGAGACATTCGCCATTTTCTTGCATTTGGGAACATTATGTAACCCACTTCCCCTTCCCAAAGCCCCATAATGAAGTAAAATGACCAGTAGCACCCCCAATAATGGACCTTGGGGAGACAAAATTAAAAAACTCAACTCTCAAAGGGTCAGCAGCATCTCTTGGGGTTACAAAAATGGCCTTAAGACTATATATGGAAGAGAGTATCCTGAAGGCCAGTATCTTTCTGATTCTTTATATACTTATGTTAAATCTCAAACACAAATAAAATACATCCAATATTTTTCTCAAAATGAAGTAACAACATAAAACAAACAAGTTACTTAATTATCTAATGCAGGGAAGAACAAGTTCAACTGAAATTTATCCCACTGATACTTTGAAAAATTATATAGGCAGGGAAGATGACATGTTTAATCTCAGAAGCAAGGGAATCAATACTTAACTAGAGAATATATGATCATTTAAAAAACTGGAAGAAGGCAGTTGAGACCATTTTTGATAGGCAGAGCTTAATTTCTGGAAATCTCTATAAATCTTCAAGTAATGCCCTGATTATGAGTTTTGGAAATGTTAATAAGATTCTAACCATGACTAGCAGAATCCAACTTGCTTAGATTCTAGAAGTCCTACCAGTCTATAAAAACACATCTTCTCAGGCTTAGAGGAAAGATCTGAAAAAATCGTGAAAAATTCCAAGATGTTCAGACAGCTGCATTTATGAGCCACATGAACTATAGAGCACAAATCTATGGATCTGACAATCCATCCATGGCTTGAAAATATTTTTAACTATATATGAATTCCCAAAGGCATTGATTTTGGCATTTTATATAAGGGACTGCATTTTACAATACCATTGTATTTCATGGGACTTGAGCATCCATCGATTTTGGTATCTCCAAAATGGTCAGCAGATACCAAGCACCCACTGTAGCTTCAGTGCAAGATATATATATATTTAGATCCCTGAAGAAAAAGTTGGAATGAGACAGCATGTTGAGTTGGAGAATCTCTTAAAGTTTTCACTGAGGATTCTTTAGACAGAATATTTTACAATCACTTCATACAATATGCTTTAGTTTGGAAATACAAGCAGTCTCAATTATCCATGGATATGTGGGAAAACTGCAGCCATAACCAGAGGCGTTGCTTCTGGCTATATCCATGATCAACCACTAAACACACTGGGATTGTCTGTTGTGCCTCAGGACAGCTGTGATTTCTTGTAGCCAGACATAAAAATATCTTCTGCGCTCTATCCTTTTAGTAGTCACACATATTCATCCTTTTTACTGTAATTCAGACTACTTATTCTGATCTTCACTTTCATTATAAACAATACCATGGCATCCATAACCAAGTTAAGAAATATATTCTCTTTTTTTTTTAAAAAAAAAAAAAAGCCACCTCTTTTAAAGACCATAGCTCAGTAGTGCTCTATCAAATGCACATTAAAACACGTTGTTTTTCAAGGAGTCTGGTTTTGCATGCTAAGAAGCAACATTGGCCCTTGTTAATTAAAGAGAACTAATCCTTGGCAATCAAAACATGTTCACTTCATATTCAGCCTGCTTGAGATATTCCAGATAATGATCTCTACCCCTCCCTCTTTTTTTATAAAGTGGGGAAAAACTGCAAATAACCACTTGAAACTGCAAAATATATAATGATCTTCTCACTCAAGGGGGGGGGGGGGGCAGTGAGCTTCTAGGAAAAGTGGCTGTGCTATCCAGACTTTAGGGATATTTATGCGAAAAAGAAGCAAGTGATTTAATCTTCCCTTACCACAACAATCTGCAAGTACAATGGGCCCTTGCTATCCACTGGGGTTTAGGGTTTGAGGAACACCCCCTCCCCTGTGGAAAACAAAATCTGTGGATGCTCAGGTTCCATTAAACACAATGGCGCAGTAAAATGGTATCCTTTCTATAAAATGGAAAATCAAGGTTTGCTATTTAGAATCCAGACAAAATGGAGGTACTTAGGATAGGGGCTCCTAAACCAGGTATTGGGCTGTAACCTCTGGTCCTAGAGGGGTTCACGCTTCCCTCGAAGGACTGTGTTCACAGTTTGGGGGTGCTTCTTGACTCGTCGCTTCACATGAGGAATCAGGTGAATGTGACAGTCAAGAGTGTCTGTTATCATCTGCGGCTGATACGCCAACTGCGCTCTTTCCTGGGACAGGGAGACCTCGAAACCATAGTACATACACTGGTAACTTCACGACTTGACTTTTGTAATGCGCTCTACATGGGGCTACCCTCGTGCCTAGTCCGGAAACTTCAACTGGTACAGAATATGGCAGCCAGAGTGATTACAGGAAAAATTAAGAGCAACCATATTACAAAAATACTGAAATCGCTCCACTGGCTGCCTATTAGTTTCTGGGCAAAGTACAAGGTGTTGGTGATCACCTTTAAAGCCCTGCATGTCTTAGGCCCAACATATCTAAGGAATCACCTACTTCCATATAATCCGCCCGTACACTCAGATCCTCTGGGAGGAATTAATTATAACCAGTGAGAACTAGATTAGTTGTGACCTCCCAGAGGACATTTTCTGAGGTTGCTCCCACTCTATGGAATGACCTGCTGGATGTGATCCGTCTAATATCCAACTTAGCTTCAAGAAAGCTGTTAAGACAGATCTCTTCTGGCAGGCCTTCCCAGAACAGCCCCCGGGCACATAAAAAAGAACCCCATACTACTTATATTGGTGTAACTCTGGTTACAATAATTCTGCCCACCATTAATTGTTAATAATTTTATTGTGTTTTTTAACCAATGTTTAGATTTTAATTGTACTACTATTTAATTCTGTTTTTTGGGGGGAGGGAGGGTAATATGGATATGTTTGTATGTTTATTTTATCTTTGTAAGCCGCTTTAATTGTTCCCACAAAAAGCAGGGTATAAATTAAAGTTTTATTATTTATTAATTAGAATTTATACTTTTTGGGAATATTTTCAAGCTGTGGATGCTTGAATCAATGGATAGGGAGGGCTAACTGTCAGATGTTTGTATCGCCACATGTTTTCTAGGTAAGAAAACCATGGCTCACCTACCTCGCTTCCTGAGGTCCAAATAAGGAAGGGACATAGGAGATCAATAATTGAATCACACTGTACCATTATACCATATTGATACTGCTTTAACTGTGATGTTTGCACCCTGTGGAATCTTGCAGTGTGTAGTATGGGGAATGCTAAATTTCCCCCAAGTGAAAATCCCAGGATTCCATAGGATGTTGCCATCGCAGTAATAGCAGAATCACAGTACCACAATCATAGTGTCATGTGAGAGAGATCTAGAAGTGCTTTTCTTTCATTAAGATCAGAATAGATTAAAAGGTTTAAAAGCTATGAAAGTTAAAATATGCAGTTTCTCTTACTTAAATCCTCCTTTCAAAGTTGCCATTAACCATGGAGGTGAAGTGAAGAAATAAATATAACATATTTACCCTTGGGGAGGGCACCTCAGATAACTGGGAGACAGGGGAATGAGAATGGTGAAAAGATGTAGAGGGGAAAGGTTAGCTCCCTTATATCCAGTACTAACTGATCCAAGTCATTCTCTTTTCAACTGCTTCTTGTTAACCAAAGGAAAAGATACAGGGAGATGCAAACACATCTCTGGTATCATACCTAGTGTGGTCATAAGTCCATGATGAGTGCTATAGGGAGATTTTCTTTTCCACCAGAAATTTAACATTAGAGTGTTAAGGAAAACTATACTGACCAGGGGTTCTTCTGCACTACACAATCATAGCACTATGATTCCACTTTTAATTATCATGGCTCCATGCTGTAGAATCCTAGGATTTTCAATGTTAGAATTCTCAGCCAGAGAGCAAAGGTACCTCACCAAACTACAAGCTCCAAGATTCGGCTGGATGTTGCTGTCACAATGAAAGTGAATACAGTGCTATAATTGTGTAGTGTGAATGTTTCTGCTGAATGTATAAAAAGGTTCTGAGAGTCAGCAAGATAACTTGGCATGTGCTGCTTAGCATCATCTGTGTGAAAGCTTCCCTTGGATGACAGAAATATAGCCATGTACTGATCAAATAATATAAAATTACCAGCCAAATGTTTCTCCCCACTTATTTAAATGGATCTAACTCTCTAATTGCTGCATTTATCAGAAAAGAACCAACAAAACAAATCTCTGAAGCAAAGGCAATACCTCAAAACAGGCCTTCCTTCTGAATGCAATAAATACTTATCTCCTTTAAACAATAGCGTAAAGGTTAAATTTTGAAATGCAGATACTCATTATAATGAGAGAGATGTCAACAACTTCAGGTCCCTGACTTTATCCATGGCTCCATCTGCACTGAAGAAATAATGCAATGTGACACGGCTTTAACTGCCATGACTCAATGCTGTGGAAACCTGGGATTTGTAGTTTGTTGTGGCACCAGAGCTCTCTAACAGAGAAGGCTAAATATCTCACAAAATTAAAATCCCAGGTTTCCATAGCATTGAGCCATGGCAGCTAAGCTGTGTCAAACTGCATTCTTTCTGCAGTGCAGATGCAGCTCATATCAACAAACCCGTACTAACCATTTTGATTTCCATAAGGAAAAGGTCTTTTGTGTAACTACGGTAATGCCCATTCAAGGCCAAGCCACCCCCGTCCCAGTATTTTGCATTACAAAATAATAAAACCATTTACAGCAATGTATATGCTGCTGCTGCTGCTGCAAATATCTGT
This sequence comes from Urosaurus nigricauda, assembly GCA_034509955.1. Taxonomy (NCBI): domain Eukaryota; kingdom Metazoa; phylum Chordata; class Lepidosauria; order Squamata; family Phrynosomatidae; genus Urosaurus; species Urosaurus nigricauda. The sequence continues at coordinate 34,987,349 of JAOEGL010000002.1, forward strand.
CTCCTAAGCACAGCTATTGTACAGATTGCACATAGTGAACAAGAAGGTCACAGGAAGGTGAAAGAGGCCATTATCCTTGCTCATCTGAAAATCCTGGCACTTCAGACATGGCAGCCTTGGCTCCACTATAACACTACTTTTCAGGTGTAGGTTCATTTCCTTGTAACCGTTTCTCAGGAAGCTGTGTCTTTCCCCCTCTGAACTGGCCTCTCACAATACTGGCAAGATTGGGTATTTCTCAGTTTGCATGTCCTCCCGGATTCAGACTAGCCCTCCCTTCACCAAGTGCCTGTTTCTGAGGCCATCCCATACACACACACACACACTTTTAAGCCAGCACGGTCTTCTTGTTATGCCAAACATGAGTCATTTCTGGAAAAATGAAAACAAAAACACAACCTTCCCTCAGTAATTTCTGCCTAGGGATTTTAAAATACAGCAACAACTACCACGTCAGAATCAGAGCTGTATTGATAGGATGGTACAGCTAGAAAGGAGGGAAGAATGTGGCAGATTATATGGGTAACGTTGGGAGAAAACAAGGAAAGCTGGATGTAAATGAACATGGAGTGGAAGAAAGTGAACTCCTTCCATTATCTCTCCCTCGCCGCCGCTGCCGCCTTTTCTTCTTTTTACTGAGAAGCATTGCTATAGATAAGGTCTCTGGAACTAGGTCACTAGGGTATAACTAGAACAGTCTGTTTGCATCCAAGCCAAAGCAAAAGAACGATCTGCTTTGTCTGCATGCTTGTAAAGCTTTTCCAATACATTTTACAGCTGGCCTGAAGGTATACCTCACCCATCATTTTGCTCGTGATTTAATGGCCTTGCAGACAAATGCATCGAGATTACTATCAGAGGGTATGCCTCAGACAAAATGTGAACTTGCACATTCTCTAGCTGGGATACTTAAACCCAGACAACTGCTTTATTACAAGCGCTGTGCTGAAATGAAAGAAGAGTGAGCATTCAGGGTATTTTTCAGAGCTGGAAGCAAGCTCAAGCAAAGTAAGCTAATTTTTTATTTATTTTATTTATTTACCCGATTTATATCCTACCTTTCTCCCAAAATGGGATCCAAGGGTGCTAAACTACAGCTTTGATCTTGACATCATGAAGGGCCTATAAATTTTAAAAATACAGCATTTCAGATTTTGCATAAGCATTAAGTATAATACACTTTTGTAGGGTACTGCTATCAGGTCTCTTATGCTTGACATAATTGATGCTCTTGCCTTCTTATTCTGCTCTTGCTCTTTGTCCATTTAACTCAGTACTGTCTACATCCATCTGGCAATACCTCTCCAAGCAGGGATCTTTTTCCATCAAGTTACAATTTTTGGCAGCTGGAGATAACAGTGACTGAATCTGAGACTTTCAACATGCCAAGCTGGTTTGAATCCCATTTTTGGCAGAAAGGTGAAATAAAAATCCAATAAATAATTAAATAGACCCATATGACTTTCTACTGAGCTGCAAAACTGTTTGGAGGAATGCAGGCTATAAGGAGGAAACAATATTTCATCACTCCCAAAATAACCACTTTGACAACGGCCAATCCAAAATAACTTGCTGTCAGAGCAAAGCACCAAACAGTACCCTGGAAATGCATAGTATTCAGATTATATTGGCACATAAAGAAGAAAATCCCACAAGTCCCTTGCTCCATCTCTAACAATATAATCACTAACAATCTGATGTCTTTTCATGACATCTGAATCTGCACAGTTGAATGTTAGGCTTACATTCTGAGGACTGCATTCCTTCACATTCAGATGTACATCCCATGGAAACTAATACATGTAAGAAAAATAAAAGTGTCCATTAGGATGTGCATCTTAATGTAGACTTTCTTCCTATGTCCTGGGTTCTAAATCAGGAGAACATCTGTGGAGAGAGTGGGCTTTTCCAGCTCACATGGAAACTGGAGAAAACAGTGACGGAACGGCACAGAACTAGCAAGTTATTATTTTATTATTATTTTATTTAGTTATATCCTACCTTCCTCCTGGTACAGGGATTCAAGGTGGCTTTATTCATTCCTGTTCTCTTTCCCTGTGTGTAGAGGCCACATGCTTAAACAATGCCAGCAGTTGATTTTGACTGGGTGGACTACATGGACCTTGGAACAATACTTTATTGAGCTGGAACTCACAGAGTCTCATAATTATAGTCTAAAAAAGCAACTTTCCTAAATTCTGCTTTTCCTGGCTATCAGGGAGAAAGTTCCAACACATTACTACCCGTTGATGCGGTGATGGCTGTTACAGAGATGTGTTGACTGACAGATTGTCAAGTTTTATACAGAACAAAAATCATATTGATTTTTCTTCTTCCAAAACAGCACAGAAACCAACACTTCTTAAATGTTCTTGCTTTCTGCCTCTTTTCTTTTACTCTAAAATAGTTAGGACACAATGGGATATGCAAATATATAATGTTCTCCATCCTGTATATGCTTGGTCTTGTCTGTCTCCCAGATAGTGATGACTGACAGTTCTGATGTCAGCAGGATGGACAATTTGCTCCAGGTTTTAAACCAGAATTTAAAGCAACTTTCCAGGGTCCTGAACCCTCTCTCCGAAACATGTTCAGCAAAGACCTCTACACTTCAAATTATGAACAGATACACAATGAACAGTTCCATTGCTCCTGTGTGTGGTACATGGTGTCTCTTACAAAGTAAGCTGATGGAACATAACCTTTCAAAAGGGTAGGTAGCCACATTAGTTTGTATTGCAACAAAACAAAAATGGTAACTTGTGATCCCTTAGAAACTAATGAATTTAGTATGGTAATAATATCATAATACTTCTTTGGGGGCAAAGACTAGAATCTGTTTCACTGGATGCATATTCTTATCCTTAGTTGCCAAGTATCTTTGCATGCAAGTGTCTGTCCATCTCTGTATAGGGACGGGAGATATTTTGTTTTGTCTTCATTTTTAAATGAATTAACCTAATTTGCAAGTCTTAAAACTAATATGCAGAACAGAAAACAGTTAATTTTCAGACTACATATTTTTTTTCCAAATTTTCAGCCAGGATTTCCAGACTGTTTTCCTTGACCTTAGATTTCAGGATCCCTAATGACCTGCACTACAAACTGCTAGGCATAATATCACACTTAATCCTAAATTTAATACAATTTTGCCCCTGGTTGTATGCAATGAGTTCATTTAAAAAAAAACAGCAAACAAACAAACAAGCTAGTATGGGGACAACAGAGTTGAAAACACCTTCCTTTAAATTTCTTTTAACCTTTTATCTTTAATGTATATATCCCATATCCTCTGTGAGTGAGCCAGTACATAAAATGATGTATAATTATATTTTAAAAATCACAAAATCAAACACGCAAAACACAGTTTAAAATAGTATTTATGAAGTAAGGCCTAATTAAAGCATGCATGCACACATGTTCACACATCAGGACCAGCAGAAGTAAAACCAGCTGCAACAGTGATTAGCCAGTCCTAGTCGTTAGCTTTCTAAAAAGCAAGGTTTTGGATTAACCATTACAAAGCCAGCACAAGAGTGGACAGTTGTATTTCCTACAAGCATTAGTGTGTTTCCCAGTTTAGGTACCTGCATTGGAAAGGATGGCTCTGGGTCTTTGCAGCCAGCATTTCTATGAGAGATGAGAGACCATACAGAATCAAGCCAGGCAGATGGTACTGGTGGACTAAAAACATTTAATTTTTTGAAACCTTTTTTCAACTTTGAGATGGACTATAATACTTCCTTTATAAAAGTAAAGAAGAGCAAGCCACTGTTTCTCTGTTTTAGTTTCCAAGTCTTTTAAAATAAAAGTGGCAGTAACTGAAACTAAAAACAATTATTTCCATGTATGATTTTCTTTGTCCTGTGAGGTTTATTTCATTGAAATAACAGGCTGAGCACCAAAGTGTTGTACAACAAATGACAGAGATGTGTGTGTGTGTGTGTCCTGGGCTCAAGATATTTTGTTTCTGGAGGTGAAGGGCAAAACATAAACAAGTTAGGAGTTGATAGTTGAAGTTTACTTCACTACTGTCTTCCTTTAGACTGTCTCTAAACCTCTCTAAGTTAAGTTGGTAGGAGATACAGAACAGGCTGAGCATACAGATCTACCTGATGACACTTTGCCATCATTCTCTACCCACTAGGATCAACTGCCGGAAGTGGCCAACTCATCTTGCCTAATAGTAGGCCCAGCCCTGACAACTCCAATATTTCCTGAGTGATAGACCATTCCCCAAAACATATTTTACTAGAGCTTAGAGATACCATTTGGAGAATTCCCAGGATCCCTCAGCTAATGGTTCTGCGATTTGTAGTACAAAAAAGTAAAATCTCTAAACCCTGTGACTGGAATTATTGGTGTCTTTGGGATCAAAAGAAATACACATTATAACAGGAGTTATTGCATCCTGTATGTATATGTGCCTTCAAGTCACTTGTCGACTTATGGCAACCCCATGAATTTCTTAGGGCTTTCTTAAACAAGGAATACTCAGAGGTGGTTTTGCCAATTCCTTACTCTGAAATAGAGGCAACAGCATCTAGCATTTGTTGGTGGCCTTGCATCCCAGTATTAATCAGGGCTGGCCCTGCTTAGCTTTCAAGATCAGCCAGAATCTGGTGCCTTTAGCGTATTTTGGTCTCCTTTGTTTAAGGAGCATCATTTTCTTTTAACTAGTAAGTTACTGATGTTGTTGGAAGTGGCCTATAACCCCTTGGAGAAAGGACAGGCCATGCAACCAGGATCAATTATTTCCAAAACCAACAGTTTCCACTTAGAACTGTTCCTTTCCTCCAACCTTTACCACTCACTCTCCTTTTCAGTTATTTAAAATGTTTCTCTTTTACCAGCTGTATTGAAACTCACAGGGTTCCTTGTGGGTTTTGCAGTCCAAACCAGGCACAACATGATTAATGAAATTAGCATTATGGGAATGACTTTCTGAAAGTAAATTACAACATTTACAAGTGTAAGGAGCATGATCCCAGCTGGCACCCTGACATATATATGTGTGAGGGTGGCCCATCTGCCTCCTACCATCATGTTAATCCAGAACATGACCCCTGTGCCTGTTGTTTGCACTCCAGATGAGAACCTGAATAGACACCAGCACCTCTCTATTCCCCATGAGGGTCTCAACCACCTCACCTTATTCAGTCATGGATATCTATAGCCTTCCAAATGTTGCTGGAGTCCAGCTCCCATCAGGTCCAGCCAGCATGGTCAGTTGTGAGGGATGAGCAGAACTGTAGTTCAATGGTATCTGAAGTGCTGCTATTTCCCTACCCCAGGTATAGTGGAAGGGGAAAATTGTAGTGACTTGCAGTATAAAGATAAGCAAGGGACTGTGGGTTACAGTGACATTCCCAAGTTATACTAACCTTTATTCTGATATGACATATCAGACTATATTTGTTCTTTTCCTGCACAAATTTCACAGCCAGTAACTCAAAGTCATACTTCTCATCCCTTGCATGCCCTTGAACTTCAATGGCACAAGGATTTTAGAAACTGATGGCTGTGTGCACAGTGAGGCTGGGTTTTATGCTACCATTTCAAGCCACCAGACAAATTTTTGTCAGCACGTCTCTGGTACTTCCTTTTTATATGAAACAGATGTTATTATTTAAAAAACCAGAAATTACCCTTAGGAATTAATCACTTTATCTTTACAATGAAATCCAGTAGCAGCAAGTTTTTCAATTCCTTCTCTTAAAGATGGGGTGGGAGAAAGCACGGAGGGGGAAAAAAGGGCAGCCTTTTGCACAGATGTTGTTTTGAAATCACTCCAGACCTTTATAATGGAGTTTACTGATGCGTTTGGACAATCAGATCTTTGCTACTAGTTAAGCAGAGGTAAATGTCAAGAAGAGGTTATTCTAGAGAAATAATAAAAGGCTGGATTTCACATAATGTGGTAAAATGAATCTATGTCGTACTTTACACTATTGATGAGAGGCAGGCATTAGATTCTAGAAAAGTCACTTCAGACTACAGTTCCCATAATATCCCTAGTCATTCTGTCGAAAGATTGTGGGAGCTATAGCCCCCAAAAGTAACTTTTTGAAGCTCAGACCATTAATGTCTCTATCAGAGTACATTCTCCACCAGAGTTTTCTAACTTTAGTTCTCTAGCCATCACAGCTCTCATTGTCCTCAGCCAGTATTGAGGAACTGAACCAGGGAGCCGCTATATGCAAAACAAATATCCTACCACTGAACTATAAATCTCCCCACTTCAAAAAGTACAACTCTCTCTCTCTCTCTCTCCCACACACACACATACCTCCTAAGCAATATGCAGTAACAGATTTCCCCTGAATGCCAGAGAAACAAATAGTGCAAATAATTTTGAAATAAATTATATTTCATTACTGATCTGGTAATAATATGAGCAGGAATCTACATTAAATCAATGTATTTTCATTTTCCATTTCCATTCAGATAACAAAATGGCAATAACAATAACAACAACAACAACAACAACAACAATAGTCCTGTTCCACCTCTGGCTAAAATTGTGACCAAGTGTGAACAAAATTAACGAAACAGGTAATGGATGACAATACTGAATGTGGTAATGGGTGGTTTGAAGAGTGGGCATTTTCTTTAAATTCCATATAGAATGTGCCTGTCTCTGCAGTACAGCTGGCCTGGAGTTCCAGGCCTGAACTGTCACATGCATCCCTTCTGCTGTAAAAGTTAATGATTATTCTTAGTGATAAACAAACAGGAGAGGGGGGCAGAGCTCTTTGGGGTTAATTGAAGAGCCTTTCCTGCCTAAGCAGCCCTAAGTCAATTAGCTTGAGGCAGCAGAATGTGATAACAAGGAAATGAAACTGGGACATGGAAATAAGAAAAGTTCAAAAAACAGAACAAAGCAAAAATAAATCCCACCTCCACTCCAGTTTTGCCATCCAAAGTACAATGTTGGATATGTTCTGAATATTCTCCAGCAGTGAATGTTTGCAGAATAATTGATATTCAGCCATGGTCACTGACATCTGCCAATTTTTCAATAGTAGAACAGTACCTAGCAACTGACATGCCACAGTGGTCAGCAGTGAACAACAGGCGATAACCAGAGATCAATATTTGACAGTATTTGACAGTCGATAGAATTGCAACAGAATTTGGAGAGGAAAGATTGCTTTAAATGACTGTCTGCATTCTCTAGCTTTACCCAGGTCCACTCCAAAGCTTGGTAATGTTATTTTATATATATATATTTGCACATATATTTTTTAAAATAATCATATCCAACTTATCTCATGAGATTTCAGGGTGGCATACAATTTAAACTGATGAAGTCTGGGTTCCTCTATTGGAGATGTACTTGCATCACATGTCCACATTGCCATAGCTACATCTCCAAAAGTTACATTTCCTTTGAAAAAAAAAGCCTACCTTATAAGGTGTACACACAAACCACAGACATGCCCATTTCCATGTGAGTTGGCACTGCTGTTGTTATCTGCCTTCTAGTTGTTTTTGATGTATGGTGAATGTAAGGAAAAAGCTATCAAGGGGTGTTTTGTTTTGTTTTGCAAGATTTCTTTAGAGGTTTGCCATTGCCTTCCTCTGAGACTGACAGAGTATGATTTGACCAAGGTCACCCAGGGGAATTCTGTGGATGAGTGAAGACTTGAACCCTTGTCTCTCAGAATCCTAGTTGAATCTCCTGATTTTTCCTGCAGTTGGGCAATGTGACAGGCACCTACAGGAACATCCAGGGGTCCCTGCAGATGATGTTCTTGCAGCCCTTCCAGATGCAGGAAAATAGCTGGTGCACTTCTGCTGATCCATCCGCTCTTTGACAATACAGAAATGACCATGTGGAAGGAGCTGCACTGCTTACAATGTGGATTGGGGGGGGGGGAGTAATTACACAGTTACAACAGAATTTCAACTACTGTACTGCAATGACCAAAACAAGTGAGTTGAAATGTGTGAGTTCAATTTAAACCATCCTAATTCATTAACAGGATTCTGGCCACTAACAGATTAAAAACAATTCAAAATAGTAAAAAAATAATAATACTAAAAACATATTAAAGAAATTGACAAATTAAAACAAGTTACAATACTTTTGTGTGTTATCCTTGCGCAGGGGCCATTCTAATCTTCTCTCTATTGTTCCAACTTTTAGTATATGTGCTGTTGAAGTGAACACACAATATTTTAAGGGAGCTGATGCAAAAACAAAACAAAACAAATCTTGCAATCTCTAACCCATGCTTTAAAACAAAAATGAGTTACTGTCACTGTTTAGTATTGCATTAAGGAAACTACATAATTCTCTGGCTTGGTGGAGGATGGATAGATGTTTCAGGTGAAAGATCTCATCAAGGTCTTCCCCAAAGCAGCCCCAAACATCTGAAACACTAGATTAGGGATGGCTTAACTAAGCAGGCTACAATTCCACCTGTTTCCAATTTCTAACTACATTACAGCGTGTCTGTGCCATACGTGGGCTTGCCATAGGCAGACTTGAGGTCATGCAAATGGTAAGCCGTAATATGGTGAATGGGGTGTGTGCCTGTGGTGTGTGCTGCATGACACAGGGGCACACCCCATTGAAATGAATGGAACTTGAACATAAGCAGAATTTGCCTTATGTCGGAATAGATCTCCCATGTAAGGCAAGGGTGCATTGTACTACTGTATATGGATTTACTATCCACTTTCTCATTTAACTTGAGATAACAAGAATCCTCTTTGATGGTGCACATTAACCTCATGAAGAATTCAGAGCTTGGCATATTTATGCTTGGGCCACTGCAAAAATTCCAGAGAGTCAAAACCAGAGTTTAGTGGAGCTTTTTTGGGGGGGAGGGGGGCGGTGGCATGGCAGGGTGACAAATATCAGAATTCCCTGCCCCATATGGCCACTGCTGGATTCCACACTGCACTATCGACCATCTTATATAACACAATGATGGTGGGCAGCTCCTTAAGAGCAGAATCAAGTGCCAACTTCCCAACAGGTGTCTGCAGTAGGTAGCAGCATTTTGAATAGAAGCCAAACTGGCACAGATTTTTGCTCCCATTTACAGCACCTCTGCAACCCACCTGTCCGGACCCACTCATTAGGTGAATGGTGCAATGACTGGCAGGCAGATATTTGATGCCAGATAGATTTTGTCCCCATGGAGTTGGGTCATAGTAAAGCATGAGGATAAAGGTGGTGGAAAAGGTTACCGGGGGCTTGAGAAGCCCCATGTATGATGAATTCTGGTCCTGCATCTCAAATACCAAACTACAGTCATGGTTTTCTAGTGAAAGCTAGAAAATGCTTTTTCTAGCTTTGGATAAAATAGCTGCCTCGATAGCCTATGTGGTTACTAAAGATGCAGAATATAAAGTTCCAGACAGTAATGAGTAACTGCTCTTTATTGAGAATATCCAGCATGAAATCTGGGAAATCAGACCATCTTTGAGGGAAATAAGCTAGTTGAGGGTCCAGTTTGCTCTTCTTCTGACCAATAGACTACAAAGAGCCTGCACTCAAGCAAACATTGTAAGTTCTTCCTCAAGCCCAAGGCTAAGAAAGGGCTTCAAGTTTGGAAGGGAGGAATACTTTTCTGGACCACAACTGCTTTGATTTCTCCAGCCACCATGGCCAACTAATGGAAGAGAAGTCCCACTGGAATTTATTTTGCCTTGGGTCCCCTCAAAACCCAAGCTTGTCCTGTATAAACTCTGGTATAGTGGGAATTGGTGTAGCTGCCCACAACCTTTGAGAGGTGCTTGAATTTTATTGGTATGGGTGAACAGGAATAAGAAAAAAAAAAAACAGAAAGCTGACAATATTGCTTCTCATTAATGATTTTTGCTCTGTCGTCAAAGTGCTACTGAATTATTAATTATATATGTTTATACTCTATAAATTAATGGATATAATATTTGATTTGCCTCCTCCCTCTCCACAAACACAGATTGCTACACACGCAGGCAATAAAAGGCAACACTTTAAAACCAAAGGTTGCAATATGTTACTCCTTAGAGTACAGTTGTGTGAGATATTTCTTTTCCTAGAGTGTGGGGGTGGCTTATAAAATTGTGCAAGTCTTTCCATTTCAAAGTTACTGAGTAAACATTCAATCCAATTAGCAAGAAATGAACATTTCCCCAAGTGGTTAATACCAGAATATGTGTTCAGAAGATATAACATTTTGTTCATAAAATGGTGAGATTCAATAGAACCTTCCAGAGGGAGCAAACCCAGTTTTCTAGTATTATGTTATCAACATTTTTTAAGGTCCAGTTTTTTACTTATATACTAAGATTCAGGCTATCTGATAGACAGTATCTCACCTTATGAGCTTGCTTAGGGCCTGAGTTCTTCAAAAGACGCCCTTCTTTCACTCCTTCCACTTTTACTGGTATGTCTGGTGAGGACGCTTTTTTTGGTGGCTACCCCTAGACTTCTTTTTTATGGAGACTACAGTTGGCTCCTCTTTGCTGTCCTTCTGTCAGCAGGCAATGATGGTGATGATGATTATGATGTGATTATTTGTTGTTATTGTTATTATTTTTCAGGCTTTTGAGATCTGAATGGTAATTTTTGGAGAGGATTTTTAATGGCAAGATAGTGCCATTCAGTTTTTTAAGCTGCTTTTAACTGTGTGTTTTAAGTTGCTTTTGATGTTAACATATACCGTATATACTTGACTATAAGTCGATTTCATGTATAAGTCGAGGGCAGGTTTGGGGGCCAAAATTATGGATTTTGATATGACCCATGGATAAGTCGAGGGTAAAATTTAGGGGCATGTAAAAAAGGATGTAAAGGATGGCGCAAAGGAAAATGATGCCAGGAACTTAGAAAATTCCAGCAGACATTAACTGTTTGTGCTGCTCCTAAAGGCTGGATAGATGGGACAATAGAGGGGACCCATACTTCTTTTTGGTGCTCCCAGGGTGGAGTAAGCGCTAGCCTTTTATCATTCTATTCAGAAAAAGGGGATGGCTCCATGTGTGTGTGCGTGTGAATTAAAGTACAATACTTACATTGACTCATGGATAAGTAGACCCAGTTTTCTTGTGTCAATTTTTTGACTAAAATTTCTCGACTTATAGATAAGTATATACAGTAATTCCAGTTTAATGCTGATGTTTAATACTGATGTTTCCAGTTTAATGTAATATTTTAATTACAATGTATTTGTTTTAATTTGTAAGCCACCTTGAATCACATTTCTGAGGGAAAGACAGGATATAAATAAAGTTAATAATGAACTACAGCCACACATTTGGTCATCTTCACATTCAGCCTCTTATTTCTCTGGCAAAAAGCATTAAAAAAATAAATCAAATGGTTGGCTTTAATAAGAGAAGACACGATGAAAGGACTGACTCTGTATCAAGCAGGTTTCTGCTGAATTTTTTAAAACTACATCATTACATGTGTTTGCAACTCTAACCAGCAAACTTGAATTGCTTCCAAGGAATATCACTTTTTTTTTCTTTTTTACTTATACAGTTACAGTTTAATATTTTATCGGCAGGCAATTTTATTACATGAATCTGGCACCTGGGTCAATTTACAAAGAAAAGCAGTTTTAAGTCCCTAAAAATAAAGTCATTTCATAGTAGGAAGTGACAGTATATTAAATAGAAATGCAACAATGGTGAAACATAAAATCTGTCAGATTTCATGCCTAGGCACCAGTGGTATCTCCAATGTATACCCCCTTCCCAAAATGGATGCGTCAGAACCTAGTTAACATTGATTTCAGTTAAAAGAGTGCTTGTCAACATGCATGCAAACATGCAGTGCATTCTTCCCTTATTCAGGGGATTCATTCCAGACCACCACCCTGCCCACGTAAGGGAAAAAATACATATGCTCAAGCCCCATTAGAAGTAATGGGGCTCGTGCCTGCGGTATGCACCATTGCTTCTTCTGGGGTGCAGCATCCAGCATATGCTGGAAGCCCCGTAAGGTGTGCCCACATATAACACAGGCATACTGTGTTTATTACTTCCTCTGAGAATTTGGAATGGTTTATCACATCCGTTTGTAGCAACTGTATCAAGTACAGCTGGTTGAATCTTTCCTCAGAGCTGCTAACATGGCCCAAATGGTTCCCACTTAGGAAGGAAGACTTGCACAATGAGTTCAGTCATGGAGGTGAAGCATAAGTCCAAAGGCCCAACAGAACTCCTCTGGCATTTATACACCTTCAATGCAGGCCTCCATAGGATATATAGAATGTTTCACCATTATTCTCTAATATCTTAGATGGGTTCTAAGGAATGCCCTTGCTTTATCTTAACCCTTAACATACCCAAACATTCGTAGTCTGTATATGATGTTCTCATTTAAATGAGAGGGCTGGCAGGAAGAACATGAGGCCCTACACCCTAGTTCTGTGTAACTTGACAAACAACTTACAGATGCAAAACTATATGTGACCTCTTCAGCAGTGGTACTGTGGCGCGTTCTGTTTACATCAATGCAAGGTACTTTTTGGAGGGCTGTGCAGCAGTGGTGGTGGTGGTGAGATGCCAGAGAAAGCTTTTCTGCCAAATCTAGAGCATCCTGGAAGCTGGAGGGATAAATCTTGATGGATATGACTTCCTATAATGTCATCACAAACACGGTTGGTGGGAACTTGAGAGAGAGCCTTCTCGGTGGCTGCCCCTAGACTCTGGAACTCCCTCCCCAGGGAGATCAGAATGGCTCCCTCCTTGATGGCCTTCTGTCGGCAGGTTAAGACCTACCTGTTCACACAGGTGTTTAAAGAATTGTTATGAGGGCAGGTGGGGTGTTAAATCATTTTTTAAACATTTTAATTGTACTGTTTTTAATGTTGTGAAGCTGCTCTGAGTCCCACTCCTGGGAAAAGAGCAGGATACAGATAAATAAATAAATAAATAAATAAGATGTTGGTTCACCTGCACTCCTGTCTCAGGGCAACTAAAGTCATTCTACCCCCATTATAGTGCTGGCAGGTTACACTGGCCAACAGTATGGCAGATTTCATCTCCACCAGGAAATGTTTGTAAAGCTAACAGCCCTTAATTGCAAATTTAAGACAAAACTACTCTAAAATACTTTGTGGTACAACAGGGGTAATTCAAAAATGTCTATTTGGTTAGGAAAATGCATTTCCTTTCCACCCTCATCTACTCTCAGGGTTACAGCTACTCTGAGAAGAAGCACCAAAGTCTGAGTGGGTAGCAGATTACATAATCTCCAAAAATCCAATCATTCTCTGGCTTTTATTCCAGGATCTCTGACTCTCACAGTGGTCCAAAGAAACCAGCCACATGCTGTGTTACTAATACTTCAGAAGTGGTGAGTCAGTAGTTCAGATCTTTCCACTACACACTCAGTTCAGTCTTTGGCATGTCAGACAAACCACACAAAATGCAGTCTGGCAATACAGTGATCAATGTCAGGATTGAGAGTCACCATTTGCCACCTTGGATCTCAACCTAGGAGAAAAATGGGGAATAAATTCAATAAGTAAAATAAATTTAAAAATTTGGAAGTTAAATTCAGTTAGGAAAAAATACACACGGGTTACAAGGAGAAGAAAAAAAATCTGAACACATCCAAAAGAAATGCATGATGAAAACACCTGCTTGAAAACACTCTGGGGCCCATTCCCACTTGCATTTAAACTGGTTTGCAAGTTGCATTGACACCAGGTCGCTGAATCAATTAAGTCTGATGTGCAGTTCCCACTATGGAAGCAATTTTTTTCCTTATTCCATGTATTTGTGTCTTTTTTCAACACAATTGTCGTTCCCACTAGATTTGTGCTGCTACAGAATGCATGCTTAGTATTGATTTCAATCGATCCATCCCACATTTTTTTTAAATGTCAATGATATGATGTGTCATTAGTGACGCAAGGAAGAGGGAGAAGGGGGAAGGAAGAGCCAGGAGGACCAGGCACGCACACACCCAAAATGGAGGCCCATTTGGGAAAAATAGAGGATGTCCCCAAATCAAAGCCAAAAACACTGCTAGGAATGTCAATGCATTTCTCTAAATGGCTATCTTTTTGAATTCTGCCACCTTGGAGTGGGTCATCCTTCAAACCAGATCCTCCCCACCAAGGAGGACCAGGCGTGGCAAAATGGAGGACACCCTAGAAAGATGTAAGACATGCCCTAAGAAGAGTTCCAAAACACTGCAGAAGTGTCAATCCATGCTTCTTAGTCCTGCTCCAAAGGGAGGGCCCTTTAGTAACTCCTCCTTAGAGAGAAGGCTGAAATGAAGGATGTGTCCTGGAAAAAGAGGACATGCCTGGTCACCCTGCTTCCAAGACATTCTGCTTGACAGAAAGGAAAGCAGGAAAGTCTCACACCCTGCAACCTGAGCCTCTTTTGGCCTCCTCTGCCTCCACCTCACTCACACCTGATCCCTGAGAGTGCATTCCCACAAGCACCACTGCTCCCATATCTCCTTTCACCAGGCCTGCTGAGTGATTAACAGCCTTTCTCCTCCTGCCCCCATCATCCTCACACCTCACACTCTTTTCACAAGAACCACCAAAAGATCCGTCTTCGAAAAGAGCAATTTTTTATTTTATTTTTTTGCATTTGCCTCACTTCACCACGACTCAGACCGAACGCAGTCAGGTCTGAAATCATTTCCAGTGTGAACGAGGCACACATAAACCGATCAGCAAATTGGTTTAAACCATAGTGGGAACAAGCCCCAGCTTTACTATGGGAAGGTTCTCTGCCTCACTTTCCCTCAGAGTGACACCTGGTGGCTTTGGTGTCAATGTCATTGGAATGAGGGAACAGATCCACTCTCCAAAGTGGTTCTGAACCCCATTATAATTCAGACTAAACCCAAAGTGAAGTCATCACCTCATTGACATGGAAGTTCCCAGCTGCCACTGTCCAAATATGACATTCTACAATGTCAGTAAAACCCTGCTCCTTAGGAAGAGACCATTATTAATTTTAACAATCAACTGGATGGTTCCCTAATGGATGCCAATGAAATTATCTTTTCAAAACTGTTTTCAGAATTATTTTCATTTGGTGTGTACTATCAAATTATACAAAGCTGATTGACCTGACTAACTAGAATTTGGAGGGTGATGGAGGAGAACAACTTTGAAGCATTATTTGTAGCTGCAATGAAAAGCTACCTCATTGTTGGATGATATAAGAAATGATGAGGTGATCATGTCCAACAGAATGTCTTTTTAATTTGAAACTGGACAGCCCTATCTTTCATAACAAATCTTTTGAATACAGAAACTCTTTTTTAATTAAGTAGGAAAAAGAGCAGTCTTCCTGTCCTGTCCTGTCCTGACAATAGCTGAAGTAATGAAAGCGTAATCATTTGCTTGACGTTGAAATAAAAGCTCTTACATAGATTGTTCCATACACATTCCTCAGAAATCCAGTTATTATTCATCAGTAGACTTGATGAGAGAAAAGAGTGCACAATTAGAAAAGGAAAGATTATCTAGTTATTTCAAAATCTGAATGCTGTTAAAGGAAGACATTAATAGTCCAAATCTATACATGTCTACGCAGTCCATTACATTCAATGGATTTATTTTCAGGCAAGCGCATATACTTGCAGCTTTAGTCCAATATCCTACAAAATTATCTAAAGTTGTTTCAACTTCTCCTATATGTATAGAACACCCTTCCTTAACCTGGTGCTCTTGAGATAGACTGCCGTCCTCTCCTGCTGTCCTTTCTAGGCAACAGCCCTGGTGCTAGAGTGGGTGAAGCAAAGCAATTGGTATGAATACGAGAATAACGATTCTTACAGGAATCGTAAGAATAACATTAGGGAGGAGCAGGAAGAAGAAGGCTGGCTCTTATGAAAGACATGTGCAAAAACTGATCAATAGCTTTTTAAAATCTGCCTCTTTCCTCTCTTTTAATTTTACTCATTCCATTTCAGAAGATTGGTGAGTGGATGAGAAATGAGGTTTTCAAAAATTCATAGGAACTTCCACCTCCCTCAAACTCAAAACAGGCAAGGGGGAGTAAAATTATTTTTGGGTTCTTCACCTTCACTCTGGTAAGGTTGCTTTGTGTTGTAACATAAATTTAAACACCAAATGTTTTAAACACTCCTTTTCAGTGTAAATTTAATTAACTTATCTATAAAAGCTTTTTAAAGATTAAAAAAATAATATTTTCAATAATCTTCTTTTTCCTGGTTACTATTTTTTGTTATGGTTCTCTAGATGCCATTTCTAGTTGGAGTGCAGAGGGCACTGGATGTTTATAATTTTTAACCTTCTTGAATTGGGTTGGGTTTTTTTAATCTTGTGAGCTGCTTTTTAGAGGCTTTGTCTTAATGGCTTAATAAATAAAAAATAATGCTGATTTTAATTAAAGTTAATTTCAAGTAACTGGTTTAGGAGTGTAGTCTTACGATATGTCCTCAGGATGGAGAAAGGAAATTTAGGAAAGGATGACAGTAAAATTTAAAAATAATTCCCAATCCCCTAATATAAACAATTTAAAAAGATATCTTCATAGTTTGGTATAAAGACATGTCTTCCCCTAGTCTATCTCTCTGATGTGTCAGATTGCACCTCTTCTCATTTCCAGTCAGCCTGGGATCACCAGTTTGGAAAAACCTACAGTTTAGAATTCACATATACATGTAAAGAGCTGTACTATTGCCACCTGTGGGCAAAACAAAACAATATAAAAGTCAATGTTCAACAAATGGTATTAATCCAAGCATGGCATAATGGTTTGAGCATTGAGCTATAGACCAGGGTTTGATTCCTCACTTGGCCATGAAACCCACTGGGTGATCCTGGGTATGTCACATGCTCTCAGCCTCAGGTGAAAGGAAAGGCAAACCTCCTCTGAACAAACCTTGCCAAGAAAACTCCATAATAGGGCCACCTTAGGGTTGCCTTAAGTCAAAAATGACTTGAAGGCACACATTACATATACCAAGACATTTTGCTGCCTGAAGTGAAAAACATTCCCAATTTCATACATAGAACCCAACTGGCAACTATCAGCTCATTCTGACTTCAACACTGCAACACAAAACTTTTCTGCCACGTATCTGAAGGAGCAGGTTAGTTTGCACTGAGACTAGTGAAGACAACATCTGTTCTCCAACATGGAGGAACAGGAGAATTGTCCATAAGGACAGGAGGAAGAATGACATGAAGAAATTACCTGTCTTGCCTAAGGGTAATAAAACTACCAGGATGTGATGTTGATACCAAGGATCGAAACGCACGGATCAAATAAAGCAGATTCTGGCTACTTTGAAGGTGTGGCATTCAGGTGACACACGCCTGAATTAAAAATTAAGGATTGAATTAAAAAGGAGTCATTTTGAATTGACTCCTGGCCTGCATGATTTGGGACTGTGGTGATGGTCCACTTTGAAACACTCCTATGGGGCCACCTGCTTTGCCCCTTAAGTGAGACATTATAGTACTATTATTCCACTTTAACAACCATGGTTCCATCCTACAGAATACTGGGATTTGTAGTTTGGTGAGGCAAAGGAGCACTCTGGCTGAGAACTCTAAATCATAGAATCATAGAGTTGGAAGAGACCACAAGGGCCATCCAGTCCAACCTCCTGCCATGCAGGAACTCCAAATCAAAGCATCCCAGACAGATGGCCATCCAGCCTCTGCCATCTGTCCGGGATGCTTTGATCTGGAGTTCCTGCATGGCAGGGGGTTGGACTGGATGGCCCTTGTGGTCTCTTCCAACTCTATGATTCTATGATTCCCCCTCCCTAATCTCCCTGTATTTGTTATGATAGAACCATGGCAGTAAAAGTGGAATGGGAGCACTGTAATTGTGTAGTGTGAATGGGCCCTAAAACATAAGGCATGAACAGTTTATTGGTAAAGCCATTAAATCAATGGCAGTGACATAAATGTTGACCCACCGTTCTCAGCGTCAATAGATGGCTCCCTCTTTGCTCTCTTTTTATATATAAAACTTTTCTGTTCTGAGAGGGTTTTAGGAACTGATTGAATGGGCTTTTAACAGTCGTCTTTTCTTTTGTCATCTATGGATTTATTTAAATGGTTTTAATTCTACGAATAATTCAGTTGCATTTTAGTACTAACCTTTTGTGTATTTTTATTTCTGCCTTTGTTAAGTGCTTTTAGCAGCATTTTTAAAGGAAAAAAACATTGTAAGTTGCCTTGAGACTGACTTTTGAAGAAAAGGCATGATGCAAATGTGCAGGCTGCTAAAATTTTGCACTTCTTCTTTAGTATGAATTAAAGCTACATCTGTTTCCTTCTGTTCTGAAGTAGCCAGCATTTCCTCTGTGCAGTCAGTGTTTCCTCCATACCCTACATGTAATATCTTGCTTGGTATAATTTTCTCTGGATTAGGGACAATTAAATTGCAAAAAAGAATAAAGTTAATATAATAAGAAAGCCACTGTATACCTGGGAATAAGGGACTGTACAGACTGGCATAAAGAGTCGGTATGGGGGGGCGGAGTGGGGTGGGGGGGCAACCACATGTGCTGCACTGAAGAAATGGGGAAAAGCCACTGCTGCAGTGACCAGGGAGTTTATCACACGGGAGGAATCTCTCCCAATTTCGAATTGAGCCAATTCAAATTCACGTAAATTCGCTAGTTTAGCGAATTTACGTGAAATCTAATTGCGTTCGGAATGCATTCAGAATGACTTCCCATTTCCCAAAAATGACCCCCCCCCATTGCCCAAAATTGCGTGAGATACTCTTATAAGCATTAATGTAAAACCTATGTTTGTGTTTGGAATGATTTCCCTTGTGCCTGAAATTGCGTGAGATACACTCATATGCAATTACGTGAAACCCCATGATTGCATTTGGATTGCCATTGCATTATACCCCCAAATTCCGTTGTATGATAAACTCCTAGGGCACCCTTTCTGTGGTGCAAAAGGGATCGACTTTTTGCATTTCTTTTTGCACTACAGAAAGGCCAGATTGGGGCTGCAGCCTCATTCTGGTGCTTCCAGGGGCAGCACAGAGCCACCCCTCAGGGGCCATCTGTCTCCACTAAACTCCACTAAACTCAGTGGAACAACTTTGTAGACACACTATAAATATTTTGGGGAAATCCCCAAACAAAACATTCCTATATATTTCCTTTCAGACATTCAGAAAGAGGCAGTAATTTAAATGTTTTACTACAATATGGCAAAATAAAAACAACCAGTTAAAGGTGAGGGTCCCCCAATTATCTTTTTCCAAGAATGAAACCATTCCTCTTAGGCTTTAAAAGCTGGACAGACAGTGGGTGGAGAAGGAATAAACCTGATGCTGAAGGGAAGAGAAAAGACCCAAGCTGATGTTGTTTTTTGCTTCTTAATATTGAGTAGGAGCAGTTTTATTATTCACAGGAGAGTTGCAGGGATAGATATTCAGTGATGAATGAGTCATGAAGGTTTGGAAATCAATCTACAATATAAATAGCTGCCTGTTAAATGGTAGGTTGATGTTATATTTTCCCTGCACATGTCCATTTTGGTTGTGTCCTATAGCTATGATTTGTTTTATTACAGATGATGTTGATGCTGATGATATAACAACAACAACAATGACAACAACAGGGATTCAAGGCGGCTAATAAAAGAAGATGCTATTCCCCCTTTTTATCTAGTTCAAAAATATGGGGAAATGGGCAGTTCCTAATTTAAAACAACAAGAAGAAAGTTTCTTTATGGAACTAAAATTCACCACTTCAGATGTTGTCTATATAAACTGAGCAAGATTCTGATGTAGGAACACAAGATGATCAATCCCATCACCATATGTGCTTGTAAAACCAGTGTCAGTTTGCCTTGGCAAAAGACATTTCAGTGGGAATGAGATTCAAATGAAATGCTCCATTTTAAAGAGATTCCAATTCTAGGGAAAATAAAAAAGAGAGCATGGGTAAACCATAAGATTTTGTTAGTGTTGTCTGAAAATGACAACAAAATAAAAGTGAAAAACAAATCTTCTTGCAACGCAATGTTATGCGTGTGCATCTCACTTCTGAGTAGTGAGATGTTTCAAGGGATCCAATATTTAATCCAGGTTCAGTTTTCTTAAAAGGAGGTAAGTAGAAACATAAAACATTTCTATAACATAAGGAATATTTATACATACTTTATATACTCATGTATAAGTTAAAAAAAATAGTAAAAAACTGACTCAAAAAAACTGGGTTGATGTAGAGGTGAAATAGACTAGCAGAAATGGATTGGGGAAAAGATCCACTCCTTTTTTGGCTGGGGAAAGGGTGGCTTCTCCCACTCCGCCACAGCCCAAAGCTGGTTTCCAGATGCTGCGGCAGCATGTGGCTCATAAATGCCACACCGCCATGACATCCTGAAGCCACCCATATCTGGGCAGCTACCCAACGTCTGGGTGGCTTCAGGGTGCCATGGGAGTAGGCAGTGTATAAACACTGTGCTCCCAAGCCACCCAGACAACGACTTTTACAGTCAGACTGTTTCAATACGCAATCAAGGGTCAATACACTATCAAGCCTCCTCCCCAGACCAGCTGTCTCCTGAGGGGACTGCCAGGGAAGAAAATGGAGGGCCAGCACTGGCTCCCCAAACCTCATCCTCACCCTGGCTGCCCTTCAGGAGATAGCCACGGTGAGGAGAGGATGGAGGGCCAGTGCTGGCTCCCTGACCCTCATTCCCACTCTGGCTGTCTCCTGAGAGAACAGCTGGGCAATTGGGAGTGGGGGTGGGGAAAGGGTGGTGACAGTTTTACCCTTGACCTATCCATGGGTCATATCAAAATCCCTAAATTTGACCTCAAAAACTGCCTTGACTTATACATGAGATCAATTTATAATCCAGTATATACAGTATATACAGGCTGAGAATAAGATGGAGGCTCACAACATTAACACTCCCAATGACTTCTCATTCCAGCTTTCTGTTGTAGCCCATAGTGCTACAGGATTTCATGCAAAAAAATCAAAGTCAGCTTTCTGCTCCTATTCAGGCTCATTTCTACTACTAAAGACGAACTCCCTTTTATGCAGAGAACTTTTTTCCTTCCTCCTCTAGATTAAAAAGACATCAGTCTACCACTTATGTCAGAATGCCTCATGCTACTGCCCTCAGGATACAATGAATGACAACTTCTCTTTGGAAGTTAAAGGAAGATGTAGTCCACCACACCTATGGAGGTAAGTCTGTAGAATATTAACTTATGCATCCTTAGGCCATCCTAGTCACCAATGAAGCACATCACTAGACTACTACTGACTATCAAATGTTCTTTAGCATCAGTGCATCCATAGTCATAATTCTGTTTACAGAAATGCTAAGAGAGGGATGGTCATTGGTCAACTTCAGCTCATCTTGGGGCTATTCTCTACCTTTCTCTACCCTAGGACCCGCTGTGGGTTACATGCCTCTTATGTTGGCAAAAAAGTGCTGAAAATCCAGTGATTTTGACTGGTTTGACTCAGACTCAAGTAATTTCAGTGATTAGATTTTGACTCAACTCTGTCATAAATGAAACACTGACTTAATTCTACCTGAGACCTGCATGATTTTCATTGCCGACTTGCTGTTCATGGAGAAGGAGTCTTCTAAAGCATTTCCTCCTAGCAGCGTTTCTCAAACAAGTTCAGCAACAGCCTTGAGATGGAAGGATCCTCTAAAACTTTTCCTAAACAGCAGGTGAGACTGCCCAGAGCCCTGGAAGCATTTCTCATGGGCAGCTGAGGAGACCTCAACCCAATTTATTTTCCCCATTTGTTCTTATATCCTTCCTGCTTCTTCCCCAAACCAAATGAAATAACCACACACTTTGGCACACACACCCAGTCCCTTTGGGGCTGCTGATCTACTTCAACAACCTGGATTTCTCTTTTCAACCCCCCACCTGTCAGAAACATACACACACACGCCACCCCTCCTTCTTTTTTCCTGTTAAAACTGGCTCCCAGATATGAGACTTGACTTGAAATTTGACTTGAATGTATCTTGCAAGGACCTGAAATTGAGACTCAATTTGAGATCTAGAGACTTGAGATTTGAGAATTGGAGTAAAATACTTGAATACATCTAGACATATCTGGTTTTGTTTCTTTCATTATTTTGCAGCCTTTTTGCTCAAAACAAGCCATGTGGGGGTTGTATCCCCCTCTTTTTGTAGGACTGCCATCTTTCCCAGAGTGTGGTTCTCTTTGTTATTGTTAAATAAATTAAAACGAATTCTGTGCTGGGACAGCATTCCAAGACCTGCAAAACCAGGTGAGGGGCCGACACAGCTTATGGGTTGTGTGTTGACAACCCTTGAGATTTCAAGAATTCAAGAAAGCTGGGAGAGATCCTGTGAGATCATCTTCATCAAATCCTATCCCATAATGATGTATTTCTCCTTACATCTGTTCCAGTATTAGAATGTACCACTGTGTGATAGAAACTTCATTAAACAAATGAGATCTAGATTTATGGATTTCACTTGCGATTCACCTAGCACATTTATATCAAAGTTATCATTGAGTGGAAATGATGAATGATGCTGAGGCCTTGGACAGGAACATAAGCAGCAGAAATACGTTTATTAGTTGGTTGCTGTTTGACTACAAAAAAGAGTCAGGTTATTATTTAAATTGGAACTATGAACTTTCTCAATATAGATTGTAATTCAGACCAATACTTATATGCAGTGGCCCTAGTGGATTGGATACAGATTTGGTCATACATACAGAAGATCCACTGAAATCAAGGACATTAATTTAGTTATAAAGCCAAGTTATTTTGGATGAACATGTCTCCTACTGGTTTCAAAGGGTCTATTCTAGGCTGCATCCACACTACAGAAATAATCCAGTTTGAGCCCACTTTAACTGCCATGGCTTAATGCTATGGAATTCTGGGAACTGTAGTTTTGTGACATTTAGCCTTCTCTGTCAGAGAGCTCTGGTGCCCCACAAAACTACAATTCCCAGAATTCCATAGCAGTGAGCCATCCCAGTTAAAATGTGTCAGACTGGATTACTTCTGCAGTATGGCTGCAGCCCAAGTTAGCCTAATTAATAGGTGCATCCAACCTGATAATACACAAAACAGCTTAGAGAAAAGTGTGTCTGTTGTATTTCTCTGAGCATCAACAGACAGTTCTGAATTATCTAAGACACTTGAAATGTGTTGTAATTACTGTAAATACTCAGGTATAAATCTAGAAATTTTAGTCCTAAAATCAACCCCCAAAACCTGGGTCAGTGTATCTATGGGTCAATGTAAGTACTCTCCCTTAACTCTTCTCAGAAAATCAGCTACTCAGAAAAATCAACTAATCAACTTCTTAGAGTAGAGTGGTGAAAGGTGAGCACTTAATCCATCCCAGAAGAACCTAAAAGAAGCACTCACCCCCATCTACTCTCTCTGCCACAGCACCACTTCTGGCCTTTTTGAAGGCCTAGGTGTGAAAACAGCAGTGGCTGCAGCTTTTTTGTGCTTACCTTCAAAGTAAGAGAGTATAGAGGGGGACAGTGCTTCTTTTAGGTTCTCCCAGGATGGACAAAGTTCTCACCTTTTTCTTCTCTACACTGAAAAGATGATGGTTCCTTTTTTAAAATAAGGGTTAATGCCATACCTCAATTATTCTATTTACATTCTTTTTTGGCATTTGCACATTTTACCTCCTCCTCACATCACACAGCCATACGTCACCTCATATATCTAGCATTTAGAGTAAATGCAAACAGTTATACTTCCTGGAATTTTCTAAGTTCTTTGGCATCGTTTTCCTTCATTTCATCTTCTAGAACTTTTTTTATGAGCCCCTAAGTTTTACCCTCAACTCATCCATGGGTTACATCATAATCCATAATTCTGGCCCCCAAACCTGCCCTCAATGTATACATCTGGATGATTTATACATGAGTATATACAATATGTTTTAAAGACATAACGTCCTCTCCCTGAAATTTTGTCAGGCTGTTTCTTCATTCTATAACATTTCTACAAGAGAAAACCAAGTGTTTATCAAATTAATGTTTCATTTTTTTAAATGGGTTCATCTATTCTTCCTGTTCAGAGATTAGAGAAGTTACCTTTTTGGATTTCAACTCCCCGGACCCCTAGTCAGTATGGCTACTATGTGGGCTGATGGATTCTAAGAGAGTTCTCATCCAAAAAAGTGATTCCCCATCCTCCAAGATGCAAATCTGTTGCACTCTGCATTCTACTCTCATGAGCACTGTTTTCACAAAAAAGGAGTCCCACACAGCCTGCACATATCTTTCACTGGCATCCCTTATGCAAGCCGACAGATGCACATGGGGGCTGGTCCACTCTGGTCGCCCTGTGTTTTCTCTGACATGAAAATATTCCATCTTTCTGTAAGAGAACTGATTGTTTATCATTTAAAAATTTGCATGAGAAAATATGTCTCCTTAATCTTGATCTGTCCACCAAATATGAGCTCAGCATAATTGGACTAGTTATCTTATATGCACAAATGCACTGTGGGCACTGCTAGATATTGTCCAACAGGGCAGACTCAAAGTCCTACTTTCTGCAAGAATTGGTCAGGCACAGAGAGTGCTGTCCATGAACAGCCCACCCAACATGAATAAATGAAGTAGAGGTTCATGTGGGTTCACAAGTGCATCTGACAAGTTCCATATGGTTCTCAGCATCTGAATGTACATTGCCATGCCCTTGATACAAAGGGGAAGAAAAAAGGAAATGTGACAGCACCTTTAAGACTATTTTTTTTAAAAAAAAAAAATGCATTAATTTCATGGATATAAACCCACTTCTTTGGATGCTGTAGTGAGTGGTACTGAAAATCTGAAGTGGATTTATATCCACAAAAGCTCATGCAAAAATAAAAACCATTTAGTCTTAAAGATGCTACCATGTTTCTATTTTTCTCCCTGTTACTTCCTCTTTTTTATGCTACAGGGAAACTATTCAGATTCTGTTAGTTATCCCAGCCACCATTTATTCCCTTTTATTTCTTTTTTCACTCTATGTATAATCTAACAGCGTGAAATGCTTTTTTTCTGCCAAGGCATTTCCAAATATGGTTGTTGAGAGTCAAATCAGAAATTAAAAAAAAACAAAATATGTCTATTGTTCCTACCACAGGTGCAATATTTCAAGATGATGATGATGATGATGATGATGATGATGATGATTTTGGACTTATTCACACAATTAATTATGTGTAGCGTCCAAAGCATAATGATCTAAATAAACTAAATATCACAGAAATAAAAAAAAACAGTTACCTTCCAGGAAATCCCTGAAAACTTCAGAGCATGTTTCAGAGATGCTGCTAAGTTTGTATATGACTTCAGTCATTAACCAGCATGATTCTTGTCCATGAAAAACTAACAAAATTACTATTTCAGTTGCTTTCTTTAGCTCTTGCAAAATTATTATCTACCAGTATATCACAGAAGCATTGTTCAGAAGATCAACCCTGAAAGAGTTAGAAGAAGAAGAAGAAGAAGAAGAAGAAGAAGAAGAAGAAGAAGAAGAGCCCTCCCTCCAGTCCATCTGGTGCCATCTGACCATGGAGAGAGAGATACAGGCCCAGTTCCATCAGGCTGGGCCTAGATTAAGAAGCCGAGCCCTCCCTTCAGTCCATCTGCCTTGGTCCTGGCCTCAGAGGGAGAGAAGAACTGCTGGACCTGATCCCCTTCCCCCCACCACCATTCCCTTCTCCTTTTGTGTTGTGTCTTTAATAATTGCAAGCCGCTCGGAGAGCCTTTGTGGCTGAAGAGCAGGATATAAATACATTAAATAAATAAATAAATAAATAAAATAAGATTAAAATTCAAAGACACAGCCATGTTAGTCTGTAATGGCATGAAAAGGAATATTGTAAAACCTTCGAAATTAACTGAATGAAGTTTGTAGAATAAGATTCCGTACACTTATGTTACTTCATCACATTTACGCCAATGAATGAGCAGGTTATGTACATAACTGGTAACAGAACTACAAATCCTATGCATGTGGTGATGGGGTGATAAGTTTAATTTTAACCGTGGACATTGGGGGACAAGATAGGAGGAAAAACACTGGCTAAAACCAAGATGAGTAGATGCCCATATGAAAGATGGAGGGAGTTCTTAGAATATACAGTGCGCCCACATCATATGCACGCATGACATATGGGGCTTTCAGTAAACGCTGAAAGTGACACCGGAAGAAGCCTCAGTGCACCCAGAAGGGGTAATGGTGTACGTGCCCATGGTACGCACCCCATGCCATGTTGCATTATGGCATGATCCCCATTATTTTTAATGGGGTTCGAGCAAACACAGAATTCCCCTTATGCGGGGGGTTCCGGAATGGATCCCCCATGTAAGGGAAGGGACCAGTGTAGTATTTTCATGTCTGGGAAACAGAAAAGAGATATGATAGAATAGGCAAGAGAGCCCTTATAAGCCTGGAGTATTAACTAATGTCCTAATACATGTAGTGTGCCCTAATACATGTAGTGTGCCAGAAAACCATTATCACTGTTCAACCCTCTATCAATGGACTGGTGTTTGTGGATATACCCCAGCGCTACTGTTTCTCTTTCCCCTTATTTTTTTTTATTTTTTTATTTTTTATTTTATTTTTTATTTTTTGCTGAAGGACTGCTGTTTCAAGATCTGAGATGGAATGCCCAGGAAGACTGAAGTGTTCTGAAACTGGTTTTTGTGTATTCCCATCCTAATGTCTGATTTGCATTTATTTATCCTCCAGTGCAGACTGGTCTGTTTGCCCCCAATATTGGAAGTATTTTCACTAGCCTATCCTCTAATATGATATATGCCATAGAATGCCCCTTCAGCGATCTACATTGGGCAAACAAGCCACCAGAAGTCTGTGTTTCTCCAGCCCTCTTTCATCATCTTCCCATTATAGATGCTACTTAAACATGTCCAGCTAGACATGTCCAGCTAGACTGGGCAGGCATAAAACAATTTCGTAATGATTTAGTAAAAATATCTTCACTGTCAAAGGCTTTGTTAACTAAGATATGCCTGTACTCTTTTGTTAGACTTTTATGTTGTTGAATTACATGCTTTGAGCAACTATGGATGATGTTAATGTATTATTATTGATGTATCACTTGTACCTACCCACAGTGATACCAACAGGAGGCATCTCATATTTTGGTCCAGAAACGTTGCTTATGTTGCTGATCAGACAACGATAATCTGATCTGGCAATGTCTTCCTCCTCTTTGCTTGGTATCTAAGAGTCAATCTCTGCCTTTTCCTTATACTTAAAATACAACTCTGATCACTGCCAAGCTTATAGGCTGAAGTTCTGGTATGTGCATGAAGCAAATACAGGGAGAGACACTGGATCTGCAAATATCCCCTTTAGCTAAAATTCCTATTTTAGTTTTTAACCCCAGGAAATATTTGCACTGTGTGTGTATATGTATGAATGACATGCTATTAGTAACTGTGATTGAAGCTTGATCTGTAATGCTTAATGGCAATACCAGGATCTGTCCTCTGTGACATCTGATCTGCCCCATGACATCACCACAGGAATTTTCCCTAGGTCTCATGGCCTGGGTGATGCTGGCCTTGCAACCTTACTTCTGGCAATTGCTGCAACAGGAAGCCTGTGTTCTAGGACCATATAAAGTTACACTTGGAACAAGGGTGGGGATGATGTTACTGGACTGTAGCGTCAATATTCTCCTATCAGTGGTTAAACTGGCCAAGGTAATTGGAAACATGACATTTTGCTGTCTGAAGAACCACAACTATTTCAGCTATGAAAACATGTCAACTGGTTGAATTGTTTTTCAACACTGCTAATCAGCCAATGAAACAATGAGGAAACCTCACACATGAAAAGGCCAATGAACATTGGCATTGATGCAGTTTTGTCACTTTTCCCAGTACTGTGAGAATTACATTACTTCATAAATCTAATGGAGGGAAATCATAAAATCAAACTCTATCAATCTATGTTATATCTTCATAAGTGAGGACAATAATTTCCACAGTTTCTATCCCCTGCAGAGAAAATGCATATTTCAGCACAGATCTCACCTGGTATTTGCACATTCTGAGATATTTCCAGAAATCATTCTGTGCAGAAATACTCATGAGTGGTTTTGTTTTGTTTTGTTTTGTCTGCACAAAAATTGTAAAGGTTTTGTGCAAAAAGCAAAAACCTGCAATGTTACAACATAATAAAATAGTGACATGAATTCCTGCGTATAAAAAACACACACACCAATCTTGCATTTTTTAAAAAAACCCACATGGCTATCTGGAAATAGTGTTTTTATGGAGGTGGGGGAGAGAGAGGGTTTTTTTTAATAGACTTGATTTTCAAACAAAACAAAAACCACATGTATATCTGTACAGAATAATTTTCCAAAATATATCATGATATGCATGCACTGGGCAAAAACTGCAAAATTCTGACCACTCTGGTACTTTTCATGACCAGTATTCCTAAGTGCCACCCCTCTCCCCAGGAAATGGAAATAAATCAAAGATTCTTCCCATCCTTAAGTGAGTGTCAATTGTTTGGCAGCATGCTCGAGAAGGTTACAAACCCTGGCAGTGTTTAAAACAGCAACACAGAACAACCACAGTCAGATATTCTTTTGTTCTTATCACATTTATGGCTCTCCTTTACACTTTCAGGAATTCCAACATGGCTACATGGTACTACTATTCCTCTTTATCACCACAACAAATCTGTGAAGAAAATTAAGACAAAACTGGCTTGAAGACACCTAAATAGCCCATAGCTATGCAGTGAAACCTAGAACATTGATTTCATGAATCTTAATCTAGCACTTTAACCACTACACCACAGGGAAGAGGTTTCTAATGAGCATTCTTGCCTACATTTTCAATGTCTGAAAAACTAGCACTTAAAATGTGCCACTGCCACTATAGCTACCACCATGTATTGCCCAACCTTAAGTTAAGAAATCCAAACTTTAATGTGAAGACAGAAAGCTTTATTCAGAAACTAAAGTAGTTCACAGCATGAAGATGTTGTTATGACTAAGGCAATTTCAGTTACACAGTATATTAAAAACACAAAGTGACTCAAACCTTTTTGCACAGTGAAACCCCATTCATTCCTAAACCAAAACATTCCTCTTTCCAGGACAGCCCATGTTTCACATCATAACAGACATTCCTATAAACTTACTTTGGTAGCTCCCAATCCCTCCCCTTTACATCAGCTCATGACCCAGTTACAGAACAGATAAACAACTTTGCCACCCAGCAATACCAAGGCTGTGACACAACCCATCATCCAGTAGTACAAAGCAAAGCAGGTACAGCATAAATGACAAACAAGCCTAGCAGGAACACAGAGGGACTCAAATCCTGATAGCTACCAGCCAAGGGAAAGCTGGCAAGGAAAGGAAAGTGCAGGACTGGGGATTATGGACAGGTGGAAGCAGGTTCAGTTCTACCTTTAGATAGGGCAAAACCACCACCCTAAGCATCAGGCATCAAATGGATAAGTTGCATCACCTGCTTTCTGATGTCTCAGTTATTCTGCGACCCTGAGCTACACTAGAGGACTCTGTACTACCAATAATGTTAAAATATGTTTCAACAAGCAATCAACTGATTTTCTACTTGGAAGAAAGAATGGGGAGGGGTGCCATTTTGTCCTCTGGTTCACGTAGCAATGTGTACTGGAATGACCCTCAGTAGGAAGAAGGATGAGTAGATGTGAAAGAGGAAGAAGTTGAATTCTCCTCCATCTCAGGAAAAAAAACTGAACCAAAAAAGAGTTATAGGACTGTAATGCTCAGCTCTTCAATCTCAGCCAAGCAATATTGGCCCCCAAAGGGTTGTATTACTGAGCCAGGAAATGAAATTTTTGGTGACATCACTATTTTATGTGCTGGTGCTGGATTCATCTGTCAAGTAAACCATCACAGTCATTTCAAAACACTGCTACTTTTAATTGAAACTTTGCTCACAGTGACTGTTTCAATGCCTATAATCCTTAAAATCATCTACAAATATTATGCATGCTTAACCTAGGAGCTGTAATAATTAATGTTGTTAATAAAAAGCTATTCAACTATATTACTTACGTAACAATCATGGAAGACCTTCCGTTGCTATCCCAGAGTTTGGAAATTATTCATTAGAAGTTAATTCGTTACCCCAGTTAGTTAATATTTTCAACAATAATTTTCAAATTCATTATACTAATTATTAAATGCCAGCAATGACACTTTTGAGTAATGATTAATATTTCAATTCATGACTGACAATTTGCAATACGTTTCAATTTTCAATTATTTTTAATTTAAAGATTTGGTGAACTCATGAATTAACAAATTAAGCTTGATATTAAAATGAAAATAAACTAATATTTCCAATCAATGTATTAGCCTAACAATGGATATCAGAAAGTGTTTGTAAGCCCATATTTTGGGATATGTCGTTTACTCCAGGATGTCACTGCTAACAATATATTCTACCAAAACAAGATAAATAACAAAACAGTTTCCAGCCAATTAGCTGATCACCTACATTGCTTTTTTTTTTTTCCAGGAGAGATCCCACCATTACAAAATTCACTCCTCCTAGAAATCTATGGGGTTTCATCATTATTAGCCTTTTTACATTTAAATTATTTGTAGTTTCAATCTTCATTTTAACAACTGCTGCAATGTGGATTCATTTATACTATTCATTTTAAGGTTGCATGTATTTTAAATAGTTTCATGTTATGTTTTACCCTACCACTGAACCCTATTTCTGTGAAGGGTACTACACCTTATGGTCTAGAAATCTTTTAATTAATAATAAAATATATAATGCATAACCATATTAGGACTGCTGTAAGAGCCAGTGTGGTGCAGTGGTTTGAATACTGGACTAGGATTCTAGGCAGATACAGGTCTCTAAAACAGTTCTTGCCAGTTTCATCCAAGTCAAGCCTCTTTAACGTTTCAGGTTTCCACACTTTATAGATTATCTTGAAAAGTGTCTCAGAAATTGGAAGACTAAGCAACGTTTACAATTCTGTGTGCCTTCAAGTCTCCTATTGCCATCTGGTGACCCTATGAATTTCACAGAGTTTTTTAGGGAAAGAATATTCAGAGGTTGTTTGCCAGTTCCTTCGTCTGAAATATAGCCTGTACCACCTGGTATTCCTTGGCAGTCTTCCATCCAAGTAACAACCCAGACTGACCCTGCTTAGCTTCCAAGATCAGATGGTATCTGGTGCCTTTACAGATTCTGTATAAAGAACAAATGGCTTATAAAGGATAGACTAGCAAATCCACAGCAATTGGCTTGGAGTGAGAATACTTGCATCTACCAAGGTAGCAAGGTCAGCCCTACCATTAGGCAGAATGGGACAGACACCGCAGGCTGCAGATTTTTAATTATTATTTTGCAGGTATTTGGGGTGCTATAGAAGGGGAGCAATTTTTTTTAAATCTGATATTATTGTGTGTGTACTGCTAGTAATGAAGATGAGTACAAGGTATTTGAGGAATTTTCTACCTCTTGTTCCACAATCACTTCATTGGCTTGGATTACTTTAGGAACAATATACTCAAGTACTTTCAGTACTATTGTTGGACAGAAGTACTGTAGCATTTATAGCCTTTCCTCAGGCAACAAAATTTCACTGCTGCAGTATAATTTTAGTTTAACTTTATATATAAGTATTGCAGTATTTCTTTACTCATCATTGGTAGCTTTATTATGTGCTATACCTTGTAATTGTTTTAATGTTTGCATTTTATATTTTTGATATATTGAACATCTCCCACAAAACTTGGTTATCAGGGCAATTTGTTAGTTCCCACTGGACTAGATCATCAATGAATCCACAGGAATGTACAAAGTACTGGTTGTCACATTTAGAGCTCAGCATGGTTTGGGTCCAGGTTTATCTACGGGATTGCTTTCTTCCATAAAATCCCATACATTCAGGTCCTTCAAAGAACATTAACTTCAGTCAGCCAGAACCAGGCTTGCAACTGTTACTCAGTGAACTTTTTTCTTCAGCCCTCTCCATACTGTGGGATGTCCTGCCAGAAGGGATTTGACAGATGGATATGCTGTTTTAGTTTAAAACAGCATTAAAGACCGGTTTCTTCTGGAGGGCCTATCCAGATTATTTTTAGAGTATAAATTTCAAATTATGAATCAGTTGTTTTTAATATGTGTACCCTTTTAACTGATATAATGTATTTTAACATGTTATGAGTTTTTAATCAGAGTTATGTGTCTGTCTGCTGTTATATTTTAATCTGTTGTTCCCTGCCTCAATCCATAGACAGAGGCACATAAGCAATAAATATGAGAGGAGGAGAATAAAGGTGATTCAATGGTTTTACTCCTGTTGGAACCATCAATGGGAAAGAGTGCAGAAAAGGAAAGGAAATATACTTTTTATGTATTCTGTCTCCCTGTAAATTTTGCTCTCAGAAGGCTTATTGTGCCTGAGAGCTTCAGTCCTCTTCCAGTCTCACCTTCTGCATAATCTTGAGTGTTGGTATCCTTATGCCAACCAGTGGTAAAACTCAAGGACTGATAGAATTCAAAGATATAGCCATGTTAGTCTGTAGAATCAGTATGCAGAGAAATCTTGTAGCACTTTTGAGACTAACTGAAAGAAAGAAGTTGGCAGCATGAGCTTTTGTAGATTTCAATCTACTTCCTCAGATGCTTTTTTGATAGGTAGGTTCAGAGTTACAGTTAATAGTGCCATGTTGTTTTTTAAATGTATTAGTTGCCACTGTAGTTGTAATTTTTGCAAATAATTATTTACTTTCCTGATACAAGGTACTTGTCTACATATAAAACTGAATCTCCTTCTGTCCATCTCTATATCATCTCAAAGCCTGCAAGAAAACAAGACAGCAGCGTAAAACACAGTTCAAGCAAGCACTTCTTATATTCCATATGACATTCCTATTCCGCCATTCAGCAAAGCCATATTACTGTCCCTATAAAAGTAACTAGATCTTTACAGCTATAAAGCAAAAAGAATGAGTTACCCTTGTTATGTTACAATTGCAATGTAATATTAAGAAAAACGAATTATTCTTTGTTATTGAGAAAAATGTAATTAGTTACTTGTAATACATTATAGCCAAGCATGGGTAGAAATGCAGCAGAGAAGCCGCACCAGCTCCTACTCATATGGAAAAATGAGGCAGAAAATCTGTTTTAGGTTTCAAAAGCATTTTCCAAAGTAATGAATGTAGTTGGGGGATAAAATTCGGCACTCTGGATATTTCCTGTAAAATTCAGATTCACCACCTCAGGGATGAGGAAGCAACCAGCCATTACTGCAGACAGCCAATGGGGTTGGGTGAGGGTTATGAACTGATAGTGGTGAAACAGTAACAAATACAGAATCACTATGACTCTATTTAGTGCATTAAAGTGGACTTTTTGTATCTGTCAGACTTCGGTTCTGTCCCTCTGATGGACAAGAAACAACACAGATATTTTGTCCCGTATTATTAAATATGAACGTGGGTGGACACACTGATCAAAATCATGGATCTAGAGCCTCCAGTTCCAGAAGGTCCATTACACTGGACAGGATTCTTAGAACTGTAACGTAAGTTGTTGTGTTTTGTTTGGGGTATTTTTCATTAAGAAACGCACAACTTTATTCTTCAGTTATTGTTCTTTGGTTATGTCCAGATAGGTCAGAATACTTAAATTTGTTGAGATAAACTGTCTTAAAAACTTAGGTATCCTTGCTTACTTAAACTATGAATTAAAAATATTCCTCTCATTAAAGAGGGTTTGAATTATTCCACATTGTGACAGATTTTCAGATTTCTGTCAAGTAAGAAAAAGTTCAGAATTCAAATGGATACTATTTTGTTTGCTTTTAAAACATGTGAAACTTAGCAAACTGCAGATTTATTTTTAAGCATGTGTGTAATAGGACTGAAGCTCTGTACTTAAGAGATTTTTTTTTCAACCCGATACAACTATCATGCTATCTGATTTTTAACCCATTATTCCTCCAAGGAACTAATATGCACTCCTGCTGATTTTTGACTATAATAAACTTCCATGTCATAATAGACACAGTTCCCTGCCTCCCCCTTCAAATAAGCTTATGGCTGAGAGATAGTGACTGGTACAAGATAATTAGTGGGCTTTGTATATAAATGGAGATTGCAATGTAGGTCTCCCTGAACTGAGCCTTGTTACAACACACTGGTTCTCACAATCAATAATATAACCTTATCAATAATATAACCTTATTGCATGCATGAGCAATATTCAACCCATGTGTTTTCTCTATCTGTTCAGGCTACTGACCCACTCTCACACCATTTAATTTGGTGTTGCAGGGGTAGTAGAAGTGAGGGGGTAAAACTTCTATATTTTTGCCCTAAAACAAGGCACACAAGGAAGACATATCATTTGAGTTGAATTCAGAGAATAGCCATGTAGGTCTGGAATATCAGTATGAAAACAAATTTTATAGTACCTTTGAGACTATCTGTGTAGAAAAAAACGTACCATAAGCTTTCATAGACTGGGAGTCTGAAGAAGTAGATCAAGTCTACAAAAGCTTATGCTACAACTTCTTTTGCACAGTTACTCTCAACGGTGTTACAAGATCCCTTTGCATAAGGAGTAAAAATATCTCTCAAGGAGAACCATGGTCCTGAAAGCCCATCAGAAGTACACATTTCCTTTAAATTGGGGTGCATGCTCACTCTATGCCTCATGTTAAAGCAAAAGTGATTGTCAATGAAAACTTCATCTGATGTTCCTTTGGCATGCAACAAAGGAAAGGAAGCAAACCCAGGAAGACAGTTCTGGAGGGATAAAAATGGCCTCCAGATACCATGGCCCCCAGCCCTGTACTGTGATCCAGATCCAGATATCTCAAGGTGCAGTTCCACTAACAGAATGCTTCTTTGCATAGTAGGGTGAGTGTTGCTTCCTCTTGTATCCCCCTCCAATCCTTTGCAACCCTTCCTTCTCCCTGAATTTGTTTTAGGAAGGCAGGGCTGGAGCAGAACTGATGAGCAGGACTGCAGGGAAAACCATCCTCTTCCATGACCAGGACCTTTTGCAGTCTCTTGTGCAAAAAGAAGGGCTACTCTGAGTGCATGTTTGGGCCTTCAAACAGCTGGATAAAATAGCCAGTATTTAAATTACACAGAGGAAGAAATTGTCTTGCCTCTGGAGCTCATTTTTAAAGGCTAGGGAGAGACATCATCACTGGAGAAAATCAGGATATAAGCCTTGTGGATTCCATTAAGCCCACTCCCTCCATTTCCCCTTTTTGTTTTAAATCCTGAAAGTACAGGTTGTCTCCCTCTGCCTAGGATGCACAAAGCTCCGAGCCTGTTCAATCAAAGGCTAAGTTGTCCTGATACATTTTGCAATCCATATGAGGCACATAACAAATTGGACTTCCAGTTTAGCCTTTTAGGTTTTGTGGGTGAGAAAATAACAGGCATGAAGAGATTAATCTACTACTTCACGACTGAATGTCACTGAAGCAGATGTAGAAAGAGATCCATGATCATTTTATTCCCATCTTAGTAAGTAATAACCAATGGGCTCAGCTTCCCTTCTTAACACTGCTACATACAGAGCCATCTCTGACTTTTGAAATACAGTACAAAGAATATTTCCATAGTTAAGAAATTCTGCTTATTCACAAAGCATCCCTACAAAATTAACAAGATTCAGAACATTGCAAAAAAGATAGGTAATTTCAACACTGGTAGCTTAACATGTCTGCTTTTTTCTACCAGATGTATAAAGCCATTAGTGTTAAATTTGCTTTGGATTTTAACAGCTTTGTCTTTCAGTTTCACATCCATGAAAAACACTTCTTTACAAGAGTGAGTTTTATATAGATAAATTATAAGGGGAAACTTGTACTTCCTTTGACTTAATATTCAGCTGTTTGTTCTAAGAGCTGTTTCACACTAGAAAGAAATCTAACTCTGCTATCTCCCTAACTTGATCATTCAGATGTATCTGTTTGATATGCATGCTTTCAAACACCTATGTCTAATATCCACATCTGAATAGTGAGCTTCACACTCCTAAAATGTGTGGAAGGGTCCTATCTATCCTCATTAGCCAGGTTTTCTAACACCCTTGTATTTGAACAGAAGCTTTGAACATTAGAGTCCTTAAAGCTTAACTGAGACTGCTGATTTGTTTCTAGGAACAATTGAAAGACCTGGTTAGAAACCACAGCTTAAAAGCCTTATATGCGCTGGGTCCAGATGATAAAGCATGATACTCTCCCATATAAACCTGCACAAGCTGAGATTTTTATGAGAAGTCCTTCTCTCATTACCCTTCCCAATACCTTCTGAGACATGCCTGGTGAGTGAAGACAAGAAAAAGGTTTTCTCAGTGCCTGCTTCCAGGCTTGCAAGCTCTCTGTTGTGGGTGGCTAGGCTTGCTCTCTCCCAGTTGTCTTTCTATCAACAGGCTAAGATCTCTTGATTCAAGTGGCCTTTTGGCAACTGGCGTCACTTTTTGCACAGTGGGCTTGAAAATGGTCATTTTTGCATTTTTCTTTAATTTGTGGGTTTTAAAACAGTGCTTTAAATGCTTATATTTTTATTCATCTTGTGTTTTAATTGCATTTGTTTTGCTGTAGATAAAAACAATAATAGCAATATAATAAAGTTATCAATTCTTAATCTAATTCATTTATATAGGTCATTATGAAAAATATGATGTTGCTACTCTTTCCTGAGCAGACCTGAAACACACACTTTGCTCTGTTTAATAATTTAATTCATTTTGTAAAAAGGTTGACAGCAGTGTTCTGTTCTTTTTTAAAAAAGAAATGCTTTTGCTAAACTTTTTTAAAGTTTAGTTATTGACACATTTTTAAAGTGCAGGTATACCTTAGTTAATGAAGTACTGTAGATGTGTTTCTAGGGATGAATTCTTTAACTGAAAATTTGGTAGCAGAGACAACAATACAACGGAAAAAACAGGGACGGTTCCTGCACCACAAAAAAGAAGAACTCTTCAACATGTTTCAGCAAACTTTGTTATTCACAACTAATAATATATTGCATGTGAAATGAAAGAACCAGGTCAGATAAACCTTGCATAAGTCAAGAAAAAAAATAGGAACCTTCTAGAGACCACCTGAAAGCTTCTTCCAAAATAAATCCAGCCGTCATCCTTTCTATAACTTCTATATAGGTGGTCAGACTTATGGATCTATGCTTCATTAATGTACTGAGAGTAGAGGTTGAGGCACATTTATCTGCTCTCCTCTTTTCTCTCTGTTTTACTGCGATGTATGCTTAGCAAGGGATTCTGGAGGCAGCTTCTGTTTACCTTGCCTATTATAAGAAGGGACATACAGCTATAATAGATCGGTTGGAGCAGAATCCCATTTTTTCTTCATTCAAGTTTTGTTCATTTGCTTACTGCAGACCTGCTGCTGGGTAGCTGTAAAGGTTAAAAGGAGTTTCACTGTCAGAGGCTTTGTTAACTGAGGATTGCCTGTATACTATTTAAAGAAAGATGAAAGAAGCCCATACCCCCCCCCCAAAAAAATCAGAGCATTTTTGACCATTAAGATTTTTCAAAATGTCCCCTTGCTAGTTAAAATCTGAGAAATTAAAAATCCCCTATATTTTAAATTAATTTAAAAAATGTCTCCTCCTGAAGAAAAGCTGCATATTAGACTATCTTGAATACACTGTTTGTGAGTTTTTGTACCTCACAATGAGAAATGTCACTTTAGAAAGATTTTTCCCTTACAAAGCATAGCACAATATTTTACATATAACTTTTTAAACAAAATATTACATCATTACATTACTGTAACTGACTGTAAGTTGTTAAGAAAAGTGAAGGTGAAATTTATAATACACTGACTGTATCACACATATTTTAAGCATATCTCCAGTCTTTTCTGGAAATGGTTGCATCCAAAGTTAGCTGTGCTTAGAATAAACCCACTAAAATCAGCTAGATTCTAGTTAGCTGTAAGAGAATCAAAGAAAGCCACAAGAACCACAAGGACCATCTAATCCAGCTACATGCCATGGAGAAATAATACGTATCTCTTTAATTTTGATGGACCTGGATCCAATCCTAAATACCAAAACTCCAATATGACTAAAAAACAAAAAAAAGTGGCAAATGTCTTATTTTAATGTCTCTCTCTCTTTTTTTCCAAACTATCAAATACATACTGGCAAAAATAGTGAAAGAACAAACATGGATTTCTCTTGAAAGCACTGTGTTGTGCTTCAGTAGTAATCTCACTTTGTTTTCAAAAGATCTGAAATCCATACAATTAGCATTCTAATAAAAGTAATTAATTTCATCTGATTCTATACACATATAATTCAGAGTGAACTGAACAGGACTTACTCCCAAATAAATGCATACTGGACACAGTATACATAGCTTTAGGCTCTGTATTTTGTAAATCTCACCCTGAGTTTTCCAGCTACGGAAAAGGACAAGGTCATAACAGTTACATATACATGGAATTACATGACAGTGATTATTAATATCTATGATATTATGGTAGTTATGATTCATGACTGGTAACTCTGTTAGTAATTTTAGCAACCAAAATGTTGTTATTAGTAATAACTACAAGGGCTGGATCCTTTGTATTGCTGAATGTTTCATCTTCCACTCTGTTATAAGGACTGTAGAACTAAGAGTACAGAAACCCGGCTATGAGTGTTGCTTCCCTCTTTACCACAAGAGCATAATGACACCATCATGGACAAGGTCATGTCATAGAGACACATGGCATGTAATGCAATTTGAAATGTGAAGTCCGCTGCATAACGTATAGGATGCTCAAAGAGCAAAATGACCCAAATGGTAAATAAATTAAGGCAGCTACCCAAATGAAGAATGTCTACCACAGGCCCCTTCTTTACAATGTAGACTCAAAAATGACAAATGCAAAAATATCATAAACAAAACTATCATTTCCTGCCAGGAGCAGCTCCCTGCTGATTGTAAAAGGAAGTTCTCCTTCAAGAGTGATGTCACTCTGTGATCTGCCAGCAACAACACAACCTATAGCTCAGCTGAAAGGGAGCAACACAACAACCGGCTTTTTCTTTCCGCCTCCCACATGCTTCTTCCTCCAAATCAACTCACTGCATCTCACTAAGGGCCGGCTACTACACCACCCGTCCGCCAAATCCATATTAATGCTGCCTCTGGGTACTGCCAAGTTGTTCCCCTCCCCTTAGTTTTAAACACCCGAGAGTGGATGGACTGTAGCCATAATAACAATAATGTCAGACATGTCACTGGCCGATCACTGAAATGCATTCATGAAGCGACACTCACATTCATGTGTGCGAGTGTGTATGGATATACGAGGCAGAGG
Organism: Urosaurus nigricauda; assembly: GCA_034509955.1. Lineage (NCBI taxonomy): Eukaryota > Metazoa > Chordata > Lepidosauria > Squamata > Phrynosomatidae > Urosaurus > Urosaurus nigricauda. Next base: position 35,026,654 of record JAOEGL010000002.1, read on the forward strand.
AAGCGAGGAGAAGCAAAATGGAGAAAGAGGGAAGGGTCCCTTGCTTAAATGCCCCACTGAGATGCCGCCGATAACCCCATAAGACACATTCAAAGATGTCAGGGAAGGATTGCTGTCTTCTTCAGACTCCATCACCCACGTGCTTGGCTTCTGTCTCTTTCCTCCTCTTTTAAAGGTACTTTTCCTTTGCTTGCAGGGTACAGCAAGTTTCCCCAGCTTCTACTACCCTCCTTGCTTGCCTCCTCATCCCACCTTGGCCCCTTTAATCCTGGGCCTAATGCCGGTCACAAAGCTTAGCCACCAGAAGTCAATGGACTCTTTCAAACGTGGGAAATTGGAAGTATAATCCAAGGGCAATCCAAACGCAATCCTGGGGTTTCACGTTATTGCGAATTAGAGCTTCTCACGCAATTTCGGGCAAAGGGGAAGTTACTCCGAATGCAATCATAGGTTTCATGTTATTGTGCATTAAAGCTTCTCACGCAATTTCGGGCAAGGAGGGGTCATTTTCGGGTAATGGGAAGTCATTTCGAACGCCTTCAGAATGCAATGGGGATTCATGTAAATTCGCTAAACAAGCGAATTCACGTGAATTCTCACTGGCTGCATTCGAAGTTGGGAGAAATTCCTCCTGTGTGAAAGAGTCCAATGAGAAGCCCTGCCTAGGTCCAGGGGTGACACAAGGGCCTGACTCGGGCCTCCAGTGCCCCAGAGAGCGAGCCCCCTCTTCCCCTCCTCTCTTCCACTCAGCCTGTCCTTACACCTCTGCTCCCCTCCCCCACCTGGACGGTCTTTGCATCTCTGCTCCCCTCTCCCACTGAGTCCACTCTGGGGACCTACTCTGTCCTCATGCTTTGGCTCCCCTCTTCCACCTCGCCTATCCCAGCCCCTCTGGTCATCATTTCCCCTTAGCCTCTCCTGGCCCCTCGGCTCACTTCTCCCATTGTACCTGCCCCAGCACATCTGCTCACCCTTGCCTGTCCTGGTGCCTCTGTCTACCTCTCCCACCTTGCCTATGTTGGCATCTCTGCTCACCTCTTCCAACTTACTGCTTTATCACACAAAGGGGCAAACAGGATTTAAACGAGAGTTCAACAAAAGTTAAGGAGTTTATCATACAACAGAATTTGGGGGTATAATGCAAGGGCAATCTGAACACAATCATGGGGTTTCCTGTAATTGTGTATTAGAGTATCTCATGCAATTTTGGGCAATGGGGGGGGTCACTTTTGGGAAATGGGAAGTCATTCTGAACGCATTCCAAACTCAATTAGAATTTATGTAAATTTGCTAAACTAGTGGATTTACATGAATTAGAATTGGCTCCATTCAAAATTGGGAGAAATTCCTCCCGTGTGATAAACTCTTAAACAGGAAATGTTCTATGATAAATGTAGGGCATTTCCTGTTTAACTCTTGTTTAACTCTCGTTTAAATCCTGTTTGCCCCCCTAGTGTGTGATAAAGCAGTAGTCTATCCTTGGGCTTCTGCTTGCCTCTTTCCACCTCTCTCTTACGCCGCCTCTTCTGGCCCCTCTCCGTCCGTCCCGTCTCCCTCCCTCCCTCCCTCCCTCCGTGGCGGCTGCTGCTGCTGCTGGTATCGTACCGTCGGAATCCCTGGAAGGAGGAGGGCCAGGACATGCGGGACTTCTTGAGGCCCGGCCGGTGCCCGGTCTCCAGGGCGAAGGAGGCCCGGTCGAGGGCGCGGCAGGCCAGGTAGCGCTCCGTGTCCGAGTAGCCCCGGTGCCGCACCCGGCCGGACCCCGACGGCGGCGCCCCGGAGCCCCGGCCCCGAAGGCAGCTGGAGGAGGCGGCAGCGGGAGAGGCAGCCGGAGGAGAGGCAGGAGGAGGCGGCGGAGGCGGCGGCGGGGTCTGCCGGTCTGCCTCGGGGCTGGGCGGCTGCTGGTGGAGCAGGAAGGGGGCCTGGTGTCGGAGCTGGTGGCGGCAGTGGTGCTCGTGGCGCCAGAGGTGCTTCGGGGCCGGGAGAGGAGCCAGGCCCACGCCGCCGCCCTTGCCCTGGCCCTCCCCTCCGGGGGATGCCCGCCCCATCTCCTCGGCCTCCATCCCCCGCGGCCCCCGACCCACACCGGGAGGGACGCCGAGCCCAGCCACCCAGACCAAGACCCGCTCCTCTCCCTCGCTTTCTCGTTCTTGCAGCAGCAGCAGAAGCCCGGAGCCAGAGAGGGGCTGCGGAGCGGTGCTGAGTCCGGTCCTAGTCTTGGCTCTGGAGGGACGGCGGCGGCGGCGGCGGCGGGGCTCCTCTTGCAGCCCGGAGGGGCTCCGGCGGTCCTGGCTCTCCTCCTCCTCCTCCTCCTCCTCCTCCTCCTCTTCCCTTCTCCCTCTTCCTTGCTCCAAGGGCAGCAGCAGCAGCAGCGGAGCCCTGCCTGCCTTCTTTCCTGCCTTCCTTCCTTCCTTCCTTCCTCCTGCGCTGCCCCCGACTCCGCCGCCTTCCCTCTTCGAGGAAGAGGAAGAGGAGGAGGAGGGTCTGGCTCCTGGAGGTGCGAGCAGGGCTGCCCAAGTTGGACAGCTCCCCGCCGCGGCCCCGGCTCCTCCCGCCAGACCCAGCCCCGGCCCCAGCCCCAGCCCCAGCCCCAGCCAGCCAAGCGGCGGCGGCGGCGGGAAAGACAGCGGCGGCCCCTCCTCCTCCTCCCCGCCCTCCCCTCCAGGGCTCCCAGCCAGCCAGGCACCGGGCAAGAGGGAGCACCACCACCAGCACCAGCACCACCACACTAGTCGCCCAGGCAGGCAGGCAGGCAGGGCCCCCGAGGAGGAACCGGGGAAGGGGACCCCTAGGAAAGCTCCTGCTGCCAACTTCTTTCTTTCAGCGAGTCTCAAAGGGGCTACAAGGTCTCTCTCTCTATGTCATCATCATCATCATTATTACTATTATTATTATTATTATTATTATTATTATATCCAAATGCATCTGGGGAAGTAGACTGAAGCCTAAGAAAGCTCCTGCTGCCAACTTCTCTCTTTCACTTAATAGTCTCAACGGTGCCTCAAGATCTCTCTCTAGAGCCACCGTCGAGGGGAGCTTTGGCGGGGAGGTCCTGCAGGGCGGAAGAAGGGGCTCGGACTGGAGGAAGGCCCTTGGGAGGCTCTTCCATTGGGACGTGGTGGTGGTGGTGGTGATGGTGTTGATGATGCACATTTGAGGCTCACTGAAAGAAAGAAGTTGCCAGCAGGAGCTTTCCTAGACTTCACTCTACCTCCTCAGATGCATTTCGAAATGATGATGATGATGATGATGATGATGATGATGATGATATAGAAGGATCTTGTAGCCCCTTTGAGACTCCCTGAAAGAAAGACGTTGCCAGCAGTGTTGCCAATGATTTTTCTTTCAGTGAGTCTACAAGGTCTCTCAAAGCTCCCCTGGCAGCCTCTCTCTCAAGACCTCCAAGGAGGAGAGGCCTCGGCCCTTCAAGGTAGAGCACTCCGTTCTCAGACAGCGACTGTTTCCTGACTGTTGAGGTGGGATCTCTTTCCCTGGAGCTTGCATCCACCGCTCCAAGTCCTACTCTCTGGAGCAGCAGAAAGCAAGCTCGCTCCCTCCTCGATGTGACATCCCTTCAACTCCTTAAACAGGGCTCTCCTATCACTCCTCAGCCCTCTCTTCTCCAGGCTAAACATCCCCAGCTCCCTAAGTCTCTATTATTAATATTCTTCTTCTTCTTCTTCTTTTCACTTTTCTCCCACCTTCCTCCCACTGCAGGGACTCCTTTGCCCAGACAGGAGGGATTCCAGCCTATCCTCCATTTTGAGCAGGAGCATGAATTGACATTTACTGTATATTAAAGGGGGGGGGGGTGCCTTTTATTTAGTCATGGCTTACATTTTTTCCCTTCAGACGTCCTACATTTTGCAATGCCTTGTCCTCCTTTGAGGTTAGAGCATCTGCTCACCCTGCACTCAGCCCCAGAGCCAGGTCTGCCGACTGGTTGTGGTGGTGGTGGTAACCCTATCATGGGCTTTTCCTATCAAGGTTTCCTCAGAGGGGGTTTGCCATGGCCGTCCTCTGAGGCTGAGAGAGTGTGACTCACCCAAGGTCACCCAGTGGGTTTCCCTGATCAAGCTTGGATTTGAACCCAGGTCTCCAGGAATTTGTGGACCAACACTGTGGGCACACAGGCCCTAGAAACTCCCGGCTTTGAAATTCCCTTCTCTGCCCCCTGAGTTGTTTGAGAAACTGGGCTTGGGGGTGGTAGTAGTAGTGTTTGTGTAGGTGGATGTCTCACTATTAGTGTAGAGTGTGTAGGTGTGTGTTTGTGTGTTGCAAGTGAGAAGGCAGGGAGGAGAGAGAGAGCTTCCACACAGGAGTGTTATCCAAAGGGTTTCTGCTCCCCTCCTCAAGGCTTCCCTCCATTGATTCAGCTCTCCTCACCCCACACTCAGACAGAAGGGTGGCTCAAGCCCTCTCATGATAAACTTCTCCATTCAGGAGTTTGCGCATGTTAGGCAAGGAGGCAATGGGGATTTAGGGAAAGATGCCTTTTTCTCCTGTCCAAATATTGTGTTTCTTTCTTTCTTTCCTTTTCTTTATATCCCCCTTTCTTCCAATATGAGACTCAAAATGGTAGGCAAATAATATCTCTTAAAATAAAACCCACTTTGACTACTGGGAGTTAGGTAATCCAAGTGGATTTTCTTTTAAGAAATAGTGTGTCTGTCTGTCTGTCTGCCTGGGGCTGCAGAAAAAGTGCCTTCAATGGCTTCATGTTGTTGCTGTTGTTACTGTGTGCCTTCAAGTCATTTCCAAGTTATGGCAACGCTGTTGTGGGGTTTTCTTGGCAAGGTTTGTTCAGAGGAGGTTTGCCAGGGCCTTCACCTGAGGCTGAGAGAGTGTGACTTGCCCAAGCTCCAGAGGTCTCCAGAGTCTCCAGTCCAACACCCAAACTGCTAAGCCATGCTGGCACTCTCAAGCCCTTATGTCAAACCTGCCAATTTCAAAGGGTTTCTCATACTTCACTCATCCCGCCACATCTGCAGCTTTGACTTTTGCAACTTTTATTCACGGATTTTATTAATATGTTCTCTCTAGAAATATCTAGGTCCTCCAGTGCAACTCTATGGCCAGCTTTAACCAAAAGTCACACTGAAAGTCCTAGAGATTCCTAGAGAGAACATTCCACTAGGCCTTTGTAGCTCCTTCAGTGTAGTTGTGTGGTCAACATTTGGCAGATGTTGACCATAGAATTGCACTGGAGGAACTGGAGATTCTTGGGAGTTCACACAAGTAAAAACATAGTGTTTTGTTGTTGTTGTTGTTGTTGTTGTTGTTGTTGTTCTTTGTGCTTTTTCCATACTCACAGAGGTCCTGTGCCCCTAACTCCAGCAAATGTGGAGGGACAAAGAAAGAAAATAAACTGATTTGAATTAACTAAAAAAGAAAATTATCATTTTGGAGGAGCAAGAGAAGAAGTTGTTTCTTCTCTGTTAGGTGCCCCCTGAGGTTCTGGGGAGCAGCAGTCTCTGGTAGTTCCCACCTTTCAGATGGCAGAGTTTTGACTTTCATAGGGTTTATCCTTGCTCCCTCTGTCCAAAAAACTGCTGCCTCAGGTACAGTGGAGGATGTTATCTCTGTCCTGTCATTTGTCAGTCAAGACAAGGTCAGTATGAGAACTGGGGATGAGGAGCATCTTGTCTCCACCTCAGGCAGCAAAAATGCCCTGAACACCAGCTGTGATTACAGCACCTATTAGATCAGAGGATAGATAGATAGATAGATAGATAGATATACTCTGATCTAATATATATAAGAGGTATATGGAAGTCATATACACAAAGCTCATCATCCTCTCATTTTGTGTGTGTTTGTTTGTTTGTTGTGTGCCTTCAAGTCAGTTCCAACATGGTGACCTTAAGGCACACCTGTCCCAGGGTTTTCTGGGCAAGGTTTGTTCAGAAGAGGTTTATCATTGCCCTTCCTTGAGGCTGAGAGAGTGTGACCTGGCCAAGTGGATTTCATGGACAGGCTGGTAATCAAACCCCAGTCTCCAGAATCACAGTCCAGTGCGCAAACCACTTAGCCACACTGACTCTCAAAAATTATTTTAAAACCCTTAAATTTATCCAGCACAAAATCCAACACAAGCCTTTGAGCTTCAGTTCAAACCTTGGGTTTTTTTCCCCTTCTGTACCTCTACAGAAGCATGAAATGGGGCCTCTAGAGTAGTGAAGGGAAACATTAAGACATACAGATGGTCAGTAGTCCCAAAAAAAGTCAGACTACTCTGTTCCTCTCTTGCATCTCAAAGCAATTGTTCCTCCTGCTGCTACCCCAGGTTGTGTTGACCTGTGAGGACTGTTGTTAGCTGTTGTGTGATGAGAGTTTCCTTCCCTCTCTATCCTTCCTCATGCAACACATCATCAGAGACCACCCAAAGGTACTGCAGGAACTGAAGCAAAGGAACCACTGAGACAACCTTGGCCCATATTGAAACCTCCATGGATTTGAAAAAAGAGGGGTATCTCCTTCCCCGAGTTTCGAAAGTCACAACTGATCTCAACACTTCAACAGAAACAGACTGGAACAAGCGGAACATCATTTGGATAGTCAAAAAACAAAATCACTACAGGAACAACTCCCACCAAATCTCAAGGCTTTCACCAATCTGGATGAACCCAATGACTACATTTTGCATGAAGCATGCCAGAAATTTTGCATGAAGCACTGCAAGCAGAAACTGAAGAAGAAAAACACGTTGCAGTGAATATATTCCCACTCTACGTTGCAGTGAGTATATTCTCACTCTATCGGAGTGCTCTTGTCCAGGCAACCTGACAAATAAACCTTATGGCACTGTTCAGATTAGAGGGATAGAAGCTGAGGAGTGAAAGTGGAAAGGCGAATTCTCAATTGACTTTCATCTTAACTTTCCAGTTGCAATACTGTCTTCAGCTCTGGTGCACAGTTCTGATTTCTTCCCCAAAGAGATATCTTAGAACTGGAGAAGTACCAGAGAAGTCTGACCAAAATAATCAGGGACTACATGTGCAGGATAAATTGTGGGGTGACTTGTATATTTGAGGTGGGGGAACCAGGAGGGACAAATTAAGGTTGGTCCTATCATCAGGCAGAAGAAGACAGCGACTTCAGGCAGCAGATTTGAGGTGTCATGAAAAGACAGGGGATTGTTAACAATTTCATGTGCCTGCCAAGAATGAGAGAGGCATTTGTGAGACTTTCTGCTTCATGTATCAAAGTAACATGGCTAACTTTGAGTACTATGCATTTTGACTTGAAGAAGTGAGAAGAGGCACTATTTGCTATTCTGCCTCAGGCAGCAAAATGTCTTAGGATGGCCCTGTGGGACATGAAAGGAGCTTATAAAATTATGCATTAAAAAAAAAAGAGACTAGATCAGTTTTCTCCTTTTTCCTGTCTCATCATACCAGAACTCAGGGTCACCTAAGGAAACTACTTCTTTACACATCACATAATTAATGGATGGAATTCATTGGCTTAAGATGAGGTGGTGGTCAGGCACTAACTTAGATGGCTTTAAAATAGAATAAGATAAATTCAAAGATGGTTTATTTGGTGTTTTTTTTATGACTATTAGCCATGAGGGCTATATGTAAATTTTCTGTATTCAGAGAGACAAGATGTCCTTGACCCCCAGGTGCTGGGATACAATCAACGGAAAGGATTGTATGCCTTATTTATGGCATTCCAAGATACACTGTTACCAGTTATGCTCAGTAAATATGAATACACTCGTCCCTCCATATTTGCAGCTTTGACTTTTGCAGATCTGATTATTCACAGATTTTATTAATATGTTCTCTCCAGAAATATCTAGGTCCTCCAGCACAACTCTATGGTCAACTTTAACCAAATGTTGCACCAAAGGACCTAGAGAGAACACTCCACTAGGCATTTGTAGCTCCCCCAGTGCAATTCTATGGTCAATGTCTGGCAGCTGTTGACCCCAGAGTTGCACTGGAAGACCTAGAGATTCCTAGAGAGGTGTTCTCTCATAATGTTCATAATGTAAAAACATAATGTTCTTGTTATTTGCGGGTTTTCCCACATTCACAGGGGTCCTGTGCCCCTAACCCCAGTGAATGTGGAGAGATGAGTGTATTAAGACTTTGAAAGGAAAGCTGTCTGTTACAGAGTATGCACAAATTGTTAAGAAAGTATACTGGACAGGTAGGGCTGATGGTGGCCTGAATCCTTATCCATCATTTGGGGGATGAGCAGTAACAAATTCTTATTCTAAGTAGTAGATTGGCAATTCCCTCGTCCCTTCTCCCCTTGCTGACAAGGAAATATGGTAGTTTCCTTGATTTCTTTCCTTAATCAAGGCTTTGTTTTGTTTACCTCCACTGAATGGGGCAGTTTGCAGAGAGGTTGAGTAAACCTATCTGGATTGAAAAGAGGGTAAATATCTATACTGATTGGCTTTGTCCTGTGTATGCGTGTATGCAGCCCATTGTGTCTACTGCTCAGACTATTTAAGAGTCATTATCTATAACTGAAGGGCATAGTCACCCCCCAGTCCCCCGCGCCCTCTGCAAGTACATGATCTGGGTTTTGTTTTTTAGAACAATACTGAAGTCATGTTTTGCCCCACCTAGCAGTGTTCCCTTCACTTTTAGAAGACAGCCCCCAAGTTAGGATGTCCTTAAATACAAAAACAGAGATAGAGAATCTCTTTCTTAGATCTGCTTCCCTGTTCCAATCTCCAGTCATCTACTTCTTCTAGTTGGAGGGTGAGAAAATCCATGTGTGTTTTATCCTCTAGTCCCTTAAGCTTATCTATAAAGGTGACATGAATGTCTAGTCGTAACTGACTCTGGGAGGCGATGCTCATCTCCGTTACTAAGCTGAGGGAGTCAGCATTGTCCAAAGCCACCATGACTGCATGGAACACTGTTACCTTCCCACTGAAGTGGTACCTATGTCTACTTGCATTTGCATGCTTTCAAACTGCTAGGTTGGCAGAAGCTGGAACTAGTGACGGGAGCTCACTCCATCACATGCCACTTGGGACTCAAACTGCCAAATCTTCTGATCTTACAATCATCGGAACAGGTGTCTTAATCACTAAGCCACCATGTCCCTTAAGCTTATCTCTAACCCCTCTTAAATTGCTCAGGAGCACAGTTTTAGTTTCCATGCTGTTTTCCCCCTGCTTTACTTTGAAAAACAGCTTGCACTGAGGATATATGGTACTTGGTTCCTATACTATCATTTTCTGTCTCTTTAATAAAGAAATAATTGTTTTTCCTGCAAAATCAAGTCATCTTTCTATCTCTTTTTTATTTGGAGTCACTTTGATTAATAGTCAGCTTTTAAAACCTTTAGCCTGCAAGGTGCTGCAGAGAGTTAGTGCTGGAAAAGCTTTCCCCACAAACCAGTGCACCACTCTTAACAACATAACCAGCCACTTTATAAGGTTATGTAAACTTTTCTCCATGCATCTACACAGTATGGTACAGAGTACAAAGTACAGTGAATGAGAAAGTTACCTTTATTGAACTAAAATTTTGGATGATTCTGGGAGTTGTCCAAAAAACTAAAATTTCCAGGCTGTGTTCTAGTATATGTATCCACCAAATGAACAGATGGCTGATGCTCTCAGCATCTATAGTACAAGGGCTACTGGTGGAGAAATTGGATTCTTCTTCTCTAACAAATAATGAATGCTTCGTCCTGCAATGCATTTGAAGGGAAGGAGATGTATTTTTACCTACCTGAAAGACTGCACTGTTTCTTCAACCAAACCAAGTTGAAATAAGAGTTTAGTCCTGTAGTTCAATCCAGAATATTTTCCTTTTTCTTTCCACTAGGGGAGGATTAGCATTTTGTTTCAGTTTGGTTTTGATAAGAATTTGCTGGAATTCACAAATCTCTTCCTTTTTCAGTTGGAAAGAACTTGAGATTTTAACACACTGGACATGGCAGAAATATTATTATTATTATTATTATTATTATTATTACGCTGTAAATTTACACAGTGCTGTACATACCATTTATAATTAGATGGATCCCTGCCCTCAGGCTTACAATCTAAAGGGACAACACAAAAGGAAAAGGGGAAGGTGGTGGGAAGGGGATGAGGTCCAGTGGTTCTTCTCTCCCTCTGGGGCCTGGACCAGGCAGATGGACTGGAGGGAGGGCACGGCTTCTTAATACATAGTTCAAAGGAGGCATCCTGGGGCAGATGGCACAATCCTGGGAATGCTTCCCTAAACAATATAGTCTTTAACTTAATTTTGAACCTGGTTAGAGAAATGATGAGGTGTGCATGTGAGGGAAGAAGGTTCCAGGAGTAAGGGGCAGCAAGTGAGAAAGGACAAATCCGGGACGGGGCAGTGGAAATTCTTGGCTGGGACAGGAGACCTTGACTTCCAGAGCAGAGGGTACAAGAAGGATTATGAGGAGAAAGAAGTTCAGACAAGTAAGGAGGGGCCAGTCCATGGAGGGCTTTGAAAGTCAACAACAAAAGCTTGTACTGAATGCAGAAGCGGAAGGGGAGCCAGTAAAGGGAGGATAGAAGTGCCATCAACAGAAACAGAAAAAGAGTATTGAAGGGTGGGCTTAGGTGGGAAGACAAGAAGCTCTGTCTTAGACATGTTGAGCTTCAAGCGCCGATGTCGCATCCACTGAGAGATGGCAGCCAGACAAAAGGAGACTTGCTGTTCAAGCCCCGGCGAAAGGTCAGGGGTTGAGAGATACAGCTGAGTGTCATTGGCATACAGATGATAGGAGACACCAAAAGAACTGATGAGTTTACCAAGGGACAATGTGTAAAGAGAGAACAAAGGGGGACCCAGGACAGAGCCCTGAGGAACTCCAACAGATAAGGAAACAGAAGAGGAAGTCTGACCACCTGTGACCACTGCAAAAGATCTGTCTGACAAGTAAGATTTAAACCAGTTGAGAACAGAGTCAGAGAACCCGAGGTCGGAAAGTAAGTCAAGCAAGAGACAGTGGTCCGTGGTGTCAAAGGCTGCAGACAAATCTAGAAGAATGAGAATAGAGTAGAGGCCATTCGCCTTGGCCTGCAGGAGATCATTTGAGATCTTGGTGAGGGCTGTCTCTGTAGAGTGCCGTGGGCGGAAACCAGACTGGAAAGGGTCCAGGATGGAGTTGGCTCAAGACAGCAAGAATAAACTACCCATTCCAGAACCTTAGAGAGGAAAGGAAGAAAAGAGATTGGGCGATAGCTAGACAAAGAAGAGGGGTCAAGAGAGGGTTTCTTCAGAACTGAGGAAACAAGAGCATGTTTGAAGTCCAAAGGGAAGGAACCTGAAGAGAGAGAGAGATTAAAGATGTAGAGGAGTGAGGGCAGAAAAGAAGGGGCTATAGAGATTAGAAGATGGGAAGGGATATAGGATCAAGAGAACAAGTTGTAGGTTTCGAAGAATTTAACAGCATAGAGAGTTCATCCAGAGAAACAGGTGGAAACACAGAGAGTTTACTAGTAGAAGGAACCAGGAGATTAGTGGTAGGGGGCAAATCAGGAGGAACAATTTTGGTTATAAAAACTTATAGATCTGTCCCCTCAGAGTGCTGAGGTATTAATGTTTAAAAGACCTGTAGACGTCTGTGTTTCAACCTGAATTAGGGTTGCACCCTCATTTTATCTCAGTTTGAATAGCAATATGGTGGGAACAATATGGCCCATTACACACTGGGAACAGGTGCTCATGCTGAATTTGGCTGGTGCAAACAGAGGATAAATTAATGTCAATTCATTTTTGAACATCACACATTTTCATATTTATTTGACAAAAATCATGTTTTAAAGAAACTGAACATGGAAGAAAGTGAAATCAATAGTTTTTTTTTTTTTTAACTCTTGGTTTGCTTCTGGTTTTGCATCAAGTTGGAAAATATCTAAACTTGATTCAGATTTTTAAGAATATCATCTGCCAGTAACCATCAGAGAGCTGTGTCCAAATCCTAGTTTGATAAAGGCTCTCGTCTCAACAAAACAGCAGCTCAACAAAATAGAAGAGCAAAATATTTACACATAGTTAGAATTCAAGAGACAGAGAGGCAAGACAGACACAGAGAGAAAAAGACCACAAAGTCTCTACACAGATTATCTGTGCTATAAATAATGGATAAATCATAAATGGCTCAAATTGGAAATGTTCTTCACAATTTAATCTAAGGGTTAATGACCAAGTGTCTCATAGATCAAAATTTATTAAGTTATCTGTTTTACAATATTCATGCCACATTAAAGTTATCAGTCACAACACAGAAAGCTAAGAAAGACCAGGGCTTTGTATATGTGCTCATAGATGAACTTCTGGATTATTTTTCTTTAGAAGAGAGGATTCCCTTGCTTACAAATCAAATGAGAACAATTTCAATAAAAATTCACTAGTTTTGAGGGATGGGAAATACACTGCGGGACAAAAGAAAGAAACAAGAGAGAAACAGTAGAAAAAACCAGCATTTGGCTTAATTCATACATTACTAGGATAAGCAGGTTTGCCCCTTCTCTGCAGTTGCTTCCTGTGCCACTTTGCCATAGGAACAGAGGAAACTGGATGGGAAAGGTTGGAAGAACCATGGGAGTGTCACTTCAGCCAACTGACTTGGTTGGGGAAGGAGCTAGCAGCTACTAGCTCTTTCTGTAGCTGTTTGTCAGTCCCTAAGACTAACATCTTCAATTTTTTTTCTCCTGTTTGGTTTGTAACACCTTGCCTGATGTAGAAGCCAGTGGAGCTCCAAAAGCTTGCAACATGCATATTGTGCCTTTTGGTTGGCCAATAAAGATATCACTGTTTGGTTGATTTTTGATTGGATTTCCATAAGGCCAACACAGCTACCCCTGGAAGATCCTGCATTATATTTGCAACAAGGGAATCCTAAAGAGTGAGCCAGTGAACATTCCTATTTGAGGTTTTGACCTCCAGCAAAGGTAAAACATTTTTTTCTTCTTAAATTCAGGCTGGATTGGCATGTTTTACCTCCTAAAGTTTCCCTGATGCAAAAGCATGAAAACTTCTTGAGAAATCCAGTGTCCTCTGCCTAACAAAGGGGCCTGTGGCCTCACAAGGATGGACACATATTGGATTGTGCAAGATGTGTCTTTGTTGTGATGAAAATGGATGTTAAATTTCCTGGACTTTGAGAATCTTCCAGTTGCCACATGGCCAAAAGGAGGAGGTGCCAGCCTGCAAGATATAATCCTCCATACCATTAGAACTGAGAACAGGAACAGCAAAATGCAGGCCTATAACTAATATCTTGATTTTTTTCTCCTTATTTATGGTTTTTAACACCTTGCCTGATGAAGAAGCCAGTGAAGCTCTGAAAGCTTGCAATATGTATATTGCACATTTTGGTTGGCCAATAAAGGTATCACTGTTTAATAGTTTGTTTTTTGTTTTTAAATTAGATCTCCCATCTGGCCAACATGGCTACCCCTGGATGTTCACTAACTAAATTAAGATATAGCCTTTTATGTAAATATAGATTCAAGCCATTAGTAAACTTGTGTTTTTAAACTACAAGCTACATGTTTGTTGTTTTGAGTCAGTCTCAGTTCTTAGGGAAGCATAGCTAGACAAATGCACATTTCTTCTACTTTGCGAATTTAAAGCTGGACCCTAACAGGCTTGTCTTTGACACTTTTGATATTTCAATATTTTTAAATTCCTTACTAAAGGCTGAAGCCTTAGGAAACTTAAATTACCTTACATAAACTACTTAGAGAGTGCTGACTTTGCTATTAAGTGGTATATAATGTGAATGCTATTGCTATTTTCCTTTTGATCCATATGGAAACAAAGGGTGTTGCAAAACAATAGTCTTCATTGTATTGCAAAAGAGAATGAAGCTTTGGGTAAGAAGTTGATGGACCTTGGAGCACATATTGTTATTTCACCACTCCTTCCTGTTGAAATACATGGCTGAGGAAGAGAGAGAAGAATGTGAGAAGTGAATAACTGGCTCTGCAGATGGTGCCATTAGGGGGGGAATGGTCTGGACTGTGCTCTGCACTTTCATGATGAAGGACTTCTGGCAAGCATTGGGTTGCACACAGCAGTTGGTAAGAACAAACTTGCTAGGAGTCTCATTTGCAAACTTGACCAGGAGGGCCTTAAACTTAGTTATGGAGGGGGCATGAAGTACTGGGAGCAACAATCTCAATGATGAAGGGGGAATTGAGGCAATTGTGCAAGAATCCACCAATAGGGTGGGGAGGAAGCAGCTGAAGATAATTTCTTATGATCTAATATGTCTCCATACTAACGCACAAAGTATGAAAAATAAACAAGATGATTTCAAACTCTTCGCACATGAAGAAAAATATGATTTAATAGGCATCACTGAAACCTGATATGATGAGTCTTGTGATTGGAATGTCGCAATTCAGAGGTATAATTTACTCCAAAGAAATAAACCAGACAAGTCAATAATGTGCACACTTGTATGAAGATCTATGACTTAAAGTGTAGAAAATACGTTGAGATAATTTGGGTGAAAAAGGAAGAGAAACCACAGTAACATCTTTGTGATTGTCTTCTATACGTGCCCAAGACATGGGTGAAGCAAGACTGAAGCCATTGTGAAGTCTTCCTAAAGCAAATAACCATACAATCAGAAAGGAAAGAGACAGTAGTATCAGGAGACTTAAACATCCTGATATTTGTTGGAAGTCAAATTCTGCCAAGAATGTAACATCCAACAAATTTCTCATTTGCCTTGCATTTCATTCTCCAGAAGATAGAGGAGGCAACAAGGAGATAGCCAGTAATTTCAGAGAGACAGTCATAAAAATAAGTGCTCACTTAGCTCAGGCTTGCTGGAGTGGTTGAAGAATTAGAAAAAGTTTTTTTAAAATATCAAAGTTTGAAGGAAGAAAAAGAACAAGGAAAACTAGGCCACTATTTGGAGAAGACAGTAAAATGATAACAGGGAGTACAGAAAAGATGTAACTGCTCAGCAGCTGCTTTGCCTAGGCCTTCTTCCGAAAGGAAAACACTTCTCAGCCTGGTGAAACTCTTAGCCAACCCGTGAACACTAGTCCAAAATAAGGGGAAATTCCCAAGCTCTGGAGTATTCTCAGGTGAACATTCCCCTCCAACTTGTTCTCACCCCCACCCCCCACCCCTTATATTATTGCACTGGAAAATTGCCTCATAAAAGTGGCAACCAAACCTTTCTACCAAAGTATGAATGAAATCTTAGCCAACATCATGCAACAAACATGTTCAGTTTCTTTTTATAATGAGCTCTCTAAAGCCCACTGAATATTTATTGAAAACTTCAACCTTGCTAGCTCAGTGACTCTTTGTATTGTACTTTTTCAAATTTCTTACTGTATCAGACTTACAGCAGCAACTTCCTTCTGCTGATAGTGGAGATTAAATTCAGAAGATAATCACTATATAACTCCATTCATCAAAGACATGCATTAGTAAACAGAAAAAAGCAAAGCCTTTCAATCACCAGAGATTTGATATAGTAATAAAAAGATGTAAAAAAGATACATGTTGCCAACATATCAATGCAAGAAAAGACAGTTTTTCAATCCTGATATGTAAATTTAAATAAAACAGAGTGACTGCAAACAAAGGGCACTGTATGATAAGGCTAACAATAATTTGTCCATGTCATTTTGAACGTCACAGAAGGTGGTGATTTTTCTCTTGTCAACAACAAAAATATTTTGTGGATGTACAAGTTACATATTCACACAAGTCAAGTTGCAGTACTATACACACTTAGATTGAACTCAATGAGACTGAATTCTGAGTAGATTTATGCAAGATCAGACAGCAGGAGACTAAATTGTGGTCATATATACTAGGAAATATGTCCCACTGAACTGAACATGTCTCAATGCCTAATAAATGCCGAATAGAGTGCAAGCTCAATTGCTTTTCACCAAATTACTTACACTATGTTGTGATTAAAAATGCAGTGCTTCAAAATTGGAGGGGGCAGAAGACATGCCCACTTGTGCCCATTTTTCTTGTCCTATTCCACTCCCTCCATGAGTTTGCAAAGGTTTGTTGTCATAACCACAGTTCCCCAAACCCCTGTAGCCAGCAGGGTCAGTGGCCACACTGGCTGAAGGAGTCTAGGACCATGGTTCAAGAAGTATTTTTTTCCAAACACTAATTCCTCAAAAAGTTAATTATTCTTTTCAAGAAAATTTCAGAACATAAATTCTTAAATGTAATATCTCCTAATATTGCAAACAGCTATAACCTATAAAGCCCTAAATAACCTATGATAAGTAGCTTTACAGACCGCCCAAAAAGGGTGGTCTGTAGCCTTCTCTTTTTATTGTGCACCATCACCGCAGCAACTACACAGAGCAGCGAAGGTGCACAGTAAAGAAAAGGAGTGCCGAAACTTGGCTCCTTTTTGCGTTGCAAAAAGCGCTGCCGGCACTTTTGGAATGTCACAGCTGAGCAGCACTGTATAGATGCTGTGCAGCTGCGACGTCATTGCAGCGTATGCTATGTAAATGGCGCTGTGCAGCAACGATGCCCCCTGTCACGAGCTAGGGTTGCGGGAAGTGTATAAACTCCGTCCTGAGGCAACCCTAGCACATGACAAGGGCGCCCCTTAGTGCCTGTCTGCTTCGAGCCATAAGTCTATTTGAAAGATCACATTCTCCTTGCCAATAAAAATGCAATAAAAATAAACAATCATTTGCAGTCCCATTCATGACATCCCCAAATATGCTACCTCATTTCCCCTAATAGCAGGGCTACTGTAGTTCCTTCTACTTGAGCCACTATTTTGCACACCAGCTGATAGGCTTTTTGATTTGGGTTTTAACAAAAATTAAGCAGAACCCAGAGTTCTCAACACTGTACACTCTTTGTGCTCATATATATTTGTTGTGTGCCTTCAAGTCATTTCTGACTTATGACGACCCTATCACAGTTTGTTGTTGTTGTTGGGCAGAATCTGTTTAGATGGGGTTTGCTCTTGCCTTCCTAGTTGAAAACAACCACTTCAATCACACAACAATCTGGTATCAGAAACCAACAAATTATATTATTTCTACAGAGACTGGCTGGGAGATAAAGTCATACAGATAATGCTTTAGTTCAGTTAGTTCCACCCAATCCCTTGTAATATTATTTCCACGCTACTTTGTTAGAGAAAGAAGCCAGTAGACAGGACTACTGTAGGACTGGAAAGTCAATTCACTTTTAAGAATTTCAAGTCCTTCTTAGGGGACTGTATTAAGACAATAAAATTCTTTATTTTAACATTGCATTATTATTCAACAGTTTAAATAAGCTTCAGTCTATGTCATGCTGAAGTATACCTGCTAGCAAAATTCAGTTTAATATGTTCACTCACTTTGAATTTTCTCATATGAACTGGAGATGTCTTGAGATTAGAGTGCAGATCAGTGGTAAGCATTTAATAATGAGTACTTTTGACAAAGTCAAGTGGAATGTTTCAAAAAAGATACAGCCTTGCTGGGCAGCTTTTGCTAAATTGAAACTTGCAGAAAATGAGTGATAGACCATAAATAGACCTCTGAACAATTCGCTTTAATAAAAAATAAAGACCAAAAAAAATTCTGTATGGATAATGAAAATTCTGCACCACACAGAGATGAAGTCTGTAATTTATATAATTATTTGAATTGATCTAACATGCACTATTTCCTATTTTACAATAGCACACTGAAATCATATGCACAACTGCTTAAAACTTAAGTCCCACTGGACTCAAGGAACCTGACTTCCCAGTAAAAACTGAGTCAAGTACTCTGCATAAAGTTTCAGATAGATTTCCACAACTGTAAAGGATCTTTTAAAGCTGAAATTCAAATGTCAATTCTGGCATGAATAGTACATCATGTGCTAATAAGGTTTCCCACAAAGCCTCACTCTGCCACCTCACTGTCGTAAGGAGATGAGACTGGTCTTTTGAAAATTATGCCAGATTATCACAATGGTAGGTTCTATCCATGAGAGAAGGACTTGAGTAAGATGCCAATGGGGTTCCTTCCCGGTGCCTCTTGAATAAGACCCTGTTCCCTACAGTTCTGGAGATGTGCCAGGAATATGCATATATTCCTGGCAGGGACTACACCTTTGATGTTGGAAGAAAATTATTCTTTGTGGTTACTTGTTACCTTGTTAAATCTTAGTTCATCCCTCATTGTTTTTTGTTACACATTTTGGGGGGGGGGGTCAGGATTTCATTTGATAAGTTTCATTGGTACTGCTCACAGAAGCAAAGATGGGGATGCATTAGGCACACTTTTGCTCATGGAGAAACAGATATATGATATGTACATTGCATACTGCTCTCCTGAAAATGAAAGTGAGGTAATAGGCATGTGCTAATGTAAGCAAAAATGTAGATCAAATAGCTGTGGAAATTGGTCATTGTGAAAGAAGAAAGAAAAGACTGTGGTGACATAAATAGCAGTTGTCAGAAAACACGCAAAAGATATGCTTCTTTCCAAAACAGTATGAATTCCACACTGTCTCAAGGGTCATAAAAATAGCTGACAGGAAGGGGTGCCTACATTTCTTTGTGGAATAATTAGAGCCCCAGATGGTTGTCCTTCTTAATTGTAGTGTGGATATAAAATTGTCTTGGACTAATTTACACTTTCAAATCCCTCTTTCAGAGG
This sequence comes from Urosaurus nigricauda, assembly GCA_034509955.1. Taxonomy (NCBI): domain Eukaryota; kingdom Metazoa; phylum Chordata; class Lepidosauria; order Squamata; family Phrynosomatidae; genus Urosaurus; species Urosaurus nigricauda. Next base: position 35,045,258 of record JAOEGL010000002.1, read on the forward strand.
CAATAGACAAAAATCAAGAAAGCTGAGATTCTGTTGATGGTTCTAATTTTAGTAGAACTACTGACTACATATTTCTTTGCTGTTTTCCCTCTGCCCTGATATCTTTACAAGTTTATTGCCTAATAATCTATACTATCATTTAAAGAAGGATGGGCAAAAACATGGTGGAAATTCTGCTATGGTCTCTAATTTTCCCCTTTTCCTCTACATCACCAGACATCCTGGAGATTACTCTGGGTGAATGTTGTATTAAAATAAGCTGTACATTTCATAAAAAGAATTATTATTATTATTATTATTATTATCATCTGTGAAACAACCTCCCATCCAATCTTAGTAACAGGTGGAGAGATAGAAACAAGTGTTCCTTCATTCAAGCTGGTTGAAGAATTCTAGGACTTACAGTTCAAAAGAGTAACTTTTCCAAGCTATTATCTAGACTGAGGACATGATGAACCTTCACTCTGATTTCTCTTAATGATGCTCAATGACTGCTTATGTATCCCAAATTTATTATGATGGCCACATGATCCTTCATTACATGGAATTAATGGGCAAGAACAACAGGTTTTCAAAAATATATGCCAACTGCTGAGAAGGGGTGTTAACAGAGATGAGATGGTGCAAAAATATGACACTCAAGAAAATTCTGAATAACGTTTTGGATGCAAACAATTCCTCACTTTTTTTCTTTTTTTTTTGCGTCACCAGCAAAAATGCAGCTATAACAATACCTTACAAAAATACAAGGACAACAGTTCCAAGATCAGCAAAATCCCTATCCATCGCTTGTGTGTGTGGGCCTTCAAACCTCCTTTTGATCCCATGAATTTCATAGGCAAGGAATACTCAGAGATGGATTTGCTAGTTCCTTCCTCTGAATTGTACCCTACAACATCTGGTATTCATTGGCAGTCTCCCATCCAAACACTTACCAGAGCTGACTCTGCTTAGCTTCCAAGATCATAAGTGCCTTTCCATACTGTTTCCAATGGATTGTTATCTTATCCTAAAGAATTCAGTTTCAGCAAAACACCAATACAGTTTCAGCAAAACCTCATACCAAAGTCATTTTGATCAGAGTGGACATCTACCAATAGCTAATCCAAGAACTTCATAGTGCTACAGCCACCCCACACCTACTACTTTTTACTCTGACCACCTGCTCCTCTGTTCCTATGCTTCTCCAGAAGGCTCTAGACATGATTGGTTACTCCAGGCAATTTAGCATAGCAGACCTATGTTAAGCCTTGGAGGGACTTTTCCCAAAACCAGAAATGACCAGAAAGTTTTTTGGGGAAAACTCTGCTCCATAAGCCTAATGCAAATCAGGACAAGCAGGGCTTGGAGTAGGACAATTTGTCATTTCTAGGCTTTCTTTTTCAGGAGCCAGGGCAGGCATGAGGGGCTTTGGGTGGCAACTTAATTTTGCATCTGACAGATGCAAGAAATGAAATCACCAAGCACTAGAGGATATTAGAAAGATTTTCTATTGCCACTTGGCTCAACAGGACAATGGCTCTCACAGAGAAACTAATCTGCCAAACCAAACCATCCAAAGGATTAATTAGTGCTGATGATTTTGCTAATATCTGGCTATTACCATTGTTATGTTCATGAGGGTAAATTCTTCTTACCAACCTCCTAAACCCACCTAATTTATCAGACAATCCCAGACTAAGAACCAAGTCTAATGCTTTTTCATAACCAGACATGTCCCTTGTATAAAATGATCTGTCTGTCCACTCTATCATATGCTTTAATTAATTATTTGCAATGTCTATTAAATCAATAAAATATATATTTTTAAAAAAATATTATTCTTTTGACCACCCTTTGCCCACAACCAACCCCATTCCTATGGGTGTCAAAAGCAATTCCCACTGAGCTAACATGTATGGGATTCCCCGATGGTAGTTTGTATCACCTGTGTCTTTTATTTTAAGGTCAGAACTGTGTATACCTGCCTGCGCATATGAAGACCAGTGGCATCATTAAGAGGGTACAGGGGTTGTTGACCACACTGGGAGACATATGGTTGCTGGGAGAATGAGAACCACGTGGTTGCAACCACACCAGAGTCCAAACAGACTTCTAGAGTCTGAGGCAGTCTGCTCCCACATTTCCCACTTGCACCAGGTGACAACAACCACCCCAGTATGCCACTGATGAAGGCTATTCTCAGTCTTGAGCAGTGGTTCTCAAACTTTGGTCCTCCAGATGTTTTGGACTTTCAATCCCAGAAGTCCCAGCCATTATGAGCAATAGTTAGGAATTCTGGGAGCTGACGTTTGAAATATTTGGAGGACAAAAGTTGGAGAACCACTAGTCTAGAGAAGAGAAATCCTTATTGTCATATAAATTTATTTTCCTCCAAAAATGTTGCAAAGAACAAGATGAAGAAAAGGGAAAACGAGAAGAATCAGAACATTTGTGAAGTTCCTTGTTAATTATGCTTATTGTGTATTCTACATGGGTTACACATATTTAATGCATTCTGTAATGACTCCATATGGCTCTCACTGAGTATCAGTTTATAACAGATATCAAGTGAGTTCTGGACATTAACACCAATGTGACTCCTTTTCTGTTGTGCCAACCCCTCCCCCCCCCCTTTTACAAGTGAAAACTTGTAGACATCTCTAAGTGCAATTATTCTAGATCTGAAATGGAAACTTCATAATTATTGCTTTGCTTGCAAGACAACTTCTATGCTAATGCTTGTGCATTTGCTCAAGTACTCATTAAAACATATTACGGCATTATGCCCTAATGGTCTAATGTGGTTCCTAGACAACCCCCATTGCTGCCTTGTATTTATACATATGGTACTCTGAAAGGATCCTGTGATGTGTTCCTGGAAATGTTTTTTAATATGCTCACCTGGACTTAAGTTTCAACAGCAATTTACAGAATGAATAAATATATAATATATAATAAATATATTATAATTAAATAAAACATCAGGATATATATATATATATATATATATCCATGTAGGGCATGCCAGTGATTTTAGTATCAATGACAAATGAACTCTACATCAATTAACTGGCTACCTTCGTTGTCCCTGCACAATCGTGATGGTTTGAACTGATAAACTGTCTCCTTATGGCAGTCAGATGAAAATGGCAATGCAGTGCCTGCTATATAAACTGAAGAGAAATCAACTAGGAGTATAAAGAGCTCTGAGTCTTAGTTTGTTTACCAGGCCTGTTGAATGAAGGTTAAGCAGTTAGTATAAGCTGGGGAATTCAATATAAAAAAGTGCTTTGCCACATGAACTGCATGGATGGGGGGCTGGGTGGTGAGTAGATCTAAGTCAAGGATAATCTTACCAGATGACTGTGCAAGCAAAACACTATGAAAATGAATAAGCCAAGCCTCTTCATGAGTCAAGGATATTATCTAGTTATTTTGTATTTCATTTCAGCACACACACCTCTCCAAACAGCAAAAAATAAAGCATTCTTAGCAGACACAATAAATTAAAATACTGAATTTTTTAAAACACAAAAAGTCTGAAGCACACAGATGAATCAAATCTGAAAAATCAGTATGGAAACAATAACAAAAAAAAAATCACAGCAGAAGTACTTGTCTTTCTATCCTTTTCTAACACAAACAATAGTTAAATGTATAAAACACATAATTAACTAGCACCTATTGCTCTTCTTCTTCTTCCACCCCCTTACTGCTGTTATAGGTGATTATCCCATTCCATCCTTTTATCTATCCCTCTATATTGTTCCCTTCCAGTCCTCTATGGCTGTGTTGGATTCATGCCTTCAGACAGACTCTGCACTTGATTCTCAACTGCCTTATGGTCTGTAGGTCCCAGGTCTTCATTAACTTGCATCCAAATCACAACTTAGCCATAGCCTAATTAGGAAGTAGGTCAAAGACTGATGCATAAAGAATTCTAAGAGACAGCTTCCTAACTCAACAACATACATCTTGCCTCAGTCTAAAGTGGTTCTTGCAGCACTTCCTCCACTGAGCATATCAAGGTACTTGGGAAGACACTTCTGGAATGACCAAGGCCAGCCCTAAGCAAAAGGAGGCAGCCACCTCAGATGACAGATACTTGGGATTGGAGGGCATAGTGTAGCAGAAAGTTGCTGCCATGCAGCCTGGCATGTCTCCCTTTAGGTAACCTTAGTTGAAATAAAGGAAGCCAGAGTTGAAGAAATATTCAACTGCCAGTCTATCTAGCTTCCATAACTGGAATGAGGGGCCATTTTGCCCTTTGCCTTAAGCAAGAAAACTTTGGCCTCATTCCCACTTACAAAAAAGGGGGGTTTGCGATCCAAATTGATGGATCAATTCAACACCAGAGCGCGGTTCCCACTACATTTTGCCCCAATCACATTTTTTGCTGTAAAATAACCCACTTGTTCACATTCATGAATGAATCGGTTCAAAATGGACCTGCTCCAGCCAGCCAAAGGGCAAATTTAAATTGATTCCAATCCACATCTGGTTCACACTTGTGCAGAATCGATTTATCCAAAAAGATGCGGAAAACATCAACATCAAAAAGGCATGGGTTAAATGGGTCTAGTGCATGTCCCCCCTCTCCGAATCACTTCAGCGAATTGATTCAAGTGGGAACCAGGGTCATTTGAACTGGTTCAAACTGATTTGCGACCTGGTTTAAAAGGTAGTAGGAATCAGGCCATTGTTGGGGATGGTCTGATTCTGCAGGTAGTCTGAACCCCAACTATTAAGTGTTGTAATCAAAACCAACATTTTCAATTGGGCCTAGATAATAAATGGAATGGTATATTGAGCATAAGTGTAACATGATATTTTAAGCTAGTGTTTTCCACCTGGGGTGCTCACTAGGGGGTGCAAGATGGAATTTCAGAGGGTATAACAAAAATACTGTTTACAATTTTTTCTGAATAAATTAAAGCCTAATTGCTCAATTTGGATTTGCATTTTATGAAGTGAGTTAAAAGTTTATTTTTTAAGTTCTATTTATTCACTCACAGTATTGTATGTGGTTCAATTTGTGATTCAAACAATAGAAATTAGACTACTTCCATCTTCAAATGTGTTATTACTTTTGTAATGGGTTTGAATATTAATCAAACATTTTCTAGTGGTGTGGGGCATAGAAAAGGTTGGGAACTACTGTGTTAAGCAGTTGCTTTAGCTATTCTAGAATGTTTCTAGATGCTTTTCAAAGGCAGTTACTTGTAGAGTGCATATCGCCACAACATGAAAATTAGCCATCTTCTAGAAACAAATTTAAAAGGCAAAGCCAGTGCAGGCATTAGTCAAAACAGCATCAGTTGCATGGGGGTAAAATTGGTAGGCAGCAATCTTCTTTTGCCATCACAAATGCTTCTCTACCAGCAAAGTCCTCTACTGCCAACTGATCTGGTAGCAGAAGAGCAAATAAATGGGGGAAGGTTGGAGAGAAGTTAAGCAATGTTAGATCCAAATTTGAACCTCCAAGGATTCATCCCTAATGCAGCACAAAGTTAGGCCAGATCAGGGGTAGTTCTTCCAATATCTATAGGCTGTGCGGGGTTTTGGTTTCAGTACAGTTTCTGTTGTGTTAGTTTAACTGGTCCTTGAAAAACTTAGCCATTAAGATTAACACTCTAAGTTTCTTTAGCCAAGAGAGCCAAATCATCCACTCCTGTGCCATCAATAGTGAAACTCATCAAGGAACTGGCTATTATTTAAGATGGAAACTCTCACACACTTTTGTAGCCCTGAGCAGCATTGTAAGTTTTATGTCACTTCTCCCACCTTCACCACCAGCTTGGTACTCTAGGACATTTTCAGAAATGATTTGGATCCATATAATTGACATTATAAATCCTAAATTAATTCCCTATCTTTCCAGTTATGAAAAAGTTCAATATAATTTGCAGAGGCAGGGAAAAACATTAAGCTTCTTTGAGATTCAGAATTTATCTCCTACATAGTTTTTAGTTAAAGTGATTGAACCAGAGGACTTTTATAGGAACTGTCTACATGCTTAGAACTTAAAGCTTTTTGATGCAATGAAAGCTTTTTATGACTGATATAACCCTAGAGTCTGCTGCAGACAACCCATATATTTATCAATGTCAGGACTGGGATGGCACTTGTAAGGACGTCAGACTTTGCAAAGGCATCAGACTCAGGAAACCTTTCTTTACATCCAGATGTCTTATTCTTATTAAAGTTACATCTTGTCCATCGACCAAAAATGCAGCCCAAAGTCAAAACTCAAGTCAAAAATAGAATTCTTTTAACCATAAATTAAACTCTGAATTTAACCATTACTTCAAATTAAATAAATCAAAAACACAATAAAACATACATCCAATTCAACCTTTTTCAAGAGCAGACCAATGTAGAAGCCCAAGGTGTTCCTGAATAAAAACACATTTGCCTGTTAGTGGAAGAACCTAGCCTCCTTCAGCAGAAAATAATTTGGGTTTTACCAATGTTTAACTCTGATGGGATGGTGCAAGACAAGGGGAGGAAAAGGGTAAAACAAAGGTAGAATTAAGATGACTGTAAATGTAGCATAAGGTTCCCAATAAGGATTCTCTGAGAGATGCTGCAATTTATTTCTTGTGGAGGAAAACACACAAAACCAATGTGAAGTCGAAGGCTTTCAACCAGCCACAGGTAAGCTCCTCTCCTGTAACTCCAAAAGATGTGTTGCCATTTATGCTGGAACAAAGAGAAGACATTCTACTGAAAGATTTTAAAATATGTGTTGACTCTTCTGATTGTCCTGAACATAAATAAGCCTTTGACCATCTGGATGACCTCTGCTGCACAACATTAATTTACTACTATCACAGTTTTCAAATACACTGTCATCATTCTAAGTTTTCTTTCAGTTGTTCTCTTTGTCACCCTACTTGTTTCACAACCTCATCTCCTTGGAAAAAATGGGAAACTCATTTGGCTCTTTTCACTAGGAGAGGACCAAGATTAAAGACATCAAGTACTTTTCTATTCTATAGGTCAGCCAGAGTTTTGAAAGAATAAACTGCTGAGATTACAAGAAAGCTGTCAGCAAACTATCTAGATCTATTAGCCTCGTGGGGAAGCCCACCTTGAATAATCTCCCATCTTGCAGAGGCTCTGTATCCCTCATCACAGGCAATGTTCATTAGAATGGAACTATAGAAAGTTCCTTTACTTAAAGGCAATCCAAGACAGAAAATCAGGTCCAAGCCATGCCCTGATGAATGAGTGGGGAAAGACTGCAGTTTGGCAAAGACTTATCCTGATTAGGTGGCCTCAGCATTTATATGATCTCAGCACAACAGGACAGGAGATTCTAACATCTTTTCCAACTAAATCCCAGCCACACAGGCAGGGAGTTAATTGATCAGTGGGGTTTTGAAATCTCCAGCAATCCAAGGACCTGCAAATGTGTTTGGGGGCAAGATCAAAACTGGAAATAGCCTAAAAGCCAATTCTAATTTCTTTTTGTGGGGAGAATGGGGGGGGGGGGGCAAAACAAAGCACCTTATGTTGCAAAATTGCATCTCCTTATGCTAAATCACTACTGCTTCCTCAAGATGGGTCTGCAAGAGCAGCCTTGAAGGTCAGAAATGGCCTGTAGGACATATTTTTCAGTGTCTTGTTGTTGTTGTTTTGTTCCTTCAGGTCATTTGTAATTTATGCTAATCCTAAAGTGAACCTATAATGAGATTTACTTGGCAACATTTTTTCACAGGGGGTTTGCCTTCTTCTGAAGTTGAGAGCGTGACTTGTCCAAGGTCACCAGGTGGGTGTCCATGCCTGAGCAGGGATTCAAACTCTGGTCTCCAAAGTCATAGTGCAATGTTCAAACCATTGCACCATGCTGGCTCTCACCTCTGCCATACACCAACAGAATCCTGGTTCTGCACTGAGCATCCACTTTCAGATATATGCACTGAGAAATTGAAGCCTTTGTGATGAATCAATTGCTCAGAAGAACAGAATAATAAGAAACACAGCAGCTCCATCTTCCTGGCCTCAGATGGGCAATGATGGGATAGATGTACTCTTCCAATCTCATGCAGCCAGATCTCGGAGTACACGATAGATTGGGGTGCTCAGCCAGGATCAAGTCTTTGGATGGATGGTGTTCTCCCTTTCACTTTTTTCTTTGTGAAGTCAAAGGCTTTCATGGCCAGCATCCATAGTTTTTGTGGGTTTTTCAAGCTGTGTGGCTATGTTCTAAAACATGGCCACATAGCCCAAAAAACCACAAAAATCTACTTTCTTTGTTAACCCCCCCCCCCCCCCATTTGCTCCTGATGATTAGTTTGAAAAACAGCTGAATGTGGAAAACAGATTTAGAAACTTAAGGGAGCTGACAATGACCACACATAAAATATTCAACACATAAGATACTGAGAACCAAGAAGGAAAAGGAACAGCGTGAAAATTTTGCACAAAAGAAACAATATAAAGATAAATGAAGATCATTCTCAAGAAGCATCTACTTGGGCTGTATGATTCTTAATAAGCTGGAATTGTCTACCGAATGAAATGGTTGAATAATGCATTGACAGAGAGATACAGAGCTGCAAAAGATTTAAATTGCTTTGTCTCCATTTTGAGCACTGTAAAAAGAATTAACTGGGTAAAGTATAAAGGCTACCCCATTCTCCATCACCAATTTCTATGATTTTGTGACAAAACTGTGCCAAACAAAAACCAATCAAAAGACTACAGGCGTTACGGAAGTGCATTATTTGATCAAATGTCTTATCCCTCATCCAATGTAGTCAACAAATTGAATTAACCTCCCTCTTCCTTTTTTATTGTTTTGTTTTCCTTGCATATTCAAATGAGGGGTGGGGAGAGTATTGACAAAAGATTAAGAAAAGAGGCAATTAAATATGAAGGAAATCGAAGTCTCATTTTCATCTTGTTTGGCTAATTTGAATACACAGTGGTATGAGCATGCAAATTTATTACTTTAGAGTTTTCACTGTACCCAAGCCCAAAAGTGTTAAGCTGTTAATATGACAAAAAGTTACATTACTAAATCATTACTAAAGTTACAACTGCAAAGAACACATCAAATGCTACATATAAAAGGTGATATCTCCTGCAAAAATTACACTATCACTGCCACCATAGGCAAAACATATCACCACCTCCCCATCATCATGAAATGATTTTTTTAAATTTTTATTTCATTTGTATGCCACCTTTCTCCTTGGAGGGACCCAGGGTGGCTCATATCTACTATCTATATTCTTTTCTAAACAGTACCAGTCCACAAGTTGTACAAGGTAGAAATGCCCAAGACAGAAAAATGACCTTGGCCTTCTTAGAACTGTAAAAGATCCAAGATGGGGACAAACATTCATTGAGTGCGATGTTCTTCTTACTAAACCACACCAATGCCATTTCTTTTCTTGTTACATAGTGGGGTGGGCAACCTTGACTCTGCCAGGATCAGAGGACCCAGTTCCCAATAACTGAGATGGCATTGTAGTGTAATAGAAACTACAGATTCATTCTGGATACTGAGATAGAAAGTTCCCCATCCCTGTTCAGTGTTAGAACTAAAGAAAATCTCCCTCAGACCATCAGAAATAAATTCCCATCCTCCAACTCCCCTTTCAACCTTGATCGCTTCCTTCTGATCCTGATTAAAGGGCCCTTCATGTTTCCCTCTTTCTCCTCCTGTGTTATCTTTGCATCTTCCTTCAGGAAGAAAGTCATCCCTGTTTCAAAGCTCTGATCTATGGCAGGAAGGTTGGGGTCATAAACTACAACTCCTTTCTGCCGCTGGCCATCTGACTCTCTTGTTTGTTACCCAGGCTTGGATAATCAATATCCCCTTCTAAACAGCCCACATACTATACAGCATCATTTCACCATATCACCATGCCCTCAGATCCCCATCTCTTAATATCATCATATCATGACAGAACCATACATATGAATGCTGACAGACTCAAGGCCAATCTTCTGCTCCAGTTGACACACAGACTACCCAGAATTCTAAACCACCACCACCCCCCCCCCAAAAAAAACCCAAACACAAACAAATCCCAAAGCCAAAAATAGAAATCTACTGTGGCTTTGGAAAACTGGTTGGGTTTTGATGGTAAACAGTGAAAAATGGCTTTGCAGCCAATTTAAAAAGGGGAACTGCTATTCCTGGAGGCTTCTAGGAGAGGCAGTTCATCCTTTGTTGGCCAGGAAAGGAACAGACCAGGGAGTATGGCAGACTTAAGAACCATAAGAATCTTAAGAACCAGAAATGCATTTTGACCATCTGTGGTAAAAGAATGAATCAATGGGACCAAAGCATCCAGTTAAGGCCATCTATAGTGTACTATCAAACATCACACCTGTTCTTAAGTTCCCCTGCTTTCCACAAATTGGAAGGACATTTCATTCTTTTTGGATTGGCCTCCAATCTTTTTATTCATCCCATACTGAAGATTCTCATTCACTCTTCACACTCAAGGTTAGCCCCTGGATACCAACTAAAGCTCTCTTGAAAATCCTGTTCTACCAAAGACTCTTATTCTGAGACTCATTCTTCTACCGTGTATTACAGTAAATAAAAAGAAACAATGTCTCAGAGTAATGAGAAAAAATATACTAATGGGACCATCTTCTTAATTAAATAGTGTCTGACATGCTTTTTTCATCAAAACAGTGAATGGACTAGGTTGTTTTTAATTAGAAGGAGGAGACTGGAGGATCCTCCTGAGAGAGGTGCCTGAACAGAGAGGCTTTTGTCCTTCTTTGTGGGCCGCCTACCTTGGGAATTGCACAGGTCTCCAGGGTGAAAATGTGTAACCCATGCGATGGGGGAAAACTAGTGTTCAGGGAGAAGAATGTATTTCCATTGCACTCTCTCCTTCTACTATTAACAGAAACTTCCAACAACAGTGCATTCTGCTGCTGCTGTCATCAGAGCTAAAACAGACAAAAGATCACAGCAGGAAGGAACTGTTATACTTCAAGATTGTTCATCCGCACCCCACTTTTAAAAATTGCCAAACCTTTCAAACACTACACTACAAAACACCTAACTGAGCCATCTGTCAGTATCCTCATTCTATAGAATTTATTAGCTCTGTTAACCAGTTGCCACTGCTATTAAACACCAGGACAATCTCTTTTCTGAAACGTTCAAATTGAATGTGACCGAATTAAGTTAGTGTGTTTATCAGAAACAAAGCCACAGATTAACTGTCCAGACAGTTTAATAAACATAAAAAGCAATGGGTTTGTGACATTTCTTATCTTTCCATTTTAGAACCATCTGGGCAGTTAGTCTTCTCTTATCATTACTTTGCTATGGTTTTTCCAGCCCAACAATCCCATATTATCAGATGAGCAATTTGCTCCCATGGATAGAATGTCAGGGTCTGTTAGTGCTCAATGCAAGTCTGCAAACATTTAGAGCCTTTCAAGAAATATATACGAAGCACTGATTTGTAATGAGTAGGTTCAGAACCAAACAGATGAATTAAATAAAGATGAATTAAACAACAAGATATTTTCCACCTCCAGTCTTACTTAAAGTTGGTTTTATTGCATCAATTATTTTTGTAGCATTTTAATGTAATTGACCATGTCTGCACAGACCAAATACCACATCCTCCCCTCTGTCCACCAAGCAATCAGTCTGGATGATGCAGGGCCCAACCAGTTATGGTGTGAACTGTCCAGATGACATCCAGGCAGTTCCACTCTGAACCTCCCTTATGTTGCATTTTTTAAAAATCACCTTCTGCTTTGGGTGTTTCTAGAGCAATGTCAGGCAGCTGTTTACAATGTGTCCTAACAATGTGAGTTGCTCCCTCTGAAGTCAGAATGAGGCACCTACCCATGTGATCTATGCCATGCACTTTGTTCTGGCCTCAGAGGGAGCAACTGCAGTAGTGGAAGCAGGTGCCATAGTAGGACATGCATGTAAATACAAACCTGGCATATTGTTCCAAAATGCCAGGTAATGGGGGGATGTTGGGGCTGCTTCAGGGCCAGAATACTCCAGGATGCTTCCAGATTATTCTGGTTCATGCAGAGATTACCCAAGGTATTGTTCTTATATTGTATCACTTCTGATCGGTGTGTTATGTTGGGCCTAAAGATCTTCCACCAAACTATGTTCCACATACCCTTGACAGACAAACCCAAACTGGTACAATTCCGACATGCTGCACTGTGATGGAGGTGGAACAAAATATCCATACTGCAGAGAAATCACAGATGATCTAACACTTGTATAATGCATTTGCATCATGGGACTAACATATGTTTCCCAGATATTGGCGCCGCCCAACTTACCAGGCTGGCGTGGTTACTGCGCGGTCCTGCGTGCCTGTTTCTGCCCCCGGCAGCGCTCCCTTCCCAGCAGGCAGTGGGAGGGTGGGCTCGCTTCCCATTGGCTGCCATACTGTGCGGGAAGGCAGCCCACCTTGGGTTTTGGGACTTCATGTCCCAGGCTCCCTTGGGGTGAGGTGGCGGCGCCACCTGATTGGGCGATTGGGGCCCGCATCGTCCTCCGATTGGCTGGAAGCCGGCAGGAGGGCGGTGCCTCTGTCTTCCTTGGCCTGCCATTGGTTGCCGGGCCTATATAAGGCTGTGGTGGGCACCATTGTCAGTTTCGGCTCTCCCACCCTCCCTCCCTCCAGGGAGTGATTGTCACAACATTTGAGGGGCAGCAGCATAGGCCTGGATCTGGGGTGAGGGGTTTCCAGGGCTCTCTGACACTGGATCGGGAGTCCTCATGACCCAGGTGGAAGGAGTGGAATGGGTGGCCAGTGCGGGGGCCACAGTCATTGTACACCCGGTGACAAGAGTGCCAAGCAATTCAATTCGAGGCAGGGCAGTTGCGGAACTGTGCAACAGGGCGGGGCTTGGCACCGACGTCATCGCGATGCTTGGCTTACAAGCAACCATACATCAAACAACCATTGGGGTTGCAGATGTCCAGATTCAGACCTTATGCTTTGAGCCAACCCTATTCATATACAGTTATATTAATATTTACTGTGTTCCAATATGTGGCTTGTTCAATAAAGTTGTGGCCATTTTTCCTCCAGCCATGTTTCTGTGTTTATTGGTGTGTGACCTACAAGGCAACACAATTTACACTGCAAGGTATGAGAAGAGTAAGTAGTCTACTTCTCATTTGTAAGCATTTTGAATCAACTATTGATGGAAAGAATATTCAAAATATTTGAAAAACGGTTGAAGAATGTATTTCTTGAGTGTAAGGAGACACTGAAATAATGAGAATGATCATAGCCTGGGAATTATTCTGCACAAAATTGACATGTGTGTGTGAGCGGGGGGGTGGTGGTGGTGGTGGTGGTGGTGGTGGTGGGTGGGATGCAGAAAAAAAGCATTCTCTCAATAGAAAATAATATTTCCTGTGCAGAAAATGTTCTTTTCTACAGAAAAATACCACGTGTAGATTTTACAAATTTAGTGTTTGAAAATTATACTTTCTCACAGCTGGAAGAAAACTGCTAAATGTATTCACTGCTTCCTTGAAGAATGAAATTAGAGAAGAATTACATCTCCAGAACCAACACATGAAGACAGTGCAGCTGCCCTGCCTCCTTCTCCTCTAGTCACCATAGAGAATGAGTTTGAACAAGAGAGCTTCCCCTATGCTGAACCCTGTTTTTTTCCCCATTCCCAAACACATGGAGAGTGAATTCTACAAATTCAGACTCATCACTGTCCACATGAAGTGAGCAATGGAACTAGAGACCTCTTTGTTTGTTGATTCAACATACTTATGTAATAAGTGAAGTGTGTGGCTTCTTTACTGAGATTCTCTACCTCTGATAATGAATAGCATTTTATGTCCAGGGTGGTTTATAACGTGTTCTGTAACTGCTGATTTTTCTGGCTGACCCAGTCTGCAGTGTTTTTTGCATTCCTTGATTTGTGTTTGAACACTGTGTTTGGTGGTCCCTATGTAGACCTGTCCGCAGCTGCACAGTATGCGATAAAATGCTGTTTGAAAACACTGAAATTCTGGACCATGCCAACAATTATCAGGTCAGAATGCACAGGGAAGCCATTGGAATCCATAAACACCTGGACAATTTCAACAGGAAAGAAGAAACCCTTAAAGTAAACAAAGTTTGGCTACCAGTTCTGAAAAATACTAAAATCAGGACCCAGCAAATGCAAATGCAAACTACCCAGGGTCAGGGGGATTCCCAGCAGACAGTAGACCATTAAGTAAATGGACACTCTGTAGGCCTTGCCATTCAACAACAAAACAATACACAGATTAACATGAAAATCACCTCCTCTCAACCAACAGTATATATACCCCACTCCCTTTCATTCTAGCATTCTCTAAAGATACCAGTCATAGCTGCTGGCAAAATGTCAGGAATAAACTCTTCTAGAACACGGCTTCATAGCCTGAAAAATCCACAAAAAACTATGGATACTGGCCATGAAAGCCTTTGACTTCATACTTGTGAATGTTTCAAAATATATGTTTTTGAAGTATTTTACTAGACTTTAAAAAAATACAAAAAGAAAGAGAAAAGAAAGGGAAAAAGAAAAGAAAATGGAAAAAGAGCAAAACATAAGATACTCTTGAGGGCAAGGCATATACATTAATATAAGAACAACATACACATACACACAAACAAAAATCTTGGAGTTGGCATCTATGGCTAAAAGAGACTCAGCAAATACATAAGTTACCTTGGTGACATTTTGGTGACATGCCAGTGATCACCTGAATTAAATTCAGGAGGTAGCAATATCAACTGTGTTGGCAACCTTGTAATCACTCTGCATCCTCCACAGTGTTCTGCACCTACCATCATCAGTCGTCATCAGTTCTCCTCATCCTCCTCATAAAATGAAGCTGAATAATCTGGTAAGTCTCACACCCAAAACTCTGCGTCCCACTACATTCTGTTCAGAGTAGGCCTTCACCAGAAAACACAAGAAAGTCAAAAGTTCCTAGTAGGCCCTGAAGTGGCTACCAAAGCCTCTACAAAACTAAGGGAGGTGTCCAGATGCCAAAAGAGCAAAGGAGAGCACATATGAGACTTCTCCCTCATCTTTTATTGCATTGAGAGAGAATGTATGAACAGGCTGCTGCAGCCACATTATGCCCCCCTCTACCCTGTTTGCAAATTTTGCCTGCTAGTCAGACAGCCTTATCACATGAGAAAAGAAAGCTAACATGGAGCAGCTTACTTTATTCCTCTCAGCATGATGTCACGGCACTTCCATTCTCTACCAGAGGGAAACTGTCATAAAAATGCTGAAGAAATCTGTTTGCCAAAAGGCACAACTTTCCAAACCACTGCTTAAGTTATCTAATATGGGGGACTGGCAGGGGTTTATTCTCAATTTGACAGGAACCACCACCATATTTGTGCCCATTGGCTACAATTGTTTCTTGCTTTCCTGGAAACTTGCTGAGGACCAGCAGCAATGGATCATCACTCTAAGCAGCAAAGTGCTAAGCAACAGGAAAAAAGTGAACACAAAGAAATGCTCATCTATTAAAAATCTACTGAACAATACAAGTTACTCTAAAGCTGTTATAATGATGTTATTTTTGGCAATGATTTGAGTCCTGAAAAACCTCACAATTATCTCCACACACCCAGTAGGAATCTGGACTTCTGTTTCCTGAACAGCAGGTCTTCTAATAGAGTGTGCCAGCATACCTTTGAAATCAGAGTACATTTGGAAGGAGTTTCTGTTATAACATAGGAATCTAGTGTTCTAAGGAGGGGAAAAGTCAAAAGTCCATTGTGTGCACAGAAACACTTGGGCACGTCTAAAGTAAGTCTCTGGACTGAGGCCAGGCAGATACCGTTTTCTCTATAATATGCCATTGGATCAGATCAGATGTTTTATGCAAACTAACATTAACTAATATAACTGCTGCTTATAGTTTAGGCAATACTGAGAATGATAATACTGATTAGGTACTACTTAAAATGCCCACCCTTAATGAAACAATTTGGTATACATTTTTCTCTTGCCCAAACACCACTGTAATAAATTGGTATGACTATGCAGGATATGAACTATAATTTACATTAAATCAAATATGAGAAAACTGCAGCCATTCAGGTGCTATTGGTTTTTAACATCTCCATTTGCTGGATTCCTATTGTAGTATCTCAGCATCCCAGCACCCATTGGTTATGCTGGCTAGGTCTGATGGAAGCAACAATCCAGAAACATCTGCAGGGCCAAAAGTTACCCACACTTGTGTTGAAGAGATCTACTTTCTGCAAACACACTTTCTTATTGATCTCTCCACATACCACCATCATTCAAAAACATACATTCTGACTAAACCCTGCCAGTCCAATCCATCTGACCCATAGACATACACATAGCTGAGTGAGCACTACCATTAGACAGAGTGAAATAACTGCTTCAAGTAGCAGTTTTTGTGGGGGCAAGAGCACACTTCTCCCCCCGTCTTCTAGAGGACCCAACTGTATATGCTACAAAGCCTGTCCTGGAGTTCTAAACTGCCTTGCAGTCTAAAGTGCTGTGAAGAATATTATCCTACTAACTGCCAATCCAGTTAGCATTTGTAAAAAAGAATGGGATGGGGTACCAATTTGTCCTTTACTTAGGTAGCAGCAGAACATCTTGGGTCTGCCCTGACTTTCAGGCACACCAAGAGCTTGGAGCTGGGTGAGTTTAGACTATAGATGAGAAAGTTCAGAGGTGACATGATAGCCACATTTAAATATTTGAATGGATGACACGATGAAGATGGAGCAAGCTTGTTTTCTGCTGCTCCAGAGACTAGGGCCTTGTTTACATGGGCAGAAAATCCTTGCCATGTGATCATAGTGTCCCTCTGCCTTCTCTCCTCATTGGTCTCACCCTCTGAACAAGCTGCCCACAGTGGTGGCTGTGGCTTCAGTGATGGAAATGGGCCAGCCATCCTGATGTGATGCTGGCTTACTGTGAACAATGTTGCACCACCACACTGGATTTTGCCTTGTGCATGCAGGTGCCATCATGGATGGTCTGGGGCCTAATGTTTCTGACTGGCTCTGGAGATTTAGCCAGTATAGGCAGGGCCAAGGACACAGAGAAGAAAGATGCATGCTCTTTTGACACCACAGGTGGTGTGGCCATAGAACTTAAAGAGCTTCAAACAACAACATTTAAGATAAATGTCAAGTGGCTTAGCATCAGATCCTAAAACAAGAACTCAGAAGTAAAACCCATTGAGTT
Source organism: Urosaurus nigricauda (assembly GCA_034509955.1). NCBI lineage: Eukaryota > Metazoa > Chordata > Lepidosauria > Squamata > Phrynosomatidae > Urosaurus > Urosaurus nigricauda. Next base: position 35,062,463 of record JAOEGL010000002.1, read on the forward strand.
CAGTTAGACATATGCTATGTCAACTGAATGCAGCCTTAATTATTACGAATTTTGACGCAAGGATTGGGAATATCAGGCCAGAAATTGACAATCCAACTGCATAAGAATGGCTTACGTGCCCTCTCCAAAACACTGAAAGAATCCATAATGGGATCCAAAGACTTTCATAGATTTGCTATATCCACAGACACACATTGCCAATATGCACAGTGTCTGTGATTTCACAGCTCGGAGCAATTACTTTTATGGACTACATTCCCCAGTATTTATGAGTCAGCATGGCCACTAAAAATCTTACAGTCTTCCAGCCAGAATGTACAGTGCCCATGCTGTCCATAAACGAGGCACACGGATCCAAAGACCGTGAGAATGGAGGGAGGATTGTAGTCTAAAAAGAAACAGCCACCAACATCCTATTACAGCATGAAGATGCCCTCAGAAAGTCATTCCCACTTTATTTTTTGGTAGATGCCACAACACCAAATCCCTGTGGTCAACTCCTATATCATGATATGTATAAATGTGTTTTAGGATGAATGATCCAAATTATGTGGGTGGACAATAGATCAAGTGTGATTTGGCAACAGACATCAAAGGACAGGGTCAAGGAGAAGGATGCCATATACTGGACAAGGCTGAGTTGTGGAAATTCTGTACTTTTAAAATTTATGCCCCACCTTTCCAACTCAGATAGTGTCTATGGTTCTTTCTGTTTGATAACTATGAATTTGCTTCAGAGGCATCATCAGAGAAACTTCTAACCCTGACTGGTCACTGGAAATACATACGTACAGTAGATGGAACTGACCATCTAGAGTTCTAGACCAACTTTCTCTTTACACGGTGCTCAAACTTTGCCTATGGAAAGAGCTGTAAGCACAATAGTAGCCTCCCATTTGTGTTCACCAGCTCCAAGTCTTAAAGAGTTATATGGATAGTTCTCTCTTCATGATTTTACCTGATCAAGGCTGGCCCTACTATTAGTCAGAATGATATGATGCTGCAGGAGGGCAGAAATGGCAGCACCCTTCCCAGCTACTCCTGTTGAACCCCAGGTTGTTCCTTTCTTTTGGAGAACAGAGTTGTGTAAGCAGTCTTGGCTCACCCAAACTGGCCTGTAGAAACAAAGGTGGCAGGTAGATCCTATATCAGGAGTTGTGAATCTGCTCCAGGTTTTTGAAAGAAGGTATTCAAGAACATATTTTGGAAGTAGGATTTAATATCATAGATGGCTCTTTTAAAATTTGCACTAAAGACCAAGGTGTATCTACTAACATGGAAGCCACCATCTGTTACTACATAGAAATAGGCTTCAACAGTGAAGGCAGTCATCTCTGGAATGTAAATTGACTGATTGCTTTTTGAGAAATGTTTACAGCAATTCTTGTGTCCAACTCTCTTTTAAATCACCTGTGATAGCCAGTTGGGCAGCTGACCTATGCGTGGTGTGAAGGTGGTGGTTCCTTCTCAATCTCCCACTCCTCAGCTTCAGAGGATAACCCCAGTTGGTTCTCACATGCTGAGAAAGGCAGAGAAAAAAACTCAGTGGGGGTTTCTCCCCCCCCCCCCCCAGTGCGGAAAGAGATGTCTCAGTAAAGAGTGGGCGTTAATTATTTATGTGTTTAATAAGATATGGAATAGAAGAGTAGAGCAGATCTGTTCTGATGAATATTTCAGTTCTGTTTATCAGGGGGGAGAACTTCAAATAAATGGGACGTCACCTGGCTGAAGGCAGGATCTAGCACCTCTTGTTCAAAAGACTGGCACTGCAGATCAGTGTTTGTAGGGTGTCTGGCCAAGGCAAAGAATGTGGAAGCATTTGGCAGGGCTTGACTCTAGGATAAAAGGGACATCTGCTGCCTTTGGAACCAAGCTGTGTGTATTTCTTCCCTACTACACAGTAGTTCAAATACTCTTTTGCTGAAAATTGTGATACTGTACCTTTCATTTTGTTTGGGTGTGGAACACATGGGAAATGATCCTCCAACAGCCTTTGTAATGAAGTCTATCAAGACGAAACATTCCCAAGGAACATTCTGAAATAGGATGTTCTGGAACAGGATTACAGACTGAATTTATTGGGAAAGAAAAGAAGTGATCTTTCTGCTCAGAAAAGTTGAACAAGCTAAATTTATCTCAATGAAAAAATACTGAATAACTGTATAATACAAGGAGGGAGAACAGATGGAGACCCCATTTCTCAAGCAGGATTCTGCTCACGTAACGTTAGATTTACCCCATTGTTTTTACCTCTTTTTTTTTTTTTTTAAAAATACACTCTGTCATGCTGATGCAAGATGATAGAATGAAGCTGATAGAAATAAACATTTGAAATCTAATTTTTCTAAAGCAGGTGTTGGCAATTTGATGTCTTCTAAACATTTTGGGTGACAGCTCTCAGAATATCAGCCCATGCTGGCAGGTATCATCCAAAACAACTGAGGAGCACCAGTTTGACTTCTCTGCCCTAAACAAAATGGCTGCAATGTAATAAAGAACTGGATGCACTTGCAGACACTGTGATTAATGTGATGAAGCACACTTAACTCTAGAAAGTCCCAAAGGGCCATCCCTCTTCCATTTTCAGTTGTTATGGCAAAAGCTGTGTCTTCTATTGCGGCAGCTACAAAGTACAGCATCATATGCAAGCTAAGGTTGGACAGCTCCACTTTACTGGCCTCTTAAGCAATGATGTAAATCAAATCTTATTGGCCACAGATGCTGTCAGGCACGTAATGAAGCACAGAGATACTTGAACACAGCTTGGAAAACAGGCTGGTGAATTTTACAAGCTGTAGTCAAAAAAGTATATTTTCCAATCTCCATGTATGGGAAATTCAGTTTTTGTGGATTCTTGTACAAAATATCCTGAACCTAGATCCATGAGTAGATCAGAATTTATAAAAGGTCTATAAAACTGCAGGTTTAAATGGTAGCTTTCCTCCAAAAGCAAACACCAGTTTTGAAGAAGACACTTCCAAAACACACTGCAAAATTAATCCAGTTTGATACCACTTTAACTGCCCTGGCTCTGTGCTAGGGAGTCCTGAGAATTGTAGTTTGTTGTGGCACCAGAGCTCTCTAACACAGAAGATTAAGTGTAACACAAAACCACAGTTCCCAGAATTCCATAGCACTGAGCCAGGGCTGTTAAAGCAATCTCAAACTGGATTATTTCTGTGGTGTGTTTTGGTCCTTTCTCCAAAAAGATAGCATGGAATAAAAAGGCTAATATTCCCTTCCCTCTCTGCTGCAGTCCCAATAATGATCAACCCCTTGAGCAGATGCCATTTCCATTTTTTTAAAAGTGCATGTTAAAGGCAACCATGTATTTAATGTCATGCCTGATCAACAGCCAGCTGTCAGAATAGCAAATGATGGCTTATGTAAATAGACCACTATTCTGACCCACTACAAGGTAGCTTCATATATTTATCTTCAGGAAACATCTCTAGTTACTAGTCACTATTGAATTATTATCTTAATCATCTTAATAAATTATAGTTACTAATCCAATCATACAATAAATTGAATTTACATATGTGTTGCTTTACCATTATTGCAGTTGAGTGAGGTCTCGTTGGCACCATACAAATATAACACTTTGATACTGCTTCATCTGCCCTCACTCCATTCTATGGAATTGTGGGTTTTGTAACTTTGGAAGGTATATAAATTCTCTGCCAGAGAGATTTATTATCACATCAAACTACAAACCCCAGGATTCCATAGGATGCAGTCATGGCTGTTAAAGTGGTTTCAAAGTGCTAAACAGGACAGGAAAGTGCTAAAGAAGGACCAAAACACACAGCAATATGATGCAGCTTCAGGTCATGTTGAGAGCATGGCCTTTAGATGATGCACACCCCAAACGCAGCTGGAAGCTGCACTGATGCCATGCCATCTCAGAAGAACTGGGCCAAGAAGGAGCAGGTAGAATCCGCTTCTTCTAGCAACTTGGTTCAGGACTGTGTTGGCAACCTGGATTGGGACTGGGCACATGTGGTTGCCATGGTCTCAGTGTGAACAGCACCAGAGTGGCACAAGGCCACTCCATCCAGGCCACTTATTTCATCCCACAGTGAAAGGGACTATTGGATTTCCTTTTTTGTTTAGGCTAAGATGGGTATCATGAGCACACAGTTCACATGTGGCCCTTAGGACACAAGGACAATTCCAAAATTCTCTGTAATGCCATTTTTCAGATGAAAAAAATATATAAACAATTAAGAAATGATTAATGATGCTATTTCATGTCATTTTGGGATTTCTCCACTATGAAACACCAAAACTAAAACTAAGAATGAATGAATGATGCACAAGCCCTGGTGGCGCAGTGGTTAAATGCCTGTACTGCAGCCACTCACTCAAAACCAGAAGGTGGCGAGTTCAAGACCAGCAAAGGGCTGAAGCTTGATTCAGGCTTTCATCCTTCCGAGGTCGCTAAAATGAGTACCCAGATTGTTGGGGGCAAATAGCTTACAATTGTAAATGAAGCTGTTTGTTTAACAAATTGTAAGCCGCTCTGATAGTCTTGGCTGAAGAGCGGGGTATAAATAAAACATTTTTTTTTTTAAAAAGAAGAGTTTGGAAGTGACAAAACATCACTTCTGGTCACCTGAAATGGTGATGAAGGCTCTATAGAGCCTGAGAGGACCCCAAAACTGGGTGATGTGTCTTCCCTGCAGGCACCACAGTCTGCTCACCTTTCATTTAGGTCCACACTGTGTTTTGTTTGATAATGCATTATTTAGAAAAGTTTGGATATTATCAATTATATTATTTGGAAAATTTGAATAATGATGGAAATGTTTTAACTCCAGAAAAAAAAAATGAACAAACTAGTTTTAAGGAAGAGGAGGAGAGAAGAGTAAGTACCATAACTGCATTTGACTTTTGTGCTATTTAATATTTATAGGGGCTAAGCTAAAATGACTTATTGTTCACAAGAAAAATGAGCCAACAGGGGCTTCTATAAGTGATTGAAAGTTGCCCTTTGCAAAATGGGAGCAAGAACCCATTTGTTATCTACTGTTAGCTTAAGATGCAGGTAAAAGGCTCACATTTATTGGGTACAAACACCATTTCAACCATTATATTTATGTACACTTTAATTAAATGGAAGTGTTGGCCTTTTAAACTAGCTCCAATTGAGGCTGGCAAAAGTAGAAAATATGCACTTAAATCTGCAGATGAAAGCATAATTGTGAAACACAATTAATCCCAAAATACAAGTAGTCTTTGGGAGTGATCTGCTGAAAACAGCTTCTAAAAAAAGAGATGAGCTCGAGGGTTATATTCTTTCCCTGGAGGGCAAATCAATGTCTTTCAGTTCTGCTACAACAATATATCATTGTCAACTGGCATTTAGAATGTGTTCCTATGATAAAATCATACCTATGGAAGCTTACTTTTATATATATGGCTATCATATGTTTTAAAGGCTAACAATAAGATAAATAGGAATGAAGAAACATTAGTAAAGTCTGCCCTCTATATCCATTGATTTTTTTTTTTTATCCATGGATTCAACCACCCATGGCTTGAAAATATGAGGCATTTTTATTAAATATCCACTCCATCACTCACTTTCTAGTTAGGAAGTTCTTCAGAGTACTTTCAACATAGCACTAAATACATGCAACACATTCAAAGATATGGCTCATTTCTATGAATCTGTTTCCAGCATCTAGAACAAATATAGAAACACACAAAGGAATTATAAAGGAATTTGCTCCTAACTATGTGGAAAGAGAACCTTTCTCTCACCACTAAGTGACCAAAGACAATACCCACACAGTTTAAGGAATACAACCTGCAGAGCAAATGGCATAGCTCATAGGTAGGTATGCTAAAAGCACCACTTCCTATTAGACCTCAAGCACCAAAGTCTCCCCTTGCAGACTATGGCCCGGTACAGACTGGTGCTTTGTGCAAGCCTGGGCCGATTTTAGGGCTCAGGAGAGTGGAGCATCCACAAGTTCCCAAGCCCTGTACAGATGGGGCATGCAATGATGATGTCTGTGTGGCACAGCACCCAAACAGCACCATGCGAATGTTATCAGCACACGCAAGCACACCAGTGGCACTCCACGCATGCCCTAAAAATGATACTCCAGGAGCAGGTTCTGTTTGGGGCTCCTGGAGGTCACACCATTTGGTTTCTGTGGCCTCTGTCTGGGGCAGAAAGGGGTGATGTCTTGCTGCCCTTTTCTCTCCATCTGTCGAGTTAAGTTTCATTTCATCAGGATGGAGAATTCTAGAAAGCTAGTGAAATGCAATTCCAGGTAGACTAAAAGAGTGGCAAATCTCATATGGCTGTATAAGGCAAAATGGCCACAAATGCTCTTTTAAACTCAGACAGCATATTCAACTGTCAAATCCCTTCTGGCAGGTCATTCAACAGTCTAGGGGTGGTTGAAGAAAAAGTCCTCTAGCTGACAGTTGCCAACCTTGTCTTGGCTGACTAGAGTACATGTCTGCCAGAGGATCTGAGTGTACACATCACTCTGTCTTGACAGATACACTATCACAACATCATGGCCATTCAGGTAGTGACAGAGGTGGGATTTAAGAGGTATTGTCCAAAGAATTAACTTTTCCAAGCTCTGCTCTCCAATGAGAACTGGTGGCTTCCATGTCAATGGAACAAAAGATTTTGGAACAAAATAATATAGGCATTAACCAAATTTCTGAAGCTATTTTGGAATTCACCATTACACTGACATGGGAGTTGACAGCCTCCACTGCTCTGCCCAAACCTAAGAATGGAAGAGCACAGTTGATTAAATGAGATGCTTCTGCAAGTATGTACCTGAAATTGTTTGGAGGAAGAATACAAAGAAAAATAAGAATTAAATGTAATTAAATTGGGAAGAAAGTGGGTAAGAAAAGAGCAAATATGTGTGCTCCCAAGTGCATGCAAGTATTTCTGTCCCCCAGACTCTGCCTCCTGTCTGCCGTAAGCCAGCATTGGTATCAGGCATTCTTAGTCCATGTAACCTGCCATCTCAAAAAAACCCACTGTGGGTAAACAGCCTTTCTAACAAGAGATGAGCTTTCATCAGTGTATGTATAGCCAGCAGAATAATTCATACTTACAAGAATGAACAATAAATCTTTAGGAGAGCATTCTCAGAGAGGGTGCTTTAAAGATACCATGCCATCACATTAGAACTTAACATATATTCAAGGAGACAATCACTTGTAGAACAGGTAGGGAACATCCTACATACTGGAGTCGAAGGTTTTCATGGCCGGCATCCATAGGTTTTTGTGGAGCTTTCGGACTATGTGGCCATGTTCTAGAAGAGTTCCTTTCTGACATTTCGCCAGCATCCGTGGCTGGCATCTTCAGATGCTGGCGAAACGTCAGAAAGGAACTCTTCTAGAACATGGCCACATAGCCCGAAAGCTCCACAAAAAACTATCCTACATACTGCCTCCTGCTTAAGGGTAACAACTGACATCAAAGCAAAATGACATTACAAGGAAAGGTTTTGGATTTTTGCAACAAAATCTATGGCCTATCAATGACCATTCTTGTAGTAATCCTAATGCTCAAATGAAAATCATCCTCATTATATAGCATGTTCTTTCTAACATGTATATTTCACAATGCCTTTAAATTCCTTTAATTAAAAGTCTTCACAAGAAAAGCCCTGCTGGATCAGATGAAAGGGCTATCTAGTTAAGCATTTTGTGCCTTTGGTGGCCAACCAGATACCCATAGGAAGCCACAACCAGGATATAAGCACAATATCATCCTCCCACTCATGTTCCCTAGCAACTGGTAGTGGATGGTTATGGTACGTCCTCCGATTCTGGAAGCAATGTATAAACTATGTTTGTACAGATACAATGGATAAATCATTAGACTGATTTTCAAAATCTACAGAGAAGTGAACAAGTTTAAATAGAGAAGCAAAACTGATCCCAGGTTTTGTACATGAATTTTACATCTCATTATGTCACAGACACCAGCCAGTAGATATCTGCTGCAATGGCTTTTAGTGGATGTTATATTAATATTATTTTTAAGCATTTTTTTTTAATTCCTAGTTTTGCTATTTGATCAGTTGTTTTCATCTGGTTTTTTAAAGCCTGGTCCTTATTTTTGAAAATGCTTGAAACTGTTAACTTTAAAAGTCTTGCTATTTAAGTTTTTAAAAAGTTTAACTGAAAGGATGAGTAAAACAAATATGTCCTCTACCACTATTCTAGCCAATCAGTTTCTCTGTAAAACTGGTCTTGAACTCTCTCTCTCTCTCTCTCTCTCTCTCTCTCTCTCTCTCTCTCCAAACAATCATCCATAATCCGCCTTTCTGTAACTTAAGTTTTGTTGGTTTCACTCTTGAATATCACAAAGCTTCTAGGTGCTCCTGTGGATGTTTAAAAGCAGCCAAAATAAATATGCAAATTCTGTATTCAAACTGCATCAGGATATTGTTTTAAAGTTTCTTGCATAAACTACTGTGTGATTTGTTTTTTGAAAAGTTCCAAAAATAAATCACCATAATCATAGCTCTTTTTCTGATGATTGGATTGATTGAGAACTACTCAGTACTAGGTTTCATGTAATAAGTCAGCCTTGCAAACAAAAAGTTTCCATTTGAGTTGTGAGTGGATTTTTTTTTTTTTTGAAAAGGGATAAAGCTGTCTGAATTTTTTCCCACCTTTGCTAACCATTTGAAGATTGTCGTTAGCCAACTGTGCTTCACTTCTTGGTGACTATAGACTCCCCCATCTACAAAGCAATAATTTTTTCCTCATTTTAGCAGTTGGGCTGATAAGATGACAGTGTGGAAATTAGCTTATATGCTATTGCCAACAATGTTACAAAGAAATCAGCAGCATCAAAATATTCTAGGTGAGTGTCATATTTCTCTGTTATTTCCTTTCTTATTCTTCAGTGAGTCATTCAGTACAATCACTGCCAAAAAAAGGGGGGGGGGGAATCCACATGAAGCTGTTGGAGAGACAGATGTGACTCGCAGTCCTAGGAAAGGCCCTTGGAGCTTGAAAATAAATGAAATGGCAAGGTTTCCTGATCTTTAACTTTCAACGCTATATCCATCTGACTTCCCACTTATTTTCAGAGCAGATGCTATCCTGCTGAGCTGCAAAGACACAAACCCAGAAAACAGCTTTCTCTCTGAATTCATTTGCAGTGCATTCTGTTATGACCCCAAACACACCTTCTGCCCTTCTATCTTTCTGTCTTTGTACAACTGTAAACATCAAGATCACCTTGAGCTCAGTGGAAGAGCCAGAAACTGGAAAAACCATGTTCATTTCAAACACTTCACATCTGCTTAACTTTTAAAAAAAGTTTTATGTGTAATATCAAAGCATGCCTTCCAATGCCCAATTTATGGCACAGTTTATTTGCTCCAGTCTTTCAGATGAGTAATAGCTGAACAACAGGGAACACTGGAATTAGCAACAGGAAATTACACTTAGAATAACTGTAGTAGGATGATGAAGGGGCGGGAGGAGTTAAAAATATATCTTAACCTTGCTAAATTTGTGATGCATTTGCATGTTTTTGTGACATCCATTTCCTAAAATTTCTTCAGTGGCAATTTCAAGAAAACCCCTATCTCATTATTGGTATACCTGCTGCTGTCCAAAATACCCAACACAAGCAAGGGCCCTCTTTCACTTTCCCTGTTACCACAATTATTTATCCTTTGCTTTGTTTTGTTATACATTTGTCTCAGCTGTATTCTCAAAAAATAAAGCTGAAAGTGACTAACAAAAATCAGTAACAACAAATAAAAGAAAACCATAAAAGACATCACAACCAATAAATATCAAAGTGTTTAAAATGCCAGATTAAGGAGGTATGCATTTGCAATTATTCTAGTAGCAACAAGAGGAGGAACTGATCAAAACATATTCAGATCAATCTGCAAGATCTATATTTTCCATGAAGCCTTTAGACCAGATCTGTACTTCTCATACCCTACTGTAATTTGGACAGAGGACCCAGAATGACAGAAATACATTCAGCCTAAGTGTTTATTCTTTGCCAGGCATATCTCGTCCTATTTAAGTCTGATATCTTGGCTATCAAGAAGATCAAGAAGAATGGTTAGGTTCAGAGAGTGAGAAACACTTCACTTTGTCAGGGGCAGCTGCCAACTATTTCAAAGGAAGCTGTGGTGCATTCTCTTCTCAAAAAAGGCTTCTTTCGACCCAGAGGCATGAAGGAACTACCACTTTCTTGCAAAAATCCCATTTTAGGGCAAGGTGTTTATGTGTGTGATGGGTGGCCAACTTCAGGCATTCTTAGAGGAAACAGATTATCTGGACTCATTTTCATAGGCTATGCACCAGGGTTTGGCACTGAGATTCCACCTGGAGATTCCTGTTGAGCTCCATGGGGTGCTGCAGGGTTCCATCTTCTCTACATGCTCTTTGATATCTTTTTGAAGCTGCAGTGTGAAGTCATTAGGAGTTTTGGCATATTCATCTCTACTTCTCTGTGCCATGAAATTCAATTCAGGGGCTGTTCGCACTACGATTTTAACCAACATGGCTCTTCTGGGAATTGTAGTTTTGTGAGACAGTAAGGGGCAAAACAGATGGCCCCTTTGTGGCACCTTCCAGCAGCTTGGGTCATATTGTTTAGACGACACATGCCCACAAGCCAGCAGGAAGCCACGTGAAGCTGCCCATCAGACCACATGCCAGGCAGCTTTGCTGCACTCCGGCAGAATGGCATTTATATGCCACTACCGCAGAAGTGCCGCAAAGCCACAGTGGTGGCAGAAAAGCCAGCTTTTTGCCACTTATTGTTGAGCTGGCAACCAGCTGGATTGGTGGTGTGGTGTGCAGTTGCCACGTCCCAACCCGGGGATAAAAGGGGCGGCATAGAGCTGCCCTTTCAGGACCATCTGTTTCAGCTCTTAGCCACCTCTGTCAGAGAGCTCAGATGTCACAACAAACTACAAATCCCAGAATTCCAGAGCATTGAGCCATGACAGTTAAAGTAGTGTCAGACTGGATTATTTCTGCAGTGTGGATGCAGCCTGAGTCTATGCAGATGCTAGATCAGTGCCTGGATGGGGTAATGAACTGGTTGAGGGCCAATAAACTGAAGCTGAATCCTGATAAGATGGAGGCTCTATGGGTTGGTTGTTCTCAGGTGTGGGAACTAAGTAAACAATTTGTTCTGGTTTGGACTGTACCCCCTGAAGGAGCGAGTGCATACCTTGGGAGTACTCCTAGATCCATCCCTAAAAGCCCAAGTGGAGTTTGTAACTCAAAGTGCTTGGTGCAACTGCTGTGCCAGCTACAACCCTTTCTAGAGAGAGATAACCTAGCCATAGTCAGGGGTGTCTTAAGAGAGGTACGAGGGGATGCGGGTCAACGGGGGGGGGGGAGTGACCCCATGAACTACCACAACAAGTAACACCAATCCTACTGATGCCACTGATAAGAGTAGTTCACGCACTGGCAACCTCCCAATTAGATTACTGTAGTATGCTCTCTATGGAGCTGCCCTTGAAGATATTTTGACATATAGACATCAGAGAATGCTAGCCATGAAAGTATTGTATCAGCTGGCAATATGCTTCTGGAGTGAATTCAAAGTACTTGTAATGCCATTTAAAATCCAAAATTGCTTGGGACCTTGGCCAAAATGCCTCTCCCTATATAGTTGGAGAAAAGTGGAGTATAAATGTAATATATAAATAGAAGGTGCATAAAATTTTATCTTATGTATATATTCAAATGTGCATAGCCCCTGAAATGCATGTGGTGGGAATCTTCATTACTCATCCATATTGACATCCCTGACAGTAAACACATGGTGGTCAAGAGTAGGACAAGAGGGCATGATATTCACCACCTCACTCACTCCAGTAAAAGCCAGAACATGACATTTTTCTTGTGCCTTTTTAATTGGAATGGGGGAGATGAATTAGTGGAAATTCTCAACAGAAATTTGATTTCTCTTAAAACAAAATGGGTAACTATGGCCCTCCAGATATTTTTGAATTTCAGCTCTTATAAATTCTGACCATTGGCTTTGCTGGTTAAGGCAGACATGAATTGCAGACTAAAAACATTAAGAACCATATCTATTTTTCACCATGATCATACATTAAAATTTGGACCGAATCGTTGATTCAGTTGTATTCTAAAGTGGATCAGGCCAGTTCATACCCATTTGGATGAGTCTAATTTGGACATTAATTTCTATATTTTAATATTTACATCCTGCCTCTATCTGAAGATCTCAGGGCAGCAAAAACCAACCTCAATTAATATAACAAAAACAGTGACATTCATTTTATGTATATTAAACAAATTAAAAAGTTAAAAAGACACATTAAAACTGGCAGCAAAGGTGGGAAACAAGGCTTTGCTCATTGCGAGCAGTAATTTGCAATTTGGGGCAAGAATCTCACTAAAATTTGTCAAACACAGTTCCTACGGGAAGGAATTCTGTGGGATCATTAGACTTATGCAGTTACTTCACTAGCTAGATTTAGCTCTCAAGTAGCTGATCATAACCTGGAACAGCTCTTTTGGTTTGTATGTTGATTGTTCTTTTAGATTGGTTTCCTCATCTCTCTGTCACTTCAGGACCTTTTGTTTCACTACCTCAGGCTAATCTTCTGTTTTCCTTTCTCATTAATTTGTTAATTTGAGTAGTAATATGTTTGTTATGCACAAATCACTATGTGTTTTATGTAGTGAAAGTTATTCTCTCCCCTTCTCTCCTAATTGGCCCAAGTAGCTAAGAGGCATCTGCTTTGCATTCTCATTAATCTCTTGTTCTTCTCTGCATTTGTCCATTTGTACTGTTCTGTACTGTACAGCAAGTATATTAATTTTAAGTACATGGAAAATCTATATTGGAGTTTGCTCTGTACTGCATAACACTTTAAGATGCTCTAAATCAGAGGTGTTAGATTGCAGCTGCCATTATTCCTGGTCATTGCCTATGTTGGCGAAGACTACTGGGGCTTGCAAAGATGTCCAATAACATCTGCAGGGCTGCATGTTTCCTGAAGCCTGCACTAAAGGCTCTAGAAAGGTTTCCTAGTAGAGGGGATAGTTAGGCATTCCAGAGTGAAAACTGGAGAAGGCACACACGTACCTTTAATAGTTATGTAGAAGAGTGAATTTCACAAGGTGTTGGTTGTTACCTGGTTGTGTGAGAGGCAATACCTGCTAAAATTCCAGTCATTAAAGGTACAGGAGTCCTCTCCACTTTTCAATCTGGCAACCTTAGGGACAACCCTGGGACAAATGAAATATGAATTGGCAAGACTGAACATTCAATGGAGTGTATGTGCTTTATAAAAATTAATATTAGGGGCAGGGGGTAGGGAAGATAATTTTAAAGAAGTTGAGCACTAACATTCCTGAAGTTACCTGTTGGAAATTTGGCATAATTAATCCTTTCATTGGGACCGATCATATCTTCCACTTTCAGGCACATGCGGGGGGGGGGGGGGAGCAGTTACAGCCTTTTGGGTTACCCAATACATGTCAGTAGGAGGAATATTTAAATTTCCAAAGCTTGTTTTGGATTTTGGTTCCAGGTCAGAATGAGTTCAGATCAACACCGTCCAGATCAGGACAGTATTCAAAAGGCCAAATCAGTGTCTAGGGCAAGTTTCAGGTAGCTCAGAGCAGACTTTGGTGAGCACATAAGCTTAGCAGGAGAAGGCACCAGAAACTTCTGTCTTTTGAATCACTCTACTTATTTACAAAGGTACTTGGGAAGAAATCATATGAGTGCAGCAAGGAATACAATCACACGAACTTTGCAGCTTCCAGAAAAATTGACTTCAACTCCAACCTCCTTTAGCAACTAAGTCCAAAACCAATCTGAAGTTTTCACTCATCCTTCCCTGCCAGAAAGTCTGTGGCTGCTTTCCAGGTAACTAACTGGCAATCAAAACTGACTGGAGGGGTTCAGTTTGGATAGAATTGGCCACTTCATCAATCCACCGCACTTCCTCTTATGCAGTGGGAGATAACACAGCAACAGCTTTCAGGGAGAAAGACTATCTGCCCAAGCTGGTACAATCTTTCAAATTAGGAGATATGTTGCAGCTTCTGCACAAACTGTTAAAGCTTTAAAAAAATTCTTAACAAGATGTTTATTTTGGGAGAAATCAAATATAGCATACTCAGCAATTTGGAAGCCTAATGTATTTCACATTCCAGTTACCCAGTTCAAATTAGAAGTCTCACACTCCTGGTTATCCTCAAAACAAAAAGCAAAAAAATCTGCAAGTTAATTAACAAGGATACTCTGATGAGCCATAGAAGGCTCATCAATCTGGAGTGAACTGGCAGTTCATAGCTGATCAGAGATATGTTTGTGTTTTGAACCGAAGACTTTTTTTTAATGAAGTTTAGTGCTTGCTTGTTTATTGCATTTATATCCCTCATGTTTAGCACAAAATGCTCCCAGAAACAAAAATAAATGATCCCAGAAAATATTAAAAACAATGAACTTTACCAGTAGCAATCAATAGAACAACAAGCAGCAACAGCAGCTATACTGTTAGTAACAAAGAAATACACTAGGTACAGTTTTAAAATAGAGGCAGTGCGGTGTAGCAGTTTGATGTTGGAATATGAATCTGGAGACTATAGCTCAAATCCCCATTCAGCCACAGAAACCCACTGGGTGACTTACAGCAAATCACAGTCTCTCAGCTTCAGAGGAAAACAACAACAAACCTGCACTGAACAAATCTTGCCAAGAAAATCCCATGACCTAAGGGTCACCATAAATGGCTTCAAGATACACAACAAAAAATAGTTTAAAAAGTCACAATGGCCTGAGACATCAAGAATTGTAATCCTAACACACACAAACAAAACACAGAACACATCCCTAACTGTTCTAAAAAGCTCAGGACAGAGGTGGGAATCATGTGGCTTTTCAGGTATTGTTGGGCTGCAATCCCCATCATCCATTACTGGTTATAATTGTTAGGAGCTGGAATCCAAGAAATCTGGATTTCACTTAAAGATGAAAATATAGCATTGCCACCAGAGAAGCTTCTCTTGGCAGGACATTCCAAAGTTGCAAAGGATTTCTTTCTTTCTTTCTTTCTTTCTTTCTTTCTTTCTTTCTTTCTTTCTTTCTAGAAGCCCTGGTGGAGCAGTGGTTAAATGCCTGCACTGCAGCCACTCACTCAAAACCATAAGGTTGCGAGTTCAAGACCAGCAAAAGGGCTCAAGCTCGACTCAGGCTTGCATCCTTCCGAGTTCGCTAAAATGAGTATCCAGATTATTGGGGGCAAGTAGCTTACAGTTGTAAACCGCTTAGACACTCCTTAGGCGGTATGAAGCGGTATATAAATGAAGCTGGTTTTTGTTTGTTCCTTCCTTCCTCCCTTCCTTTCTTTTTGGACTGCAGCTTTCAGAATACCCCAGACAACATCGGTATAGATTAAAGTCACACTGCTACAGATTACTCTCTCCTTGCCATTTTGAGTGCATAAAAAACGAGCTTGGAAACATTATTATTTTTGGATGACAGGTCCCAGAATACTTCAGACATCCAAAAAAATAATATTTCAAGCTCTGATAAGGATCCACATTCAAATTTGCAGCTTGCTATCACACTATATATAAGATGCCCTGTTAATATTGTTTATATGTCTCCTCTTGCCATATTTATCATTTGGATGATTTCTGTTGCTGAATTTTTTTATTTATTTTTTAATCTGATTTTGTAACCTTTAAGAAATCAGGATACAAACAGCCAGAAATAAAACACAGAAATAACTATATGTTTGTCTTTGGAGCATAGAAATAATCTTATTGACTAGCATCTAGATTTTTAAAAACAAACAAACCCTAGTTAAGCATATAATGCATCACCCCTCACTGATACAGACAAGAGTTTATGCAAGTGTATTCCCCACATCCCACTTGTTTCCAAACACACTTTGAACTTCTCCTGTTGTTTCAGCTGACATCTCATTATCGAGACATTTCACATCAGATTAAATCAATCACACTGTGCTTGAATAGAGAGATCAGAGTGAACACTGGCCTTAGTTCAATGCCAAAGAATAAGCTTTGGAGGCAACCTGATGGCACCCAGTCTCTGGTTTTGCCCTGAATGTAAAATAGCATTCTGAAGGGAATTAAAGCATGGCAGTTGTGCTAAGATAGCTAGCCATCCATTTTTATCAGTTGGCAGTGAATTTACAAGATAATAGCTGCTTGTGGATAGGAGAATAAGCTGAAGAAGAATGGATTTTATTTGTTCACTGTCTTTAAAAATGACACCCCTTTTTCTCAAGAAACCAGGGATTTTAGATTTATACAATTGGAATTTTGTCATTGTCATGTATGAAACAGTTGCTTCCAGCTTTGTGTGCTATATACGGGGCTATTGTATATAGCCATATATAGCTTTGGAAACGGTGAAAAAATGAAATAAAGGCTTCTGCCATATCACAGAATTAATGCAGTTTGACACCACTTTAACTGCCAGGGGTCCATCTTATGGAGTCCTGGGATTAGTTTGTTGTGGCACCAGATCTCTCTAACAGATAAGGCTCTCATAAAACTACACATACCAGAATTCCATCACATTGTTCCATGGCATTTAAACCACTGTCAAAGTATAATAATTCTGCAGTGTAGATGCAGATGAAATTATATATGGCTACAATGGGGATCACTTTGGGGGTTGGCAAAGTATGGCCCTCCAGATGTTGTTGGACTGCAACACCCAGCATTGTGTTATGCTGGCTAGATATGTAATTCTTTGCTAATTTTGTTATTATAGGAACCAACCAGTGATTTTAGAAATTTCCTTCCTTCTGTGAGACAGGCTTGGAAAACTGTTCAGGTTCAATTTGTATGGAGTAGTTTGTGCAGAAATATTGCTTTCTATGCAGAGCAGGCTTTTTCCTGTGCAGACAATACTGTAATTGGGAATTTATTCTGTGGAAAATTCTGAAACTGAAGTTCCATTCATTTCAATTAGTGGTGTAATTATTTACTATTTGTTTTCTTTGATGCAAGCAATAAGTAATTTTAGCAATTTTTCCAGACATTAAAAGGTTTCTAAGACCATGTCATTTTTGAAGCCAATTTGGAACTTATTCACAGATGGTTATTGAAAATATTTTTTAAATGGTGGGAAAACATGTGGGGTTTTTTAGTGTTAAGAAACCCTGTTGAGAAGAATTGTGGAGTGACAAGAATCTTCCCAGTACAGGACAGAATTAGGACGTGCTTGTTTTGCACATAAAACAGTATTTTCTACGAAACAGCTTTTTTGTGCAAATATCAGTTTCTGTACAAAAAATCCTGTTTTCCTTACAAACGAACCACATGAAATTTTGCACAGAATATGTCCCCCAACTGCAGTATTTTCTTTGCAATATTTTGTGCAGAAATATTATTTTATGCACAGAAAAAGACATTTCATATGTAGAAAAAGATGTTTTCTATGTGAAACAAACACATGAAAATCTTACACAGACGTCCCCAAGTATGAAGATTCTCATCAGTCCAGAGTTTTTTTCACACTCAAAAATCATATTTCCCACCATTTAAAAAAAAAAGTTGAATATTCTTTCAAACTCTTCTTTCAATAGTTTGCCCTAGGTAGGATTAATATTAGATTTGGACCTTGGCAAAGATTAGCAGCAGAGCTTCATCTCAGTGCTTAAATTGCATGCTTGTTAGTTTTTGGGAATAAAAATACAAGAAACCTTCATCTGAATTTTTAAAGTGCCAAATCTTTACTCATTTTACAAGGTGGATCACTCATTGTTGTGAGGATGCCATTTGGAGAGAGAAATTTTTCTCTGGAGTATTTATGCTACAGATTTATAGCACTTTAATACCACTTTATTTGTCATGGATCTGCCATTGATCCCTCCTGTAGAATCCTAGGATTTGTAGTTTGGTGAGGTACTAATGCCTTAATTCAGGGGAGTATTTTATTTATTTATTTCATTTTTATGCCGTCTTTCTCCCAAAAAGGGACCCAAGGCAGCTCACAAGATAAACCACCCTAAAAACAATTTTTAAAAACAATTAAAAATAACACAGTTAAAACAGTATGAAATTAAGATTAAAAACATACAGAAGTTAAAACACATAATCTAATACAGCAATAAGTATGTATGAAAGAGGGCAGGCAAAGGACCATAAGAAATCCATCATGTTCTACAAAATGTTATTTTGTACTACCCTTAGCTATTTAGTGATAGACTTTACCACTTGACGGGGTTTTTTCTCATTGGCAAAAGTCTCTGTCATATATAGTTAGAAAAACACCATTAGAGATAACTGATCCACAAAGCATTTCTTACCACATACCAATTATTGTGTGATAGTTGCAATGACTGTGTGAACATGTCTCATGAATGACTTGGTCCTTTAGTATTTCAAATTTCTAAGTGAACTTTTTGCCAAAGCATTACATTTTCTTTTATAACATCAAAAAGACAAAAGTTCTTTATAATATTATCAAAGCCCACAGCTTTCTATACAGTACATGGATTTTTCAGAACTCCTGAGATGATGGTCAAATAGAGAATTTCATATTGTGGACATGAATTTAAACCATGGAGGATATCTTTCTCTGCATCTCTAGTACACACGGGACACTTTCTGTCTATCTGTCTTTCCTTGTACAAAGGCCAAAGAAACGTCTGAATCTACTGGAGAGATGTTAAACATGTAATTTTATACAGTAAGGATGAAAGGTGCTAGATTTTTAAGAGAAAAAGTTTTGAGTGTGCAGGTTTGTTGGTTTTTATATTATCACCTAATAGTAAACACTGGACTGTTTCTTTTTTCTTATTTCAGCTATAAGCATATCTTTTGGTAAGTCAAAATGAAACTGAACAAGCTTGAAAATAGAATGCACAAGACAGTGGTATTTTGTTTAATGGCTAGGAGAGTGTTGCATGCTGTGGTAGGAGTCTCTCACACATCCACTATCACAGCACATAATGGTGCACAACAGAAGTGAGCATCAGCATGTCCACTAAAACACATCATGCCTCGTTGAAGCATTTCAATTTCATGCCACTTTTCCTCACATCCTTTTATATATCTAATGCAAACACTCATGCATTCATCAGGGCTTCATGATTTTCTGTCACTAACCTATCACATTTTCTTTGGCATTTTCAGTACTATATTGATTGGCGAATGTAGTTGTCTCATATGTAATGCATGAGACCAAACTTCTTAGATAGGTATTTTCAAATTTAAATTACCTTATCCATGCTATGGTTATCAGGAATTTTCAGGTGTGATGGATAAATTTGGTCTGCTGAGCTGACATTTACCTCCTTCTAGGTTTAGCCCCAGCTCAAACTACCAAACTAGGAAGTATATCAGATATAGGGGAGTCTGGACATGATGCTGCCAGTGTCCCTTCAATTGTTACAAACAAACCTCTGATTTCTCAGATCAGTGAAATTACAACTACTCATCCCTGGACCTGTTCATTTTTGTTCATTTACACAGAGGAACATTCAAATATCCATGATACCAAGCTGCATTCTAAAATGGTGCAGACTTGTATAGAGTTGTGAGTTTTCTCTAAATCATTGAGTTGTTCTTAAGACACTCTATACTCTGCTAAAACATGAACCCAGCATGTAATATTTACAGTAGATCCATATCTTGATCCAGGCCAGGTCTCTTAGAATGTCCTACACTAAGTATTGATAGTCCATCCCATGTTTTCTATTGTGCTTCTAGGAAAGGTTGAACAGTTGGCCTGTGGCCTTAGACAGGAAAAGAACTACAAAACAATAATGTACGCATCTTGTCATTGTTTGAGAAGCCTCTATTACACCCAAGAAGTCCAGCTCTCTATACATAAGTGACTCCCTCATCAGGAAAAAAGAGAGAGAATTGTTCTCTCTACCATCTATTGCACGGAAAATATCACATCATTTGCTACCTCCACTTCTAATACCACCAAAACAACCATAGTAAAGCCACCAGTTTTTCAGTCTGTTGTTAAACCACCTTCTGTTGGGCTTCCCCAATTTATTCCACAATTAAGGGTCAAGCATTTTAATCACAAACCTCCAGGACATCAGCTGCCAGAACACAGGTTCTTACTGGTCATACAGAATTAAAGAAGAAGGTTCCAAATCAATACTTACCCAACAGATTCTGCAGCCGTGATAGCAATTAGTGGGAGACTTCTCAGTGGAAGACTGGTGGGCCTTGGCACAGTCTCTGACTCCCCTTTTCTGTCCAAGTCTGCCTGTTCCAGCTGCCTGAACGCCAAAGGAGGAAGCTGGAGATTACGGCAAGAGAGTCTTCTAACACGATATTGTTCCATTCCCTGGAGAGCCCCATCCTCTTCATTATGAGGGTATAATATTTCTTCTGATACCTACAGCAACACAAAGAAGAAGAAATATTGGTTTAGGAATTCTCTGCAAATTCTTTGCTAGATTGCACCTATTATTTTTGGAACAGCCTTATATTTTACTTAAAAACTATTAAAATGCCATTAGATTAAATCATTTAATGGGTGAGGCAGGGACTACCTCAGTTATTTTTGTTCCATTTAGCAACACTGGCTAAAGCAAGAAGATGTGCCTATCCACTCAGCTACCTCCCTCACTCTGAAATATGCTGTGTTGCGGGGCTAAAAGGGATTCCATAGCCCCATTTGAGTCATCCTCAAAGAAATAACCAAGATCAAGAAAACAATGACTCTATGTACATATGGAAAACTAAGACCCACACAGATTGATACTGGTTGTGTATCTATTATCCTGAATTCCAAAATCCAAAACACTCCAAACTCTAAAATTGTCCACATGGGATACTGACACTTTTGCTTTCTGATGGTTCAATGTACACAAACTTTGTTTATGCACAATAATATTAAAAATATTGTGTATAAAATTACTTTCAATCTATGTGGAATGATCTGCCAGAGGAGATCCGTCATATTACTACCCTTGATGCCTTCAAGAAGGCTGTTAAGATGGATCTCTTCTGGCAGGCCTTCCCAAACTGACCTTCCTTTAAAGGATAGCTCCATCCGCCCCAAATTCTCCAAGTCTATTCCATTTGCTTTTAAATTGTTTTAACTATTTTATTATTTTAATCTTGTAATCAATTGTTATTTTATGTAATGGGGGAGGGTTGGGGGAATCTGTTATGATGTTTGCACTGTGTATTTTATTCTTCCTGTAACCCGCCTCAAGCCGCAGGGAGAGGCAGGATATATGAATAAATTTTATTATTATTATGTTTATAAAGTGTATAAAAACATATATGAATTTTATGTTTAGACTTGGATTCCATCTTCAAAATATTTCATTATATACAGAGAGCCAGCATGCCCTCAGATCCCCTGCATGAAGGCCCACTGTATATGCAAATGTTCCAAAATCTGAAAAGAATAATATTTATTTGTTTGTTTATTTATTTATTTATTTGATTTCTAGCCCACCTTTCTCCCAGAAAGGGATCTAAATCTGAAATCCAAACACTTCTGGTCCCAAGCATTTCAGATAAGGAATGCTCAACCTGTATATGGTTTCAATTCTATATATTGTCTAATTGGTTTTTAAATTACTTTTATATACGGTATATTTTACTGATGTTTTAAATTTGTTCTGGTTTTAATATTCTGAAAATTGCCTTGAGTTCCATTATTGGAGAAAAGGTGGAATATTTATGAACACTGAATATTCATGAATAACAAAAACAATATACATTCATAAATACATAAACAAACAGGTTCTAAAAAATACAGAAGTTTTTAAATGATATAAATAAAAAATAAGCCCCAAATGCAAAACATTTACAAATGCATGAAAAGTCTTGAGAATTTTCCCATAGATTATTTTATATCCAAATGTCTGGCCTCATATACCAGACATGTTTTGAAAAGCTGTTTTCCTCAGTAACAATACTCTTGGAGAAAAGAAACAGAGAGCATTCTTAAATGGATAAGTGATTATGGTTAGGGTTAGGGATTGTAAGCCTGAGGGCAGGGAACTGTCTATAATTGTAAGCCACTCTGATAGCCTTTAGGGCTGAAGAGCGGGGTAATAACAACAACAACAACAACAACAACAACAATGGTTTTGCTATAAAGACCAGGATTCTGCACATATAAAAGTCTTTATGAAATGTATGTGTAATACTTAACAGACACTATGAAAAGTGTGAAAGAACTAGATGAAAATGAGGTTGGCAATGGCTAGGTTATATTGTTAAAGTTGATAATGTTCTGCTATGTGGCCATTATAGAAAACCTGTTAAAGAGATACATAGAGAAAAGGGCAAAGTTTTATGAAAGTTGTTATGAAAATATAACATCCTAATAGTCATATGATGTAATGTAATGAATGTATTGCATGCAGTATAACACAATGTAATGAAAGCTCAGTCCACAGACATTGACATGACTTTGTTTCTAAGGTGACCGTATATGTTTGCATATCTATAAAAGTAAAGGTAGTCCCTTGACGTGAATGTCTAGTGTTCACCAACCGTAGGGAGCGGTGCTCATCTCCGTTTCTAAGCTGAAGAGCCAATGTTGACCAAGGACTACTCCAGTGGTCATGTGGCCAGCATAACTGCACCAAACTCTGAGAAGTGGTACCTATCTATCTACTTCTACATCGTCGCTCCATCTTACTTCTCAGGTGGATGCGACAGTCAGGAGCACCTGCTTTCAGCTTCGGCTGATACGCCAACTGCGTCCCTACCTGGACCGGAGGGACCTTGAAACAGTAGTACACGCTCTCGTAACCTCTCGGTTGGATTTCTGTAATGCGCTCTACATGGGGCAGCCTTTGTATCACGCTTGGAAGCTACAATTAGTGCAAAATATGGCAGCTCGGGTGGTCACTGGTGCTCCCAGGACCGCCCATATAACACCTATATTGAAAGACCTTCATTGGCTGCCTATTCGCTTCCGGGCTCAGTACAAAGTGCTGGTCGTTACCTATAAAGCCCTAAATGGCCTGGGCCCAGAGTACCTAATGGACCGCCTCTCCCCACACAATCCGCCCTGCACACTTAGATCCACGGGGCAACAGCTACTTAGAGTTCCAGAGGCTAGATTATCAACAACTTCAAAGAGAGCCTTTTCCATCTCGGCCCCTAGCCTCTGGAACTCCCTCCCCACCGAGCTTCGTCTGGCCGCCTCCCTCAGTGCATTTAAAAGGGGTTTAAAAACATACTTGTTTGACCATGCATACCCCTGACATCTTCCCACATGTGATTCCCCCCATATTGGTTTCGTGCCCTGACACACTACTATTGTAATTGTTACATTGTTTTAACATTGTTTTAATGTTTTAATAACTTGTATTGTTTTATATTGTTTGTTTTTATGCTGTGCACCGCCCTGATCGCAGGAAGGGCGGTATACAAATAAAATTTTTTTATTATTATTATTATTATTATTATTATTACTTCCATTTGCGTGCTTTCAAACGGCTAGGTTAGCAGGAGCTGGGACTAGTGACAGGAGCTTACCCCATCATAAAGCACTTGAGCCTTGAACTGCCAACCTTTCAATCTTCTGATAATCAGAACTGGAATCTTAACCACTAAGCCACCGCATCCATATCTATAAGGGCATTTAATAAATAGCTTAAATAATGCATAATTGCCAGCTCATTTCTCATTTAAATATCCTGAGTTTCCAGATTGTTGATGTTACTTCTGTCTGTCTGGTCTAACCACTATGATGAACTGGGCACTCATTTGGGCAGGGGTTGATAATAGGACCCAGAAAGAATCCAGATTAGATGACAAGTGGCAAAAACCTTCAATCCCACAATCTAAATGACAGGGATGGGAAACCATGGCCGTTCCACAATTCTAGAAAGGGTTGGATTCCTCTTGAAGGATCAGAGGCAAGAGTTTCAACTTTGCACTATCTGCTGAAACCTGCAATAATGGCAAGGAATGCCTTTTTTTTTTCTGCAAAAAAAAATTACGCGCCAACTGTGGCCATATCTGGCAGAGCCAGACCTACTCATAGTTCCCCACACCCTAGTGTTCTGAACAGTGTTTGCACTAAACAACAACAACATTAATAATGATGGAAGTGGTGTTGACAACAACAATCATTCATCATTCATAACAAATATCTAGCCAAACCTTAAGGAAATGTGAAAATAATCACAATTAAGAGAATGTTGGACAGACTGCAATAAATCAGAAATATTGATTGTGAGAGAGGAGGCAAGAAACAGTGATTTTCTGTTACTGAGGTTGAGGTTCGATTTTCCATCTCTTGTATTTTTAACATGCTGCAGAAAAGGCTACTTAATCATAGCTACAATATGCAAAGACTAGTCCAGCGTGTGTGTTAGGAGAAACCCTTGTTTACAATTGCCAACTAACACTTCCTAAAAAGATTCTTAGAACCAACAGAATAAGCTAAAAGCAATTCACAATAACACACAGACATCTCCAGAGATTATTTCACCCACAACCATAATTTACCTACGCACTGTTTATTTTAGTAGCAATCAGATAAGTAAATGGATTGTGAATTGCAGTGTGCATTATGGCAAAGATTGGTGGTCTGTTCTCCACAAGTAACAGAAATAGGAATGTTTATTTCTAAGGTGCATGTAATTCCTTCAGTTCCACAAGAACAATGAAAACCTACACCAAATGTGTGTGTGAGAGAGAGAGAAAGAGAAAGAGAGCGAGCATTTGGTGCATTTTTTTTTGTTTTGTTACAGAGGCAAGGTCTACCCAAGGTGATAAGGTAATATCATCTATAAATCATTATATGACTATAAACCAAGGCTATCTGACAGATTGTGTCTTCTTGTATGAGCCTGACATCCTCAGGGGAGGCCCCTCTCTCCATTCTACCACAAGAATGGAGGGGTGGGGACACAAGATAGCGCCTTCTCAGTGGCTGCCCCTAGACTAGAATGCCACCCTCCTTGTTGTCCTGTTGGCAGATGAAAACATTTTTATTCAGATAAGCTTTTGGAATAGTTCCAGACAGACCTAACAAATGTAGTTTGGGGCAATTACCAAAAAGCAAGTAGCCCATCAAGTATAGTCAAAGATCAAGAATTAGTCTACTGCACGTGGTGAAGTATAAATCTGGCTGAATGAACAGGAGGACCATGATCATGCAATAAAAGTACAGAGATGGCTGAAAGTAGCTTTTTAAAGATTAAAAAAATGTAATGTACAACAAAACCTTAAATCAGCCTTTAGAATATGCTTCATACAATGCTATATATCCTGGCTCTACCATCTCGGATGGAATCATAGAGAGGCTAGCTTAGGTTTACCAAAAAAGAAGTATTGAATCATGGTTTTATCACGGGCTGTTGTACTTATATCCCACTCTTTCTCTAAAGACCTCAGGGTGGCTTACAATAAAATCAATTTAGAACAAACTTGCAAATGTTTTAAAAGATTAAAAATATATTAAATCATTTCTCAATTAAATACAGACAATTTAAAACCAATTACAAAACTTGAATAATATAAATACAAGGGAATTCTTGGAACTCTAGTTTTGCGAGACATTTAGCCTTCTCTATGGGAGAGCTCTGGTGCAACAATAAACTGCAATTCTCTTGATTCCATAGCACTGAACCAGAGCAATTAAAGCAGACTCAAACTGGATTATTTCTGCAGTGTGTTTTGGACCAGAGTCTTGATTTTTAGATTGTGGATTAATTACTTCACAGACTTTCTGAGCAACCTTTTGCAGACCATCTAAACTGCCAGCTAGGACTACTTTATCATCCACATATTGGATGATATTGATGATCCCCCATGAACAATGATACAGTACCATTGTTTGAAATCACCAAGCACTTTTCAGTAAGTGCTGAAAAGATGTCTTAAGAATACAAATTGAAAAACAAGGGTGATAGTACACATCCTTGCTGAACTCCACTTTGTGTTTCTCTATCGTCTTTCATCTCATATTTGACTTTCACTACAGCGTTTTGTTTTCAGTACAACTTGCTAATTACATGAATATCTCTTAAATCAAGACCTTTGTTTAGCAACTCCATTAACTTGCCACAGTGTACTTTGTCAAAAACTTGCGGTCAATAAAGAAAGCATACACATCTATGTTCATGTCACAGCATCTCTCCACAAGTATATCTATGCAGGATGCCATCTCCCTGTTTCTGAAACCCTTTCTGAATACAAATTGTATGTCTCCCCCCTTTTCACACTTATTTCAAATTCTGCATATATTGTTTTTACAAGGACCTTAAGTAAACAGCCGGTTTCAGCTTATCATTCTGTAGTCACTTCAAACTTTGACATTTTGCTTCTCAAGTAAAGTAATAAAATTGTCCTTTGTTAAATGATCCCAGTTCTGTAGACTTGATTGAAAAGAGTCACTAAACATCTCCATCATATTCTTCTATTTAACATTTGTACTTCTGTGAAAGTGTCATCACCTCCAGGAAGGTTGTCAAATTTTTATTAATAATATTGCATTTTCTTCTGAGAAAACAAATTCTGGCCTATCCTCTTCAAACAGATCTTTAAAATGATCACTCCATGTTCTGATTTTTGATATCAAGTGTCAGAGGACTGATCCCATCCATCAGTAACAGATGCTGGTTTTTTTAAATTAAAAATGCCTGTTATTTGCTTGACCTTTTATGTAAGTAAATTGAAGGAATCATGGATCTTTCCAGAATTTTTATTTCTGTACATTTTTGCTTTATCTTTTTAATTTTTTCCTGATTTTTTAAAAACACATTTCATGTCTCTCTCCTACTTTTTAAAACATATTTTCCTTTAATTTTTAAAAAAATATATGTTAGTTTAAAACAAGTAGCACTTATATTTAAGCCTAGTGATCATGTGATTTCATTGATATATTCACTAATACCTTCCTCATCAACGCTTACAGTTGTATATATAACTAGTACACTTAATTGTTTAGTTTCTATGTGTTTTCTGCTTTTCTTGTTTACTCATTAATTTAAGGCAAATTACAGCAACAAGAGGATTACAATGTGAATTTATGTGAGCTATAGGATTTTTTTTCATTGACTTAACATTATTTTATACCTCTTATTAACTAAAAGATAATCTATTTGATTCCTTACAATATTGTTACTGTGCCTGGCACACACTGCAGAATTAATACAGTTTGACACTGCTGTATCTTCATGCCTCAGTTCTATGGAATCCTGGGATTTGTACTTCGTTGTGGTACCAGAGCTCTCTGTCAGAGTAGGCTATCTCACAGAATCCCGGAATTCCAAAGCATTGTACCCTGGCAGTTAAAGTGGTATCAAATTGTTTTAATTCCACAGTGTAGATCCAGCCTAAACTACACTGGTTGTAACGAGAGGCATAAATGAAGCAGTGGAGCCTGCAGAAAGAGTTGAAGCTCAGAAGAGGTGATTATCCTGATTCTCGAATCAGTGAATACCACAAGCGAATGTGTTACATGATGTGTTAACTGTATTATGTTACATGATCTGTCAGCCAATTTTACTGAAGCCAATCTATCAACTTTCCACTGATTCAGTCAATCTACTCTGTTTGGGACTAACAGTTGGATTTAGGCCTAGCCTTTTGAATCAGATAATAGTTTCTTACTGTTCTGTCTTTCCATATTGTTGTAAACTTCTGTCATACCAATCCACAATTGTGTCTAAATTAAATTAAATTGGCTTGATATTTTATGCATACTTTAGTAGGAAAGTGCTCCTTCCCCTTTTAGTTGTAATTGTCTTTGCCTTCTCTAGCTTTATGATGCCAGTTTTGACATTTAGTGTGTCTCTCACAGTATTTTATAAGCCTGTTTTCATGAAGGCTGGGGGATTTTTGAATTGTAGACCAACTTTTCCAGCTCTGGTTCTAGATGTGGGCAGACTGTTGAATGACAGAGTTACTTGTCAATTTTTTTTATTAATCCATCACATAATATTTCTAAACTTGCCTTTGTCATTTGTCCTGTTGATATGAAGAACAATTTGCAGATAAACATGCAGAGTGAACTGGAAGCCTCATGAGACAGATAAATGCACCACTACCAACTAACCAGCATAGTTTTAAAAAGACAACCATGCTAGTCCATAAGAAAACAAAACACAAAATTCACAGCTGATGCTGTGAAACCTTTCAAGTTCAGGTTTGCTAGAAGATATTAAAAAAAGAGTACAGGACTGGATAAGAACCCGAAACATCTCCCCTCAAAATAGGCCAGATGTTCTGGCCATAAAGTCTACAGTCATATCACATCCCAAAATGGAGAATGCAGACTAAATGATAGGAGTGTAGGTGCCAGGCAACATCTAGCAATGCATACTGGCAGAAAGGACTGATGACTAGTCTCCATTTTTGAAAACACATGACGCTGGCTACAAATAATAAAAAAGTACATTGCCTTTGGCAAAATACACAGGTAATTGAGTTGGCATAGTACATTGGCCTAGGCCTGCAGCCTACCCACCTCCCTATTCATCTGCCTAGTACTTTATTGGATCCAAAAATCTTATGAGTGTCTTCCAGCCACACTGGGGAATATTATGCATTCCTGGCCTAAGCCTATGACAAGCAGTCAACCCCCCGCCTGCCCGTATTAATCCTAGGAGAATGAATGATTAAAGTCACAATAGTTTCGCAGAGCAAAATACCACACTTCATCTTTTTGACTCCCACAGCTGGTATTAACTTCTGTGAATTGGTTTGCTGGCAACAAGTTAGAAGTGGTGTTTGCTTACATAACTTTCACAGTGAGCTTTCTTTTCTTTCTTTCCCACAATGAGTGTGGCTAGCTCAGGAGCATCCTAAACCCTGACACTTCATCCTCTAAGCCTGACACCGAAGCATGCCCCCTGCTGATTATTAAGGCAGATCCAGCATTGTAGGAAGGAAGAGGAGAAGAAGAAAGAGTATGATAGAAAAGTGAAGGGGGAAAAGAATCAAGTGGCTAAGCAGAGCTGAAGATGAACATACCCTCCAACACTCCCAATTTGGCAGGGACCATCCTGATTAATCCTCTGTCATCCCAGCTCTTCAGCGGCTTTTAAAATGTCCCAGGCCTATTCTAGATTGGTAAAAAGAAGTGTGTTCATGGCTGCATGAAAGTCTAGCCTTTAGATGAGAAAAAGGGAAAGTGTGCCATGAAAACGCTTTTTTTTTTTTTTTTTTTTTTTTTGCATTTTAGGGGAGAAGAAGCGCCTTTAAAAAGGTGCTGGTTTTTCCAGCTTCTTTTTTAAAAACTGCGGAACAGCGCAGCTCCATCTAAAGGCTGCAAGCCTTTAAGGAAAAGGCAACTTCATGTCACACTTTCCTGCCAATCTAGAAAGCCCCCCAGTTTCTCTTTCTTCCTCCCACTTTCTCCTTTTGCTCTCAGTTCCAATTGCAAAAGCAGTTTGCACTCATTTCACCTAGCAGGGGGGATGCAATCGGAGGGCTGGAATCTTGCATTTCTCGGTGGATTCAAGCAAAAGCTAACTGCTGCAGCCTCTCTTAACTGAGGTATTCTTCCTTACTATTATTCATTGCCATCTTGACCACTCTCTGAAGCAGTTTGGCCTCATGGGTCCCCGTTTTCTTCAATAAAATGTTGAAGGGTATGGAAGAAAAAAACGTTCATATCAGAGGGTTTTTTTTGTCAACAATAATTCAGCACACAGACCAAGAAAGGAAATTGTGCTGCGGCTTCAGTCATTTAAGGTGAGGTGAGAAAGGTGGGAATATTAAGAGTGGAAAGGCCATGAAGTACCACATGCAGAGATTCCTGAGGCAGCAAAAGTTGAGGCAGTTCAGTATTTCCTTGGGCAGACTAATCCGTCTTACTGAGCTTTGGTGTCAGCCACAGTTGACAAACTTTGAGAAGGGGAGAGGGGGAGGAAGAGATGACTAGGCTGCCCACTTGAATGATTACATCAATCAGTCCAAAGCATCCTGCAGCATTGGGGCTGGGGTAGTAAAACACTGTAAAAACAATCTCTTTGTCTCTCACCTTGATGCCAACGGGAAAGGTAACAGGTATTGAGCCTTAGACATTTGTAAACCAAGCCGCAGGGAGCCGAGAGAAGACATGATAGCCTTCTTTAAATATCTGAAGAGATGCCACATAAAAGATAAAGCAAGCTTATTTTCCGCTCTACCAGAGATGACATAATGGATTCCAATTTCAAGCAACAAGATTCCATCTAAATCTAGGATGACCAGAGATCCTCCTTTTACTTCAACGTTATGCCCAGGGGTCCAGGAGGAATTGCAGAACATCTTCTATTTTGAGCCATAAAACCTGCTGTTGTGTCATCCCAGGAGGAAGCAAGAGTAATAAGATGCTTATTACTGCCCCAGCTGCTGCAAAGGGCTTGTTAGCTGCAGGCTGCAGAGAAGATAGTCCCTTACCAAGTAGTGGCTTTGCTTGTTTTTTCTGATAGAAGTGTGGAAAGGAAAGGAGGCTCTGGGTTGTTGAAGCAGGTCAGCAGCACTGGTGTGTGTGTGTGTGTGTGTGTGTGTGTGTGGTGTGTGTGAAAGTGTGCCCTTTGAGTTGAGGAAGAAGCAGGAAGAATGAGAGAGCAAACGGCTAGAAAAGTACAATTGTGTGCATTTGTTTTGGTCAGAGTTCTTTAAGTATATTGCAAGCCAAAAAGACATTTTAACAAAGATAAGTTCAACAGAAAACTATGGTTGAGTACATAATAAAATACAGCATATACAATATAGCTGTAAATAAAAACAATATGAAATAAGTTTATATTTATATTAGCAGCTTTAGATGTTATTTGGCAATGTCCTACATTTTTCTTGAATATCCAACATTTTATGGTATCTTGTCCTCCTTTACAGTTATAACATCTGGTCACCCTACCTAATCTCCCTGAAGGTAAAAGATGACAGAAAATGGAATAGACTGCTTTGGAGAGTGGTGGACTTTAAATGGATGGATCTCTTGAAGGACTGCTTTAGCTGTCTCATTCTGCATGGTGGGGGTGGGGGCGGGGGGTTGGACTAGGGGCCCTTACTGTCTTTTCCTAACTCTACAATACTGCTATGTGCCATGGCTACTGGGAATTATATCTTATCTAGACATTTTGTAAAAAGAGAGCAAATGATGGGAATTCATTAATTGGAATGAGACCAATTTGCCAGTACAAATGACTACTTCCAGTTCGCCAGAAAAAAATGCCACTTGTTTGTTTGACTGTTTTATGCAAATATGTAGGTTTCCAGTTCAACTACTTGGCTCATGCACTTCTATAACTTGTATTTACCATTCCCACACAGCAGGGAATCAAGCCAGCACTGAGAAACTGCACAGATTTTATTTTATCTGTGCAGGGGTTTTAAAGTGAGACATAGGGAAGGCTAGCAAAAAGACACACAAATATTCACCAAATAAAAACAAACGAGCATGACAGTAGCAGCAGCAGTAGGGGTGAAACAGCCCACCCACAAAAAGAGCAGACTGGGGCCACCCCAGAGCCCCTCTCCTCAGAGCTGTGGCAACTGCATGCTCAGAGCCCCAACCCAGCACATTGCTACAGTCTCAAAGTGGCATCTGGAAAAAAAAAAACAGTTTTCCAGGTTGGGGCGACTTGGGAGTGGCTTCCAGGGGGCATGGGGGCATAATGTAATCACCATGCTCCCACCTGGAAGCGAGCTTTTCTCACCCATCTGTTTTGGGCCTTGGTAACTCAGGCTGCATCCACATGGCAGAAATAATCCACTTTGACACTACTTTAACTGTCATGGCTCAATGCTATGGAATTCTGGGAGAAAAATTATTGTGCCCCAACAAACTATAGTTCCAAGAATTCCATCGCGCTGAGCCTTGGCAGTCAAAGTGGTGTCAAACTTGATTATTTCTGGCATGTGGCTGCAGCCTGACTGGTTCATTAATCAAAGAGGCTGTAAATGGGCAGCACTGGCATCGGGGCATTTGGACGATGCATGCCCCAATGCCACCTCGATGCTGGTGTTACACTGGCTGCCTGACCACATGGCACCTGGTGTTTTGGCACTCTTTTGGCATGGCATTCACAAGCTGCATGCCTAAAGGAACACTGAAAAGTGCTGCCATGGCAGCAAGGGCACCCTTTTTCCAGGCCAAAAAGAAGTGGCATTTTGCCGCTTCTTTTTGGTCCAGAAAAACATTGGATTGTGGCTGTGGCATGCAGTTGTCATGGCCCCAATTTAGCACTCAAAGGGGCATCATTAAGCCACCCCTTACTGACCATGTGTTTTGCTTCTTAATGACTGACCAAATCTCCCATTCCTACATCTGAGCTCCTAATTATATTTAGACAGTTCCCTGCCCTAGGCTTACAGTCTAAAAGAGACACGACAAAAGGAGAAGGGAAAGGTGGTGGGAAATGGGATGAGGTCCAGTGGTTCTTCTCTCCCTCTGGGGCCTGGACCAAGGCAGATGGACTGGAGGGAGGGCACGGCTTCTTAATACATAATTAAAAGGAGGCATCCTGGGGCAGATGGCACAATCCTGGGAATGCTTCCCTAAACAATATAGTCTATAATTTTGAAACTGGTTAGAGAAGTGATGAGGCACACATGTGGGGGAAGAAGGTTCCAGGAGTGAGGGGCAGCAAGTGAGAAGGGACAAATCTGGGACAGAGCCGTGGAAATACTCGGCTGGGACAGGAGACCTTGACTACCAGAGTGGA
Organism: Urosaurus nigricauda; assembly: GCA_034509955.1. Taxonomy (NCBI): domain Eukaryota; kingdom Metazoa; phylum Chordata; class Lepidosauria; order Squamata; family Phrynosomatidae; genus Urosaurus; species Urosaurus nigricauda. The sequence goes on from JAOEGL010000002.1 coordinate 35,095,099, forward strand.
GGGTACGAGAAGGAATGTAAGGAGAAAGAAGTTCAGACAAGTAAGGAGGGGCCAGTACATGGAGGGCTTTGAAAGTCAACAACAAAAGCTTGTACTGGATGCAGAAGGGGAAGGGGAGCCAATGAAGGGAGGATAAGAGAGTTTCAGCTCCATGTTTTTGGAAGAGACATTAGGCAGTGCTGGCCTCTAACCCTGAGAGTGTCTACTTCTCCTCCTGTCGTCCATTTATTCATTTGTGTTCTCTCTCTCTCTTATCCCATTCCTAATGCAAGTGAGGGTACATGGTCAATGGATGGTGGTTTCCATGTTAATGAGGTGGTGATTCTGCTGTGCTTCAAATTGCTGTATTAGGTTATATACTACTTTACCACAAGAGAAAAGAAAGGCAAAATGGATCACAATAGTAGCAGCTTTCTCTGTGCCATTCCACATACCATTATAGCATTTTGATTCTCTTCTTGAAGGCTCATCAAAGTATGCCTTTTGCCAATTTTGTCCCATTTGGCAAAAGGCACACTTTAACAAGCATCTCCCCTTGGGAGGAGAACAGAAGTGATACAATGGCATGTGGAGTGACATGGAGAAAGCCACTACTCTCCCAGTCTGCTTTTCTTTTCTTTTCTTGTGGTAAAGTCCATAATCATTTCACTACAAGACATTTAGGTCAGATTTATTGATTACAGTCCATTTCATCTGATGCATATAGGATAAACCTTAACTGGAAGGTTATGGATGGAGATGGAAAAATAAACATCAACTGTGAGGTCAAAGAAAATGGAAGGACCACACTGCAACTATTATGCATCAATACCTGTGAAATAAGCAGAAACCACTCACCAAAAAAAATGGAGTGGAGATATCCTCCTATATGACAAAAATAGAATGGTAATATCCCCTTACTCAAAAGAACAGAAACAGACAAAAATAAATTACAAATCAGCAAAGCTTTATTTGAAAATAAGGGGGCTCAACAGACGGCCACCTCTTTTTCCTCCATATTGTCACTGCAGCAGCCAAACATAACAGCGATGGTGTGCAGGAAAAAATGAGTGTGGCGAAGCAGCTCCTTTAAGCGTCACAGCTGCGATGCCACAAGCTCTGCAGGGCACCACAGTGACATCGCAGGTGCACCGCACTGTTTGGTTGCAGCGCACCTGCAACTTCATCACTACGTGCGCCATCTATATGGCGCTGCAGAGCAGGTTCCTCCTGCGCTGAACCCAAACTTGACCCGACGACGGCCTGCTATGACGCGTTTAACACCTACTTTGCAGATAAAATCTCCCAGATAAGAGACAACTTGGACGCCAATGTTTTGTCAGAATCCATTGGCGAGGTGTCCAGCAACTCCATTGCTGTCAGTTTACTGGATGAGTTTCAATCGGTGAGTACCGATGACATGGACAAGCTCCTTGGCAGTACTCGGAAGACGACATGCTCTCTTGATCCATGTCCATCTTGGCTGGTCGTCCAGGAGGGGGATTCATTGAGAACATTCCTTTGGGATGTGATCAATGCATCCCTCAGGGAGGGCATAGTCCCATCGTGTCTGAAGGAGGCGGCTGTCAAGCCTCTCCTGAAGAAACCTTCCCTTGATCCCCTGGACAGGAACAACTACAGACCAGTGTCCTTGCTCCCATTTCTGAGCAAGGTGATTGAGAGAGCAGTCGCCTCCCAACTCCAAGCTGTCTTGGATGAAACCGATTATTTCAATCCATTTCAAACCGGCTTCAGGGCAGGACATGGAGTTGAGACCGCCATGGTCGCACTGGCTGATGACCTCCGCTTGAGCATTGACAGGGGTAGTGTGACCCTGTTGGTGCTCTTGGATCTCTCCTCGGCTTTTGACACTATAGATCACTCCATCCTTTTGGATCAGCTGAGGGAGGTAGGGATCGGGGGCACCGCTCTTCTATGGTTCCGGTCCTTCCTCTCCGGCAGATCCCAAAGGGTGAGGCTCGGGGACAGTTGCTCTTCCAAAATTGAGCTTAATTGTGGCATCCCTCAGGGCGCCATCCTGTCCCCGGTGCTATTTAACATTTATATGAAGCCGCTGGGTGAGGTCATTCAGAGGCATGGAGCTCAGCGTCTTCAGTACGCTGATGACACTCAGATATACCTTTCCATGTCCAGATCGTCAGCACAGACTTCAGATGGCATGTCTCCTCTTAATGACTGTCTGGCGGCAGTAATGGATTGGATGAGGGAAAACAAATTGAAACTAAATCCAGACAAAACGGAGGTACTAACAGTCACAGGCCCAAAACCAGGCTTGGGAATACAGTCTCCAGTCCTGGATGGAGTCACACTCTCGTCTAAGGACTGTGTTTGCAGTCTGGGGGTACTCCTAGATTTGTCGCTCCACATGATTTTTCAGGTGAATGCAACGGTCAAGAGTGCCTGTTATCAGCTTCGGCTGATACGCCAGCTGCGCCCTTTCCTGGACATGAGGGACCAGGAAACTGTGGTACATGCTCTGGTAACCTCACGCCTGGATTTCTGTAATGCGCTCTACATTCTGTGCTTAACCCAGAAACTTCAATTGGTCCAAAATATGGCAGCCAGGCTTGTAACTGGAACATCAAGGAGACAGCACATAACAACGGTGCTCAAGGCTCTCCACTGGCTGCTGATTAGTTTCCGGGCACAGTACAAGGTGTTGGTTTTAACCTTTAAAGCCCTACATGGCTTGGGTCCACCTTATCTCAGGGACCGCCTCTCCCCGTATGAACCCCCCCGTACACTCCGATCCTCTGGGCTGAAAACTAGGCTGTCGCAGACCTCCCAGAGGACTTTTTCCGTGACCACTCCCAAACTTTGGAATGGTCTGCCGGATGAGATGTGCCTTATAACATCTCTTGATTGCTTTAAAGAAACTCTGAAGACGCATCTCTTCCGGCAGGCCTTCCCTGACATTTCTTAGATCCCAGCTCCAAACGGGACCTATAAATTGAATTTGACCCCTTGCCTGGTGCTATTTTTCTCCTTAATCTAAGAACTATGGAGGATGAATTATGTTTTTAATGTTGTTGGTTTTAAATTATTGTTAATTTAATTTATTTTTAAGGGGAGGGTGGCTGGAAATGGGTCAATGAAGTGTTTTAATTTGTATGTTTTAATCTTGTTGTACCCCGTTCCGATTGTACTCACAGAGGAGCGGGCTAGAAATAAAGATGATGATGATGATGATTATTATTATTATTAATGATGCTCTGGTCACGTGCTAGGGTTTCAGGGTGTGTAGTTGCTCCACCCCCGAGTAACCCTAGCACGTTACCAGAATGCACCAAACCGCCTGTCTGTATCAAGCCAAACTGTATACAATGTGACAACATATAGAGATCCACATATTCTATAAACTAGTCATGAGAAAAGTTATAATCAGATTTATCTGGGAAAAAAAAACACATTCAAGATAGATATAGCCAGAAAATGTAATATTTAATTAAACTGTTAATAGGAAAAATGGCAGAGAGAAAATAATATGCCAAGGGATCTTGTAGCACTGTTGAAATTAACTGAAAGAAAGAAGCTATGAGCTCTCATAGATGTGAGCCTACTTCTTCAGATGCATGGGGATCACACGAAATAGAAAAAGATAACCAAACATATATACAGGTTACAACCTGAACACATATATGTGTGTCTCTCAACAACAGCCCAATATATATATGATTTCTCCTCATGAGATCTGAACATCAGTTCCTAAAAACAACACTGCCCGCCCCCACATTCTACCAAACCTCATCAGACAGGGAAACAAACATGGCAGACAATAAATCAACAATACATGTACAGTATTAAGATGCAATGCACACTCTGCTGCACAAAGTATATTGTAAGAACTATGTACTTTTAGAAAATCAATTGAGGAATTTAGTGAGATGGAGATTCTTGGCACCCACAAGTGCAGTATCTGGCAACATCACAATCAATCTGAGCAAGAGTTCAGGGCTAAACTATGCAGTATATTAAATATGTATCATGCAACTCTGCCTCTCTCTCCTTTTACTTTCAAATATGTGTGCAGGGCCATACTCTCTTGTCCAAAAAAATAAAAAAATGAAGGCTCTTTGCTGTGACATTTGCATTGTTTCATTTTGGTACCAAAAAGATCCATCTGTTTTTTATTTAAATGCTCCAATGGGTTTCAGCAGGAGTGGAGATTCTGTGACCCTCCAGATGCTTTTGGACTTCAGTTCGCATCGCTCCTGACTGTTGACCATTCTTGTTAAAAGCGAATGTGATTTCTTTATTCGCTGGTTGGTTCTCATTCTTTTCATTTTATGCACTTGCAGAAGCAAATATTTAAAAAATAATTACTGGCAAAATACTCAGCTCATGTTTACTAGCAGAGCTTGGAAAATATTCATTTTCTATACTATAGTTTCCAGTGGCCAAGTTGGCTGGGAGATCTTGGGAGTCATAGTCTAGAAAAGCAACTTTCCCAAACTCTGGTTGTTAACCAGTTGATCCAGATCACTGGGAGTTCTATATTTTGAGCCCTTGAATCCTAGCAGAAAGGAAGACAGGTGGCATCCCAGTGGAAGAACACATTGCATATTGAGGATCCTAGTTTCAGTCTCTGATATTCCTCACTGAAAGGGAGCTAGCAGGTGGTGCTGCGAAAGATCTCAGGCTGAGTCAAAAGACAGATGCTGCCAGCCACAGTTGCTCACCACACTGGACCGAAAGGATAAATCATGTGACATGTTGTCTGGCATCTTCCTATCTCCCTTGAGGACAAAGGTGATATTGGTACAACATTGTCAAAACCTTTCCATGGTAATGTAGTGTTCTGAAATCAAGGGTCTGGTTCACACATCAGTACTCCAGTACTCAAAGCCAGGACTTTATTGATATACTTGTACAAAACACACCGCCTTCCTCCCCAGTAAAGCATAGCTGAAGAACCATTCATTTCAACAGGGATGGCCCAAGACACTTTGTTGCCTGAGCCAGAGTAGCAAATGGATCCAACCATCAAGGCTTTCATAATATTCACAGCTAGCCAAATTGTTTTGGCACATGAGGCAAAATAAATCCTGCAAATACTGCTCTCCACCTCTGCCAGTAAAACCAATAATAACAGATTAAATAATTAACCATTAGTTTTATGACATCACAAATCTGTTGCTAGATGTAGTCTCATTCTGCCTAATGGTATGGCCAGCCCTGCATCTGAAATGATGTATTTCCTTCCGAGGCCACCTTGTCCTATATAGCACAGTGGGCAATATACATCTGAGAAGAAAACATGTCCTTTCCTCCAGTCCATCTGCCTTGGTCCAGGCCCCAGGGGGAGAGAAGAACCACTGGACCTCATCCTCTTCCCACCACTTTCCCCTTCTCCTTTTGTGTTGTCTCTTTTAGATTGTAAGCCTGTGGGCAGGGATCCGTCTAATTATAAGATTGTATGTACAGCAATGTGTAAATTTACAGTGTAATAATAATAATAATAATAATAATAATAATAATTTACTCATGCAGTTGCCCCATCCAGATATTACTGAAACACCATTAGGATAAACCACAAGGAAGATGCTTCCATCCTAGCATGATAACACATGGATGGGATCTGGATTACTCTTAGATGAATATGTGAACTAGGTTCATTGAGAAGTGTAGTTTTTGCGTTATCATTCAAACCATGAATTCAACAAAATTGTTTGTAGCCATTAATCTGAGCTTGTTCATTCACATATGAAAGTTATCATTTGCTGCAAATATCAGCAAAAGATCATGTTTCTTTGTGAACTGCCACATAACAAACACTCTGGCCCATGGCCTGCATCCCATCAGCTGTGTGTTTTGTCACTTGAGATGCCATTATATTAGCCTCAAGGCCATTGCAAGATAGTTTGCTTCTTGAGACAAATTAAGAAATGGTGCCTCTCTCCACACTCCCAAATCCAGTTCCATAGTACCAAAAGCCAAACAAGTGCATGAGGCAGAAAATCCCATGGGTATGTTTCCACACCCCTATAAAAAAAAGTGCAATAACAAATTATAAACACTATGATTGGCTTCCTTTTCATGATTCTGGAAATCTGGTGCCTGAGGAAATCTTTTGCCTCTGTCTAATGGCAGGATAGGCTCTGATTAGTATTGCTACCTGTAGCATTCCATTTGTATAAAGCAATATCCAACAGCAGCAGCAACAACAATCATGCTGTTCTGCTTCCCCATGAAAACGAGTTTTCTTGGAATAGCTGAAGTTGCCGCACCTCTGCAGGGAGTTGTTTCACACAAACGGCTTGTCACTTAAAATGCAATTCTGTGGGTGAGAATCTAAGAGGCAACCAGGGTGTTGATGGTCTGAGTATGACTCAGGTCCCAGTGAGTACTTGTTTCCTAAAAGTACCTGGAGTACTCTGCTTTCTTTAGGGTCACTTGATCAAATTACACAGTACATTAGCTGGCTGAACAGTGATGCATTCCTGATTGGAGTGAAGAACAAAGAATTCCCTTCTGCTCTTCCATCCAAAACAGTGTCCAACCCCCTCCCCTACAAAGTATTAGAAAAGCTTCTAGATATTTTAACTACATATGACAGAAGGTTTACTTCACTGTAAAGCTACTGACAAAGGCAACCTAAAGCCATACATACATTTTACATAAAAATAAAAAGTAAGATAATAGATCCAGAATACACAGTGACCTTCATATAGATTTTTTTTAATCCATTGATCGGCTAATCTCCAAAGATTACCCTGTTCAAATTGAGAGCAAGAGCAAACCCTTTAATTTTTAAAATTCTTGGCAAGCTGAGATTCAAGAATAAGCTCTCCCCTCTCCTTTCCCCTTTGATCATATATGGAACAGGAACGAAATAGCAATCTATACAAGGATCACTTGGGGGTGGGATAGCTGCAAGATTCTGCAATTCCTCCAAGGGCAGAAACCATATGCACATGTGTGGAACAGGAACGAAATAGCAATCTATACAAGGATCACTTGGGGGGTGGGATAGATACAAGATTCTGCAGTTCCTCCAAGGGCAGAAACCATATGCACATGTGTATGGACCCAGTACTACATGTAGCCCTTGAAGGCCCCAAAGCTGTGCACCCCTCTCTCAGAGAAACCAGCCCCCAAACTGCAATGAGCTTCTGCAAGGGAGCATGTGATATATTTTCAGTGGTACTGTGAATGCTCATATAGCAACCAGCAAACCAGTACTGTGATCTTGAACTGTTGAGTTTGGGCCAACAGCCTGTTCAGAAGACAGGCTGCAAAGCAGCAAGGTAAGGTGGCTGCTGCAGCACCCAGGAGAGCTCCAAGTGAACTGAACAACTTGCTTTGTTCAGGCCTTGGTTTATTCATTTTGGGCCAACCCAGGATCCAGTCCTGAAGCATGGAACTTTGTCCTTTTGCCTTTCTGATCATGCTGGGCACTCAAGGAAGGTGGATCTCTCAGAAAAGTCTCAGTGCTGAAGCAAGGCACAGAGACAGCCAATATTCCTCTAGAAATATGGGTCTCAGGCACAGGAGTGCCAAGTATCTCTTATTTTTTGGAGCTCTGAAGACGCTGCAATTGAATGTTTCTTATTCAACAATGGTCCCAGCACCTTCTTCAGCTACAACTGGTACCTCAACCTCTGCCTGCTGTTGAACTCCTGGGTCATGTCACAAATTAACTACCCACTCTAAAGCATGCCAGCTTCTGCAAAAAAAATTTTTAATAGCAGATGTTCCAGTGATCCTTAACTGATGAATGTAGTTGGAAAGTTCCTTATGAAGGTATAAAGTTTGGAACTTAATGACATGAATAATTGCTTGATTTTTTATGCATCCAACTCAAGTTAAATGGAACACAAAGTTAGTGAAATTGTTTTTGCACATGAGGCAGATACCCATATAAGCACATTTCCTCATTCTTGGCAGTAAAAACATAATGACAGCAAAAGAAATAACTAACAATTTGCTGTCCTTTCATGATATATCAAATATATTGCCTAAGGCAGTTTTCTCCCTCTGTAGGGCTGGCCCCATTACCAAGACAGTCAAGGAATGGGGACTGTAAACTTTGGTATTCCATAAATGCATATGTATACACATGAAGAGTTCTCTTTTTTTAAATGCTAAACATGTCTCATGAGTTCTCTGTATGATACAAAGTCTTCACATGGACAATTCATACTCCTGATATTCCAGAATGATAAATTGAAATCCATTACATACCTTGCTTTTTGCCTTGGCAATGGTATATCAAAGCTATCTTCAATTACTAGAAATTCAAGCCTAAGAACTATCTGATTTATAAGGTTACTGCTACTGAATTTGCTCTTCACTCTGTTTCATTTTCATTGACAGTATACAAGATTAGAACTGGCTTTGCTTAAGCTGTTTTCTTGACTTAATACAATTACTAGAATTTATTTTAGTTGACCTTACAAATGCATATAAATTATGCCATTTATGTTGCATATTACTATAAAAGAGCTGTACAACTAAAGAAAATGTCTTCTTTATCTATCCATTTATGATTGGTCACAGAACTAATCTTCACCTCCTTCAACATTTCACAGGTGAAAATAGAAATATATGTAGCCAAGCAGCATCAAAATGTGATCAAGAGCATAAAGTTTTTCAATAAGAAAGAACACATGGTGAGGAGAGATGGGTAAGAAACTAATAATAATAATAATAATAATAATAATAATAATAATACACACAAACTAGGAGAAGTTGCAGCAGTTTGCTTTGTCTGAGCCTACAGGGAAAGACAAAATTCCATCCCTTGCTTCCATCTCCCCCTTCTGAATTTACTGAGTGCAAACTCCCTTAAAGTAAAAGTAATTATATTATCCACATTCAAACAATTACAACCAGAGTACACAAGTGGACAATATGTTCCATAGGCCCCACTAAAATTCCACAAGCATGTGCAAGCTTCCAATTATTCCAGAATCATCATTTGATGGGCAAGAGTCTAATGAAGATTTCTAAAGAATTTGGAAGGTCACATACTGTTGTGTGGAATTTCAGGTGGTCCTAAGAAAGGTATGACCCACCTGTGAATTTTGTATCCTATTTTGTTCTTACATTTTTGTATTATCAATATTATCCTAAACTAAGACAACAAATTGAATGGAACACATTTCATGTGTTCAAAAATGTCTACCACAACTGAACTGAAATAGGATGAGTGATTGCAGTTCTAGTATAAAAGTCATCATGGATCCAGGGAGAGGGGAGGGGAGGGGAGGATGTGTGCACACAGTTCATTGCCAAAACTTGATTCATGACAATCTATAGTATTGGCTTGGTTTGAGGCCTGGATTCAGCGTCGGCCAGCCCTCCTATTATCTAACGGCAACCACCTCTGGGCTGTGTGCCAGAGGGAAACCCAGGAGCGGCAGTAATGGAATCTATTTAGGCAGACCACCACTGTGTAGTTCCTGCCATTCAATGGTGAATCATGTGCAACAGCCCCTGAACTGGACCATATTCCAGTGCCCCATAAATGGACCCCTATAAAGGTGGGGGGACACAGAATGCATCATTCTTGTCCCGTCCCCCTGCAGTATTCAGATGGGCTCATGTTTTAAATAACAAAAAGTAAACATCTTAGTTGCTTTAAAAATAGGGGAAGTAGGGTTCTCTTTTCAATTTTTAAAACTATAACTGAAATTATTTTGAAGACTTTGAAACAGGTTAGTACTTGGATGGAAGACCAGCAACAAATACCAGGTGCTGTAGATTATTTCAGAGGAAAGAACTGGTGAAAGAACCTCTGAGTATTCCTTGCCTAAGAAAAACCTGTAAAATTCACAGGGTTACCATAAGTTGACAAGTGAGTTGAAGCCACATACATACACAAATGTAGTTCTCCTCTTGGCTCCTCCTTCCAATTGAGCTCTACATTTTAATCAGACTAGTAGAAAGTAGGCCACTTTCTTGAAATGTTAAAAATCCTTGTCTCACAAACAATGCATATTTTGAGGGAAGACAGATGGAAGACATCTCAAGAAAATTCATTCTGATACTGTGCATAAAGGCTAGCCAAATAAATAATAGAGGCACATCTTCTACTAAGTGCCTATCAGTTCACAGATGGACAGCTACAATTCATAGCTCATCTCAGAGTAACAGATGCTCTGCTATCCTGAATGGCATTGATTGAAAGCTCAAAGCCATAGAGCCAGCTAAGGAGAGCATAAGTCAGGAGAGATAAGTAAGGATCAGACTGATGGACAGTATGAAGACACTTTAACCCAACAGGCAAAAGAGGCTGACTGAGTAACTAAGTTCAGGAAACATAAGTCAGTGAACCAGAGTGTATATTTTCTCTATACTGGAATTGTTTATTTTTAACTCTCAAGTACATTCAGTGTAGTAAAGCTTAACGTACATGCTATTTTTACTTTTTATCAGTGATGATGAATTTACCCCAGTTTTATTTAATATTGTCTTGCTCCTTTATTAAGAGAAATTAAAAGCCGTAGCTGCTCATTTGCTGCCTTTAGATCCTGCTCGGTTTTGCACACTTTGATCATCTTCTTTTAATTAGTCTTGTTAGAAAGATAAACCACACTGTGTCTTATGAATTCTTTCATGTCCCAGATCACCCAAGTTCTTTTTAATGTCTTGCAATAACCTTCCTCTGATCATTTAATAGCTTTTATTACAAGATGAGACAAATATTCACAAAGCACTCCTAATGATGGCTAACTAGATTTACATACTGGCATGAAAGCATAAACCCATTTAACCAAGTGGGGATAGACTTAATCACCTCTAACATTTCTCTTTGTGTGCCTGTGTGTTTAAAATTGAATAGCTAAATTGTATTTACTGTGGGATTGTTGTGTGCCTTAAGGTCAGTTGCCAAGAAACCCCCATGATAGGTTTGCCATAAGTTGGAAATAACTTGAAGACTACAGAAGCAAACAATTTTTGAGTGGATTTCTTAACACAAATAAACTTTTTTCTTTTTCTTGTTTACCTTACTTCAAGTTGTTACTCCTGCTTTATAGCATAAGATTACAGTCCTACTCTCCAGTGCTTGTTGTTGTTTGTTGTTAACTGCTCACAAGTCAGCCCTGACTCCTGGTGACACTATGGATGTGACATCCCCAAGACTCCCTGTCCTCCAATGCTCAGGTCAGGTCTTTCTAGTGCCTTCTACCTTCTCTAGCATTATTGTCTTTTCTAGTGAGTCATGCCTTCTCATGGTGTGGTCAAAATACAACTAGTATAAATATCAAATACTCTTACAGTCCTGACATCTGCTTCAAGTGCTTCTGGCCTAATGGATTTGGAAAGCTCCTCTTCATCAGAAGCAGATTCCAGGCTACTATTCTGGAGAGGGTGGAATGGGGATTCTGACACTTCACCCTCTTTCCCTCGCATTCTCTTATTTTTAAAGGTACATGGCAGCCTTTGAATTCGGTTTTGCTGCTCTCATTGGAAAATCCTATGTCACCTCTAAATGGCTGTTTACAGGAAGGTAATATGCTGACCAAGTACAATAGTGATTTTGTTCCAGTAAAGTTACCTTGATCGACATTGTACATGTAACAATCTAGTAATTCATTACCGGGGGGGGGGGGGGAGCATATAATAGGCACCAGTTTCTGTCTTTTTCTTTTCACCGCCAATGTGAACGGTCATGAGCCAAATCAACCTGGCTCTCAAATAATAAAAGGAAGAAGAACTACAAGATGGGGATCAGCTCAGTAAATAGCCAGCTGCTCAAGATGCTCCTTCTAGACTTATTAGGATAAAAATGGAGTCAGATGAGGGAAATTCATAGGTATGAAGAGAAATTGAAAAGGGTAGTGGGGAAAGATTTGAGGCTGAGGTTGACCATGAGGCCAAAATAAGGTGGAATCATGTTGCTGTTCTTGTGTGCCTTCATGTCATTTCCAGCTTATGGTGACACTAAGGCAAACCTATCATGGGGTTTTCTGGAGCTGAAAATATGTGACTTGCCCAAGGTCACCCAGTGGTTTTTCACGGCTACAGTAAGTAGGAAATCGAACTGAGCTCTGATTTCCAGAGTCTTAGTCCAAAGCTTGAACCACTATACCACTCTAGATCTCAAGGTACAGCCATACTAAATCAATAGTATTCTGAACCAAGGGAAAAATCTAGAAGCTCCAGTGTTATTAAGTTCTTAGAAATCTCAAGGAAAAGCAAATAAAGTACTACAAGAGCATACTAATTCTTTCATTGACTAACTTTCACTTTCTACTTTCTAAATGCAAGAGAAAGGTTCAACATGATTTTTTTTAAAAGTGGTGCCTGTTTGGTAATTTTCCATTATGACTTCATGACTGTTTGGAATAAATTTTAAGATTCGCTATATATTGCTGTATGCTGTTGCTGGGCAGATTTTCCAAAATTGCTCTAAATGGTAAGGAGTACCAGATTGCTTACATTAAGTGCTGACATCTGGATTGGCAGGCAATATATTGTTTACTATACTGCTATCTTCAACCCACTATGCATCCACCTTTGAACCCCAAACCTGGCAAGCTTCCCCTTCAGTAGATAAAAAAATAGTGTAGGTGTGTTAAAGTACAGAGAATGAAATATAGGAGCCAGACAGAAGGCCCTGCCCTATGATTAGGTAAAGTGAGATAGCCACCTCAGACAGCAGATTTAAAGTGTCATGAAAGAGCAACAATTGGTTAGATGGCAATTACAATAATTACAACGATATAAAAGTAGTTCAACTGCCAACTGTGTAGAGAGGTGCTCACGAGGCTTTCTTACTCATATACTAAAATAACTTGGCTGGCATTAGAAACTGTAAATCTCATCTTGAATGAGTTCAAGGGGCCATTTGCTACTCTGGCACATGCAGCAAAATGTGTTGGAATGCCCCTGCTGGATAGCTATCTAAGGTCTGGTAATGTGTCCATCTCCATGTGGATTTTCATCAAAAGTCAAAGAATTCAACCTAATGTAAACTGAAACTCACTGGTATTCAATCTGGTTTGTTTTTGTTTTTTAAAAAATATGTAAAATAAATAAGCAGAATATACATAGGGAAATGTGGATACGACAGAGATCTGGGTGTAATCTTCTATGTGCTTTTCTTACAAACAGTTCTCTCATATTCAATCGGCCTTAATTCCAAGTAGACAAGTATACAATTATGCTGTTAGTAAATATTGAAGGACAGTGCTAAGGAAAGCTTGGGAAAATAACCCTAATAGTTTTAACTGAACTTTTCAGTCCATATACTTAAATGTTAATTATTTTGTGGGGTTTAAAGCTGGTTGAGTACAATTTTAAGTGATATTAAAAGAGAGAAAATGTATAGATTCTCTTGGCTGCACTGCAACTACTTAAACTGAAAATTAATGGGTTGACAGCTGTGTGACTAAAAGGCAATTTTTCACTGCAAGTGCTTGTTGAGGCTGCAAGATAGAATATAACCCAGCAATAACATGTAATACAACAGACTGTGGAAAATACATACAGTATGCCTCCCTTCAAATGCCTGTCCATCTTCTGAAGATAATACATGTCTTCAGACATTCAGTTACCGATGTGATGAATGAGCCAGACTCATTCATTATTCTGTATTCAATCATTATATTATTTGTAGATGTAGTTTGCACACTCAAAAGAAAATAAGATAAAATCTAAAGCAGAAGAAGGCACAAGCAGAAAGTAACATAATAAAATGCCTAAGGACAAAAAGCCTGGGGAAACATGAGTTTTCATGTTTCTTCACATTGATAGTGCTTGACTAGGGTGCTGGGCAAGCCTCTCTGGGAAGAGTGTTTCATAACTGGGGTGCCAAGAAGATTCTGTCTCTAACACAAGGATGGCAGATTTTTTACAGCCCAAGGATCAAATTCAGTTTTGGGGAAATTTTGGGTGACATTCTCAGGGGTAAAAATACTAACTAAGAATCAAAAATATTAACTAAGGACTCATCCAGACTCGCCAAATATATTGAGAGATTTTCTTTTTATTTCTGTAATTAATTTTTTTTTATTTTCTGTAAATAAAATTTTATTTTCTAGATCCAGGTGATACCCTGGTAATTCCAGGACATGACAGGCTTTTCCTCCTCCTTTCCTTGGTCTTTTTGCTGCTACTGGCAGGATGGGGATTTTTTTTTTAAATTATACTTTCTAGTCTGCCAGCCTTTACTTTCCCTGTACCATTTCCTGCACATATTAAGTTGGACCTGCAGTGGTGAGTGTGTGTGTATGTGTATGCATACATGCACACATAGAAATATACATGCTCACATGAATGGAGAAAAGAGAAAGTGGGAAGATACCATCTCTCTGTGTAAAAACCTCTGTAGTAGTCTGAGTCTTGGAGTATGAAGTTGATCACACGGAATGAATCTAGATTTAAAGTGAAAACAACCCAATTTTGTAGGTTGTTTTTCACATGACATTTGGGGTTAACCTGAACAGAAAGTAGAAAAAACTTTGCAAGTTGTTTTTCAGATGATGTTTGCATGAAAGAGAAATAACGGGAAAATAACCCAAATAGAAAGCCGACAAAACCCTCTCCCTTTTACTTTGGGAGAAATAGAAAGGAGTGGCTTTTGTCAGCTTTCTATTCAGGTTATTTTCATGTTATTTCTCTTCCCACCAACCCGTCTGAAAAACAACCCACATTTGCAGGTGTTTAGCTGATTTAAAAATCCTGTTTCTGCATGGGATTTGCCTCCATGTCCCTCCATATGATAAACTCCTATGACTCTGAAGACCAAGGTTCAAATCCTTGTTCAGCTGTGGGAACCCATTTGGCAAGTCACACCCTCTCAGCCTCAGAGAAAGCAAATACCTTCTGAATATATCTTGCCAAGAAAACCTTGTAATAAATTTGCCTTAGGGTTGCCATAAGTTGGAGATGAGTTGAAGGCACACAGCAACAACAATCACCGTCTTCCCCCCTCCCTCCTTGCTGTTTTACAAAATTGCTGTGGAAGGGAGATGTAGGTGATGAAAAGAGAAAAAGGAGGTGAGAGAAAGACGCCAGGATTCCTTTTTCAATTTAAGGTGTCAGGAGACTCTCTTGTTGGGTGGGGTGGGTGGGAGACAGATTCCATCAGCATAATGATTAATAAGAAATAATAGACCAGGCACTGTATTTGTTAATTTTTAAAAAGTGTGTGTGGATGTGGAAATGGGAAGAAGTAGCCCAAAGTTACATTAAATGTAGCTGTTGGAATTGGACTTGTTGCCAGTTTAGACAAGCCCATGGTTTAGCTTAATGCTCTTCCAGAAAATTAGGAGAGGTATTTCAGTCTTCTGAAATGGGAACGAGCCTGTACAAAACCTAGAAACCATAAAAAATTAGTGTCAGTGGGAAAGGTGTGTGGCCACCTGGGGAAGTCCAGACTGGGATCCCAAGAGTGTGAGACTTGTCCCCTAGTGAGCAGAGCACTAGAAACTAGAGCTGCTTATTGTTGTTGTTAACTGCTATCATGTGGACTTCAATTTATGGCAACCCCATGAATGAGAGACCCCCAAGTCACCTTGTTATTAACAGCCCCTGAGCAGGTCTTGCAGACTCAGAGCCATGGCTTCCTTGATTGTATCTATCAAGGAAACCACAGCTCTGGCATCGAATTCTCTCATTCACAGGGCCACTATAAATCAAAGTAGACTTGAGGCAGTTAACAACAATAACAATAACAACAAGGTTGTAGTGGATTCAGGGTTCAACGGGTCAAAATGTTAGGTCTTTTGGATGAGATGAAATCAGAAAGCATGTTATCTGCCACCCCACTCAGACTTTCCTGTTCCTTCTAAGTTTAACTAAAATCCTCCTGGGGAAATAGATTTTCTCAGCTATGGTGTTTTGTTATACACAATCCTTATTATATTCCAAAGTATTTGGTGTGTGGCTTGGTCTTGAGTAGGCAGTTAAAACCCATTATATTTACAAATTATCTTCCTCTCCACCAGAAGAGATGAAAACAGCTGAGAATGGCTTATTGATATGGTTCAATGCTTATGATCTATATTTAGGGTAGTGGTATCACTGAGTGGTGAACTGCACCAGGTGACACTCTGGGTTTCATTCCTCCTCTAGGGTGTCAACCTCCAAACCTGCCCAGTAATACCACTGCCCTAAATATAGATAAAAAATGTTGATCCATATCAACAAACCATCCATATCAACAAAACAATTCTCCCAGTGTAGTGGAGGGGTGAGTGCATCCTTTGGAAAGGGTGGTGAAGGAGTAAGCAAGTGTGCCCCTTTTGGCTTCTTTACCAGCCTGGCACTATGAACTGAGGTAGATGTAAGGGTGGTAAGTGAACAGAGCAGTGGGAGCACAGGATGGGGCAAGTTGATGTGCCCCCCCCCCTTGGAAGCCTGCCCCTGCATAAGGTGTCACCAAGCCTGGTGACACCACTGATTTAGGGCTGCTAGTTCTGAATCATGTCAGACCCTGAGGCTTCCAGGCCAAAACCTCAAACCTAGGGGCAGTGGTGTCACTAGGGTTGGTACCACCTGGTGCAGTAACTCATGGTTTCATCCCCATTAACCTCTTGCCATACCATACCATACAGAATCCTTGGAAATGTTTTCTGTACTGAAGTTACGTATAAATCGTAATTCCCATATATCACTGAATGCCATGGCAACAGTAGTTAAATAAACAACTATTAAAATTAAAATTACACCTTTAAATTATGATGTCATACACACAGGCTAAATGTATTTACATGTACATTGTTTCATGTGGTTAAAGGGACATTTGGTAAGATGTGATTTTTTTAAAAAAAAATTAAAATAATAAAAACATTTAAATACACACACACACACATATATACATACCTGGGGCCTCTCCTTTCTCTTCCCACTGAGCCTCACTCCACTCACACCATTTCTCCAACATTTTAAGTGGATGCAGACAAATGTCACAGCCCATTTCTGCTGAAAGGGGGATGTTTGGGGAGCAGTGATGTCACCCTCTCTTAGGGTGTCACCTGGTGTAGTCTGTACTGCCTGCATCCCTTAGTGACACCCCTGCCTAGGGATGGCTCCTTGTGATGTCATTAAACATTGTGCCTCAAGTAACAACTACAGTTGCCCATAGTCTTCCATTCAAACATGCACATGAATCATGTATACCTCTGTTTGAAAATTAAAACATAGATCTTAACTAAAAAGACTGTTCTCAGATCAAGATAACATAAGGCGATTATTCTCTTACCTCCTTAGGGAGATCAGATATGGAACATTTAATCTAGCCTATTTCCTTCTAGCCCGAAGAGGGATTCAGAGCAGATTGGAGGATGAGGAGGTGCTACAATTAAAGCACTGTTTTTTTTCTCCCATTTGAAAAGCACACTTTAAAAAATAAGGGCTTAACTGAATTGTCATGATATAGCTATGAAACAATATAGAAAGAGGGCAGAATCAATAAATGATGTTTAACATGCTCTGCATTAAAAGATTTAAGACTTTACATTTTATCATTTAGTGGCTTTTAATGCACAACAATGTTAAAATTTAAAACTCCAGAACAGAGTAGGAATAATGGATTTGGAAAAATCAATTTTACTTTCTTTTGTCTTCTATCCTCATCCAATCCTCAAACATACACAGTTTAACTTTTTATTCATTTTTTTCTTAGTGTAACCTCTTATTTCTAAAACTAAACGCTTCTAATTTCTTCAGCTGAATGTCTGATGGCAGATTTATGATGAACGGCCTGGTACCAATTAAAATCTTTGGATACAAAAGGTTACAGGTTTAAGTTTTGATTAGGAAAGTCTGAAAAATACTTCACAGTTAAAAGGGGAAATCAAAGTTTTTATTACTGTAATAATCAATACAGCGTTGGGTTTAGCTGGAGCGATGCAATACCCAATCAGGATATGCAGACATTTTGAGATGTCACCAGGAAAAAAGAAAACAAGTAGTTTTGTATAACTTTGCTTGGATTACCCAGTGTTGAGACCTTCCCTCAAAATGGAGTGACAGGCAATTTCACTCTCTGAATGCTCTTAGCTGGATCTTCCTTTTCTTCCAAAATTGCAGCTTTCATGTTTCTTTCCTGAAGGTTTGAGTATGTTTCCCTTCTCTGAAGCGATACTATTTCTCTTTTATATTTTTCTTCTCAATTTCTCAGCTAAATATTATGATAGATTTCTATTGGTATACTGCCTTCATTTTCTCATCTGCTAAGGGTTATTTTTTATCAGGATTTTTTGTGGGGGGGGAGTTCTTCATCTTTTAAATGCTTCTTGGATGTTTTAGAATCATTGAAACAAACCTTTCTGACTCTTTCCTTTTAGAAGGTTTTGCTTAAAGCCATTTTGTTGCTGTTGACTTCTTTCTTATTGATCTTGACCCATGACATACCCTCCAACATTTGACATTAAGAAATTGGGGCATGTGTGGCCAAACAACATCAGAGTGTGGATAAGATGCAAAAGAACACACAAGGTAGAAGAGGCTGCAGCAGTTTGCTTTTGCTGGCGCTTTCTTAGAACAGCAATAATTCATCTTCCTTCCTCTCTTCTCCATGCTGCTGAGTTAATTCATTGCAACCTATTTTTGTGCTTTGAACTTAGTTTACAGCAACCGAAGTAAGTAGCTGAGGATAAAGGGGGAAAGTGGGAGGAGGAGCAAGAAACTGGGACATTTACAAAGCAGCTGAAGAAGAGGGACAACAGAGGATTGATCAGGACTGTCCCCACCAAACTGGGACACCTGGAGGTTATATAAATCATCTGAGGTCCAAATACACTACAGAAACAATCCAATTTGAGACCACTTTGACAGCCCTGGCTCACTGCTAGGGAATCATGGGAATTGTGGCACCAGAGCTCATTGACAGAGAAGGCTAAAATGTCTCACAAAACTACAGTTCCCATAATTCCCTAGCACTTAGCAGTTAAAGCAGTCTCAAACCAGATTATTTCTGCAATGTGTTTTGGGTCTAATAATCTTGAACTCTCCAATGGACTAGCAGATTATAAAGCCAGGCCAAAACTAATAAAATAAATTTCAGCAGGGAGAAATGCAGTGGTGTTCCCACACCAGGTGACACCCAGTATGGGCAGTAGGATTTCTGGGGTTGAGACTTCCAGTCTTGGACATCCAGTCCTGTGGGGTTTCTGGGGTGGCGAGTACCTGAAAAAGCCCCTCCATGGGGCCTGGGCAACTGGAAAAGCCCCTCCGTGGGGCCTGGGTACCAGGAAAAGCCCCTTTACAGGGCCTGGGCACCAGGAAAAGCCCCTTCGTGAGGCCTGGGTGCACCAAAAAAGCCCCTCCATTGGGCCTAGGGAAAAGCCTTTCTGGACAGCCCAAACAGTGCCAGCAAGGGACGGAGAGCTGACCTGGTGTCACCCCCTTCTTCTTGGGTGTCACCCCCTTCTGAGTGCGGCCTACCCCCCACCCCCCACCCCTGCACTCCCACCCCATTGATTCTATTGGAGAAATGTAGGATATTACACTTGGGGAGCAAAAATGAAATGCACAGATATAGCATAGGTAACACCTGGCTTGATAGCAGTACATGCAAAGGGATCTAGGAGCCTTAGTGGACCACAGGCTGAATCAGCAATGCAATTCTAGGCTGCTTCAACAGAAGTATTGTGTCTAGATCAAGGGAAGTAATAGTGCCACTCTATTCTACTTTGGTCAGACCTCACCTGGAATACTGTGTCCAGTTCTGGCCACCACAGTTCAAAAAGAATGTGGACAAGGTGGGGCATGCCCAGAGGAGGGTGACCAAAATGGTAAAAGGTCTGGAAACCATCCCTATGAGTAGTGGCTTAGGGAGCTGGGTATGTTTAGCCTGAAGAAGGTTATGAGGTGACATGATATCTATACTTAAATATTTGAAGAGAAGCCATATCGAGGATGGAGCAAGTTTGTTTTCTGCTGCTCCAGAGAAAACAATTGCTCCAGAGACATGGATTAAAGCAAAAGGAAAAGATTCTTTGACAGTAGAACACACTGCCTCAGAGAGTGGTGGAGTCTCCTTCTTTGGAGGTATTAAAACAGAGATTGGATGGCCATCTATCGAGGGTGCTTTCATTGTGTGTCCCTGCATGGCGGGGGGTGGGACTGGATGGCCCTTGTGGTCTCTTCCAACTTTATGGTCCCATCATTCTATAGTTTCAGATATACATCTTTACTTTTTTTGTTATAAGTGGCAGTTTAGAGTGCTTATATTTGTTAGATTAGAGTGGGTGCTAGAACAAGTTAGTGATTCACATTAAATTCAATTTCTTTTATATTCCACTCATCATTGATTATGGGCCTGACATTTAAAGAACTAGCATTTATATTCCATTTATATTATTATTTCATTGCCTTTGTGGTAGTCACATGGCAAGGACTTTTATTTGTGGTGGTTTAATCATAGATATTACTATTATTGTTTTAATCTCATTCTTGAAAAGGTGCCATAGACACTCAGATTGCATAAGGGCTGCTTACTGGCCAGACATAAGTCAGTGCAGTAAGATCCTTTGGAGTTGGAAACAAACTGCATTAATCCATGCCTGTTTTCCCATGCGATAATCTCAATAGTGTATTCTTTGTTTTTCCTGTGTGTACATATACTTATGACTTGTTACCATTTCCCCCCTATAACATCATTCAATTTTAAATTCATTTCAGTTTTGGTGTGTTTGTGGCTTAATGGCTACTCCTGATATCATCATCATCACCTTCATCGTCATCCTTGCCAATATCATTTGTATCCTGACTTTCTCTCAAAATTGGGACTTGAGGTGGCTTACGGTGTTTACAAAACATGAAAAGCACACAAAATTATAATGGAGGTAAACTATTCATATTATTAAAACAATTCAAACATAGATTTAAATTAATAAAAAACAATTAAAGCCAATGTGAAGTTGAAGGCTTTCATGGCCAGCATCCACATTTTTAGTGGGTTTTTCGGGCTATGTGGCCATGTTCTAGAAGGGTTTTTTCCCAATGTTTTGCCAGCATCTGTGGCTGGGATCTTTGGAAAATGCTGGCCTGGAAGAGAGTGTGTATATATTTTTCCAGGTTAATCTGTGTACAGTGGTCCCCCGCCTTACGAATCCCCCGGGTTACGAAAACCCTGGGATCCGAAACCGGCGGGACCACTACAGTATCCCCCGGGATCTGAAAGATCCCCTGGGATACGGAAAAAAACAACCGCGCGGCCCCTTTAAATCGGCCGCGCGGTCCGTTCGCAATAGCGGTCCCCCAGGAAACGAAAGCTTCCGGGTTACGAAGGTAATCCCAGAATGGATTACCTTCGTAACCCGGGGGACGACTGTATTGTTCTTTTGTTGATGGCAGGGCCTCAGGGTGGGAGGATATGCAAAGAGGATTAGCATCTGCTTAATTAGTGTTTTTTCCGGAAAAATCAACAGTAGCAGAACATGTTATAAACCATCCTGGGCATAAAATGCTGTTTGAAAACAGTGAAATTTTGGACCATGCCAACAACTATCAGGTCAGAATGCACAGGGAAGCCATTGAAATCCACAAACACTTGGACAACTTCAACAGAAAAGAAGAAACCCTTAATGTGAATAAAGGGGCTATACAGATTAGAAGAAAGGGGTGGCCAGAGGCAGATTAATCCTGTTTACATATCCTCCCACCCTGAAGCCCTACCATTCAACAACAGAACAATACATAGATTAACATGGGAATCACTCATCCCTACCCCAGGTCACACAGTATATATATACCCACTCTCTTCCAGGTCAGCATTTTCTGAAGATGCCAGCCACAGATATTGGTGAAATGTCAGGAAAAAACTCTTCTAGAACATGGCCACATAGCCCAAATAACCCACAAAAAACAATTAAAGCCAGTTTAGTTTTTAAAAAATACAACAATACAGCACCCTTAGCCAGGGTGGATTTTAAAAGCCTTTCAAAATAAATAGGACAGCAAGGAAGGGGCTCTTCTCTTGGAAAGGAGTTCCAGAGTCTAGGGGCAGCCACCAAGACAGCCACCAAGACAACTGGTGACAGTAGTGGGACAGAGAGAAGGGTCTAAAGATCTCTGACATCAGGAAGACTCATATGAGGAGATAAGGTCTAGAAGATAATCTGTTGTTGTTGCTGGTGTGTATCTTCAAGTTGTTTCTGACTTATGGTAAGGGGCTTGGAGGTGTGACTTGACCAAAGTCACCCAGTGTGGGTTTCCATGGCCAAGTGGGGAATTGCACCCCACTCTCCAGAGACTGAGTCTGATGTTCAAACCACAACACCATGCTGGCTCCCAGAAAATCTGCAATGAGCCATATAGGATGTTATAGATCATAACCAACACTTTGAATTGTACCCGGAAACATATGGTTGCTGGAACGAATTAAAATAGCGAGGAAAAAGGAACCTCTCTTTCATATCCCATTGGTAGAGTGTAAAACCAGCCTTTTGTGCCCCCAAACCAGAGGTTATGCTGGCTGGGAGATTCTGAGAACTGTAACTAAAAGAAGTCTTTCCAATCTCTAACCAAAATGAAGAGGCACAGTCGCCTTCTTCCCTCTGTAATTTATACCTACATCCCTTCTTCCAGCTCTTTACTGTGTTACTACCACTGGACATCTCCCAATTTTGTGATATGGGCTTCCTTTTATGGCCTTGGATGGACTATGTCAGCCATGAGCCCAAAAGCAGCAGACCATGTACCACTTTAATGGATCAAACACATAATTTGGAAGCTGCAGTCAGGAAAGATTTGCATCTCCAAGACAGGAAGGCAAGGTGCTTTACAGCAGGATGTTTTTCACCCAAGCTGGAGAGTCGCCATTACAATCCCATTCCCACCTTTGATACACCTATCTCGAGTGATCTTTTTTCATTTGGCCCTTTGATGTACCTTTGCCTCAGACTATTTGTGGCCTATATAAGGACCCAAATTTCTTTTGTTTCCTCAGGCTGGCTAGAATTCATGGTGTCCCCCTGTCACTTTGAATTCTGACTAGCTCCGACTTGGAACCTTCCCCCTCTTAGCGCTACCCAAACGGCTGAATCCTACACTATATCAACCAATTAGACCATCTGGAATCACCATGCTTGAGTAAATATCATCATTAGTGGAGCCTATTGTCTATTCCAGCGCTCAAGCCTTTATTCCTTAGCTCTTGTGTGTGTACACGTGTGAGTGCATCTGCACTGATGCATGCTTCCCTGAATAAAATACAGTTAATAGGAAAAATTCTGCCTCTGTAAATTTCCTATCCCCTCATCTCAATAGGACTGCTTGTAACTCAGTCCAATTAACTGAGCTAATTAAAATTCCCCTGGTTCATAGTTACAACTGTCAAACCACTTGCCATGTAGAACAAAGGGTTTGGGCTTTAGGTATTCATTCCAAAAAGATGTTCTCTGTCATTCAGCATCCAACTCCAGTGTGATTTCTTCATTTTGACTCCTTTAGTTCAAAATGAAATTGTGCATTGATCTGTGCTAAGCGGATCACCTAAATATGCTTTTGGTACCTGCAATGAAAGCAGGCAGCATTCATCCCTCATTTGTACAATTGTTCATATTTCTGTCTTTCCATGAGTCATACACTGAAAAGCAACAGTAGATATTTATCTTGTGTAGCACACATACATACTCTCCCACACAGAAACTTTACCCATACCCAAAATAAGAAGTAGCATGGAGCTGCAAAGTTCTTGATTAAGAAGTATCCACATGATGAAGATATTAATAGAAAATAACAATGCTTTGGAATTACTATTGAGAAAAGTCAAGGAAGAAAGGAAGCAATACTTTGGACATATTCTGAGATGACATGAAATGGTAGAAAAGATGAAGATAGCAGTTGAGAGAGGTTGGGAAAGAGAAATATTTCATTACAGATGGATTGAGTTTCCTAGACCTGTGCAGAGCTGTTAATAACAGGGTGTCTTGGAGGACTCATTCATAGGGCAATCATTAGCTGAAACCAATTTGATGGCAAATGACGACAACAACAACAACAACAACATTATGCAGTAGGTACAAAGGATGTTAATCCTGACTTGATTCATCTTTATGCAGCACACAGGAAAATTCATCCCACCTCCCCTTCAGATACCATCTGCCATCTTTTTTTTCTTTTTTTTTTCTTTTTTTTTCAAATTTGTACATTTCTGCAAGTGGGTTTTTTTTAATCATTTTTGTAAAATATGCAGTAATTCAAAATGCAGTAACAGCTGCCTTGTAAAAGTAATAACACTGGATCGGTTATTTGTATCTTTGTAATGAATCAACCTGTTGTATTGTACTGGCTGCGTTCATGTGTACTCAGCTTCATATAAGAAAGAAAAAAAGTTACTTTCCATTGCATGGAAAAAAGAGCTTTATGGAAATTATGTCTTATGCAAATCATGAAAGCCACAACAATACACTTTGACATCTTGATCTTGTGTCAGTGATGTGCTCTCTTGAGGAGCTGCTAAATGCTTACAATGCAATCTCACTATACTCAGATGACCCATATATATGCTTTCAGTATTATGTATGAAGGAATTCTCAGGGGTCTAGAACTGAACACACAGAACTTTTCCTACTTGCAATTAAAAACCCTGGAAAAAAATGCATAAAAAGAGCCCTTCTAATACTCTTGGGATACTTTCACAGATTATACTGACTATAGAGATAAGGCAAGCCCTCTTCCATGTGCTCAGATAATATGCAAATATTTCTGGACTATGCCACATCAGGATTCAGATGGATGGAGGTGCATGTTTCAACATTTATTATCTATTAGTTATATTTATATTACACTTTCCTTACCAAAATTGGAATTCAATATTTCAAAAAAAATAATAATAATAGCAAACACAATCCTTCAAACGCTGGATTACTCAGTGCATGGTGTGGATTTTATATACAGAGAAAGACAAAAGGAAGGAGATTGGGCTACGTAATCCTCTAAAATATTTTGAACAAAATATTTTAAATTAGATGGAGTTATTTTCCTGTTTTCTGTCTTCTCCTTAACAAGTCTTTCGTCCATAATCACATCTCAGCACATTTCTCTTACAAAGATTATGTGGCAATCCCCTAGATATGGATAGAAAGCAGTCTATGGTGTGATCCCGATATAGAAAAGTGAAATGAGCTATGTCTTACTCACAAGTTACTGTAGTTCTCATCAGTGCTTGAAATTTCTAGTAAAGCTCAATCAGCATGCTGGTACATTTCTGTCATTGTCTCAAGTGGGCATCTTTCCAACTAAACAAGAGCTTTACTTCCAGTCACAGAAAAATGGCTTTATAACAACAGATACCATTTTTCTTGATAAAAAATGTTGGCAGATGAGTATAAAACAACAAACATCCATCTCCTCTAATCAAGCATGGCAGCCTGACTTGACCATGAAATTTTAACATAGGAAAACCTGGGAACTTGGGAATGGCAACACTTTTATTCCCAGCTTTAGTTCAAAAGCAGCACCATGCCCTCTCCTTAGCTTCCATTTTTGTTCAGTCTTTAAACTGTACCACTCAGTCCCTGAGCTCTGCCATGAATAACTATGATTCCTAGGACACTGAACTAGGTGGAACACACAACCTTGAAATTCAGAAAGCAATGAATGCATCTTTTATTATTTTCAAATATATTATAAATACATTTCATATATTTTCCCCCTTCCCCTTGATACTATATATGTTTGATTTAAAGTTCCATTGTTCTGAGTTCAACAGGGCATAATTCCAAGTCATGGAGGATAAGAATGCAGCCTTAAGATGCAACACTACAGAGCAAGTATTTTCAAAAGAGAAATAAGTTAAAGTATCAATGTGAAAACAGGTTTGAAAATTTCAGATCATGATAGGCTTTGCATATGCAACTTGCTTGCCATAAAATGTTGGGAAGTTAGTATGATGGGTTATACAGTAGGAAAGGCTATTGCTGAGACATGGTGATCTCAGACACAGGTGCTGAGATAACGGGAGCCAAGCATGAGCCAAGACTGTTCAAGGTGGTTTCCTTAAAAAGAATCTGGCTGTAATGACATAGATGGGGCGGATGTGAGCAAGAAGGGAAAATGTGTTTATTAAATCATAATAAATAAGATTTAAGCCTTCATTTTAATTAGGCGATGTTAACATTTGCTCATCAGTTCTGACAATGAATGTCACTGGACTGAATCTATAGTTTCTTAATAAAGGTTTTCTAAAACTACTGATGCCTGGACTTTCTGAACTTGATATCCTGATCAGAACTGACCCTATCATTAGGCAGATGGAGATTACCATCTCAAGTAGCAAATACTGCAGGCAGCAATGGTAGCTCCTCCAGGCTCCATTCTTTCTGAGCATCGCGGCTATTGCCTTTTGCTGGAAGACACAGCTGTGTATGCTGCACAGCCTTTCCTGCACCTGCTAAAATAAGCTACTTGCCTTCAGCTGTGCTGGAGGGACTTCTATTGTATGGAGGGATTGTATAAATGTTCCAGCTTAATTGTTAGTGCAATCAGTTTCTATATATGGAACAGAAGGGCTCTTGCCCATTGGCTCAAACAGTAAAATCTTGAGCCATCAACACCCTTTCACACTACCCATATATAGCACAATGAATCCACTTTCACTGCTATGGCTGCATCTTATGGAAACCTGGAGTTTGTAATTTGTTGAAATGCTAAAGCTCTTGGGCTGAAAATTCTAAATGTCCCCTCATAAACTGCAAGTCCTAGGATTTCACAGAATGCGACCGCAAGAGTCAAAGTGGAATCATGGTGTTATAATAGTTTAGTGTGACTCCAGAACATCCAGCATAGTTTGTTACAGCAAACATAAAAGCATGAAACTTTCTTCACGTGTTTTCAGTTCCCAATTTATTTCCCCTTGAAGTCAATAATTTTGGTTTCTTTATGTACATCTCACAGGAAGCAAAACAAAATGCCATGGATGGTCGTCAGTTCCTCTCCATCTATATCAACCCCTGAGTAATTTTATTCAGCTTGGACAGAGAAAGAGTATTACAAATTCATCAAAATAAGGAAGAGGATGGCAATGGCAAATCCCCTCTGAAGAAACGTGCCAAGAAAACCGAGTGACAAGCTAACTTTAGAGTTCCCGTGGGTTGGGAACACCTTTAAGGCACACAACAACAAGAAGACTAAGTCTTCAGTCACAAACTTTTTTCTGTGTCTCTACAAAATCACCATCCTATTTCTAGCAAATAAAATAAATAAAATAATAAAAAAAATTTTACCCCACTTTTTGTCAAAATAAACAAAGTGGCTAAACGAAATTCATTTGCAGTTTTGCTTACTTGGCTACACTTCATTCAGTGGGACTTACCCATGGAAAAATGTGCATAGGATTCAGTGAATTCTACATCAGAGAACACATACTTGTATGAGCTTGTGGGTTTAAAGCAGCCTTTCCACAAGCCAGCACAGTCCATTTATTGATTCCAACTCCCATCACAACTGGCTGTCAGGGAATGAAGGGTGTTGTAGGCCAACATGTAGTTCAGGGGGCATGGAGTTGGGGAATAATGTGTCTTTTCAGGACTTCCCTGTTCATCTTTCCTCTTTTTCTTTATGCAACAACAGGTTAAATGAGGCAGAGAATATACACATACAAAATAATGAAAGAAAGGAAACACATCCAAGAAAAAAGAAGACAATCCTCTGAAGTTTTAAGATTTGCAATTTAGGGAGGGATATTTAAAATGTTTTGCTAGATAGAATTAGAGTGTCTCCAGACTACAAACCACAGGATTCCACAAACTGTAACCATGGCAGCTGAAGTGAAATCACAGTGCTATAATTGTGTTGTGTTGTGTAGTATAGTGAAGTGTAGTGTAAAAGGGCCTCAGAAAAAGCAGGATAATTCACATTCTGAGCAGGTATGACAGAGTTAAAGAATCCTCAAACTGGATTCCAGCTGGTTTTCAAGGGTTTTAAAGCTTGGGATCTGTGGACACAAGGGGGATCCTTGAGTTACAATCAGTTCCTGTGTTTCATAAATTGAGATCTACCATTACATTCCCCCCCCCCAGATGTAATCTGATACATATACTGGTGCCTAATCAGGTATGCCCATCTCCATCTTGGGACTGAGTTTAACTGTATAGCCCATAGCTACAATGTTGGACCAAAGGTCTCCTGCCCCCTCCCCCCTCCCCCTACATTTTGTACCACTTAGTGGGTTGAAGAATTCTGGAGAACATTACAGTGGGGACACTTTTCTGGCATTTGTGTTGGTCCTAATAAAGCAGGAGTAGGGATGTCTCCTAGTTTCAGGAACCATTTCCCTGATGCTAATACCTTTTGGGAAACTGCACCAACTCTCTCTTGCAAAGCCAAAACAAAAATACGAGTGACCAAAGTCCCACTTCCTCTTTTTACAAAAGCTATTTTTGACACTGAAATAAGTTGAGGTGGGACTCATCCT
This sequence comes from Urosaurus nigricauda, assembly GCA_034509955.1. Taxonomy (NCBI): domain Eukaryota; kingdom Metazoa; phylum Chordata; class Lepidosauria; order Squamata; family Phrynosomatidae; genus Urosaurus; species Urosaurus nigricauda. Next base: position 35,123,417 of record JAOEGL010000002.1, read on the forward strand.
TCTCTAGTAAGAGAAGCAAAGCTTTTAAAAGCTTCCAGAAATGACAATCCTTTTTTTGTTGATTTTTTTTCTAGAAGGAAGGCTCTATCAGGATCCAGAGGCTGCAAAAAAAACACAAAAACAAAACAACAACAACAACAACAACTTGGGAGCCACATATGACCTACAAGCTCCACAATTTCCAGTACTACAATAAAGGTATTGCCTAACTGTTGCTTTTGTCTTTTCCTCTTTTTTCCATTCCAGTTGTGCCTCATTTTTCCTCTTCTAGAAGATAATGACTAGTGGCAACTGGGGGCCTCATTGTCATTGGAATGGTGAATTCCCTGAGGCATTATCCTGAGCTTCAAAGGAATTATCCAAGGGACTGAAAATAGGTTCAGCATCACTGGTGTGAAAGCCCAACCTGACTGAGATGCTAGTTTTATCATGGGTTAAGGTTCACCAGCTCAGGATCAGTGCAGTCCGTCCCTTTGGCTTTAACATAAATAAAATATGAACCAAAATAGAACCAGTGAGGATAGTTAAATAAAGTTCAGCTGTGGTGAAACTAAAAAAATCTAATGAAAACTTTGACTCCCTTTTTAATAAAAACAATAATATTGAAAGAGCACAGAGGCCAGATAACTGAAAGAATGAATGCATAGGAATGTAAATTGCCACATCTGAGGTTCAAATGTAATATGCAAAAGTGAAGACAACTGGATAATTCTTATTTAAGAACACTAAGCATTTTCCTACAGAAATTACAAAGCCAAAGATCAAGGGTTTTAATGATACTGCAACGGTACCTTCAGCTGATGCAGTGACAAGAAGGGGGGAAAGTTAATAACCTTCTTTGTGGGAGGAGAAGTGAATGAAAAATCCCCCCCCCCCAAAAAAATAAAAACTCATGAAACTGTTCAGAATTGAAGTCAGACTTCATAATAAATTTTGAAAATAAAAATAACTTATAACTTAACACAAGTGGGAAACTGTTTTGATATCATGATGTGAGCAAGCTGGTTTATTTCAAGCCTAGTAGAAAAATGCTTGATCTGGTTTACAGCATTCCAGTAAAACAATACATAGAATTATCACATCCACCTGGCAAATAAATACTGTTATCCCATCCAATTATATACAGATGCTGTTGATATGGATATAGATATATTTATGTACATTCAGTGGTGTCACTAGGTTTGGCATCACCTGGTGCAGTAACTCATTATGTCACCCCACTGCCTCCACTGACCTCCTCCCATACCACACCATACAGAATCTTTAGTTATGTTTTTTGTTCTAATATGACTCATAAATCGTAATTCACTGAATGTGATGGCAATAGTTGTGACATAAACAACTAGCAAAATTAAATTATACGTTCAATTACAGCATCATATGCACAGCCTAAATGTAGTTACATGTACTTTATTTATTTTCATGTGATTAAAGTAAAAATTTGGTAAGATGTGATTTTTAAAAGAAAATTTTAAGATAATATTTTTTTGAAAAAATAAAAATTAAAAATTTAATTTTAATTTTTTATAATAAAAATCTGAGGCCTCATTTTTTCCTCCCACTGAGCCTCACTCTATGCACACCATCTCCAGTGTTTTAAAGGGAAGCAAGTAAACATCACAGCCCATTTCTGCCAAAAGGCAAATGTTTGGGGAACAGTACTGTTACACACACACCCTTAGGTGTCAACTGGTGCAGCCCACACTCCAACACCTCCTGGTGAATCCCCTGTGTATATTGCAATAGTTTTCTCAGCTCTACTGGAGGATTGATTTGTTTTCAGTAGCAGAATCACTAACTATCACATATACGTAGTTCACAACAATTCCTAAGATGAATTTCAGAGGGCTTCTGGAAGCTACTCATCACAATCCAGTCCTCCCATAATATTATGTGGCCACTAATTTCAGTATTTTTAATTAATGCTTTTTACATGAATGTTTGTTTCTTAAACCTCTGTATATCTCTAGTTTTAATTGTGTTTCATTTTAACTCAAATTGCCTTGTGTCCTGTATTTGGAGAAAGACAGGATATACATTGAGAGAGAATGAGAGAGAGAGAAAGAGAGAGAGAGTTTGTCTATTCCAGCATAAGAAAAACAATCTCATAGCACCTGGAAGACAAATCCATTTGTTCATGCATGAGCTTGCATGGACTGCAATCCACTTTCTCAGAGGCACAAAGACAATAGCTACTTTGTTGACAGTAGAAATTTAACACTTCAGAGGCAATTAATTCCTTAGTCAACCTGTATATTGCTTCTCATGATTTAGCTGCCTGAACTATTGCCAAGATGTTTATATTAACTACTCCCTTGGCTTACAAACCTATTAACTGTCATTTTCTGCATTCTATTTCACTCTAGTCTCATCCCCAGTTATCACGTACACTATATGCAGAAACTATATATACTCGGCTATAAGTCAATACCATGTATAAGTCAAGGGTAGGTTTGGAGGTCAAAATTATGGATTTTGATATTACCCATGGATAAGTTGAGGGTAAAAATTAGGGGCATATAACAAAGTATCTAAAGGATGATGCAAAGGGAAACAATGCCAAACAGATTACAAAATTCCTGCAGGCATATCTGTTTTTGCTCACTTCAAAGGCTGGATGGATGAGAGAACAGAGATGAATCAGTGCTTCTAGGACAGATTACACTCTTGCCTTTCAACAGGGTACGGTTCCTTTTTTAAATAAGAGTTAAAGTATAGTACTTTAGAGTACCTCCCATACAACTCTTCCCACACACTCAGGTCCTTTGGGAGGAACCTGCTGCAACCAAAGAAAACCAGGCTGGTGGTGACCTCCCAGAAGACCTTTTCAGCTGCTGCTACAAAAATATGGAATGACCTGCTGGAGGAGATCCACCGTATAACACCGATGGAGGCTTTCAAGAAGGCAATAAAGATAGATCTCTTCCGTCAGGCCTTCCCTAACTGACCTCCTCAGACCTTTTAACAGTCTAACTGTCTCATTGCCCCCATCAGATGTTTTCCGATTTTATTGTGAATTTTTAAAAAAATGCTCCCCACTTGTTGTTACCCTCCCCGATCCAACACAGGGACAGGCAGGATATAAATAAATAAATAAATAAATTACTATTATTATTGTTATTTTTATTACTACTACTACTTACACTGATCCATGAATATGTCAGCTCAGGTTTTTTTGGGTCAATTTTTGATGAAAAGTTATAGACATACATGAGGTTATTATGTAAGCTGCTCTGAGAGCCTTCATGGCTCAAGAGCAGAGTATAAATACTCTAAATAAATAAATAATAATAATATAGAAGCTTGAAGAAGCATCTGAGGATGCACATCACAATCCATGAAAGGTCATGCTACACACATCTGTTAATATTAGTAGTGCTTCAGGACTCATTTTTGTTACATTTGAACCATATATAGCATCTTGTTTGACATGGACAAAAGCAGAAGATGAGACCTATAGTGTAACTTGTAGTTCTTTCATTTTATTGCTATTTCTTTGTTTCTAGAACTGAATGGAAAATTTAAGAAAATTTCATAATTCAGTAGTCATGCCAGAATCTGGTCTCATACTTTAATATTCAATTTAGAAATAAAAATTGCTAACTCATCTCTTTTGATTGGATTGGTAACTTCACTTAATATATGGTCAACTCAACTATATTGCAAGTCAGCTATGACATACTCTTCAAATATTTGTTGCTACTTGAATGCCATGCATTCCTGATTTGATTGGCGTACCCACTGTCTGATTTTGTTCCATCCTGACAACGTTTGCAGGTCAACTGTAAAATATTTACTAAATGACAACAGTGTCAGCCTTTTTCATAAGGGTTAGACTGTGACTGTGTGTCAGCTTTCAGGTCCTGCAAAATGAAAAGTGGTATGTCAAAAGATTAAGATGAATGCAAACCATCAGTGAATATAATAATCACACTAACCATCAAAGTTCTCAGAGGAAATTCATTTTGCAATTTATTTGAATTTGCAACCTGCTCCCCACTCCATCTATATGAAAAAAAAATGAATGGAAAAAAAGCCAGTTAGGAGCCAGGGTGGAATAAAAGTTAAACCCGAGGAAAGCAATGTGTGGCCCTCTCAGCAACAATAGCCAGGATGACCAATGATTAGGAATGCTGGAAGATGCACCCCAACCATGTCTGGAGGGCAACAGGGACTTTGGAGACACAGTCTTAACTTCCCACTGAGTGAGGAAATTCAGTGGGTGAACTTGTACCAAGTCAATGTCTCTGTCACCATGACTCTCACACAGGATTGTTGTGAGAATAAAACAGGGACTCTTGTGTAAATTTATGGCAAATTTATTCCTAGAATGTTTACTGATGTCATTATTCAAAATGCATCCAAAAATAAGCATCTCAATATAGGGAGTGGTGGTGGTGATGATATTCATTTATATCCCACTTTTTTCCCTATTCTAGGACTCAAGGCAACTTACAAAAGTTAAAAAGAGGTACAGCGTGTGTGTGTGGGGGGGGGGGGGGGAGAACATGAAACAAAAAATATTAAAAATATAATTAAATTATCAATAAAATTAAAAGCAGTTAAAAGTACAACCATTACAAAAAAAGAACAGAATATCCCAGCCCCTTTTTCTCCTATGTAGTCAACCCTCATAGGCTTGCTGAAGCATAATAGTCTTTACCTATCTCTGGAAGGTTATCAAGGAGGTTGACTGTGTACCCCCTCTAGTGAGGGAATTCCAGAGACTGGGAGCTGCTACCAAGAAGGCCTTCTCCTGGTTTCTCACCAGAATAATTGCTTCTTCCAGTGAGATGCACCCACTTTGACAAACAAGATCTACAATACACAATTTTTATGCCTGCTTACCTTTTTATAAGCATGTATAAAAAGGAGGGCAAAAAACATAAATCTGCCATCCTAATTCTAAATACAAAAGGGAGTTTGTAGTATTTTAAAGAACATGTATCTTGCTTTAAGGGATTCTGTGTATGAAAGAATACTTTCCAGATATGCTGCATGGAGGTTTCTGTCCATTAAGCAGATCAGGAATTATCAGATATTTCACCTTTCCCCCCACTCAGCTAATGTGAAAAGTCTGTGTTACTAAAATATATTCTGGTGCTGTGCTTACTGGTGTTATACTACAACTGAGAGTTTTATGATATTTTCTGGTAAAGTTCTTTTTTTCCCCTAGTGCCTTGTGAATTGTTGCTGAATTTTATCCCTCCTCCAGAGAGTATTTAGTAAAATGACCACTTCCAATGTTACTGTCTATGTTTATTGTGGAGAATTTGGGGCACAACAGTTTTGCTTGTTCATTTTAAATATCCATACCAAGCTTTCCTCCGAGAGTTCAAGGCAGCTATCAAAAAAGGAGTGGGGGAGGAAAAAAACCAATAAACTAACAGTTTAAAATAACCCTTCATATATAATAATAAAATGCCCAGTGGCAGCTGGAGATAACATAATACAACATTGAAATTGTTTCAACAATTTTAAAACCAGAGAGAAATCACATTCAGTAAGAGAGCAATTCAGAACTCAAATGCATACCTAAAAATAAAAACAAAAGGAGGGCAGAATATTTACCAATATGTGGTAGACTACTCTGAGAAGACATTAAATATTAATTAGATATTTAATGTTATATTAATATTTTTGCAGAAAGTAGTGTGCTTGGCTCCTACTCATTCCTGTCCTCCTTTATTAGCCCATTATGTACTTTATCCACAAATATGAACTAACTACAGAGTTTCATTCAACCAAGTTAACATTTCTCAAAACAGTTTCTGGAGAATTTTCTTTTCCACCCCCACTCAAACTCTTGGAGGTTTTATTAGTGAATATTGGTGAAATACCCCTCCCAATTCATTGCCTACAAATAGAGAATTTTGGAAAACCATTTTCACTCAGTCCTACTGATTATTTCTTAATCCACAGATGCATGTTGATAGTTCAGTTTAATAGTCCCTTTAATATAAATTATGACTGGTTTTGATTCCAAAGAGATAAGAGTAGTAAGCTCTTTCATTAACTATTTGTCTGAAGCACTTTTCATGAAACATGGAACAAAGTGCACCACCACTGTGTGCACAAATGGGGTGCACGGGAAGTGACATCTTATCGTCACCACTTTCTGTAGTGGCACTGCAAAAAAGGAGCTGCTCTAGGCAGCTCCTTTATTTGCAGCGCCACAAGCGCCGCAAGCTACACTGCCACGGGAACTGAGCCACAAGAGAAAGGGACTGCTTTCTTTCAACCAACAGTATGTATATATATGTATGTATGTGTGTATATATATATATATATATATATACCCCACTCTCTTCCATGCCAGCATTTACTGAAAATGCCAGCCACAGCTGTTGGTGAAACGTCAAGAATAAGCTCTTCTAGAACATGGCCTCATAGCCCAAAAAACCCACCAAAACAAACAAACAAACAAACAAACAAACCAAACCCTAGTTAGACATTTACCCTGCTTACCTAGACAGAGAAATAACATCAGCTGGAACAGTGTAAGGAGGAATCTAAAGATAACAGGCTTTGAAGTGGTATCAGGCCCATGGCTAACACCTGTGAAAACAACCATCTGATTGATGGCCTGGGAGGGGTATGATCTAGGAGTGACATGATCTGGGAGAAATCTATAAAGCTCCTAAAAATTGACACAAGGTTGGAGCTTCAACATGGACCTTCAGACAAGCTGAGGTGCCATCCCTTTGTGGCTACAGAAGGGGTCCACTCTGCTGCTATCTTTCCAGGGTCCCCAGCAGCTGAACAGAGGTATTTGCTTGGTATGAATTATACATATTATTTTGTATAGCATACTGGGCAATTCTAATATGTAGAATTCAAAGATATAGCCATGTTATTGTAGAATCAGTATATAGAGAGATCTTGTAGCACCTTTAAGACTAACTGAAATAAAGAAGTTGGCAGCATGAGTTTTCGTAGACTTCAGTCTACTTCCTCAGATGCTAATAAATTATGTGGCTTTTGTAACCACAATGGGTATTTTGTATTGCTTCCAAATCACAGAAAAGAATCTCTTTGCCTTTGGCAAGACAAACATCCATATAAAGATGGCCCATATTAAAGAGGTTGATAGGCAGTGTAGCATGGGGAGAATTGTAATGAGAAGAGGGTAGGAAAGCTTAACAATATGCTAGCTGCACCCTTTCCTGGAAGCTAGCGATCTTGAAACCATGGTACGTGCACTGGTAACCTCTTGCCTTGATTTCTGTAATTCAGTCTACAAGGGGCTACCTGTGTGCTTGGTCTGGAAACTTCAACTGGTACAGAGTATGGCAGCCAGATTGGTCTCAGTCACATCTAGAAGAGACCATATAACATCAATCCTAAGATCTCTTTACTGGCTGTACAAGGTGTTGGTTATCACCTTTAAAGCCATAAATGGCTTGGGTCCAACATATCTTTGGGACCACCTCCTACCGTATAATCCACTCTGCACACTTAGGTCCTCTGGGAAGAATCTTCTGCAATCTCAAAAAACTAGGCTATCTACAACTTCCCAGATGGCATTTTCAGCCATTGCTCCCAGATTATGGAATGGCCTGCCGGACGAGCTCCATCATATCACCACCTTAAACAGCTTTTTAAAAGCTGTAAAGATGGATCTCTTCTGGCAGGCCTTTCCCAAATAGATTCCCAGACACCAAAAAGAAAATGTAATCTGTTGTCCTTTAATTTGTTTACAGCCACTGCTTATCTGTCATTGTTATCATTGTTGTTATTGTTATTATTGTTAGAGTTTTAAGTATGTTTTAAAATGAATTGATTTAATGGCATTTTAAGGGGGGGCTTAGGGAGTTATATAATGGAATGTACATTTTAATGTTGTAAGCTGTCCTAATTGAATTGTGCAGAGGGGCAAGATAAAATTAAATTGTATTATTATTATTAACAAAGGCCAAGGAGGTTTGCCTCACTCTGTCCTCTCTCTCTCTCACCAGCTGTGCAAATTGGGACCAAGGGGGGAGACCAAATGAATGGGCTGTGCCAGCTTGGAACAGAGATGCTAACTCAGAGACAGGACGGATGATGGGTAATTCCCACAAAGGTTTTCAAACCTTAGGGCCAACAGCATACCCTCCAGCATTTCACAGATAAAAACCAGAACATCTTTGGTCAAACAACATCAGAATGTGGTCGAGAGGGGGGAAGGTTACTAATAAGGAAAAACACACAAACTAGGAGAGGACGCAGCAGCTTGCTTTTGCTTAAGCCTATTGGAAAGGATAAGATTCTTCCTCTCTCTCTCTTTTCCCTCAGGCTGTGTTAACTGAGTGCAATCTACTTTGACAATCTGAATTCTGTTTGCAGTAATTGAAGAAAGTTGAGGACAAAGGGAAAAGTGGGAGGGGAAGAGAGAAACAGGGACATTTTAAAAGCAGCTGAAAAACTGGAATGGCAAGAGACTAACTAGGACTGGCTCTGCTAAATTGAGATAGTTTGAGAGTATACAACAGTTGCAGGGAGGAGAGGAGGTGTACAAATTGGAAAGTGAAGATGAAAGGTGGACCAAACATTACTAACCAAGCTGTGATCAAGAGGATCCCTCAAGAGGAAGCCTTAATGGAAATACAGCAGGAAAAAGTTGCAGGAGGAGCTCAACAAGACCAAGATGGCTACAGCTGAGCTAACAGAAAATTAGAAAGACCTCAGTATCTTAATCCCTTTCCATGTCATCATTTTCCATATGAAACAAGAAGCAAGAGTCTCCCACTACCTGACTGAAACAACACCTGGAGGGCTGCATGTTTCCCACCCTGATTCCATTTCCTTTCATGCCTGCCCAATTTAACTAATACTTTTGGCCCACTGGGAGTCTCAAAACAAAAGTTACTTCTTCTCAAGTTATTCTCCAGAGATTTCAATTTAACAAGAAGTTCATTCTCATAGGCTAGAATGACTTTTGTCTCTCCAGTATAGGAAGACCTGATAATTAAAACTTTATTTGATGCTTTGGTAGTTAATGGTGTCCACATTGATCCTGCCATTTCCTTGCATAAGGAGAAAAACAAATCTGTAAGGTTAGAAGCTGCAGCATCTTGTTGGTTTTTTTTTCTTTCTCCTTTCTGTTCTGCCAGTGCTCAGCCAGACCTGATTTAAGAGGTGCTGAACAGTCTGATTTAACCTCAGAGGAAAGTAGACTTAATCATTTCATTTGGCTTGGTAAAAGGACTAGAGTCAAAACTGATGTTCTAAAAAAAAGGGGGGGGGGCGAGCTACCAACTGATCTGCTTCCTCTAATGCAAGTAGTTGTTACAATACTAAAGAAATATTCTGTTTAATAATTGTTTGCTGCATTTTAAGCAGATATATGCTGGGGTAAGCCTACTGGAAATTATATTAGAATTTACATTTGTAACCCATCCCTCCTCAACAAGAGCTGTTCCAAAGCATCTGCTCAACTAGTGCAGTAAGACCAGCCACAGAATACTCCCTCTCTTTTTTAAAAAAAAATAATAATTCTCACGAGGTAGTTCATGAGGTAGCCATCTGTTTTTCTTTTGAATCCCTTGCAAGACAGATAGAATCAGCCTGCACTAGATATTCTTCATGGGTAAATGCAACAAAAAGGATAGGGAAATGTAACCAAGAAACCAGTTCTTTGGATTTGTATGTGTACTGTTTATTGTTTATTGTCTATTGTTAATTGGCTAATGGGTTATATATATATATATATATATATATATATATTATTGTAATAAAATTTTATTTTTAATAAAAATATTAAAATTTAAAAAATCCTATGAGGAGACAGAGGACTTGGAAAAATTGCTACCAAATATTCCTCAGGCCATATGAGATCCAAGGCTGGAACTTGGAAAAATTATTAGATTTGCCCAACGAACATAGCCATGCTGTTTGGAGGATTCTGAGAGTTGTAGCCCAGAAATGTGGAATCATATAGGATCATACAGAATCACAGACTTGGAAGAGACTACAAGGGCCTTCCAGTCCAACCCCCTGCCATGCAGGAACTCCCAATCAAAGCATTCCTGACAGATGGTAATCCAACCTTTGTTTAAAGATCTCCAAGGAAGGCGACTCCACCACTCTCCAAGGGAGTATGTTTCACTGTCTAACAGCCTTTACTGTCAGGAAGTTCCTCCTAATGTTTAGGTGGAATCTCTTTTCCTGTAGCTTGCATCCATTGTTACAGGTCATGTTCTCTGGAGCAGCAGAAAACAAGATCACTCCCTCCTCAATATGACATCCCTTCAAATATTTAAACAGGTCTATCATATCACCGCTTAGTTTTTCTAATGTGCCGTGCATTATGTTTGCTCTACCTTGGTGTTCTCATTGAGTGCTTTCAAGTCATTTCTGGAAACTCTAGGGCAACCTGTTGCAGGATATTCTTGACAAATTTCATTAGAAGGGGTTCATCCAGTGAGGTTCCATGGCTGAGTGGGGATTTGAACCTTCATCACCAGAACCTTAGTCCAATGCTCAAACCACTAAATCACACAGGCTCTCCTCCTGATCTAAAAGTGACTGTTTCTTTTAAAGTCACTTATGTGTGTGTTCAAGAGCATGATGCAACTTGAAGGTGCATGTGCGTGTACCAGAAATATTCTTGGGTAGGCCTTGAGGTGATCATAGGGAAAGCCTGACAAGATCTGCTGTACTATCTGCCCATTCATTGCCTGGACCACATTTTACCAACCTTACTGAGATATACTCTGTAAATATACACACAGAGATAACAGAATGGTTGGATTCTTAAGAGTATATGAAACAAAGAATCATATTCACATCCTGGTTCCTTCTGCATTTTGAATTGATTGCTCTTCCCTTGCTGATTGTGATAATGTACATGTGTGTCTTTCAAAAGGAAGTTTCAAGCTGTTTAGCGTTAGACAGAACGAGATTTTAATGAGAGCAGAAATATTCTAGATGATGTTGAAACACTCAAGATAGTAATGACTCAGGCAATTTTAAGGTTTCCATGGAAAAATATGGAATTGGTTGCTTTTATGGTATTTAATTACAAGCTTCTGGGCCATTAACTCATAAACATCTCCATAATTCTTCCGCCTGTACCTACGAAATTCTTTACGGCTTTCCTCTTCCTCTACAAAACATTCTCAATTGTTGGAACAAACAGCAACAGAGAATAATAGGGATGTAAAACCTCTAAATTTTGTTGTTTTCCTCAGTCCTATGTGCATTATTCTTTCATTCTTTGTTCCTGTCATTTCCCTTCCATATGGAATTTGTATGCATTTTTTATATTCATTTCTTCTAATGTTATTTCTAATGTAAACCTTTTTGTACACATTTTTACCATTGCGTAAAACATACCAGTGCATATTTTGCAATTGTGTGCATTTTAGCCCTTGTCATTCATATATGTATAATTAAGGACCTAGGAAACCTATCTGCAAGTCTCAGAAATGTGGAGATTTCTGAGAAGAGGGTTTCTGAGAGGAGGCCTTGCAATGAGTCTTGGATTTACAGAGAATTTTGAAACCCACATTTTTCCCCATCCCTATCCATCTTACATGATATGTTTCAATGCTGAGGGCTAAGGGTGGTTGGTCCTGAGACTCACATCCTAGATAGCACACCTAACTACAATCACAAGTTTCGGTCTTCTTTGACTTCTATTTTAAAAACAGAAAGGTACCACCCTTGTAACTTGTTGAAGACCATAGAATGTGGGGTGTGGGCTTTAATGCTTTGCCTCTACCATGGACTAACTTGGACTCCCTGCCATCCATTAGAGATGCTATTCCTAATAGGGATGGGAGAAAACACAACCATATCTGCTAAATATTGTGTCTTAATGAAGTGACATCTCTACAAACACTTCCCTTAACTCCCCTAATATCATTTCCAGCACTTCCTTCTTGAACTACTTTTGCTGTAAAATTGTAGGCTCAAAAATAAACATGACATTTGCACAGACATTTTGTTGTTAGCTGCCTTCAAGTTGACTTTGACTTATGGCAACTTTATGAATGAGAGACCTACCCTATCCTAAATGGCTCTGCTCAGGTCTTGCAGACTCAGAGCTGTGCCCTCCTCAATGGAGTCTATCCATCAGGAATGCAGTCTTCTTCTTTTCCTACTTCCTCTTTTCCTACCCTACCAAAGCATTATCATTTTTCCTAGAGTGTCATGTCTTCCAATATAATGGCCAAAATAGGACAGCCTCATTTTAGTCATCTTGGCTTCTAGGGAGAAGTCTGCCTGATTTGCTCTAGAGCACACATATTTGCCTTTTCAGCAGTTCACAGTATCCTCAGAACTCTTCTCCAGCACCATATCTCAAATGAGTTGATTTTCTTCCTATCAGCTTATCAGATGTTACTGAGGAATTAATTACCTAAGAGATCTCTGAGCATCAAAAATTTAGGATCCTAGATATCCTATTGTCCAGGAAACTCTTAGTTCCCATATAACATTTCCAACCCAGGCCACATACCGCATCATGTTCAGAGGCCAGCTAGTGAGCATAGAAGTGGGCCTGATTTTTCCCCCTCCTCTCTCCCACACATAGTAAACACATATTACCAACTCACACAGAGGTGCTTTTCAATTACCTTTCAGTTATTCTTTTCAGAAAAAAGAAAGACAGGATTGCTTTCCTTTGTTTGGTGCTATATTGTGTATTGTTGCTTTTAGCATACTAATTGTTTTCAGGAGATTAAAGACAAATGAAAGGAAGTGCTTCACAAAGCATACAATCAATATGGGGAACTCACTATCACAAAGAAGGATGCTATCTTTTATTTCAGATGTGTTCAAAAGGGAATTAGATTAACTCATAGACAGATAAATTTTCTTCTAGCACCTATGGCGATATCTAATGTCCACTCCAAGTTCTCACTGCAATAAGCAACCATGGGAGGGATATAATGCTTTCTGATGTTGTTTGCAGCCTTCCTGGTGGTATATAGTTCTGTGGGAAATGGTATAATTGAATTAATAGATTTTTATCTCATTCAACAAGGCTTTTCTTCTATGCCAGAACTGGGTATAGTTCCAGGTGTCCCCAAGAGTTTGTTTGGTACTGAACACTGAATAGGTGGACTCAACATGTGGAGAATATTTGGAAAAAAAATTAAAATATATAGTTTATATCTCCAGGAAATTAGGATCTGTGTTTCCTGAAACATACACATACACAAACAGATAAGGATAAAAAGATCTATTTCATTTTCTCCTGAATATGAATTTTCTTAAACCTCCAGGTCTTTCCATGTTAAGCATACTATTTAACAATGTATTTGTATACTGTTTAAAAATGAACTGTAATGACATCTCTTCACCATTTGCTCTGGCCAAATTCAACAAGTACAAGTATGCCCAATACATAGCGGTTCATGTCATACCTGCCTGAGTCTGAGGTACAAGGAGTCTCTCAGGAAACAAACCAAAACAAAAGAGATGCTAAATCAAATATAGAAATACCCTGTTATTGTGTGCTTTCAAGTTATTTCCAACATATGGCAACACTATCGCAGAGTTTCCTTGGCAAGATTTCTTCAGAGGTTTACCTGTGCCTTCCTCTGAGTTTGAGATTGTGTGACTTTCCCAAGGTCACTCAGTAGGATTCCATGGCTGAGCAGGGATTCAAACCCCGGTTTCTAGAGGTGTAGTAAAACACTCAATCCACTAAACCACACTGGCTCTTCAGACATAGCCTGTATATGGTTGAATATAAAAGGATTCAAACCCAAAATTTAAAGAGTTAAATCCTCCAAAGTGTGGTCCCAGATAGATAAACTGGTCAGCTTCAATTTCTCCCACTTTCAGTATTTTGTAATCCAAGTTCTTCCCATCTCATATGAAAAGATGTGTGACTCTTGAAATATTCTTATCAAAAAGAAACCAAAGCAAAATCCTCACTCTTATTATTGTTGTTGTTGTTAACCTTTATTTATATAGCACTGTAAATTTACACAGTGCTGTACACACAAACTTATAATGAGATGGTTCCCTGCCCACTCTTCTCTGTAAACACATGTTTTAGAAATTATCAAGGATTAAAGACAGAAGTTACCACTTTACCTAAACATAAACTTCACTAGATTTCTAAAATGTCAATGGAGTATTTAAGAAAATATGAACAAGCAGGAGAGGGACTCTTGTCAACATACTATTAAACAAAAACAAGCCTCAACAGCTCCTTCATTTTCATTATTACATATTTAGAAATGCAGAATGCTAAGCATTACAAACCCTTTGGGCTACACTGTTGATGGAAACGAATTTAACAGTTTGGAAATGTGTGCTAAGAGTCTGTGTTATGAGCCTACTATTTTAATTAGGCCACAGATAAATAATTTTCTTTGCATTTAAGTAGAAGTGGGCTGGGATTTTTTTTAGTTTATTTATTTATTATTTATTTATTTGGTCAGGGAATGTAAACTTAATGTAATTTCTTTGCTTACACTATGTACTAATCCCTACTCTCTCTATTCTTTCCCTTCACCATTCCTTAACCCCAGTTATTAGTCCTGGCATGGATCAAGCCTGGCCCGAGTTTGAAACAGTTATTTTCTTCAGACTTCAAGTCCAAGATTCCCCCAGTCAACATGGGCACTAACCATACTGGTTGGGGTGGGTGGGTTCTGGAAATGGGAAGTCCAAAAAAAGTACTTTTTAAAAAGCTCGGAGTCTAATCATGTAGATTTAAAACAAACAAAGTCAGGAATACCATGCAGGAGTGCTAGTTAACATTGTCCAGTGTCCAGCCAGCATGACTAATAGGAATTCCACCCAAGATACAAATAACCATGGAACTACTTTATGAGCTCAAGAAGCTTCAGACTTGTTCTCTGACTAAAAGCAGCCCTCAGCCATGTGACAAACTGCTTTTGAAGCTGATGAGAAATATTGGATGAAGAGTCTGCTCTTCAGAACCAAACTTATGTATGGGGCTGTGTGGAACCTGTTGGGTTAGCATGGCCCAAGTCATTTTTTTCATTATGGCCTCTACAAAGAAGACTAGTCCCAGCTGTGAGACTTATAGTAATAATTTGCTGTTGATGTTATGTGTCTTTAAGTTGACTGTGACTTATGATGACCCCATTGGGGGGGGGGGTTTAGCCAGATTTATTCATAGGTGGTTTGTCATTGTCTTCCTCTAAGGCTGAGAGAGTGTTGCTTTCCTAAGGTTACCCAGTGGGCTTCCATGGCTTAGTGGGGATTCAAATCTGGTCTCCTGGGTCCATAGGAACACTATGGACTTTATCACATGGGGAAAATGGGGAGGGGGGAAGGGAATCGGAGGTTTAAACAGCAATTATCCCAGGTAAACCACAAATTCACAATTAAGGTTTTCACACACATTGCTATTAAAAAGGCAATAAATAGGCAGTAAAGAGGCAATAAACAGCAACACATCATTTTCGGGATTTCCCTGTGAATGATTTGTTGCTGTTTAATGCCTCTTTGTTGCCTGTTTAATAGCGATGTCGTGTCAAAATTTTAATTGCAAATTCATGTTTTGCCTAGGATAATCGCTGATTAAACTGCTGGTTTTGCCCATGTGATAAAGTCATACGTCACATTGACTCATAAGCAGAATTTGGTGTTAGCTAAATATCAATATTTTTTACTTCTGATTTTCCTATACAATGTATGTGCATGGGATGGATACCTTATCCATTATCCTCTAGGCTAGAATGTGGGGATTTAAATAATAAAGCAACTAGATAAAAATGGCTTATTCCTGCAGGTTCATTAATTTAAAACTCTCTTATTCTCTCTCTCTCTCTCTCTCTCTCTCTCTCCCCACCCCCCAAACACATGCAGACAGGTGATGCACTTGAAAAGAAAAGCAAGAAAATCAATTTATATTCACATCTGTTCCAATTGCTTTTATATCTCTCTGGAATCTTCAGGCCTCATACTGGGATTCTGTTCATCTTTAATGTTTAGAAAATACACTGGGAAAAAATGTAAAAGATAAAAAGAATACAACAGAAAAATACGTTAGTAATACCCTCTGACTATTTTGAAGTAAGTGTTTGCCATTCATCTGCTTCTGGGGAAAATGAATATCCTGTCTTTTGTGAAACTGAGGATGATAAAATTCAAACACAGAGTTCAGATAATATATATTGCCCTGAAAGCTAGATTGTGGCCACAATTCCACTGTACTTTTTTTAACAGCCTCTTCAGCAATTCACAGACAATGGAGAAACACTTGGATCACTCCATTCTGCAACTGAAACCAAACCAAGATGCTGAAGATAAATATAAGATTCCTTTGCTAAGAGCTCTGGAAGTCCATGTTCTTGGTTGAAAGATTGAAATTGCTTCATTTTGTGAATGGGTGGATGCAGAGGAATCATAGAATCGTAAAATTGGAAGGGGCCCTTTGAGGTATCAGCTCCAACCTCCTGCTCAATGAAGAATCTCCAGCTGAAGTATCCCCAGCAGGTAGCTGTCAAGCTTCTTTTTGAAAATATCTAGAGAAAGAGACCACCTCTTTTGGCAATTGATTCCATAGCAGAACTACTTTTGCTGTCCAGATGTTCCTTCTAATGTTCAATTAAAATCTACTCTCCTATAACTTCAAACCATTAGATCTAGTTCTACCCTTTCAGGTGGCAGACAATAACCCTGCATCCTCCTCAGTTTTCTCTTCATCAAGCTGAACATGCTCAGATCTTTCAACTGATTTTGTTCTCCATAGCTCTTATCACCCTTGTTGCCCTTTTCAAGGGCTTTTCAACAGTGGAATATGCTGTGGAGTTTCTTTCTGTGGAGGTTTCTAAACAGAGGCTGGATGGCCATGAGAGTGCTTTGTGTATTCCTGCATGACAGGGGTTAGACGGGATGGCCCTTGTGGTGTCTTCCAATTCTATGAGCCCTGGTGGTTAAATTTAACAGTGGTTAAAAGCCTGTACTGCAGCCACAAGGCTGTGAGTTCGCTCCCAGCTCCAAGGTCCACTCTGCCTGGCATCCTTTCATAAAATGGGTACCCAGTTTGTTGGGAGCAATTAGCTTGCACATTGTAAACTACTTGGGGAGTACTTAGTTCACTGATAAGTGGTATAGAAATGTACTTGCTATTGCTATTCTGTGATCCTATAAATTCACTCCAACTTGTCTGTATCTTTCTTAAAAGGAGGTGTCCAGAACTGAAACCAGTACTACAGATGATCCCTGAACAGCACAGAATAGAAGAGTATCGTTACTTTCCAGAGCTTGGAAACTATGCGTCTATTAATGCAGGCTAAGATATAATTTGCCTTCTTTGCTGCAGCATCACTCTTCTGGCTCATGTTTAACATAAGATCAAGAACAACCCCATGGTCCTTTTCACATGTAGTACTGCCAAGTAGTTCTTATCCTGTAACTGTTGACTTTATTTTTGTGGCCTAAATGTAAAATTTGTCTCTGGTGAATTTCATTTATTAATATCAGCCCAGTTTTCCAGTTTTCTTTTCAATTCTATTCCTGTCTTCCAATGTGTTAGCTACCCCTCCCAATTTTATGCCATCTACAAATTCGATAAGGATGCCTTCACTCCATCTTCTAAATCACTGATAAAAAATATTGAAGAGTATCAGTCCAAAATGAAATCCACTGGCATTCCATTTGAGACTCCATCCAATTTGATTCACTAGACTTATAAGGTGGGCATTGTGTGCTCAGTGATGACTGATGCCCACTGAGACTGCTAGGGTAGAAGGCAGTCTTAGTGGGCACTCATTTCATAGTAAAATTTAACTGATTTCATAGGAAAAGTGAGGCTAAAAGATAAGTAAAATATATTGAATACAGTGAAGATTCCAAGGAAGAAATGGGTCTTATTCACACCACACAAAGGTGGAGTTTACTTTAAAACAAAATAGCAAACAGAAATATCACCCAGTCACTTCATAGCATGGAGCTTCTGAGGAACATGCAAGTGCATCTGGTGAATGGAAGCCACAGATGCTACAAGGTCTCAGTTCCTTATAAATTTTCCTGACCAAAGAGCTGAAAGCTGCTAGTACCAACAGCACATTGTTGCATATAGTTACAGGCACCCCACCACAGAAGTCTCATTGGGTGAAATAGCAGGCTGCAGCTTCATAGTGTCTCAATGTTCAAACATGCTTTTTTGCTAGGAACAAGATGTAACCCTATCCAGAGACCTGGAGAGGAGGGGGGTGAAAGTGGGACAACTGCAGTTCTAACAGGTCACACCAAGAACATCTGGATAAAGCACCCTTCCAAAGACAAAAAGAAAGGGGAACAATTTATTAGGAATAGGGACTGGGTAATAAGAACAGTTAGAGCACATCTCATTCTCAGTAACACTTTCAGGGAACTGCTTTCTTGTCTGGTGGAACACTTGTAATGGGCAACTGTTAAGTTGTGAAAAGGAGGAATGGATAAATCTGTCCATCCTGGTGTTTTTCAGTTCCTCATTTTTCAAACCATATATATATTGGATCCTGTTTCTATATTCACGTGCAACTTTTTTTTTTACTTGTTTCATTTTTATTTCACTGGAAAACTGCATTTCAATATTCAAAAAAGTGTAAATACCAAAGTACACATGTATTGGTTTGCAAAACATGAATGAAGCAAATTCATTTGTTATTGGCTGGAGTATTATTCGACCACTTTCCCAATAAAATCATAGTATTGTACATGGCTTTCTTCTTCCCCATGTATCCACACAACCACTTTGTATAGTGGATCAGGCTAAGAAGTTTGAGTCCTCCATGGTGTTTTATAACTCGGGGAGACTTGAATCTACATCTTCTTAGTCACAGCTCAGTATTCAAAATAGTGTATTATACTCACTCTGAAATTGAAATATGAAAAAAATCATTTCCCCATAATCTCTATTAAAAGGAGTATACTGTTTTATTAATACTATTTTATTAATATTTAAACTAACAAACAAACAAACATGCATTCAATAGATGAAAGTGAGATTGACAGGTGTCTTGTTCCCAATGGTGTCCTTCCTCATTTCACTATGTACCAAACAACACAATGTGAAAATGGTAAGTGTATTTTTTTAGCTATCCCCCCCCCTTACTTGAAAGTAGCACTACATTATTGTGAATACCGTATACAGTTACCTCTCCTTTTTCATGTAGGATCTGTTCCAAACCCCCTTACAAAAATGGAGTTTAGCCTATATTCAAGCCCCATTGGCTTGAAAATAATATACGCAGGAGCACACCCCATTCATTCTCCCTCCGTTCATCCCTCACACTTATGTGAGGGGTGAGAGTCCGAAGACCACGGGAACTGGGGGAGGACTGTATACTCAGCTATAAGTTGACCTCATGTATAAGTCAAGGGGAGGTTTGAGGGCCAAATTTATGGATTTTGATGTGACCTGTAGATGAGTAGAGAATACAACTTAGGGGATGTTACAAATAATGTAAAGGATGAAGCGAAGGAAAACGATGCCAAAGAGCTTACAAAATTCTGGCAGCCATAACTGTTTGTGTTTACTCTAAAGGCTGGATAGATGAGGAGGCAACTATTGTAAATCGTATCTGTGAGATGTTTACAGGAACCAGGCACAGGTGTGGCTAAGAAAATGCACATGTCAAAAAGGATGAAAAGGCAAGGCAAAGAAAATGGTGCCTACATTAGCAGTGATTATAGCCTTTAACTTTAATGTAATATCTTTGCCTGATTCTAACCCAGGAAAGTTGACACATACACAAATGTCTTATTCAAATCCTTCAAATCCCAATCTTTAGATTTCAAAGTAGTCATCTGAGGCAGAGAATATGCATATAGGCTTATTCATTTTGTATACAGCAATAGCAAGAACATTTCTACACTGCTTATTAGTGCACTTAAGCACTCCCTAAGCAGCTTACTATGTGTAAGCTAATTGCCCCCAACAAGCTGGGTATTCACTTTAGCGACCTTGGAAGAACACCAGACTGAGTCACCCCTAGAGCCCCTGGCTGGGATTGAACTCACAACCTTGTGGCTTGTGAGTGAGTGGCTGAAGTATAGGCATTTAACCACTGCACCACCAGGGCTCCCTGGTGCATTCACTGCACTCAAATTATGTCACACAATTATTGCAATCAATGGCATTTGTGTAAGCGCATGTTTTCATCATGCATTAGATGTTTTGATATACTCAGTTTAAGCCTTAAGACAATGGTGGCTCATGGACCATGGTAATGCCTTTGGCATATTACAGACGAAATTAAGGTTTATTGTCATCTGACTGAGACACTGGTACAGTAGAGTCTCAGTTATCTGACACTCGGTAATTGACATTCCAGATTATCCAACATCAGACCGAGACTCTACTGTAAAATAGTTGGGGCCTTCTCCCAGAGAGAAGACCCCAACCACGGCAGTGGCTGCAGTGGAGGAGTACGAGGAGCAGGTCCAGGCCTCGGAAGAGGCCCCAACTGCAGCAGTAGTGGAGCAGGAGGAGCTGTTCCAGGGCCTGGTCCTCCTCCTCCATCCTCCTCCTCCACCGTTGCCACCACCGCCTGGGGCCTGCTCCAGGGCCTGCTCCGCCACCGCTGCCACTAGTGTGGTTGGAGCCTTCTCTTTGGGAGCAGGCTCTGGAGAAGGCTCCAAGCGCCAGAGCAGGCCCCGGGCTCTGGAGAAGCCAACGGCGCGGGCCTGGAGAAGCCGAGGCCTGGGCCTACTCCGGGGCTTGGGGCCTCCTCCAGGGCCTTCTCCTCCTCCTCCTCTGCCACTGCCTCTGGGAGAAGGCTCTGGAGAAGGTCCCAACCATGGTGATGGTGGAGGAGGAGGAGGCCCAGGCCCCGGAGGAGGTCTAGGCCCCGGAGCAGGCCTAGGCCTCAGTTTCTCCAGGCCCCGAAGCAGGCCCCAGGTAGTGGCAGAAACGGTGGAGGAGGAAGACCAGACCCTGGAGAAGGAGCCACCGGAGGAGACCTAGCTGCGGTGAGGCCTCCTTCCCTGGGCCCAGCAAGGCCCAGCGTGTCTCGGAAGTGAAGGACAGGAGGTAAGCAGGGAAGGAGGTAGGGAAGGAGACGGGGAGGGAAGGAGGGAGTGAGTGTGGGAAGGAAAAAGGATGGAAGGAGGAAGGGAGGAGGGGAGGAGAGGGACATTTGTCCCCAATGGCTCAGGTGCAGATGTGCGTGCGCCATCATTGGGGACAATGGAGTCTGGATTATCTGACAATTTTGGTTATTCCACTATCAATTGGTCCCATTTATGTTGGATAATCAAGACTCTACTGTAATGTGTTTTTGATCAGGCCCAATACAACCATGTGAGAATGCTGGGCAGGATGCTGAGATCCTGGTCCTGCTCTTCTTACTCCCTTAGTTTTGACATTGTACCTGCTCCTTCTGTCTGCTGCTATATGGTTTAAGTTTAACAAAATGCAAGACCTGGGAAAATATTGTTGTTTGGTGCAAAAGTATTTCAAACATTGAGTTTTTAATTTCCGAATGCATAAGTCATTCAAAAAGAAACTAGTCTGTCAGTTAAAATCTTTGAGTCCTTTTTGAGTACATCTCATTGGGTTTCTGCAAATTGCTCAGACTGCAAGAACAGTGTCCAGTTCAATGTCACAGATAAGGTAATGAGAACAATTTTGAAACTGACTGTACTACTCTGAGAACATCTGTTCTTTCACAGGAATGATGATGTTACAAAGTCTGCTCTTTTTAGAGATAAGAAATGTCACACATGCAAGACAGGAGTGAAAACATTAGCACTCTTCATGGGCCTGGGAAGAGGTGGGTAATAAACAAACAAACAAACAAGCCATTTGTCTAACTCCAAAACCTCTATAAAATTCTATCTCCATATATATGAATAAACACAAATATTACAAACTAACTTAAGCTTCCAATGACCTACTTCCAATGGCAACTGAATATGGTAAGTGCTATTCTCCTAGACCTTCTGATCACTTGAAAATGTGAGATGAGCATAACAATGAATTCATTTCTTATATCTCAAACTTAATCTCATAAGCATTTTGGTCTTCAGGATCAAGGCACAATTGTAATACAATGGGCCCTTGGTATCCACTGGGCTTTTGTTTTAAGACACCCCATGGATATAAAAATCTGTGGATGCTCAAGTCCCATTAAATGCAATGGCATAGTAAAATGGTGTCCCTTGTATCAAATGGCAAAATGAAAGTTTGCTTTTGGAATATATATATATATATATATATATATAAATATATACATATATACATATATACATATTCATACACACACACACACACATATTCAAACCTTCAATGGCTGAATTAATGAATAAAAAAATCCATGGACTTGGAGGGCCAATTGTAACTATAAGTACCATAGTGACTATGACATTCCATTCAGTTTCTGTCCTTCATAAGATATTTCATTTTAGTTTGATTCAGTGGAGGACGGGAGAGTAGATATTTGCATATGAACTTTCCTTGATCTTGCAGACATTTTAGACACTAGGAGGATGCCCTTTAAAGAAATCCATTTGGGAGCAGGACACTGCTAACATCAGCAATATCACAAGATTAATTGTAAAGGCTGATCAGATATGCAAGTTTGTATCTTTTCCATTATTCTAATAATGAATAATTTAATATTGTTCCAACAAAATGTCACATGCAATCAAGTTAAATGCTGAAGAGGAGGGAGAAAAACAGTCATTTTATTCCTTGATTGCAAATGATTGAAAAACTTGAAAGAGTTCTTCCACTTGGAGGGAAAGGGCAAACAGTGTGGTCTTTCTCTTCCAACACATGCTTGAACATCCAAATCTGAGCTTATGTGTCACCTTCACAAAGGAACCCTCATTGTTGTATATGCTGAAAGATCACACACAGCTCCCTGTGGAAGAATAAATGTGACCCCAGCTTCTATGGGAAGAAGAAACATAGGGCCCTATCATATTGGGCTAAAACCCCAGCTTACCTTTCCCAAATTCAGTGCTAATTCGGGAGGCAGCCAGATCCTATCACATAGAAATCACTGCCGAACTGCTGCCCAGGTCCATCCCAGATGCAGCCCAGGTCATCTAAGCTGCTTTAGCAGCCATTTTTGGAAGTTGGAAGCTTCCGTTTTTGAAAAGGGGCCACCAATGTGGCTTAGGCTACCTAGGCTGCATCTGGGATGAACCCAGGCAGTGATTCGGCAGCAATTTTTGTGGGATAGGATCCAGCTGCCTACCAAATTAGTACTGAATTCAGGAAAGGTGAGATGGGATTTTAACCCCATGCGATAGGGTCCATATTTTAGAATATAACAAGATACATGCAGGGTGAGACCAGTGGCCTGTCTAGTCCAACATTCTGTTCACATAAAATGCCAAAGGACACCAGAAGCACATAATTGCAGTTGCAATGTTAATCTAATGTTTCCTAGGAAATGGTAGATAGATGCATACTGCCTCTGATATCAAACATGATATCTCAACTGACTAGTAGCAATTAGTGGCCCTAAGCTCACCAAAGATGGCAGTCATCGCTGCAGTAATATTCCAGTGATTTCCACAATTTCACTTTCAAACACAATAGCATGGCTCTATAAATCCTACTACCAGAGACTACTGGGAAGATGACTACAAAATTGACGCACTACAATTCCCTATAAAACTAGTGTGCCATGGATGATGAAGCAGGAATCCTACCTTGTGCCATTTTTTTTTTTTTTTTAAAAAAGGGGAGAAACAGTCACCTCCTTCACTGCCGGGTCAAATGATATAGTTCAGGGGAAGAGAAACAACAACAAAAAAGCTTTAACTGATGATAAACTGTTGTGGGAGAGTCTTTTCTTTCATCTTTTACCAATTCTTCAGAATGATTTCCATCCTGTGTAAGCCAGGACTGATCTTAACTGTCAATTTAAATAGTATGAGTGTTTCTCATTCCCATTATAACCATTTCATGGATGCTGGCCAAAAAATCTGATAGTTCTGTTTCATCAAGGAGACAGCTACAGCCAAGACTAGCCTTTCCAAGGAAACACTGCTACCAGCTCCTTGAAGTTAGAGTCACATGTTGTTTATAAAGAGTCCTCTAGTAAATCTTAATATTAGCCTCTGTAATGGCAAATTCCCAGTTAGCAGTTTCATTGTCTTCTTGGCATAATGCATGCATTGTTAGTGCCAGAGATAACATAAATCATTTCTCACCTGTCAGTCATAGCTGCCTTTTAAACATTAATGATCTGTTATCATCTAACAATCTTTTTTGCTTACAATTAAAACCACCTCATAATATTTCCCTCTATTCCTCTGAAGATTTGCTCAGTTTAATATTCACCATTAAAAAGCAAGTGTATTAGTCTTCCTCCTTCCTTCCCTCCCCCTCTTTCTTAACACAGAGGTGGAGCACATACACATGTTTATTAGTTTACTGTCTGTATGCTTTGGGGGGCCTCATAGATAAAACAATCCAGAGGGAACTTTTGTATTGCTTTCAACCTAGAAGCCTTCCAATGAAACAGGCTCATATGTTCAGTTGCCAGTCATCAAGTATAGAGAGAGTGCAGAGAAATCAATAATGATTCAGTTTGGAAAAGTTACTATTCTGGAGAGAAGCTCCCAGGAGCCCCTATCCAGCTTAGGGAATTCTGGGAGATGTCATACAAAACAGCAACTTTTTTTGTACCAGTAACTTCTCAGCATCAACAACACACTCATACAAACAGTGTAATATATTGGGGAAGTCTAGCCTAACACACTTTTGCCACTTGAACAAAAGGAAAAGGAATCTCCCTCCAGATCTCTTTGATAAGTGGAATGGAGGGAGATGCCACTTTTCCTAAGTGATGTGAACATAGCAAAGTGAGATGGAGGACTGGGAGCTGGACTTTATTCCATGCACTAGTGATGAGATACTATCCTCCACCCCAGGCAAGTTTAAGGGTGCAAGATAGACTGAGGGGGCACTCAAAATTCTGAAAGGATCACACTTAACAGTTTAGGAAATGTATGACAAATATCAGTTCTGCAAAAAACGAGTGAAATATAATTCAAGGTGATATGACACATCCAAGACAATTCACAAAATTGTGTAGGCATGAAAGGGAGCTCTTAAATATTGCCAAGTGAATCACATGTAGCACCCGAGTTTATGAACATTTGTGTAAGCAACATTATGTATAGCAATTGTGAGAGCAATTGATACATAATTGGAGTGCTGATAAGATGTACTGCCTCACAACCACAAACTTGATAGAGGATATACTAGCTGTGAAATAAATAATGCTCTCACCCCCCCCCCCAGTCCATTTATTGAGGAGAAATACTGAACTGAGGGGAAATAGTCATTACTGCTATAAAAGAACCTGAGAATCACTGGCAGCAACACCAACATAAGGGAAAGGTAGTACCACTAGATCATGTTAAAACTAGGGTGGTAAATGACAGCAAGGCAACATAAATAAATTGCATATTTTGGGATATTTATACTTATAACATTCTACAGGGCTATATAAGAACATTAACTGGGGAGAAAGATCTTCCATGATAAGTATATTAATATCCCCAATCCTATATCAATTTTGTTATGGGGCAATAAAAGTCATAGTTTCTGATAGTTATGAAATGAGGAATAAATCCTGTGAAAGTGGATCAAGTGCTGGAGAAAAGCAACAAACGAACTCATAGACAGTAATACATCTCTATCAATGAAATATATTATATTCAATGATATTAGCTGTCCTTCTTAATATACATAAGTCACTCCAATTATCTTCAAGAAAAGTTAGAAGCTTATGAAACATTAAAGTATAGTCTTTTTTATGACCAGAAGATTTAAGAAATGCATTGACATGCTTGTCGGAAGTGCATCGTGAAAATATACTGTCTGACTGCTAATGTAGTATTAACAAAAGGGATTCTTTTTCCCCATTTGCAAAGTCCAGGCTACCCAGCATTTACATAGCACATGTTAAAAATAACTCAGCATTATTTCAGGCAGAGAAAGCCTAACTGATGCAGAACATACAGCTGTGGGCCTGCTATAATTTAATGTGCTATTTTGAACAAAAATTGTAAGGTTTTGAATATAATTGTTCAATATCATCCATTACATGTGACATTTGGAAGTCCTTGCAGAAGGGCATCTAAGCTTCAAAGAGTTACCTTTTAGATGACAACACTCTGAATCACAGTCCACAGTAAGAGTGTGGAAGCTTGGGGATTCTGGAAGCTGTAGTACAAAATTTAACTGTTCTGAGATGTGGTTGTGCTCTTGACACAAGAATAATACCAAGGGTGGGGCTTTCTAGATTGGCAAAATAAGTGTGTTCATGGCTGCATGAAACTCTAGCCTTTAGATGAGAAAAAGGGAAAGTGTGCCATGAAAATGCTTTTTTGGGGGGGGGGGGCATTTTAGGGGAGAAGAAGCGCCTTTAAAAAGGTGCTGGTTTTCCCAGCTTCTTTTTTAAAAACTGCGGAACAGCGCAGCTCCATCTAAAGGCTCTGGTGCAGCTGCTAAGCATTAAGGAAAAGGCAACTTCATGTCACACTTTCCTGCCAATCTAGAAAGCCCCAAAAATTATTTTTATGTTTTCCCTTTATATTCCATCTTTTCCTCAATGATGGGATTCAAAGCACCTTACAAATTAGTGCAGATTAAATACTAAGCAAGAAAAAGGTGATGTACAAACATAGATACACACTACAAATAATCTTTGTGTATAAATATATCTGCAGTAATTCTGCCTTTGAAAGGCCTCTGCAGAGCTGTATTTTAACTATAAAATCTTCAGGTGAGCCATGCAAGCCAAATGATTCATTGGAGGATTTCTCTTGCTGTGCAGTTGGAAAAGCCTGATTTTCTGGGCACAAGGATTCCTGGAATGTGGCCATTCCTCTTCAGTTTTAAAGAAGGTTGAAATGTAGGGATGAAAAGCATTAATTCCCCTTTGATAGATACTCTGCTTCAGGTATCATAATACTATTCTTTGAAGACTGTATTGAACAAACAATATCCTAGAGATTTTGAGCTTGGCTGAGCATGAGGAAACCACTACCACATAAGATCAGCTGCTATTGATTGACTGGATTCAAAAATAATTCAGAAATGTTTTAACTTTGCAAGAGTAAGTGCTGTGGCAGGTATCAAGTTGTGACTTCCATTTGCCACTTGCATTCTTAAATGGTATAGTCATTCAGCCCTCAGGAGGCAACTCTACATAGCAATATTCCTGTTGTTACATCTTTTGCCCATTCCCCATGACTCTTCACAGGTCTCAACCTTTTAAAACATATGAATAAAGCAAATAGAAAGTAAATTAGACTACCCTGGGCAGAGAGGTGAGTGATAGATGGGCAAGTAGGGAAGTATCGTGGTCAGACAGATAGTGAAAACAAACCAGTAGAAAAGAGAAAGTGAGGCTTCTATAGAGATCTACTGGAGGAAGTAATTCTGACTTTTAGGCCCAATCTAGACGGGCATCTTGAGGCTCCTTGGCGGCGTGAATAGGGTTTGGGAGGGCACAGCCTTTATGGACCGCCATTATTAAATGGCAGCGTCCATACAGACATGCCATGATGGCATCATGATGGCATCATGACGTGTGCAGCGTTTAGAAACGCTGTGCGCATCATTATTCCATTGCGCCACAGGAGGGTGCCAAGTGTGCCCTTTCTGCAGTGCAAAAAGGAGCTCCAAAACGGAGCTCCTTTTTTGCAGCAGGTCTTTTCTGTGGCCTTTAAACAGCTGCAGCAAAGACCCAGGGAGAAAGGGGCTGTGGCGGTGGCCCCTTTCTCCCCTCGCCAGCCCCGAGGGAAGCGGGGTGCAGCGGGTGCCTAGAGCACCTACTGCACCCTGTTTTGAGGCTGCAAGGAAGTGGCGGGATGGGGCCACGGAGGCTGCTGGTGTGGCTGCCTTGGCCCCATCTTGCCACTTAAAGGGGCGAGTACGGACCGCCCCTTTTGGGCTGTCTGGAAAGCCCCTTAGACTCCTCCCCAGAGCTACTAGTTGTTTTGAGGGAACCAATAACAGCATTTTCCAGGGTCCATCAGCCACAAGAAATGTTCCAATACCTGCAATACCTATAGGAATATATACTTACATAGTAAGACACAGCCACTTCAGCTTCTAAATAGGCTGTCTCCAGGAAGATGGGACTTTACTTCATCTATATGTCATTACTGCAAGATTGATGGATAAAAGAGCCTTCCCTAACATGGTGTCCTCCAAATATTTTGAACTACAACTCCCACATTTCCAGATGACTGGCTACATTGCTGATTTGATGGAAGCTGTGGGCCAAAATAGCTGAAGGGCACCATGCTGGAGAAGGCTGTTTTAAGGCGTTTAAGAGATGACAAGGTGACGTTCAACCTCCCTGAAGGGAGTCAGTGCTGGAACAGCAAGCCCAGTTTCTTATTTCACAATAAGGTGAATGCCAACCATCATCTTGAAGCTTTTTTAGCAATGAGGGTGTTGTGGATCTCAGCTCTGAGTTGCCTAACCTACACTTTGTTATATTTGACAGAATATTGTCCCACGTTCAAAACTAGAACAGGAGAGCACCAGTGCACCCCAGACATTTTAAAGGCTAGCAGAGCGGCTTACAAATATTATTTTAATTAGATGGTTCCCTGCCCTCAGGCTTATAATCTAAGAAGTCATGACACAAAAGGAGAAGAGAATGGTGTTGGGGAATGGGATCAGGTCCAAAAGTTCTCTTCCTCTGACACCTGGACCAAGGCAGATGGACTGGAGGTAGGGCCCTCCTTCATAATCTAGGACAGGCCTGATGGAGTTTGGCCTGTCCTTTCACTCCCTCCTAGGCCAGATGGTGTTGCCATGGAGAGAGGAGAATCTGGACTGCTTTGTATGTGTCCTAGCTTGAACAACCTGCAGTTCTTTCTCATTATGAGTTGCCTTGATGATGCAGGAACCAGAGAACCTGTGTCTGATCTGTAGGGCTAGCTAGAGACAGAAAACACTGCTTTTTTGGATGCTCCTCCCAGGCTTTTATAGCCACTATGGTCACTGGCCATTCTGGCTGAGTAATTCTAGGAAGGCAGAAAATGTAACTTTTAAAGCTTTGTTCTTAGCCTAAATCCACCTTACTTATGCTTGATGTACATATTCAAGAAGCTTCTGACTCATGGTGACCCCAAAGCAATTCTATCATGGATTTTTTAAAAAAATGTTTTTGACAAGGTTTGTTGAGAAGGGGCTTGCCATTGCCATCCTCTTAAGGCTAAGAGAGTATTACTTTACCAGGATCACCCAGTGGGTTTCCATGTTTAAAAGGAGATTCAAATCCTGGTCTTCTGAAGTCCTAGTTCAAATCTCAGACTAGTACACTGTGCCGGCTTCCTAACACAAGACTAAATTTACCCATGGGAATACAAATAAGTGAATTCAAAGAAAAATTGTGTATGCATCCCTTGCAACTTTGACAAGTAAACATTTGTGACAGCTTCACAGGCACTGCACATGCATAAACAGAAGAAGATACTGTTTTGTTTTGAAGTGTTAAGACCTCTTGCAATGTAGGGCAAAAAGTCACTCACAGTTTACTTTTAGAATTAATAGAGCCTATAAAAAGTAACTGTTTGTCATTTGTGATATCTTTCCAATAATACTGGCTTACAAAAGAAAGGTATGAAAATAATCCATTCAAGATAATTGAAGCATTTATTTAAGTGAAGGAAGCAGGGATGAAATGTCAATATTTTAGCTGAGAGTAAGCTTTTGTGAAAGATGGCTGAAGGAGACTTGGCAATCAATGAAATATAGATCTTTGCCCCATTAAGTATACTGCAAGTATACTTAACCAGTACATTGCCAAGAAGATGTAGGTATTAACATTCAAATCCACTCTGATACATGTAGGTTTATCTCACATATCTGCTACTGCACTGGCAGCAAGACTTAAGAGAAAAGCACTTTTCCCCAAATCTGAGGTCTACCAAAGGCCATTTTCATTGTTGCTATTAAACTACAAATGCTCAATGAAGGCGCTCACTGTAGCAACTGGAGATGGAGTAGAATTTCCTTTCAGTTCATATTTGGTTAGAATTTACCCAAATTGGCATGGATGGATGTGGAAGAATCAGACAGCTTCTTAATCCTTCTTAATTCTTAAAATTCATGGTCCGAATCCCTTTGTATTCAACCATGTTAGTGCTAAATTAAACACATTTATAACACATTCATAATATTCATTCATAACATATTTATGGCACAAACAGAGCAGGTAAGAATAATGTGGCCCTTTCCCTGATCAGAACAGATGCACATATTGAACTTGGCCAACAGAGATAGGGGAGAATTTTGCATCAGTTGGGTTAAGAACTTACCAAAATTTACCTATTTCTTTATGTTTGGAATGGGAAAAAATTTGCAATTTATACCATTCAAATTTGGAAGGAAGTGAATTTTTTTCATGTTTTGCATGAGCAAAAAGGCTTTTTCAGTCAAAAAGTTTGGTTGCAAGGCCTTCTCTTCTGACATTCTCACATTGTATCCCTACTAGGTCCATTTCTGGGCAGATGCACTAAGCAGGGAGTATTCAACCATCATTACTAGTACCAGTTCAGTCAGCAGTAAGTAGGTATGATAAGGAACAAGGGAAATATCTTATGCCAGTAGAAGGAAAAGGGAAAAATTCTGTCAGTCATACAGCAACACCTATTTCTTCTTCCCCAATAATTATCTTCAAAAGTATATTTTATGCTGAGGTATGGCATCTTCCATTATTCCTCCTCTATCCTTTTTCTGCTGTGTAAAACTGTGTGCATTGACCATAGTTAGTATATATGACCTATTTTAAACTGCAGACTGAAAATGGAGAGGAGTGGAGAATATACACTTTTCTGATTTTTAAAAAATCTATAGATGGCAGAAAAGGTAGTAAAGCATCTAGCTATTTCACCTTAATATTTAAGTTTTTAAAGATATATTGCCAGTTTATAGAGGAACCTGTGGTGGCAGGTAGGTTCCATGCCAGTGGAGCGGTGAATTCAATGTAGGCTTTAGGACTCTATCACCCAAGCTCTGTTCTTGCTACAATCACAAAAATCAATGAAAATGCAAACATACCAGCTTTGTGAGTAAGCCTGGGGTTCCTGGTCCCATGCCATTCTCTTCCACTCTCCCCCCCCCCACCCCCACCCTGCCTCCCTGCTCTATGCCCTACCCAGCAGAAAAGAAAAGACAAAAAAAAAGTGAACCAGGGTGCTTGGGAATAGTGAGGATGGGGGGGGGACAGGGGGTGAGAAGGAGATTTTGACACCACATGATTGTCAGTCTTGCAACTGCCATGGTAGTAGTATTTCACACTTGGAACTGCTGTGCAATTGTTTCCCCCGTCATTGAAAAAGGATGGCCTAGTGATAAATACCACTAAAGGCGCTATTTTATGACTATAATCATGGTTTAAAAGCTGTGTGTCGTAATCTCCAAAGTCTCAAATTTAAAGGAGCTATGTAAGATACTGAACGTTATCCCCAGATATGAGTTTTAAAGGAGCTATCCAAGGTGCTGAACATTATCCCCAAAGTAAGTCCAGCGATAGTAAGTACATTTCTATACCACTTTTCAGTGCACTTAAGCACTCCCTTAGGAGTTTAAAATGTGTAAGCTAATTGCTCCCAACAATCTGGGTACTCATTTTACCAAGCTCAGGACACCAGGCTGAGTCAAGCTTGAGCCCTTGACTGGTATTGAACTCACAACCTTGTGGTTTGTGAGTAAGTGGGTGCAGTACAGGCATTTAACCACTGTGCCACCAGGGCTCCGTCAGAATCTTGATAGCCCTCTAAAGTTCAAACTAAAGCCCACAGTAGATTAACTGATTAACTCATAAGGCACTCACTAGCCACTTCCAAGTGGAACATGAAACTCCCAACCTTTTTCCTTGGCCCTTTCCTCTTAACCTTTTACCAGGAGGCAATGACTTTTTTATGCAGCTTGGCCTTTGAAAATTCAGCTGGGTTGTTGCAGAAGAGCTTTTTAACTAGGAACCTTTTCTTCTATTGATGGATTTTGATTGGTTATAATTGGACATATGTTGTAAGAAATCTGCTCAATGTTTATGTTTTAATTACATATGCTCTCTTGTTTTATTGTCAGTGGTTGTCTTTATTTTTATGGATTTACTGTTGGCTGCCTTGAGTCCCAAAATGAATTCCTTCCTACACTGTAAAAAAGATGGTACTAGACCAAGTCTACAAAAGCTTGTGCTACAACTTCTTTCTCACAGTTAGTTTCAAAAGTGCTACAAGGTCCCTTTGGCATCTATCTACATATATTTCTGTATGTGGCTTCAAGGAACTCAACATTTTCTGAATCAAAAATTAACCCATGTTGAGGCACTAGAGTAGCATTTGGATGATTCAATGATGACAATGAAGATGATGATTTTAACGTTATTTATTATTGTTGTGTGCTTTCAATTTATTTCTGACTTATGGCGACCCTAAAGTGAACCTATCATGAGGTATTCTGGTGCAAA
Organism: Urosaurus nigricauda; assembly: GCA_034509955.1. Taxonomy (NCBI): domain Eukaryota; kingdom Metazoa; phylum Chordata; class Lepidosauria; order Squamata; family Phrynosomatidae; genus Urosaurus; species Urosaurus nigricauda. The sequence goes on from JAOEGL010000002.1 coordinate 35,155,789, forward strand.
GAGTATGTGACTCACCCAAGGTCACCTAGTCAGGTTCCATGGCTGAGCAGGGAATTGAACCCTTGTCTCCAGAGTCATAATCCAATGTCAAACCACTAAACCATGCTGGCTCTCAGCTTTATTTTTACTCTACCTTTCCCCCCAAATCATTTTACAAATCAAAATGATTGCAATATTATTAAAAACAGACAAGAAGTCAACACTGAAAAAAGCCACAATTAACAATATTAAAACATGCACTAGAAGAAAGCACAGATAGCACTCTTGCAATGATTTCAGTACACTGGCAAAGACTGCCAAATTGTTTGATAATACAATTCTATTCCTAATCTGAAATTATGATGCAAAAATGAAAAGAATTTAGGGCAAGGAGGTAAGGAATCTATTTCAATCTGATGGCCAAGTTCAATTTCAGAAAGCTCTCTGATGGATACATTCTAATAGTGGGCTTGATGCAGTAAACTTCTGGTCCAAGCAGGAGGGCCACGTCTCCCATAGTGAATGATTGGTAATGTGTGGGGCTTAAAAAGCTAGGAATGCACCAAAGAATAGTATAATGAGAACTCCAGGAGGGCCAGATTTACCCTTAGACTGACTGAGCTCTCCTGACCCACCCATCCCTGGCTTCAATCTGGTACTCAGAACAAACAAATAAATTTAATACAGGTAGAAAAATAATATGCTAAAGAACATAAATACAGAGTACTGGAATATGCTATGTATGATATGTTTATCTATGTATTTATGAATTTTAAGATGTGTTTGATCTATAAAAGGGGGGAGAACAAATATTCATATGCTTGCTCATAATTCATTCTTTCCTTCTTTGCATCAGGCTGTTTGATTTTGCAAGCCTGAAATTTGCCCATCCCAGACCTAAGAAATTATCCCCTTTCTTATATCCAACTGTGGCATAGAAGTTTTTCTAATTCCATCTCAGACTTGGAAAAGTTACTTATTTGGACTGCAACTCCCATTACCACTGAGTGAAGGATTCTGAGAACTGTAGGCCAAAAAAAGTAATGTTTCCAAGCTCACCTAACCTATCAAATAATAAAAGCATTATGTCTATGCATCCTTGGTGACTGGTGTGTTTTGGGTACTGACAGTTCTAGAAGGTGTGTGGAAGATGAACCAAATCAAATATTCACTATCTACTGAATTGGAGCCTATAAAGTCCTAGTTCAGGGAGAAATTATTTACTGGGTATAGTTGCAAAAACAGTTAGACATAGATGCCTTAAGTTCAAATAAATCTTATCTCTGATTAGATGATTGTTGAATTTAAGTCTGACATGAGAATATTGAATATTTCTTTGTTTCAAACAATCTTCTATGTGTCATGTGTATATTTGGAAACAGAATCCCCTAAGAAGGATTTGATATCTTCACTCTGTGTGGTTTCATCATTCTTTGGCAGTCTGTGTGGTTTTATTATTCTTTGGCAGAGGGAGCTAAAATGTGACCCATGGGCTCCACACTATTTTTAAAGTCCCTAGTTCACGAAGAGCCCACAGAACCTCTGGAGCAGAAAACAAAATAACCACAAACATTGGGAAGTACAATAACATCCAAAATCCTCAAAATAGTGACACCTTTATTGGGCCAACACAACTGCACAACAGACATATTGCAAAGTTTCAAAGCTTCATTGGGCAAAAGGTGTTAACAATCATTCAAGGGGAAATGGTGATGATGTTAGTCATAGGCTTGCATTTTGTCAAGATGTTCTGGCTCTTGTCCTCAGTTCCAATGGCATGGAAGGGTATTCAGGCAGGCAGCCCCTTCCTCTTTTAAATGCCATTAGCATGTTTATTTCCTGGAGTCTAAGAATGCCCCAGTGCCCATATGGCCAGAATGAAGAGGGCCCTGGATTTTTGATGTTATTGTACGTTGCTATATGGCCAACATGTTTACCCTTGAATAATAATAATAATAATAATAATAATAATTATTATTATTATTATTATTTCTTACCTGCCCCTCTGTCAAAACAATCAAGGCGGGGTACAACAGATTAAAAACAATTACAGTTCAAATGACTCAAAGATCCCATCCCCAACCACCCAGTGGTTTTTCTGTTCCTGAAGAATTTGGGGATTAGCAGATTTTCACTGGGGGGAGGGCATGTCAGGGAAATTATTAACATTTTGTATCTAATGGGTTGCATTTTAGGTAGTGCTGACTAAAATTGATCACACAAATTGAATCTACCTTTTCACATCTTTTTTATTAAATAAATAGTATTTTTCATTGTACTTTAGGGCAAGATTTGGAAACATGCAGCCCTGCAGGTGTGACTATAGCATCCATCAGTCCTAGGTATCTCAACCAATAGTAATTTATAGTCTGTGCTAAGATGATGGGACTTGTAGTTCAACAGTGTCTGGAAGACTACATGTTCCCCATCCTAGGAGGATGAGGAAGAGGATGAGGATCTTTATTTATCTTGGGCAACAAATTACCTTCATTTATAAATTAAAAATTGGCTTAGTTCACAAATTAACATGACTATATTATAGCTAAAACACGCAAAACGTACACATTGAAATAAAATTATACTATAGCCAGCATGGCATAGTGGTTTGAGTTTTGGACTTGCAACTCTGGAAATCAGAGTTCAGTTCCCCACTTGACCATGAAACCCACTAGGTGACCCTGGTTAAGTTACATGCTCTCAGCCTTGGGGAGGGCAATGGCAAACTGCCTCTGAACAAATCTTGCCAAGAAAATCCATGATACATTCACTTTGGCATTGCCATAAGTCAGAAAGTACTCAAAGGCACACAACAACAACACATTAACAATATTAAACTCATTTAAAACTTATATTTTAAAAGTATAAAAAAGCAGTTTAAAGAACAATAGAATTTAAAACAATTATCTCAGGTTTAGAGGACCACAGCTTTAATTTTAAAAAATCCACTCCTTCAGTAGTTCCCAGATTCCTTCCTTCCTTCCTTCTTTCCTTCCTTCCTTTTTTGCATGTATACTGCTCAGGCAGCAAAATATCATTGTAATGACTTCCTTGTGGATCTTACCTTTGTGGGGAAAAAAATGCAGTACTCTTTTTGTTCATACATTTTAGTGTGATTCCTGAAATGAGGTTTCAAAAACTGGTTGCCGGGAATTATATGTTATTTGCTCTACAAAATAGCTGGCACATTTTCCAGAGTGTTGCATAAATAAAGGGAAAATGAGTCATATCAAGGATAACAGTGTAAAAGCGTTATGCATTTCTCGCTAAAGACAGTTTGCTTATGATCTGTCTCAAGGAGAAATAAATAAATCCACAAGGGAGCAGCAATTTGGAATTGCCACCAGCTGTCTCATCCTTTGTTCCCACAACCCACAAGCAACCTATATGTTCTCTAAAGGAATCATAACATTATGCATACTGTGATCAATGACAGCCCCTACAAGTATGTAGAAAGGGTTTCTAATCCTTTCCAATAGTTCTCACCAGGCAGAATTTGGAATAAATGTACTAAAATTAAGCTAGACTTACATACAAAAGAACTAAATGCTTATGTCTGAGATGGTAGCTAGGGCCAAATCTATGCAAGTATTACCTTCTTGTGGAACCTTTTTTGCTACTTCAATAAAGATACTATTTTCTTCCCAGTATACTTTTTCTATGGAATTGAACACATCTTTTATACTGATTAGTACAAATTATTCTTAGTTTCTTACTTGCTTAACTGTCAGACCTCTTTCTGTTCCTTGGAACTTCCAACCATGGTTTAGGTCTTTCCAACCAGGGTTATCTGTGTGTTCTATCCTATTCTATATGTTTGGTCTAGTTACATGGGAAATTAATTATCTTTTCGATTACAAATGAGTTTCATCCCTGTCTTCATCTGAATCACTGGTTTTGACACATTCCCATGCATGAATTGAAATTAATGACAGATGTGGTGGCAAAGGATGCAAGATTAAGATGTTCCCTCCTCACATGTTGATACATCATGCTCCACAAAAGATTAAACAGAAGTTAATTTAATTTCACTTAGCCACATTTAAATCAAAATGACAGGACAAAATGAAAACTCACCAGTTTCAAAGTGGACATAAGTCAACTAACTATGGACCTTATCAGATGTTGGAAATTGGAAGTATAATCTAATGGCAATCTGAACACAATCATGGGGTTTCACATTATTGCGAATTAAAGCATCTCACGCAGTTTCGGGAAAAGGGAAGTCATTCTGAATGCAATCATGGGTTTTACATTATTGCAAATTAAAGCATCTCACACAATTTCAGGCAATGGGGGGTAATTTTCAGGTAATGGGAAGTCACTCTGAACGCATTCCAAATGCAATTGGAATTTTCATAAATTCGCTAAACTAGTGAATTCACGTGAATTTGAATTGGCTCCAATTAGCTCCTTTCACAATAAAGAGAAATTCCTCCTGTCTGATAAGGTCCATACTTAATATGGAGGGTGCAATTCAATGTTTCTTAAAGGTGATCAATGAGTGGTAGAGCCATCACAGACTATTGTCATATGCTGGTGGGTTTGGGTCATGAAGCCCTTAGACTTTGGCTCTTAGCATTTATCACCATTAACTATGTTGGCTAGGTCTGGTGGAAGCTATGACTCCAGTGATATTGGAAAGTCATGATTCTCATAAGGAATCAAAGTGAAAAGCTAGATTTCACTGTCTGTTTCAGCAGCAAGCGTGTCTTGGGACAGAATGCTTCACATAAGTACTACAGACTGCGAGAAGTAACTTTGAGGGTAGTTTTGCACTTTATGTCAGTGTGTGCATGCTGCCTTTCAGGCAGAGTGAGTTGCCTCACCATCACATCAAAGACTCAGAAGCAGGCCAGACCCACAAGCCATCCAAATCAGTGCTTGCTGTTTTGTATTGTACCAGTCTATGTTTTCCCCTTGGACTTTCCAGGCAGTTTATAACAAATAAATAATTCTAGGTTAAAAACTGAAATGTCTTCAGATTTTGTTTTCCCAGAATGTAAGAGAATTGTAATGAGGGCAGAGAATGTTTCTATATTCCTTGCAAGAAGAATCAAGATAAGTTTGCTGATATCTTTCTTAATTACAAAATGATAGAAATAAAAGGATCCTTGGCCCTCAAGGCAATCTACTCAAACAATTCTGTTAAACATTATGAAATCAAATAAGCATTTGTCTCTGGTAAGTGTATCTGTAATCTTGAAGAAAGGCCTTAATGCCAAATTCATACAGAAATTATAGTTCATGATAGCAAGATTTTCCTGAAGATCTCTCTCTCTCTCTCTCTCTTTCACACACACACACTTATGAATATGTATGTGTGTGTATAATACTATATATTATATGTAGCAAATTAACATTGATTCGTTAAAAATGGAGAAAACATTTCAGGCCTTATTATCATTCTGTGAGAACATTATTAAGAATTTTGTTTTTGTTTTTGTTTTTTTAAAGAGAGATTGATAGTTGCAATTTCTTTCACTTCTTGACATGGGTTGCAAATTTGCTTCTTAACATACTGTGAGAACAGTATCAAGATTTTTTTTTAAAAGAGAGATAGATTGATAGTTGCAATTTCTTTCACTTCTTAACATGGGTTGCAAATTTTATTTGTTCAACGTATAATAAGAACCAGAGCAATATTCTCAACTGGTATACTGCCAGGATCATCTCTCCAGACATAATATCTATCATTTTCTCAAATATAGTGTCTGCATGGTTTATTTTGAAGCTGTGACTGGAGGTCACTCCCAGAAGCATAAGAATGTTATGCAGGATTACCTTTGGTGGGAAATCTGTGGCCAATCATATACTGTTGGACTATAGTCTCTTTCACTACTATCAGTGGCCATTCTGAATGGGCCTAATGGGAGCTGGAGTTCAATAGGTGGAAAGCTATATGTGTCCCAAACATATATAACAACAAATGCCCATTTTTTCCCAGCACAGGTTCTCAGATGTCTACGGGAATAGCCTCCAATTGTTGCTCTCCAGAATATGGTTTTCATAGAAGATCTGGGAAGTAACTACTTACAAATAACTAGTTAGTTGTATTTAATGCATTTTCATTTTTTTTTTAAAAAAAAAAAAAGAATTTTATTATTTTTAAAAACATCTCCATATAATTACATCATTGCTGGTTTGGTAGAGGTTACATGTATATAATAAGAAAAAAGGAATACAGTATTACTAAATATAATATCAGCTTATTTTTCACAAGTATCTAAGTTATATCCATACATTATCGCTATAATAAATGCATCTTAAAATTTAAAAAAAAGACTCTATTACATATAAGTCTCCTTGGTTGTAAATATGAAGCTTTGATAAACAAAAAAAAGTGAGGTAAAGAAACCGGAGAAGGAGAACAGGAGAAGGGGAGAAACAAGATTCTACAACATCCACAATTCCAACTTCTTCCCCCTCCCCTTCTGAATTTGCCCTTCTGCCTCAACTACTTCCTTGACTTCCTTACTTGCTTAACCTCGAACCAAATTCCTTCTCAATGAGTGTCCTTTCCTTTATCTTTCATCTCGTCTTCCCTCCTCTCTCCTCTTTCTACTGTCCTGATTACATTCTACCTTCTCATACCCTCAACAACTTCCCATACCTTCTATCTTCTTTCTCTCTTTCACTCTTTCACTCTTCTCTCCTTTCATACCTGACTTCTCTTCTTTTCCCACTGGGTAGCGTTACCTCTTTCTCTTACCTTCTTTTACCAAAAAAGTGAATATCTAAGTCTTTTTAATCGAGCTATCCTTGTATCTGTCGCTATGTACTGCCATTATTTACAGATATTACTTTCTCTTGTAGATCTATTTATAGATTTTTAGAAGCTTTGATTAACCATTTCGCTGCGTAAAATATATTTGGCACAGTCTGGTAGTCATTCTGTCAACTCATCACTTCGACTCTTCCTTTCTTTCCCTCTGTTTCTATTTTGATTAAAGTTGATACCCTTATCTATTAACTATTCTTGGTGCTTCCGTACTTGATATTCTTTAATATCTGATATTTTGTCATCTTTTACTATATTTGCCTGGATCCAGGTATAATCTCTGATTTCTTTATTATAATCTAGAAATTAGTGTCATATCCTAAAACCGCTATGTTTCCCCATTCTTTTTTCAGGTGTTCCAATACTTTACTCCACTCCTCATCTATTCTGTCTATTTCCTGATTTCTAATTAATAGTGTGAGTTTGTCCATTTCAATTGCATCAAATAATTTGGTGAGCCAATCCTTGAGATTTGGTATATCCTTACTTTTCCATTTTTGAGTTAGGATGAGCCTTGCAGTGGAAATAAGATAATATAACTGTTTCCCGTGTTTTTTGTCTAGTTCCTCGTCCCACATATTCAGGAGGTAAGTTTCTGGTGTAAATTTTAGTTTATTTTTAATTATCGAATTTATTACTTCATTTACTCTGATCCAATATTTTTTCACTTTTTTGCAGGTCCATAAACAATGATATAGAGTCCCAGGTTCTAGCTTACACTTCCAGCAGAGGTTGTTTCCCGTTTTGTATATTTTTGAAATTTTATCTGGCGTCAGATACCATCTAAAATAAGTTTTGTAAAAATTTTCCTTTAAATTCTGGGAGGCCGAATATTTTAATCTTTTCTCCCAAACTGATTCCCATTTTTCCAAATTGATTGGGTAGCCGAAGTTTTTTGCCCATTGTATCATGTTTTCTTTGACCACTTCTTCTTCCTCAAACCAGTCCAAAAGCATTTTATAGAGTTCTTTTATCCATTTAGTGTTTTCTTTTAATATTATTTTGTCAAAGTTATTTTCTTCTTTTTCAAAGCCTACTGTTTTGAGGTCTAATTTATACCTTTCTTTAATCTGCCAGTATCCAAACCAATTTATATTATGGCCTTTTTCTTTTATTTCTTGTAGTGTTTTTAGGACCAAATTGCCTGTCTCATTCTCTTCTAACAAGTGTGAATAAGTGAGCCAATTTGTGTTTTGTTTTATTTCTGTCCTTTGTATAGCCTCTTGTGGGGAAAACCAGAGTGGTATCTTTGGCATAATCCTGGCTTTGTATTTTTCCCAGATTTTTAATAGGGGTTTCCTAATACAATGAATATTGAAGTTTTTGTTGGCTTTGACCTTATTATAACCTAGGTACGCGTGCCAGCCGAATATTAGATCTTCCCCTTCAAGATCTAGTAATTCTTTATTTCTTAAGGTTATCCACTCTTTAATCCACATCATACAACATGCTTCGAAGTATAGCTTTAAATTTGGTAGCCCAAGCCCTCCCCTTCCAATTGTGTCTTGCATTAATTTGAGTCTAATTCTCGGCCTCTTTCTTTGCCAGATGAAACTACTCAGGTCTCTCTGCCAGAGTTTAAAAGAAGATTCTTTAATTATTATGGGTAAATTTTGGAATAGGAATAACATTTTTGGTAGGATTGACATTTTAATTGCTGCTATTTTTCCCAAAAGTGATAATTGCAATCTGTTCCAATTCTCCAATTTCTTTTTAATATCCTTCCATGTTTTTGTATAATTGTTATCGAATAATTCCCCTAGATTTTTGGATATGACAATTCCTAAATATTTTGCCTTTTTTTTAATTTCTATTCCTGAGAGTTTTACTAGCTTTTTTTCTTTTTCTCTAGATAAGTTTTTGGTTATAATTATTGATTTTTCTCTGTTAAGTCTGCATCCTGCAATTTCGCCAAATCTGCCAATTGTCTCATTCAATTTGTTAATGCTTTTACAGGGATTTTCTAAGAAGACTGCTAGGTCGTCTGCGAAAGCTCTGATTTTGATTGTATGATTTTTAATTTTCACACCTTGGATCTGCTCATCATTTTTGATTCTTTTTAGTAATCTTTCTATTACTACTATGAAGAGCAGTGGAGACAAAGGGCAGCCTTGCCTGGTTCCCCTATTAATGTTAATAAAATTTGTCCTTTCCCCATTAATTATAATTTTCGCTTTTTGTTCTTTGTAAATTTCCTTTATCCAACCTATGAAATTTTTCCCTAAATTCATTTTATTCAAGATTTCAATAATGGTATCCCAATTGACAGTGTCAAAGGCTTTTTCCAGATCTAACAGCAACAAACCCAATTCTTTCTCTCTATGTTTTTCAAATACCTCCAAAATGTTTAGAACTATTCTTACATTGTCTCTTAAATGCCTCTGCGGTAAAAATCCCCTTTGTTCCGGACCTATCCAATCTTTTAGATAATTTTTCAATCTTGTAGCTAAAATGGTTGTGAAGATCTTGTAATCTACATTCAATAATGAGATGGGCCTAAAATTTTTAATATCTTTTACGTCCTTTCCTTCTTTCGGTATTACCGTTATTTCGGCTTCTCTCCATGATTTTGGGACCCCTTGGTCTAAAATTGCGTTCATGGTTATTTGTAGCGGACCACAAAGTTCTTCTTTAAATGTCTTATAGAAAAAAGCATTAAATCCGTCTGGACCTGGAGCTTTATTATCTTTTAAATTTTGTATCGCTGTCACCACTTCTTCATATGAAATTCTCCTGTTTAGGTCTTCAAGTTGCTGCTTCGATGGGCTTACATATGTCTCTTCTTGCTCGCTTAGATATTCTTGGATTTTTTTTATGTCTATCTTTTGATCTTTATATAGATTGGTATAGAACCTTTCAAAAGCTTCTTTAATTTCTTCTTGTTTGTTAATTATAGTATCTTTTTCCTTTATTTCCAAAATTGTTCTTTTCATTTGCTTTTTTTTCAACAGATCAGCTAAGTTTTTCCCTACTTTGTTAGCATGCTCAAAGTTTTTTTGTTTAGTCTTTTTTAAGCTATTGCTAATTTCTAATACACTTTTCTTGTTTTCCTGCTTTCTAAGTAGTTGTAGTTCTTCTATTACTTTGGTATTTCCTGGATTTTGTGCTAGCTCTTTTTCTTTTAGTGTTATCAATTTTAATATCTCGTTCTCTTTTTCTTTTCTCTTTTTTTGGACAAACGCTTCTTGACTAATTAATAAACCTCTAAAAACTGCTTTCGCTGCATCCCAAATATCGATCATTTTTACTTCAAGAGTCAAATTTTCCTTAAAGTATAGCTTTATTGTTTCTTTTAATTTCTCTACAAAATTTTTGTCTAGTAGTAAAAAATCTTTTACTCTCCAATTATAATTCTTTTTTGTTTGGTTAAGAGTTAATACTAATGCGTTATGGTCAGATATTACCCTCGGTAATATTTCTATAACCTTGACGACTTTACTAAATACCATAGGCAGCCAAATCATATCGATTCTTGACAGCGAATGGTGTCTATGTGAGTAAAAAGTGAAGTCTTGCTTTTCCTTATTATGCAATCTCCAAATGTCACATAAGCCGTAATGGTCTATTAGCTTGAAAAAAGACGTTGGTAGCTTCCCTTGGTGGTTTTTTGTTTCATTGTTTGATTTCCTGTCTATTTGGGGTTTCACCACCCCATTAAAATCTCCTAATATTATAATTTTATCATTATCTAAATTGCTTAAATCCTTGTAGATCTTGTCATAAAATAAGCTTTTATTTTCTAGCGGGCTGTATACTCCTAATACTATAATTTTTTCTCCTTGCCACGTTATTTCTACCCCTAAGTAATGTCCATTGTTGTCGTTTATTACTTCTTTAGCCTGTATATTGCGCTTTACAAATATTGCCACCCCTCTTTTTTTTTGTTTCGTTGCCGATATAAACTCTTTTCCTAAATTTTTGAATCTAATTAGATTTTTTTCCGTTTTTTTTATATGAGTTTCTTGAATGCAGACTATATCACAATTTAATTTTCCTAAATAGTAATTCACTTTTTTTCTTTTCCCTTTTAGGTTCAGGCCCTTTACGTTCCAGGTCAGAATCTTCATCCCTGTGAATTAACTTCTTTTCAGGTAAGTGTTTCTTTCTTCCTTTATCTAGCTTACCCCCCCCTGTGTTTTCTTGATTCTTTCTGTTATTATCGATTTTTCTCTTCCAACGATTCCTTTTCTAATTCTATCTCCCCCTCCTCTTCTCTACTGTCTTCTTCGCTCTCAATAGTTTTTCTATCAAAACCTGCTGCACCTTCGTTTTTTTCGCTGTCTGATAAGGTTTCCTCGTCTCTTTCTTCTGTTATTTTTCCAATGCTTAATATTCTATTTTGCTTGTCTTCTTCTCTTTCTTCCAAGTATTTTTCTTCATCAAATGTGTTGGTTCGACGTTTAGATATTTCTTTCCTAAATTCTTTCCAAAATTCTGCTGCTTTTTCCACCGTATTAAGTTTGAATCTTTTTTGATTCCAAGTCACCGATAGTCCTTCTATCTCCTCCCATCTAAAAGGTACCCTGTATCTTTTCAAATGTTCAGTTAAAAACTGATAATCTTTCCTTCTTCTTAATATCTCTGCCGGGACATCTTTGAATACCTGGATTTCCGTTCCCTTTATTACGAACCTTGTTTTGAAGTTTTTTTGGATGAAGTTATCTTTCATTTGTTTTCTCACCCAGTAAATTACTATGTCTCTTGGTACTTTTTTGATTCTAGCCGTGTTAGAGTTTAGCCTGTACATCCTGTCTATTTCGGTTTGCATCTGTTGCACTGATACATCTAGGTATCTAGCCAGGTAAGGTGTTAAAGAGTTGTACAGGTTTTCGTTTGCTTGCTCCGGTAGTCCTCTTAATTTCACGCATTTTTCTCTTTGTTTAATTTCCAATTTTAATATTGCATCCTGATCTTCTTGTTGGTATTTGTTTAAGTCTTCTATTTTTTCTTCCATTTTCTTTGTCTTTAATTCAATTCTTTCTACTTTCCCCGTAATTTTTTCGATATCCTTGTTTATCTTATCCAAGTCCTGTCTTATTTTGTTTGCTTTGTATTTTAGCTCTTTTTTTTGTCTCTTCTTTCGATTCTCTTATTTCTCTTCTTGTTTCTTCTCTTGATTCCCAGATTTCGCTTTTTAATTCTTTTTTTAACTCCATGTGTAACCTTTTCATTTCTTCCATTAAGTTAGTATTTGGATCTGAAGTAGAAAGTCTCCTTTGATTTGCCAATGCCATGGCTGCAGAGGCCTGTGCCTGCCTTTCCTTTTCTCTTCTTGTTGAGGCCATTTTTCTTATTTAGATTATTTTTATTATCAATTAATCCAACTTATTTTTTTATTATTATTATTATAATTTATTCTTTTCCCCAATTTTAGGAAATAGAAATACTAATGTTTTCCGATGAGTTGTTGTTATTTTATTTTATTTTTTTTCCTTTGTCTATCTATTTCTCTCCCTCCTTCTTTTCCTTCTTTTTTCTTTAATTTATTATATTGGGATTTTATTTACTCTATATATATATTTTAATTTATTTTATCTAAATGGCTCTAAATTGTAGTTGATTTAACTTTACGAATTTTCAAGTGTTTTTATTAAGAATTTTTTAAGTATTTGTTAGGCGTCAGTTATTTTACTTGAGTTTTGTTTATGGGAGTTGAGAGGATTTATAATATATTGGATCAGGTGAATGGTCACAACAAAATAATCGCTACAAAAATGTGTGGAACAAAGAAGAAAAAGAGAGGAAAAAAATAAAGAATAAGAGAATTTCTAATTATATATTAAAGTCAAATCTTATAACAGATGTCTGTTTCTTTTTATCTTAGCCTATTATTGTTGTTGTTGGTTTCTATTATTCACTCTTTATAACTTCCACTTGCTTCTAATGTCTTTCTCACCCTTAAGCCTCTATAGTTGTTAACACAATCTTTGCTTATTGCCCACTTTTCCCACTATTTGTTTCAATATATATCTACTTAGCAGGATCAAATTAGAATCCTAAAAAAGCTGTAAATGTATAGCACAACACAATATACAAAACAAGGAACCCTAAATTACAATATTAAATATCAATCCTTAGTAATCAAGAAGAAGAGGAGAATGAGAGTAAAATAAAGTTGTCTTAATCTTTAGAAGCTACAAATTGAAAGGTGGGGTGAATCAGATTATATATCCTAAGTATTGTGTTAAAACACTAAAGTATGTTAAAGCACTGCAATTCTAAATTAATTCTCTCTTAATTATAATTTATAATGGATCCCAATATTCTTACCAGAAATAAATACAAATAATGCAAATAATACAGATAATACAAGCAATCCCCTTTTCCTTCTTATTTTCTTCAATTCCAGTCAATAACTAAACTCTAGCTTTCCCAAGTAATATGACAATATAACAATATAACAATACCAAGCTCTTTAGATATGAAGTACAATGTATAGTTGTATTGTAATGGGTCAGATCGTGATCAAAAAGATATTTGTCTTATCTAACCTCCTTATTCTCTACCCGATTATTTTTGAGACTTCTCAGTGTTTTCCAAATAATTTAAGTAATTTAAATAGTTTAAATAGATCCCCAATTTTTCCCGAATAATTCCCTAAAGTCAAACCTTCTAAAATACACAATACTGATATTAATTTCTATTGATTATTTAATCTATTAATCTAATAATCTATGTCATATAATCAAATTTATTCCGCTTGAACAATCCCCTCTCCCTGATTACCCCCCCCCCCACCTTTTCCAAACCAAAAGTCGGATCTGAAGTTAAATCAGTTCAGTGTGTTTTCTCCGTCGTTTCCATTCATCTGTTCTTGGCTTTTATTAATCTATTGCAGTTCCCACTGATGGCTCCAAAAAAAATCTCACCAATCGTCAAAAATATATTCCCGATCCTCTGTTTTGTAGCGCTTTCTCCAACACTAATGCTTCAAGGATACTTTGTTTCTTTTCACTTCCCTTGGATAATCCTAGTCCATCCGACCTAAGTCTTTAATAATAGTTCTCTATCTCGATGTTTCTCAAAATCATAGATCATAAATCACAGTTTCTTCCTCTTATTTCACTTCCACTTTTAAAATTAAGTTTGTAGTTGTTGTCCCCGTTTCAAGCGGAAAGCAAAAGTTCAAAAAAGTCCAAGATGGCGGTGCCTTCTCTTCTTGCCTATCCGCACTCGCAATTGAATTCGAATTCCACAGAACGGGACCCGATCTTGTAAAATTCCAAATTCTTCTTTTAAATTTCAGAGGAAAAGGATTTTATTCAGTCTTATCCCTCTATTTCCATGATTGTCCAATATTCTAAGCAATCAAGACAAAGTCTGCTCCAGTATTCTTTTCTAGTACACCAGTAAACCCAGAAGAGTGCAAAAAAAAACAGAAGGGTAGTAAGAAATTTGTCCGCTACTCGAGTCCTTATCCAAATATACTATGTAGTCCAGATCAAACTTGCCGCAGTGAAATTCACGTCAGAAGGTAGATTCCCTAGTGGGAAAAGAATTCACCTTTGTCTCTGGCAAATTAAGTTTAAAAAACAGCGGCGGCGGAGCTTGTGCCGCAGAGCGGCGGCCCGTCCCCGGACCTGGCTAGCTCAAGCCTCTTCCATGCCCCTTCGGCGTCCCTCACCAGCAGATCGCGATCTCCTCGGCTTCTAGGTCGTTTTTGGGGCACTGGAGGCTTTTGATGAGCCCCTCTCCTTCTCCCCTCTCTGGGGAGACACTTTATATTCGTCAGCGATTTATTTCTCCTTCGAGAATCCTGGGAACAGCAACCTGCCTCCCGGAGTGGTTTTAGAAGGTAGGTTATCGCTCCGCCATGCCACCGGAAGTCCGTATTTAATGCATTTTCAATAATTAAAGAATAACTAAGTTACATTCTGCTTGTGGCCCAAAATAGAAAATACAGTTTGGATGGCATTAGACATGGACCTGCCTGAAGAAGTAAAAGAAATCTATTTATTCTAGAACCAACTTGCCTCATTCAATATGTTGCAAATTAAGTCGATTTTGATGAGGTGAACACAATTTTTTTCCCATGGGCTTCTTTTGCAAGTGTGATTGTTCAGATAGGGAGATTTTAATGGAATTGTGTACCTGGAGAGAAGCCATTGTAATAACAGGAAATAATTGTGTACTTCTCTTCATGTGTGATATGACACTAAAATATAATAGGGGTAACATCACTTCTTCTTAAGCTTCTAGTTAATTTTATACTCAGAGGAGCGTGGTCTCAGAAAATGGTGAATGGAGTATGTCACATAGTGGATGTTTCCACATGCCCTGTTGTGGTTGTTGAAGTGACAGGAGAAAACTGTATTTTGCACCACAGACGAATTGCATGTAGTATTCCAATTTTTTTAAAGGAACTAAAATGTAATTATTTCAGTTAACTTTGAGCATTCCAATTTTTAAAGAAAAAAACTTTTAGAAATGGGAAAGTAATTTTTGATTACAAATACATAGCTACTTCTGTGGCCCCCCTTGGAGCTGTAATTGCAATTTGTTACTTTCTTCAAATAATTTCCAAACTCTGATTCAGGAATATACTGCCTGTGAACATAGTGTACACCCTGAGCCAAACCTCTGTCATATCCTTTGATGACATCCGTCATGCGCAGTGACCATACGGTGCTGGACACAAGGGACACCATAATGCCATGCTGCAGCCCTTATGGCGCCCCTTCTAGGACACAAATAGAAGATGCATCCTCAACCCAGCACTTCCAGGGGTGGCACAGAGCTGCCCCTGAACGGGCTGTCTGTCAAGCCCCTTAGTTGCTCTCTTGAGTGACTTGGATGTTATTGCATTTTGCTGTATGGCCAACACGGCTACCCATGGATATATTTTCTGGATTCGAGTGATATTCATGTTACTTATGCAGTGTGCAAAAGTATTTCCCTTTATAATATATAGACAGTGTGCATATCAATTATATTTCAATTATAGATTTTATTTATTCATTTAGAACACTTCTACCTTGTTATTCATATACAAAACTGAAATCCCAGGGAGCATGCTGTGATAAAATTATGCAACATATGTCCATCACATGCTCTGCAAGTTTTTAGGCTCTTCTAAGCAAAATTTAGAAGGGTGATCCTATGTTACTAATAACATTGTCCTACATATCATGTTTTGTTTTGCAAAGTGAAGGAAATGACGACCCCCCCCCCCCCCAATACATATTCCATGTTATTAGGAAACTACTATATTTCCTCATCTCAAGAGATCAACTATTCATTTTTCAGGTTTCCCTTTCAACAGCTTTTTGGGGATTCCAAAATTTTACCTTGAAAGTTTTTTTTTTAATCACCAGTTTAATATTTCCCTATCTACCATCAGCATCTCAAAAGATGAATGACTGTTGAAACCTATGCATACACAATAGACATTCATTAAGGTCAGCTAAAAATATACATGTTAATTTGAAGGATTTTTTAAAACAATGGTTGCTGATATTATTGTGACTTTAAAACAAAGCCATCCAAGGTGATGGGGTATCCAAAACAAATTGTATATAGCTTCTAAGTGAAAACAACATGTTTAAAAAGCTTGCTTGGTTGAGCCATTTTGGTAGTTACATGAATAGCTAATTCGATGCTACAGTTCCCTTGAAAGCCTTATAAGCAACATTCACAGAGTGAATGCTCTTGTGTGCTTTTTGCTCAAATGAATTCATTAAAAAGAAATTAAACAGAAAGTGCAGCTCAGTTCTGAAAAGTGACTACTACAAATGGCACCACAGGGCTCCAGTTTTATTCTCTTTCAATGATGTTGGTATCTGTTTAGCATGTAAGTATAAAGAACATGTACATAAGCATGCACACAGAGACACAGGACATCTAAGCCGTACAGCAAAATAAGTTTGGGATTTGCTATTCAAAGGTGTAAACCTTGCCAATAACTTAAAACTGCAACACAAAAATAATTTCATCATTCTAAGGTGCTCCCTCTAACATCTTTTTCACTTAAGTAAGACATGTGAGAGAGGCAGATAACCTCAATGTCCCTCCTTAATAAGAGGGGAAAAGATATAATCCACACGGCTGACAGAAAGCAAATGAAATTTTGTGTCCACATACAGAGAGATCAAAATTTGGCAAAATCTCTGGTTCTGCCACTGGCATTAGAAAAACAAAACTTGACCAGAACATTCAGCTAGTATTTGAATGCAAGATGTACCTAAAAACTTGAAATGAAACTCTTTTTTTTTCAGTAACACAATTCAAGTTTATTCCATTCATTCTTGCAACACAAACACAGTATCATTTTGCAATCTGATGTCTATGAACCATGAAAATGATAAACCAAACTCTGTCAAAATAGTTACATTGTGGAAAAGGTCAAATATCAAAATGCACAAAGCACTACTTTTCTTCTGTCACTGGATAGAAACATATGATTGTTTCTCCATTTATAAAATATAAGACTGTTCCGTTTGAGATTTTGAATGCAACACTACAACTGCTCGAGTAGGACATTACACTCTTACCAGCTTCTTCTATTGATCAATTAACCCATTTAGTATTGAATTGAAATGAAACTCTTATAAATCACATTTTGATTCTTTTGATATAGGAAGGGTCACATCTGAAATCCCATCAAATCCCAGCTGAATACTAGTACTGCATGCCCTTTATCTATCACTTTATTATGAAATATTGTTGCATGCAATAATGCAAAACACTGGCTTCATTCCAGCACCACATTAAAAGCATGTTGTTGTTGTTTTCAGTCAAAGCTTTTGAGGTCTAACATTCTTGCACAAATCTGTATAAATATATGGTGTTAAATAGTTTTGAGTTATTTTATATGTTTTAGACATTTCAGGAAAGAGCCCAGCTTCATTAGGCTTTCAGTTAAGGGCTCTTCCGGACGTGTCAGGAGCTTGCTGAAGATTGTGGTATTTGTTGTAGTTCATGCAATTTGTTTTTTTAAAATGTAAATAATGTTTCTGTTTTTTCAGGCATAAATTGCCATTTCCTGGAAATTCTCACCATCAGCTGCATCATTTTATTCCTACATTTTCATTTTTCTTTAATTTCAAGAAATATTTGTTTGCTGTCTCCCATCTATGTATTAATCAGCGCTAGCCCTGCTTAAATTCAAAGATCAGACAGGATCTAAGTATTTAGGCTGCATGGTAAACTAAATTTCCCTCAGAACTATTTTCACACAACACTGTTGTAGCATTCTGATACCACTTTGTCATGGTTATATTCCACAGGTCTTCATATTTATTTAATGATTTTGATAATATCTGTATACACACACACAAACACACACACGTATCATCCTATATCTAAAAATTACAACACTTAAAATTAAAGTTAAAAATGTAAAAACAGTTACTGAAATATTTAACAAGATGAAACAAGGCATTTTAAATCCAATTAAACCAGTTTAAAACCATTAAAACATGCACATTTGCCAATCTATATGTGGACAATCTATTGCTTGATAATACTCCAGTGTCCTCCCCTGAACTATGGCTCTAGAGCAAAAAGTATTAGCAAAAAGTATCCCACCAAATTACAAATCCCAAGATGGAGCTCTGCCAGTGAAAGTGGTATCAAAGTGTTATAAATGTACATATATAATTATTTTGAAAATGATTACATCCCACCTTTTCCCCAATAATGGGATTCAATGTACCTTTTGAACTTTACGTGTGTTGTGTGGCTTCAAATCATTTCTGACTTATGGTGACCCTAAGGTGACTCTATTGTGAATTTTTTATTTATTTTTTTTGCTGAAATTTGTCCAGAGGAAGTTTGTCGTTGCCTTCTGCTGAGGCTGAGAGCATGGGATTTGCCGAAGACCACCTAGTGGATTTCATGGCCGAGCTGGGATTTGAACCTTGGTCACTAGAGTTGTAGCCCAACACTCAAAACTACTACTCTACACTGGCTCTCATTTTCCAACATTAACACAGTGACAGTTAAAGACATTACAACAATAAAAGTGAAAACATGCAGAAATTATTTTTAAAATGCCATTAAACAATCCATAGAATCATTACAAAATGTATATTATGTTTTTTTAAAAAAAAACAAAGGGCCCTAGTTACTTGCTTCAAGCTCAGTGGAGCTAGGCACCATTGAGTTGGTACTCTTGTTTCCATTGGTACACCTCTCTTTCTGGATTGTCCAGGTGGCTGCTGGAAACCCAGATTACGCAGTTTATCACACGAGAGGCTAAATACCATGCAGAAACAGGATTTAAATCCTGGGAAAATCCCACAAAAGCGGGGTCATTTTTGGACATATTGGGGGTATTGAACATTAATGTGACATTAACCCGCACAGAAAGTGGGCAAAATTGCACTGCTTTATACTTTTGGGAATAATAGTATTTTCTTTATAGCCCGCTCCTCTGTCAGCCAATCGGAGAGGGTTAGAGCAATTAAAAATACTAGATAAAATATACAATAACCCATGCCCCGCCACCCACCCCTTAAAATTGAATTAAACTAACATTAAGTTAAAACAACATAATTAAAATTCACAAAATAAGACAGCACGGCCATTGCATGGGTATCAGGGTCAAGAAAGTTAAAAAATTAATTTAAAGGGAGAGCTAGACCCGAACAGTGCTGGTGTTAAGAACTTTCTGGGAAGGCCTGCCAGAAGATATGTGTCTTTAAGGCTTTTTTGAAGCAATCCAAAGATGTAATGAGACACATCTCGTCCGGCAGGTCATTCCATAGCCTGGGAGCGACGGCCGAGAAGGCTTTCTGGGAGGTCTGCGCCAGCCTGGTTTTCATAGGCTGTAGCAGATTCATCCCAGAGGACCGAAGCATGCGGGGGGTTCATACGGGGAGAGGCGGTCCCTCAGATAAGATGGACCCAAGCCATGTAGGGCTTTAAAGGTTAAAGCCAATACCTTGTACTGTGCTCGGAAACTAATCGGCAGCCAGTGGAGAGACTTAAGCACCTGTGTTATGTGATTTCTCCTCGATGTTCCCGAGACAAGCCTGGCTGCCATATTCTGAACTAATTGAAATTTCTGAGTTAAGCACAAGGGTAGCCCCATGTAGAGTGCATTGCAGAAATCCAGACGTGAGGTTACCAAAGCATGTACCACAGACTCCAGGTCCTTTGGATCCAGGAAAGGGCGCAGCTGGCGGATCAGCCAAAACTGATAACAGGTACTCCTGACCGTTGCATTCACCTGACTAGTCATGTGAAGCGACGAGTCTAGGAGTACCCCTAGACTGCGAACAGAGTCCTTCGAGGAGAGTGTGACTCCATCTAGGACTGGACGGTGTATTCCCAAACCTGGCTTCAGTCTTGTAACTGTGAGTACCTCCGTTTTGCCTGGATTAAGCTTCAACCTGTTTTCCTTCATCCAATCCATTACTGCCACAAGATAGTCATTGAGAGGAGAGACGCCATCTGAAGTCTGAGCCGATGATCTTGTCATGGAGAGATATATCTGAGTGTCATCAGCGTATTGAAGACACTGAACTCCATGCCTCTGGATGATCTCACCTAGTGGCTTCATATAAATATTAAACAACATCGGGGACAGGATGGCACCCTGAGGGACGCCACAATTCAGCTCAATCTTTGAGGTGCAACTGTCCCCAAGCCTCACTCTTTGGGATCTCCCAGAGAGAAAGGACTGGAACCACCGGAGTGCGGTGCCTCCGATCCCCAACTCCCTCAGCCAGTCCAAAAGGATGGAATGATCTATAGTATCAAAGGCTGCTGAGAGATCCAAGAGCACCAACACGGTCACACTACCCCTGTCGATGCTCAGGTGGAGGTCATCGGTCAGAGTGATCATGGCAGTCTCAACTCCATTTCCTGTCCTGAAGCCAGTTTGAAATGGATTCAGATAATCGGTTTCATCCAAGACGGCTTGGAGTTGGGAGGCGACTGCTTTCTCAATTACCTTGCTCAAAAAAGGGATCGATGAAACTGGTCTGTAGCTGTTTCTATCCAGGGGATCAAGAGAGAGTTTCTTCAGGAGGGGTCTAACGGCCGCCTCCTTTAGACAAGATGGAAGGGGCCCTCCCTAAGGGACGCATTGATTGTATCCTGAAGGAATACCCTCAATGCGTCTCTGCCCTGGGTGACCAACAAAGATGGACAGGGATCGAGAGGGTAAGTCGTCTTCCTCAAACTTCCAAGGAGCTTGTCCACGTCCTTGGTACTTGCAGGTTGAAATTCATCCAGTAAAAAAGCAGCAGTGGAGTTGTTGGACACCTCATTTATGGACTCTGAAGAAACATTGACATTCAAGTCAGCCTTTATCCGAGAGATTTTGTCTGCAAAGTAGGTATTAAACGCATCACAGCAGGCTGTTGTTGGGTCAAGTAGGAGATTTGGCACAGGTGGAACCCGCGTCAGCTCCCACACCACCTTAAACAGCTCTGCTGAGTGAGACTCTGCAGACATGATGCACGCAGAGCAGAAGGATCTCCATGCTGCATGCAAAGCCTCCCGATAGGCACGAAGATGCTGCCTATGGCAAGTTCTGTTGGACAGGGTTTACAGTTAGGCATGGGTTGGAGAGGACGCTCAGGGGCGTTTGCGTTGATAGCCTTGGGAAGATCGGTGTTGCATGTATTCACCAAGACTTCGATGGGGTCACCGGCACTACCAACCATTAAACCCTCTAAGGCCTTCTGGAAATTGTTTGGTTCCATTAGCCTTCAAGGGCGGACCATTTTCCAGAAAGTAAAAAGCAGTGTGATTTTGCGAGTTTCTGTGCAGGTTAATGTTGCATTAAAGCTCAATGCCCACGACGTCGTCTGAAAATGATCCCACTTTTGCGGGATTTTCCTGGATTTAAATCCCATTTCTGCATGTGTGATAAACTCCTACCACAGAAGTGAAACTCTAAGATTCATTTCTTAATGAAGCAATCTTAATTTTGCTTTCAAAATGTTTAATTTTCAAGTTAAAATTAACCTCTCCCCTCATCCCTGATATTTAAATCAAATAATTGCTACAAAAGTAATTGCCATGAGATTATTTAATTATCTAATACTATCTAAAATTAGAAGATATAAAGCCTGACATTATTAAAAATACAGGCGAAAGTAATTTCTCCATATTATCCATGTGGAAATGAGATTTTTATTGAAAATTAAGGGAGGAGCACCTAAGGCATTCTGGCAAGACTATAGTAGCTATGTTTTCCCTCTTACCCAGTTTTCCATTCTCTCTCTCTCTCTCTCTGTCTGATATACTGCATTTCCCCCTGTGCCTCTAGTAGCTATTCTGCTTGCCCTTTCACAGAGCTTAATACCGAATATTATTTGGTGCCAACAAGACTTGGAAAGCCTAAGATGAATGATTTCTCAGAACACTTAGTAGAAGGGGGAATCCTGGGCACTTTAAAATAATAGAAATTTATAAGGGAAAATGAACAACAATGGATGCAGTGGAAAACCCTAAAAGGTTCCACCCCACCGCCACCCTTCTAAAATATTTAGGGGTTTGATAGTTCTCTGAAGTCAACACAGCATACTTTCTTTTAATATAGCCCCTCTACACTACATACAATTTAACAGACCTCTATTATGCTTCCTTTGCCAATGTGTTGGATTTTTTAATTGAAAAGGCTCAACCCGTTTACCTCCTAGTTTTACTATGGCTTGTACATTTTATTCTCCCTTCGTGACATCATCCCACATGCCATTAAAATGTTTTGATCAGAACTCAATCAGGAGGTATAGGTACAATATTTAGAATGTGATCCCATGCTATTAAAGCTATTTAACTAACTAATTAATTATTTTTATTTGGTTTATTTTAAATCTCATCTTTCTCCCAGTATGAGATCCAAGGCAGCTTCTTCCTGGTTTCCAGTACTCAGGGCTAAATCCAAAAACTAATCCAAAATCTTCCTAAAAGATTTCCAATAAAAGATAAATCCAACAGCTAGTCTCAATTAGAGTAGACCCATCCACTGAATCAACTGCTGAATGGTAAGCCAATACTTATGTAAGTCCCATTAATTCAACAGGTCTACCTGTTGGGACAGGCAATTAGATTTAGTCCATGGGAAGAGTTACAGATTTAGCAATCAAGTTGCCTTTTAACAGATGTGGTACTTGTCTTCATGGTTCCTATATATACAGTAGGCCCTTGGTATCCACTAGGGTTTTGTTCCAGAACCCCCACCCCCACCCCACCCCCCCACCCCCATGGATAACAATATCCATGGATGCTCTAGTCCCATTAAATATAATAGCATAGTAAAATGGTATCTCTTATATGAAATGGCAAGAACAAGGTTTGCTATTTGGAATTCATACTTTTTGGAATATTTTCAAGCTGTGAAAGCTTGAGTCCGTGGATAAAAAAGGTCTGTGGATAAGGAGGGCTGGCTGTAACTGTACAGACTGTGGAACGACTTGCCGGAAGAGATATGTCAAATCACCAACCTGGATAGCTTCAAAAAAAGCTATTAAGATATATCTCTTCCAGTAGGCTTTTCTGGAATAGTTTCCACCCAGCATGAAAGAACACCTGATATATATGCTGCATATTTTATATTATGCTACTGTCGCCTATTGTTATTGGTTTTAATAGTTTATTTAATAGAGTGATTTTAATAGTAATATTTTTAATTCTTTTTTAAGGGGGGTTATGATATATTGTGTTTATCAGATGTTTTTATATTGTAAGCCGCTCTGATTGCCTTATGGTAGAAGAGCGGGATATAAATAAAAGTTTAGGTAATGTCTTAACTAATTTTAGTATTGAAAAAAAGCCATTGGGACAGGGATACAACAGTTTCCCTCCAATTAGAGATGTTTTTCTTCACTAATTACACCCTCGAAGCAACAAATACATTTAGCTGTTCCAAGAAGTTCTTCAGCATTTGTTTATGCATTGTTAAGTTTGTTATATGCAAGATACAGATGGTAAAATGGATTATTATACTTCTCAACCTAAATGCTGTATTTTAAACCAACAATTAAAAAAGAAAAGAAATTGCAGATTTTTCAAAAACTATTTGCAGTTTGGAACTTATTCTGTGCAGAATTCACACATGGTATTTTTGTGCAAAAACAGCACAATATTTCTGTTCCATGAAGAAAATGTAGTTTCTTACCTAGAAAATGCTGTTTTCTGCACCAAAATACCATGTGCAAATTTTTGAGTAGACAAAGATCACCCCTTCATGACACCTTCCGGGTGGCATGGGAGCACAGTGTTTACATGCTGCACCCTTCCAAGCCACCTGGAACCCTCTGACCATTTACATGGGGGCGGCTTCATGACACTCCAGCAGTGCAGCATTTACACACTGTACCTGCCGGAGTGTAATAAAGTCAACTTCTAGCCATGGCATGCGCAGGAAAGCCTACTTTTTGATGCTCCTTTGATGCTCCTTTTTCAGGTTGCTTCAAGGTGGATTAGGGCTGCAGCGTGCAGTTGCCATGGCCCCAATCCAGCTATGGAAGGGCCAACTTCAAGCTGCCCCTTCCACTAGTGTATTTCACTCCTAAATCCCAAGCTGCCAAGATTGTCATCAGTCTGAATTTCTTATTTTCTGGGTCTCTCCATACTCCAGAAACACATTTTCAACCATTTCTTTTAATATATTTTTTAATATTCTTCCTATCCCTACCTTTAAAATCTTCAGGTCTACCTAGAGCTGCTACAGTCTATATGGAAGTCCCATTGAAATCAACTAAACAAGGCAAATGTGAAATTTTTGCTCTTTACCCTTTCTTCCACCTCCCACCCACCATGGGATGCTGGGAGACATTTATAGGAAAATTTCTCGGTGGTTTCTGAACCATGTTTATGACTTTGCCAGTGTTTCTTTTCTTCAAATGTTTAAACATTTATGTCAAACACCAAGACAGTCAGCATTGTCATTCTACAAGGATACTTAGCCTTGAGCTTTCTGACAAGGACATTTATTTTCCACATGCTATTCTACAAACAAACATCTATTCTGATTCCAGAAATCTGACTTGCAATCAAGTAGAGGCTTACAATGCATTTCTTCTGCATTTGCCTGCAGCTGCCATTCTAACTTCAACAGGTTCCATTAAAATAAAATAAAATTGATATTTTAAAGATTTTGACAGTATAATTTAAACTCTTCAAACTGATGGTAACATTTAACTGCTATAAGTTTGCTCTGTCTCATTCCTACCCTGTCCTATCCCACTTTATGTCCTCTCCCGTCTTTAATGGATGGGGGTGGCTGGGCAGAAGGATATCATCATTTATTAGCATGAGATGCAGAAACCAACAATTCAGTGGCAGGTTCAACAGTACAGCAGTAAGTCCATAATTTGCTGCAGAAGGAAGAACAGAGATTGAGGCTATCACTTTTCTGGACTGTATCCCCAATGGCCATGTGAACAATAATAGTGGATTTCTCAAACAAATTGATCAAAAGGCAAAGGCAGAAGCTGAACAAACACCAATCCCACAGCCACATGCTCATGCACACAAAGCCTAAGGATAGAAAAGAAGCAAACCTATCTCTTTTTCTAAAACATATCAAGGTACTTAGCTTACAAATTACTTATTCATAACCAAATTCATGGTCTTATGGAGGAAAGAGAGAAAAGACAAAATGGCTGCACATCAGAGTGAGGCAGAAAGTAAGAGGATGTGGAAAAGCAAACAAACAGGATGTCTGCAAATAGGCTAACTAGCAATTAGTACAGGCATGCAAAGGTTGCTATATCTAAACAGGTGAGGGGATTCTTGGTATTCTAGTCCAGAAAAGGAACTTTTCAAAATGATGCATAGGGGGCAAGGGTGCAGCAACTCTCAGGGCACATGATGGAAGCAAATATATATATGTAGAAACATTCATTGTAAAACCTTTCAAATCCACTTCATTTCAAGCAAAAACATTTCTTTTGAGCAAAAGAATTGAAAAGGTACACAACAAATAATGGCTACAGCACAAATATGCTTAATATTTCAGCAAAAGAAGGAGGAAGAACCTTCAACTGTTACATCATGAAAGGATAGCAAGGCGAATGAGAAAAGCAAAGAAATACAATGCACATATTAGCTCCTCTAGTTTAACCAAGAGATGGAAAGATGTACCCTTCCAGATACTGATCAACTAAAATTCTCATCATACTTTTTCAATGACTATGTCAGCTAGGTCTAATGGGAGTAACAGTCCATGAACATCTACAGAGTTACATGTTCTCACTCTTGGTTAACCCCAAGAATTTTGGCTATATCCAAAATATTATGTTATCCTTTGCTTTGCTCTTATCTCAAATGTCTAGATCACAGACCCTCAGGTGCTAGCAGGAAAGGTATACAATAGTAGTTTCAAGACACACTGCAGAAATAATTCAGTTTGAGGCCACTTTAATTGCCCTGGCGTAATGGTAGAGAATTCTGAGAACTGCAGTTTTGTGAGACATTTAGCCTTCTCTGTCAGAGAGCTCTGGTGTCACAATAAACTACAATTCCCAGGATTCCTTAGAGCCAGGGCAGTTAAAGAGGTCTCAAACTGGATTATTTCTATAACTATCCTGTTCTGGAATCTTTTCAACAAACAATAAACACAGATAGCCCTTTTCATGAAATAATGTATACCATGTTTGCCTTGTGAATTTTACTCTAACGGATAAAAATACACTGCCCCACTTTTTTTCTTCATTTTAATTTTTTTGATAAAGTTATGTTTTAGTTCCCCTGGTTAGAAATGACCTTTTCTGACTTCTTTCATACTGAAATATTGGAATCTGCCCTAAACTCCTGTGGACTCCTGGTATGTTTAGCCATTTAGCTGCAGTCATTGACTGGCATTAGTTCTTTAGGATTACAGATGGGGTTTCTTTCCAACTATATTTGAAGTATGTAAACATTTGCTCATGTCATTATTTCACATAAGGCAAGATTTTGAACACCCAGCCCCCAATGGGCAGGACTGTAAGAGGTTTTGCATAATTTTTCAATGATCTTTCACATTTTGGGTTGGTTTTTTTTGGGGGGGGAGCAAAATTAATTTGCACAAAAATGCTTTTGTGTAAAGGTCATATTCACAAAGAAAACAATGTATTTTGTGCAAAACATGAGGTTTTCTATGAAAAATGACTTTCACATAAACACTTTGTCACAGTAAAGTCCTAAAATTATATGTGCATGCAAGAGTCTTCTGGCTATATTTCTTCATAATTGTCCAATGCATATAAAAGGCAGTAAATTTGCTCTGGAGTTAACTGCAGCATTGATAGATATCCTTGTTATCACCATCTTCAGCCATCTTCAATAAACTCTGACATTTTCTCTATTCTGCTTTGTAGCTCATCACATATTCCTGCCTAGATTTGCATGTTATAGATTGGGAATGAGGCTGCACTCATGCACACATATTACAGTATTACAGTGACTATTTGTTCTCACCTACTTATTCTGCACTTAGCACACTTTGTACTGTATTGTGTTTGGTCACTGGAAGGTAACAGGCTTAATTTGCAATTCTGATTATTGAGACACACATGTCTGAAGGAAGCCTATAGTGAAAGGACAATGCTTTAACCACAGGGAAAGTGCATTTCCTTAATATTTAGTTTGATCCTGACAATAAGTCCCATTAAAATCCATGGTATTCGCATCTGAAAAGGCCTACCAAACAATGTGCTACAAATCTATAGAATAGTGTTCATGGGCCTGAAACAAGCATTCAAATGAAATTAAAGTGCAAGTTTTCTGGGACAGTGATTTCTCTTTCTATTACAAACTGTGGGGTTGCAAAAATAGAAACTCAGGCAGATAAATGTTTACTGAGGTTTCCTTCAGGTATAGCTAAGCTATCTTCTTTCTTTTGCTAATTGAGTCTGCCCACATAATTATTTTTTTGTGATTTTTCCCCAAAACTGGAAAATGACCACTACTAGCATGTATATTAAGCCTTGGTTAAATCACAAACTGTACTTGTGGAGTTCCTCTAAGGGTTTGACACTCTCCATCTGTTCCAAATCTGTAAGATTGCCAAGGGAAAGACATGTGATACATACTTCTGTGGTCTATTTGTTCTATTTGTTCTGAATAAACTAAGTATTAGTGAATTAAGTAAAATGTGTGGATCTGTTACATTATTGTATGAAACCATAAGAATGCTTCTCATTTGAGTTATTTTCCAGAAAAATTAATGAGCTAACTGAGCCATCAGTAGTAATTATATTGATACAATTGTCCCATTCTGATTCATGCATCTAATTAAAATCTATATCTGGTTGTTGGCACAGACAAATAATTGTTTGACAAAGTCAATAGAACAATGAAAATCACCACTCAAGATGACATTTTCCACCAAACTGAGTAGATGTAGTGAGTGGAAAATGGCTAATAGAAAGTGGACTGACATTCTTTCAGTACAGAAACTGATATTTTATGTTCCTTTTCCAACTGGCAGTATACTATTGATGACACTCTTTGGGTCTTTTACCAGGGATTGTAACATGAATAAAGAAACTTTTATAAAACCTGAATAATGAATCTGTGTTACTCTGCACTCACAGCTCTATAGAAAACTATATTTTGGAACATGCTGCTTCCTTTTGCTGAATGTATTTCTTCTCCTCCTTCTAGTATTTATTATACAAGTATTATCCACACAGAGTTATATGCACAATTGTACAAGATCAACCCATTTCTTGCAAATTACTCTTAACTTTAATGTCTTGAAAAAGTGGAACAGGGAATAATGAATTGGAGATAATAACCCAACCAGATTATGCCAGTATCACAATGGAGGTGACTGCTTTGCACTGCCATAATAACACAGAGGTCTGGATTGGATAATGGTTCTCCCACCTATCATACTAGCAGATCTTCCTTCACTGTCCCTTGCTGTGCAGGCTGGCATGTTATGTCACACGCTGGAACCAGAGTGGGTTTGCCCTCCCCACCCCTCAGGACAGGAGGACTTGAGGGAGGGAAAAAAAATACTTGCTTGCACTACACCTGTCAGAATCTCCCAGATGTTAATGAACTACAATTCCCATCACTCCTAGCCAGCATAGTAATAATAATAATAATAATAATAATAATAATAGTTTATTTATAGCCCGCTCCTCTGTACATACACTCGGAGCGGGGTACAAGTAAAAAACATAGATTAAAACAATCCCATGACCCGTTTCCAAACCTCCCACCCCTTAAAAATAGATTAAACCGGCAGTGATTAAAACAGTAATTATTTAAAAACATGTAACAACATCCTAACCCTTCCTTATGCGGCCACGTCATAAGTGGGGATCAGAAACATGGGAGTAGGCAGGAAATCAAAGTCTGGGACCGAAGCCGGGGATAGGGAATTTCAGGGGAAGGCCTGCCGGAAGAGATGCGTCTTTAGAGCTTTTTTGAAGCAATCTAAAGATGTCATGAGACGCATCTCATCCGGCAGACCATTCCAGAGCTTGGGAGCGGTCGCAGAAAAGGCCCTCTGGGAGGTCTGTGCCAGCCTGGTCTTGATAGGCTGTAGTAGGTTCCTCCCAGAGGATCGAAGTGTGCGGGGAGGATTGTACGGGGAGAGGCGGTCCCTGAGATAAGATGGGCCCGAGCCATGTAGGGCTTTAAAGGTTAAAACCAGCACCTTGTACTGTGCCCGGAAACTAATTGGCAGCCAGTGGAGAGATTTAAGCACTGGTGTTATATGTTCTCTCCTAGATGTCCCAGTAACTAATCTGGCTGCCATGTTTTGAACCAATTGAAGTTTCCGGGTTAAGCACAAGGGCAGCCCCATGTAGAGCGCATTGCAGTAGTCTAGTCGTGAGGTGACCAAAGCGTGTACCACAGTTTCCAAATCCCTCATCTCCAGGAAAGGGCGCAGCTGGCGTATCAGCCGAAGCTGATAACAGGCACTCCTGACCGTCGCGTTCACCTGACTGGTCATGTGAAGTGACGAGTCTAGGAGTACCCCCAGACTGCGAACAGGGTCCTTCGAGGATAGTGTGATTCCATCTAGGACCGGGAGTTGTATTCCCAGACCTGGTTTTGGGCCGGTGACTGTCAGTACCTCCGTTTTGTCTGGATTCAGTCTCAATCTGTTTTCCCTCATCCAATCCATTACCGCTGCCAGGCAGTCATTGAGAGAGGAGACACCATCTGAGGTCTGAGCAGATGATCTGGTCATGGAGAAATATATCTGAGTGTCATCAGCGTACTGATGACACTGAGCTCCATGCCTCCGAATGATCTCACCCAGCGGCTTCATGTAAATATTAAATAGCATCGGGGACAGAATGGCGCCTTGCGGGACGCCACAGCTTAGCTCAATTTTGGAGGAGCAGCTGTCCCTGAGCCTCACCCTTTGGGTCCTGCCGGAGAGAAAGGAACGGAACCACTGTAAGGCGGTGCCTCCGATCCCCATCCCTCTCAGCCGGTCCAAAAGGATGGCATGATCTATGGTGTCAAAGGCCGCTGAGAGATCCAAGAGCACCAGCAGGGTCACACTACCCCTATCGATGCTCAAGCGGAGGTCATCTGTCAGAGCAACCATGGCAGTCTCAACTCCATATCCTGCCCGGAAGCCGATGATAAGAGGCAATGAAAGTTGTACTCCAACTACATCTGGAGGTCCACATGTCTCCATCTCTGGGATAAAGTGGTGGTATAGCTTATGGACATTCAATATCTGTGTATTGCTCTTCTCATTCACTGTGCTATCTTTTCAAGAAATAAGTTAAAATAATTTGCACAGAATAATGTTCTTTTATATATTATTTGTAACACAGTA
Organism: Urosaurus nigricauda; assembly: GCA_034509955.1. Taxonomy (NCBI): domain Eukaryota; kingdom Metazoa; phylum Chordata; class Lepidosauria; order Squamata; family Phrynosomatidae; genus Urosaurus; species Urosaurus nigricauda. The sequence continues at coordinate 35,186,244 of JAOEGL010000002.1, forward strand.
CTGATAATACTTCTATAATATAGTAAGGCTGATCATGCTGGCTAGAGAATTCGTCACTAAATTCATTGTCAAAGAAAGCACTGAATAGGTTTAGCCATTCCCCCCCCCCTTCCCATGGAATAAAATCTTTGAAAATTTTGCCATTTGGCATTTCTTTGCACACAAAGTGCACACAGCATTTCTTGTGTCGAAAACAGCATTGACAGTTGACAGTTGACAAAGGTTGACAGTTTCATTGCCAGGAATGAGGTTATCACTTGAGCCACCAGTCCTTGATGTGTTAAGATGAAAGAAAGACCCACCAGATAGCTTAAGAAACAATAGTGTGAATGTATGTGCCGTCAAGTCACCTGTTGACTTGTAAGTCATAGGGGTTTTTTAGACAAGAAATACTCAGAGGTGGTTTTGCTAGTTCCTTCCTCTGAACTATAGCCCAGTGGTTCTCAGACTTTTTACCTTTGTGACTGTCTTTAAATCTACAGTACATGCAGATGTCAGCCTCACCCCATAGTATATGAATCAAACTATTTTGTTTGTTTAGTATGCTTGTTTGCACATTCATGTATATTCATTCCCTTTAAGGAGGAGAAAGAAAAGGAGGAGGCTGTAGTCCATGTCCTTGGCTGAGATCTAATCTAATTTACACTTGAGCCATTGCATTCTGGGAGCCAGTGCTGGGAGGCTACTTAAGGCTACTCAAGGCTAGCAGAAGCGCGCGCCTAATGGCGCGCGAATTTTGACTTTTTTTATCTAGTCAAGGAGGTGTTTAGAGAATAGAAGAGGAGCCGGCCTGAAGCATCAGAGGAAGTGAATCAGAGACTTGCCTTTGGAAGGAGCTTTTAGCCAGGAGCTCTCTACTTAACTATAGGCCCCGTGACTTGAACTCAGTGACAGAGCTTGGGAATAAAGGCCAAGTCTAGCAAGGGAAGCCCACAGTCTTGTTTCAGTGCCTCCTTAAGACTTCTCAGTATGGACACTGAAGGCCCTGCAGCAGTCACCTGCAACACCTGTGGGATGTTTGTCTTCTTGCCTACAGAGGTGGGGAACTACACCTGCCACAAGTGCAAGTTGGTAGCCCTCTTGGAAGAGAAAGTACAGCAGCTAGAGGAGCAGATATCTGCACTCCAGCATCATAGAGAGCAGGAGATTCTCCTGAACAGATCAGACCAGAATGTCTTGGGTGGGAAACAGACAGAGGAAGTTGTTGGGGTGGAGGAGGTCACTCCACATATAACAGAGGTAGATGCTTGGAGGAAGGTCACACACAGAAGTAAGGAAACCAGGGAACGTTCTGTGAGCGGCTTGCAGCTACAGAATCGCTTTGAATCTCTCTCTGTTGTCAGAGATGATGAGGAAAAGCAGCAGGGACAGACATCAGGGACAGAGCAGGAGAGCCTGAGAGTATCACGAAAAGGAACAGCCACTGCTAAGTCTCGGAGGAGGTGCGTGGTCGTGGTGGGGGACTCCTTGCTGAGGGGTACAGAAGCAGTGGTTTGTGGGCCTGACAAGATGTCTCGGGAGGTGTGTTGTCTCCCTGGGGCAAAGATCCATCATGTGACGGAGAGGCTGACAAGACTTGTTAAGCCTACTGACCGTTATCCCCTTCTTTTGGTTCATGTGGGAACCAATGATACTGCAAGGCACAGCCTTCAGAATATCAAAAGGGATTATGAGGCTCTGGGAAGGAAGCTGAAAGAGATGGATGCACAGGTTGTCATCTCATCTCTACTCCCGGTAGAAGGGCATGGTCCAGGAAGGGAGAGGAAAATAGCAGAGGTGAATAACTGGCTCCGTAGATGGTGCCGCCAAGAACAGTTTGGATTCTTGGATCATGGGCTGCGGTTCCATGAGGAGGGACTTCTGGCAAGGGATGGACTGCATCTCACGCCAGTTGGCAAAAACGTTTTTGCCAACAGTCTGAAGAATCTGATCAGGAGGGCTTTAAACTGAGTTATGTGGGGGAGGGAGACATTATACTGGAAGGCAAAAGGGATGGAGAAAATATTCAAACTGACATAGAGGGAACAAGGCAAACAGTGCAAGGACCCAACAGTAGGAGGCAAAAAAATGTGCAAAAGCAGCAAGTAAAGAGGACACATGGTCTTAAATGCCTCTCCACTAATGCACAGAGTATGGGAAATAAGCAGGATGAACTTGCACTCCTAGCACAACAAGGGAAATATGATATAATAGGCATCACTGAAACCTGGTGGGATGAGTCTCATGATTGGAATGTAGAAATAGAGGGATATAACCTTTTTAAGAGAAACAGGCCAAGCAGGAAAGGAGGAGGAATAGCATTATATGTCAGGGATATTTACACCAGTGAAGAGATGCAGGAAGTCAATACTGGAAGCCAGGTGGAGAGCATCTGGATAAAAATTAAAGGAGAGGGAAATAACAGGGATGTTACTGTGGGAGTCTACTACAGACCCCCGACTCAGGCAGAGGAATTGGATGATGCCTTTCTAGAACAGATAATCACATACTCAGAAAAGAGAGATGTAGTAGTGATGGGTGACTTCAACTATCCTGATATTTGCTGGAAGTCAAACTCAGCCAAATCCTCAAAGTCTAGCAAATTCCTCACTTGCCTGGAAGACAATTTCATTGTCCAAAAGGTGGAAGAGGCAACAAGGGGATCAGCCATTTTAGATCTGATCTTAACCAACAGGGAAGACCTAGTTGATGGGGTGCAAGTGGTTGGATCCTTAGGTGGAAGTGACCATGTTCTCCTGGAGTTTGTGATACAGTGGAAGGGAGAAGCTAGGCATAGTCAGACACGCACTCTAGACTTTAGGAGAGCTAACTTCAATAAACTTAGAGAAATACTGGGAGTGATCCCATGGTCAGGAATACTAAAAGAAAAGGGAGTTCAAGAGGGATGGGAGTTTCTCAAAAGGGAGATATTGAAGGCACAATTTCAAACAGTTCCAATGAGGAAGAAAAATGGAAGATGTCTCAAGAAGCCAGGATGGATGACTAAGGAACTTTCAAATGAGCTAAGTTTTAAACGGAACATGTATAAGAAATGGAAAAATGGAGAAATCACGAAAGAGGAATTCAAACAAATAGCCAGCACATGTAGGGGTAAAGTCAGAAAAGCTAAAGCGCAGAATGAACTCAGGCTTGCTAGAGAGGTTAAGAACAATAAAAAGGGCTTTTTTGGATATGTCCGCAGCAAAAGGAAGAAGAAGGAAACAGTGGGGCCACTGCGTGCAGAAGATGGCAAAATGCTAACAGGGGACAGAGAAAAGGCAGAATTACTCAACACCTTCTTTGCTTCAGTCTTCTCAGAAAAGGCAAAGGGTGCTCAACCTAAGGATAATGGAACAGGAGACAGAATAGAGGAAATTCAGCACAGAATAAGTAAAGAGGTAGTACAGGAATACCTGGTTAACCTAAATGAATATAAATCTCCAGGACCAGATGAACTACATCCTAGAGTATTAAAAGAACTGGCAAATGTAATACCAGAGCCATTGGCAATAATCTTTGAGAACTCCTGGAGAACAGGAGAAGTCCCAGCAGACTGGAGGAGGGCAAACGTTGTCCCCATCTTCAAAAAGGGGAAAAAAGAGGATCCCAACAATTATCGTCCAGTTAGTCTGACATCAATTCCAGGAAAGGTTCTAGAGCAGATCATTAAGCAGAGAGTCTGTGAACACTTAGAGGCCAATGCCATAATCACAAAAAGCCAACATGGGTTTCAGAGAAACAAGTCATGCCAAACAAACCTGATCTCTTTTTTTGATAAAATTACCAGCTTGGTAGATGAAGGGAATGCTGTGGATATAGTATACCTCGATTTCAGTAAGGCCTTTGACAAGGTTCCCCATGACATTCTTGCAAACAAGCCTGCAAAATGTGGGATAGACAAGTTAACTGTTACATGGATTTTTAATTGGTTGAGTGGCCGAACTCAAAGGGTGCTCAACAATGGCTCCTTTTCATCCTGGAGAGAAGTGACCAGTGGGGTCCCACAGGGTTCTGTCCTGGGCCCAGTGCTATTCAACATCTTTATTAACGATTTGGATGACAGAATTGGGGGCATACTTATCAAATTTGCAGATGACACTAAACTGGGAGGAGTAGCTAATACCCCAGAGGACAGGATCAAAATTCAAAATGACCTGAATAGTCTAGAAAGCTGGGCCAGTGCTAACAAAATGAAATTCAATGCGGAGAAATGTAAGGTTCTGCACTTAGGGCGGAAAAATGAAATGCACAGATATAGGATGGGGGACACCTGGCTGAATGAGACCACATGTGAAAGGGATCTAGGAGTCCAAGTAGACCATAAGCTGAACATGAGTCAACAGTGTGATGCGGCAGCTAAAAAAGCCAATGCAATTTTAGGCTGCATCAATAGAAGTATAGTTTCTAGATCAAGAGAAGTTATAGTGCCACTCTATTCTGCTTTGGTCAGGCCCCACCTGGAATACTGTGTCCAGTTCTGGGCACCACAATTCAAAAAAGATGTGGAGAAACTGGAGCATGTCCAAAGGAGGGCAACTAAGATGGTGAAGGGTCTGGAAACCTTGCCCTATGAAGAACGCCTTAGGGAGCTGGGGATGTTTAGCCTGGAGAAGAGAAGGTTAAGAGGTGATATGATAGCCCTGTTTAAATATTTGAAGGGATGTCATATTGAGGAGGGAGCAAGCTTGTTTTCTGCTGCTGCAGAGACTAGAACGCGAAACAATGGATGCAAACTGCAGGAAAAGAGATTCCACCTCAACATTAGGAGGAACTTCCTGACAGTAAGGGCTGTTCGACAGTGGAACACACTCCCTCGGAGTGTAGTGGAGTCTCCTTCCTTAGGGGTCTTTAAGCAGAGGCTGGATGGCCATCTGTCAGGGATGCTTTGATTTGGAGTTCCTGCATGGCAGGGGGTTGGACTGGATGGCCCTTGTGGTCTCTTCCAACTCTATGATTCTATGATTCTATGATTCTATGATTCATACTTAAACAGATGTTTTAAGTGCTGATTACTACAGTACCCATAACTCTACTGGAGCTGGGAATACAGTCTGTGCACTGATTGGTTTATCATATAAATGAATTACTTTATACATGTGCATTGCCTATCACAAAGCAAGCCTGCCAAGTTCAGGGTTGTGTCTAGGGTTGATGCCTGAGATGACTTAACATTGTAATAAAAGTGGTTGATAAAATTGGGTTTGCCTCAAAATACATAGATGGAACAGAGGGTGCCTTGCTATTCTTGTCTTTCAGGTAATGCTCCTTCACAAGCCACATCAATCCCATAAATCCCTGGTTTAAGGTAACGCTGGAAAGTAATGCCAATGCCAAATATTGTAACTACAGAGAGAGAGAGAGAGAGCAACAAGTATAAAGTATTTAATTTGTACAATTAACCAATCAGCACATGGACTGTACTGCTAGCCCCATAAAAGTTATAGAGACTATTAATCAGCACTTCATTGAAACAAAGATGTCATTTTACTCCTTTTTATAATTTCTACATCTGCCATGATAAACTAGAAGACAGAAAAGCAATGTCAACATTATGTTTTCAAAAAGCTAATTTTAAAGACATCTTATTTGTAAATTAAATACTTAAGTTCACTCATGCATTCAGCTCTCAGTCTTACAGCTTAATATTCTCTTTTTAAGCAAACCTCAAGCAAATATGAATGGGCAGCAGATTACACTTCAACCACAGAATATGGGTTATCCCCACTGAGATTTCAAAAAAGTTTTAATTTAGGGCTAGCTTTTAATGAGTTGCTGAATGTTTGGAGTTGCTGAATGATCAAAAGCCAGAAGAAAGTTATCCTCTTAAAGGAAATATAGTCATGAAGTAGGGTCTCAGTTTGTTCACAATGGCACAAACAAATTAGAGACCTGATTTTGTAGGGTGATCACTATCACTGAGTGCACAGATCCACCAGATAAATTGGGTACTTCACTTAATAAAAACATCTTGGATCTTCAAATTCAATATTCATATTTCAAAATTGGCTAAATGATTGAATGAAAGAAAGAAAGCATTACTCATTCTAAGCACCTAGCCCACAGAAAACCAGGCTGAACATTTCTGCATAATTAGTTATGTTTTATTCAATGATCTGTATTCTTCAGGGACATCCAATGCAACTCTGAAACAGTATGCCCCAACGCTGACTACTAGAACACAAGTTTTGCATGCTCAAAGTATTCAATCCACAGCACCTTCAGTCAAAGGATTCAAGATAGTGAACTTGGAAACAGCTGCTGCAAGGCTGGCCCTGTTGTAAAACAAGGTTACCCTTTTGAATTAGACAGCAGATTGAGAAGTGATGGGATTAGCATCTGTGTGCCACCATCCCACCCCAGTTGCAAGTGAAGACACCTCTTTAGCAGTAACCAAGTGGAAGAAGCAAGCCACAGTCCAATCAAGAAGGGGAATCAAGGGAAGTGACAAGCTATCATTCACTATAATTGCTTTGCCTAAGGAGCGTAACCAGAAACCAAATACTTCTGCCTCTTTCTGCAGGTGCTACTAGGGGTAAAGGGAGGCAATTTTATGCTGTTGCTTCAGCCACTACTGTTGCTTTGTAGCCAGTGACCACCATCAGGTTTGCTCTTTGGCCACTCTGTGTAGAATTCACTTTCACATGTCACCTCCGCAGACACTCCAAAACCAGAGGCAAGCAATGGTTGGAGATACAATGAGAGCTTCATAGAAACTACTTCATCTTCAAATGATTCACATACCTAGTGAATTCATTTGACTCAAAACCAAAGATAACTCAGCACACCAAGGGATCCAGGATCAGATCTGATGTTATTCTTTGTAATTAATTATTTCCCCTTCCTGAACAGGATTTTTTCAAGTCAGTCAACCTCGCAAACAAAGCCTATGTTTACCTCCAAAGGGCCACCCACAAAACAATGCAGAATGTGCAACTGAAGAGAATCTCATGCTGCAACTAAGAGACATACAGTGAGCACTTGGTATCCACAGGGGGCTGGCTCCAGGATGCCCCCCTCCCATGGATACCAAAATCTGTGGATGCTCACGTCCCATTATATGCAATGACATAGTAAGTTGCATATTGTAGAGCTGGAAAGGTAGAGCAGAAAAAAGTTACCCAAATCAGAAGGTTGTGGAAATGGTTACAGATTTTGGGACTTTTTCGTTTAGGACATGATGGTTTTGCATAAAGTGGGGACATGATAGTTTTGTATAAAATTATTCATAATGTAGGAAATGTGGGGTGTGGAAAATGTGGCTAGTGAAATGTTTTATTTCATTTCTCATAAACAGTAACAGATGTCAGAGTTATCCAATGATGCTGAACACTGTGATATTTGGAAAGACACAAAGGAGATATTTCTTCACACAGTTCATAGTTGATATCCACTGATTCAGACTGAATTTTAAAAGAGGATTAGAAAATATTATAGAGGACATGGGTACCAGTACTGTGCTGCCACTGATCATACTGTGCTATCACTGATCCTCAAATAACATATAGTCAGCTCTCTGGATCCACGGAACTGTACGAGCATGATAAATAGTATCCTATTTATAGTATGTTTGACACCTGGTGCAGAACATTTTTAATACCCCTCTACTTTCTTCAACAGCCTTGTCCAGGTCTGGTGGAGGTGATGCCTAGCAAGAAAAGGAAGGCAACTTTTTTTTACCACCCAGCCAGCAGAGCCGCCAGACCCAGAAAGCTGTCCAATCCCACCAGCAATCTCCTGAGGTGTCACTTTTTGTAGTTTGCACCTTCTGCATACCCTAGTGATGCCCCTGTCCCAGACTTAACATGGAAGTGCAAATCCACAAATAATAGTGAAGGCCATGGAAATAAATGACTTCTGGCAAAAGTAATAATAGTAGTAGTAGTAGTAGTAGTAGTAATAATAATAATAATATTTCTAGCCCGCCCCTCTGAACAAGCAATCAGGGCAGGTTACTGCAAAAGTTAAAACAGTGTCAGTTAAAATATCCCGTCCCTTCCCTCACCACCCCCCTTAAGAAGAAAATTAAATCACAGTAGAGTTAAAAACATGGAATAAAACAAAATAAGACAATAAAAAGCAGCAACAGGGAAATGGGCCTGAAGAACCTAGGTTGTATAGGTGGTGGAAAAAACACAGGAAAGGAAGGCTGGAAGACACTAGGGCCTAGATTTGGAGCCGGGAGGAGTTCACATTCTCTGGGAAGGCCTGCCGGAAGAGATGCGTCTTTAGGGCTTTTTTGAAGCCTTCTAAAGATGGAATAATATGCATCTCATCCAGCAGGTGATTCCACAGCTTGGGGGCGACAGCTGAAAAGGCCCTCTGGAAGGTCTGGACCAGCCTGCTCTTCATGGGCTGTAAATCTTTCTAGGTCCTCCAGCATGACTCTATGGTCAACTTTCATTGGAAGCATACCATATATACTGGAGGGCCTAGAAATTGCCTAGTTGTACTGCACTATTACAGGCTAAGCACAAATTCTGTATCTTTTTGGGCAAAATATATGGCCCAAACCCTGAATATTAAGGAAATAAGTGTGTCTGTGTAAATTAAAAAGTATGAAATAACAGCTTACCAGCTAGTGCTGGACATATGGCAACCTAACCTAAAACAAAGGAGATATGAGAAAGAATCCGATGAACACAAATAATAAACAGTGAACTAAAAAGGCATACTTAAGCAGCCTTATACAATCTTGAAATGACTGACTCATATCTGATGCAATCATCTTTTGGAAGATAACCAACATAATGATGTTCACTGATTGGTCACTTAGTGCCTTCATAGAGGGGGCCAATAAGATCTCATTTCTGATTGGATAGATTAATCTTTGTTGATGTTAGTGGACTCTGTTTTTGGACATTATCAGATGGGAGCAAAGTGTCCTTATCCCATCCTTAATTGGTGGTATTTGAGTGACTGGAGGGAAGATCACACACACACACCCCCAAGATACTTATCCCATTCTTATCCTGTCCATGAAGAGTAATGGACCCATCATTTGGCAACTCCCATTAATACCAAATGATGGGTCTATTACTCTTTATGGATGGGGGAAGAACAGGATAAGAGTGAATACCACAAGTTAAAGAAAGGAGCAATCCACTTTGCTCCTCCGTGTGATAATCTCCTTTGATTAGACAAAACAGATGCTGGAGACAGTATGAACACTCTCTCCTGAGAAATGAAAATTAGGCTAAGCTTTCAGTTTGGTCAGACCTTGCTATCTATGACAGCTTTTAAGAAGGCAAAGAAAGAGTACAAGAAGGTGGTAAGGAAAGGAAGATGGGAAGAAGGAGGGAAAGAAACCCCACACAGCTATGGTAAATAGATGTGACTTGTCTGGTTAGAAAAACACTTTTTAAGGGAGTATATAATGGATGCTGCAATACATTGCAATGCCTGTCATTAATATGGATGATATATAAAGGTTTAACTCCCTGCAAGCCTTAAGTTTATACATCTGCATAGTGATGTTTGCTAACATCCTAATATGATGTAAAATGTATGATGCCTTACATGAAATGTAAAATCAATATGTAAGTTGTGTGCCTAGACTATGAGAAGTCTATGTTCTTCCCCAAGTAGGCTTCAGAGAGCAACACAATGAAAAGAAAAGCAAGATGATGATAGCCCTGTTAACACCAGGAGAAGAAAAGGGAGCCAAGGGGTGGGGTGGGGGGAAGTAGCCTTCAGCAGTCCTAGCTTTAAATCCTGGATGAACAGTGAGGTTGGGTGTATCTTTTGCCTTCTCTCCCCCTCTCCTATTGGACTCTCTTTCTGACTCAAAGAGAAAGAGGCAGAGAGAGAGAAAGAGAGAGAGAGAGAGAAGCAGTTAAAAATAAATAAATAAAGGCAGTTTGGTTTTAGGTGGAGCTTGGCTGAGACACAAAGGTTGTGTGAAAGAAGGGGGGGAGGAGAGAGAGAAAAAGGAACTCTTCTAGAACATGGCCACATAGCCCAAAAGCTCCACAAAAAACTATAGGGGATTATTGTGCTCACATCCTGCTTCTAGGCTTCGAGAAGCATTTGCTAGAAAACATAATGCTGGACTAGATGTTTGTTTGTTTTTCAAGCAGATATTCTTAAGAAATGTCTCTGTCTATGAAACTTCCAATCTAACTGAAAGTGGAAGGAAAATAAGAACAAGAGGGGTGTGATGGAAAATTCAAGGGATGGGTATGAACAACTCAATAACACCATCATGGGCTTTGTTTTAGTTCAGAAAGACACTTATGGGGGCTGTGAACAGCCAGTCTCTTGGTTCTACAAGTCTGTTTAAAATTTTGCATGCTTGGCGTAACAAGCTATCTTCCAATTAAAGTTGTCAATCTCTCCTCTTGCTTTGATGTCTTTAAGGGACCAACCTGGCAGCAGCATTCAGCAACTTCCTTTTCTCCAGACAGAATCTGCATTGCTTCCTTTTGTGAAATGGTTATCATGTCCCTTCTGCCTGCTTGCCTATCACTTCTTCCTTCTCTCCCTTTTCCCCTTTAATTTTTGGGTGCATATTTTGATGGGAGGGAAATGACAAATAATTTGAAGTCTGTGTGCCCCTCCACTTGTTTTAGCTCTAACCTCCAGCTCCTACATCTTTATATGCAAGCACTCCTTTGCTTCGTTTCATCCCTCTTTTCCAAGTCAGCTTTTGCAATGTGATCACTGGCTCTCTCAGCATGCATTGTGTAATGTTGAAATAGCCACCTGCTGGTCGATCAATGATATGAAATGTTCTGCCCTAAAACATGAGGAGCTGAACATTAAATAATAATATTTGCAAAACTCATGCAGTGAAAGAAAAATCAGGTCACACTTTGTTAGCTTTAGCTAAGCTTTTAAATTATTCTGTGGGAGAGCAAGAGGATACTGCTGCAACACAGGATATGATCAATGGTCCATCCATCCCAGCACTCCCACAGTGGTAGTCAGATATTTCTGGGAACCCAGTACTTCTGCTACCATTAGGCAGAGCGAGGCAGTCACCAAGGGTGACAGATGCTGGGAGATGGCAGGAAGATGTTGGCGTGCAGAGATTAACTGAAGCACAGCTGACCCTGTAATCCTAAACTGGCCTGTTTTCTTGGGCTAGTTTAACCATTATGGCTTGGGGATTCTGTAAACTGTAATTGAAAAAAAAAAGTAAGTTTTTAAAGCTCTCTTTCAGGTGTGATCAGAAATTCAGTCCTGCTGCCAATATTGAAGAAAGATGCAACTTCTCTTCTAGTAAGCCTTTTTTTTTTTTTTTTTGTCATGGAAAAGGAGGGGTTTGTTATGTTGTTATGAAGTGTGTGCAGTAAAACATGTTAAGTCAATGCGGGGAGATCCCAGAAGCAGGCTATCCTTGAAACCTCCACCTTTTTTGGAAAGAAGGCTGTCTGCCTGAAGTGCAAGGGGATGTACATGTAGCAAATATGTTCATATCTCAAAGTCTTAAAAACCTAGGGCCTTTTTTTCCTCCCCCAATAAGTCTCAGCATTTTAAAGGAAAACAGGTGAATGTCACAGCCCATTTCCACCCAAAGGCAGATGTTTGGGGAGCAGTGGTATCACCCACTCACACATCCCATGCCCCATTAATGATGGCCCTAGTAGGTTTAAATGCTGTAAATCACCTTGGCGTTTGCACTGGAAGAAAGGTGGGGTACCAATAAAATAAAATAAATAGAATAGAACTAGTTGCCTTTAGAAAAATCCAGTTATCAATGAATTTTGTACAGTTGAGACAAATAAACAGAAGACTTGTTAAAAAGAGTGGTTGTGTTACTGTCAACACTGCCATAAATCAATAGTTGCACTAGTGGGTGTCAGTTAGACCAGTGGTTCCCAACTGCTTGTCCTCTATTTGTTTTGAACTTCAGACCCCCAGAAACCACAGCCAACTTGGCCAATAGTCAGGAACAATGGGAACTGAAGTCCAAAACATTTGGAAGATCAAAGTTTGGGAACCACTATGATAGACTGACGGGGCTCTCTTCTCTTCACCTCAGTTCTCTAGCAATCTATAGCACGAAAAGCCTATTCTGAAGAGTTTACCAACCTATCATAGGACTTTATCATATGGAGGCACTTACATAGGTAAAACGTTACTGAATTGTTGTAGAAGTGTGAAGGTTGGATTGTCTGTCATGCTTATAAAACATAATTGAGGCTTCCTGCTTTTCTTCCATCGATGAAACAGAGAAGTCATTTTTTTAAATAGCAGAAGATCCTATTATTCAAAAATGGCTTCTCCTGCCTTCTCTGTGAATGCTTCATCGACAGAAGGAAAGTGGGAAGTCTCAATTATGTTTTAGAAGTGTGATGAGATAATCCCAGCTTTGCACTTCTGCAACAGTTCAGCAATGTTTTACTTACATAAATGCCTCCATGTTATAATCCCCATAGAAAGTTTGAAGTCAAATGGAAGAAGTAAGAATCACACCCTTGTCTTGTTACCTAAATTGCAAGAGGGGCTAATTGTCTTCAACTGGGAAATCGATTTACCTCAGTGGAAAGCAGCAAGAGGGCTTTGGTGATATAAAACTGGGAACTTTGGTTTTTGGAAGCAGGTTCCAATTTAGTTTAGTTTATTAAAAAGGGAATCATCACACGTGCAAAACACTCTCTCTCTCTCTCTCTCTCTCTCTCTCTCTCACACACACACACACACAAGAACTAAAGATACAAAGACAGTAGAAGATAGCAAGATGCAGAATCATAAAGAGGCACTACTGTACCTATCCTGAAATGTAGCTCCAATTTCAGGGGTACCAGAATAAGGATGGTTCAGTAAGGGTGGCCAGCTACTGAAGTGTCCAGCCAAAATTGAAAAGAAGTCTTGTCCAGTTTCAAACTAGACCAAATTGCTATTGCCTAGGCAGATACGTTTATAGCAAGAAATGGGTACTGGGGCAGTGTTTCAGGAGTTAAGTGGTTTTCCCAGGAGTTAAATGACTTCCCCAGGAGGGAAGAATGCAACAAGATATGCAAGAATGACAGGGCAATTGGTGTGAATGTCCTCAAACAAAAAGAGTTTCATTCCCAGAAGGAAACTACCTTTGTCTGTTGTACGCAAGCATTCACCAGATCCAGCACCCACTATCACACTCCTTGGTGAATGAATTATGCTGATTCTGATCTTGAGTTGTCCCATCTTGGCTAAGTGCATTAGCTTCTCCCATGCTGAGCCATCTGCCTTTCTTAATATGGCATGGCTGGTTTCTTGCACTATGGTGCTCTTTTTGGTTACCGGCCTACAACACCCTTTTGATATCAATTTTATGTAAAAGCCAAAGAGGGTTGACTGAGGGTTGGATCTTGGGGTAACATCTTTCATTCCATCTGTAGAATGAGAGCACTGCATCTCTGTCCTTGTGATTTACATGTCTCCATAATGACAATTTTTCAGAACTTGTCATTCAAGGAAGAAAGATTTTGGACTCATCAAATTTAAAAGAGGATTGCCCATTGTTATCCAGATCTTCCCCAGGGACACAGTCTGGAGAACCTCTGGGCACAGATCAAAATGGGGTCTCTGAAACAGAAGGGACTTTGGAAAACAGAAGACTAGTGGCTGATACAGCCACTTTGGGGCATGGCCATGGCGATACTAGGGTTAGGGACTGCACACCAACCACACAGTCCCTAACCCTAGTACGGCATGGCGCTGGTGTCATGGTGGCCTCCCATCCACATGGAGGCAGCCATGAAGATGACAACGATGCTGAGCCCCCAAACATGGCACACTAGAAGTGGTGTCATAACAGTGCCACTTATTAGTTGCAGCACCTCAGGAAAGGAGCTGCTGTAGACAGCTCCTTTTTGTTCCGTGGCACCACAAGCTTCATTCCCACAGCAACCGAACAGCTACGGGAATGAAGCTATGGGAGAAAGGGGCTGAGCAGCCCCCTTTCTCCCATGGCTGTGGCTGGTGGAATGTCTGGGGGCATGAAGCCCCAAGCACACCCATTTCCAGGCCACAGAGAAGCGGCGTTTTGCAGCTTCTCTGTGGCCTGGAAAAGCACTGGATTAGGACATCTGGGCTGCCTGTGAGACTGCCCTGGCCCCAACCCAGTGCAGAAAGGGGCAGTCTGTACAGCCCCTAGGATTTCAGCTATATTTTTGCCAGTTATTGCAAGTGAAGGGAGGGATAAGTCTAATGTAGACTATAAAAGCTTTCAAGTAGGAAAAGCTTAGTTTACTTAAAGTGATTCCTGATCTACAGTTCAAAAACTAGTTATGTGCTAATTCTTTTCCACCTTCTGTCATACAAAGCACTCAGACAAAGCATAACCATAAGCAGTGGTTCAGAACTTTTGGTCCTCCATTTGTTTTGGACTTCAGATCTCAGAAGCCCCATCCAACTTGGCCAACACTCAGGAATTATGTGAGCTGAATTCCAAAACATTGGGAGGACTAAAGGTTGGGAACCAGTGTCATAGGGCAAAGGTGAGCACCTCTTGAGGATTGAGTTATGCCACTGGCCCCCAGGGGACTATAAGGGGCATGCACTCCCCACCGCATCCCCATAATTTTAAAAACAGTAACTTCCAAATGCCCTCCCACCCCCCAGAGGGAATGAGACAACTTTGCCATGTTTTGACACATCTCTTTACTTTTAAAACCCAGTAAATACTTTTTTTTTAACCAAGAGGAAGCAACCTGTAAATCAACATCTGTGTCCCTTCCTGTTGGGGAAAATAAAGGCCTCTCTTGGAACTAAAATTGCCTTTGATGGGCCAATAATGTGGGGAAATTGCCTCACAATTCCTCGTGAGAATTCAAAGGTATTTGGGGGCAAAAAATGGGAAAAAATGAAACCTTGGGAATCATGGGAACCACAAAGATGGCCCTGGGAAGTTACACTTTCACCACATTTGCTGTGAGAATTTGCACGTGAATCCTGCCTGCCATAAAAAGCTGGGAAGTTAGTGTGGTGGGTTATACAGTAGAAAACGGTATTGCTGAGACATGGTGATCTCAGATACAGGTGCTGAGATAACAAAAGGAAGGAGGCAAACATTAGCCAAGCCTGTTCAAGGTTGTTTTGGTAAAAAGAGTCTGACCGTAATATCAGATGGGGTGGTGTGTGAATAAGAAAGGAAAATATGTTTATTTATTCTAACAAATAATAATTAAGCCCACCAGGAATTTGAAATGGTGTACAGTTTAAGTAGGCAATGTTAACACTTGCTGGTCAGTTCTGACAATGAATCTCAATGAACTGGATCTATAGTTTCTTAATAAAGATTTTCTGCGTTTTAACTACTGAAGCCTGGATTTCTGAATTTGGTATCCTGCTGGACATGACACCGTAGCACACTGTAGTACAAACAAATGAGAAATTTTGCATCACTACTTTTAACAGGGGTAGCTTCAAAAGAAAGATCACATGATACAGTGCTAAGAATGCTAATCAGGGCTATCCTGGGCCAAAACCTGAGCTCTAGGGATGTCCACTTATGGTGTAACAGGGGGACGGGCCCTTGTGACATTACATAAGGATGTTCCTGGTAATGTCAGAAGCATGATACCATAAAGATCAACCACCATTGCCCAGAGTATTTCTAAGAAGGCTAACAAAACAAGTCTAATAGAGACAAAAGTACACACAAACACTTTAAATGTATAAAAAGAATGGAAAGGGTTAGAGACAGAGACATAAGTTGTTGAAATTGTAGGTAGCAGGAAATGAATGCGTGATTCCTTGCACGCAAAACATATGCCCCAGTAATGATTCTTACAGACTATTATTTTTCACTCTAAGTTAGCAGAGAGGTATAGGATGCAGATATTCAACAGTGAATTTGTTCAGAGGCACTCAAAATAGTTTTGATTACCTTGAGCCCTTTCATACTACAAAAGTATAGCACTATCATTCCACATGGAACTGCCATGGCTGCATCCTTTGCAAGCCAAGGATATGTAGTTTGATGAGGCACCAGAGTTCTTTGGCTGAGAGTAACGCATACCTTTCCCTAAACTACAAACCCTAGGATTCCATAAGATGCAGCCATGGCAGTTAAAATATAGTGTGAAATGAGACCACCCTGACTTACCAGGGCTGCTCAGATTGCTGCTGTGGGAAGCTATCATTTCTGCAGCTCTGTGGGGCCTGCTATGGCTCCCAGAATTCCTGGCTGGGTTGAGCAGGCCCATTATTCACCTCATGGAGCTGGGACTACAACTCCCAATGTGCCATCACGGATTGACTGAGCCAGATTCCTGGTTGCAGCCTATTGGCTCTTGGGCCGGGATGAGTGGTGCGTCCTCCCTCTCCTGGCTCCCTATTGGACAGGGGGCCTATAAAAGGCCTCCTGGCATCCTGGCTGGGTGCCATTTTGTGCTTGGCTCTTCCACTCTCCCTCGGTTCAGGGTGCTATATTGTCACAACTTTTGGGGGCGGTAGCATTGGTCCTGGATCTGGTGGGCGTGGTTTCCAGGGCTGCATAATACTGGATCAGGAGTCCTTCGGGACCTGGGAGCACTGAGGGCATGTGGTGTGGCCATTGTGGGGGTAACACCGATTCAGCATATCCCAGTGACTAGCGGCTTAACAGCAGCATGCGATCGTCCGGTTGCACATCCTTGGTAGGGCATTTCTGTTGCCCCTATGTCATCTCGAAGCTTGGCTGTGACAAAGCAATTCGTTCATCAACAAAACAGAGGTTGATTGATGACAGATTTGGACCTCATGCATTGGGGCAACTCTGCCGCTGTTCTGTTTGGCTTAATAAAGTTGTGGCCTTTCTTCCAAAACTGGCTTCTTGGTATTTATTGGCGACTTCCCTCTGCAGCAAATGACTGATTCACTGACTGACCTTTAACATCCTCTAGCTAGAATTAACACTTCATTTTTTATTCACCCTTTCCAACCCAGATAAATAATGCATACAGTTTGGAAAGAGAGTGAACAGGATATAGTTTGACAGCGGTGAGTCATGGTGGAAAGAATAAGAGAGGTGCAGATTGGTAACAAAACTTAACTAAATAGGTTGTTAGATCCCATGCTTTAAGACAGCCTTCCCTAACCTTGCAGTCTCCAGGTACAATGGCCAGAAAATCCTACTATCTCCAGCCATCAATCATATTATAGGACTTGTTTCAGATTATGAAAAACAAGTTAAATACTATAAAAAGGCATCTTTCAAGACTCCAGAAACAAAATGTGTGATGAGATGGCAATAATGACAATTCCACAAGCCAATTAAAATTAATTAATTAAGGCAGCAAATTATTTTCCTGCCTGTGAATTAATGTCCTGCTTGCCAAGGACCAACATTAATAGATTATTTTTTAACTTTAAGGTTCCAAACCATGTCTTAAATACCTAGAATTTTTCACATCAATTTAGAGAATCTTTGTAGCCTCAGTCCACTGCTGATGTAGCTGTTCTTTCTAACAAGATCTCTGAGTTCTTAGGGGAAAAGTCACAATGTCATGGAGCCAATCACCAAGAAGCAAGTGAAGCTTGAGGGCAAATGAAGCTAATTCAAAATGAGGCACAATGTCACTGAGGTCTGCGGAAGCAAACTCTGAGCTAGTGGCAAGCAAATGGAAACATGATTAGAGTACTGTTTGGAGAATGTAGAGAGAGTAAAAAGTTTTTCTTCCCATCTCCCAATAACAGAGCTTGGAGTCATCATCCACTAAAGCTCAATCCGGAGAGATTCAGGAGAAATGGAAGTCATTCTTCACACAATGCATGGCCAACTAGTGGAATTCACTACTGCAAGATGTCAGCAATCTGGATACCTGTATAATGGGAGTACTCACATTCAAGGAGATTAGGGCTGTTATGGCTCATAGTATGAAAATTATGATTGATAGTCATTATGAAGCAAAGTGCCAAATGGCACTCCCGTCCATCCAAGTGAAGTACCCAAAGTCAGTCAAGTTATTTTGGCATATAGAGTAGAAGATCCCTCTATCAAAATAATAATAATAATAATAATAATAATAATAATAATAATTTTTATTTCTTACCCGCCCCTCTGTCAAAACAATTGGGGCGGGGTACAACAGATTAAAAACAATTACAGTTAAAATGGCTCAAGAATCCCATCCCCAACCACCCACCTCTTAAAATAGAATTAAACTAGTAAAAATTAAAATCAAGTTACTATCAAATAAAATAAAACAACATGTCACACATATTAAAACCCATAGTGCTGGCCACAGCATAGGGTAACATTAGGGTGTAAGGAGCCAGGGAATTGGCTGGAAGATTTTAGGAGTCGGGAGGATTATAGGGTTTCTGGGAAGGCCTGCCGAAAGAGATGCATCTTTAGAGCTGTTTTGAAACAGTCTAACACTGTAATAAGATGGATCTCGTCTGGCAGGCCATTCCATAGCATGGGAGCAGAAGCCGAGAAGGCCCTCTGGGAGGTCTGTGCCAGCCTAGTCTTCATAGGCTGCAGCAGGTTCCTCCCAGAGGACTGAAGTGTGCGGGGGGAGTTCATAAGGGGAGAGGCGGTCCCTAAGATAAGAAGGATCCAAGGCATGTAGAGCTTTAAAGGTTAAAACTAACACCCTGTACTGTGCCCGGAAACTGATCGGCAGCCAGTGGAGAGATTTAAGCACAGGTGTAATGTGCTGTCTCCTAGATGTTCCGCTAACAAGCCTGGCTGCCATACTTTGGACTAGTTGGAGTTTCCGGGTTAGGCACAAGGGTAGCCCCATGTAGAGCGCTTTACAGAAATTAAAACGTGAGGTTACCAAAGCATGTACCACTGTTTCCAGGTCCTTCAGATCCAGATAGGGGCGCAGCTGGCATATCAGCCAAAGCTGATAGGCACTCTTGACCACTGCATTCACCTGACTTGTCATGTGAAGCAACAAATCAAGAAGTACCCCCAGACTGCGAACAGGGTTCTTCAAGGAGAGTGTGACTCCATCTAGGACTGGGAACTGTATTCCCAAAACTGGTTTCCGGCCTGTAACTGCTAGTACCCCTGTTTTGTCTGGATTAAGTTTCAACCTGTT
The DNA here is from genome assembly GCA_034509955.1 of Urosaurus nigricauda. Classification (NCBI taxonomy): domain Eukaryota; kingdom Metazoa; phylum Chordata; class Lepidosauria; order Squamata; family Phrynosomatidae; genus Urosaurus; species Urosaurus nigricauda. The sequence goes on from JAOEGL010000002.1 coordinate 35,205,182, forward strand.
TTTCCTCATCCAATCCATTACCGCTGCAAGGCAGTCATTAAAAGGAGAGATGCCATCTGAAGTCTGAGCGGACGATCTGGTCATGGAGAGATATATCTGAGTGTCATCAGTGTACTGAAGACACTGAGCTCCATGCCTCCGAATGATCTCACCTAGCAGGTTCATTTAGATATTAAATAGCATCGGAGACAGAGTGGTGCCCTGTGGGACACCACAATTAATCTCAGTTTTGGAAGAGCAACTGTCCCCGAGCCTCACCTTTTGGGATCTCCCAGAGAGAAAGGATTGGAACCACCGACGCGCGGTGCTCCCTATTCCCAACTCCCCCAGTTGATTCAAAAGGATGGAGTGATCTACAGTATCGATAGCTGCTGAGAGATCCAAGAGCACCAGCAGGGTCACATTACCCCTGTCGATGCTCAAGCATCTTCTCATCTCCAGCAGTATAGATAGATCAACAGCCAATTAAATAATAAACATTATGGTGCCCTTTCATGACTCACATAAACTGAGATTCTGCACTGAATTTGCATAGCATAAATACCCACATGCAGCTACTCATCAATTCTGCTATGTAGCCATTGTGCTGTATGTGTAACTCAACCAAGATGCCAATGTGCAACTAAATACACATTCAAATGAGCAATACACAATGCATATCCATGCACATTGTGTGTAATGTGTATCTGCATTTCCAGTTATACATGTGCAACTCCACCTTGAACTACATGAGATAAAAATGTCCAATTACTTCCGTCGAGTAACTTGCATCTTTGCAAGAAATCAACAGTTCTCTGGCCAAACTCTCTCACACCTAAGGCGGTTACTTCATTCTGCCAAGTGGTAGGGCTTGTCAGACAAGTCTTTGTATAAGAAATCTATATACATGCCCTCTAACTATCCAAATTTGGCAGGAGTTGTCCTGATTAATCCTCTTGACATCTGCCTTTTTTAAAAAATGTCCCAGCTTCTTTATCCTCCTTCCACTTTCCCCCTTTGCTTTTCAATTGCAGGAAACTGAATTCAAAGTGGAAAAGGAGTTTGTACTCAATTAATCCAACAGATGGGAAAGGACAGGAGGGAGGAGGAAATCTTACTCTTCCCAGTAAGCTCAGGAAGAAACAAACTGCTGCAGTGTCTCCTAACTTGTGTGTTCTTTTTTGTTAATACCTTTTCCCATTTTGACCACACTGATGATGGCCGCACATGAGCCAGTTTTCTTCTGTGCAATGGTGGAGCCTAGGAATACAAGATTCTCCACTTGTAACCATGTATTAAAAGCCCTGTGCAGATCTCCCTTAGTCTCTGTGTAGGAGGCATAAAGTATCAATTTTTATGAAATATGTGGAAGAAGGAATATCATCGCTCACATAGTACCATATACTGCAGAATTCAAAGCAAAAAGAGCACCCTAGGCATACATATATAGCCTGAGAGTATTTGGGAGATGTAAAAGGCCCTGTATTCTCTGAACCATGGATTCTTGGGTGGGGGTGGGGGGGATTGTACAGCCAACCCACTCTCAAACAAAAAAGACATACATCATTTAAAACAGTCTTAATATTTACAAAGTAGATTTGTCATAGTAACTTACAACAATATTTTTTAAGGCAGAACAGAATACATTACAAGCTCTGCGGGCTGCATAATTTGGCATGAATCTTTCACTTGGTTTTGTACCCTGTACATTTCAGTATGCATGATCACAAAGTGGTCAGATACTTCCTAGCAAAGAAGAAATATATAAGTTATTTGACTCAGGAAGAATAAGAGTTGAAGTTCGAGGACACAAGTCTTAAAGTTCACAGATGCAAGTCATAATTCTGCATTTCATGGTTTTGCTTGGTTTAATGCAGATATTGTCCAATTGTTATCCACATCACACTTAAAACTTGATACAGTATACTTATTCCAATTGATTAAAGAACAATGATTTTTCTTGGAACTTTCATCATTTTCCAGTAAAGTTTTAGTTCGAGAGTCACTGTGGTACGGTGGTCAGAAGGGTAGTGTGTTGGGGTTCTAGCTCCTTTGAGTCATGAAACTCATTGCGTGATCTTGGGCCACTTATACTCTCTTTGACCTACACCAAAAGGGTGTTTTTATGAGGGAAAGTGAAGAGGGAGACCATATACACTGCCTTTGAACACAATGGAAGGAAAGATGTAAATATAATGAATAAACAAGAATACGTAATAGTGTTGTTGTTGTATGCCTTCAACTCATTTCCAACTTACGGTGATCCTAAGGCAACCCTATCACGGGGCTTTCTTAGCAAGTTTCTTCAGCAGGGGCACCATTGCCATCCTCTGAAGATGAGAGACTGACTTGCCTAAGGTCACTCAGTGGATTTCCATGGCTGAGCAGGGATTTGAACCCTGATGGCTCTCAATAGTAAGTGTATCTATATTTGCAGTTCAATATTAGATTTTTACAGCTTGATATAGAAATAAACACATCAAAATTCATTTAAATGAATTTTAGACTTGCCTAGGTCTGTACAGTGCCAGGCTATTGGGGTACAACAAAATAACAGTTCTACATTTCTTTGCAGTGAGGATGCAAATTATACAAGTAAGACAACAACCCTCCTTATTTGTTATAATCACTAAATGCTGTTTGCAGACATTATCTAATGTTTTCACTGTTTTGAAGCACCCAGGCAACCAGCAACCTGAGTAACCTGAATACTAACATGTAATAAGGCTCACAGCAGGGGACCACAAAGTTATCTGGGGCCAAAACTATAGAAAGCCAGACCACAGAAATATGATTAAGCCTGAAACCATGCTGTTAAGAAGTTATTATTTGGGATGACATATACATTTTTAAAAGGTACATGAGTAGAATTTAGATGACAGTATGCACCCATGATTCTTAATATTTTGGAATAAATGTTTTTCAATAGAAAATAGGCCGGTGACTAAAAACACCCAGAAAAGGACATTTTCAAGGTTGGATCACTACATAATCAAGGCAGGTGAGTCCATAATAAGATGCCATTCTAGAATTTCTTTGCCAGGGTACCATAAGCATAGTCTCTTCATTCTCCCATGACATTTGCTCCTTCCTTTACCATCTGCTCTATGGTGATGAAACGTATTGTTCTGTTTTTCCCAGGAAGAGCTCCTTTCAAGAGTTCTTCTAGCATTTCCTTTGTACATCCTCATTTTTTTTTCACACCATTTTGTTCCCACTTAACAGATTGCTATAATTGCCATCTAAATTGGACTACTCTAAATTGTTTCAGGATGATCAAGTTTTCATTATAAAGCAGGGGTGGGCAACTTGTGGCCCTCCAAATATTGACAGACCAGTTTCCGTGCTCCTTGTTGTTGTTGTCATGTGCCTTCAAATTGTTTCTCACTTATAGTGACCCTAAGGTGAACCTAATATGGGGTTTTCTTGGTTCAGAAGGAGTTTGTTCTTGCCTTCATCTGAGGCTGGGAGAATATGAGTGGCCCAAGGTCATCCAGTGGGTTTCCATGCCCAAGTGTAGAGTCAAACCCTGATCTCCCAGAGTGTTAGGGGGAACATTCAAAGCTGGTTCTTTCATCCTTAACCATTGTAGGTGCTGGCTAGGGATGATGGATGTTGTGGTCCAGTCTGTAAAATTCAACTTTGAAAAAAAAATGGAGCTTATGAGGTAGAACTCTAAACCTGCCAAAAATTCAAATATGCTTCAATAATTTCTTTAAAACCCTTACCACCCATAATAAACTAGAATTAGGCATTCAGCAAATGTTTTCCTCTCAATAAAATATAACTCCCATTTCAAGTCACTAAAGGTGAGTGCAATGTTGCCCTCACTCAGAATTAGCTTTTCTTGCAAATATGACATCTCCATCATTTCACAAATTTAATTAGATGTAATAGCATCACTCTTATTAGAATGGCCAAACTGAAAAGAATTTTGATAAACTGAAAATCAGCAGTCTTTTCATCAAAATTTTTGAGGGATCTCAAAAGCTATTTTTTATCCTAAAAATAATTATCCCAAATCACATGATTAATCCCAATAATATATTTCTGGTTGCTATTTGAATTCCAAGAAAAATTGTAGTTGGGGTTTTAAAACAATTAATTCTCTTTTGGCCAGCTCAGAAAGACTATTCCTCCTACATATAAACACTAGTGATCTGTTCATTTGCCATCTGCATGGCCAAACTTACAGGATTAAATTTTGTTGTAAACTATATAGATGTTTGGCAATGATTTCTGTGACCACTTTATCTAGGCCCCAAATCATAGCACCAGTTGTGGCTGTAAGTAGTATTGCCTGATCAGGACTACCCTAGGCCGTGGGATTTCATACTGAAATCTGAGACTATAGGACAACCCCCTAGCCATTGCTCTAGGTGATATTAGAAAGGGAGTCTTCTGGCAATGTCAATCAACAAGGAAACCTTAAGTATGACCTATAATTCCACAAAGTATGCATTTAGTTTTCAACAGTGACCAGAAGTACATTGGCAAAATTAAAGCTAGCACGTGATGTCCTACTTCCAGAACATGGACATGGACTCTAACTCAGAGATTGAAGCAGTGGACATGCCTGGACCTGCTGCTGAACCACAGTAACATGTCTCAGAGACAATCCAGAGTGTAGTACCAGCTCTGGCAGATAATCCTGCCCATTCAGATACAGAACACGGTATCCCTACCTACCACTGCAACTTACCTACATTTGCCAAGCAAAGACAACAAAGGGAGGGCTTGAGAAGGTCTCAGAGGATGTATAGGAAGCAGCAATTAATTAAGCAGTAGATGCAGTGGCTCAAGAGGTTAAGATGCTGACTCTGTTGACTGCAAGATCAGCATGCTGGCAGTTCAAGACCTGGATGCTGCATGATGGGGTGAGCTCCCATCACTGGTCCAAACTAGCAGTTCGAAAGCATGCAAATGCAAGTAGATAAATAGGTACCACTCCTGTGAGAAGGTAAACAGCATTCTGTGCAATCATGCTGGCCACATGATCACAGAGTAGTCTCTGACAACACTGGCTCTTTAGCTTAGTAGTGGAGATGAGCACCACCCACTATGATCGGACACAACTGCTGATCCATAAATTCCCAGCCCTGAGCTCCAGGAGTTGCTGGAGATTATCTGACCTACCTGGTTCCCTGTTGTATTCCCGAAACTACCTGGCTACACATTATGTGCTACATCTGGACTGTGTGTGTTGACTCTAGATGCTGTGTACCTGACCTAGACTGTCGACTCTGGATGCTGATTACCTGACTTGGAGATTGTGAACTCTGTTTGGGACCTAAAGCTTGTATTTACTAAAATAAAGTAAGTGGTGAACTGTAAACTGCTTTGATTTTGCTTGTTCATTCGCTGCTGGCTATCAGCTGTGTTGCAATCAGCCTTTGGCTGGTTGCCCAGACTGCATTTGGGATGGTGTTCCAACATCACCCATGTGTGTAAAAATGGTTTATTTTGGCAATAAATAAAGAGTCCTAAAATGTGATAAATCATTGTAAAATGGGCCTAAATACTCTAAAGACATTAGATCCCACCTTGGAAGGTAGGCAGGGTCAGACCTGGTTAGTACCTAGATGGGAGAGTACTAACAAATATCAGGTGCTGTAGGTTATGTTTCAAAGGTAGGAACTGGCAAAATTACCTCTGAGTATTCATTGCCTAAGATAACCCTATGAAATTAATTGGGTTGCCATAAGATGACAGGCAACTTGAAAGCACATACACACACATTGTAGAATGTGCAAAAATGCTCATAATCTCACCCAGTGGGAAGGAAATGTTTGTAATTCTATATTGTGGCATGGGACAGTGAAATAAAGATTTACATACCTACCATAGGGACCCGCCTTCCCTTTTAGATTGGAAGAAGATGGATGTGTTTACTTGTTTCTTTTCTTTGGTTGTGCAACCAGAGAATTTTAGTAGTGCAATATGTTTGTGATAGCAAATAGGAAGAAACGGAGGCCACAAAAATGTCCTGTGGAGACACTATGTGACATGTGGTCACTCCTGATTGTAGAAGAATTGAACCCTATTGGCAGTTTTGTTCAAGTAATCTTTGTGAGTTCATTTAGACAGTTCATCCATAAACATACTGCTTTGATCTCCCCTCCCCCCAACTGTCAAAAGTGTTTCCAGTCTACACTTCTGACATTTGTTTATGCCAAAATGTCCTGATTACAGGTTTTATTGAAGCCAGGTGTTTGAGTTCTTAAGATTCTTTCTTATTATGATGCCAAGAAAAGAAATTGCTTCAGAGAGGGCATGAATTTGTATACACATTCAGTCACCAGAAATGAGTGTTTTTTGGGAAACACATATGCACAGAGGGAGAATTCACCAGTCATTAAAAAACACATTAATTTGTTGTAATATGTGAGTTATTTCCCTCTTAAAGTGGTGTGAGTCACCTAGAGTCTTCTGAAGAATAGAATGGAAGATAAAATAATAACAAACAATAACAATATTATAAGGCAACTAACTGTACAGGAAATAGAAAGTTTTCAGAATAATGGTATAGTAAAGTGTGCAGAATATCTGTGTGTCCAATTAAGTTATAAAGCAGAGCAAGATTGAGGGGAACCATAGTTCAGTTCTGCAACCAGAGTTTCCTGTTACTTTACAGATTGCATCTTTGAGGCTCCTGCCATTTATTCCATTTCCCTGCTAAATCCCTGCTGATACCATATGGGATTTCCACAAATCTCACTGTTGTTGCCACTACTATGAGGATCTGTTACATACCTTCAAGGTTTCTGTGTGGAATATTATACAGTGGTCCCCCGGGTTACGAAGGTAATCCGTTCCGGATTACCTTCGTAACCCGGAAGCTTTCGTTTCCCGGGGGACCGCTTTAATCAACGGACCGAGCGGCCATTTAAAGGGGCCGCGTGGTTTTTTTTTCTTCGTATCCCGGGGGATACATTGCCGGTCCGTCGCCTTTCGGATCCCGGGGTTTTCGCAACCCGGGGGATTCGTAAGGCGGGGGACCACTGTACATCTTCTATGTATACATCGACTCTCTTTGTCCTTTACTGCCATCACAGTCACCCTGTCTGAACCCGGTGTTTGCATATATAGCATTCCCAGAGGCCAAAAGTGTATGATACACATTCACTGAGCTCCTACTACCAGCTCCATATCTGATTACCTGTACTATTACTAATAATACTTGTTGTTGTTGTTGCTGCAGCTGCTGCAACTGTTGTGTGCCTTCAAGTTGTTTCTGACTTACAGTGACACGAAGGCAAACCTATAATAGGGTTTTCTTGGCAAATTTCTTCAGAGAGGGTTTGCTATTGCCATTCTCTGAGCTGAGAGAGTGACCTACCAATGTTCATCCAATGGGTTTCCATGTCCAAGTCAGGATTTTAACCTTGATCTTCTAGTGTCCTAGTCCAATGCCCAAACCATGACACCATGCTTTCTTAATATCTAAAACCACATTTTCTACAAAAAATCCATGACACCACAGCATCCAGCAGTATTTCCTGGCACACTCATTGCTACCATTAGATAAAATGAGGCAAACCATCCCAACCTATCAGGGAGGAGGAGGAAAAGCAGGAAGAGAGTTATTTCATTATAAAATGTTAAAATATGAATGAATGTGTGTGCAAAAATGCACACACTGAATAAAGGCATAGCTGTGTTAGTCTGAAAAATCAGTATGCAGTTTGGAAAATCAGTGTGCAAAGGGATCTTGCAGCACCTTTGAAATGAACTGAAAGATAGAAATTGGTAGTGTGAACTTTTGTAGACTGGAGCCTACTTCCTCCATGTACTTCTCCTGCATCTGAGGAAGTAGGCTCAAGTCTACAAAAGCTAACACTACCAACCTCTGTCTTTCATTCAGTCTCAAAGGTGCTGCAAGATCCCTTTGCATACACTCTATACAAACAGTTTTATTTAATATGCTACATTGAGTGTGGAGGTGGTGGACAATATCTACATGTAGATATAAAGAGGGTCACCAGAGTAAAAAAATATGGGAACTTTTGAGAACTACTGGGCTACACTGTCCTGTACCTGTTTTCACCTCCAAACTGGCCCATTGACTTCAGGTGTTATAGTTTAGAGACCCTCTCCCTTTCCTATTCCTAGTGCTGAAGCTGACTTCTGTTGGTTGACTTCTATATATAGAATGGAAGAGGCCACCATCTCAAGAGTTTAGGCATGTGCAGTGTTTGCTAGAGGTTAAGACTATAGAGAGAAATTGATTCTTGACAGCCACAGATGTTATGGGCATCTGTTGATAAGCTACAGTTTCTCCAGTCTGGAGTTCAGCAATGACTCTACAATGAGAAAGGTGAAGAGTCTTTTAAAACTTAAAAGGAAAAGAGGAGAAGAGATAGAAAAAGAATTGATGTCATCAGATGTGAGCTGTTGAACTGAAGAATGGCCCAACCAGATGCATAAATCCAGCAACCTAATCAAGCAAGAGAAACAAAATACTAACTCTAGCAAAGAAAGATGAAATGGAAGGAAGAAAATTTTATATGCAGGTGCTTCATCTTGAATCTCTTCAACACTTTTTGAAAAATCTCTACACATCTGCTATGATTTAATGTGAGCAATTCCCCCCATTGTTTGATCTGCCTGTTCTGTACTTTGTCATTAATCACATGGTACCAAAGGTAGGCAAAGTATAGCTCTCCAGATATTGCTTGTACTGCACCTCCTAGTATTCTGCACCATTTACTATGCTGGCTATGACTGACAGGACAACAACATCTGGATGGCTGGATGTTGTCCTTGTTTTAGAGCGGGGTGTGACTGCAAGAGGGGAGGAAGAGACCAATTCCTCCTCCTGACCCTCTTACAAGCTGTACACAGAGAGAACAAACCCAAATACATCCATTTCCCTGTGTGGTCTCTCTCAAAATGCTATTGCATTTGCTACCAGAAGTGATGCTGTGTCACTTCCTATTGCCATTTTGAGAGAGACTCCAGGGAAGGAAAAGAACAAGAGGCATTTTAGAGTGAGGTGTGGCTTTACCAAGTTCAGTGGGTAGGACAGAGTGGTTTCTACATGTTTTCATGTGTGAGGGGATTTTCTGAGCAGTTTTCAAGCAAAAATTGCCTCAATCATCTAACACCAAGCAACCCCCCCCCCAAAAAAGATGGGGGATTAGGGTACTTGGGGTGTTACAGGATAGCAAATGTCAGGGGGCACATGCATGCTGCAGGTGCAATTCCCCCTCCAGAACCTCCTATAGTCTATACATACCAACACAAAGCAAACCCACATATTGTATATACCCATGTAAAAGTCTAGAAATTTTAGTCAAAAAATTGAGCCCAAGAACCTGAGTCAACTTATCCATGGGCCAAAGTAAGAACTGTACTTTAACTCTTATTTAAAAAGGAACCATCCCCTGGTGAAAGGAGCCATTTCCTGGTGAAAGGCAAAAGCATAATCTGTCCTGGAAGCACTGATCCCCCTCCTCTCCCCTCCATCCAGCATTTAGTGTGAGCACAGTTACACCTGGTGGAATTTTCTAAGTTCTTTGGCATTGTTTTCCTTTGCATCATCCTTTAGATCTTTTGTTACATGTCCCTAGGTTTTACCCTTGATTTATCCACGGGTCCACAATTTTTGCCCCCAAACCTTCCCTTAACTTATCCATGAAATGGACATAGGAGTTTATCACACAGCTGAGAAATGTGATTTATCACTGCCAATTTCAATATAAATTCAGTATACATCCAGATTTTATCACGTTCATTTTGCCACTGATGCCATTGGCTGAGTGTAGCCTGGGTAACTTCCAGCTAGAATCTGAGCTCAGCCAGCCTCTTTTCAAAACCAGGAAGCTCCCAGATTTGCAAATTGAACACATAAGCTTGGATACTATCTGGAAGTTACCCGGGATGCACCCAGCCAGCAGTGACAAAATGCATGCAATAAAATCCAGATGTATTCTGGATTCAAATTGAAATCAGCAGCACTAAATTGCATTTTTCAGCTGTCCGATAAACTCCATAGTCAAGTATATACCGTGCCTCCATTTTCCTCTGTTTGTTACTGTATGCCTTCAAATTGTGTCCAACCTATGGCAACCCTAAGGCCCTAATCATGTGGCTTTCTTGGCAAGATTTGTTCAGAGCAGGGTTAATTTCATGTTCTTCTGAGGCTGACAGAGGGTAGGGCTCCATGGTTCATTCAGCCTTGCATCCTTCTGTAGGTTGCTAAAATGAGTACCCAGCTTGTTGGAGGCAATTAGCTTACAGATTGTAAACCACCAGTGGGTTTCCATGGTGGAGTGGGGATTCAAACTCTGGTCTCCAAAGCTGAGTCCAATCCTCAAACCAACACCCCACTGGCTCCTCTGTAGCCCCTACCCAAATGCCAGGAATCATAAATATGGGGTACGGTGGTCATGTGCAGTCCCACCTCTATTCTAAATCATGAGTTTCTCATCCTCATTCTACAGGAGATGATGTCTAGATATAACATAACAGCAGTCATTATAAATGGCAGCTCTACATTGCTGTTATTGCTTTTTATGGCGTGCAGTTCTACATTAATATCAGAATCTCATTCATTTCTTACTTCAGATGTTTTCCTTCCAGCAGTGTGATATTCTTTTGGAGAGCCATAAAGCCCAAACCACCTTCAGAAACATTACAACATATTTAAAGCTGAATCAGCTTTCTTCCACTTTCAAGTCTGAGGGACAGACCACTTTGTCATGATTACAAGCTACATTTAAATCCATTTGAGCTCATATTTACATATAATCAACCAGTCACAGAATCATAAATTCACAAAATTGGAAGGGGTCCTATGGCAATCAGGTCCAACCCATTGCTCAACACACAATTTCCAGCTAGAGTAGTGGTTCCCAATCTTTGGTCCTTCAGATGTTTTGAACTTTAGCTCCCAGAATTCCTGACTGTTGGCTAATCTGGTTGAGGCTTCTGGGAGCTGAAGTCCAAATTACCTGGAGGTCCAAAGTTTGGGAATCACTCAGCTAGAGCATCCCCAGTCACTACTGAAAGTAGCAATGGTTTGCAGTTGGAGCTGTCTCAATACATTTTGCTGCAACAGGAAAAGGACAAGATAGTTCCTTCACACCATTCCTTATATGGAAGTATCTTACTTTGATATTAGTAAAGGCATAGGACAGCAGGACAGCTCAGTGGTTGCAAAGCCACCAAGCTGACATAGACTGCTGTTCTCTCCCAACACTTTCATGTTCCACTTTCTACTATGGCAAATGTCTCTGTTTGCTCAATGGTAGAGCTGCTCCTACTAGCAATTGTACAGAATTCTCTGTATGAAATGCTTTTCACTGAATGTTTAGTTCAAGCCCCTTCTGCAACATGGCTCCCATTAATGCCAACTCCACCCCATTATACACACAGCCATACTTTCTTTGGAAATATGGTAATACCACATCATATGTTCAAAGATATACAGTAGCTATGTTAGTCTGGAAAACCAATATGCAAAGGGATATTACAGCACTTTTGAGACTAACTGAAAGATAGTAATTGGTAGCATGAGCTTTCATAGACTTGAGCCTACTTCCTCAGATGAATTTGGAGGAAGTAGGCTCAAGTCTACAAGTCTATGAAAGCTCATGCTACCAACTTCCGTCTTTCACTTAGTCTCAAAGTTGCTGCAAGATCCCTTTGCATGATATGTTCAGCTACTCTTTTATTGTCAAAACAGTTCACACAAAGGTACAGTGGCCACATTAAACATACATAAGATCAAGTGTTTCCATGCAGCACCTTGCATGCAGCAGTTCACCTCATCACAGTGCTATTAACCATTCTTGAAAAACTGGGATTTCAGTCTCTGTCTACCAAGCATAATTTCAAAATCACTCTTCAACCAAACAGTGTGAAATCATTTTTGCATAATTCTGCATGGCAAGAGAGCAGACACTAAGCTCTAAAGCAACTTTCATGGTTGCTTCCATATGAAAGAAGCAAACAATAGAACTGGAACGGCAGAAGCAATGGCTTCAAATCAGCTTTGATGTGCACAGCTCTGGGTATGTCATAGAAACAGAACACACACCTGCAGAGACCTTTTCTGTAGGGAATAATGTATGGGCAGTGACATTTTGAGGCCCATGAAATCAGAGAAGCATTGTAGATAAAGGTGAAATCCTAGAATTGCAACGTCATCCTGCTGTAGTAAAGATCGTGATTATTATGATTTAAAACAACAACAACAACAGTATTCTAGGCAAAGTAATAATCTTCATCTTAACATTAATTGTCATTGAATTTACAGGTCCTGTTCTGACAACAAAATAATTGTTATAATGACATTTGAAATTGAATGGAAGCCCTATGCAAACAGATTAAATTGTTAGGATTTTCTGCTATCTGCAGCTAAGGATATCATTAATCTCTCTTGCAATTCCTAACTGGTGTTCTTTGTCAAATACTAAAATTATGAAATTTAGTAAAAGGGAATGTATCTTTAAAAGTAATTTGAGTTAGACAGGGTATTGATCCTGAAGGCATGATCCACCCAGGGTTCCATCAAACCAGATTCAAGGACGATCAAGAAGAGTGCACAGGAAAGAATAAAACAATGTTTGTTAACTGCAGCAGCGAAGGGCAGCTGTAGTGAATATGAGACTAAGTTTCTGCTCCTGGAAGTTTTTAGGGACTGCACAGACTGCCAAAAAGGCCAGAAATCTGTTTCTGGTTGTGAAAAAAAATGTGTTTTTATGTTGGACACGTCCTAAATCACCTTGAGGAATCCAACATAGAGAATTCAGACCTGGAAGAGCCTCTTGCTCCATAAGGTGACTTCTCTTCAGAATCTGGCTAGCCACAGACATAATAGAATTGATAGAAACCCTGCAGGATAAGCTACCACCTCAAACAAACCAAATGGATTCCAAAGAAAATCACAGTCATATGCAGAATGACAGTAAGATAAGCAGGGGCACAGGAAAAGCCAATATCTTTGGTAAAGGATCAATTAGGAGATATTGAGCAATTAGCTACTTACCATGCTAAGGTCAAGCAGCTATAAATCTTCCAATAGTTTTTTTTTTTTGGGGGGGGGGGAGTTCTTGTTGCAGAAACTTGTTCAACAAAATGGCTGATACTTCTGAATTGGATTCCTGAGCCCTGGACTGGTTTTAAGTTGCAAATCTCACCATCTTCTACCTTTGGCTTTGCAGATCATGACTACTAGTTTCTCAAGATTGACTTTTGAAAGGATGAGACTTTATGTGTACACTACCCCTCATTCCTGGAGAACTCTACAAGTGTAAGACCTAGCCCTGTCATGGTGAACCGATGGTACGCATGCCAGAGATGGCACACAATGCCATTTGTCTTGGCACCTAGACTATTGTGAATCTCCTGTGACACTTTCATCATAGTGGTGTCTGACTTTGCTGCTACGTGATTTTTCTAGGCACTTGACAGAATGGGGGGTGGGGTGGCCTGCTTAAAAGGTGAATTGCTGGGAGTGGTAGTCTGGCTTTTTATGGTCAGAAATTGTGTGGTCCATGTAGTTTGGAGGTGTCAAGGACCATTAAAAAACAGCTTTGGGGTGCATTCAAGCCTAGGTCTGCACTTCATCCATTCTGGGGATTGCAGTGATGGGAAAGGGTTGCAGAATATAAAAACAAAAACAAATGAAAAAGAAAAGTTGCAGATGTTCTCCAATGTCACACTAAGGGCTTTGTGGTTATGATTGAACACCACTCTGGACCACAGCATCTTGGGCAGATAACATAGTTCATTGTCTCTCAAAAGAAAGCTTGCCATAGTTTTAGCTTCCTAAATTCCAGAAACTGTCAGAAAATTCTAAACAACTGTCAAAAATGGAAAACATGAGCAAAAGGAAAACAACTCCCTTCTACAGGAGGGAGGGAGAGAAGCCCAGTCTCAAGGTAGAGTATGTTTCTCTCTCAGTTGCCTTATTCTTAAGGTAAGAGTATAAACACTCTTATCTCATAAATAAGTAACTGAGGGGAGACATCCACAAGAGTTGATACCTGAGTTAAACAGGCCTATACCTAAAGCAGAAATTATCTCTTTGCTAGTTTTCTGGTATTCAGTCCAATACAAGTAGCCTCACCTTCAGTCTTTCACAGCTATAGATGTTATCCATATTTTAATCATCAGCTAGGATAAGTCTGAGAAACATAAATCTTTAGAAAGTCATAGGACTGCAAGTCTATGCTGAGAGTTGCAGTCCTTCACTTCCTGGAGGGCTGCATGATTCTCACCTGATGATAGAAGTTAGACCATGGATAGTGACTCTCCAGACACTGCTGGACTGCAACTCCCATTCATTCAAGCCATCAAAACTAATGGTAGGTGCTGATGGGAGTGGAAGTCCAAAAACACTAGGAGTTTTTCATCCCTTCAATAGATATGTAACATGTGTACATTAATAAATGAGAAAGAGTTGCTTCTTTTTCTCTATGAATGAAATGAAGCCCCATCCCTTTTTGATGATGCAGTCTGATCATTTTCTTCTTCTTAATGAAATGCATAAAACTGTTTCCATATTACTGTTTAAAATTAAATATTACAATTATTGTTGTACTTCAGATAAGGTACAAACCTGAGGCATACAGGCCCACTTCAGAAATATTTGAACCCCTTCAAAATCCATAGCTACTCGAGTCAAAACAGCCTAGAGTTAGCTGGGCTGTTCAAATGGCTTCAGAAATTAACTGTGTGATCCAGAAGCATGCTTTAATCTTTTTTTTCCCTAGCTGATTTGATACATTTTAAAATTCTCTCTGAAACATCCAATAAATGAAAAATACTATACAGAGTGCAAAGATAAGGGAAGAATAGGTCTGTGACTGACAGCTCCATTTTTCTACCAGGGAGTGACATTACCAGGGCTCTCCTTTTTATTTTTATTCCCCTGTGCTTTGAATTGGGACACATAAAGAACTTACTAGATGCTGCTGCAAAAAGCCTTCACTGCTTTTTTTGTGATTCAATATTACACTACGCAGTTATAGCACTACTTTCCCACTTTTACAGCTGTGGCTGCCTCCCATGTAATTCTGGGGTTTATAGTTTAGTGAGGCCTAAGAGCTGTCTGGCTGAGATTTCTAAATGCTCCTCACTACTCCAGCATGGAGTAGTGGTTGGAGTGATGGACTACCACTCTGGAGACTAGAGTTCAAATTCTGGCTCAGTCATGTAAACCCATTGGGTGCCCTTGGGCAAGTGATGCTCTCTCAGCCTCAGAAGATGGCAATGGCAAACCCCCTCTGAAGAAACTGCCAAGAAAACCTCCCTTAGAGTTGCTACAAGTCAGAAACAACTTAAAGGCACACAACAATAACAACAGTAACAACAAGAGCTCTCTGGGTGAGAATTCTAAATGCCTTTCCCTAAACTGCAAAGCCCTGGATGCTACAGGAAGCAGTTAAAGTGGAATACTATAATAACACTATTAGCAGTGTGTTATGATATTAGGTCTGCCTGGCAGTAATGATCGCCGTAGCTCAGGAAATCCCAAAATGTCTTGAGAAGAGCAAATAACTGGGAGATGGTATCATATTGATTCCTGTTCAGAGGGTAGGTGGCATCATTTCTCCAATTGGACTATATCAAGTTCTGCTGAAATCCCAGAAACTGTAGGTATGCGCAAAGTGCAGCCTGTGGGCTGTGTGCAACCCTCCAGGATAATTTTTATGCCCCCTGTGAATAGTAAATGCTTCCAAATACCCTCTAGGGAGTGTGAGGGTATTTTCACCACATTTTGTCCCTTCCAGGAAGTGATGTCCAATTTGAAACAGAAAGTCAACCAGCCGTAATGTCCACTCACTTCTTGTTGTTAACAAAGGACTCCTTTGGACCTAGAGTACCCCATAGAGACTAAAAACACGGCTATACATCCCTTACGCCTCTTAGAGCATGTGCGTGTTATGTGCCTTCAAGTCGTTTTCAATTTATGGCAACCCTAATGTGACCCTATCACGGAATTTTCTTGGCAAGATTTTTTTTCAGAGGAAGTTTTCCAGTGCCTTCCTTTGAAGCTAAGAGCATGTGATTTGCCCAAGGTAACCCAGATTCCCAAACTTGGTCCTCCGGGTGTTTTGAACTTGCACTCCCAGAAGAGCTAGTCAGGGATTCTGGGACCTGACGTTCAAAACATCTGGAGGACCAAAGTTTGGGAACTACTGCCCCACACAGTTAGAGGGTATTGTTTTGCAGGGTGTGGTGTAATGGGGCTGGCCCTCCAAAATCTACCAGGGAGATAATGCAGCCCCCTAGCCTTCCAAAGTTGCTACCTTAGCAGTACATAGAAGATAGGGGTCAACCTTCCTTCTATAAGGTGGTACAGAGCATCAGTGAAAACAAAAACTACAGCAGGAACCCACATAAATAATAAACCCTTGCACCTATTTTTAATATATCTGGCAGACTTCATCCCCTATGAAAGGACTTTTATAACTACAAATTTCACCTAATTCTTTTAAAATGAAAAAGTTATAGGCATTTGTTCTTGCTCTGTTTCTAATAAACAGGGATGAAATCTAAAGCTTTGGGAAATGATGCAAGATTCCAGTATGGATACAAAGAAAAGCTCAGTGGTGATTCAAGGCATTGAGTCAGCATGAACTCCTATCAAAAGGAATAAGTTAAGACCTGTGGTGACTATTTTTGGTTCTGCCCAGTCATAATACCAGTTTTGGATTTTATAATGCACACATCAAATTCAATACAAACTTTTGCTGATTTTATCAAACATACATATAAAAGATATAATATTTTAGAGGAGTAAAGCATCTTCCACATGCCAATTTACAGATGAACAGAAAATGCAGAGGAATTATGTGACACAAGTTACTAAAAGTAGTTCTTTTGTACAGAGATAAACAGAAAGGAGGGAGAAGGGAGACAATATTTTTAGCTTGTTGACATTCTGTTCATAACAGCAGTTTGCACAAATACATTTCAATTGATCAAGATAAGTGCTATGTCACTGTAAAATCATAAAATTTGTAAGACATTTTAGCCTTACTTTAATTTATACTTTAATTTATGAAGAACAGAACATTAATACAGAACCACATACTTACACTTTTACTCCTGATATATAAGGTGTTATTGTTGTTCATGATGATGCTGTTACTGATCTGCTCCAGATTTTATATGTAGATATTATAGTTCTTGCCCATTCAAATGCCAACTGAATGAAAGAAAATATATGGATATTAGATTACAAAATTCACCATCATGCTATAATAACTATGTTATAATATGACCGTTCCCTATGTTCATAGTGCAATTTTATACAGATAGACTCAGAAGTAAATTGTTGTTGTCATTGTTTATAAAAGGCTTATAAAACAGGTTCTTCAGCATCTATAGTTATTTGAAATCAGCCCAATGATGCAATGAAACACAAATATTAAATCCCTTGGTGGACATCTGCTGGTAGAAAAGTAGCTTCTGTGGAAATAGGGAAAGTACATTTTCAAAACCAGTTCTGAAGGGGTAGAACACTATTCAGCAATGGTTTTCAGAAAAGGTAGTGGGCTTCAGAGGGGAGAGAAAGAAAGATCCAAAGGTTCTCCTATTGGTAGCCCTAAAACACAATAATATTAAACCAAATGCACACAAAAATACAAATGCAAATATAGAATAAAACCAAGACAGTAAAAATGCAAGGCACTACAATACAATAAGATACTTCTATAAAAAAGAGATGCAAAAAACAACCAAAAATAAAATAGGAGTTAAAACTGCCAATGTGAGTTCAATAGGATTTACTCCCAGATAAATGTCTATAAACGCATGCTCCACACACTATTAAAATTGTTTGGATACACACCTAACTCACCAACCCTCAGACTTCATTTCCAATTTCAGTCTAGAATCATAGAGTTGGAAGAGACCCCAAGGGCCATCCAGTCCAACCTCATTCTGCCATGCAGGAACTCACAATCAAAGCATTCCAAACTGATGGTCATCCAGCCTCTGTTTAAAGACCTTCAAGGAAGGAGACTTCACCACTCTTTGAGGAATTGTGTTCCACTGTTGAACAGCTCTTGTTTAGGTGGAATCTCTTTTCCTGTAGCTTGCATCCATTGTTCCAGGTCCTATTCTCTGGAGCAGTAGAAAACATGCTTGCTCCATCCTCAATATGACATCCCTTCAAATATTTAAACAAGACTATCAAATCACCTCTTAACCTTCTCTTCTCAAGGCTAAACATACCCAGCTTCCTAAGTCTCTCCTAATAAGGCATGGTTTCCAGACCTTTCATCATTTTTGTCGCCATCCTTTGGACACACTCCAGTTTCTGAACATCCTATTTGAATTGTGGTGCCCAGAACCGGACACAGTACTCCAGGTGAGGCCTGACCAAGGCAGAATAGAGTGGGGCTTTCTAAATTGGCAGGAAAGTGTGATATGAAGTTGCCTTTTCCTTAATGCTTAGCAGCTGCACCGCAGCCTTTAGATGGAGCTGCGCTGTTCCGCAATTTTTTTTAAAAAAAGCTGGGAAAACCAGCACCTTTTTAAAGGCGCTTCTTCTCCCCTAAAACACAAAAAAAGCGTTTTCATGGCACACTTTCCTTTTTTCTCATCTAAAGGCTAGACTTTCATGCAGCCATGAACACACTTCTTTTTGCCAATCTAGATCAGACCACTATTACTTCCCTTGATCTAGACATTATACTTCTATTGATGCCACCTAAAATTGCATTGACCTTTTTAGCTGCCACATCACACTGTGTAAAATGTGTCCCTCACTCATTCCTCACTTCTTCCTTCACTCGTTCCGTTCCCTTCCTGGCCCCTTTTGCCCTGTGCGATAAACCTATGAGGCAAAGAAGGTGTTGGGTAATTCTGCCTTTTCTCTTTTCCCTGTTATCAGGTTGCCATCTTCCCCACACAGTGGCCATACCATTTCCTTCTTCTTCTTTTTGCTGTGAACATATCCAAAAAAGTCCTTTTTATTGTCCTAACCTCTCTAGCAAGCCTGAGCTCTTTATATGATTTAGCTTTTCTGACTTTACCCCTACACATGCTCACTATTTGTTTGAATTCTTCTTTGGTGATTTCCCCCTATTTCCATTTCTTATATATACCTCATTTAAAACTTAGCTCCATTGAAAGTTCTTTAGTCATCCATCCTGGTTTCTTGACACACCTCCCATTTTTCTTCCTCATTGGAACAGTTTGAAATTATGTCTTCAGTATCTCCCTTTTGAGAAATTCCCATCCATCCTGAATTCCCTTCTCCTTTAGTATTTCTGACCACAGGATCACTCCTAGTATTTCCCTAAGTTTACTGAAATCAGCTTTCCTAAAGTTCAGACCGTGTGTCTGACAACATCTAGCTTCTTCTTTTCACTGTACAACAAATTCCAGGAGAACATGGTCACTCCCACCTAAGGATCCCACCACCTGCACCCCATTAACCAGGTCATCTCTGTTGGTTAAGATGTTAGGAAATGGAACATGGGAAATATAGTAGTTGAAATGCAAAGCTGTATGTATGAGAACCAAAGTTCTGTAAATTTCCAGTCTGAGATGATACAGTGTGGCGAGGCACGTACACACAACAACAGGTGCACACATAGTCAAAACACATAAAGGAAAACAACACAAAACTCCTGGAAAGAAGGTCGAGAAATGTAAACAACGACATCACTAGAAAATGTCACATGGAAAGTAGAGTCATAAAAAAAGGTTGGACTTAGTATGGGAAAATGTAAAATTAACCAATGAAAATGTTTGTACACACCCAGTGCACACCCAGTGGGTGGCAACTAATAACAGCAATATTTCTGTATTGTTCCGGTAAGCCATTCTGAATCTGAACCTGAATATGCATCATTGAATGTAACTTGAGATGTGATCCTGAACTGAGCTATGCAGAACTGGACTTTTCCTAGGATCTAAAAATGTAAGCCAACAGAGAGAACAGCCAACCTGGCTGAAACTAAGTTTCTTGTGCAGGAGGAAGATGTAAATGTATATAGTTTATTTAGGATAGCAAGTTAGTGCATAGCAAATGTGTTGCAAAGATGTTTGTTATTTTTTGTTTAGTTGAATTCTTCAAGTAGCAAATAAAGGTAGTTTTAGAATACAGCTCGTGTGGTTTTTGACTGCTGGAAGCAAGAAGGGCTAAGCAGTGACTACAGTTCCAGATGTTCCAGAGCTGGCGTTTCATTCCTGGAAAGAGAGTGCTGAAAGTTTTTGTCAGGATCTTCAGCAGCTTCTCTACAACTCTGCTACATGTTGTGCAACACATCATACTACTGATCAACACTGGTCAGCACAGCATTACCAAAGTGGTGAGGAGTTAAGCCTGGGTAAAGTGCAACACCTCCCATCATCCCTGACATTTCTGACCACAGGATCACTCCTAGTATTTCCCTAAGTTTACTGAAATCAGCTTTCCTAAAGTTCAGAACGTGTGTCTGACAACATCTAGCTTCTTCTTTTCACTGTACAACAAATTCCAGGAGAACATGGTCACTCCCACCTAAGGATCCCACCACCTGCACCCCATTAACCAGGTCATCTCTGTTGGTTAAGATCAGGTCTAAAACAGCTGATCTCCTTGTTCTCTTCCACCTTTTGGACAATGAAATTGTCCTCCAGGCAAGTGAGAAATTTACTAGACCTAAATTTTGGATGAGTTTGAGCTCCAACAAATATCAGGATATCATCTCTCAGAAAAGAGAGTGTGGTCATCTGTTCTAGAAAGGCATCATCCAATTCCTCAGTTTGACTTGGGGGTCTGTAGTAGACTCCCACAATAACATCCCTGATGTTTCCTACCCCTTTAATTTTTACCCAGATGTGCTCCACCTGGCTTCCTGGAATCTAGATCCTGTTTTCCAGGTGAAAAGCAAAATGACCATATGAATATTTGTATAAATCAGGATAGCCAGTTATACATGTCCAGTATATATATTGTAGATGTTTTGCGTTGCCCTGCCTACACAGCAGAGGGGAACACATCTGCTCCTTCTCTATGCATACTGGCAAATCTTGAAACAGATGCTATTGTTAATTTGCATCAAGCTGATTTCAACTCATGGTAACCCTATGAATGAGATCTTCTAGTCACCCGGTCATCAACAGCCTTTTTCTGGACTATAAGACTCAGGGCTGTGGCTTCCTTGGTTGAGTCTTTCCCCCATGATGTCCTGGTGGCGTGTGCAAGGGAAAAAAGGGCTGGGCGTCCAGACACATGACATTGCAGTGATGTCACAGCTGCAACGGACCACCCACACAGTGGACATCACAGCTGTGCAGTTGCGCCGCAGCACCCAGATGGCACTGTACAGAAGGGGCGTCGTAAGGGCTGCAGCGCAGCCCTTACGACATCACAAAAAGGAGCTGCGATTGGCAGCTCCTTTTTTGCTGTGCTGCGGTGCAGCTCTGTCTGCTTGCTGCTGCGCCACTGTGCAGCAAAAAGGAACGTCTGCAGACCACCTTTTTCAGATGGTCTGTACAGCCCCATAGTATCCCTCTGTTCCTACTTCCTTCTACCTTGCCAAGCACTATTGTCTTTTCTAGTGAGTCATGTCTTCTCATGATCTGTCCAAAACTCAACAGTCTCACTTTAATAATCTTGGCTTTTAGGGAGAGTTCAGGCTTCATTTGTTCTAGGACCCATTTATTTGTCTTTTTAGCAATCCACATTTCATAGAATCATAGAACATTTCAAATGAGTTGGTTTTCTTCCTTTTGACAATGTCCAGTTTTCACAACTATACATCGAAAATGGAAATACAATGGCACAGACAATCCTGACTTTGGTATTCAGTGATCTGTACACTGAGGATCTTGTTAGTTCCTTCATAGCTGCCCATCTAGGTCCTAGTCTTCTTCTGATTTCTTGACTATAATCCCCATTTTGATTAATGACTAAGCCAAGGTATAGGCAATCTTCCACTATCTCAATATTTTCACGGTCTGCTATACAGTTATGTAAATAATCTGTTGTCATTATTTTTATTTTCTTAATGTCCAGCTATAAACCTGCCTTTGCCCTTTCTTACTTAAATTTCTTATGTAATCCTTCCAAGTTTTGGCTATTTTCTGCTAGCAGTATGTATTTGGAAAGAGGATGACAATAAATACCAGATCCTATATACCTTTCAGAGGAAGGAACTGACAAAACCACCTCTGAGTATTCCTTGCCTAAGAAAACACTATGAAGATGACAGGCAATTTGAAGGCACATACAGTATAGTGTAATCTGCATGCTTTAAATTGTTGATATTCCTTCCCCTTATTTACACTCCTTATTCAGAGTGTAACCCAATGTTGTGTATGATATGTTTAGTGTACAAGTTAAACAGAAAGGGTGATAAAACACAGCCTAGCCTGACCTCACTTTCAAATGTTGTGGTACACCTATTTCTTTAAGAGCAATCAATAGCTAGGAATTGCTTTTTTTTAAAGTAAGTCATAAGCTGTGGCCAGTTACATCTCCAAAATAGCTAATTTGTATTACTTGTTACTGAAAGAATAATGGCTGGCATCCTGTTCAACATTTCTGGTATAATAAGATAGACTAGTAATTTTTGAGATTCACATTTACAGTTGTTGTTAATTGAACATGCCCCCACCTCAAACCTAGCACTTAAGCCTCAGCAAAAGGGCTTCCAAAGTACTGCAGACTAGGATGCTGAGAAATGATGAATGCAGTATTCTTCTGGTCATGGGCTGTGTTGAGACAAGCAGCTTCAGCAGGTCCCTCCAGCTGCCCATCTCAATGTGCCTTCTGACTGTGAGGGTGCTGCAGTCATTATTTCCTAACACCCAATCTACAGCACCTCAGAAACCCTGCTGTTCAGGAAGTGCTTGGTTTACGATTTGGGTTTTTAAGGGGCGGCATCCACAGATGCAGCTACAACAGATTTCTGCCATCATAGTTTTGTCTGTCCTATGACACAGGATCTCAGTTGTTATGTCTAAAATTGTTTTGTTTTTTTCAATATACTTAAAAGATACAAAATGAGGGAGGGGGGAATTAGCAATGATTTTGGAGTAAAAGGTTACTTCTATGCTTTAAAAAAAACTAATAATGTTACCAGTAATTTTATTACTTTTTAAAAAATTATTGACAACATTCTCTTCTTACCCCCTCCTCACATGTAACACTTTTAGATGACAACACAGTGATGCTGTTACAGTGGGTCCTTGGTATCCACTGGGGTTTGGTCCCAGGATCTCACATGGATACCAACATCCATGGATGCTCAAGCCCCATTAAATACAATGGCATAGAAAAATGTTGCCCCTTATATAAAATGGCAAAATCAAGCTTTGTTTTTGGAATGTATATTATTTTTTAGTATTTTCAAGCCATGGGTGGATGAATCCATGGATAAAAAAAAACTATGGATAGAGAGAGCCAGCTTCTTATGTCTTTCTTACCAGCCCTACTTACTGGACCCATAGCCCAACATGTTCACACAAAACCTTATGCTCTGTGAAATTGCCAGAATTATATACTCCAACAAGAAGGTGTGTGAACACATCTTGCACCATTCTTTGAAAGCCTGAGATGAAATTCATTAAGTATAGATCAGGAGAGATGCACCAAAACCAAACAAATATTTATTTCCCATTCAAAACCTGTATTAATGGACTCTAGGGTTGGACTGATTTGACTTCTAAGTAGCCCTGTGAGATGAAGCTAAAGCCAATTTAAGCCAAACAACTCAATTATTTTAAAAGGTACATAAGCAATCAAAAATGGCAGATTATTTGGGCTCTGCTGAATAATTCATTGACATCTTATGTTTGTCATTTTAGGTTAAAGAGATGATGTCATTTCCAAATGTTCATGTGAAAGCACAACCTTTTTTCACCAGCTGGCAGACAGCAGAAGGAACCATCTGAAAGAAATTGCACTGCATCCACTGCCTGACTCACTCATTGACCAGTGTTGGCTAATATTTGCTTTCTTCCAATCTCAGCTGGAAACGCTGTTTACAGATTTTTTTTATTTCTACAGCAGATTGGAAGCAAGCTACAAAGAAGAGAAGTGGTAAAGATCACAGCATTCCACCCTGATCAAAATTACACTTGTGAAGGTCTTGGTCATAACAGTAACAAAGCTTTTAAAGAAAGCAACAAGTCTGCCTGGAGCCATGGTGGGCTCTAGCAATAAGAGAAAAACTGCACACTGTCAGTCACAGTCTATTAGCAGTATGCAATGGGACTAATATAACTCCAGAATCGAGGATTGAATTATCTTAAATAAAAACTGCACACTGGGCATGCTACTGAGGCGTAATTAACTGAGGAACTACCTAGTGAGGAAGAGAATAAGCCCATCCTAATCTTTTCCTGATCCTGGGAGGGTGGAATAAGCTAGCTTTGCTTTTTGAATGTTACTATTTTACATATCAAGTTTATGCCCATTTATTCTTTTGCACAAAAACTTACCTGTTTGTCTTATGTAGGCAATAGAAGAACAAATGATGAGAAAACAAATGATCCTGCCATGCATGGCTGATGCTTTTAAGTTTCGCTACACTATTTCCTTAATACAGGGGTAAGGAGTGTGTGACTTTCTAGATTTGAGTTTGGAATGTTATTTATGATAGAGAGTGCATATGTGCAGTGGTTAACTACTATAATTGAGGAGCATTGATACCAGTGGTTGTAAGAACTTCATTACAGACAGGAAATCTCCCTAGAACAGGAAGAGGACTAAGGCCCTGTGCAGACCGGTCATTAAGGCCAACCTGGGGGTGCAGTTGGGGCATGGCATCCACATGATGCATGCCCCAACTCCACCCTCAGGGTGTTGTGATTCTGTGCACTGCGCCACATGGTACCAGCATCACAGTGCTCCTTTGGCACTGCGAACACACAACACAGCACCAAAGGAGCACCTTCAAGCCATGGCACTGCAGCTATTATGTCCTGGAAAGGCCGCATCGGGGCCACAGCATGCAGAGATGCAATCTGGCACATCTGAAGGTGGCCGCAGGCCACCCCTTAGGTGTGGTCTGCACAGCCCCTAAGTTAAAGCCTTATCACATGAGAAAACTGAAATGAAGCAGGAGAGCAGCAGCCTTCTCTGTGCCTTTCCATATGCAGTTGTAGCACTTCCATTCTCTTCCCAGGGCAGATGGTCATAAAAACATACCTTTTGTCATACTGGAAAAATTCATTTGACAAAAAACATGCTTTTACAACCATCTCCCTTGGAAAAAGAACAGAAGTGCTACAATGGCATGTGGAGAGTCATGGAGAAAGGCAATACTCTTGCACTCCATTTTGGCTTTCTTTTCTCATGTAATAAGGCTCTTAGTTTTTTATTCACGTACCAGTGAAAGAGCAAAAAAGGAGGCAGAGAGAAAAGATAGAGTGATCCATAAGAATATTAGTCTAAGAGAGGTTAGGATAGCTGGACATTGAGCCATGACAGTTAAAATGGTGTCAAAATGCATTAATATTGCAGTGTGGCAGCAACCTAAAACACACTGAAATGCCTAACTGAAGAGTAGGTGGGTGATGCACTAGGTCCTAGAACATCACCCACCCACTCACCCCCTTTCAGTTATGGATGGTTTCAGCGTGTTATTTTTTTTTAACTTTTTAAAAACTGAAACCTTTTAAACCTTTGTCCCTTCCTCCTTCGCCATACAGTCTTCTTAATGGCAAATAGTTTGTAATATACTCGAGCCAAGTTTCAAGCTTATGATCAACTGAACCTTCTCTAGCTGAACAGAGGTGCGGCTACTGTGTTTATTAAAAATGAAAATAAGCATTTCAAAACTTTGATGCAGATAATGTTGGACAAACACCTTCTATCTTTCCTTATATATTCATAAGAAACAAATACCAAACTACCTCAGTTTGTCTATATTTAATTCTTCCTTTGCAAGTTTCATCTTATAGATAAGTTTCTCAATTAATGCTAAACCCCAAAACCTGTCCAGCCAATGTCTAAAGGTGAATCTTTTAAGGTCTTCCCAATATTGTACTATGGTAGATCTAGCAGACCACAGAAATCATTTGTTTTCACTATTTTAATTATGTCCTTCAGACAGAGATAATAAGACCAAAGCATCTCATGTTAATTTTCTAATTTGTTGTTTTCTTAGTCAACTGAGATCAAAGCTGCACTCCAGATCTAACTGGAGTACATCTCCCAGCATTCTTGACCCCATGTTTGCAAGATCTGTTATTGGGAGATGGAACCAACCATGGTGGGTTGTGAGTCTGGGAGGTCACATTCTTCCCTTTCCAGCCTTAGCCGACTTAAGATGCATCTACACAGTAGAAATAATGCAGTTTGACACCACTTCAATTGCTGTAGCTTCATCCTATGGAATCCTTGATTCTATAGTTTTACAATGTCTTTAGCCTTCTCTACGAAAGAGAACTTGTGCCTCACAAAACTACACATCCCAGAATTCTGTTGAATGAAGCCATGGCAGTTAAAATGGTGTCAAATTGCATTCATTTCTACAGTATAGCTGCACCCCCAAAGACAGAATTGACATTTAGCTGTGTTACTTCTACTTCTGTAGCTGTTAGGTCTTATCCTCTTGCTATATAACCTTAGACAAGTAGTGCCCATTATCAGTGGCCTATCCTCAGTTTCCTGGCTATAAAAAGTGCAGCTCATAGAGACCTATCCCATAACCTTATCACAAGGTAACTAGAAAGAATGCTACATGGATGGGTATGTAACAGCTGGTGGTGTAGTATTATGTGTTTTATTTAGTATAACAAATCAATATATCCACATATGTATTTGCAAATGGATAAAAAGTCTACAAGGTAAAATAATTTTCCATGTCATGTTTGTGCACACCTTTGCAATTTCAAATTTTAACAAGGCAAGGGAGAGAAAAAGAAATATCCCACCCTTCTTTGCCAGGGGACTCCCTCCTCCCTCCTCCTATAATGAAGTGCAGAGCTGGGAAATATGCTATTCTAGGCAGGTTCTTCAAAGTGTTTGCTCCAGAGAAATCTCTTGCTTTATATTCTTGTCACATTCAAATGATAGTCAAGGTCAAATTGCTAATCCGAGCTCAGGGACTATCAAGGCAACAACATTTCTATGCCAAAGATGTACTGTGTTAAATTTTATGATTTAGAAAATAAATAGTGTACATTATGCATTTAAATTATGCCTCTCTCATGGCAAGAAAAAGAAGATTGTGTTTTTTTCTTTAAAAAAAATCAGTTGCAGCTATTGAAAGCAGCCATGAAGGAAACCAGCTGCTTGCATGCTTCAGAAACTAAGCATGAAATTGGTTGCCTATTATGAAGAGAGACCAGACTGAAAACCGTTTAAGTAAGGTGAGGAGGAGGGATGCTTTTATCATCTTCTCTTAGGGTAAACTTTATTTGACAACTGAATTGTACCAGCTCCTCCCTCCAAAAAAACCCTACAGGTCTGTACTCTTTGTACAAGTGTTGCTGATGGCTTCTCAGGGCAAAAGGCCACCTGTTAACTCAGTGGTGCATTCTGATTCCACAGGAGATGTAATTCAGTTTGAACATGTGTTTACAATCTCTAGGTAGTGAAGTTGATTGTTTCCTTTGTGTTTAGCTATAAAATAAAAAAGGCAAGTTATATAAAATGCACCCCATATTGTTATGTCTTCTCTAACCATCATAAGAGGCAGGGCATGTTTTACAATATATTACAGGAACAATTTATCTTGTGAAGAGGAATTATTATTATTATTATTAGTAGTAGTAGTAGTAGTAGTAGTAGCAGCAGCAGCAGCAGCAGCAGCATCCCACTCTTTTCCAAGAACTGGGACCCAGCGTGGCTCAGAACATTGAAAGAACAGTACAACTGCTGAATTTCCAGTCCCATTCCAGAATTAGAAACTAGAACTAGTCATGCTTAAACCAGGACATTAAAATGTTTTATAATTAGACTCTGCCTAGCATAAGAACAGAAGAAGTGTACTGTGGAAGTAGATGAAAAACTTATCTAGTCCCACATGCTGTTCTCTCCTGTAGCCATAAATGGCGCCGCCCGACTCACCGGCCGGTGCTGTTGCTGCACGTGGAGGCCCAGAGGGCTTCCCTCCTGGTGGCTTGAGCGAGCGCAGGCTTGCTTCCCTTTGGCCGCTGGAGAGCGGGAGCCAGGGAACAGCCTGATTGGCCCTCCCAGACCTGGCAAGCCTTCTGATTGGTGGAGGGCTCTGGGGTGGGCGGGGCCAACGGCCACCCAGAGCCCTCATTGGTGGAAGGGCCTATTTAAGGCCCAGCAAGGTGCAACCCGGCACCTTTTCCATTTTGCTCCCCGCCCTCCCTCCCTGCCTGGGAGTTGATTGTCACAACTTGTTGTTGGCGGCAGCATAGGCCTGGATCTGGGGTAGGGGTTTCCAGGCCCTGCTGGCACTGGATCGGGAGTCCTCGGGACCCGGGTAAGGAGCAGTTTGCTGTGGCCATTGAGGGGGCCACAGTCGTTTAACACCCGGTGACTAGGATGCCTTGCAATTCGAGTTGAAGCAGTGCAGCTGCCTAACTGCGCTACAGGGCGGAGCTCGGCACCTGTGTCATCCTGATGCTTGCGGCTACAAGCAACCATACTTCATACATCAATCAACAGGGTTTTGCTGATGTCCACATCCAGACCTTATGCTTTGGGCCAACCCTATGGTTATGTCGTTCTTGCTTGGAACTGTTAATAAAGTTGTGGCCTTTTTCCCTCCAAACCAGTGTATTGGTTTTATTGGGGCCGGATCTGCACAGCAAATATTCTTATGAGAAGACCACAAAATGAACAGATCTTGCTCATAATCCTCAGCAACTGGTACTGAGACGCATATTGGCTCTGATACTGGAAGTAATACGCCATTATTCTGAATAGAAACTACAAAAGCTCTATCCATAACTTTGTCTGATCCCCTTTTAAAAACATTGAACTTTGGAGAGCATTTCTTGTGCATCCATGGTTCCCCATCCCTATTTTAGACTAAGGGATTGAGATGTCAAGCAGATGAGTTGTGCAGACAAATATGAAAGCCTTCTCCTTTGTAGAGAAAACACCAGCAACCTTGGAGCTGTTTGGCCTTTCAGGAATCCGTCCTCCCAGCTGCTGATGAAACAGACTGAAGCCAAAGTTAACTCCAAAGATGCTTGTTTATTCTTAATTACTGTATGTACAGAAAGCAAACACTATATGCAATTCACACACCTTCCAACTACAATCTCCTTCTCCAAACCATGCCCACACTGTGGAGGGTAGGCCTTTTATAGACATGTGCCATGCAGCCCCTATGCCCAGCCTCTTTCGGTGACTCTTCCTGTACCACCTGAATTATTTACATTAAGTCTCTATGTGCTCTCTGGCACATACTGACCTTGACAACTCCTCGGATATTCCTTGTCCCAGCTGCAACCAATTCCTGGCTAGCAAGCTGCAGATTACCCATAGTTCCATCTTGTCTCTTTCAACATCTGAACTTTTTATACTCATGCTTCTGTTCCTAACATGAGAATCACTACTTTTCAGTTAATCTGGTTTCTGCCTCAGATTCCATTGTCACATTTGGCCACCTAAGTAACCAATTCATGATTGTGGTCAAACCAGACAGGCAGAGTTAATATCAACACTTAATTTAAGCATTCTAAAGTAGTGGAATCGCAGGATATTTATAGGGGAATTGAGCAGGTACTTTGGTAATCTTTTAGGCTACTTATTATATGCATTCATGTATGTGTGTATTTCCATTAAGGAGAAATACAGTCATGACCAGCCCAGAGGACGAGGAGGAGGTGGTCATGGATACTCAGGTTTAGGAGCAACCTGAGGCCATGCCAGGTCCCAGTTCTGCCCTGCCGGATCTCAGCTCTGCTCCTCCAGCCCCAGTGATTGAGGCTCAGCCAGACCTTAGCAGTGTGGGGTCTCCTCCAGACGCTCATCAGCCTAGGGTTGCCCCAGCGGAAGAATAAAGCATGGAGGTCGCTTCCTTTAGCCAAAGGAGGGCTGAAAAGACTTGCTTATGGAGATCTAAGAGACTTGCAGACAAGCATTCTGTAGATCAGTAACAGCTGGGAAAAGAGAGTGCTTCGTTGATTTAAGGTAGCTGGAGAACACTGACTTTTTGCCAGAGTTTATTGCAGATCCATCATATTGGTTGGTGTTGGCACTGGCTCCTAGAACTCTGTGCTTCTTGAAACTTTGTTGGCCCTAAACCTATGACCCTGGAATGGACTTGACTACTCCAAACCTTCTGGCTTCCCTGACCATGGACTATTCTGACTTCCGCGACTTCTGGTATCTTGACTCTGCTTTTTGTGGTTTGCTTCACTTGGACTATTGAAAGGTTTGTAGACTGTCTGTCAGCTGCCTTGTTTATTTCCCTCACTGAGCCATCACTATCAGCGTTTGTGTGGGTGCTGGCAGCATTCCTGGACATTGGCCCTCGGTATTCATGGGGTCTCTGTTCCAGACCCCCCTTCCCCCATGGATACCAAAATCCAAAGATGCTCAAGCCTGTATTGTTCCCAATGATATCATGTGCCCATGGCCCTGCTGCCATTAGGGACAGCCCCCATTGTCCCATGGTGGCATGTGCATGAAGTCACACCGCCATTGGGGACAACGGAACATAATGGTAGCATGGCCACATGTATACACTGTCATGGGACAACGGGGACTGTCCCTAATGGTGTGCAGCCATGGGCACTCACTGCCATTGGGGACAATGCAGCATTGTTGTCCGTGAATGCTTGAATCCACGGATGGCAAATAGAGACTTATCAATGTCTGGTGCTTGCTTTCATCTGATTATATTACATTGCATGTAAAGCATAATATATCATTACATCTCAGTATATAGCTATTAGGATATTATACTGTCACGAGGACTGAATCTTTATCTCTCTACATCTCTTTAACAGGTGTTGTAATAGTTAAACATAGAGGAACATCACCCATCTTAAACTATGTAACTTAACCATTTTTCCATCAGGTTCTTTCATGCCTTCTGTATTGCCTGTTAAGGCATTATACAGACATTTCATAAAGGCTTTCACATGTACAGAAATGTGTCCTTTGTGTAATATTCATAACCATCTCTCCATCAAAGATACAATCTCATCTGTTGAGGCATTACACATCTCTATACAGGCATCTGTGAACATACAGGCATTCAAGGGTTAATTTCCTTGAATATTTTATATCTTAATAGCATCTATTATAACCATACACATCCTAACTGCCATTCATTACACTCATAATGGAATATATATCTATTTCAGCATAACCTAATTAGTTCTTACCAATATTATATTTTCCTTACAACCACAGTCTATCTTCACTAGCATGTCTGAACAGTTTATCAGTTACCAGGAATAGACTGGCTTGAAGGTGGCATGGTTGCCTTTTCTTCACACCCTACAGACTACTAAAGGAAGTCTAATCTGTGAGCTCTATTCGGCTCTATTCTCTCCCTAGCCTCTCCCAGTTGTTCAATCACAATAAATCAAAACAAAGGTGCTAACTATTCCTTTCTCATGATATCCAGTCAAAACAAATATCTTTATCTTTTTGGCAATCATGGTACCCTTGGAGTCTTTGACTGCCAGACATTTTAATTACATTAGCCATTTCATTTGGTAGGAAGTTATTCTCAGTCACATCAGCTCAAATCTCTCAGCTAGGAAGTTGTTACAGACCACAGACGTTTTCCCCAGAATTATGCTGCTGCCAGGTTCTCAATTATACATATGCACACTAATACATTTAGTTTCTTGTATTATAGCTTCTATACTCTATAAGTTACAACACGTTACAATATGTACTTCATAGTTTATTCCTAGGCTGCAAAGTTTACAACTGAACAAGCATTTAATGGTTGTACAGAGGAGGGGATTTCAACAGGTGTTGTTTGTTGCCTGGTTGTATGACTAGCAACACTTGCTGAAATTCCCTGTTCTAAATAACCATTCAGGGTACAAATTCCTTTACAGCTTTCGTTCAATGTGGCATATTGGTTTGAGTGTTGGACTGAGACTGGAGACCAGGATTTGATTCCCCGCTTGGCCGTGAAACCCACTGGGTGACCACTGGCATGTCACATGTTCCCAACCTCAGGGGAAGACAATGACAAACCTCCTCTGAACAAATCTTGCCAAGAAAACCTCATGATCAGTTCACCACAGGGTTGCCATAAGCTGGAAATTGCTTGAAGGCAAACAACAACAACAACAACAAACCTATTCATGCACTTGTTATCATGCAGTCCTGTGGACAGGCTCTGGTTGGGTCCAATCCAATTCCCTTTGACTTGTAAAGCCCAGCACTGTGTAAAGTGCTGTAAAGCCCAACACTGTGTCTCAGAACCTGACCCTGCAGCTAATACATTTGCAACTAGACAGAGGTTACCTACAAAGCAGGAAACCAAAACAGCCCCATACACTGTCATTCCTTTCAACCTGCTAAGCTCCCCCACCTTCATGGTTCAAATGTCTGAAATTCCCAGTTATTCTAGACATTCTACCATTTTATTAATCAAAAATAATATTCATTTAGAATTCAAATTCCATTTGGACTTTAACACTGTTTACAGATGCATTAGATACCAATAGCAAAACAGTAAGGTTAATGAGTAATACTGTATTTATTTAGTCATTTGATAGCCAGCATTTAAACCAGTCCCTAGAAATTACTCACAATATCCATATGAATATAGTTGAACCACACACAAATTTTTCTGGATTATTTTTAGCTTTAGTTCATAAAACACTACCTTCTACCATCTTAAAGATTTTCTGTTAGAAAGAAAAATGCCATTCTTCATTTTACAGTTTATCACTAATCCTCTGATTCCACTTAAGTGTTCAAACATCACAAAAGATATTCTCTTTACAGCTGCTAGAATAATTGCAGGAAATGAACTAGGAAGTCAGTTTTACACTCCTGACTTCATCAGTTTTGCTTTGTTGTCATATGGACTGTTAAGGAATAAGTACTTATTTCACATTGATACTTGGGAGCTAGTTACATACTAGCTAACAAAATCAGCTACAGGAAGCCCTGGGTTCCAAGCTCATTTCTGCTATAAACTGAACAGGAAATCTTAGACAAGTCTTTGTCTAAGCAATAATAATAATAATAACAATAAAGTTTAATATTATAAGATTGCTGTCAGAATTATAGGCAGATAATGCATGTAAAACACATTGGAAACTTCATAGTACTGTACAAATATCAAATATACAAAAAGGGATTACAGCATCCTGTAAAGGAAACTTTGTACATAAGTGTAAGAACTTTGTCGCATTCATTTTCCTCCCGTTATGAGGATGGGAACGGGACTCTCGGGAGCATGCCTGAATGCATTTTATCGCACACCCGCATCCACAAAAAGGCCCATTCCGGCACCCATCCCCGTTCAGTGCTGAGAAGCGTTCGATGGAAGTTTTCTGTTTTTCAAAAATGGTGCTTCTCAGCACTGAAAGGTGATGGGTGATGGAATGGGACCTTTTGTGGATGCTTGGCTGTGCGATAAAATGCGTTCAGGCATACTCCCCGAGAGTCCCATTCCCGTCCCCATAATGGGGGGAAAATGAATGCTATAAAGTTCTAAGTCAGAAAACATTGGGAAATTTGGTTTATTGTATGCGATGTATGCATTCTAGTCTACGTTTGTTGGTGCCCTCTAGTTGGGTTCAACTACATCTCCCAGGGCTCCGGGATCCAGTTTGGAAAGATTGTTTTCATCTAATCTAATGATTTGTTTGCTTAGAACTTTCAGTTTAATTAAAAAATGAAATATGTTCCACAAAGTATCAAAAAGTCAGATGTCTATCTTTTTCTTCTTTTGCTTAACTAAAAACAATCAAAGATGATCCAGTGTCTCTGCTATGATGAGGAAATTCACATCACAATAATAACAAAGTATGCTTGCATTTCTTATTTCTTGCATTTTTAACCCAGCATTTCCTTCATGGAGTTTGGCAGGAAAAATACATAGTCCTCCCTCTAGTCCACATTCTGGCCATGATAAAAATTTATAAGGCAGGTTAAGCTGAGGGATGTTGACAGGTTTAAGTGATGCTGCAACTGCTAGTCCAAAGTTCAGCCATGAGGCAATGGCACCAAACTCCTTTATACTGTCACTTTAAAGCAAGGTGCATGGAGAGTACACACTCTGTTCTTTAGCCAAACTGTGCTCTTCCCCTGGAAGCATGATTTCTCTTGAAAATAAAGCTTGTGTTTTCCCTGACCCTTGTTTTAAAGCAGAAGTAGAGTTGCTGTTACTTTGGCACCACCATTCAACAGCATTGTGGTGAATTTAGGGAGGCTGCAGTGTGCTAGGATGTAACCCCCATTGGGTTTGGGAAAGGGGCACAGCCAACACCAGATGCTCATGTAGCTTTAGAAGCTAGTCTTCTTTAATGTTGGTGGATATACACTGCATGTTCAAAGAGAATCTAGAAAAAGACCCTCTGATTATTGTTCAGAATGGCTTCATCCGTGCTTAAACAGGCTGTTAAAGGCACAGTCTTACTGTTCAGGATCACTGTCTGTTTTGACAGGGCTACAAGCTTTGGAAGCAGTGACCTTAGTGGAAACAAATGAGAAGTCTGCTCTTATGAGTTTTTTCATTCATGTCATGAGCAATTTTGTCCATGTGTGTGTTGATGCCATGAGTAAGAAAGACAGAGAGAGAGAGAGAGAGAGAGAGAGAGAAATTAAATGTTCTGTTTCATTCCCTTTTTACTCAATTAAAGCACTGCTTTCTCTTTCTTGTACGATAAACAGACACTTACATTATGTTAGACTTCTTGCCCCCTCCCCATGTGATTTGTTCAAAAATTGCAACATAAATTTTGGATTGTTTGGGGCACACATATGTCAAATTGGCATGAAAGCACTTTTAATGTATGATAAATACCCATCTGATATGCAAAACCCTGGATTAGACTGTGGATTTTTACAAAACTGCCTCCCCCACCCCCACTGGGAGCTCAGAAAATTTGCTAAGCTCATTTAAGTATTGCTAAATTTATATCCAAAAATTCAGACCAGCCCTGACAGTAAATATAATGAGATAACTGCTTCATACAACAGAATTTAGATTTTATTGAAGAGCAGCAAATGGTTAGATATTTCATTAGTTACTGATGGTCTAAATCCAATTGGTTTACATTTAGTGAAGAAAACCAGAGTATGCTGTGTTAATTTTACATGCTGCATAGATAGTATAAAGTTTTTCTATAGCAAAAAAATTTTAATTTGATGAAAAACACACAATTGTTAGATATAAATGTTCAAATAAACTGAGAATATTACTTGGACATGTTTTTTACAAGGAGACTTGGAGATATGTTATGGCATATCAATAACAGACATTTCTTTAACTTTTAGTTCAAGGGGGGGAAGGTAAACATGGGAAAATTTAACATATTAATCTTTGCACATCTAAGAATTTAGTATGTAAAGATATGAACTTTGCCATGACCTCCAAATTTCTTGATTTAATTCTCTGTTGTCCCACCTTTCAGTTGCTTTTAAAATGACTCAGTTTTTCCCTTCCACTTTCCGCCCTTGTCCTCACCTTACCTCAAATTCTGCAAACTGTATTCAAAGTGCAAAAGCAAATCCTTGGGGGGGGGGGGGACAGGAAAGGCAAAAATTATGTCCTTCCAAGTAGGCTCAGTCAAAAACAAACTCCTGCAGCATCTCCTAGATTGTGTGGTCTTCCTCATTTATATCTTTTGCCATCTTGCCACACTCTGAGGTTGTTTGGCCACCCGTATTTCTGTATTCATCTGTGAAATGTTAGCAGGCATGTTTTGCACAGAGAGTCACATTTAGAATCATAGAATCATAGAGAATCCAAGGACAGAGACTCCTCTACACTTCGAGGGAGTGTGTTCCACTGTCAAGCAGCCCTTACTGTCAAGAAGTTCCTCCTAATGTTGAGGTGGAATCTCTTTTCCTGCAGCTTGCATCCATTGTTCCGCGTTCTAGTCTCTGGAGCAGCAGAAAACAAGCTTGCTCCCTCCTCAATATGACATCCCTTCAAATATTTGAACAGGGCTATCATATCACCTCTTAACCTTCTCTTCTCCAGGCTAAACATCCCCAGCTCCCTAAGTATAGTGTCTAGATCAAGGGAAGAGTGCTGCTCTATTCTGCTTTGGTCAGGCCCCACCTGGAATACTGTGTCCAGTTCTGGGCACTGCAATTCAAAAAGGATGTGGAGAAACTGGAGCGTGTCCAAAGGAGGGCGACTAAAATGGTGAAGGGTCTGGAAACCTTGCCCTATGAAGAACGCCTTAGGGAGCTGGGAATGTTTAGCCTAGAGAAGAGAAGGTTAAGAGGTGATATGATCACCCTGTTTAAATACTTGAAGGGATGTCACATTGAGGAGGGAGCAAGCTTCTTTTCTGCTGCTCCAGAGAACAGGACTCGGAACAATGGATGCAAACTGCAGGAAAAAAGATTCCACCTCAACATTAGGAAGAACTTCCTGACAGTAAGGGCTGTTCGACAGTGGAACACACTCCCTCAGAGTGTAGTGGAGTCTCCTTCCTTGGAGGTTTTTAAGCAGAGGCTGGATGGCCAACTGTCGGAAATGCTTTGATTGAGAGTTCCTGCATGGCAGGGGTTTGGACTGGATGGCCCTTGTGGTCTCTTCCAACTCTAAATTTCTATGATTCTATGATTCTATGATTCATCTCAGTTGCCCTCCTTTGGACATGTTCCAGTTTCTCCATATCTTTTTTGAATTGTGGTGCCCAGAACTGGACACAGTATTCCAGGTGGGGCCTGACCAAAGCAGAATAGAGCAGCACTATTACTTCCCTTGATCTAGACACCATACTTCTATTGATGCAGCCTAAAATTGCATTGGCCTTTTTAGCTGCTGCATCGCACTGTTGACTCATGTTCAACTTATGGTCTACTTGGACTCCTAGATCCCTTTCACACGTAGTTTCATTCAGCCAGATGTCCCCCATCCTATATCTGTGCATTTCATTTTGCGCCCTAAGTGCAGTACCTTACATTTCTCCGCATTGAATTTCATTTTGTTAGTGTTGGCCCAGCTTTCTGGTCTATTCAGGTCATTTTGAATTTTGATCCTGTCTTCTGGAGTATTGGCTACTCCTCCTAATTTGGTGTCATCTGCAAATTTGATAAGTATGCCCCCAATTCTTTCATCCAAGTCTTTAATAAAGATATTGAATAGCACTGGGCCCAGGACAGAGCCCTGTGGGACCCCACTGGTCACTTCTGCCCAGGATGAAAAGGAGCCATTGTTGAGCACCCTTTGCGTTCAGCCAGTCAACCAGTTACAAATCCATGTAACAGTTACCTTGTCTGGCCCACATTTTACAAGCTTGTTTGCAAGAATGTCATGGGGAACCTTGTCAAAGGCATTACTGAAATCAAGATATACTATATCCACAGTATTCCCGTCATGTACCAAACTGGTAATTTAATCAAAAAAAGAAATCAGATTTGTCTGGCAGTACTTGTTTCTCTGAAACTCATGTTGGCTTTTTGTGATTATGGCATTGCCTTCTAAATTTCACAGACTCTCTGTTTAATTATCTGCTCTAAAATCTTTCCTGCTCTTCATCAGTATCTGGAAGGTCTTGAGATGGACCACAAATTGCATTACTACCATAAGAAACCACACAGTGAAATGAAAAGGGCAAGAGAGAAGGAAGCACAGGTTTACTGTGTGTAGAAGGCCAATGCTGCATTTACATATTTTTATTACAGATTGCCCTGATTCTGCACTAGCAGTTTGGCAAAATTAGCAAGAAATTTAATTTCATGCTGTTTTACTGCACTTGTTATTGGAATCTAGAGAGCCAGTAATGAGAAGCATCTTCTGTTTGGAACTGAGAATATGAGCATCCAAGTAATGTTTTAAAATGGTTGGAGTGGGGAGAGAACACTTTAAACACTATTCTCTTGAAAGGCAAGGGCTCAGACAATTTACTCTCTGCGCTGCCAGAGCAGCCTTCTGGCACAGGGAACTATATTTAACTAATTTGCTTCTTTTCAAGTTCATTTTTCCCCTTTTCTCCATTACCTTTATAACTTACTCCTTTTCCCTCCCAAGAAAAGCCCTCCAAATAGCTCAAGGAAGGGCAAAGAGATTGGTATTGGTTGCTCTAAAGGATCACCTGGGTAAATGGGCAGATAGAAAGACTGTAGCTCATTAACCCAGCCAGATCAGCTGCAAATGAAAAATCTTTAAGATCCTGGATTGCCTTGAATTGTAGGAATATATGCTGCTTATATCATGCAGCAGAGCCGACGCAGTATGAGTTTATGGTAGAAAATTGAGTTATTACTTGGGATGCTCCAGAAAGGTGAAAAGCAAAATTTATTGCCTCCAGAAATCCATCCAAGTTATAAGAAGAGGAATTCATCCAAAGAGAAAAAAACTTAATTCCTGGACAAAGCAATTAACCTATACATGATTACAAGAACCCTGAAGCTGGCTTCAGGTATGGGAGTAAGACAGCAAACATGATGGAGGTTAGAGCCCTATGGCTGCTCCCTCCCTTCTGGAGCAGATCATTTAACAGAAAGTCTGTGAATATCTAGAAGGTAATGCCATAATCACAAAAACTCAACATGGGTTTCAGAGAAACAAGTCATGCCAGACAAATCTGATCTCTTTTTTTGATAAAATTTCCAGCTTGGTAGATGAAGGGAATGCTGTGGATATAGCATATCTTGATTTCAGTAAGGCCTTTGAAAAGGTTCCCCATGACATTCTTGCAAACAAGCTTGTAAAATGTGGCTAGACAAGGTGACTATTACATGGATTTGTAACTGGTTGACTGGTCGCACCCAAAGGGTGCTCAGCAATGGTTCCGTTTCATCCTGGAGAGAAGTTACCAGTGGGGTGCCACGGGGTTTGGTACTGGGCCCAGTGCTA
Organism: Urosaurus nigricauda; assembly: GCA_034509955.1. Lineage (NCBI taxonomy): Eukaryota > Metazoa > Chordata > Lepidosauria > Squamata > Phrynosomatidae > Urosaurus > Urosaurus nigricauda. The sequence continues at coordinate 35,244,022 of JAOEGL010000002.1, forward strand.
TTCAACATCTTTATCAATGACTTGGATGACAGAATTGGGAGCATACTTATCAAATTTGCAGATGACACCAAATTAGGAGGAATAGCTAATACCCCAGAGGACAGAAACAAAATTCAAAATTACTTTAATAGATTAAAAAGCTGGGCCAAAGATAACAAAATGAATTTCAACACAGAGAAATTTAAAGTACTGCACCTAGGGCAAAAAAATGAAATGCATAGATATAGGATGGGGGACACCTGGCTGAATGAGACTATGTGTGAAAGGGATCTAGGAGTCCAAGTAGACCACAAATTAAACATGAGCCAACAGTGTGCTGCAGCAGCTAAAAAGGCCAATGCGATTTTCTTTATCCACAGCTTTGAGCATCCACAGCTAGAATTTTTTTAAAAAAATGAATTCAAAAAAATCAAACCTTGATTTTGTCATTTTATATAAGGTCATCATTCTACTATCCATTGCATTTAATGAGACTTGTGCATCCACGGGTTTTGGTATCCATGGGGGTCTTGGAATCAATCCTCAGCAGATACCAAGATACTTGCTCCAGGTTTGGTTCCTTAGTCATAGACTTGTAGAAACCCCAAGGGCCATCAAATTCAGGCCTCTTCCAGGAATAAGCAATCAAAATATCCCAACAGTTGGCCATCCAGCCTCTGTTTAAAAACCGTCAAAGAAAGAAACTCGACCATACTCCAAAAAAGCATTTCTGGGAACCTTGTAAAAAAAAAAAGTACTACTCTAAAGCAGGAACTAAATTCCCTTGGCCCTCAGCATGTTTTGGAGTGCAACTCCCATAATTTCTTACCATTGGCCATGCTTGCTGGGACATCTAGGTAATGAAGTCCAAATCACCTTGGAGGATCAATATTCCTCCTCCCCTGTCACACACACACTTCTTTAGATGCTTGACAGAGCCTATTTGATCATTCTTGCTCCTTTAAACAAATTGCCTGGAAAATCTTTAGAGACACAATCCACTGTTTCATGGAATTGGAGTAATCAGCTCATTGTTTGTGGGGCTGGTTTCGCCAGTCACTTTTGACATCACAAAGATAGCAAGGATTGTCTTGAGAATAAAAAGGATTCAGAAATATATTCTTTTCACATCATTAAAGTACAATAAATCTTCAGAAATAATATACGAAGAAACATCTGTTACTGCAGGGAACTCTCCTGAAACATTTTAATTCTGTGTGCCAACCACAAGATTCAGTTTGGACCACAATCCAATAATTTGGAAAATAGCTAATGTTGGCTTGGAGTGATTCAGAGGCAAGCCAATCTAAATCCAAATCTCAGCTTGGAAATAAAACCCTTTATATCACTCACTGACTATCACTCAAAATACAGAAATGACTATAATTTTCCTTCTAGCTGTCGAAATAGCCAAAATGCTTAAATTGGAGAGATCTAAGAAAACCATTCTCTGTAATTACAAACCAGAGCAGCCAGTGATGATACTACACCCTTTCTGTCCCCTCCTTTCCAGTATTTTCTGCTTATGCAGGTTTCTTACAAAGAAATGAATCAGTTTTGGCACTTTGCTAGTGGGTTTCTGTCCCTCCAAATCCAACTTGCTGATCAGCCTTCATGTGTATCCATGTGAGAACAATTGGACAGTTCCTGAATCCAGCCTAAATTAGCCTATGATAGATCCTGTCCCCAGGTTGGCCCCACAGTTCCAAAACCTTGTGCTCCTGTCACTCACCTTGCTCCCTTCCCCTCAAGATCCCTCCCTGAATCTGGTACTTGGACCTCAAGGTGATCCCTATCTGGATAAATAGAAGTGTTGTTCAGTGGGTTTACTATGGTAAGCATGACCAGATTGTCTCTCAAATCCAAACACAGTTCAAATAAAGAATTACCAAGCAGAAGTTTATTAAATGCACAATTCAATCACAGATTAACCCCTGAACTATTTATTTAAGCGTATCACATGGCACTTGCAGAGGAATGGGGATGGAATGGATTGGCATGAAACGAGGGGAGAGTGGGTGTTACTGCACAGAAGAACGCTGCTGACACTGCCGGGAGCCCCAAGCTGTTCCTGGCAGCCAATATCACCATCCTACCAAAAAAAAATCTGCCCCCTAAGGAAGCTTTTCCTCAGACTCCAAATTCCTAACATTGCAGCATGAGACATTAAAATCATTCACACCTAGTAGCCATATATTTGTTGTGTTGTGTTCCCATTTCCTGGGTAACTTTGCCTGCCTCCTTTTCTTTTTCTTTCCTTCTTCTTTCTTTTATTTTTTTTCTTTTTTTTTGAGGGGGGGTGGAGTGCCTAAACTGCATCTCACTTATGCTTCAAACTACTGAAATGCCAGAAATTTGGGGATTGAAGGAAAATCTCACCATGAGTGCAAAAAGCTTATGGGGGGGATACCCCAGACACCCACACCTACACACATGCCATAGCTACACGCCTGCATTCGCATCTGCTCTTCCCATGTGCCTACATTGATATCCTTGGATGACTACTAAATGAGAGAGCAATATGAAAATGCAAACATTAAACAACACAGCTTCTCCCTACCAGAAATGGCATCTTGGGTCCCAGAATTCTTCAATGCAACTGGCATTGCTTTGGATTGCAAATGCCAGTGTCACATAATGAAAAGAAGCATCCAACTGCCAAAACTTGTATCTCAAGCCGTTGCTTCAGGGTGTTCTCTCCCATACTAAGTGGGAAGCAATTGACAGCAAACATAATTAGTTTCCTTCTCCAAAAACAAAAGCAAAAAATAATAATAATAAAAAAAAATAAAGCACTGCTTACAGACTAAAATTAAAAAAGGAGAAATTGTTTTGCAATCATATGCCAGGCTTTTGCCTGGAATAGCCAGGTCAGAGTTAGGCATCCACAAGGTAACCTTACTGTTTATTTATTCTTGCAAACCTCCATGAAAAACAAAGAGAGTTCACAAAGCCCAGTACAGCAGGTGGGTTTGCAATGACTTCATTTCATGTGTGTACTTGTATGTGTCTGTGTCATGCACCTTCAAGTCATTTTCATATACCCTCCAACATGTCATATATCCCCCAACATGTAAGCTGCTTTGATTGCCCTGCAGCAGAAAAGTGGGATACAAATAGTTTTATTATTTTTATTTATATGTCACAGATGAAAACTGGGACACATGTGGCTAAGCAACATTAGGGCATGGTCAAGATGGCAATAGTTATTAATAATGAAGAACACAGAAGGTAGGAAAAGCTGCAGCAGTTTGCTTTTGCCTGAGCCAACTGGGAAGCCAACTCTCCTCCTTGCTAAATTAACTAAGTGCAGACTACTTTTTCCCTTTGAACCAAGCCTGTAGCAATTGAAGCAAGCTACAGTAAAACCAAAGGGGGGAAAGTGGGAGGAGGAGAGAAAAACTGGGGACTTGTCTATACAATTAAAATACTCCTCATTCTATTCAAATAGAATGTGATCACACGTGATTTGGAAGAATGTGGGCTTTTTGTGGAGGGGAAGAAACTCTTCAAACTCCACAGAAAAAGGAATCATGTTTTTTTACTGGAATATCTGCATATGCATTTTCAAATGTGTGGCCGTCCATCCTGTTTACATGGATTTGCATGGCTGCACACATTTTTGGCAGAGAGAAATCAAATACAAGTGATTTTTGCAAAGGAAATTGAAGACAAATAAGTATCAATGAGAATGTGTGAAAATCTGCAGAAATCTGCAAAGTACATATACATGTAGACTAGCCCTGGGACATTTTAAAACCTGCTGAAAAGTGTGAAAACGGAGGATTAATTGGGACTGTCCTTATCAAATTGGGACAGTCGGAGGTTATGCTATTATCTGTTCTAGATCTTCAGTCTTTCTGGTTAGCAATGCCAGGCAACATTTCTCCATATGAATCATAGTGCATGTTAGCAGGCTACTACACCATCATAGCCTGCTTAATCATATTGTCAAACCCAGCTCCTGCCAACTAGGGAGACAAGGTCCTGAAGGTAAGGCAAAGCACACTGGGCACAACACAACAGCAAGCAAGCCATTGCTCAAACCAGAAGCACATACTGTCCAACAGAATTTATGGGATCAGGCTCATCAATTAATCTTTTCTGTCCTGCTTTCAAGAAACAGTGGCTTCTTTGTAGTATGGCTAATTTCTCTGGTGGTATTGCTGCAGCAAGTATTGGGAATGTCTGGCTCTCCAGAAATTTCTGGATTACCAAAATCACTATACCTCACCATTGGCTATCCTAGCTAGGGCTAATGGGAGTTGCAGCCTAACAACATCCAAAGAACCACACATTTCTCATCCCTGTTCTAGAGTTCCCCAAATTCTCCAAGATACCTCTTACTCCTGAGCAGCTCCTGCGTGATGTACAGTATACAGAAGTGACTCCATATCAGAACATCTTGATTCTGTGGTTTTTCCCATAGAATCAGGCCAGGGAGCTGACTGCATAGAAAAATACCTTTTGATTGGTACCCTGATCATGTTGTCAATATTTCGGAGCTGACTGCATAGAAAAATACCTTTTGATTGGTACCCTGATCATGTTGTCAATATTTCAATATTCTCCAAGCCACATGAGAGAAAATTGCCTGATGGTAAAATGGCTGTAGAGATCAGAGAATGTCTCAGGAGGAGGAGCAATGTTGGCACTTCAGCTACTTTGGCCTACAGTTCCCATTAGCCCCAAACCAGCATAGCTAATATTAACCGACTATATAGGAGTTCTAGCCTAACCCATCTAGAGGACTGAGGGATTGCCAACCCCGGATCTAAAGGGAACTCCATTCACCCATCTGTTCTCAAAATATGCCTCAAACCTACATTTCCAAAAGTATGAATTTGTTTATTTTGTTTTGTTTACTTATTTAGAGTATTTCTGGTTCACCCTTCAGCCCAAAAGACTTCCAGAGTGGCTTCTTGTTCTTATTTTTGTTATGTGCCACCAAGTCATTTTTGACTTATGATGACCCTAAGGTGAACCGATCATAGGGTTTTCCTAGAAAATGTCTTCAGAGGGAGTTTACCATTACCTGAGAGTGTGTGACTTGCCCAAAATCAACCAGTGGGGTTTTATGCTCCAGCCTGATCTCCAGAGTCGTAGTCCAGCACTCAAACCATGACACTATGCTGTCTCTCCCCGAGTGGCTTACAAATCATTAATTTGACAGTTCTCTATCCTCAGGCTCCACATCTTAAAAAAGGAACACAAAAGGAAAAAAATGGTAATGGGGAAAGGGATTAAGGCTGGCAGATTCTGGATGCTTTTCTCTTCCTCACAGATCATAGCAGTGCCAGTTGGAATGGAGGAAGAGTCCCGCACCAGCTGCTGGGGTCAAGCCATGAAGAAGTTGGGCCTGGCTGCATTTCTCTCCCTCAAAGGCCACAATAGTGGCAGTTGGAATGAAGAGAAAAGCCAAGGTGTGATGGCAATATTAAGCAACATCTTTTAAAAACCCAAAATCTGATTTCAAAACAAAATAACATTATGTGCATAGAAGAACTATCACACAAATGTGACAGAATGAAGAAATAAGCCCTGCTAGAGGAAAAGGTCAAGATAACTGAATACATTGAGAGATGGGCAGCTGTGAGAAGGACCTCTAGTGAGAGCCTTTCTTTGCATGTGAAGAATACTTCTGATATGTGTTAGAATAGTAGTACTCAAACCATTTACCCCTGTGACCCCCCCCCCTTTAAATCTACAAGTGGTTATCAGGCACCCCTTACTCTATGTAATATATGAACAAAATATTTTGTTTATTTAGCATGTGTATTTTCAATTGCACATTCATGTATATTCCTATTTTAAAAAGGAAACACATTGTTCAAATTAGAACAGTTTCATTTAAGTAAATTCAATATTTAACTCAACGCTTGTGTAAATTTGGTTTGGAAAGAGGAGGAGGAGGGATCAGGGCCTCCAAGTCTCATTCCCCCCCCCCCCCTTGAGCAGCTCTGTCACTCCTCCAGGGGTCCTACCCCATCATTTGAGAACCACTGGGTTAGAACCTTTGTGCAAACAAGTGGACACGTGTAAGCTTCTTTTCTGCAAAGTCTCAAAAAGTAGTGGGAAAATCATACACAGCTATTTCACCCTAGAGCAGTGCTACTCGAGCTGGTGGTGCCTAGATTGATTCTGGCCCCCAGACTGTTGGCATCCAGTCCTCGATAAGGATCCAAGAAAGAAAGGAACAACTGTAGCCACTGTCATTTTGGAAAAAAAATAATTTCTGGTCTCCCTTATCAGACAGTTTGAGATGCCCTACACTAGAAGACATCTGTATGGTAGAGGTGAAGCTTCTAGCACTCCACCACTGTGATATTTCAGCGTTGGTCAGGGTGAACGCAGAAACTGGAGATGACTCTTTTGCATGTTTACATGTGTGATGGTCCTTAGGGACCATCTTACTGGTCACTTTTTATAGAATCATAGAATTGGAAGAGATCACAAAGACCATCCAGTCCAACCATGCCATGCAGGAAGACACAATCAAACACCCCCTAACAGATGACCACCCAGCTTCCATTTAAAAACCTTCAAAAAAGGAGACACCATCACCACCACACACCAAGGCAGTATGTTCCTCTGTTGAACAGGTCTTACCATCAGGAATAGCTTTATAACTACATGATAAATCATACCTAAAGTATTCCAAATGTTAAACATAGTTAGATGGACTCATGCAGTTCCAGAAATACTTTGTAGTATTGCCCTCATCTCCTATTTGCTTCCTATGAAGGTTGTGTGATTCCTGCTTCAGAAAAGCAAAAGGGGAAAGCAAAGAAACAGGAGGAAAAAGAATTATTTCCATATGAAATGGAATCTATTTGGTATGATTTATCATGTAGTTATAAAACTATTCAAAATCATTTTTTCAATCATTAAAAAGGCTATTTAGGAGGCAAAATGAAGTGCAGTCATTATTTACACATGACTACCTTAGGGGCTGCATCTTAAAACTCTGCTGCATGTAATAAAAAATGTAATCATAAATTATCAGTTTTGGAGCTACTACTGCGTGCATCAACTCATCCTGGAAATAAATCTCCAGGAAATTCTTCTGGCAGGGTTATGCAGTCATAAAGCAATTAGGCACAGGTCATTGTTGAAAATACAGCTCCTGCACTGATCAGCCCAAGAACTATTAAGCCATGAAAGAGTTGCACTCAGATTCATTCATATGCTTCATGTCCTGGTTTAGTGCCAGTTAAAAAAATCAAAAGGTAATTGAGTTTGCAGTGGAGAAAAATAAGAATGCTGCTAAAGAGTATCAGTTTATTGACAAAGTGCCAAGCAAAGAAGAGCAGAAAGGAAGGAAGGAAGGAAGGAAGTGCGGGGGAGGGGGGGCTTCGAAAATAATGGTCATGACACCTCAGTGTTGGCTCAGACTGTTGCCACACTGCAGAATTAATGCAGTTTGACACCACTTTAACTGCCATGGCTCCATTTTATGGAATCTTGGGATTTGTAGTTTGTTATGGCAGCAGAGCTCCCTGACAGAGGTGGCTAAATATCTCACAAAACTACAAATACCAGAATTCCATAGCACTGAGTCAAGGCAGTTAAAGTGGTGTCAAACTATATTAATTCTGCAGTGTAGATGCAGCCTCAAGTCCTTTTCGTTTTTTTCATCCTTGGAGACATGACATTCTAAAATGCCTTTTAAAAATGCTAATTTGAGAATGGAAATTGAAATGATAATTTTATATCTGACAGCAGTAAAGTAACAGCCCAGACAAGCAAAGTTGTATCACCAGAATATTTCAACATATCAGCCAGTTAAAATAGCTGTCCTTTACTGAACTTCATGGGTCTCACACTCATGGAATTTGATTGCTCTCTAGCTAGAGAGACTAAACTTTCAATTATTTGAATTTAGAATCTTGCCAGGATGATGTGGGAAACAGAAATGGATTTTCTCATCAGTCAAACAATGTGTGACATCCACTTGCGGTTACAATGTCGTCTACATGTCATGTAAAATAGTTAATATGACAAGGATCATGGGGCAGAATTGAAATAATACATCAGCACACATTCACTTCTCCTTATTTGACATGCACACTCTATTAATACTAAAGTGTGGAGGAGGTTACTGGTAGAAGGGTAGCAGGGAGGCGGTGTGTTTAACCTATTGCTCCATGTTCCAAGGATCTCTTCACACTTCACAGTTAGAGCAGTCTGATTCCACTTTAACTTTCATGGCAATGCCCTATAAAATTCTGGGGGTTGTAATTTGGAGAGCCCTCTGGCTGAAAATTCAAAACACCCTTTCCTGAAGTGCAAATGAGTACCTGAACTGCAAATGAGTGTTGGACTATGACTCTGGAGACCAGAGTTCAGTTCCCAATTTGGCTGTGAAACCCAGTGGGTGATCTTGGGCAAGTCACATGCTCTCAGCCTCAGAAGAAGGTAATGTCAAACCTCCTCTGCACAAATCTTGCCCCCTCCAAAAAAAACTCATTATGGGATTGCCTGAGGTCAGCAATAACTTGAAGACACACAGCAACAATGACAACAACAACAAAAACAAACTGCAAATCCCATTATAGCACTATAGCGCTGTAGTGTGAAAGGGACCCAGGTTCTTTCCCTTTGCAGTCATGCTTGTTTGAGCTTCTCTGGACTCTTTCACACGGGAGGAATTTCTCCCAACTTTGAATGCAGCCAATGCGAATTCACGTGAATTCGCTTGTTTAGCGAATTTACGTGAATCCCCATTGCATTCGGAAGGCGTTCGGAATGACTTCCCAAATGACCCCTCCTTGCCCGAAATTGTGTGAGAAGCTTTAATTCGCAATAACGTGAAACCTATGATTGCATTCGGAATGAGTTCCCTTTTGCCCGAAATTGCATGAGAAGCTCTAATTCGCAATAACGTGAAACCCCATGATTGCGTTTGGATTGCCCTTGGATTATACTTCCAGTTTCCCACGTCTGAAAGAGTCCTCTGTGTATCAGAGATTCTGGAGGGGGGGGCATTTGTAGAAGAGATTTGCTAGGTAGAGGAGAATTTACTTTGTTGGTGCCCCAGTTTTCATCAGTGAAATGTTGGCAGGAATGCTGCTCTGGGTGCTTAGGTGGGAGTGACCAGGTAAGGGTTTGCAATAGTTTTGTTTATGAAAGAAACTTATCAGAGAGTTTTATGTCATACAGCACAGATCTGAATCTCTTTCAGGAGTCCACTTGAGGCAGGTGAGAAGCAAGAACCAATTGGTGTGGTGTAATGGTTGGAACCAGTGCGGTGTACTGGTTTGCGTATTGGATTTGAACTCTGGTTTCACCAGCTCACCATAGGCAAGTCATACTCTCTCAGCCTCAGGGATGGCAATGGGCAAACCCTCTCTGAAGAAACTTGCCAAGTAGAGCCTGTGATAGATTTGCCTTAGGTTCACCATGACTTGAAGGCACACAACAACAATTAGAGTATCATTTTTAAGATGGGAAGTTTCAGACGCCTACTCAGTTATGATGAAGTGACCTTGGAGCTTTTCTGTCCCAGCCTTAGTTACAACAAAGGGTTGTTTGTAAAGATGATAAAATACAAGCTGGAGTGTGTGTGCGTGTTCACGCAATGTACTTTGAGTTCCTTGTGGTTGTATATAACAAGGTAATAAAATATCAGAATAAAAAATAATAATTAAATTGAAAACAATTTTATTTGCTTGTCTTCTGCTGTCTTTAAGGAGTTTAAGCAACGTACTAATTTCTATGGTTAAGTGTTTTAATATTTGTAAGTCACCAAGAATGCCCAACAGCAGTAAATGTTTGAAGTAAAATAAGACCACAGTTTGCCAGATCAGAAGCATCCCAGGACCTGAGATTTGAGGGCCAAATCCTGTTGATGTCATCAATCATGATACATTAAGCATCAATCACAGTTGCTCAAAGCATGTAATTCATATAATAAACACCAAGTGTAGCAAATGAGGAAAATATGTCTCTGGTTGGAAACTGAGTTTTCCAAGCTCTATAGCGAACAGAAGAACACTGTTTCAAGCTCTGTTTTTAAGCAGCAGAAATTTAGTTCAGGAAAAGAAGTTTCCTAGGCTCTGCTTTGAACAGCAGTATACCCTCTAATTGTTGGGATATGTCAGGGTCAGCCCCAGTTAATCCTCTGTTGTCCCATCCCTTCCCCCCCCCCCCCCCGTGCGCTGCTTTTAAAATGTCCTGGTTTCTCTCTGTTCCTCCTACTTTCACCTTTGTGCTCCGCTTACTTCAGCTGCTGAAAATTGAGTCCAAAGGGAAAAAGTAGTTTTGATTCATTTAACTCAGCAGGAGGGGGAGGGGAGGGGAGGGGAGGAAAGGGAAGGGCCCTTCCCAGTAGACTCAGACAAAAGCAAACTGCTGCATCATCTCCAAACTTGTATGTTATTTCTCATTAATAGCTTCTGTCATCTTAACCATGTTGCTTGGCCACATATCGCAGTTCTGTGAAATGTTAGAAAGTATGAAATAAACATTCTGTAATAATTGTTCCAGGCCTAAATACCCTAAAGGCACCAGATTCCATCAGATCTTGGAAGCTTAGCAGGGTCAGACATGGTTACTACAAGGATGGGAGACTGCCAACGGATACCGGCAGCTGTAGGCTATATTTATGAGGAAGGAACTGGCAAAAACCACCTCTGATTATTCCTTGCCTAAGAAATCCTATAAATTTCATGGATATGCCATAAGTCTACAGGTGACTTGCAAAGGCACATATACACACACACAAAAAACCATTGCTCCAAAGCAATGTTAAGCAAAGACTGTGAAATGTGAGACTTCTACACCTAATGGTCCTAGGGGAGACTGCATTACCAAGGAAAATAGCAAGCTTGCTGATTCTTCTTGAGGTGTCTTTAAAAAAAAAAAAAACAAGCGTAATGGGTGATATCCACACCAATGTTCAGAATATAGACAAAGGGGAGAGGAGGGAAAAGTTAATCATGAAATGGCACTCCAAATATCTCAGTTTGCAGTCAACTACTTTAGCCCTACTTTGCCCACCACACTAACATCAAATTTATTTTCTTTCTTTATTACAATATTTATGACATAGCTAATAAAATTGAACAATTTAAAATTTAAACAATAAAAATAACTTAAACATTCTAAACTGTAAAAAACAATTGAAAAAAATTAAAATATCAAAATGGTTTAAAATCATGATTTGTATGCATACAGATTTGGATAAAATCCATTAGGCCCCAAAGACATAGTTTAAAAAACAAACAAACCACTGGAACAAAACCAGCACCAGCAACAATCAAGTTTCACAACCAAGATGCCACAGTAAAGACAAGTTCTTTATCACATCCTCACACAATGTATTGTTCTCCTCAATGGAACACACAGGGCTTCTCCAGCAGACTTCATAATAATTATTATTATTATTATTATTATTATTATTATTATTTATAGCCTGCCCCTCTGAACTGGCAATCGGAGCGGGGTACAACATAGTTAAAAGCAGCACAAGTTAAAATACAACAATCCCATTCCCCTCACCCACCCCTTAAAATAGAATTAAATAGCTAAGAATTAAAAACATAGTGCAAATAAAAAAATATAAAAGTAACTGCCCAAAGCTGTGTGAAACAATTACGAAGCAGGGGAAGAAGAACTAGGAGAAGGAGTCAACAGTGGGTATGGAGCCAGGAAATTAAATGTTATCTGGGAAGGCCTGCCGGAAGAGATGGCTCCCTGCCTTCATGCTTACAATCTAAAGAAGGAGAAGGGAATGGTGGTGGGGAAGGGGATCAAATCCAGCAGTATTTCACTCCCTCTGAGTGGAGGGAGGGCTCGTCTTCTTAACACATAATTAGGGTGCAGCATCCTGAGGCTGAGAAGGGCACTCGCCTGGGAACTTGCTTCTCTGCAGCAAGTGAGAAGGGATGAATCCAGGGCAGGGCAGTGGAAATCCTAGACTGGGACAGGAGACCTTGACTACCAGAGAGAAGGGTATGAGTAGGAATGTAAGGAGGAAGAAGTTCAGACAAGTAAGGAGGGGCCAGTCAGTGGAGGACTTTGAAGGTCAACATCAAAAGCTTGTACTGGATGCGGAAGGGGAAGGGGAGTCAATGAAGGGAGGAGAAACATGGTCAAAGTGGTGAGCGGATGTGATAATATGTGCAGCTGAGTTCTGGACAGAGATTAAAGGATGGAGGTGAGAGAGAGGAAGTCCTGTCAGAAGAAGGTTACAATAATCTAGTTGTTATACCACTAGGGCATGGACCAGAGTCTTGGCAATGGAGGCTGAGAGGAATGGACAGATTTTAGCAATGTTGTAAAGAAATCCAGATTCAGCTATTGAAACCTTGCTATCAAAAAATGGACTACAGACCATAGTAATGGAAAGCTTACTACATTTATTTTAGTTGATTTGCAAGTCAGTATCCAACCACTAACTAGTTCTTTTCTGCAATGTATACAGCATCTCTTTGTTAAGAGCATGCATTTCAGTTCTCTAATTTGTATGTTTGTTTTTCCACCTAGCTTGTTAAAAATGTTGCTGAGACAAAGGGAACTGTTATACTGTTGACTTTAACTGGTTTTAATTCAATTGTTAAAAATGTAGGTCCAATAGCATCACAAAGAGTTTATCTGAAGCCCTTACCTTCCTGGAGTGTCAATGAAGATTATGACATTCTGTTTAAAGCGCCTTATCCCCGACAGGATAGAGACATGTTTAATTTTAAAAACAGATCTTATCCATTCACCCGTGCCTGGGTGACTGCAGGCTGGATACAGCCCGGAGGCCAGCCAAGCTTATTCTACGGCTTTTCAAGGATGGGAAGCCGTCCTTGAAATTGAAAGAACTGGGGTGGTGTAGAAACAAGTGGAGGGTACTAATCTTGGACAAGACTCTCAAGTCAAATCTGCTGCCAGGATTTCACAAGATAAAAGCATAAACAACCCAGGTCTGAGGTTTTTAGATGTCTCTCCTTGCACCATTTGCAGTGTCTTAATGGAACCCAACATGACACAACATTGGGTGTCCAAACCTATGTCACCAACAGAGGAGCTATCACAATAGATTATATTGCACTTTCTGTCAGTCTGCTCCCTGGCACTCATAGATTTGAAGGTTGAAACCTGCCACTTTTCTTTGTCACTGCTATTTGTGTTTGAAAAGTCTTGCCCCTCATTTCCCTCTCAAAATTGAAATGGGAAAATATGGTGGTCAATCAATCTGGGCACCTCCATTCTTGACATATTTGAGAGTATTAGTTTTAAAGCCATTCATCAAGCCATTTTAGACCCTAATTTAGATATCTTACATGGCTATCATACCATTATTCAAAATCTTACACCCAAATGGGTTTGTAACACACAATTTAATTTCAATAGGATAGTAACCAATAAATGATTCGATCTTGAATATAGAGATGCCCGAAAAGCATTAATGGATTACTCTAGACAGGCACTTAGAAATAACATCACTACTTCTGACGTTTTAGCTTTTGTGAGGTTATCTTAGAAGGCACTTTTAAAACAGAAAAAAAGACAAACACTAATATAGATAATCACCTCCTGCTTCTAATCAAGGAACTTTGTTCCAATACAACTGCTAGAATAAGACTTGGCATTTCTGGCTCATTAACTGAACCTATTCCTACAAATAAAGGAGTAGAACATGATGGAGATTATCACACAGAGGGTAAAGATGCGAGCAAAGCAGATTGCTCCTATCTTCTAATCAAGGAACTTTATTCCAATTCAACTGCTAGAATAAGGGTTGGCATTTCTGGTTCATTAACTGAACCTATTCCTACAAATAAAGAGTAAAACACAATTATCACACAGAGGGTAAAGATGCGAGGAAAGCAGATTGCTCCTGTCCTTATTCCGTCTCATTTGTGCAATTGGAGGAAAGATTATCACATCCCACATCCCATAATGGTCCCATCATTTGGTATTAACGTTCATTGGAGGAAACTCTTGTTCACAGACTTCACTTGGCCCATGTGCTATTCTAGTTCTCTGGCTTCATGCCGATATCCCTCCCTTTCTCTATTAAAATAGCATCTCCTTTGGAAAAAACGGAACTGCATGTTGTAGTGAGAGAGGGCAGGAATTGCCATTTGTCCTAGTAAATCTGGAAAATACCAGATTGAAAAGACTAAAAAATGTTCTGGCCGCTTGGGCCAGTTGATTAATAATAATAATAATAATAATAATAATAATACTTTATTTATATCCCGTCTCTGTCCATGACAATTAAGACAGATTAAAGTTAAAAGAATATATACAACACCTCATATCCCAATAATTCCCACCCTCCCCTAAAACATCAGTTAAACAACTAACTATTAAAAACATACATTAAAATGAATGAAAGCAAGTGAATTGTGCTACAGTGTATTCAGAGGGTTGGTTCAGTTGGTGAGTGGGTTTGCTATTCAGGAAAGGCCTGCTGGAAGAGATCCATCTTGATGGCTCTACTCCGGCAGGCCATTCCATAATCTTTGAAAGAGTAAATCCTGGATTTCTTGTTCACTGCAGATTTAGCATTGCTATCTTATTCTTCCCACTTCTCTGAACAGGCTCCAAAGGTGGGAAATGAAAGGAGGCAAGCAGAGACAACCTTGCGTAGTGAGTGTGTTGGCATCTTGAATCAATGGCTAGGCAACATGTTGGAACTTCATTACCAAGCAGCTTTGAGAGAGTAAAGGGAGTCCCTTTAATTTCAGGGGCTGCTTGGATGCCTCCATCTCCTTGTTCCAGCTAGTGGGGAAAGGAAGAAAAAAAGTGTTTTTGGCTTGGCACTATATTCAGGGTACTGTACAGCAATGTTGGTGTACAGCAAAGTACAGTAACATCCAAAATCTGCAAAACAATGTTACCTTCATTCAGCCAACCAAAATACATACTGAGGTTGAAACACAATGGTAGAAAAAATACAATGGTTAATGTACTGAATTTGCATAATCAGAATGCATATTAATAATATGCATAACTATAATAAAACACATAATGTGCAAATTAGATGCCTGGGTATGAGGGACTGGAATATGGCTACTCTAAAGCAAGAATCACAAACCAGAGATTAGAGGTTCTCCCTGGTTTCCTTGGCTTATTTTACATTTAACCTTTTTAACAGCCCAGTTGCAGTTTCAGGTGACAACTGGGGGATAATATTGCTATTCCGCCCTTAAAAATCCCCACCATCCCCTCCCCACCCTGAAAATAGGTAATAATAATAATAATAATAATAGAAGATTTATTTCTAGCCACCCAGTCACGAAGAATCTGGGTGGGTTACAGCAACAAAATACACAAAGTTACAATAAAACCAAACCCTAAACCTCCCCCGCCCCCCATTCCCAGTATTAAAATAGAATTAAACGATAATAGTCTAAAACATTAAAAGCATTAAAAACATTAAAAACGTTCCAGTACAAAAAAACAAGAGGGGAAATATAGGCGTGCAAGGGGGCAGATATCTCTTTATCTGGGGAGGGTAGCTAAGCTGGAAAGGCCTGCCAGAAGAGATTCATCTTGAGTGCTTTCTTAAAAGATTATGCGTCCTCTCATTTACTGTCTGCCACTGAAAATGTCTTCCCACCATATCTTCATTGCCATCAAGTTTTAAAATGGAATTCCACTGATGTCAATGGAAGCTTTTATGGAGAGATATTTTGGGGCTTACATAAATGTATGTGTCTATATGCACAGTGAATAAACCATAGATGGGCAAAGTGCAACCCTCACTCTTTTTTGTGGCCCTGAAAATAAAAATACTGCTACTTCTCCAGGAGCAGCAATTCATCTTTTAAATAAGTTGCAAGCTACTACCACCACCTCCCTACTCTTTGAAAAATGAAATTTGTTTTTCAAAAATAGAGTTCTGGATAGTTTCCTCAACCACCCTTTTTTTGGGGGGGGGGGCATTTTGGGTAGTCCTATGTCATATTCTCCAACATTTCCCAGAAGAAAATTGGGACATTTGTGCCCAAGCAACATCCAAGTGTAAAGAACATACAAGCCTGAGACCGCAGGCTTGCTAGAGAGGTTAAGAACAATAAAAAGGGCTTTTTTGGATATGTCTGCAGCAAAAGGAAGAAAAAGGAAACAGTTGAGCCACTGCATGCAGAAGATGGCAAAATGCTAACAAGAGACAGAGAAAAGGCAGAATTACTCAATACCTTCTTTGCTTCAGTCTTCTCAGAAAGGGCAAAGAGTGCTCAACCTAAGGATAATGGAGCAGAAGACAGAATAGGGGAATTTCAGCACAGAATAAGTAAAGAGATAGTACAGGAATACCTGGTTAACCTAAATGAATATAAGTCTCAAGGACCAGATGAACTACATCCAAGGGTATTAAAATAAATGGCAAATGTAATATCGGAACCATTGGCAATAATCTTTGAGAACTCGGAGAACAGGAGAAGTCCCAGCAGACTGGAGAAGGGCAGACTGGAGGAGGGCAAGAGGGGAAAAAAGAGGATCCCAACAATTATCATCCAGTTAGTCTGACATCAATTCCAGGAAAGATTCTAGAGCAGATCATTAAACAGAGAGTCTGTGAACATATAGAAGCCAATGCCATAATCACAAAAAGTCAACATGGGTTTCAGAGAAACAAGTCATGCCAAACAAACCGATCTCTTTTTTTGATAAAATTACCAGCTTGGTAGATTAAGGGAATGCTGTGGATATAGTATACCTCGATTTCAGTAAGGCCTTTGAGAAGGTTCCCCATGACATTCTTGCAAGAAAGCTTGCAAAATGTGGGATAGACAAGTTAACTGTTACATGGATTTGTAATTGGTTGACCGGCCGAACTCAAAGGGTGCTCAACAATGGCTCCTTTTCAACCTGGAAAGAAATGACCAGTGGGGTGCCAAAGGGTTCTGTCCTGGGCCCAGTGCTATTCAACATCTTTATTAATGATTTGGATGACAGAATTGGGGGCATACTTATCAAATTTGAAGATGACACTAAACTAGAAGGAGTAGCTAATACCCCAGAGGACAGGATCAAAATTCAAAATGACCTGAATAGACTAGAAAGCTGGGTCAATGCTTAGGGCGCAAAAATGAAATGCACAGATATAAAATGGGGGACACCTGGCTGAATGAAACTACGTGTGAAAGGGATCAAAGGGTCCAAGTAGACCATAAGCTGAACATGAGTCAACAGTGCAATGCGGCAGCTAAAAAGGCCAATGCAATTTTAGGCTGCATCAATAGAAGTATAGTGTCTAGATCAAGGGAAGTAATAGTGCCACTCTATTCTGCTTTGGTCAGGCCCCACCTGGAATACTGTGTCCAGTTCTGGGTACCACAATTCAAAATAGATGTGGAGAAACTGGAGCATGTCCAAAGGAGGGCAACTAAATTGCAGGAAAACAGATTCCACCTCAACATTAGGAGGAACTTCCTGACAGTAAGGGCTGTTTGACAGTGGAACTCACTCCCTCGGAGTGTGGTGGAGTCTCCTTCCTTAGAGGTCTTTAAGCAGAGGCTGGATGGCCATCTGTCGGGGATGCTTTGATTGGGAGTTCCTGCATGGCAGGGGGTTGGACTGGATGGCCCTTGTGGTCTCTTCCAACTCTATGATTCTATGATTCTACAGCACCTTGCTTTTGCTTGAATCTACAGGAAAGGGCAACATTCTGTCCACTCCCCTTTTTTCCTCTCCCCAGCTGAGTTAATTGTGCAGGTTGAACTCAACTGAAATTAACTCAAATTCAAGTACGCTGAGGATAAAGGAAGGAAAGTGGGAAGAGATGAGATAAATTGGGACGTTATATAAGCAGCTAAAATATGGGACAATTAAAGGTCAATCCAAATTGTGGGTGTCAAACAGGTGGAGAGTGTGCTATGTAGCCCTCAGAGTACTGTGGGTCACCAAAGTGGCATTCCTATTCCCTATAGTTGCCCTGAACTAGGGGAATTATTTCTACCACAATTCCACATACCGTCCAAACAATCAAGGTTGTGGACACTAAATCAGGAGGCAAAGTTGTATTGTTCCTTAAATTGATATGACAGATAAAACCAGAGGTTTTTCTTCACTATATTGCACCCATATAAAAAGACCATTCACTGTAGTATCTCAATCCCAGTGTTTATCAAAGGGTGTGTGTGTAATCATCATCCAATTAAACACAAAAGGTGAAAAAACTGGATTACGAGTTTGCTTAAAAGTGGAGCAATATCGTTTTTATTTATTTATGTACCATACATAATTGACTACAAGTTGACCTCATGTATAAGTCAAGAGCAGATTTCGGGGCCAGAATTATGGATTTTGATGTGAGCCATGGATAATTTGAGGGTAAAACCTAGGGGCACGTAACAAAGAATCTAAAGGAGGAAGCAAAGGAAAACAATGCCAAAGATTTTATAGAATTCCACCAGGCATAACTGTTTGTGCTCACACTAAAGGATGGGTGGATGAGAATATAGTGCTTGCTCTTGCCTGTCACCAGAGGATGGTTCAATTTTTTATATATATAAAAGTTAAAGTATAGTACGTGCATTGATCCATGGATAAGTGGACTAAGGTCTCTGGGGGGAGGGTCAATTTTTGACTAAAATTTCTAGACTTCTACATGAGTATACACAGTATTTATTTGTTTCATTGATATGAATGATTAAGAAACAGTACAAAATCATTTAAAAATACAAAAATTAAAAATAAAGCAACCCCTGCATAAGTTACCTCCCTTCAAGTAAATACTGTACACATTAAAAGTCTGCTTGAACAAACAATATTTCAAAATTCAAGATGTTGGACATGTGCATTAAACACTAAGCCGGCCTCAGTTTAGTGATAATTTGTCACTCACTTGAGAGGACAGTAATGCTCAATAAAGTGGAAGGCAATAGGAAAAGAAGAAAACAGAACTATGGGTGGATTGATTCCATAGCTCTGTGTTTGCAAGAGCTGATCAGAGCTGGTGATAACAGCATGACTTGGCAGTCTTACGTGCACAGGTTGAAACTGAATTGATAGCAAATGACAAACTAGACCAGCCACAGTGATCAAGCTACTTGGATTTCTGAAGCAGCTCACCATTTAATATCACAGATCATGAATATTCATCCCATCATCCAGAGAGATAAGCTTTTTAGTCCAATACTGATAATATATGTCTAGTACAGGTATTAGAAGCCAGCATGGCATAGTGGTTTGAGTGTTGGACCATGACTCTGGAGACCAGGGTTTGATTCCCAGTTCAGCCATGAAACCCACTGGGAAACCTTGGGCAAGTCACATACTTTCAACCTCTCAGAAAGTAATGGAAAAATTCCTCTGAGCAAATCTGGCCAAGAAAAGACTATAATGGGTTTACCTTAAGGTTATCATAAGTTGGAAACAACTTAAAGGCACACAACAACAACAACAACAACAACAACAGTGTATACCTCCATAATACATTTTCTGCTGAAAAAGGTGGAGAGAAATACAGTTATGAAATGTTTAGATAATTGCTGAAGAACTTTTTTGATAGGAACCTTAGGACTTTCTATATAATGACTGGTTTTGCACTCTTCCTCTTAACCTATTGAGAAGAGGGGTAAAAAGACAAGAAGGTATTCTTTTCTGTATATCACTGACCTGAATATTTTAATCAAGCTGAACACTTTACATTTGGAAATCAATCCGTAATCCCTAATTGTACATCTGTTAGGAAATATAAGTAGTGCTCACAAGCAATCACTTTATATCAATGGTAGACAGGGTTGGAGAACCTTCTTGAATTCAGGACAAAACTCATCTTCAAAGCAACATCCTGAAAATAGACAAATGTATTCAGGCACAAAATAGACCCCTTTAAAGTCTAATACAAAGTCGGATCTTGAAAACATCAGATGAATGCTCATAACTTTCACCCATTCTTCCTATACAAACAACTTTATTAGGATAACAGTAGTGCTATAAGAAGATTAAGATGGCATTACGTACACAAGGGGAGATGGGAGTGCATCCTGTGAGCCCCAAAGCTCCCTCCCTTTTAGCCTCTTTGTCCCAGTGCCCCCCTTCAACTTCTTTGGGTCAGTCTTTTCTCTAGCTATGGCATGGTTATGGGTCAAGCATGAAGAATGGGGCACTGGCAGACATGGACTACAGAACAAGAAGAGGAGGCAGAGGATATAAGATTTTTTTTCCCTCCCGGCAAATGAGACTGCTCTAGAATTATCAATCAGATGTATTAAATAATTAAGTACAATATATATACAGAGAGAGAGAAAATATTGAAAGAGAGTTGTAACTACCACAAAGGCTTCATGCTATCTATCCTATGCACACTTACTTGGAAGTAAACAACACTGAAAACATGAAGGGGATTTCTAAGTATGAGAACCTACATGGCGTAGTGGTTTGTGTGTTAGACTAGGACTCTAGACCAGGGTTCAAATCTTCACTTGGCCATGGAACTCGACTGAGTGACATTAGGAAACTCATACTCTCTCAACCTCAGAGGCAGGCAAAGACAAACCGCCCCTCTGAAAAAAAATCTTCCTAGGAAACCCCTTTCATAGGTTCATCTTGGGATTGCCATGAGTTGGAAATAGCTTGAAGGCATGCAACAACAACAACATTTTGTAATAGTTATGGATGATTGAATGATAATGGATGGGGGAACTCATTTGCCCTGCCCCTGACTGTGGCCTGAGGTTGGTGTTCTGATGACCTGACTGGAAATCCAGAGCAGAGCAGGAGGTGGACTGTCCTGTCGTCTGCGGCTATAGGAAATGGCAATCCTTTATGCTTTCATTTGATTTAGCCATTGGTGGGTTTCTGAACAAAGCAGGGGAGCTTGCAGCAGCCAAGTTTCATTTTGGTTTTTTGTGGGTTTTTTGGACTATGTGGCCATGTTCTAGAAGAGTTTATTCCTGATGTTTCGCTGGCACCTGTAGCATGGAAGTGACTGAGGTATACATATATATGTGTGTGTGACTCTAGATTGGGAGGAATGATTATATGTTAATCTGTGTATTGTTCTGTTGTAGAATGGCATGGCCTCAAAGAGGGGGGGGATATGCATGGAGGATCGTGTCTGCTTAATTAGCGGTCCATTGTCTGCTGGGAAAAACCTTGAGCCTGGGTGGTTTTCATTTGCATTTTTCTAGGTCCTAATTTTGGTGTTTTTCAAGACTGGTAGCCAAACTCTGTTTACTTTAAGGGTTTCTTCTTTCCAGTTTAAGTTGTCCAGGTGCTTGTGAATTTCAATGGCTTTCCTGTGCATTCTGACCTAAAACAGCATTTTATGCCCAGGATGGTTTATAACATATTCTGTTACTGCTGATTTTTCTGGCTGATCCAGTCTGCAGTGTCTCTCCTGTTCCTTGATTCGTGTTTGGACACTGTGTCTGATGGTCCCTATGTAGACTTGTCTGCAGCTGCATGGTATATGGTAAACTCCTGCAGCTGCAAAAGGGTCCTTCCTGTCCTTTGCTGAGTGAAACATTTGCTGGATTTTCTTGGTCGGTTTATAGTTTGTCTGGAAGTTGTGTTTCCTCACCAGTTTCCCTATTCTGTCTGTGACTCCTCTGATGTTTTAATTTGTATGCTAAAGAAAAGTCTGAAGTCCCAATCTGGGACAAAAGGCCTATTATAACATTGTGACTTAGGTTCAAAGCATACTGCAGAAATAATCCAGTTTGAGACCACTTTAACTGCCCAGGCTTTGTGCTAGGGAATCCTGGGAATTATAGTTTATTGTGGCACCACAGCTCTCTGATAGAGAAGGCTAAATGTCTCACAAAACTACAGTTCCCAGAATTCCCTAGCATTGAACCTGGGTAGTTAAAGTGGTCTCAAACTGGATTATTTCTACAGTATTTTGTAGAGCTTTCGGGCTTGCTGTTCTTCAGGACTTGTAGCCAAGCCTTGTTTACTCTCAGGGTGCCCCGAAGAACAGCAAAGTCAAGACTCAACCCATGCAAATGAGAAACAGCCTAAGGCCAGGGGATTCCCAGCAGACAATGAGCACCAATTAGCAGACATTAATCCTTGTTTGCATATCCTCCCACCCTGAGGACTGCCATTAGCAACAGAACAATACATTTGCAAATTACTCCTTCCTTCCCAGGGTCACACAGGATATATATATCCAATCCTTTTTCCAGGCTATCATTCTCTGAAGATGCCAGCCACAGATGCTGACAAAACGTCAGAAAGGAACTCTTCTAGAACATGGCCACATAGCCCGAAAGCTCCACAAAAAACTATGGATGCCGGCCATGGAAGCCTTCAACTCCACATTGGATTATTTCTGCTGTGTGTTTTGGACCAATGAGTCATCTTTGAGCAAACAGCGTTCCCAAACTATGTTTTTCCTGTATTTTTTGTTTGCGCTCTGTATATGTACTTATATGTATACGAGGGGGTATTGTAAAGTTTTAATGATCACCTTTTAAAAAAATTGACAGAAAGTTTGTTTTGATTTGTAATAGTTAACTTATTTCTATGTAGTCACTGTCTAGATTTATACATTTTTCCCAGACTATCTTGACCCTCCGAATTCCTGATATTGTAGAAGTCTGCAGATTGTGCCTTACAAGAGGGTATCGTAAAGTGATAATTATCACCGGAGGTTATTATGGCATATTGATGAAATTTTGTCAGTGTCATCATTGGTCCCTAAGTGCACGTTGCTGAGAAAATCAGCTCATTGCATCATTTTTTTTTTTTTTGTGACTGGCTTTGCAGGAAGTGATTAAAGTGTAAAATCCTTGTCAGGCACAATCTGCAGACTTCCACAATAATGGTTTTTGGAGGATCAAGAAACGCTGGGGGAAATGTGTAAATCTGAATGGTGACTACATAGAGATAAGTTAACAACTACAAATCAAAACAAACTTTCTGTCAATTTTTTTAAAGGTGATAATTAAAACTTTATGATACCCCCTCATATATACTGTACTTTATATGCTTTGGAGCTAGTTTCTCTCAGTACTTTAGGGCTTTGGGACATTGCTGTTGGAAGGATACCAAGGATCATCTAGCCGAATGCAGCTAAAGCATATCTGAGAGGTGGTGACCCAACTCCTGCTTAGAAAGACTAAATAGTGGAGAGCAGGGATGGGGAACTGCAGTGGGGACAGGAGGCAATTTTTGCCCCTAAATCTCTGGAGGGCTGCCCAGTCTGGGGCTCAAGGTGTCTTACAACAGTAACAAGCATAGCTAAACATTTACCTTGTACAAAGGTTAAAAATGTAATTAATCTATAAATAAAATTAAAACACATTAAAAACATTCCCATTTACCAACAAATAAACAAGGTTTATTGATGCTAAGATACCTTATTGACATGTTTGCATTCATTTTATAGTGTCTTACATATTTTCCATCTTTGCTTGGTATATTAGTTGTATTTCTTTATTTTTATTTACTAATATTTCATTAATTATTTTGCCACTGCATCCATAGTAGTCAGCTCTCTCCCATATCACAAACACTGTTACCAGCAGGTGACAAATGGAGACTAAGCAGGACTGGGCTATATCCAAAAGGCCTAAGAGAGCCAGGATCTCACACTGGATCTTTTTCTTCTTATTGTTCTTTAGTTGGCAGAAAGCAAGAACACGTTGGTGCTGCTGGGACCTTACATGGCGCCTATGTAAGACACAGCATAGCCCAACCTGTCCAAGGTACAGGTAGATCCAGTGCAAGGATGTCATTCTTCACTAAGGAAAAGCTTCCCAACCCTCAAATAGAGAATATCTTCTTTTATAATAAGGGACACCTGTTGGTCCTATAATGGACAAGTCTTCCAGGCCTGAAATAAATGACATTAGCCAGAGATCTCCCTGGAAGCCAAGATAACTAAATTGAGACTGTCGTACTTTGGTCACATCATGAGAAGGCACAACTCATTGGGAAAAAACAATAATGCTAGGAAAGGCGGAGGCAAGGAGAAAGAAAGGAGGGCCACATGCTAGATAGATGGACTCGATTAAAGAGGTCACTGGCATGAATTTACAGGAGCTAAATGGAGCAGTGGAGGATAGGGAATCTTCAAGATATCCCATCCACAGAGTTGCTATGAGTTGAGATTGACTTGAGGGCAGTTAACAACAATAAAACAGCTTATAAGAAGAGACAGTTTTGGTAACTCAAGTAAGGAGAGTAGTAGCATATAGCCTCTCAGTTCTCTGCTTGAGAAAGGAACAGAAACCTTGGGTTGACTGAGAGAAAGGAGACACCTAAGTCCTAAATGTACCTCCAAAGCACCTGTCTGCCCAGCCATCTGTTGGCTGCATGGGACATCTCTGTGCCAAGAAACCTAATCTTGGAACTTCATCCATACAGATGTCACTGCTTTGTGCCTTTGCCTTCTTTGTTACCTTCTGCTGTGGATGCCAGAATTCATCCTAAAGGCAACCATGGCAACCAGTCTCACTTTTTTTGGTGTGGGGACCCAGAAGGACTTTTTGTAAAGGGTAATGTCCCCACCCCCACCCCTGATAAAAAGAGAAAGAGAGTTACACACACACATATACACACAGAGTCTCTTACTGTCAAACAGAAAGATACAGCACAGACCACAGAGTGCAGGACACAGCATGAACTGGCAGGACTGATCACTCAGCTTGCTATACATGCTTTTAAAAATGCATTTCATCTTTTGAAAAAAGAACACTTTGAAGGTGGCTAGCATAACCCCTGGAGCTACCTGTCTGCAAATTGGCAAGGATAATTTACACTGGATGGACTATATGTCTCAAATTTTCATGCCCTTGCATTAAAAAGCTGGAAAGATACACCGGTTTCAGTTTCCCAGCCAATGGGAGACCCAACAGCCCACATTTCTGAATATCAATTTGGGTTCAGGATCCAAGGTAGGTTAGATTGGCTCTAAACTATTGTAAATCAAACTGGACTCAGAAATAAATCGGAGAACCTTTGCACAGTTCTACTTTGCACATTTTCTTTGTATTTCCATGCCAGGCCCAGGAAGACCTGTCTGCAAGAATAATAATTTGGTGAAGACGATTTGGTCCTAGCTTTGCTGCTAGGCAGATCCTTTCTAAGTGAAAAATAATACTTTTATGATGTAGTTTGACTGAACATATAAACATCCCCATTCTGGAATGTTGTCATCACTCCTGAAATTTCAAGAGTGGGCCTTGATCTACAGGCAGTGTTGGCAGGGGGATTATAAGAGTTGTAATCTTTAAAAATAATGTTTCCAAGCCCTGTTAACTAAACAGAATGTCTGTGTTCCAAGGGAGCATGACCCTGACCACAAGATACTGGGGATAAATTACTGGGAAGATTGGTCACGTGAAAACTCTGCCTGCAACTTTAATGGAAGCACAGCAGAAAGCAAAATGATGGACTCAATAAATCTTTCGCTGGGCCATTTTAGTTGGCTTTTATTATGCTATTACACTATTGCAAAGGTATATTTGATATAAAAGTTCAACTAGTGGCCACATTTTTTAGGAGCTGGAACTCTTCATTTCTTTCTGCCTGTGTTAGTGAATTGACAAAACACCATACCGTCTAACATCTCACTGCTGAAAAGTGGGACTCATGTGACTAAGCAAAATCAGAGGGTGGTCAAGATGGCAAACATATTAATGAGGAAGAACAGACAGGCTAGGAGAGGCTGCAGCAGTTTACTTTTGCCTGAGACTACTGGGAAAGGCAGGGTCTTGCTCCTTTTGTCCTCTCCCCCATGCTGAGTTAATGAAGCACTTTTGAATTCACTTTTGCATTTGAACTCAATTTGCAGAAGTAGGCTGAGGACAAAGAAGGAATGCTGCCAAAGGAGAGAGAAACTGGGATATTATTAAAACAGCTGAAAAAGTGTGATGATAGAAGATAAATCCAGACTATCTCTGCCAAATCAGGAAAATTGGAAGGTGTGAGACACTACTATGTAAAAGGAATGATTGACTGTGGAGGAAGTTTTTGATTGCAATAATGAAATGAAGTGTTTCTGGTGCCCTCTTGTAAGCAGCACTTTTCTCACTTGCACAGCTACCAACTGTCTTCCTCTTAATTTTTTTTTTTTAATTAAAATGCTCTAGCTTCAATATAATTGAAAGTGTGAGCCTTAGGGACACCTTTCATCTATAAAGCTGATTGTTAACAGAGTAGAAAATGCAGGAAAACTCCTGCAGTGAACCATAATACTTTGACGGAGCCTAAACCTTTTCACTGATGGTTCTCCAAGCAAAATTGGGAGGGTCAATATAAGATCTCCCTTGGAAAAGAAGGAGTGTTTCCCTAGTATCTATTATAAGCCAGAGCATGCACTCTGTAGGCTTGCTAAATTTCCACCGAAAGATGATAACTGCATCCCTCACTTATTCAGAGTTTTGGAAAGTTATGTTTTTTGAACTCCCAGCTGCCCAAATCCCCCATCCAGCATGGTCTCTAGTAGTAGGGTGAAGAAGAACATCCTGAGTGGGGTTGGACCACATTACTTGCCAGTGCTGAATATCCCACCCCATCACTGAAAGCTAGAAAAGCCACTGTTTACTTCTAAAGCAATGCAGATGCAGACCATGGACTTTGGATAATATCACACTATTCTATTATAGTGCTATTATTCCACTTTTACTGCTATGGCTTCCCCCTGTGTAATTCTGGGCTTTGTAGTTTAGGGAGGCCTAAGAGGTTGCTGGCTAAGAATTCTAAATGCCCCTCTTTACACTACAAGTCCCAGGATTCCACTGAAGCCAGCTATAACGGTTAAAAGTGGAATAATAGTGCTGTAGCATTATAGTGTGTTATTGGCCTTTGTTTTCAAATTGAATAGCACTTCTAGGAGGCTTCTGCATTGCTATTCATCTTGAAAATGGGCACACCCTGTATTTCTGGCTTTCATGGCAAATCAGTGGTCTGTGAGATTTTTATCACAGTGGGAAATATGGGGAGTTGTGGCAGTGACAAGGGATACAAAAATGGTCAGAAGCTATGTATGCCATATATGTTGCCCTTCTCTAGGATTCCCAGATCATAGGCCTATTCTTGTGCATTAAATGATTAACCTGTCTTTTCCATTTTAAAAATTCCCCAAAATGCAGATTATTGGTGATTTCCCTAATATGCACATGTTTGTACACAACTTTTGCTAACACACACTTTTTTTTTGTATGCACTTAAAAGTGAGGCAGTGGCTTAGTGGTTAAGATGCCAATTCTGATGACTAGAAGGTCAGAAGGTTAGCTGTTCAAAGCTCAAGTGCTGCATGATGGGGTGAGCTCCCATCACTACTCCCAAATTCTGCCAGCCTAGCAGTTCAAAAGCATGCAAATGCAAGTTGATAAATAGGTACCACTTTGGTGGGAAGATAACAGAGTTCTGTGCAGTCATGCTGGCCACATCACCAGTGGAGTCACCTTCGGACAATGCTAGCTCTTCAGCTTAGTATTGGAAATGAGCACCTATCCCTACAGTTGGTTACAACTAGACATTCATGTCAAGAGGAAACCTTTACCTTTTTAAAGCTTACTATAAATATTTTGGTATGCAGTATCTGAGAACTGCATCCCAATAATAGTATGCAATCTGAAGGGCAACAAAATTGCAAACCAGATGCTATTGTTGAGATTGTAAATTAAGTAAGTTTGTTTAAAGCTAGGGACAAGTTGAATTCTATCCCATCCTTAATACGAATCTAGCAAAATGCTGTTGTCGATTCTTGCCTGCTGGTCCACCAGGGCTCATGAACTATGCTTGCTTTCAACAAGGGGCCCCATGATAGTCTTGCAAACAAGCTAGTAAAATGTTGGCTAGACAATGCTACTGTTAAGTACATTTGTAATCAGTTGACTGGCTGAACCCAAAGGGTGCTCAGCAATGGCTCCTCTTCATCCTAGAGAGAAATGACCAGTGAGGTGCCACAGGGGTCTGTTGTGGGTGCAGTTCTATTCAACTTCTTTATTAATGATTTGGATGAAGGAATAGAGGACATGCTTACAAATTTGCAGATGTCACCCAATTAGGAGTAGCAGCTAATACCCCAGAGGACAGGATCAAAATTCAAAATACTCTTAATAGGTTAGAAAGCCAAAACTAACAAAATGAATTTCAGCAGGGACCGCACTTAGGGCAAAAAAAATGAAATGCAGTTGTAGGGTGAGGGGCACCTGGCTTGACAACCGTACAAGTGAAAGAGATCTGGGAGTCATAGTAGATCACAAGTTGAATATGAATCAACAGTGTTATGTGGCATCTAAAAAGGCCAATGTGATTCTAGGCTGCATCAATAGAGGTATAGAGTCTAAATGAAGGATAGTAATAGTGCCACTCTATTCTGATTTGTTCAGGCCTCACCTGGAATACTGTGTCCAATTCTGGGTACCACAATTTAAAAAGGATGTTGACAAGCTGGAGTGTGTCCAGAGGAGGACAACCAAAATGGTGAAAATTCTTGAAACTATGCCCGATTAGGAGTGACTCGGGGAGATGGGCATGTTTAGCCTGGAGAAGAGAAGGCTAAGATAATGAAGATGGAACAAGTTTCTTTTCTGCTGCTCCAGAGTCTAGGATATGGAGCAACGGATGCAAACTACAGGAAAGAAGATTGCACCTCAACACTAAGAAGAATTTCTTGACAGTAAGAGCTGCTTGATAGTGGAACACACTCCCTCAGAGTATGGTGGAGTCTCCTTCTCTGGAGGTTTTTAAACAGAGGCTGGATGGCCATCTGTCAGGGGTGCTTTCATTCTGTGTTCCTGCATGTGAGAATGGGGTTGGACTGGATAGTCCTTGAAGTGTCTTCCAATTCTAAGATTCTGTGATTCTATGTTCCACATCATACAGTATAATGATTGGAGACCCCTAATCAAATGTTCCCTGGGATTAAGAAGGACCTGTCAGTCATTCAATCCCACATGCTCTCCTGGGTGTTCTGACAGAAACATAACCTAAAACATGCCTCCTCTTCACCTTTCCCATCCATCCAAATTTTGGATTTCACACATAGGAGCTTATCGCACCACCTCTGGTGCTAGACATACCTCTTCCGAATTTGGCCCAAATTTGGAAGTTAGGCTGATTTTATTGCATGGACTTTTCCTCTCAAAATGGCTTCCTGTTGCCTCCAGTGCTGAATTTGGGCCCCATAAATTGCTTCAGTGGCCATTTTTTGCAAATTGCCTGAATTCAGCGGTGGAAGTGGTGTGATAAATTTGGAAGAGGTAAGTTGGGCACCGGAGGTGGTGCAATAAGCTCCAAAGTTTCAACAAGGACCCAGCTTTGATTCAGGTACGTTCAAATGAAATCCTACTCAGGAAGGATGAAAAACAGCCCAAAGCATCATGGTTTGGTTTTGGCTTCAGGTTTTATCTCAGTCTGATGTACATCCCTGTTTGGAAGAGGTGTGCTTTTGTTAAAATAATTCAATGAGATTAAGGAAGCAGTAGACAGAGTGTAAATCTGGGTATTTCTTTTCTAAGTAGCAAGACTTAAGAGCTGCTCTGTGTGTAGAGAAAGGTAAGAAGGGAGGGTGGATTCATGAGAAATGTTCATAAACTTTTAAAGTATACCTACCATTCATCTATAGCAGTCAGCAACCTTGCTATAAAGACATTGCATTCTAGCTCATATAGCAAGGCCTTAAACTGGAACATCATGTGTCAGAAACACACCACAGGTCCTGTCATCTCCAGAGCACTTTACTCACCAAAGGGTCTGAGTCATGCATTCTACTTTCCTGGAATTGAGTTTTTTCTGCAAGTAATTTGGTGATGTGCTTTAAAATACTCCAGTGAAACATTTTCCCATAAAAAACCTATCAGATGACTAACTTCTCATGATTTTTCTTACTATCATCCTGTAACAGATAAACCCCAGTTCAAACAAATCGAGAAATTTGACTTTGGGAGCTAATTTGTTCTTTTCTATTCTCTACTCTGGCAAAGCCTAAGAACCATTTGAATCTTTTGCTAGTAAAAACACTGTAATCTGGAAAGTTGTACATTTGATATATATTCCACCATTTCACACAGTGAAAACTGAAACACACACTTGCCATCAAAAATTACAAACATCTAAAATCACAAATAAAAAGAATCTGAAACAGAATGAAATCAACAATACAAACAAGTAAGTTAAAATTCTTCTTTAAATATTGAAAATTTATAGAACTAAATGAATTCAAAGACATAGCTGTGTTAGTCTGGAAAATCAGTATGCAAAGGGATTTTGTAGCACCTTCAAGAATAACTGAAAGAAAGAAGCTGTTAGCATGAGCTTTCATAGACTTGAGCCTACCTCCTCAGATGCATGAGGTGGAGAGGAGAGTCTAGACACAGACCTATATGGGCCAGTTGTGTGTGAGAATGTCAACTGAAATGCAAAAGTTTGTGGGGATGAGGTGACAAGTTCAGTTTTAATTATGATTGTTGAGGGACAAAGGCAGGAGGAAGGATGTTGACTAAAGCCAAGGTGATGAACTGATCAAGGATGCCTCATGGGGATGGGGAGTTAGATAGTGTTGAAATGTGCCAGGAAACCACTATCTCTGTTCAACCCACTGCTGATAGATCATAGTCTGTGGATACATTCCAATTCTGCTATTACTCTTTCCAATCTTTCTTTGTAGTTCTTTTGTTCAAGAACCTATCTAATCCTCCATAATAATTACAATAATCTTCTCAGTTTCAGATAATGAGGTAGGAATGATCTACAGATTGCAAATAGATGTTCACAGTCAAATTCCTGTATCAGCTACTTAGTAACATATAATTAACTAAGTAAACTTTTCTGGCCCAACCACCACCTCCCCAACCTGATAGAACATTTCACCCATGATCTAATTTTAGGAGAATGGATCTTCTTCTTCCCATGGAGGTGATGCCCAGTAACATTGGTTTGGATGGTGTCACAATTGTGACTAGAACCATAGAGTTGGAAGAAACTGCAAAGGCCATCCAGTCCAACCCCCTGCCATGCAGGAATATAAAATCAAAGCACTCCTGACAGATGGCCATCCAGCCTCTGCTTAAAGGCCTCCAAAGAAGGAGACTCCCACACTCTCTGAGGAATTGTGTTCCACTGTTGAATAGCTCTTGTTGTCAGGAAGTTTCTCCTAATGTTTAGGTGGAATCTCTTTTTCTGTAGCTTGCATTCATTGTTCCAGGTCCTATTCTCTAGAGCAGCACAAAACAAACTTGCTGCATCCTCAATGTGACACCCCTTCAAATATTTAAACAGGGCTATCATATCACCTCTTAACCTTCTCTTCTCCAGGATAAACATACCCAGCTCTCTTAGTCTCTCCTCATAGGGCATGGTTTCGAGAGCCTTCATCATTTTGGCCATCCTCCTCTGGACTAAGTAGAGATTTGTGAATATAAAACAGTTACGGATTAGTAAATCTAGGTCACTGTTTTGTATTCCCAATTGTGACACTATTGCTATAACTGTAACTCCACTCTCCAGTCTACTTTACCAGGCAGCAGCTGCATGAAAAGAAAGAGATCCATTCTACCTATGACTGGAGTAAAATGATGTTTCCATCAAGTTTGGGAGTAGGGAAGAGAAGTATACTTAACTAAACAGGTGACAAAGGATTCTGGCCCATGTTTTTAAAATGCTTCCCACTATCTAAATAGAATTTTCAAGATAAAAGACATCCAGAAGTTATTTATTTGTACCTCCTTCTGTGCAGTATTAACAAATTAGCTAAACTCTTGGTTAAAAAATGCCTTGTTGTGAAAGCTGGACAGTGAAGAAAACTGATGGGAGGAAAATCAATTTATTTGAAAAGTGGGGCTGGATCTCTGGTTCTACAGGGCAGTATTCTATAGAACCATGGACTGCAAAAAAGACACCAAAATGGGTCAGGCAAATAAAATTAATAAACTGAGGTTGGTGTACTTTAGACATATCATGAGAGGATACCAGTCACTGGAAAGGATTATAAAGCTTCGTAAAATGGAAGCCAGTAGGGGGAAAAAAGGAAGACACATTACACATGATTTGACTCAATCAAGAAAGCCACAGACTTCAGTTTGCAAGACCTGAGCATGATTCTTGATGTGATGACCCAGATATCTCTTATTCATAGCATCACCATAAGTTGAAACTGACTTGATGGCAAAATAACAACAAATGTAAAAATCCATACAAGTAGAAAACTTTCAGAGAGGGAGCAACCTTGGCTAGGCCTTTTTCCCTGACATGTTAGGATTAAAAAAAAAAAAAAAGCTGAGGAAGCAGTCACAAGTGGTAGATTATACTCATGGACTGAAGTGTTACAACCCATTCAACCACTGCAAGATTACAGCTCCTCATTTTTCAGCAGTTGTACTCAATCCAGAGCTTGTGAAAGTTGTCTCAATGACTGGAGAATTCTTGGAATTGGAATGTTTCAAAAAAATGTTTCCAAGCTTAGAGCCCAACCCTAAATATGAACAAACATTAAGAAAAGTTTGACAATTCCTGGCCAAATCTAATGCATCTGCTAAGAAAGCACATAAGGTTTCACATAAATTTACATTTATTGATTATGTCTGGCTCAGTCCTCTCAAGGAGGTGGAAATCAAGAGCAATTTTTTAAAAATCAAATCTCATTCAGCTGCTTACAGGCCTCCTGCCGCTTTCTCAATAGTAAATAATTAGATCCAGCAGACTTTATGGCATTAGTCTAATGAGTTGTTGTAATCCTGTTGAAAACATACAACACTAATAAGTTCATTCTTCTGTTCTGAAATTGTGAGACATTTGCTTTCAAAATTGTTTAAAGGTATAGTCCTCTGCTTGAATTTTCCACCTCCCCTGAAGGGAGATAACTATGTGGCACCCACACAACATTGTTCTTTAACACCTCCAGTCATACATTCACCCCTCTGCTTGGCACATACTCTACTCATAGCAGTGCTAATAAAAGGCATCACAAGACCCTATCAAAGCATGTGCAGGATTTGGAAATAATGACTTACAAGTAAAGGTTACTTGTAACTAGTTACCCTTTTCATATTGCAGCTATGATCAAATTACATTTCATAAGTAACAGAATGAGAACAACATTTGAAAAATGGGTGCTATATGGTTACTTTTTCAGGACATTTAAAGGCAATTTTTAAAGCATTTCAGGTGCACTTTTCAAGCTTTATTCCTCACTTTTATTCCTCACCCAAGATATTTTAAAATAATTAACTAAAAAGTAGTGAGAGCTAGCATGGTGTAGTAGTTTGAGTTTTACACTATGCTTCTGGAGATCAGGGTTCAAATCCCTGCTCAGCCATCAAAACACACTGGGTGGCCCTGAGTAAGTCACACTCTTCAACCTCAGAGCAAAGCAAAGGCACCTCCCCTCTAAACAAATCTTACTAAGAAAACCCTGTGATAGGTTCACTATAGGGTCATCATAAGTAGGAAGTTACTTGAAAGCACCCAACAGCAACAACAGTTAATGAGTGATCTAATATCCTTTAAACACTTAAATATCATGAATTATTTTCAAATTAAACATTAAAAGCAAAAAAAATAAAATAATATAACTTATATAACTTAATTTTTTAGAAATTTAAATATAACTTAATTTTTAAAAGAAATATCATTTACTATTTAAAAAACCCTACTAATGGGAAGAGATCAGTTTGAAACAGAAGTGCCCAGGTTCTAAACCAATATCTTGCAGCTAGCTGCTACAGTTCCCTTTCATTCAGTCAGAGGCCATTCCCAATGGCACCATCCGATACTTTGGGAGAAGCAGGGCTGTCTGTCCCAGTGAGAGGAGATGACTGCCTCAGGCAGCAGATTGATAATGTGACGATGCAGCAAAACTGTGGTTATTTACTATGTTGTCATTGTAAAAAAAAATTTAGCTTCCAGTGGGGAGAGGTACTTTGGGGATTTTCTGCCTTGTGCACCAAAAAAACCCCAACCTAACAAAACCCTAGTTTGCTTTGGATACTATAAACCTTGATTTTGGTAAATGGGGGTTGGAATGACATTTGCTGTCACAGCTCAGGCTGGGCCAGTCCCAGAAATCAGACACCTAGAAAATGCATGGAGCTCAGGTCAGCAAAAAGTAAATATCACTACCACTGGGGTGTCAACTAAGAAGAATGGGAATGATTCCAAGAAGATAGGAATGTCCTACTGCCCAGCCCACAGAATCCTTTGTCTAATGTAACTGCCTCATTCTGCTTAATGGTGAGGACTTTCCTAAATTCCAAACCACCCTCCTCTGCTCCTTCCCATGATTATAAATTATCACACTATTTTCTCCTTGTTGCTTCCTCTTCTCCTATTTTCATATCACACAATCTGGTGTCCCTAAGGGTATTGTGTGTTTGTATGTATGTGCCTTCAAGTCACCTATCGATTTATAGTGACTTCAAAAATTTAATAGGATTTTCTTAGACAAGGAATACTCAGAGGTACTAATTTTTTTCTTTGCTGACAAATACAAAAGCCTCTAAATTCAGTGATGTAGCTATGGGAAAAAGGAAAGAATAACTGCTCCTCCCTAACAATAATTCTGCTTTCTCTAATGACATTTTCCTTTAGTTCCTAGTTTTATTGCCTTATCATAACATGAAACTTTGTTGAGTATTTAGAAATACAGTTTAGGCATCCAAAAAAAGGGGGGGGGGGATAGGCACAGTTACCAGGGGAGTGCAAATACAGCAAATATTTAAGATTTCTAAATATAAATTTTCATGCTTCGCTGAATAACTGAGACTTGATACATCCTTCTTTGTATTATTTTTTCCTGTTGTTTCTTCCATCTTCTTTTCAATCTCTTGCAGTGGTTCCAGAAATTCTTTAATAGGATTCCAAATGTGGGTGGTGTGGTGCAGATATCTGAGATATCAGGCAATGGGAAATTAGTTACTATCTGGGAAGGCCTGCCGGAAGAGATGTGTCTTGGTCGCTTTTTAAAACTTTTCCAAGGTTTTTACAGAATTACAGAATCCTCTCCTGTGTTCTTCACTGTAAGGGAAATTGGATTAGGAAACATCTTCTCCTTTCCTATGTTCTTTATTGTAAGGGGCAATTGGACCTAGGTTAGGCATTCTGAAGTCTTAAAATCTGAGTAGGATAAACTGTGATGTTCTGACATGGACTACCTGTATACTGTGTTTCCCCGAAAATAAGACAGTGTCTTATATTAATTTTTCCTCCCCAAGATGCACTAGGTGTTATTTTCAGGGGATGTCTTATTTTTCCATGAAGAAGAATTCATATTTATTGTTGAACCAAAAAAAAAAAAAAAAAGAACACTTATTATATACTATATACACACACACACACACACACACACACAAACTTTGCTAGGTCTTACTTTCGGGGGATGCCTTATATTTAGCAAAACCTCTACTAGGGCTTATTTTCTGGGGATGTCTTATTTTGGGGGAAACAGGGTATTGTTTCACTTTGTATATTTCCTGGGGTGCCATGGAACTGCTTTGCCCTATCTTTCAAACTTTTCCCTTAGCATCTTAGTGACAGTATCTCCTGCTGCCTTCCTACCTCTGCATTTTTCAAGAAGACTAGGTATTCTATTCAACTACATATTCAGCTTTGACACCAACACCCTTGGGCACAATTTACACTTAGAAAGACATTTACTGCAATTCCAAAATTGGTACTTCAAAATAAAAATGCATCTTCACTTCCTGGAAGTTCTTTCCAGAAACCATAATTCTTCTGAAGTCTTATTTTCTAAATACAAATTAACATGCAGGGATGATATTTTAGAATATTGACTGCACACAAAGTTATTTTTGAATGAGTGCATGCACACGTATGGACCACTTAATAAGGACAGTTTTTGCAGTATCCTGAACAAGATCATAAAAAATTATTTGTGGCTGTAGTCTTGAGATCAGGACATTCCAGCCTCCAGTTGATTTGAAACTGGTTCACAACAGGACATGTAATTATGGCACAAGGAGGAATGCAGCAGCAGCAACAACAAATAAACCCTAATTAACTGATTTTGGTTTCCACAACAACCATATCTGTAGGAATACAGTCATTAAAAAACTCTTCAAGGATAAGGGTGCTTCTTTCTATACCTCTGCTGTAAGAGTGTACTTACTATTTTTTTCTGGTCTCTTTACCATTCAGTTTGTGACCCTGTTTTAGCCCACACATCAAAATGGAAATATGGTATCACTAAAGCACATGCAGATATAAACCATTACTTCTTAGGTCATTTGATGTGGGGAACCAGCAGAGTTTCTCCTCAATGTAAATACTCTGACGGCACCAGGTCTCATTTGATCTTAGAAGTTAAGAAGGATCAGACCTGGTTTGCACTTGCACAGGAGACAACCAGCAAATACCAGGTGTTGTAGGCTATATTTTAGAAGAAGGAACCAACAAAACCATCTCTGAGTATTCCTTACCTAAGAAAACCCTATGGAATTCTTGGGGCCACCATAAGTCAACAGGCAACTTGAAGGCACATCAGAAACCATATTTGTGCCAATTGACTACAACTGTTTCTTTCTTTTCTGGAAATGCTCTGCAAACTGGCAGCTTTGACCCTGTAGTTTGGGTGCAAAACTAACATACTACATCCATATGCAAACTGTACTATGCATTTCATGGTGTCATAAATGATGTGACATTTTATTTTATTTTATTTTATTTTATTTTATTTTATTGCATAAATGGGCCTACTTTTTTTAAATATTTAGGTTATTCTTGTCTTTAATATTCTTTCCCATCTCCACCTATCTGCACCAGTCTGTTCATTTTAATCCCATCTGCTTCAACAGAAGTGCTGGCTATATAGAACAAAGTTTGACAAGTATTGTTCTGCCCTCATATTTAAATAAAGCATCATAGTGGAGATATCCATACATCATTAACTGGCTCAAGTAAACACAAATATCTGCCAAGATGAGTAGTCTGATCACATGAAGCAATAGGAATGGCCGACTTGCTTTAAGTGCCACTGTGATCTGGCAAGACTCCTAGTTCAGTAAATAAAGCTTCAGTAATTAAACTCAGAAAACATTTATTTAGGAACTATAGATCCATTCCAGTGATGTTTATTGCCAGAACTAAACAGAAAGCATTAACATTGACTAGTCAAACAGTACATCATTTTAAATTCATGGTGGGCTGCATTCTCATTTATTATAATTTATAAACACATTTTCCTCTCTTTATTTCATACTGGCTCTTTGTTGTTTCACCACTATGTCCCTTCCCACATGGAACAATCTTGAGGAGGCTTGAGTCATGTCTGTCTCCCTCCCCACCTGTGTCTTGAGATCTCCAAGTAGCTGCTGTGCCCATTTCTACTATATAATCCATCACACTAGTTTCCCACATATTATAGCACGACAAAAGCAAATGCAACTCCTGACCATGATGTTGTGGCTACAGCTCTGGAGTGAGGAGAGAGCCAGGTTCTATAGACACAAACCTTCCAACTGTTCTGACAGTCCCAAGCGATCCTCTGTTGTTTCACTTTCTCAGCTCCCCCTTTTCCCTTCCTCCTGCTACTTTCCCCTTGGCTTACTTCAATTGCTGCAAACTGAGTTCAAAGTGCAAAGGTAGTTTGTGCCAAGGTAACTCAAGGGGGGGGGGGATTTGTCCTATGGGTGTTGCCAAAAGTAGTGTTGCACCCTTTTGTAGCCTGTGTGTCCTTCTTCCTTAGCAACTTCTGCCATCTTGACCACACTCTGATGTTGCTTGGACACATGCATCCTGGTTTTCAGCTGTCAAACTTTAAAGGGTATGAGGAACCATGAAACTCACTGGATGGCCTGTTGTTAGGGTGTGAGAAAGAAGAGAACCACATATGTTGCCTTATGCTCATTGAAAGAAAAGGCAGGATGGATAGAAATGTAACTAATACATAATGATAATAGTAAATAAAGAAGACCAGAGGAACCTACGTGCAGGAGATGTTGCAGCAGATGAGCAGTTTGTCTAAGCTGAGCTCTAAACTAGAGAAATTATCCACAAACAGTTGTATCCAAATGTTTGATATAAAGTTATTTGCAGCTGGTTACATGTCTCCTTAACGAGGGCTATAATTCTTCCCTGGTGTTACCTTTTCCTCAATGTCCAGCAGGGTCTCTGTATTCTAATTGGTTTAAGATGCTTCAGGACACGACATTCTTGCAGACGGAGGGCACTTCTAACATAATGAGGGGCACCAGCCTGATTTCCATGTTTGTCTCTAAGCACCCACGCTGTGCCAAGAGCTTTAACAACCATCCTGGGGTGTTCTGTAGCTGCAGGGAGCTACAAGCCACCAAAGAGGCTTCACAGGCAATCAAAAAGGAGAAAGGCAATTTGAAGAGGCAGGGCCAGAGACACAGAGAGCAATTCAGTCATAAGAAGAGACAAATCTCTTAACAATGAAAAGAAAACCTTTATGCTACTATGATGAAGGAACTTGCCTGTTTTTCCTGGCAGTACTTATTATGTCTGCTATCATTTGTAATTGTAATAATGAGTGACATTTGATTAGAATATTTACTGTTTCATTCATTTATTTGTCAAAAATAAAATCCAGACTTATAGGCAGAACAGGTTAATGCAAAAACCTGCCTGATCAGAATTCAGTAGGGTATGAGATCAACCATGGATTAAATCAATCTAAACCTACCTTATAAAGCATTAAGGAGAAGGGAAAGAGACTTTAAAAACCTCGGCAAATATGAGGACATACACACTTCATGGAACTGTGAATAAGGTCTGCCTCTCCCAATGCAAACACACAACTCCCTTGTTGAAATGGACTGCATCTCACGCCAGTTGGCAAAAACGTTTTTGCCAACAGTCTGAAGAATCTGATCAGGAGGGCTTTAAACTGAGTTATGTGGGGGAGGGAGACATTATACTGGAAGGCAAAAGGGATGGAGAGAATAGTCCAAGTGGCATAGAGGGAACAAGGCAAACAGTGCAAGGACCCAACAGTAGGAGGCAAAAAAATGTGCAAAAGCAGCAAGTAAAGAGGACACATGGTCTTAAATGTCTCTACACTAATGCACAGAGTATGGGAAATAAGCAGGAAGAACTTGAACTCCTAGCACAACAAGGGAAATATGAAATAATAGGCATCACTGAAACCTGGTGGGATGAGTCTCATGATTGGAGTGTAGAAATAGAGGGGTATAACCTTTTTAAGAGAAACAGGCCAAGCAGGAAAGGAGGAGGAATAGCATTATATGTCAGGGATATTTACACCAGTGAAGAGATGCAGGAAGTCAATACTGGAAGCCAGGTGGAGAGCATCTGGATAAAAATTAAAGGAGAGGGAAATAACAGGGATGTTACTGTGGGAGTCTACTACAGACCCCCAACTCAGGCAGAGGAATTGGATGATGCCTTTCTAGAACAGATAATCACATACTCAGAAAAGAGAGATGTAGTAGTGATGGGTGACTTCAACTATCCTGATATTTGCTGGAAGTCAAACTCAGCCAAATCCTCAAAGTCTAGCAAATTCCTCACTTGCCTGGAAGACAATTTCATTGTCCAAAAGGTGGAAGAGGCAACAAGGGGATCAGCCATTTTAGATCTGATCTTAACCAACAGGGAAGACCTAGTTGATGGGGCGCAAGTGGTTGGATCCTTAGGTGGAAGTGACCATGTTCTCCTGGAGTTTATAATACAGTGGAAGGGAGAAGCAAGGCATAGTCAGACACGCACTCTAGACTTTAGGAGAGCTAATTTCAATAAACTTAGAGAAATACTGGGAGTGATCCCATGGTCAGGAATACTAAAAGAAAAGGGAGTTCAAGACGGATGGGAGTTTCTCAAAAGGGAGATATTGAAGGCACAATTTCAAACAGTTCCAATGAGGAAGAAAAATGGAAGATGTCTCAAGAAGCCAGGATGGATGACTAAGGAACTTTCAACTGAGCTAAGTTTTAAACAGAACATGTATAAGAAATGGAAAAATGGAGAAATCACGAAAGAGGAATTCAAACAAATAGCCAGCACATGTAGGGGTAAAGTCAGAAAAGCTAAAGCGCAGAATGAACTCAGGCTTGCTAGAGAGGTTAAGAACAATAAAAAGGGCTTTTTTGGATATGTCCGCAGCAAAAGGAAGAAGAAGGAAACAGTGGGGCCACTGCGTGGAGAAGATGGCAAAATGCTAACAGGGGACAGAGAAAAGGCAGAATTACTCAACACCTTCTTTGCTTCAGTCTTCTCAGAAAAGGCAAAGGGTGCTCAACCTAAGGATAATGGAACAGGAGACAGAATAGAGGAAATTCAGCACAGAATAAGTAAAGAGGTAGTACAGGAATACCTGGTTAACCTAAATGAATATAAATCTCCAGGACCAGATGAACTACATCCAAGGGTATTAAAAGAACTGGCAAAGGTGATATCGGAGCCATTGGCAATAATCTTTGAGAACTCCTGGAGAACAGGAGAAGTCCCAGCAGACTGGAGGAGGGCAAACGTTGTCCCCATCTTCAAAAAGGGAAAAAAAGAGGATCCCAACAATTATCGTCCAGTTAGTCTGACATCAATTCCAGGAAAGATTCTAGAGCAGATCATTAAGCAGAGAGTCTGTGAATATTTAGAAGCCAATGCCATAATCACAAAAAGCCAACATGGGTTTCAGAAAAAGAAGTCATGCCAAACGAACCTGATCTCTTTTTTTGATAAAATTACCAGCTTGGTAGATGAAGGGAATGCTGTGGATATAGTATACCTCGATTTCAGTAAGGCCTTTGACAAGGTTCCCCATGACATTCTTGCAAACAAGCTTGCAAAATGTGGGATAGACAAGTTAACTGTTACATGGATTTGTAATTGGTTGACTGGCCGAACTCAAAGGGTGCTCAACAATGGCTCCTTTTCATCCTGGAGAGAAGTGACCAGTGGGGTCCCACAGGGTTCTGTCCTGGGCCCAGTGCTATTCAACATCTTTATTAACGATTTGGATGACAGAATTGGGGGCATACTTATCAAATTTGCAGATGACACTAAACTGGGAGGAGTAGCTAATACCCCAGAGGACAGGATCAAAATTCAAAATGACCTGAATAGACTAGAAAGCTGGGCCAGCGCTAACAAAATGAAATTTAACACAGAGAAATGTAAGGTTCTGCACCTAGGGCGGAAAAATGAAATGCACAGATATAGGATGGGGGACACCTGGCTGAATGAGACCACATGTGAAAGGGATCTAGGAGTCCAAGTAGACCATAAGCTGAACATGAGTCAACAGTGTGATGCGGCAGCTAAAAAAGCCAATGCAATTTTAGGCTGCATCAATAGAAGTATAGTTTCTAGATCAAGGGAAGTTATAGTGCCACTCTATTCTGCTTTGGTCAGGCCCCACCTGGAATACTGTGTCCAGTTCTGGGCACCACATTTCAAAAAAGATGTGGAGAAACTGGAGCATGTCCAAAGGAGGG
This sequence comes from Urosaurus nigricauda, assembly GCA_034509955.1. NCBI lineage: Eukaryota > Metazoa > Chordata > Lepidosauria > Squamata > Phrynosomatidae > Urosaurus > Urosaurus nigricauda. Next base: position 35,285,280 of record JAOEGL010000002.1, read on the forward strand.
CAACTAAGATGGTGAAGGGTCTGGAAACCTTGCCCTATGAAGAACGCCTTAGGGAGCTGGGGATGTTTAGCCTGGAGAAGAGAAGGTTAAGAGGTGATATGATAGCCCTGTTTAAATATTTGAAGGGATGTCATATTGAGGAGGGAGCAAGCTTGTTTTCTGCTGCTGCAGAGACTAGAACGCGGAACAATGGATGCAAACTGCAGGAAAAGAGATTCCACCTCAACATTAGGAGGAACTTCCTGACAGTAAGGGCTGTTCGACAGTGGAACACACTCCCTTGGAGTGTAGTGGAGTCTCCTTCCTTGGAGGTCTTTAAGCAGAGGCTGGATGGCCATCTGTCAGGGATGCTTTGACTTGGAGTTCCTGCATGGCAGGGGGTTGGACTAGATGGCCCTTGTGGTCTCTTCCAACTCTATGATTCTATGATTCTATGATTCTATGATTCTATGAAATAGCTCCACCGGTTGTCAATCTGTTTCTAGGCATAATTCAAAATGCTGGTTATTACCTATATGGCCCAGGTCCAGATTATATGAAGGATTGTACTTCTCTGTATGAGAGCCACCCTGTGTTTTGAGATCTTCTGGGGAGGCCCTTTTTTTCCATCACCGGACAAGTACATCTTGTGGGAACACAGGAGATGGCCCTCTGGGTGGATGCTCCTAGGCTCTTGAACTCTCTTCGTAGACAGAGTTGTTATATCTCCACAGGCAGGAGAAGATCTTTTTGTTCTCTCAGGCCTTTGATGACTGACTGCTGGGGTCAGGGCAACTTTCATGTCCTGTGCTGTTTGTAGTTGTAGTCATTCTTCTTCCTTTTGTTGTTGTTGTGTGCCTTCAAGTCGTTTCTGACTTATGGCAACCCGAAGGCAAAACTGTCATGGGGTTTTCTTCATAAGTTTCTTCAGAGGGGATTTGCCATTGCCATCCTCTTCCTTTTCATGCTTAGTTTTAGCTGCTTTCAATTTTGTTGATGGTTTAATTATATATATATATTTACTTTTGTACAATATATATCATTAGCTGTACCTGTTTTAACTTTTATAAGTCATCAGAGTCCCAGAGAGGCGAGTAATAATAAATAATAATAAAAGTTTTATTTTTACCCCACCTCTCTGTCAAGGAGACAATCAAGGCAGCTTACAATTAAAAAGAACACATACAATACTCCATATCCCAATTATTGCCTCCCTCCCTCCCTCCCTCCCTCCCTTGAAACATTGATTAAACACACTAAACATTTAAAAACTATACATCAAAATAATCAGAGATGGCCAATGGGGGTATAGAGTACTCAGTGGGATGGTAGATTCAATTGGTGGAGTTTAAATAATATAAGTAAGTTGAGAAGAACAAAATATTCCATGCGGGTATTGTGAGAGCTAATGCTAGCCCAGAAAAAGTCACATGATTGGAATGCCATCCCTCAGTTTAGTGGCCGACATTATAGCTACTCTTTGGCCTGCCGAGACCCTAAAAATAATTTTACTTGCTTTACTGTCCAGAGGTTCTGCAGAGGTCCAGACCCTGGGGTTTTTTTTTCCTATTGTTTCTCCCTCATCCTAATCTTCTTTTGCACATGCATTAACGTAATTCCTGCATCACAAAATAGGCCCAGCTTGAGCTGATCCACTTTGTATGAAATGACTCAATTTTGCATTATGGAAGATATAGCTGGAATTATTGATACTATTATACATGTTGAGTGATTATGCTTGTCCCACGTAGTATTGTTTGAGGGCATCATCATCATCATCATCATCATCATCATTATTATTATTATTCATTTCTTGATCCTCCAACAGTTCACAAATGAAAAGCAGGACATATACATCTGAGGGATGTTGAAGTGTGTGTCAGGCAACAAGAGGGCAAAAGTTAGCAATGAAGAATAAAACTCAGTATTTTGTGTAGGTACGTGCATGCACACAATATAATTAGCAATAAACACAATATTATGTATTATTGTGCAATCAAAATGTCTTGGTCAAAATTACAGCTTTTTCTCAGATCTACTGTATGCATTCTTTGTTCACCCACATCCTCTCTGTTTAATGCTCACTGTATATTATGTCAAATCCTCTTAACATAATACTCATGTGGTCACTTTGAGTTAATCACAGATTCTCAGCCTAACCTATTTTACAAGCTTATTGTTAAAAATGAGGGTGAGGGAAATGTGCCCTAGGAGATATATGGACTGATATTAATTAAGACAAATACTGTTGGGGGGGAATAAGATTACCATAAAAATATGTGCATTCCAATGGCATTTTAGAATGTCTCCAGCTACAATCTTGTACACATTTACCAAGGAGGAAACTGGTCTGTCCTTCTGACTAGATGGGTGTATGATTGCAGTCTTAATGCAAATTCAAGATTGCTTTGCAGGGGTAAAGTAGGCAGGCAGTAAAACCTTTCCCAGTTACAGTTTTTCCCCCCCACTTACAGTTACACAGTTCCCGTGTTATTGTGCCAACATGGCACATGCATACACATACAAATAGGAAAGCATGAAGCGGAAAAACCCAGTAAAACTAAACCTTAAAGTAGGTATACCTTGGTTAACAAAATCTCGGACAAAGAAACTCCTTTTTACAAGGTCTTTCTATGTCATCCTAGATTTCCTTTTTCTTCCTTTTAGATTTCTTTTTTTCAACCTAGAAAGAAGTGACCAGTGGGATGCCACAGGGTTATGTCCTGGGCCCAGTGCTATTCAATATCTTTATTAATGACTTGGATGACAGAATTGGGGGCATACTTATCAAATTTGCAGATGACACCAAATTAGGAGGAGTAGCCAATACTCCAGGAGACAGGATCAAAATTCAAAATGACCTGAATAGACTAGAAAGCTGGGCCAATGCTAACAAAATGAAATTCAATGCAGAGAAATGTAAGGTACTGCACTCAGGGTGAAAAATGAAATGCACAGATGTAGGATGGGGGACATCTGGCTGAATGAAACTATGTGTGAAAGGGATCTAGGAGTCCAAGTAGACCATAAATTGAATATGAGTCAACAGTGCGATGTGGCAGCTAAAAAGGCCAATTCTATTTTAGGCTGCATCAATAGAAGTATAGTGTCTAGATCAAGGGAAGTTATAGTGCCACTCTATTCTGCTTTGGTCAGGCCCCACCTGAAATACTATGTCCAATTCTGGGCACCACAATTCAAAAAGGATGTGGAGAAACTGGAGTGGGTCCAAAGGAGGGCAATTAAGATTGTGAAGGGTCTAGAAACCATGCGTTATGAGGACCGCCTTAGGAAACTGGGGATGTTTAGCCTGGAGAAGAGAAGGTTAAGAGGTGATATGATAGCCCTGTTCAAATATTTGAAGGGATGTCATATTGAGGAGGGAGCAAGCTTGTTTTCTGCTGCTGAAGAGACTAGAACACGGAACAATGGATGTAAGCTGCAGGAAAAACGATTTCACCTCAACATTAGGAGGGATTTCCTGACAGTAAGGGCTGTTCAACAGTGGAACACACTCCCTCAGAGTGTAGTGGAGTCTCTGTCCTTAGAGGTCTTTAAGCAGAGGCTGGATGGCCATCTGTCGGGGATGCTTTGACTGGGAGTTCCTGCATGGCAGGGGGTTGGACTGGATGGCCTTTGTGGTCTCTTCCAACTCTATGATTCTATGATTCCCTGTCCCTTCTCTAGTTGGAAGTTTTTAGTAGCACTAGATTTGGAAGGATGGTGAAGGAGACCTCAAGAAACACAGACCTTTAGTGTCAAGATTCATCACTGTGTCTGCAGCAAACAATGCATTAAAAACTAATATACGTAATAATGCAATTCGGCTCTAGCTGATCCTACTTTAGCCTTGTGTCTCTGCCTACAATGGGCAAGGTAAGCAGCAGATGTCTCCAGAATCCCTTATGGAGAATGTCAAAACAGTACAGATCTATAAATTTGGCCACCAAAATGGAAATCATAAGGCCAATGAAAGGGAAAAATCATTGCTAGAATGATTTTGAAAAAACTTTCAAGTGATCTCTTGACAATTCAAAATGTTTTTATGCAAGGTTTACTTGACCTAGTTGTGTCACTTCATATGAGTACATTAGTTTTGGATGCAGAGTTTGCTGAAACATATTGTACAGCTCTTTATTATTATATTGTAGTGCGGGAACATATCCTATTCATTTCTTATTATTTCTGCCTCTGGTACCAAATTTTACGTTAAAGTAATGCTCAGGAACACATCTATTTCATTAACTGAGGTATGCTTTTATGCAAATCTGAACCGAAGGGAAAATAATAGTATTTTCAAGTCAGGAATGACTCACTGAAACATTGATCTTATTTTAGGAAAATTGGATGTGGAGAATAAATCTAAAATCCATTGGGGGGGGGGGTCCATTTTTCTCTGGGAGAAAGCCCAAAGGTTTGATGTTTTAAAAGGGAACGTCTTGAGCAGATCTTCTCAGTTCAAGCTACAAAAGCGAACTTCTCAAGGAAAACTTCTTTAAATTGCAAGATCTCTCCACCTTCCCCTGCTTTGTACAAGTTGTGTGTATTCCTTTTGCTTACCACTAGAAGCAAATTGTGGTTACATTAACACAGACTCCAAAATGTCTACAATGGCAAAATGTCTCCTTTGCTTTTACTTTCATTCTAACTGGAAAGGGCAAGACGCAAGACTCATTTCTTTCACGTGCAATATACAGGCTTCACTCCACTCTGCTGATGAGTGCAAAGTACTTTAAATTCAGAGTTTGTGGCAATTGCAAGGAGAAGAGGCAGAGCAGGACAATTTAAAAGCAACAGAGAAAGTGGGAAGATAGTGAATTAAGCATAGCCATCCAATCTGAACTGCATATCGAATAATTTATTTGAACCATATGCATGGATACATAATTCACAGAATTCTTGTACTCACAGGATGCTTAATTTGTTACATCTTGCTCCCAATCATTCCAGGCATTTATTCAGGGACTGAATCGTTGTTCTGGAGCAGGATGAAATGAAAAAGAGAACTGAGTGTCATCAGCATTTTGATAACAGCACAATCCAAAGTAGTAAGGAGTTATCTGAGGTGTTAACATGAAGATGCCAAAAAGCACAGGGAACTGGATGGAAACTTGTGGCTTATTCCACAGTAAAAAGACCAGAGTAGAGAACAACAGCCTCTTTAGGGTTTCCTTTGGTCTTCCAGGCATGCACAACTGTGAGGTGAAAATGAGGGAGACAAATTAAAAGGAAATTGCTGGACATTTTTATGAAGATTTTAGTTACACGTTTCATGTTAAATGAGAATTGGTAAGATCATTTATTCATCTTTTATGTCTCTGTTGAACTTTTTTCTTCTTTTATAATATCTGTGGGCTTTAACCAATGATTTTTTATTATTATTATTATTATTATTATTATTAATCAAGGGACAGATAAAACCTGTTCCTTCACCACCACCATCCCCACCACAGCATGGGCTTTCAAATACAATCTAAGCTGTGAGGTTGTTGTTGTTGTTGTTGTTGTTGTTGTTATTCACCTTCAAGATGAATCCAACTTACGGCAGCCCTATTTAGGGTTTTGTTCGCAAGATTTATTTAGAGGTTTGGCATTGCCTTCCTAAGGCTGAGAAAGTTTGACTTGTTCAGATCCACTCAGTGGGTTTCCATGCCCACTACACCATGCTGGCTCTTTTGGCTTTAAACAGTAACAGCAATCAAATGACTAATGTGATGCCTCTCTGTTCCAGTAAACCTCCATTCATTGGCAAGCCTCTCACTTTTCGCAGTCATGCCAATAAGAGGATCTACAATATGCCCGCAACTAACATGACACATTTTTATTCCGTTTAAGCATGCAAAAAGAACAACAACAAACTGCGGAAAAAAGATCCAACCATTCATACATTAACAAACTCGATATTATTTGCTTTGAACAGATTTGCCTGTGTCTGATCTCGTGGGAAGTCAACATCATGACTAGATCTGTCACTACCCTTGATGGAAGAAATGGAGCAGCAAAGGGCCCCTTTTAACGATGGAGCCAGCTTTTAGTTTGGCCCTAAAAGAAACTGTGCAGTTAAGAAGTATGACAACAATGTGATGCCGTGATTTTAGATAATGTGTTTATTGTTGTTGTTGCTGTGTCCCTTCAAGTAATTTCTGACTTACAGCAATGCTAAAATAAACCCTGACAGAATTTGTTCAGAAGAGGTGTACCCTTGTCTTCCTCTGAGGCTGAGAAAGTATGACTTGTCCAAGATCACCCAGCAGGTTTCCATAGCCAAGTAGGGATTCAAATCCTGGTCTCCCAAGTGCCCTAGTCCAACAATGAAACCACTACAGTACAATGGATCTCTATAAAGATATTAAATGCAGCATGTTAAACTATATGCATCACATCAACATTTACACAATCAACAGTTTGGGATATAAAAGTAACATCAAAAGAATGAATTGTGTTCTTACTAAGGGAAGCTTCCAGGGTGATTGCTAAAACTGCAGCATTTCAAATTCTTGGTAGATGGAGTAAATATTATGACAGAAAAATTGCAGCAACAACTTTAATTAGCTAAAGGCAAGGCTGAGACATCTGGTTTTTGTTTTATATATAATAAATCAGGGATGTACACAGAAATTTTTATCAGAGCCTTTCCTTAGATTATAGAAAAGGCTAAATGTAAATTGTTATTATAAATAACTACTATATATACTCGTCTATAAGTCGACCTCATGTGTAAGATGAGGGCACATTTGGGGGCCAAAATTAGGGATTTTGATACGACACGTAGATACATTGAGGGTAAAACCTAGGGTCATGCAACAATGGATGTAAAGCGTGCAGCAAAGGAAAACAATGCCAAACAATTTACAAAATTCTGGAAGGCATAACTGTTTGTGCTCATCTTAATGGCTGGATAGATGAAGAAGGAATTACCACTATTTTCACACCCAGGCATTCAAAAAGGTTCTCCTGGATTGGACTAAGTTCTTGCCTTTGGCCACTCAACTTAGAGAATGGAATTATTACTTTTTTGATAAGAGTTAAAGTGCAGTACTTACACTGACCTATGGATAAATCAACACAGATTTTGGGGGGCAATTTTTTGACTAAAATTTCTAGACTTATAATAAAAATATTAATTAAAAATTATAGACTTACACATGAGTAAATACAGTATGTGGAAAATGTACAGGCAGTCAACAGATTACATTTTCACATAAAAAGCAAAAATAGGTTAAATGCACAGTATCAATGATCAGGCTTAATAATTATGTAATTTTAATGTTATTTAGGTTGGTGTTTTTTATTTTTGTTTGTATTTGATTTTTTTTTCAATATAAATTAAACTTTCCTACCCTTTTCTCATAACACAAAGACATAAATCTTACTAGCATGCAATCAGGGTCAATTTCATGGCAATATGAAAGAGTTTGACCAAAAGGTGCTCTGTTATGTTGATTTTGTTGTCAGGCTACTTATATTGGTTCATGGTTTAAGACCCTTCAAAAATAATCATTTATACTCTAACTGCTGTTTACAGGCAGTCAACAGTTGAATAAGTGTCTCACTTACTATAATCCAGTTTCTTGCACTGACTCAGGATCTATTCTTGCATGAAATTCTTCATTTAATGCCATTCCGTGATGTAGGGAACTTTTAATACTTGTTTGAATTGTGCAAAATGGCAATAAGGAACTATAAAAGGTATCCTTTGGGTCAGGGAAAAAGCATTATTAGCTTCTGGAGAGGTGGAAAGAATGAATAGATGCCACGTTCTCTAGTGCTGAATCACTTCTTGTCATGGTTGAAAAGAGAGTGTATTATAATAGTGCAGCATCTGTGACTTGAGATAAAATTCCCATTATAACTTCTTTCTCAGCCTCTAAACATTTCAGCATTTGTAGACTGGAGCTGGGTTGTAAAAAAATAATAACATAGGAATAATGCACTTCCTGATCTTTTACTGCTGACTATATCCTTATTTTTTACTACATATCCTAGAATTCTCTCACTTGCTGCTAGAGTCCGGGAATTATACACTAAAAAAGTAAAATTTCTCAGCTCTGTATTTCATACAGGAAAACAATGTCCCTAAGTATACATGTTAAAAATTGGTCCCTTCCACACTATAGAATTATAGAGCTATGATTCCACTTTAACTGCTATGGCTGCATCCTGTGGAATTCTGAGGTTTGTTGTTTAGTGAGGTACTAGAACTCTGCAGTTGAGGATTCTAAATACCTCTTCCTAGACTGCAAATCCCAGATTCCACGAGGCATGCTATGCAGAGCTTCTGTGAGTCAGCATTAAAATATGAGAAATATTAGATGTAGGAGAAGTGTTTCCAAGGGCATATGTTCATATTAAGAGCTGCATGCCTTATTCCAACCCCCTCATGCCTCTATACAGCAATGACTCCTAAGCCTGAATCTCAGAAGTTGATAGATTTCAACTTCTAGCATCGCTGTATATTGGCCATGTTGGATGGAGGCTTTAGTATGGTGATGTCCAATACCAGCTTGGGAACCACCACTCTGAAGCCATATTATGCAACTCAAACTGTTGCCACACTACAAAACTAAAGCATTTTGGCAACACTTTACCTTCCATGGCTCAATACTATGGAATTCTCAGATTTGTAGTTTTGTGCTAAATTTAGCCTACCTTGTCAGAGTGCTCCAAACTACAAATCCCAGAATTCCATAGTATTGCACCATGGAAGGTAAAGTGATATCAAACTGGTTTATTTCTGTAGTGTGGCAGCAGCCAATCTTCAACCATGTCAACTGATCACTTCTCCAGTGCTTGACTCTAAAGTGGAGATGAAATGGGTAGGTGGTGGTCAGAGTGTGATGGTGATCTTCCTTTCAGCTCGGCTTGAGAACAGGGAAGGCTGGAAGGCCCAAAGCCCAAACATCCACAGAGCTAGACATTTGCCATTCATCAAGACATAAGGGGTTGGAATGGGTGCAGGATTTTCTGTAAACCATAAAGGGGGGGGGGATATTTAAGCTGCACATTAGAAGATAACCATTGTTTTGTTTGGTTATCTTCTAATGTTATTTTATGTAAGTATGTGATTGTTGAGGGGGTTGTTTTTGTTTTATGTTTCTAAAATTAAAAAAAGATAACAATTCAAACATGCATATGGTAATGCCTAGAAAGACTGAAAATTATCACGTAGGAAAGAGACAAAAACTGTTCTCCCAAAGCATCTATTTAAACTGAAAACTAGCAAGCGTAGGATTTTTTGTTCCAAAGCAAACCCAGAACTTGGAGCATGTTGTTTTTGTTGCTCTAAAGTAGCCCATTACACATTACCCATTAACACTTTCCCTTCGTCCAATTAGAATTTACTATGAAAATACAGTTTAAAATAGAAAAATGACCCTAAGCAATAAAATCCCCTTCAATTTTAATTTTAAACTCAGCTAGTTTAATTCTATTTTAAGGGGTGGGAGGTTTGGAATGGGATCATTGAATTATTTTAATTGTAATTGTTTTTTAATCTTGCTGTACCCCGCCTCGAGTGTTTTTACAGAGGGGCGGGTAAGAAATAAACATCATCATCATCATCATCATTATTCAACTGGCCAAAAAGAATATTGCAATAATGATGAGTAAATGGTACTTTTGATATTAACACTATAAAAACATGACATGTTGATAAAATTTTTGAAAAATGTTTTGCCCTTGTTACTCCCTCCCATCACCGAGCATGTTACAAGTTCAAGTTGTTACATGTTATAGTCCTCAAGTTCTGAACAAACTGCGGCTTTAGAGCACTAATTTTTGTGAGAACTGTGCAAAGGAAAAAAAGGCTTAAACCTCCTTTCCACATCTCTAGTGCTCCTCGTTGGAATTTGATCTCTTCCAGATTTTAATAATTTAAGATTAACTTATACAATATTGTACTCATTTTAATGCCACTTTATTTATAACTGATCTGAAGACCCACTTCTGGAATACGATGACCGTTTCAAGGGTATGGTCCTTGAAAGCTGCACAATGAATCCCAGTTAGAGTGCCACCAATACATTAATGTGTTTTTATAATGTTCTCTTGTCTTTACCGAATTAATGGACAAGTTAAGAAGAATGTTATGGACATGAACACCGCCCCATATAGTCAGACACAACTTGACAACCTTTTATCTTTAAGATGAATGGCATGAATCTTATGTTTAAAAATTACTTTAGTTGATGATTATTTCAGTTGTAATGGTTAATTTTCAGTCATAACCACTGACTTGTACTTACACATCTCTTTTCAGGGCTAACTGTGATAAAATACAACCAAATGTGTAACACACAATGCCCAGATATATGGCCATGTAACCTGGGGTTACATCAGCATATAAACATTTACATTTGTTGCACAAAGAGGTACCCCATTGCACAACACCTGCCCCACAAACACAAAGACAGTTACTCTTATTCTGCTATCAAGGTACTCCGGCCCTTCCCTAGACACTACATGGTTGTGAGGCACACACAGGTGTTGAGAAACAGCCTTGCATGGGTACAGAAGAAACTGCAACTCTCTGGAATCCAAAACAGAATTGTCTAAAATGAGGAACCCTGGTGGCACATTGGTTAAAGGCCTGTACTGCAGCCACTCAGTCAAAACATTGTGAGTGCAATACCAGCCAGGGGCTCAGGGTTGACTCAGCCTGGCATCCTTCCAAGGTCGCTTAAACGAGTATCCAGGTTGTTGGGGGCAATTAGCTTACACATTGTAAACCGCTAAGGAAGTGCTTAAGTGCACTGATAGGTGGTATAGAAATGTACTTGTTATTGCTGTTGCTAAAGTGCTCATTAATGCTTTAAAAATCATTTCTTTCTCTCTCACACAGATGCCCAATGATAGATTACAGTTGCTGTGGGCCTTCAAGTCATTTGTAACTTATGATGACCCTAAAGCGGCCCTAACATGGGGTTTTCTTGGCAAGATTTGTTCAGAGGAGGTTTGCCATTGGCTTTCCCTGAGGCTGAAAGCATGCACTGTGCCCAAGATCACCCAATGGGTTTTGTGGCCAAGCTGGAAATTAAACTGTGGCCTGCAGAGTTGTAATCCAACTGAAACCACTACACGATGCTGGCTCCCAAACATACATGCATGATATGTATAGCAGGCCACTACTTGTTGTTGCTGTTGCTGCTTCTGCTGTTTTTGTTTCACACCTTCAAATCATTTCTGATTTCTGGCAACCCTAAAGAGATGTCCAAGGATACCCAGTGGATTTCCATGGCTCAGTGAAGATTCAAACGCTGGTCCCCAGAGTCACAATCCAGTGTTCAAAATCACTACACCATGCTGGCTCTACTCAGCAGGCCATTTACTAGCCCTCTTTTATACTCATCTTATAGTAGGATAGGATGTGTTTTCCAAAGAAAACATTCTTGAAATTAGGGTACAAAATGGCTTTAGCCAATATATTATCTATTATAAGCAATTCCAATACTAAATTTCTCTCTCTCTCTCTCTCTCTCTCTCTCACACACACACACACACACACACAATCTTAATGGTAAACATCATAGTGGGATATTTGAGTACTGTTACTAAACAATCTATTAATTCACTCAGCAAATTTGGAACATTCAATTCATCTAAGTAGCAGAACAAAATGGAAAATGGATTCAAGAGGATGGTATGCCTCCTAATAGACTTCATATAATGAAAGCCATTCCTTGTATTAGATTATCTCAAGGCATGGTCACCAAACATATAAATACATTCCTCAGTTGTCACATGTCTTCCAACACTTACCAGAATATTTGTTGTTGTTATGTGCCTTCTGGTCAACCCTGACTTATATTAGCCCTACCCTAGGGCTTCCTTGGCAAAATTTATTTAAAGGTGGTTTACCATTGCTTTCCTCTTAGGCTGAGTGACTATGAGTTACCCAAGGCCACTCAGTGATTTCACATGGCTGAATAATGATTTGAACCCTGGTATCCTAGAGTCCAACACTCAAACCACTACACCAGGCTAGCTCCTTTTGCTGTAATAATAGCAATAATAAAATGCCTAATATGATGTCTCTGTTTCCACAATTCTCTATTCCTTTGTATACCCTACAAATATGCCAATAGGAGCAGCCACAGTCTGCCCATAACAAGCATAGCACATTTTGATTCATGATCACAACAACACCCTGGCTTTCAATATAGCAATCTTGTATAATCCGTTTTTACTGAGCTTTGATATCATGCTGTTGATTTCCCTGGTACTGGTGGATGATGAGAGAAGGAGGCAAGCATTTCCAGATCTCCATGTTCCTTCCACTTCCTTTGCTCATTTGGTTAAATGTGTTGCTTGCTGATCCTAGTAGCCAGAACCCTGAGGTTAGCACAGAAATGAGGCAGCATCTTTTGAAATAAGTACATCTGCTGCCCAATGAACTTTCAAAACTCTTAAGGCTCCTGCAGACCTGCACAATAATTTTCCATTTCCTGATAAGATTTGATAACTGTAAGTATTAGTATCAGGCAATACTACTCAATTCAAATGTAGTCTGGATGACTACACTGCGTAACACTTGTACACCTGTGTACACTTTACATTTCCATTCAGAGAGAAAAAGAAGGCTTTCGCTCAGGTTAATGAACAAACAAACCTATCCTGGAAAATGTTAAAGAATAAGCAAACCCATCCTAGAAATCAGGGAAACATCTGGATCAAGTAATTTTCTCTGTCTATTCCATACAAGCAATGTCAAGACTCCACTGCAGGGTTTGGGCCTAAACTCATCTTTCACTCCAATTATTTCCTCTGAAGTATAACCCATACTTTATTATCTTTTGAAGTCCAACTATTTATTTTGACTTGATGACTCAGTCATAACAAACGTGAAGCACTGACTGTATTGCTTCATAATAAAACTGGAGATCAGGTGCACTGAAAATTCTCTTATTAAATGTGCAACCGATGTTACCATTTTTATATTGTTCTATATATATTAAACAAATAATTCTTGCCATGGACAGAACATTTCCTTGGAAATTTATTCCTGGAATTAATTTCAACATTTGTATTATCATAAGACATGACAAATTTAATTTTCTCTTCCAGAACTTTTTTAATCCAACAAATCAATTTGGTATGATTTTTTTTTTACTGAATCTGAACTGTTAATTTAATGAAAACCTAAATGTTTCATGGTCCCTTAATGCACCTAGCAGCAAACTGGCCTAAAATTATAGAAGTACATTTAGACTTCTTAAGGGCAAGACAAGTGAATTGCCCTCACCACCAACACCAACACCATTATCATCAGAAATGGAAGAAATGTTTATATATGATATTATTTAGAAAATGGCCCAATGAGTTGTTTTCAAACTTGGCAGCAAAGATAAGGGGCACACAGGGCTGTGTGGTGTCCCTGCAGGACATGGAGAAATGAATTCTAGCTACAGGAAAAGAGATTCCACCTAAACGTTAGGAAGAACTTCCCGATGGTATCAACTGTTTGACAATGGAAGAAGCTGCCTTGGAGAGTGGTTGAATCCCCATCACTGGAGGTTTTAAAGCAGAGACTGGATGGCCATCAGTCAGGAGTTGAGCAGTGAATCCAATTCAGTTTTTAATCTGGGACTTATCCAAGGTGCTGAGCCTTATTTGTAAATAATTGCAGCACTTTGGACAGTGACTCTATAGTTAGCCAAATTCTGACATGAATATGCTTTATCACTAACATGGGAGCCACAAACCACCACTGGACTCAGGAGAACATCCTTTCTCCCTGTCCTGAAAATATCTTAATTATTTCATTTTTAAAAAAATCCATCAGAATGGAAACTGCAGTCAAGAAATCAGAAAAAGACAAGAACTTGGCAGGTCAGTTATGAAGGAACAAGACAAGATTCTAAAGTGTAAAGATTTGTAATTGAATTCTAAAATCAGGAATATCCATGCCATTGTATTTCTGATTTATGTATATCGTTGTGAAAGCTGGACGGTGAAAAACGATGATAGGAAGAAAATAAACTCATTTGAAATACGGTATTAGAGGAAAATTAATAAATGGGTCCTAGAGCAACCAACCTTGAACTCTCCCTAGAAGCCAAGATGACTAAACTGAGACTGCCATGTTTTGATCATATCTATGGCTCACTAGATAAGACGACAATGCTTGGTAAGATAGAAGGCAGTAGGAAAAGTGGAAGACGACATTCCAGATGGATAGACTTAATCAAAGAAGCCATGGTTCTGAGTCTGTGAGAACTGTGTAGGGCTGTTGATAACAGGGTGACTTGGAGGTCTCTCATTCATAGGGTTGCCGTAAGTTGAAGTTGACTTGATAGCAATTAACAACAACAACAACACTATGGAGAATTCCTGTAATATTTGGACTAAAACAAATATAAATAAAACAAAAACAAAGAATTCAAAAACTGTAAATTTTATTTTTGAGATCCACATGCCAGGATAAATTATTTATCCACAGGCCAGGATAAATGATTTATCAAGAAAGATATAGACTAGGTGAATCAGAAGACATAATATGCAGGGATTGGGACAAAAAGGTTGGACTAAAGGAAGGCATGTTCTTTACTACAGTTAAAATGCAGAGAGAGCTGTGCTTAGTCACTAAACAAATGCTCCTGGAGGTGGTAAGTAAACAATAGTATCTGTCAGCAAAGGAAGGCAAATCTTTCCACACGTTTTTCAGGCCCCCCCCCCCCCGATCTTTCAGATCTTTGACAAATAACAGAACTGACTCATCATGAATATGCTTCTTCAAATAAGGATGAATGAAATAAGAATTGTAAGGCATTTTGTCTTCCTACAGTGTTAGAGCAGAGCTAGAGTAGTGAATATTCTTTCTATCTAGAAGGTGTTCTTTGAAGTAACCTGGTCTCAAGCCATTTAGGATTTTAAAACTGACACTTTAAATTAGACTCAGAAATGGATTAGGACAAGTGCACTTGTCAAAGTACTGGCATAATGGGGCTTTCTAGATTGGCAGGAAAGGGCGACATGAAGTTGCCTTTTCCTTAATACTTAGCAGCTACACAGCAAGTCTCAGGTGTGTAATAAAAAGGCATAGGGCAGCTACACTGAGGAGGTGTGGGGACGAATTATCTGAAGTCTTTTCTGTTGCCCAGCAACTACATTGGAAGCTGTCAGGATGCTAGAAACACAGGCGGAGCAGCTGCACGGATGGCAATGAATGGGGCTTTTGGCTGCATAGAACCTTTAATGTTTTTTTTGTTGTTGCCGGCTGCGAACTGTGCAGTTGCACTGGTACATCATACAGGCAATTGTATTGCCAGCTGCGAACTGCGCAGTTGCGCAGGTACATCACACATGAACTGTGCAGTTATGAAGATCTGTCAAATTACCATTGTGGTTTCGCTTCCCTTTTTAAAGTCCACAGTTGCATCGGTGCACCATGAATGAACCCCTTTATTTTATTATAATTACAATAATAATAATTATTATTATTAATACCCCACCCCTTTGAGATCAATCGAGGCAGCTTACACATTAAAATACTATTACATCAATAAAACAAACTGCATTCCTCCCCCCCCTTAAAAAGATATTAAATCCATTACAATTTAAGTTTATGAATAAACTTCTTTATTTTATGAATGAATTGACATTTTATGCACAGTTGCATAACAGTTGCAGCATCCCAGAGTCCCTACTGCACATGTCAAGGGTTTGGATTAGGGCTGGAGCTAGGGTTTGGGAGCTTTATAATAATAATAATAATAATAATAATAATAATAATAGTTTATTTATAGCCCGCTCCTCTGTTCATACACTCGGAGCTTTAAAAACCTGCACAGTTGCACTGCAGCATTTAGACACAGTTGAGCTGTTACGCCCTTTTTAAAAAGAAGCTGGGAAAAGCAGCTCCTTTTTAAAGCTGCTTTTTCCCCACTAAAATGCAAAAGAAGTGCGTTCATGCCAAACTTTCAGTGTGGGTCATCTAAAAGCTACACTTTCATGCAGGCATGAACACACCCCTTTTTGCCAGCCTAGATCAGCCCAATGTTATCAAATGGAGCCAAACTATATTATGATTATAGCAGATATGTACTTACTCAGCCCTGTAATAAAGTACTGCAAAGGTTCTTCATTAACTGGATGAAGAGGATTACTATGCTAGATACATATGATGATTTATTTTTTTTTACACTGACTGGAAGCCTACAATGTCAAGTGTCCCTTTTGATATTTACTGGTTCTGATTATTGCTATTGAGGAAGCACTGGCAGCAACTTAATGTGACCTTGTACTTTGTATGGTGAAAGTGGATGCCTTGCCATGTCTAAAGAAAGGGCTGTTTTATAAATAATCTATGTCACCATCAAGGACAACTTGTTCCAAGAGATCTGGATACTGAGAATAAGAAAGGTGTATTGCTAGAGAAAGAAATGTAGAAAGTGTGGGAAAGAAACTGTTTTTCTAATACTGCTCTATCTTTACAATTCTCTCACACTGAAAAAAATAGTATTTAATCCTACCTGATGAGTATAAATAAACTTTCTTTAAAAGTCTTCATGGTTTATCGAGGAGGTCCACTTGAAATCTGGCTATTCTAGTCTGATTCAAACATCATGACAGGATAGTGGGCCCTCCACATTCACTGGGGTTAGGGGCATAGGACCCCGTGAAAGTGGGAACATCTCAAATTTTAAAAATCGCTTTTTTTACCTGAGTGAACACCTCTCTAGGTATTCCAGCACACCCCTGTTGTCAACATCTGCTGGAAGTTGAGAATAATAATAATAATAATAATAATAATAATAATAATTTATCGCCCACTCCTCTGTCAAGACAATCTGAGCGGTTTACAGCAGATAAAAAATTACAGAGTAAAACAATTCCAATAACCCATTACCCAACCTCCCATCCCTTAAAATTAGATTAAACTAGCAGCAAGTTAAAACCAGAAAAACAATTAAAACATAAGCAATATCAGAAACAAACTAACCATTCTGTGAGCGGTATAAACTGTAACGTCATAGGAGCTGGTGGGGAAAAACATATCCCAATTCAAGAGCCAGGAATTAAGGCGTTTCTGGGAAGGCCCGCCGGAAGAGCATAGAATTGCACTAAAGTGCCTACAAATGTTAGAGAGCTATTCTCTATAAAAAAATTTCTAGGTCTTCCAGTGCAAACTCTGGTGAACACTCACCATAGAGTCACTCTGGAGGAACTAGAGATTCCTAGAGAGAACATATTAATCAAATCATGAATAATCAGATTGGTAAAAGTCAGAGCCACAAATGTGGACGAATAACTGTATACCCATTTAGCCAACATGGGGTTTAGTGGAAAGGAATGGGAATTAGACCATCCCCAATTCAATTTTAGAGATAGTGTGGTGTAGTAGTTTGAGTATTGGATTAGGATTCTGGGGCACCAGAGTTTGAATCATGACTCAGACATGGAAACCAAATGGGTGACCTTGGGCAAGTCACACTCCTGCAGTTTAAGGAAAAGACAATGGCAAACCACCTTTGAATAATTTTTGCCGAGAAAACATAGTTGACCTGAAGGGATATAACATCATCAATTTAGTTACACGAAAGTGCCCTGAATGCACCAATTTTGTTCAGTCTCAGAAGCTAAGCTGGGTCAGGCCTGATAGGTACCTGGAAGGAAAAACTGGGAGGGAATAGCAGATGCAATACCGGTAGGGTATATTCTGATGAAGGCAATGGCAAATCTCTATCATGCAAAACTTGCCAAAAAAAACAAAAACAAAAAACAACCACTATGATAGAATCTCCATAAATTGGAGTTGACTTGAAGGCACATAACAACAGTTCAGTTTATTTATTAAACATTCCACTTATTTCTTAGAATAGGGTCTGAAGGTTGATCACAACTAAATTAGAAGAGGCACAGAAAAAAAAGTTAAAGAACACAAAAGACTGGCATATTAAAACAAGTTAAAGCACACAAAAGACTGGCATATTAAAACAATTAAACATTGTAAGACATTTTTGACTTTAAAGCAGTTTTAAAATGTACCAGATTTTTTTAAAAAATCCAGCAACAATATCAAAGGCCTTTTCCAAACTCAAGTCAATTATGAGAAGTCTGCCAAGGAAACACAATACCATAGAAGCCAGTCTGGACTCTCTCAAAAGGGAGTTTCAGATATACAGGTATATGTTTAAACAGGGGGTATAATTAGTAGTCAGAATTGTCCTAGCCATTGTGTCCCCCATTACCATGTATGGATGTGAGAACTGGACAGGGAAGAAAGCGGATAGGAAGAAAATCAACCTACTTGAGAGGTGATGCTGATAAGAGTACTGTGAATACCATGGATGGCCAAAAAGGCAAACAAATGTGTCCTAGAACAAATCAAGCCTGAACAAATCATCCTGGAAGTCATGATGATTAAACTGAGACTGACATACTTTGGCTGCATCATGAGAAAGTATGGCTCTTTAGAAAAGACAATGGGGCTTTCTAGATTGGCAAAATGAAGTGTGTTCATGGCTGCATGAAACTCTAGCCTTTAGATGAGAAAAAGGGAAAGTGTGCCATGAAAATCCTTTTTTTTTTTTTTTTTTTTTTTTTTTTTTTTTTTTTTTGCATTTTAGGGGAGAAGAAGCACCTTTAAAAAGGTGCTGGTTTTCCCAGCTTCTTTTTTAAAAATTGCGGAACAGCGCAGCTCCATCTAAAGGCTGTGGTGCAGCTGCTAAGCATTAAGGAAAAGGCAACTTCATGTCACACTTTCCTGCCAATCTAGAAAGCTCCATTAATGCTGGGAAAGGTAGAGGGCAGTAGAAAAAGAGGAAGACTGCATGCCAGATGATTAAACTCAATCAAAGAGACCATGTGCCTGAATCTGCGGGACTAGAGATAAGAAGCAGGGAATAGGAGGTTATGGAGACAATTCATTCATGAGATCACTATGAGTCGAAATCAACTTGAAGGCAGCTAACAACAATTAATCAGCAGGAGCAATCACTAAGAAGGCCCTCTTGTGTACTCACCTAATATTCCTGTGAGGGTGAAGGAACAGAGAGAAATAATTCACTCAAAGATCTTAGAGCTCTGCTCTCACCTGGAGATATATAGTCTTTCAGAGTGTCTGGTCAGATGCTGCATTTTGCAAACAGCACTTTGCATTATGCCTGGAAATTGACCAGTAGTCAGTGAAGCTCTTGACGGGACAAGGAAGTAATGTGCTCCCCATGTTTTCGAAGCAATGCCCACTTAAACCTGAATAATTTTTTTTTGCCTTCTTGAACCCTGAAGGTTGCTTCAAAGGAACTGCCAATAATAATGAAGAGTGCTTTTGTCCATTTTTAATTTGCACAGGATCTGCTGAATATCCTAAACATCATTCTGCTGACTTCCATAGTAAGCAGATTGGTAGTTTCTACTCTATATTTGTCTACCTGAAGACTGAAGGCATCAAAAGGTCATTCATCTGTGTACTACCAGGGGAAAATGTTCTATGGGACAGGGCCTCCTTTACCCAGGTGTGGAATCCGCTCCCATTCATAAACACTGGCATCATTCCAATGCCAGGTTAAAAACATGGCTTTTCACTATAGCCTAAAAGTCTCAATTGATTTCATCAAACATATGTTCATGATTTTAAACTGTCTCATTTTCAATGAACTGTTTTAATACAGTAATGTTTTAACTTGTCACATTATAATTATTCTTAAATGGTTTAATACCCTTTTAGTCGGTTGGAATTTTTTATTGTTTTATTTTTTTTAAAAAAATGTTACTCTATTTAGTTGTCTGCCATTCTTGAGATTCCATTTCATAAGGCAGGATAGAAATATTTAAGTAAACAGATTAGATTTTCAAATTGTCTTCTTGACCCACATATAGATATATTAATGATCTGTGCAAAGCATGTCAAGTTGACAGTGTCACTGTAAAGTAAGAAATTGTTTCTGAAATGCTAACACCGAGCCAGTTCACATAATAAATTGCTTGTCCCATGAGGGTAGCTATGTATACCAAGAAAGATTCTCCTAATAATGCAGCATGTTCCAGGTGATTAGTACATTGGACTGTAAACTCACTGGGGAGGCAGTTTTCTCTGCTACTGTAATATATCAAGTGCAGTACATACCAGTGGTGCTAATTTTTTTTTTAAAAAAAAAAATCTAGCTGTTATTTTGTTCAGATATGTATTCTATGAAGTAGTCATGGGAATATGGGAGAAAGAGTAGTTTTCACTCTCATACAGACCAGTGGGAAGAAGTAAAGGTGATGAAGGTTCAAAAGCATCTCCTGCCATTTCATATCCTCCAACATTTCACAAAAGAAAACCAGAACATGTGTGACCAACAGTGAGGTAATGATGGCAAACATTATTATTAATGGGGAGGAACACACAAGGCAGGAGTGGCTGGAGCAATCTGCTTTTACCTGAACTGAGGAGAAGAGCAAGATCCTGCCCTTACCTCTCCTCTTCCTCCTGCTAAGTTGAGTGCAATGTACTTTTGCACTTTGAACTCGGTTTGCAGTAAGCTGGAGACACCATGGGAAAGCTGGTGAAGGTAAGATAAACTGATACATCTTAAAAGCAGCTGAAAAAGTAGATTGCCAGCTAATTGGGACTGTGTCTGCCAAACTGGGACACTTGAAGGATAAGCCATTTGGCCTACCTGAAGCAAGGTGGATTCCTCTTTTCTACTTCACTCCACTCTCTTAGGATTCCTCTGCCTAGCTATAATACAACTCACTGAGGGGGCTGTATTTCCACTATTGGGGAGCCATGTCAGACTTCATAATCCATAAAATCCCACACAACTGCTGAAATACAGCATCCACCACTAAACCTTGCCAGCCTTGCTGCTGAAGTTTAACAATCCTCTGTTCTACCCTTGGAACATTAGCAAGACTTCTAGCATGAAACCTTGGAGTCAGGCAAAGGTGTTCAGCAGACAGAAAGAGAGAGTCCAAGCTCACCAAGGCATCAGTAGAAAAGCAGAGGTTGTCTAGTGCAGTCCAGGTCATTCATGAGACAGTATTCAGTCCAGGAAAGCAGTCCAAAGGATAATCCAAAAGAACAGTCAGGGTTCAAGGTGACAGGCAATCAGTCAAAGAACAAGGCACCAGCGTGGCTTTCTCCCAAGGAAAAGGATGGTTGTCAGCCATACTGGACCAAGGAAGGTGCTCATTTATAATCTGTCTTGCAGGTGCTCCCTATTTGCAGTGTACTTCTTATTTAAATGCTGAGAACACTGGCATCATTCTCTTTCCTGGTGTTTCTCCATGGGGGTCAGTCTGTCTCTTTATCTGTGGGTTGTGGCTGCAGGGAACTCTGCTCCTGTGGTTGCTGTGAACTCTGTTCCTCTGCTGGCTGCAGGCTGCTGGAGTTGTCCCCTGGGCTCTCAGACTCTCTATCGGAGCCTTCAGACTCTGAGGACATGCCAAGATCCTGGAGGCAGAGCATGATAGCAAGGGCTGTTCCCTGCTGTTGTCTTAGAGCCTTATTGCATGAGAAAAGAAATCCAAAATGGAGCAGGAGGGTACAGGCTTTCTCCCTGCCCCTCCACATGCTGTTGTAGCACTTCCATTCTCTTCCCAAAGGAGACAGTCATAAAAGCATGTCTTTTGTCACACTGGAAAAATCCATTTGGCAAAAGGCATACTTTTACAACCATCTCCCTGGGAAGGAGAACAGAAGTGCTACGACAGCATGTGGAGAGGGAGGCACAGAGAAAGCCGCTACTGTTCAGCTTCAGCTTTCTTTTTGCAGGACATAAGGGTCTTTGAGGCAGAAGTGTACAAAAAATGTAGGTATTGTGCCAGAGTTCTGAAAACTGTTAGGGCAAAGTCAAACCTCTCTCTTTTTTTCAGAAGAGAAGGCTGAAAATGTATCTGTTTTATACATATATTATCAGCAACAACAAATGCAGTTGCAGCAGGTACAACAAATAACTGAGGATCCAAATAGGGGCCATCCACCACTTCTAGACATGGTTATTTGGGAGAACGTCTCATTGTAGTCAATGTGGGTTATGTCTAAACAGGCAAGAGACAGTCCTACCTTGTTAATTCCCTATTGCTGTTTAAGAATTGTGTAGACGAGAGTTGTTTTTTATATTTGTGAAACAGCTATAAATGCAAGGGAATCAGAAAAGTAGAGAGTGAGAAACACAGATCGACTGTTTGTTGCTCTCATAACAAAGCAGAAGCAGAAAATGATAATTTAAAAACTGAAATAAGTTCCTCTCAAGCAAAGAGTATTTTCTAATTTGTTATTTCTATCAAGGGATTTATCATCCTAAACCATAATGACTGAAAGAAAAATAAGATCTAGTAGCATACAGCCTCTGGAATTGGATCCTTATGTGTGAACAGGATGAGAAAAGGGCTAGTAAATGTGTTTAAAACAAGAGATCTTTGCACATCTCTCATTGTTTGTCCAAGAAGATTCACAGGTAAAGTGTAAAAAGTTAATTAGTTTTATATGTACAACAGCACATTTAGAAATAGCAACAAATTAGAAAGGTGTCCTAATCAGTCTCTGGACAGATGGAGACGTAGCTGATGGATTTTTGCTCCAATGAAGAATTTGACAGCTTAGTCTAAAATCTGGAATCATAGCACTGAATGAAAAGTGTTTTTTTTTTTTCCTGCTGTTCAATTTCCATTTATTGAGTATGTTGGTTCTGAACTTTATCACACCAGCCTGCTGTGCCATCAGAATCACACTAGTTTAAGAATAGAAGCACACTGGTTTGACATCATTTCTTATCACACTTTTCTAGATATCACTGCCAAATGCCACTTTCCAGAAGAAAGGGTGGGAACAAGCAATTACAGCTGCCAACCACCTCCTGAAGTCAGCTGCCGTGTGAATCTGCACACAGCAGCCAGCTCTGGGAAGGTGTTCGACACCAAGATCGCCGTTCCAAAGTGCAGGGCTGCTATGTGCACATTCACCACACCTGATTATGGCTGCCAACTGCCTCCCAGAGCCATTTGCTTTGTGAAGTTCTGTATCTTGTAAAAGACAGATGTTTCTTGTAGACAGCAAACAGCTCAGTAGCAGACCAGATGTGTGGCATGCAAAATGCTTCAGGTTTGAGATTAATTTGAACTAATTTACAATCAAAATAATTTACTATCAAAGATTTTTAAAAACAGAGTAGGGGAAAAGGAGGAGGGGGGAGGAAAGAGAGAAAGAGAAAGAGAAAGAGCAAGGAGGAAAAGGAAAAAAAAGCACACAGTAGGGCTGTGACCCCAATCTTGACTGTAATGAAAATAAAAATTAAAGAAGGAAAAAAGTCATTCTATCATTACATATCCTACTAAATAATCCTACTAAAATTACTAATAACCACAGCCACAGATTATTATTGCTCAAAAAGTCCCTAAACAGTTTCCAGTCTTACACAATGTCTCCAGTTGACTTATCCTTTAGAAAGCCTGTTAAATTTGGCTATTTGGGTTAGCTCAGCAATGGATAGGTTAACTCATCCATTCTTCCATTCTCAGTACTTCAGTCCATTTCCACATTGAGCAAACAATATTCTTGCTGCTTTTGTCATATATTAAAAACATGATCCACATTTACTATCCAGTTCTTTATCCATAATGCCCAATAAAAACATTTCTGGTGAAAACATACCCGGTTTCCCCAAAAATAAAACATTCCCCAAAAATAAGACCTAGTAAAGGTTTTGCTGAATTGCTAAATCTAAGGCCTCCCCCGGAAGTAAGACCTAGCAAAGCTTTGTATATAAATATATATACAGTATATAATAAATGTTCATATTTTTTGTTCAACAATAAATGTGAATTCTTCTTCATGGAAAAATAAGACATCCTCTGAAATTAAGACCTAGCAAAACTTTGGGAGCAAAAATTAATATAAGACACTGTCTTATTTTCAGGGAAACACGGTACATATGCTGCCAAAATCTGCCTTTGATTTATACATGAGGTCATCTTATAGACAGGTATATACAGTAGGCATTTCTTCAAGAATCTGGCATCTATCCTTTTCCTAATAACTCATCACATACAATTTTAAATGGTTCTGGTTGTTCATCCTCAAAGTTCTTATAATATGTTGCTGGTAGGCCATCTGGGCCTGGCACTTTTCCATATTAAATCTTTTTAATTGCCTTAATAATTTCCAAAATTGTCACAGGCAACCATTCAAGCTTGCTTTTGTTCCAAGCATAATTTGTCCAATTGAAATTTATTTAGTCTTCCATATCTAAAATGTTCGCATTGCCCTTCACATGTAAGTCTTGGTAACATTTCTCAGTGGCTTTTAATATTTTCAAATTATCCATTTATCTCCATTCCTGAACTTTGTGGCATTTTTCTTTATTCTTTCCCGTATCAATTTCTAGGAAAACCACTTCCCAGGTTTATTTGTGAATTCAAAGACCTTTTGCTTAAGATATGATAGTTTAGCATTCATTGTTGGACTGTAAACAATGAGAATTTTTGTTGGGGTAACTTAAATTTTTGTGGAGATTCTTTAACAAAAATTTTCTTCTGCCTTTCCTCCAAATTCTGTAATTTTTCTATCAACTCCCTCTTTTCAGTTTCTTCTATCTGGAAACATAAATTGTCCTCACATATAAGTGTTGATTGCATCCCGAACTGTCATAGGCTCTGCACCCCTACTTAGGTGCAGCTCAAAAAATGTTCTCAATTTTTGTAAGACTGCTGTGATATTTCCATCTTCAGAAATAGTATTCATTGAGGACCCGGATACAGCCCAGGTCACTGGAGATGCTTCAGCAGCCTTTTTTTTTTTAGATTCAGAAGCTTCCTTTTTCAAAAAGGGGCTGGTTGGGCATGGCTTTGACCTGGGCTACATCTCTGCTGGATCCGGGCGGTGATTTTTGCAGCGAAATCCTACTACATTTTTACCAATTTATCAGGGGTTAAGTACCATCTGTTATGATAATGATTTGTTTAATTTAGATACAATGTGATCATCTCCTGAATTAAGTATTCTTTCAAATTCAATAATTTTTTGCTCAAAACCAAATTGTACCTCATCGATCTTAAATCTCTCTCTTAATTGGTAATAATTCAACCACTGCATTTTAAATCCTTTTCCCTCTAGTTCCATATGTTATACAATTTCCTACCTTGTCTATCTCCCTTCTGTAGAAAGCCTCCTGAGGTGATAACCAATTTGGAATTCTGGGATTTAGTCTTCTTTTATACTTTCTCCACACTCTCAGCAATGCCTTCCTTGCTATATGGTTTTTTTTAAATCCTGGGTGCGCCCTACACTTCCCATACCAAAGGTACCAGCCAGATTTTAAATCATGACCTTCTAATTGTAGTAATTTTATATTATCTAACTTAATCCAATCTTTTATCCATAATAAACATGACGCTTCAAAATATGTCTTCAAGTCTGGCAGTGCTAATCCTCCTCTGCCTCTATCCCCTATTTTATCCTTGGTTTTTACTCATCCATTTAAAATTAACCAAATCTTTTTTCCATATCCCAAATGGTGCATTTAAGCTAATAACTGGTATCATTTGAAATAAACACATTAGCTTGGTCAACACATTAATTTTAATTGTAGCTGCTTTACCCATTAAATATAAATCGAAACTTTTCCATCTGTCTAGGTCTCTTTTGAGCTCATCCCATACTCTAATATGATTGTTCTCGAATAACTGACAATTGTTTGAAGATATAACTATATCCAAATACTGTATTTTATTAACAATTACAAAATCCATTCTCTGTTTCAATTCTTCTTTCTCTTCTCTTGTCATGTTTTGTGTTAATATTTTAGTTTTATCTATATTTATTTTAAAACAAGCAAATCTCCCAAAAGATCTTGGGGGGGGGGGGAGATAACCAATTATTATTATTATTATTATTATTATTATTATTAATACCCCACTCTTCAGCCAAGGCTATCAAAGCGGCTTACAATTTGTTAATTAAGACATTTCCCTCCCCTCAGGCTTACAATCTAAAATAGACACAAAACAAAAGGAAAAGGGAGGAGTGGTGGGGAAGGACCAGAATTATATTTGCTTAATATGATTGACTATAGAATAATAGAATCATAGAATCATAGAAATTTAGAGTTGGAAGAGACCACAAGGGCCATCCAGTCCAACCCCCTGCCATGCAGGAACCCCCAATCAAAGCATACCCGACAGATGACCATCCAGCCTCTGCTTAAAAACCTCCAAGGAAGGAGACTCCACTACACTCCGAGGGAGTGTGTTCCACTGTCGAACAGCCCTCACCGTCAGGAAGTTCTTCCTAATGTTGAGGTGGAATCTTTTTTCCTGCAGTTTGCATCCATTGTTCCGAGTCCTGTTCTCTGGAGCAGCAGAAAACAAGCTTGCTCCCTCCTCAATGTGACATCCCTTCAAGTATTTAAATAGGGCGATCATATCACCTCTTAACCTTCTCTTCTCCATGCTAAACATCCCCAGCTCCCTAAGGCGTTCTTCATAGGGCAAGGTTTCCAGACCCTTCACCATTTTAGTCGCCCTCCTTTGGACACGCTCCAGTTTCTCCACATCCTTTTTGAATTGTGGTGCCCAGAATTGGACACAGTATTCCAGGTGGGGCTTGACCAAAGCAGAATAGAGTGGCACTATTACTTCCCTTGATCTAGACACTATACTTCTATTGATGCAACCTAGAATTTCATTGGCCTTTTTAGCTGCTGCATCACACTGTTGACTCATGTTCAACTTGTGGTCTACTTGGACTCCTAGATCCCTTTCACATGTTGTCTCATTCAGCCAGGTGTCCCCCATCCTGTATCTGTGCATTTCATTTTTCCGCCCTACGTGTAGGACCTTACATTTCTCTGTGTTAAATTTCATTTTGTTAGCTTTGGCCCAGCTTTCTAGTCTATTCAGGTAATTTTGAATTTTGATCCTGTCCTTTGGGGTATTAGCTACTCCTCCTAATTTGGTGTCATCTGCAAATTTGATAACTAGGCTCTCAATACTGTCATCCAAGTCATTAATAAAGATGTTGAATAGACTATGACGATGTGATAGAAAGAATACATAAAATATGAAAATATATTGTATATTAAAATATGGTTACAGCTGCAAGAATTTGAAAATGGAAAAGAGAAGAAAATTCAAATATTTCAAAATGGCTGGATAAAATGATGGAACTGGTGGAACTAGCAAAACTGACCAATCTTGTTAGAGGGAGGGATTTAAATGAACTTGTGGATGCCTGGAAACCTTTTATGGAATATATGAAGAATCTGAGAGGGGATGTTGCTGTATTAGGATTCAATATATAATTATTGTTTGTTTACTTTGTATTTGACAATGCTGATATTGTTTCGAAGTATAAAGTTTGGAGTTGATATAGAGAGGGATGAAAATAATGATAGATGTAATCAACTGCAAATTATATGGGTTGGACGTCTAGGAGTTTTATGTTTATATAAAATAAATGTTTAGCACTGGTAGAGGGTAGGTGGTGTGATAGTGTTTTGTATAAGGTTTTTTTATTTTCTTTTTGTCTTTTTTTAAGGATGTTAGTATGTTTTTTTCCTTCTTTCTTTTTTCTTTAGTTGTATTTCACCAATATTATCGTTGTTGTTAAATGATTTGTTTATTCCCCAATAAAAATAAGAAGGGAAAAAGGGGGAAAGGAAAAAATATAGGGGCTGAACCTAAGGATTTGCCCCTTCTCTGATGTCTTTTAGCCAGCAGGCAAAGACTTTCCAGTTCAAAAACCCCTTATATGACCTGGGCAGATTAAGTGTACTGTGAGGTTTTTTGTGTGTGTAATATGTATTTTAAGTGTTTGAACTGTTAATGTCTTAAAAGTAGTATTTAAACTAAATGTATGGTTCAATGCTTTTTATTCATATTATTTCAGACTATTTTAGATGTTTTATTTTCATTTCTATTATAAGCTATAGTTGATTGCTCCTTTATTAAGCTATCTACCTGGTTGGTTAGATAAGTTTTATGTCAAACATCTATTAGAGTATAGATGCTCCTTTTTTTTCCAATAAAAAAGAGGACAGATGTTCTAATATAACCATGCTGATTGTCAAATTCTTGTGTTAAGTAGTCATTAAGATTAGAGAGAAGGAAACTATAACTGGCCAGAGTATCTAAAAGGTTTTTTTATTGAGTATGTCAATTTTATTATGATTCTGGAATGTTTAATGGTATCCTATTTAAGACCATATAATATTGCTTTGTTTCTTTTGACAGGTCTATAGACTGCAGTAATAAATACTGTATAATAATGTTTTAGTTGTTATGTCTTAAAAGTAGAATTTTCACTTGATGAATGGTTTAATGCTTTTTAAAACCATATTGCTTTACATGTTTTGTTTTCATTTATAATGTATGCTTTGAGACCCATCTGGGACAAATTAGTATATAAATCAAATAAATCAGATATTTGATTAAATAAAGCCCTAATTAGTCAGGCAAACTTTCAGCTCCAGGCTGTCACCTCTTTCTATTTCTTCAGAGCAGGTGAGAAACATATTCTTCTTGTCTGTCTGGCTTCAACAAAAACTTCTTTGGGGTCTGTTTTTGTTTTGTTCCACAGCCTCCTGTTATCTGCAGTCACCTTTTGCTTTTACCACAACAGGTAGTTAATTGGATTATAGGACTGCTCAGTTCCCTGGCGTTCTATAGCAGGGTAACCAATAGGTCTCTCTTTTGGTTTTCTTTTACTTCTATGGCTTAATCTCACTCCTTCCCCCAACCCCATACTAAAAAGCTTTCACCAGCTGGCTTGTGATATTTCAAAGTAATTGTTACAGGAGCTGACAAATGACTCTGTGACTTGCAGAAGGCCATATTGGAGAAAAAGAAAGAAAATAAGGGTGCATAGCGAGTCAGAATCTTTAAGGGCAGAAAATCCTTCATGCAAAAGCAAGGGGGATTTCTGTGCCAAAATATTTTCCAATTAATTGACAGTGTTGTAAATATGAAAGTCCAGGGAGCATCATAGCTGAACAGTAAACAACAGGAAACTGTCAAGTTAAAAATGACTGCAGTCTCCCTTATACAATGATGGCAAAGAAGAGAAATGTGGGTCCATAAATGGATCTTCCATTCCTGTGAGTGTAAAATGGAAGGCTCATGTCCAGCATCCTTACAAGAAACTCATTCACATTGCAGAATTATACTTCTATGATACCACTTTAACTGCCATGATTCCAGCCTATGAAATCCTGGGGTTTCAGTGAGGCAATGGAGCACTATGGCTCAGAAGTCTAAGTGCTGGTCTCTACACTGCAAATCCCAGGACTGCATGGATTGGCACCATGGCAGTTAAAGTGGAATCCTAGTAATATAATTTGTAGTGTGAATGGGCCCTAGACTCTGCACTAAATGCACGAGTGGAAGAGGCAACAAAGAGATTATTGACTGTCAATAAAGAGTTCTGCTCCTTCATAAAAAAAAGTCTTTCAGATGCCAAATTTCTAGTATTGTAGCAAGTGAGACACTGGAAATCATTCAACCTAGAATTGTCATATTTGTTATTTGTATATTCCCTTGATTAACTTTGCCTGCCACTTTTCTTTGAATGCTTAAACTGTGTTTCTTTTTTAAAACATTTATTAAAGTTACAAATTATGAACGCAGTATAAATATGAACTGTAAAAACAGACAACAAAAACACACCATCAGAATTACAAGAAAGCTGGATATACAGCGCACCTGCGCCATATGCGGGCTCGCCATGCGTGGACTCAAGGTCACCCAGACAGCAAGCCCCAGCACTTTTATTGGCATGTGCGCCTCTGGCACATTCATAGTGAGCCACCATAAAAAATAACAGTACTTGAGGTCCCACGTTTTTCTGCAGGGAAGTCTGGAATGGATCCCCCTGTGTATATGAAGGGTGCACTGTATGTTACTGCACTGCTAGAAACTTGGAGACTGAAGGAATATTTCACTGGGAGGGCACATTTTCATTTGGGGGTCAATGACTAGATTTTGCTCATTTCCCATAGCCACACCCCTGACTGTATGAGTAGCACTCAAACAGCCTTGTCCAACCTAGGGCACTCTAAATGTGTTGGACTACATCTACAGCATGCATAACTAGCAGCCACAGTATTTGGGGACATTGGGAGCTGTAGCCAAAGTGAGCCAGAACATACCAGTTTGGAGCAGGCCACAACATATCACCATAAGGCACTTCTAGAAATGTACAAATCTTTCCTGCCCATCTCATTTGCCCCGTACAGATTCCATCCTTCCCATTTCTACATTAATCAGTAACCAGGAAGGCAGGTGGATACTCATTATCATTTTTATTATTTATTTATTTATTTAATTCATATCCTGTCTTTTTCCCAATATGGGAGCCAAGCCTACCTACAATAAACATTCAAACAAAATATTGGTAAAACAATATCCAGTTGGTGCCCCACATTTGCTTGTTTCCCTTTCACAGATTTGATGATTTGTGCATTTTATTAATATGTTCTCTCTAGAAATCTCTAGGGCCCCCAGAATATTTCTATGCTCAACTTCCAGCAGAATTTGACCACTGGTAGCATCCATGTCAGTTCAACACCTTTCGTCCTTTAAAATCTGGACTAAGACCTGGAGTGGATTAATTGACCTATTGACACTGGGCCAGCATAGATAGATAGATAGATAGATAGATAGATAGATAGATAGATTAAAGAAAAGGAGCATGAACAAGATTACACAGAATTACATATATATCTGTCAGGTTTCCAATAAAGAATTTACAGTATCTTGTGGATTTGTAGATTACATATCAGTTCGTAAAATGAAATAACTGTTGCATTTGTGCAATAGATTTCTAGTTATGCCAATATCTTCTTCCTCTAGGTACCTTTACTTATTGGAGGTATTAAAAATCAAAAGGCTGTACACATAACAGAACCTAGTCAATGTTGCGAGATTCTTTATAACTGCAGTCATAATTCATTTTTATGAAGTGATCTAACAACTAATGGAAAAAGAAAAAAGATTGTATGCAATACAAAATAGCTGCAACTAAGATTGAGACCATCTGTCGTAACAGAAAGTTTTAACTGCTTCCCAATCTAAATTGGTGCTATCAGATGTTTTACCTTGTAAACATGTGGATAGATAATCCATTTCCATATTGTCCATGACTTTTAAGAGCCATTCATCTATTGAGGGAAGTTCGATTTTTGTTTGTTTGTTTGTTTGTTTGCCACTAGGATTCTGGCTGCCGAGATCATATATAGAATGGCCTTAAGGTGTTTTTTTGCCTCTTTGTCAAGTGTTGTGTGTGTAATGTTTAATAAGTAGAGTTCGGGCCACATTTTAAAGTTTGAACCCAAAATCTGGTTGATTTTTTTGTGTATTTTTCCCCAGAAATTTTGTAGATTCGGGCAGGACCACCACATGTGGTACCAAGTGCCTATAGATCTTTTGCACTTCTATTCTCTGAGTTTTTGTTGATTTTTGCAAGTTTAGATGGAGTAAGGTATCACCTGTTTGCCATTTTTAGATAGTTCTCTCTAATATCTTGGCATTTGCTGAATCTGAAAGTCTTTTCCCTCGCAATCTCCCAACTATCCAAGTCTATTGGTCTCCACAGATCTTTAGCCCATTGTATTATGTCCTGTTCGTGCTTTCTTGAATGGAGAAGTTTGTATATTCTAGACACTGCTCTTGTTTCTTTCCCTTCCAGAATCTTGTCTAGTTCAGATTTTTCTAAGTTAAATACATATAAATAACAAAAAGCACTGCTTTTTTGTTATTTATGTGTATTTATATTTATGGCTGTTTCTTTTTCATTTTTGCAGTAGGGCTGTGCCCCTTACCCCTTTAAATGTGGGGGTTGACTGCATAATAATTTTAAAAAATGATTAAAAATTAAAATTGAAAAATTCAAATACATTGATGAATACATAGTATTATTCTAGTTATTTATAGATGTTATCTTTATCTTCCTGAAAAGCCACATCTGGCATTCTGCAGTGGTCATGGGCTATGAACTAAATGCTCAATTTGTCTCAGCTAGAATACATCCGTTGAATAAATTGCTGAAGGCCAGTGATTCAATGGGTTTACTCTTGATGGAGACTAATAATTCAATTTTGACCTATATCATCTCTCATCACTGGACAGGCTGGCTGGGGCTAAAAGCATTTGGCATTTAAAGTATCTAGAGGGCACCAGTTTGGAGAAGTATCTGGTGTAACAAGTAGAAAAGATTGAATGAAAGAGAATGTTATTCTCCTTGGCCTCCTAACTCATTTGTGAAGTATTCACAATAGCTGCATTTCATTGTTAGCTGACATGTAATTTAGACATTCTCTTTTATTTAGGATCCTACATGACAGTCTACATTTCATACCTTTATGAATACATAGCTACCTTGCAGAAACCAATGAAACTCTTGTTAGTGAATTGTGAACGTGTGCATTCAGGCCTTTTGTTGTTGTTGTTGTTAACCACCCTTGAGTTGATCTTGACCCATGGCAACCCTGTAGATGAGACTCCAAGACTCCCTGTCCTCCACTGCCTTGCTGAGTTCCTGCAAATGCATACCCATGACCTCTTTAATAGAGTCCATCCATCTAGCATGTGGCTTTCTTCTCTTTCTACTTCCCTCCACCTTTCCTAGCATTATTGTTTTTTCCAAAGAGTCTTGCCTTCTCATGATGTGGCCAGATATGACAGCCTCAGTTTAGACATCTTGACTTCCAGAGAGATTTCTGATATGATCTGTTCTAGGACTATTTGTTTGACTTTTTTGGCTGTCCGTGGAATACTTAGCATTCTTCTCCAGCACCATATCTCAAATGAACTGATTTTCTTCCTATCCACTTTCTTAACTGTCCAACTCTAACATCCATATGTGATAACAGGGAATACAATGGCTTGTACAGTTCTAAGGAGATTATCGCATTGTATTTAAAGCAATTTATTCCCGACAGGATACTGCCACGTTTAATTTTAAAACTGGGTGTTATCGTACACAGCCACAGCCAGGTGAGTGCAACTGGTATCCAGCCTGGATCCCAGCTGTCCTTATCCAGCAGTTTTTTGAAAATGGCAGCTGGCTGTTTTTGAAAAGCTGCAGGATAAGGGTGGCTGGGATTTAGGCTGCATACAGGTTGCATTCACCTGGCTGCGGCTGCATGTGATAACACTCAGTTTTAAAATTAAACAAGACTATCCCATTGGGAATAAGTTGCTTTAAATACAATGTGATAATCTCCTAACATCCATGCTCAGTTGTATATCTTTACATTTTAGGATCTGTTCTAGTTCTTTCATAGCCGCTCTCCCCATTTTCAGTCTTCTTAAGATTTCTTGGCTGCAGTCCCTGCTCTGATCAATGTTTGATCCCAGGTATGAGAACTCTTTTACTATTTCTATTTCCTCATAGTCTAGGTTGAATTTATGTAAATTCTCCATGGTCACCATCTTTGTTTTCTTTATGTTCGACAATAAGCCTGCCTTTGCACTCTCCTCCTTAATCTTCCTTACTAGCTGCTCAAAGTCTGTGATGTTTTCTGCTAGTAGTATGGTGTCATCTGTGTATTTTAGATTCTTGATATTCCTTCCTCCTATATGCACTCCTTGCCTGCTTTTTTATAATACGTTCTGCATACAAGTTATTAAACAGAGAGTCTGTGGATATCTAGAAGATAATTCCATCATCACAAAAAGCCAACATGGGTTTCAGAGAAACAAGTCATGCCAAACAAACCTGATCTCTCTCTTTTTTTTTTTCATAAAATTACCAGCCTGGTAGATGAAGGGAATGCTGTGGATATAGTATATCTTGATTTCAGTAAGGCCTTTGACAAGGTTCCCCATGACATTCTTGCAAACAAGCTTGCAAAATGTGGGATAGACAAGTTAACTGTTACATGGATTTGTAATTGGATGACTGGCCGAACTCAAAGGGTGCTCAACAATGGCTCCTTTTCACCCTGGAGAGAAGTAACCAGTGGGGTGCCACAGGGTTCTGTCCTGGGCCCAGTGCTATTTAACATCTTTATTAATGACTTGGATGACAGAATTGGGGGCATACTTATCAAATTTGCAGATGACACTAAACTAGGAGGAGTAGCTAATACCCCAGGGGACAGGATCAAAATTCAAAATGACCCGAATAGACTAGAAAGCTGGGCCAATGCTAACAAGATGAAATTCAACACAGAGAAATGTAAGGTTCTGCACTTAGGGAGGAAAAATGAAATGCACAGATACAGGATGGAGGATACCTGGCTGAATGAGACAACATGCGGAAGGATCTAGGAGTCCAAGTGGACCACAAGTTGAACATGAGTCAACAGTGTGATGCAACAGCTAAAAAGCCAAAGCAATTTTAGGCTGCATCAATAGAAGTATAGTGTCTCGATCAAGGGAAGTAATAGTGCCACTCTATTCTGCTTTGGTCAGGCCCCACCTGGAATACTGTGTCCAGTTCTGGGCACCACAATTCAAAAAGGATGTGGAGAAACTGGAGCGGGTCCAAAGGAGGGCGACTAAAATGGTGAAGGGTCTGGAAACCATGCCCTATGAGGAATGCCATTAAGGAGCTGGGAATGTTTAGCCTATAGAAGAGAAGGTTAAGAGGTGATATGATAGCCCTGTTTAAATATTTGCAGGGATGTCATATTGAGGAGGGAGCAAGCTTGTTTTCTGCTGCTTCAGAGAACAGGACCCAGAACAATGGATGCAAGCTCCAGGAAAAGAGACTCCACCTCAACATTAGGAGGAACTTCCTGACAGTAAGGGCTGTTCGACAGTGGAACACACTCCCTTGGAGTGTGATGGAGTCTCCTTCCTTAGAGATCTTTTAAGTAGAGGCTGGATGGTCGTCAGTCGGGGATGCTTTGATTGAGAGTTCCTGCATGGCAGGGGGTTGGACTGGATGGCCCTTGTGGTCTCTTCCAACTCTGTGATTATATGATTCTATGATTCTATGATAGGATGAAAGGATGCAGCCTTGCCTGACCCCTTTACCAATTGGGAACCATTCTGTTTATTCATGTTCTGTTCTGACAGTAGCCTCTTGTCCTAAGTACAGGTTTCTCATCAGGACTATCAGATATGTAAGGCAATTTACAAAGTCATCAGTTCCAAATAGTTAAGTAGTTAGAGAGTTCCCATACCTCAGATCAAACACTGATCTGAATGGTGACTGCAGCCATGAAATGATAATAAGACTAAGAATGGGAAGGACATCAATGAAAGAACTAGATGAGATTCTAAAGAGCAAAGAACTGTGCACCGAAGTCAAAATTGTCCAAGCCATAATATTCCCCATCATAATGTAGGGATGCAAAAGCTGCACAGTAAAAAAGCAGATAAGAAAAGATGAATTCATTTTGAGATGCAATGCTGGAGAAGAGTATTGAGAATACCATGGACAGCCAAAAAGACAAACAAATGGTTCCTCAAGCAGAACTTTCCATGGAAGCCAAGATGACAAAACTGGGGCTGTTGTACTTTGGCCACATCACAAGAAGGCAAGACTGATTCGAAAAGATAATAATGCTAGAAATGGTGGAGAGCAATAGAAAGAGAGGAAAACCACACACCAAATGGCTAGACTCAATAAGGGAGGTCACAGGCATGAATCTGCAAGACTTAAGAGGAGCCATGGAGGATAGGGGGCTTGGAGATGTGCCATCCTCAGTGTCACCATGAGTAGGGGCTCACTTGAGGGCAATTAATAATAACAAGTTCCAAATAGAATGCCAGCCCTGGAAAACAGGAAATGAACATCATGCTCTACCCCACCCAGAAAAAAAGCATAAAAAACAGCAACTTCACATTATAGATTAATCCTGTGAAATATTGTTAGCAAGGGAAATCAATGGAACAAATTCTGCAACTTAACATTGCCTGTTTTTCCTGAAAGGCTTTAGGATGGAACAAATAATAATTACCAGCATGAAAATCTAGTATCCTCAAGGAAGTAGAAATTTCATTTGCTCTGAAGCAACTTGTATATTGGGGGCTGTTGCTTTTTATCACCCATCTTGACTTAAGTGTTTCTGGCAAACATCAAATGAGGCTTGGAGGGTCAATTCTGGCAACATATAAGCAGCTTTACACTAAACAATTTTTAGAGAAATGTCTTTGTCAGCAGTTTTTGTACCACCCTTCCATGTCCTGAGCCACTTCTGCTAGTACAGCTCTCTGCTAGTATCTGCCAGAGATCAATAAGGACAAGCCATTTGTTCAGCTTCAGAAAATCATGCAAATATATGTGAAGCCACATTGCATTTGGAAATTAAAATGGCTTCATAAATGCCTTTGCTATCTAATTGATCACTAATGTCCCTATTTTATTAGTTTTATGATTACTGACATTATTTTAATTAGATTTCCTTGGGCCAGTCTTTTTTACTGTATACACCAGCCTGTAAACCTGTGGGGAGAGGTGGTTTAAAACAACTAATATTGTAAAAACAATATAGTGGCCAAGTTCATGTATGTTACATAATAGTGTAATAATTCCACAGGCAAAACTACACAGTGGAGAGTGCCAGGGAGATCAGAGCAACATCTGGCTGTGTCCCTGTAGCCAGACATAGACTGATGACACTATCCCCTGATATCCAACAAGATCCTCCAGAGGTCCCAGGAGGTGATGTAATCATTCTGCATCTGGCCACTTAGCCAGATACTACTCCAATCCCACCCACTCTTCATCAGGCAATGAATGGCTGTCAGTGGCTGCAGAAGCTAAACAATGAATGGGGGTAGTTGTTGTAGACTATGGAAGATAATACCAGCCCTAAAATATACAACAAGAACAACAACAATGTTTAATTATCAAAAGTGGGCAGTAATATCTTCCAAACTCCCAACCATAAGCAGAGATACCTAACAAAACTGCTAGACAAAACAAAACCAATTATATGGTACTTCATGTTGGATATAACAAAAGCCATTGCCAGAGCATTGATCTATGTGAGGCAGGATCCAAATGCAGGAAAGAAGACAACTCTAGGTTCAAAAGGTAGTGGGGAGAGCTAAGTAGAGAAAAGGGGAAAATTGAGAGGGCTCAGTCAGGTAGACCCCTGCATAGCTAACATAAAGTATATGAAAGGCATGGAGCAGACTCTGACACTTCTGTTCACAGCCTGAATCACCAGAATCTAATGAGAAGAAAGAAGAGGTTGGAGCCAAGTAATGTTAGAAGGTACTCAGTCACTCAGCTCAGACAACAGGGAGTCAGTCAGCTCTGACAGCAGATGCTGAGGGACAGGGAGAAGAAGGCAGAGTGCTGTGTTTCATACAATCTGCCCTATGCTCTTAAACTAGTCTAGAGTACTCAGGGTGTGCCAGTGAAGCCATCCACTATCACTGTTGAAACCCCACTGGTTTTTATATGTTGTAGGCAAGACACCATCTTGTTTTTTGCCTCCGGGAGCAAACTGCCTTGGGCAGCCCTGAAGCCAAGCACTGATGCTGCAAATACTATTTCCTAGTCCAGATGTTTTCTGTATACATGGGGCAGGTAGCTGTCAGAAAGCATCCTTGTTGGGAGTCTAAGGAGGTTCCTGGTTTGAAAGAGATTTTACATATCCCTTTTCTGGAAATGAACCATTGCTTGGATGATGTCTACACAAGCCACTTCTACATGACAGATAGGGAGAATATACTGGAAATGGAGAAGAACTTGACCATGCTTGCATAAACAACTATGCTTCTATAGGGAGCAACAGAAAAAGAGGTAGATATTTGGGATCCTCTGCATGTTCTCTGCCTTGTTTGCTCTGTTGTTTTTCCTCCAGTACATAGATACTCTCAGGCAGGGATGTAGCAGCCAATTTACCAGTGGAGATATTGACTTGGGCCTGCTGCTATGGGGGCCTCCTTCCTCTGCCTGCCCTACTCCCTGATAGGCAAGATGGTGAAGGATATTCTCAAGGAAGGTGAAGGGTATTTGTATTTCTTGCATCTGGGACTCCTGACGCTAAGCTTTAATCTGCCCTAAAGTCTGGTTTTAATTCATCTCAGCCTATCCTCCAAAGTCATTTTCTTAGCTGTGTAACCAGAGACAGCAGATGACATCCTTTTGTAGTTCAGATACGTAACTTTCTAGTTTTAAAAAAAATCACTTAAAATAATCTGTGATATTGATTCCAAGTACCAACTTCTGCACACACACAGCAATAGCCACACAGTGGAGAAGACCACACACCAGAATTCTTTTTCTTAATACAAGTGCTACATTGTACTCACTCTGACTCAAGGGGTAGACAGTTCTCTAACAAGCAAGGACAATCCCATGGTTGCTGTATGCAGCTGATGCATCTCCAGCAAGATACACACACACATACATATCCCATCAGCCTTGAACCATCTGGCACCATGACATATTCTTATTTTAATATTCACAGTCTGCCTCTGTTCTCTTTCCTGTGAAACAAGCAGCCAGCAGTCAGTGTACTGTTTGCAGCTGAAGAAATGTAAGAAGCACATCACGTACATTGATGAATTTTATTCCTTTTAAATCCTGTGTTTTAAGGGTGGGGGAAGAGGTGGAGTAAAACTGGCTTTACTATAGCTACTAAAGCACAAAATAGATGACTACATAATAGATTTTCCTTTTAGGTAGTTCTTGCTTATTCTTATTAGAAACAAGGCAAAAAACTCATCATGAGTAAGTAGTGAGGTAGTATACAATCATAGGAGCTTATCCCATTAACAAATAAGGTGGCTTACCTCTTCCGCCTTGAATTCAGGATTCAGGATGCCTCTGGATGTTATCATACGTAAATAGCCACCTATCAGGCCAGGTTGCTGCTGCCCAGATGCAGGCCGGGTTGAAGCCAGACAATTTTTAAAGTCAGAAACTCCCCAATTTCAAAAAAGTGCTGGCTGAGCCAGGCTTTGACCCAGGATACATCCAGGCAGTGGCATCCCAGCTAGATAGGTGGTGATTTAGGTATGATAACATCCGGGGGCATTCCAGATCCTGAATTGAAGCTGGAAAAGGTAAGCAAGCTTATTTGTTAATTGG
This sequence comes from Urosaurus nigricauda, assembly GCA_034509955.1. Lineage (NCBI taxonomy): Eukaryota > Metazoa > Chordata > Lepidosauria > Squamata > Phrynosomatidae > Urosaurus > Urosaurus nigricauda. The sequence goes on from JAOEGL010000002.1 coordinate 35,324,179, forward strand.
ATAAGCTCCATATTTTAAAAATATATGAAACACTACATATGGATAAGACATTTGAAAATACTTTCTCTCTGTCCATCCAGTTCAGAGAAATCCAAGCATCTCCATAACCCTATGCATACCCATATTTGTAATGTCAAAATCTGAGTGTAGGATATGGACAGGCCAAAACTGGACTTAAACCAGTGAGTTTGAGTTTAGTTCAAAATGTAAGCCTCCTTCCCCACATCCCATCCTATACATGCATCCAAGCTTTGACACTCTAAGTTTCTGCAATATTCACAGCCTTTCCAATATTGTTTTATTTTATTTATTTTATTTTCATGCCACCTTTCTCCTAGAAAGAGACCCAAGGCAGCTCCCAAGATAAAAACATTTTTAAAACTTTACAATAAAAATTCCAAAACAATTAAAATCATCTTGTTCAAATAGAGGACTCTTCTTTGTAAAGTTGGACACATATGCATGACCATCACCTGTGACCTCACAAAAATGAATAGGAGATTTATAGACTGATTCGCATTACATGAAACCACAATTAAAGATGCATAGGGATTTTAAAAAGCTAATTTGGCAAGTAAAAAACAATGAGACTATAAAACTCGTTGCTTTCTTCTCCCTGATTTATCCTGTAAATCATATGTAAATATCAAAATATACAGAAGAGGAGCATTTGGATGAGCTAGCTTTTAGGATAAAGACTCAGAATGTAAATATCAAAATACACGGAAGAGGAGCATTTGGATGAGCTAGCTTTTAGGATAAAGACTCAGAATGGTTTCTATTTAGTCCCTCTCTAATACCCTATTCTCTGTCACACTCTCTCATACTTCTGCTGCTGAATGCAGACTGAGATTGAACAGGAGCACTGCCAGATCCTTTCTCCAACATCACCTAATCAGCTTTCTTGCTCAGCATTAATGAAATGCCTTCGAAGATATGGAGCATGCTTTTGTTCATTTTCTAGTAATCCACACAATAAAAGCTATGCAGCACAACAGGCAGAGCAGAAAGCCTTTGTGAAACATCAAGAGGCCACATGCAAGTCAAAAGCTTAACACAGAAAGATACAACAAAGCTAATTCTGAAGGCAGTTCTCCCCCAAGGGAAGAAATTGAATGATCACTTTCCTGTTTTCCCCTGTGCAGTGTGACAGTACAATGCACTAAAAAAAATTCAAAAAACAAAACAAAATCAGGACTCAAAATGTTTCCTGTAACCACCTCCAGCCTACATAACTCAATAATATCAGCTCTGGAATGAAAGTATCATTTTTTGGCATCATGCATTCTATTATGTCCTGTAACCTTTTTATAAGGAGTGAAACACTCATGGCCCTCCAGATGTTGAGCAGTTACTACCATGACAATTTGCCAGGCCAGCTAGGGATGATGGAAACTGTACTGAAGAACATCTGGCAGGGTGTGGGATTCCCAAACTTTAGGTACTTGATAGAGAATGGTGCTTCTAAAGAATATCCATCTTTGTGGAGTAGAAGGCTTTCATGGCTGGCTTTCATACCCAACCCTTTTCCAAGCAAGCATTTTCTGAAGATGCAGCCACAGATGCTGGTGAAACTTCAGGAAGAAATTCTTTTAGAACATAGACAAATAGCCCAAAACCCCACAAAAAACGATAATATCCATCTTTCTCTGTTCATTTTAATAGTTGAGTCAATTTACATAAGCCATAAAATGGCATAAGACAGTCTAATTAAATCTGATTGCCTTGCAAATTAAAGCAAAACCTCCAGATGTTTTGGATGAGAATTCCCATAACGTCTTACCATGCTGTCTACAGCTTCTGGGAGTTGAAGGCAGTAACATCTGGAGGCCCTAAGTTTCTCCATCCCTGAAGTAAAGCATTTTTCATTGCTGTGATGATACAAAGCATCCTTGCTTCTGTGATATCATCATTTCTACTAGGTGTTTTCTAGCAGGCTTGTGCCAAATGGTTCACTGCCCCCCATGAAATTGATTTTGCAGATACAATCTATGATTTGTGATCTAAATTGGCTTTATCATTTTATCCCTTGTCCCCACAAAGCCAAGAAGGGGAATGGACTCTTCTTGCACTGCACTCCAGATTGTTTAAACTGACAACAAAAGTAACATCTAAGACATAATGCAGGCCTGTGACTCTGATATCATAACTTACCTTCTGTACTATGGTTTTTAACATATTTGCCTGATGGAGAAGCCAGTGAAACTTTGAAAGCTTGCATAATGTATTTTGTGCACTTTAGTTTTTAGACCTGTTTTATTGCTTGAGCATAGAGTCTAAGGATTGCGACACAATTCTTGGTCTATGTATACTCTTACTCATATTCTTGATACTAGTTAGGAGAGATTACCCCAGCCTATTAAGCCAACTTTTATTTATTTTTACTTTATTTTTATTTACTTGAGGGAACGAGTGGTCAAAGAGTCCATAATATAATCCATTCCTAAGAAACCCCTCTGTAAATCAAGGCATATCTACATTGTAGGAACAATGAAGTTTGATACCACTTTAACTGCCTTGGCTCAACCCTACAAAATACTGAAATTTTGTGAGACTTGAAGGCATGCAAGAACAACAGTGAAACCCCAGGACTCTTTGGCAAAGAAGGTGAAAGACCTTGTAACACTACAAATCCCAGGATTACATACTGTGAAGCTAGAGCATTGAAATATGCTGTCAAACTGCATTGTTCCCATAGTATAGATGCACCTGGAGCCACATCAAATAATTTCAGGCCTAGTTTGATAGAAACTACTTTGGTCATACTGATTAATGATTTTTGGTGGAAGGCAAAAAGAATCCTGATCCTAACAAACATAGGATCTTTCTATGTCTGGATCTTTCACTAAGACAGCATATTTCAAAGTCCTCCACTGACTGCCCGCTCCTTACTTGTCTGAACTTCTTTCTCCTTACATTCCCACTCTTATCCTGCATTCTGATGTCAAGGTCTCCTGTCCTAGCCTAGGATTTCCACTGCCCTGTCCCAGATTCGTCCCTTCTCACTTGCTGCCCCACACTCCTGGAACCTTCTTCCCTCACATGTGCGCCTCTTCACTTCTCTAACCAGTTTCAAAACTGAGTTAAATACTATATTGTTTAGGGAAGTGTTCCCAGAATTGCGCCGTCTGCCCCAGGATGCCTCCTTCTAACTATGTATTAAGAACCCTAGCCCTCCCTGCAGTCATCTGCCTTGGTCCAGCACCAAGAGGGAGAGAAGAACCACTGGACCTCATCCCCTTTCCCACCACCTTTCCCTTCCCTTTTTGTTTTGTCTCTCTTAGATTGTAAGCCTGAGGGCAGGGAACTGTCTAATTTATAAGATTGTATGTACAACACTGTGTAAATTTACAGCGCAATATAAATAAAGGTTAATAATACATAACCAATTAAAGCATTTTCAGTGCAGCAAACTGCATTTTCCTTGCAGAAATTTATATTTCTTCATTGAAATATTATTTTCCATGCAGAAAATGCTTATTTCTGTGAAAAACATCCATGTTCAAATGTTGCACAGATAAGTCCTGAACTGTGGAAATTTTCATCAGTCCAGGTTTCTTCGCAGTATGGTATTTCAACTAGTTTTTGAATATTTTCAAATATTCTTTCCATCCTTAGTCTCAATTAATCCTTTGCCATCCTACTTTTCCAGCAGCTTTTAGAATGTCCCAATTTCTCTGCCCTCTTCTCATTTTCTCCTTCATCCTCAGCTTTCTTCAGTGGCTCCAGATTGAGTTCAAAATGCAAAAGTAATTTGCACTCCATTAACACAGCAGAAGGGAGAAAAGGGAGCAGAATCTTGTGCAAAAGCAAACTGCTGCAGCCCTCTCTAGCTTGTTTCCTCTAACCGATTAATAACTTTTGTTATCAGTGACCACAATCTGATACTGCTTGGCCAATGATGTCTCAGTTTTCACCTGTGAAATGTTGGGAAGTGTAAAACTGTTCCAGAGCATATCCTGTATCTTTACCATAATAAATATCCATAATGTTATCCGGACCAGCTATGCTGCCTGGTAGTACAAAAGAAGACTGGGATGCCCTTCTGTTTGTGTTAAAGACTGCATTGTATGGCTATCAAGTTGATAATATTGCCAGATGAAACTGTCCATTGTCTTTGCCAAATGTTCAGCTCCCTATAATTAAATCAATTATAGTTAGTAAACAGAGATATAAGTAAAGGTTACTTTTTTTACAGCAGAAATCTTGGTCAGACACAATGAGCTTCTCTACCTCCCATTTTCAACTACCTTACATGATAACCCTGTTATCAAAGGGTCATAATTAATCTTAGAAATGTTATTAATTTTATCAGATTTCATTTGATACCTAACGTTTCATGGCCTTATAAACTGAATTTAACCCTAATTTAAACTTTATTTTAACATTCTGTTTAAATCTTCAAGTGCTACATATTCTGTGGGAAGGTATGTAGCTATTTTTTTTAACTTTCCAAAGATCTGTGTTTTAGCCACTGAATTTTATGTTGTACTCTTCAGACAGCCAATATCCACCTGAGACACACACACAAACAACACACAAACAACACACACACACACACACACACACACATATATATATATATATATATATAATGTTAGGTATGAATTTCATTCTACAGCTGAGTGACCTGTCAAAAGTTGTATCTCCTCCCTCCACTCCTGCTCCTGCCTTACTCACCAGCACATCTAAAATATATTTCACCTGGGCAGAAATAATCCAGGGTTGACACCACTTTAACTGTCATGGCTCAAAGCTATGGAACTATGGGCATTTTAGTTTATTGTGAAATCAGAGCTCTCTGGCAGAGGCAGCTAAATGTATCACAAAACTATAATTCCCAGAATTCCATAGCACTGAACTATGGCAGTTAAAATGGGGTCAAACAAGATTATTTCTCAATGCAGATGCAGCCATATGCAGCATATTCCAAGATGCATTTGAAAAGGCCTATATAACAAAAAAAAGAGTATTGTGAAAACTATGCTCCATGCGATTCTGATTGCTTAATTAATCAAGTATTCCAGGAATAACTCTCTCTTTCTGAATACCAACCTCATCAGAATGTCATTTTTTCAGTTCCCTGGTCACTTCCCAGGATGAAAATACTTCAGTCCTTCTCACTATTTTTAGCAGCTCACAAAAGCCAAAGCAACTATTACATAAAGACCCAACTTTATTATTATTAGCAGTGGTTTGATTATTACACAGAAGATGGAAAGAGGGCACCACTCTGATGGTTTTTGAAAATCTGAAAAAGTAACACAGCATAATTGATTGATTGTAAGAGACAGACAAAGTGTTGGTGAGGACTGCTGCTCCCAGTACCCCACATCATTAGCTACATTGGCTAGGACTGCTTGGAGTTGCAGTTGAGAAAATAAATCCACAAATTACTTATACTTATCAAATTTGCAGATGACACCAAATTAGGAGGAGTAGCGAATACTCCAGAAGACAGGATCAAAATTCAAAATGAAATTAAATGCAGAGAAATGTAAGGTACTGCACTCAGGGCGCAAAAATGAAATGCACAGATATAGGATAGGGAGCATCTGGCTGAATGAAACTATGTGTGAAAGGGATCTAGGAGTCCAGGTAGACCATAAGTTGAACATGAGTCAACAGTGTGATGCGGCAGCTAAAAAGGCCAATGCTATTTTAGGCTGCATCAATAGAAGTATAGCGTCTAGATCAAGGGAAGTAATAGTGCCACTTTATTCTGCTTTGGTCAGGCCCCACCTGGAATACTGTGTTCAGTTCTGGGCACCACAATTCAAAAAGGATGTGGAGAAACTGGAGCATGTCCAAAGGAGGGCAACTAAGATGGCGAAGAGTCTGGAAACCATGCCCTATGAGGACCACCTTAGGGAACTGGGGATGTTTAGCCTGGAGAAGAGACGGTTGAGAGGTGATATGATAGCCCTGTTCAAATATTTGCAGGGATGTCATGTTGAGGAGGAAGCAAGCTTGTTTTCTGCTGCTGCAGAGACTAGAACGTGGAACAATGGATGCAAGCTCCAGGAAAAGAGATTCCACCTCAATATTAGGAGTCTCCATTCTTGGAGGTCTTTAAGCTGGATGGCCATCTGTTGAGGATGCTTTGACTGGGAGTTCCTGCACGGCAGGGGGTTGGACTGGGTGGTCCTTGTGGTCTCTTCCAACCCTATGATTCTATGATTCTATGATTTCTATAGTGTAGATGCACACTTAGAAACAATTACAACAATCCAACCATAATGCAGAAGACTGTGACTAAATAACCTGTTCCTGCTCAGTCTCCTCCCTGATTATAGTGTTTGGAATCCTGTATGCATAAGTTGGAAGCGAACATGTTTGTGCAGCCACCCTAATTTGAGGCCTGAAAAGAAATAGCCACTTCCTCCATGGCCAGCCCAAGACATTTTTCTATGGCCCTTATCAGATGTTGGAAATTGGAAGTATAATCTAATGGCAATCCGAACGCAATCATGGGGTTTCACGTTATTGCAAATTAAAGTATCTCACGCAATTTCGGGCAAAAGGGAAGTCATTCCGAATGCAATCATGGGTTTTACGTTATTGTGAATTAAAGCATCTCATGCAATTTTGGGCAATGGGGGGTCATTTTCGGGTAATGGGAAGTCATTCTGAGTGCATTCCGAAAGCAATTGGAATTCACATAAATTCGCTAAACTAGCGAATTCACGTGAATTTGAATTGGCTCCAATTGGCTCCATTTGCAATAAAGAGAAATTCCTCCTGTCTGATAAGGTCCTTTATCTTTGTTGATGCCTTTCTCCTCTTCCTAGGGTTGGCAAATCAGCGTCATCCTAGGCCCAGAGGATTCTGGAACAAAACCTGAGAGCTATGTAATTCCCCTCGTGAATCTAGTACCAACCACAGTTGTTCACTGCTTGTCAGTCAAATGTAACCACACAGAGAGAAAATGTTTTCCTGTTTTGGAAATTAAGAAAGAAATATTAGCTAAAGTGCTTGTACCCATTTGAAGGTGAAAGGAGGGCTTCTTCTCACTTATCCAGGGAAATATTTAGCTTCTTTGCTTTTGGTCAGACGGTGCAGAATGGAGAGTGAGTCCAGGCCCTCCAGCAACTGGTAAGAAAGTAGGAAGCTTGCTAAATAAATGGACACACAGACACACACACACACCAAGAGTGTTTGCGAGTTGTATTAAGAAATGAATGAAGAAATGAAATGAAGCTGGCGTTCTCTTAGATGAGCTGGAGATTTGCATGCCCAGAGCCACAAAAATTGAAGAATTTTCACTCTCGTCTTCTACCTGGAGATGATCTCTGAAAACTGGAGACTCAGGATCAGGCCTTGAGATCTGGTAACCCTAACCCCTCCTCATTCCATGTACTAAGGTCATCTGGGCTGGCTTTTGAACATTACTTCATCACAAAAAATATGAAGCATTAGATTTGGGAGTGCAGACCTGGCCATGGGAGGCACAGCTCTCTCATACAACACCTGAGTACCATTCCCCAGTATTTGCCACCTGTGGCCATTGCCTCACTTTGCCTAATGTAAGGACCAAACCCTGGTCACTAGACACTTAAGCATGACAGAAAAACGTGCATTTTACCACTTATTGCATTACCAGGACTTGCTCACCATTTTAAACTTCTTAAAGATTGCCCAGTACACTCAGAAACTATGAAAGAGTACGGCACAGCACTGAGGTGGTGAGGTTGCATTTCGTTCATTAATCCTTGTTTCAGCCTAGCACAGTATTGCCGTTATGCACCTTCAAGTCAACTCTGAGTTATTGAAACCCTATGAAATCACTTTCTTGGCAAGATTTATTCAAAGGTTTGCCACTGCTGTCCTCTAAGCCTGAGAGAGTTTGATCTGCTCAAGGTCACCCAGTGGACTTATCATGGCTGAGTCTGAATTTGAACCCTGGTCTCCCAGAGTTCTAGTCCAACATTCAGATTACTACATCAAATACTCAACTACATCCCTGGGATATCAGAAAACAGCTGTGCAATGCCTTCTCCCACCCTGCAAGAAAACTAGTAGTAACCACTATCCTACTGATCAGCAGTGCATTTGTCCTTTCTCTCACCCCATCCTATCAAAGGACACGCTCCACTGTTTTTCATTGGTCTTGAGTAATTTTGGTCCTGAATAAAACTTCTAGTACTTATTTAAATGAAAGTGTGTAATTGGTTACACAACAGCTCAACCGTGTGGCTGAACAGAAAATGGCAGGCACACATAAGCCTGTGGAAACTGGCAGTCCCTCTCTCCTGAATCAATGGCAAATCAGTACCCCACAAGCAGAGGGAATTGTTGGGTATGTGAATCACAAATTAAAAATGAAAGAAGATATTATTTTAGTTAAATTTTGAGAAGAATTTGCCAAAATTTCTGATTTCTTCATATATAGGAAGGAAAGGATTGGTAATTTTTTAAAAAAAAAAAATCACATGTGGGAAAAACCAAGGTCCTTTCCCACTACACATTTACAGCACAATTATTTGACTTGAATCAGTTCCTTGAGAAGTCAGATCTGAGTACAGTGACACATGCCTGGATTACATCCTGTTTTGAGATTACAACCCTCTGGATTGTAAGTTGCTACATGCTGGAACTATATTTTCTATATGAAAATAATATTGCTACCTATCAAGGTGTCAAGGTGTTTAAGAGGGTGCGGCATTGTCTTAAATTATACTGTTTTCAACTGCTTTTGATCTTTGCCTGTGTATGTTTTAATTTTATATATATTGCTAACTATACAGGTTGAGTCTCCCTTATCCAAAATGCTTGGGACCAAAAGAGTTTTGGGTTTAGGGTCCCCCCACCCCCAGATATTGGAATATTTGCATAACAAACTCAAGCTGAATCCAGAGAAAACAGAGGTACTTGCGATAGCTACCCCAACTCCAGGGAAGGAATTTTGACAACCAGTCCTGGACGGGGTCACACTTCCCCTAAAGGATGAAGTTTGCAGTTTGGGAGTACTCCTAGATTCATCTCTATAGTTGTCATCTCAAGTAGATGCAATGGCCAGGAGTGCTTGGTACCAACTTTGGTTGATACGCCAACTGTGTCCCTACCTGGACAAAAAGGCCCTTGAAGGAGTAGCACTTGCACTGGTAATCTCTTGTTTAAATCTGTGTAATGTGCTTTACATGGGGCTACTACTGTACCAAGTTCAGAAGCTTCAACTGGTTCAAAATGGGGCAGCCAGATTGGTCACCGGAACACCTAGGTTGGCCCATATAACACCAGTGTTAAAATCTCTTCACTGGCTGCTGATTTGCTTCCGGGTACAGTACAAAGTGTTGGTCATTACCTTTAAAACCCTTTATGGCTTGGACCCAAGTTACTTGAGGGAACACCTCTCCCTTCACAATCCGCCCCACACTCTCAGAACATTGGGGAAGAATTTATTAGAATATCATTGCCCAGGTTAAAGGCAACTTCCCACAGATCATTTACGGTCTCAGCCCCTAAATTATGGAACAGTTTACCAGAAGAGATCCATCTCATCACCACCTTAGATACCTTTAAAAAGGCACTTAAGATGGATCTCTTCCAGTGAGCCTATCCACCTGACCTCCTATAAGAGCTCTGATGACAAAATGCTTCACTTCTGGCCATGATGTATGTTCTCTGGATATTTAAATGTTTGAAATGTTTTAACTAGTTACAGAATTAATAATAATGTCAATATTTTATTGATTGTATCTTATATTCCTGTTGTGTTATTTTATTGATGTAATCCCGCCTCAATCTGCAGAGAGAGGCAGGAAAATATAAATTATTATTATTATTATTATTATTATTATTTACATAATGAGATATCTTAGAGATATCAGATATTTCACATTTAGACTTGTGTCCCAATGTGAAATACATTTATGTTTCATATATACCTAAGAGACTTTCTAATAGTAATTTTATGCACAATATTTTAAATAATTTTGTGTAGGAAGCAAAGTCTGCATATACTGAACCATCAGTAAGCACAGGTGTCACCATCTCAGCCACCCATTTGGACAGTTTTGAATTTTGGAGTATTTTGGATTTCAGAATTCTGGATAAAGGAGACTCAACTTTTATTAAAATTAATCATTTAAATTTGTAAGCCACCTTTAGTGCCAATATGGGAGAAGGGTGAGGCAATAATAATAACAATATTATATAAGTTTAGGGTCTGCGTGCCCATAAGTTCATGCCCATCATTTGCATGCTGTATCATTACCAAGTGATAGTTTTTGCATACTCAAATGATTCAGCAAAGAACACCTAGAGGGAAACTTTTGAAATCAGCTGTACCATATAGCTTTTCAGACAAAATCTATTCACGCTTTTAAGTCCAAGTCATCTAGGTAGTTTGTGAACTTGTCCTCTGTTCTTTTTAATGTTCTGGAAGGGCAAATTCATATGATATGCTTTTCATCTGTAAGCTCTATTCACATCATCTATAGGCTCTATTCACATCAAAAGCAAAAATCCAACACCAGGGATATATGTTGGGGATGTTTTGGTAAAGAGAAGTATGCTTTTGCTTTTGGTGTTCAAAGCTTACTTCAGCAAGATTGATGTGGCAGTGTCTTCCATTCCACCTAAAGTCAGCAGAATTCCTCTCTGCTCCATTTTCTAGACAAAAAAAAGATGTACTCTTCCCTTCATTAAACACTTACGTCTTTCCCAGGTTCTGCCCAATGCCCAAGATGTTTTTCAGCCTGAGGAAAGAAAAAAAAATGGTTCCCTCTCCTATTCTATATACAGACATTGACCATTTTGTTTATTTATTTAAACTTTATTTGTATCCTGACTTTCTCTGAACTTTGGATCCAAAGCAGCTTGCAACAAGATCACAACAGAGCTAAACATCTGATGTTAAGAAAGTTAAAATACCATTACAAAAAAGCACTAATTGTAAAAGCATAAAATCATTTAAAAGTGTAACAATAAAGATAAAAACACATCAGACACATAAAAGGACTCTAGTGTGACCAGGTGATCATCATTAAGCGGTTGTTTAAATAAAAAGGTCTTTGCCTATCAACAAATAGAGAGCAGAGATGGGGCCAGCTAAGAGATTCCCACAGCCTGCAAGCAGCCACTGAGAAGGCCCTCTCCTCTATCATCATCAGAAAGGCCTGTAATAGTGGTGAAATTGAGAAAAGGTCCTCTCTCAAGGATCGTAAGACTTGGGGAGGTTCACAATATCCTTTCAGATATTCTAAAGGTAAGCCATATAAGTCCTTATAGGTAATAATCAGCACTTTTCCTATGAGAAAATGGGAAAAGTTCAAGTTGAATCCCTGTTTAAAGAGTAGTCCATGTTCCATCTACATGAATGCATACATGCACATGGAGGTGTGCACACTGTGGTGACCAGTGGTTTCCATATCTGCAATGCAGTGAAATCAATCTCGGCTTTATTCCAAGCTTTAAAGTAGCTATTCCAGATTTTAACACAGGTATCCAAGGTACTGACGAGCCAGTGTAGTGGTTTGAGCATTGGAGTACAACGTTGGATATCAGGGTTTGAATCCCCACTTGGCCATGGAAACCCACTGGGTGACCTTCAGCAAGTCACACTCTCTCAGCCTCAGAGGAAGGCAATGGCAAACTCCCTTTGAAGAAATCTTTGCAGAAAAATCCTGTGATGCGTTCATCTTAGAGTCATCATAAGTCAAAAACTACTTAAAAGCAGACAACAATAATCCAAGGTGCTCAACTTACTTAGAAGGGAAGGTTCAGCACCTTAGTCAGTTCTTTTAAAATCTGGAATAAAATCCAGATGGATTTCCTGCACTCTGACATAGAAGCCATCAGGCTGCACTGTATGTGTGTAATTAAGAGATGGGGAAGAGAGTACTTACTGTCGGTCAATCTAGCACTAGCACTTACTGTCTGTCAATCGTCTCTGGATCATTGGGAAGCGTGTGTGTATTAATGTCTGGCGCACTTCCTCAGCATGATGTAATCATCAGCTCCCTCTAGCATCATGGACTCTCTGAGGGAGAGTGACTTTCATAATAATAATAATAATAATAATAATAATGTTTATTTCTAGTCCGCCCCTCTGAACAAGCAATCAGGGCAGATTACAACAAGGATTAAAACAATATCAGTTAAAATATCCCGTCCTTTCCCTTACCACCACCACCCTTAAAATGAGAATTAAATCACAATTAAATTAATACAGTAACTAACTAAAATAAGTAATAAAAACAAGATTAGGGAAAACGGACCCAAAGCCAAGACTGTGCAGAAGTGGAAACAGGGGAGGGAGGCTGGGGGGGGGAAGCCACTCTGAAACCTAGATTTGGAGCCGGGGGATGTTCACATTCTCTGGGAAGGCCTGCCGGAAGAGATGCGTCTTTAGGGCTTTTTTGAAGCCTTCTAAAGATGAAATAAGACGCATCTCATCCGGCCAGTCATTCCACAACCTGGGGGCAACAGCCGAAAAAGCCCTCTGGGAGGTCTGCACCAGCCTGGTCTTCTTCTTAATACAAAGATTCTGTTAAGAGGAAATTCAGTCTCCCTGAATGATTCCATGATGCTAGAGGGAGATGAGAATTCCATGATGCTGAGGAAGTGTGCCAGGCGTTCATACATGCACACTTCCCCAATGATCCACGGACGAATGACAGACAGTAAGCCCTAGTGTGATAATCTTCATAATGATGGCAAGAATGTCAGACAGACAGGCAGAGACAATGTGAGGGGCTAAGGAACACTGAGAAAATAGCTAAATTGTTTAAAGAATTTGGATTAATATGGCTTCAATTCAGAGTGGTGGTCTGTGTAAGCATTCCTCAACCAATTGCCCCTCAAATGTTTTGGATATGAACTCCCCTGAATCCCAGCCAGCATGGCAAACGGTCAGAAATTCTGGGAATGTAATCCAAAACACGAGGAAGTCCTGTGTTCAGGAAGCTTACTCCACAGAGTACAATTCACACTTAGGTGCTAAAAAATCCAGGGTTTATTCCCGAAAAATGTCCACATTACTAGCATACAAGGGAGGTCATACCTTTGGACAGGGGATATAGATGGGTAACAGAACACATAATAGTTTACCACATTGCAGGCCAGGAGTGTTCTCAGAATGGTACAAAATGGAAGCGGCCACTTCTGGCCCCATCCGCTCCCATTTTGTACTGTTCTGAGAATGTGGTAATCTTAATACTTTTTATACAGAAGGTTTGAGGTTCAGTCCTAGCATCTCTAGGTAGGAAGGGTATATGCTCAAAACTTCAGGCAACTGTTACATATCACTATAAATCTGAATGCTGGCAACACTGGCTGGGTTTGCAAAAAGAACATGTGAAGTGCTGCCATATCACCACTTCATGGTATTCACAAAGCTGAGCTAGATGGACCAATGCCATGACTTGGAATAAGGTGATTTTGTATGACCCTAAAATTTTCAGTTATGACAATATGCTGTAAGCATCTTGTGAGAGTCACATTAAGCTGCCCTGTTTATCTATGCTTCACAACTCTTCCAATACCAGGGAGACAGATAACTACTACACATTTGGTATTCAGAAATATACTAGCCTAGAAATTCTAAGATAGTTCAGGCTGACTAGAATATCCTATTTCTTCTAATAATACTTTTAATACACTCCTGACACCTAAAAAACAAACAAAAATCCCTCTTGTAACTGATGCAACTTCATTTTCATGCAGTGGCATGGGGGGACGGGATTATACTGACCCACTCTAAAAAGAATGGATGAAAATGAATAGAACAAAATAAATTAAATTTTGCTTTGGATAAAATAGGTCCAAAGTCCTGTTCTTTTCAATGAGAGAGTTGGCTGTGGGCTTTATGTATCTCCCCCTGGAGATTGTGATACAATCTGATCAAAGATCCATTGCTTTTAGTGGAGAATTAAACACATGTTGAGGTCTCTTCCACTTAAATTAATGGGATCTCTTCTGTATTATGGTTTTATCATACAGAAGTAGTTCATCAACCATTTTATGGCCTGATACAGACTTCTAAAATGGTGACACATAAATTACTTTTTTATAGCAAGCAAGAAAAGAAGGAAGCCTGTTAGACAAAACCCCACATTTAGCACAGAATTTTGATGTGTAATTTTACCCTTGAAAGCACATAATCTCTAAGCTTTAGCTGTTCCTGGGCTTTGTAATTGGTTAATGCATTAAGCACCCTGAAAAATTAAGCTGTCAGCTGACCAATGGTCAAAAATTGTGACAGAGTTTTAAGTAAGTTATTATTCTGCTGTAACACCAGCTGACACTAATTTCTTTTTTAAAATATCACAGAAATAGACCCTTACATAATAGCAAAAAAACAACAACCACAGAACACTTACCCAGCTTGTTCTCTCTCTCACACGCTCATGAACATGGCTTGGGAACTCTTCACTTCAAAATGTGTGTGGTTTCACTAAGTTCCTGGCATTTAGCCGTGTCAACATAAGATTGATACAAGTTCTGCATGGTACGTAAGTGGGCAAGGATCCCATACCCCAACACAGTAAGTCACATCTTATCTTTGGATTAGAGTCATGTAAACAGTATCCAGTTTGACAGGATTCATAAGAAAACCAGAACTTGTTTGCAGTTAGGGATGGGAGAACTTTCTAGAGCTTTAAAGAAGTCATAATGAAAGATAAAAACATTGGCCAGACAAAAAGAAAAGTACTCTAATTTCCACAATGAAACATATCCAGCTTGGTTGCAGTCCACTGAACTGGGAGATGCAGTTGAGTGTACACCCCTAAGGAACATGCTGCACATGGGCTGTATGTGGCTCTTTGCGCATCTCATATGACCTTAGAGCTTCCAGCCTGCACTCCCTTCTGGATTTCAGCTGAAACAATTCCCAAAGGTGGGGTCTGAATACACCCTTCCAAACTGTTCTGGCCCCACCACTTCAAACCAGATAATCTTCAGTTGGGTTTGGGGCATTTAAAAGTGATGAAACGTCACTTCCAGTCCATGATGGGAAACTGCAGCCCCCCAGCGCTCAGGAAAAGTAAATAATTATTGTATGCAGCCTTCCGGGTTCTAGAGTGTGCCCATCCTATCTTAGCTCTTGCCTATGAACAAATCTCAATATGATCACTGGAGACCTTCCACTAGGACAACCATCTATTGAGGATCCTCAAGCTCTGGAAGGTTTATGGTCTACAACAGATTTTTGTTACCCTGGTTCTGTTTAACAGCATCATGAGGACTGACCTGAATATGACTGCCTTTTTGTTTGTTTCACTGTTTGTTTAGAAAGTTGGAATGGAACACGTTTATAACACATTACACTGTGGTCACTCACATGTTGAGCTCTCTTCCACTTAAATTAATGGGATCTGTTCTGTATTATGGTTTTATCATACAGACATAGTTCATCAGCCATTTTATGGCCTGATATAGACTTCTAAAATTGTGATGCATAAATTACTTTTCAACAAGAAAGAAAGAAAGAAAGAAAGAGGCCTGTAATAAACAATATGTAGGGAGTATAAACAACAACAGAAGAACTTTCCCTACAGCATATTCAGGGCTAGCCTTATTGGCCATGTAGTGAAATACAATAACATCCAGACTCCACAAAACACTCATACCCTTATTGGACCAACCAAACTACACAAAATACTGGTTGCAAGCTTTTGAAGCTCCACTTGTTTCTTCATGAGGCTTGTAACTAACAGCGTCATGATTTTTTTTCCTGTATGATTTTTAGCATCTTTTGCTGATGAAGAAGCCAGTGGAGCTTTGAAAGCTTACAACATGTATTTTGTGTATTTTGGCTGGTTAAATGCAATAAAGAAAGATCCACATGGCAGGCAAAAGAGAAGGAGACTGGATTTTGACTTTTACCTCAGGATTTATCTTTTAGACACAAGAACTGGATCCTCGGTTTTCATTTTATAAAAAAGGTTATTCCCAGCTGGGGGACATTATGATGATATGTCTTCACATATAATTTATATATTTTTACCCAACCTATATGAACTCACTCATTTGTTAATTAAAGTCTCAAAGCCACAGCTGCCAGGATTTCACATAGGAATGAAAACCATGTTATTATAAAAAGTCTGCATAATGTTAATGCCTTGTGGTTTAAGCAAATGATCCATCTCAGACTTTCAGCTTGGTGCAAATACAGTACAATTTGACTTCCCAGAAAATTTGAATGCAGTAACTACAGTCCATTTAGGTAGTCCTCCCATATCACTGTTAATAATATATGTTTCTATGAACTAGGAAAATTGAGGGCTGGGTCCTATCCATTAGGAAAATAAGACTAGGAGTGGAAGGAGAAGTGGACTGCAGGGAACCAGGGGGAATATTTAAACACTTCCTTTTCTAGCATCACTGTTTTGACCAAGATCAAAACACACACACACAAATACATCACCCAGCCTAATGTCAAAATATGTACAAATGACATATAATATGGACTGTGTACAGTCAGCCCTCCATATCTACGGATTTTTTATCAAGCATCTACATCTTGAAAATATTTTTTTTTAAAAATATATATATAAATTTCAATAAGCAAATCTTGATTTTTTTTTTCATTTTATACAAGGGGCACCTTTTTACTATGCCATTGTATTTAACAGGACTTGATCACACGAGAGCATACCAAGGACCCACTGTATATATAGTGAGCTGGAGAGCTGGCACTTTGCAACCAGGTGGCCATCTTTGAGCACCTGGTGAATCTATACACCTCAAGGAGTCCTACTCCCAAAGCTAAGGTCTCTCTGGCCCTTCTGAGGCTTCTCTTTGTTATCATTACCTTATTCTTTCACAGTCTCTAAGCATGCAAGGCACTGCAAGGGAACATACATCAACTTGCATGCGCCCTCTGGACAATAGTACAGACTGAACCCCAGAGAGAAAGAGAAGACAAGTGAAGTGGTAGAAGGGATTGAAGTGAAAAGGAGTGGAACATCTTTTGGAGGAGGTTCACTGAAGGCATCCTGCCCCAGCACCCCCCCCCCAAAAAAAATCTGGATCTGGTACCAGATTATTATTATTATTAGGCTTTATTTATTTAGCACTGTAAATTTACACAGTGCTGTACATACAGTCAATTGAAATAGATGGTTCCCTGCCCTCAGGCTTACAATCTAAAAAGACAAGAGACAGAATGAGAAGGGAAAGGTGGGGAAAGATACCAAGTGCAGTGGATCTTCTTAATGCCAGTAACAGAAGAGTCTTCATTCAGATACCACTTTCCACAATCCTATGAAGTTGACAATTTCCACAACAAATTAAACCAAATTTCCACAACAATTTAAACTATCGTGCTCTGTGGTACACAATTCTAAAGGAAGGCATAGAGGCAGGAAAAAGAGCAGCAGAAATGAGGTTCCTCTGAAAGATGATGCCATGACTTGTGATTTTTTTTACAGTGTAGGTAGGAAGAACAGTTATTGACTATTGCATGGTACTGCTGGTGCTGCCACACAATGCTATTTTTCAGAAGCACAGTTTTAACAACAGCAAACTCAGCAACCTAGGAAGGGTGATACTTTATCCCCATCCTTCCTATATACTGTAATCTGGAGGATCCAGACTGAGTTACAAATTAAGGCACTCCCTCCGACTTGCTTGTCATTCTAGGAAATATGATTTCAGCTAATTATTAATTAGGTGAACCAGTTTAAATGTTTGGGGGGGGCTACTCTGAGATTTGGGAGTATTTTGGGGCCCTCTGAACCCTCTTCAGACTGCACCAACATACTAATCAGTCGTGTTTCAGTCAACCAGAAGTTATTTCTTTTCATTTTATGGTGTTTTTGTTGTTTGGAGTGGGGTCCTTCAAACAGCATTTTCTGGGTATGTTTTGGCTTCTCATGGAGTCCCTGAAAAAGCTATTTAAAAAATATATATATATAGACGAACAGGGATTCTCTTGCAGGTTCTCCAGCTGTTTCCTTATCCAGTCCTTTCATTTACCTTCTTTCCTTTCCTATTGCAGCAACACAACAGAATGGGAGTTGTTGTGCAACTAGTTACAGAGCAACTAAGCAGTTTCTGGGATTGCCACATCTGTTTCCAGCAGTGACCAGTGGCTTCAATGTGAATGCAGTGCTGGATCCATTCTGAGTTTTATTCTAAACTTTAAAGGTGCTGTCCAAGATGATGATTCCCTACCCCAGAAGTAGTAGGGTTCACTGCACCACTGACATTTATTTATTTAAAAATTCATATCTTGCCCTATAAGAGAGACAAGAATGGCATAGTAGTTTTAGTGTTGGAGTACAACTCTTGAAACCAGGGTTCAATTCCCTGCTTGCCCATCAACCCACTGGGTGACTTTGGGCAAGTCACATGCTCTCAGCCTCAGGAGAAGACAATAGCAAACCTCCTCTAACCAAAATTTATGAAGAAAACCCCATGATAGGGTTGCCATAAGTCAGAATTGATGTGAAAGCACACAACAACAACAACAACAACAACAACAACAGCAGCAACAACCAAACTTGCCTTATATCTGAGTATCCCAGGCTGGCATACAATAAAATTAATTTAAAATAATGCCAACCATAGCACAAGTGCAAGCTGGATAAAATCAGTTAAGCCTCAGAGGCTTCAATAAAAAGTCATATATTGACTTGGTACTGGAATGACACCAGCTTTGGCACCACTCAGGCCTCTGAAGAGTGGGGTATCCACTACCAGGTGCCAAAACAGAGAAGGCCCATTCCCATGCCCTCCCAAAATATATTGCCCCCACCAATAAGACGGGGGGGGGGGCCTCTGGGAGCCAATGGCTGCCACAGCCTGCTTCCTTGGGAATTTTTAAAGGATATCCATTGTGATGTAATGATCTGAGCATAGAACTAGGACTCTGGAGATCAGGGTTTGATTCCCCACTGAGCCATGGAAGCCCGCTGGGTGAATCACACCCTCTCAGCCCCAGAAAGCCCTATTATAAGTTTACCTTGTTGTTCTGTGCCTTCAAGTCATTTCTGACTTATGGTGACTCTAAGGCAAACCTATCATGGAATTTTCTTGGCAAGTTTCTTCAGAGAAAGAAGAGTTGCCACTGCCATCCTCTGAGGTGGAGAGAGTGTGAGTTGCCCAGGGTCATCCAGTGGGTATCCATGGCTGAGCTGGGATTCGAACCCTGATCTCCACAGACTTAGCCCAACATTCAAACCACTACAACACACTGGTTTACCTTATGGTTGCCATAAGTTGGAAATGGCTTGAAGGCAGACAACAACAGCAGCAGCAGCATGGATATCCAGGTTACAGCCTAACAGCACTAACTTAGGTAAACTTTCAAAGGTATAAAAATTGTTTTCTAATGTGCACAGTGTTTGAGAAGGCATTCTCAGGAAATTGCAGATGGGGAAAATGATAGCAATAGGTTACATATAATGTGGAAGAATTTGAAGCCTTGTGTTTATTTCTCAAACAAATAACAGGTGCCGGATCACAGATGTGTGGCAAAACAAAGAGACATGAACACTAAACAGACTGTTTCTCTTTAGAGGAATTATGTGTTGCTCTAGTGTTGAAATATGAAACACCAAAACAGTAGTCCTGGAATGCACTGAGACTGAAAAGTCAGCGGGTGGCAGGTTTTCTATAATCACATAATGTTCCATATCTGGGAAAATGAATTGCCATTTGTCCTTTGAGATCAGCATGGAGGGGAGGAAAGGGCCATGTCTATTGTTAGAGGGAACTGTGACTTCTGCAATATATGGTGGTTTGCAAGGTGAATGAGACTTCCCACATATCCAGAGTTTCCTTGTACCTGGCCTTGAGCCGTGCTTGGGCAGTTTGGTACACCTTCGGCCTCTCCTAGTGTTCTAGGAGACCTGCCAAAAATAGCAGAGGGATGTGAAGCAAGGTCATCTCACTATTGTGCTGCTAGGCCAGATGAGGCATGCCAACTGGCCTAAACCAATCTATGGGAGCCAAGGGAAACACCTGCCATTTACATACCCTCCATTAGTTCACAGATGAAAATTGAGGCACATCTGGCTAAGCAACATCAGAATATGGTCAATATTGCAAATTTTATTGATGAAGAAGAATACACAAGCTAGTTTTTTTTTTCTTGAGCCTACTGGGAAGGGCAAGATTCTGGCCCCTACTGAGTTAACTGAGTGTAAATACATTTGCAGTTTGAACTCAGTTTGCAGCAACTGAAATAAGCTGAGGGCAAAGGAGGAAAGTCATAGGAGAAAGGAGAACTAGGGACATTTAAAAAAAAAACAGCTGAGAAAGTGAAATGACAGAGAATTAATTTAGACTGCGCCTGCAAAATCAAGACAACTGAAGAGTCTGGATTTAACAGTGTTACAGTGCAGTGATAGCATTTCACATGTTACAGGCATAATAAATAAAATACAAATTATTTTTGTAAATTAGATGTAAGGTGACCATTCACTGTGCTGAAGTTAAGACACCTGTTTATTTTATTGGAAAGGATACAAAAATTTGATTTCAGAGACATAGCTGTGTGTTAATCTGGAATTTCTTGCAAAGGCATATTGTAGAACCTTTAAAGCTAACTGAGTGAAAGATGTTGTACCATAACCTTCCATAGACTTAGTCTACTTCCTCAGATGCATGGAAAGGAAGCTTCTGCAGAAGCAAACAAAATCTACAAAAGTTTATGCTACAATGTCTTTCACTCAATCTCAAAGGTGTTACAAGATCTCTTCATATACTACAGTTTTGACTTTGTAGGTTCAAATAGCATAAACAAGTAAATGTTTATGCTGTTAATTTGAATAAACATTTGTGCAAATGTTTCCCGACATTGCTGTCTCTCCACATTTGTATTTCCTGCTTCTCCATACTTATTTGCATTGTTGCTCTTTTAGCTACATCAAGGCCATGATCCTGGAGGCTTGATCTTAGTCACTACACCTCTACAAGACTTTATAAACTACCAACAAACCAAAAGGTCAAAATTAAGCTAGTAGGAGCTAATATAGCAGGGATGGGCAACTCCAGATATTTGGCGTACAACTCCCATCAGCCCTAGCCTAGATAGCCAATGATGTGGATAATGGGCACTGTAAACTGTACACTTCTGTTCAGCACTTCCTTCAGAATTCAGCATCACAAAACAGTGGATGGATGTGCTTTCCCACACACTGCTTTTCAAAAGAACTGTAACAAATGACCTGTTAGGTGTCCCAAGTTTATTTTTAATAAAAGGCAACCTGAAAACAACTCTTTTCTTGCATCCTTTATCAATGGCAGTTTCTCCATATTAGCCAATATTATGCATTATGAATCTGCCTTAGTTCAGTAACAAAGTAATGGTGTCCTATCAAATATGTTTGCCAAAATGGGCACCTCTCAAATGCTCTTTAAAAAAAAAAAAAAGACTAGTTTGGTACTAGTTTTTGTGTGCCTTCAAAATATCTGGAATGGATCCTGTTCATGCTTGATCCTGCTTGTTCATAATTGTTCATTCCAGCACCTTCTTTCCAGCGCACGATGTGTCAATTTTTCCCAACTGCACATTATCAGTTTTACAACTGCACCTTTTTTCCAAATACTCATTCTAGATCCAACTACATGGTTTAAAACTCTTGCTTGTTACAGCCACATGCATTCTGTCTCAGAAAAACAAGTCTGTCCTGAGAGAAAGTGAAATGACAGTTATCTTTGATTTGAAAAAGGCCAATTTTTTTAATTTTTTAAAAATTTATTTTTATTTATTTATTTAACGGCTATCAGAGCAGCTTACAATTATTATTTAATGAGACCATTCCCTGCCCTCAGGCTTACATTCTAAGAAGACACGGCACAAAAGGAGAAAGGAATGGTGATGGGGAAGGGGATCAGGTCCAAATGTTCTTCTCTCCCTCTGAGGCCTGGACCAAGGCAGATGGACTGGAGGGAGGGCTCTCTTCTTAATCTAAGACAGGCCCAATGGAGTTTTGCCTGTCCTTTCACTCTTCCTTGGTGTTGCCATGGAGAGAGGGCACTTCAACTTGAGGCCGGGTCCGATAGTGTAGCTAGGCCTCTCCTTCACTCCCTCCTAGCCCTAGGTCAGACGATGTTGCCATGGAGAGAGGGCACTTCAACTTCAGGAGCAAAGGATAACTTCTGACTTTCAAACCAGACTCATCATAAAGCTGGGATGAAAGTGAGGAGAAATACCACCTTCTCTACCCACCATCTTTTATAGGAACAAAATACATTTTAGAGACCAAAAGCTAGATCATACATGGGGGATTAAAACAAGGCTACCTTACTTAAGTTTATCGAGATCAGCAGGACCTGAGTCACAGAAAATATTAAAGAAAATAAAAGGAGCCAGGGCCAAACCTAAGTCCAATATTTGATCTATCATCTTCTTTCATAGCAGCCAACCTGGAGCCCTTTCACACTAAACAATTAATGCACTCTACACCTTCCAGCTATCCTGATTTGTGAGAGACAGTCCCAATTATTCCTCTGTAGTCCCACTTTTTCAGCTGCATTTTACACGTCCCTGTTTCACTCTCCTCCTCCCATTTTCTCTCTTTGTCCTTAACTTCAAAATTGCTGCAAACTGAGTTCTAAGTGCAAAACTAATTTGCATTGAATTAACTCACAGGTGAGGGAGGATTCGGCAGAATCTCATGCTTCCCAGTAGGCTTAAGCAAAAGCCAACTGCTGCAGCTTCTCCAAGCTAGTGTGTTTTTCTTCATAAATATCTTTCCCCATCTTGTCCACACTCTGGTGTGGCCTGGACACATGTATCCTAGTTTTTACCTGTAAAACATTAGACAGAATGGCACTATGATTCCATTTTAACTGCTGTGCCTGCATCCTATGGAATCCTGGGATTTGTAGTCTAGGGAAGCTCTAGAATTCTCTCACAGTATTCCAAATACTGCTCCCTATATTGCAAATCTCAGGTTTCTATAGGATATTACCATGGCAGTTAAAATTGAACCAAAGTGCTATAATTCTATTCTGTGAAAGGCCACAGATGCTGTTGGGAAGCTGAAAATCAGGATAATTGTTCCTCCATGCTATTATCTCATGCTGATTCTGATACCAGGCATAGCATATGGACAGTATGGCTTTGTTGTTATGTGCCTTCAAGTTGTTGCCAACATAAGGTGGCCCTAAGGCAGCCCTATCATGGGGTTTTCTTGGCAAGATTTGTTCAGACGAGGTTTTGCAATTGCCTTCCCATGAAGCTGAGAGCAAGGTCACACAGTGGTTTTCATGGCCAAGTAGAGAATTGAATCCTGGCCTCAAGTCTTAGTCTAGTACTCAAAGCACTGTGCCGCGCTGGCTCTCACAGTATGACTAGCGTATTGGTATAGTTTTGATGTGAATATTGGGTGGCCCTCCAGATATACTGTAGCTATATTATATATTTAAATTGCCCCAATGTATATGGCTTTACACTAATGGTGGACAAAGCACAGCTACCCCAAGGATATTTTTTTCTTGCTCTTTCCTGGAGCAGCAATTTTGTTTTAAATACAGTAGGTTGCTGGTGGGGTGGTTTGCACTTTTGAATATTCTTTTTAAAATAGTCCTTTTTCCCCCAAAGTCCAGTAGTGTATTTGTGGTACTTTCCTTTTCCCTTTTTTTCTTTTTCTTTTGATTTTTGTTGTTTTCACAGCCTATGCAGTCCCTGGAGGTTTCTAGGCTCTTGTACCTGTCATAGTTGCCCACTCAAGCTTACAGTTACAAGGAATCATATTTGCTATTTTGCTCTTAAAATGTTGGGCAAATTTCTTGCTGACCTAAAATATATTGTCCATTGCTTCTTAAAAATGTATCTGGTATCATGACTTCATGCTATCTCTTATTAGTATGTCTGAAAATAACAAACAGGTATCAAATGTCTATTCTTGTTCCCATTGCATTACTCTTACATCAATATGTCCCGCTGATAAACAATGAAATGACCTATGTATCCAGGCTCAAAATATGTTTCTGTTAAAATATAACTGTGTGAAAATATAACAGAAACAAGAGCCAAAAATGATTTTAATTAAAACCAAGCACATCAAGCTTTCTGGGTATTATACTAAAAGCAAAGATATCCATGTTAGCCCTGAGAAAAATAGCATAATCCGAATTAGGTTAATAACTTTGTCTGGTCAACCAAAAAGGTACAAGCCTTCTAGATTTCAAAATCTCATCTGGCAAGAAGTAACCAAAATGGCTTCTTTTAATCTATAAGAGGATGGGGGACTGACTTTATATTGAAGTTGTGGCAACCACTTGAATGTATCATAGTTATCTTCACCCCACTTCTCTGAATGTTGACGTTTCCCATGGTGCCTCAACCTACTTTTGTTCCCCTTAGAGGCCAATAGCATTTTGTAAATTTTGTATTGATTTACAAATTTATAGCTGAAAATAAGTGGAAGCACATATTCCAATTAGCCTCCAAAGTTATCTAGTCCCACATTTGGGCCCTTTCAAACTACACAATTTCACCATTATAGTGTCATTTGATTTTAACTGCCATGGGCACATCCTATAGCGGTGATGTTGAACCTTTTAGAGACCAAGTGCCCAAATTCAGAGGTGTTCCTGAACCAGGTGTGACCCGGTACCGAGGGGACAAGACATCAGGGAGGTGGGACTTTCACCTCCTGAGAGACGGGACTTCCAGGGCAGGACTTTCCCAGAGACAGATGAAGGCCCGGGGCAACTGGGAAGAGGAGGTGCCTGTTTCTTCTCTTCCCCACTCTGGAGACAGCTGAAGGCCCAGAAGAGTAGGGGAAGAGAAGGAACAGGTTTTTTTTGTTTGTTTTTTTTTTTTTTTTTTTTTTTTTTGGCCTTAGGGGTTTTCTAGGGCTGAGAGAGTCACTTAGTGGGTTTCCATAGAGAATTGAATCATGATTCCCAGAATCATAGTCCAATGTTCAAATCATTATACCACACTGGATTCTAGGAGACCAAGATTCAAATTCTTGTTTGGCCATGGAAATTCACTGGTTAACCTTGTTCAGGTCACTCTTTCTGAGCATCAGAAAAAGGCAAAGGGAAATCCCCTCTGAAAAAAATCTTGGGAAGTACCGTATGTATTCGACTATTATTCAACCTTATATATAAGTTGAGGGCACTTTTGCAAGGCAAAATTATGAATTTTGATATAGCCCATGGATAAATTGAGGTTAAAACCTAGGGGCATTTAACAGAGAATTTACAGGATGATGCAAAGAAAACAATGCCAAAGAACTTACAGAATTCCAGCAGGCATCATTGTTTGTGCTCATGCTAAAGGCTGGATGGATGGGAGAATTAAAAAAAAAAGGGAGGGGGGTTCAGTGCTTCCAAGACAGGTTATGTTCTTGCCTTTCATCACGTAGTAGTTCCTTTTTTATATATAACAGTTAAAGTACAGTACTTACATTGACCCATGGATAAGTCGACTCAGTTTTTTTGCATCAACTTTTTGACCTAAATGTCTAGACTTATACATTTATACATTATACATTATACATGTGCATATACACTTAACCCTCCTGGTAAGTTTACCTTTGGGTCTCCCTAAGTTATGAATGAATTGAAGAGAAACAACAACAACAACAACAACAACAACAAATTATGTAGTGTGAAAAGGCTTTAGATGTCTGGAAAGGGGACGCCAGCTCTCCAAATTTTTATTAGCTTCCAGAGACCTATACATTTTCTCTCTGGCTTTTAAATTTCTGTTTGTGGTCTGTCTGAAGTCAAACTGCAATCTCTGTTCTGGACACTCTGGCAGTACATTACTTTGGTTGCAGATTGTTAGGTGGTGGTGATGGATGCTGCTGCTGATGATGATGATGGGATGTAAAGAGTACTTGCCAACTTTCTTCTCAGCACTTCAAGACACCCCACTGAGCACAATACTTTTTAAAATAGACATAATCCCTGCAATCATTGCAGTAACAGAACAGTATGTGCAAACTATTCTGAATTTAGGATGGGCAGATTATTATTAATAATTGCAGGACTTTTTGTTCAACTTGATGACGCTATTAATACCTCTGTGACAGGACAGAGTTAACTCCCATTAAGGAACTAGTACAAACCTCTTGCTTTGGCAACTCATTTGTTGGCAGCTTGGCCATTTGAGCCTCCGCCTCCCACTCCTCCACCATTTAAAACTCTAAATTACTTTAAATTATAGGTGCCATAACCTAGTACATATGCACAGCTTGTTAAAGAATGAGTAACACTAATAAGAATGCATGGTAAATTTAAACAAGTAATGACCCAGGCTAAAATATAAGAAGGTTTTGGACAATGTTTCAAGCTTTGCTCTTATATTTCTGCCTTCCCTGATCCACTCATTTGTTTCCCCTTCCCAGTCTTCCAGTACCAGTTTATGCTGTGGTTTGCTTCTCTGCTAGCAAGCAGTTTGTTACAGGGAAATAATCCATCAGCAGTGAGGTCAGGGTGGGGAATATCTTTCCCGCCAGCCAAGTTTCTCTCTCTCCCCCCATCCATTTCACCTTCTCGTGAGACAGGGTACTCTGTCGTTTCAGTAGCTTTTCAGTGATCCAGATAGACCTGAGCTGAAATTTCTCAAAAACACACAGAACTGATAAATTTCCTTTTCAGGCTCCCTCCCAAAATTGGAAGAATTTTAACCCTCTCTACCATAGCATTAAGTGAAATGGCCTTAAACTATGCAAGTCTTGATAGGCCAGAGGTTGTGGTATCCAGCTGTGGACACGACCCAATACACAGTATTTAAATATTTTCAAAGGAACCAGTCCATTGCATCTCTTCATCCACCAGAATGAACTAAACAACATGAATCATGGAATTGGGGATGGGGGGGGGGCTCGAGTCCCCACTGAAATAATCATGCAGCATCATTCCTTTAGTTATTTTATTTACTTTATTTAAACGGCACCTTTTTCCTACGACGGGACCTACAGTGGCTTCCATAACAAATTAAAAACATTTACAAAAAGTTTTAAAGTTAAAAGGTAGGTAAAGGTATTCCCCTTTGACAAGGCTGTAAAGTCATGTCCAACTGTAGGACCCACAGTGGTTTCCATAACAAATTTAAAATGTTTAAAAGAAGTTTTAAAAGCAATTTAAAATCACTACACTAAAAATTACATTATTATTATTACCACATAGACAAAATCTTATTGCTAGACCTTATTAGAGTAGATCCATTGACTTAACTGGATTTATTGTTCACCAGTTCATTCAGTGGGTCTAATCTGTTTGGGACTAACCAACAGGATTCCAGCCTATGGTTTTACTGTTTTGTAAAAAAAACATACATGTAAGTACACAGAATTCATAATGAACCACCCACCAACCCCACCTTAAAAACAATCCCAGTGTTTAGGACAACAGTAGACATGATAATTTTGTCGTCTGCAACTGGGACTGAGAGTTAGACGATCCATGTCATCACACAAAGCCCTGAAACTCACAGAGTGACTTTGGAATGGTGACATACAAGCTGCTCTGTTTAACCTATTTTGAAGGGCAATTGTAAGGAAAAAGAGAGGGGAGAAGGAGAAAAGCTATGAACATTAACTGAACTCAGTACAGTGGACTCTTGGTATCTGCTGGGGTTTGGTTCCAGAACTCCCTATGGATAACAAAATCTGTGGATGCTCAAGTCCCATTAAATATAATGGATAGTAAAATGGTGACCTTTATAGAATATGGCAAAATCAATGTTTTCTTTTTAAAATTTATATATGTATTTGTGTGTGTGTGTGTGTGTGTATATATATATATATATATAATATTTTCAAGCAATGGTTCCTTGAATCATTGGATAAAAAATCTATACTGTGTTTCTCCAAAAATAAGACAGTGTCTTATATTAATTTTTGCTCCCAAAGATGTGGTAAGTCTTATTTTCAGGGGATGTCTTATTTTTTCCATGAAGAAGAATTCACATTTATTGTTGAGCCAAAAAAAAAAAAAAAGGTGAACATTTATTATATACTGTATACATATTTATATACAAAAAGTTTGCTAGGTCTTACTTTTAGGGGAGGCCTTATATTTAGCAATTATTATTATTTATTATTATTAACCTTTATTTATATAGTGCTGTAGGTTTACACAGTGCTGTACATATAAACTTATAATTAGACAGTTCCCTGCCTCAGTCTAAATGACACGACACAAAAGGAGAAGGGAAAGTTGATGGGGAAGGGTATCAGGTCCGGTGGTTCTTCTCTCCCTCTGAGGCCTGGACCAAGGCAGATGAACTAGAGGGAGGGCTCGGCTTCATAATGCACAGTTAAAACAGGTCAGACAAAGTCACACATCTGGGAACGCTTCTCTAAACAATATAGTCTTTAACTCAGTTTTGAAACTGGTTAGAGAAGTGATGAGGTGCACATGTAGAGGAAGAAGGTTCCAGAAGTGAGGGGCAGCAAGTGAGAAAGGATGAATCCGGGACAGGGCAGTGGAAATCCTCGGCTGGGACAGGAGACCTTGACTACTAGAGCGGGGGGGAAGAGAAGGAGTGTGAGGAGAAAGAAGTTCAGACAAGTAAGGAGGGGCCAGTCCATGGAGGGCCTTGAAAGTCAACAGCAGAAGCTTGTACTGGATGCAGAAGGGGAAGGGGAGCCAGTGAAGGGAGGACAAGAGGGGAGAAACATGGTCAAAGCGGCGAGTGGATGTGATGATACGTGCAGCTGAGTTCTGAACAGAGATTAAAGGATGGAGGTGAGAGAGAGGAAGCCCTGTCAGAAGAAGCTTACAATAATCAAGTTGTGAGACTACCAGGGCATGGACCAGAGTCTTGGCAGTGGAGGCTGAGAGGAATGGATGGATATTAACAATGTTGTAAAGGGGGAATCTACAGGTCTTGGCAGTGGCCTGAATCTGGGGAATAAACAACAGAGAGGAATTAAAAATGAAACCAAGACTGTGGGCTTGCTGAACCAGTTGAATAGAAGTGTCATCAACAGAAACAGAAAAGGAGTATTGAAGGGTGGGCTTAGGTGGGAAGACGAGAAGCTCTGTCTTAGACATATTGAGCTTCAAGCGCCGATGTCGCATCCACTGAGAGATGGCAGTCAGACAAGAGGAGACTTGCTGTTCAAGCCCCGGCAAAAGGTCAGGGGTTGAGAGATACAGCTGAGTGTCATCGGCATACAGATGATAGGAGAAACCAAAAGAACTGATGAGTTTGCCTAGGAACAGTGTGTAAAGAGAGAACAGAAGGGGACCCAAGACAGAGCCCTGAGGAACTCCAACAGATAAGGGGACAGAGGAAGAGGTCTGGCCATCTGTGACCACTGCAAAAGATCTGTCTGATAAGTAAGATTTAAACCAGTTGAGAACAGAGTCAGAGAACCCGAGGTTAGAAAGTAAGTCAAGCAAGAGACAGTGATCCACTGTGTTGAAGGCTGCAGACAGATCAAGAAGGATGAGAATAGAGTAGAGGCCATTTGCCTTGGCCTGCAAGAGGTCGTTTGAGATCTTGGTGAGGGCTGTCTCAGTAGAGTGCCATGTGCGGAAACCAGACTGAAAAGGGTCCAGGATGGAATTGGCCTTGAGAAACTCAAGACAGCGAGAATAAATGACCCATTCCAGAATCTTAGAAAGGAAAGGAAGAAGAGAGATTGGATGATAGCTAGATAAAGAAGAGGGGTCGAGTTTCTTCAGAATTGGGGAAATGAGAGCATGTTTGAAATCAGAAGGGAAGGAACCCGAAGAGAGAGAGAGATTAAAGATATGGAGGAGTGAGGGCAGAAAAGAAGGGGTTATAGAGATTAGAAGATGGGAGGGGATAGGATCAAGAGAACAAGTTGTAGGTTTCGAAGAATGTAGTAGCGTAGAGAGTTCATCCAGAGAAACAGGTGGAAACACAGAGAGTTTATTAGTAGGAGGTACTACGAGATTAGTGGTGGGGGCAAATCAGGAGGAACAATTTCACATCGAATAGTAGTGACTTTTGTGAGGAAGTAGTTGGCGAAGTCAGTTGGGGAAAATGATGAGAAGACAGGGGGAGAAGAAGGTTTTAGCAATTCAGCAAAAGACCTCTACTAGGTTTTATTTTGGGGGGATGTCTTATCTTCAGGGAAACAGGGTAGATACAGAGGGCCAAATGTTTGTAACTAACTGGGTGCATTTACTGTCTCTATTTCCCATTGCCTTCAACATATGATATATTTCTTGTAATATGTTTTTGTTGTTTGTTTGTTTTTTCGGTTCCTCTTTGTATTAGACATGTAACATGTAACCTTAATGAAAGTTACTTCAAAATAGATGAAGAAATAAAAGATGTGAAGACAATTTTTCATTTTTTCCAAACTTTAAAAAACTTACTTGGCCATTAGGCTGATGAATATTTGATTTTAAAAAGTTCACACTCCACATTTTTTTGGTTACAAATGAGATACAAAATGCCGGGGGGCTCTTTGCATTCAGCTGTAAGGAAAGTGGGGGAGGGTATAAAACCCAATACTTTTCCTGACATGCCTAAGGATATATCCCACAATAGCTTCTTCCTATTGCATCTGATGGGGCAAATCTGATAAATGATACTCACTACAAGCCTATTGCCATAGCAACCATAATCTATTTGTCTATCCATCAAATACTGGCGGATGAATTGGCATACAATAGAATGGCCTTAGGTTCAGACCAATTATCAAAAACAAACTGGATTTCCCAGTCCATTCCACACAGTTAATTCTTCCCTCACTGACGCAGTCAGAGTTTCCTTTGCTAGCTATTTTCATAGATAGGTTGTTGTTGCTTCTGCTGCTGCTGTGTGCCTGCAAGTCATTTCTGATTTACAGTGACCCTATGGTGAACTGTCACAGGGTTTTCTTGGCAAGATTGGTTCAGACTTCAGAGGGAGTTTGACTTTGCCTTATTTTGTAGCTGAGGGAGAGCTTGCATTAGACATTCAATGCTGGACATTTCAGCCACAGTTGCTGGTTTTTGTGAAATAAACTAATGTTGCCATAAAAATAA
Organism: Urosaurus nigricauda; assembly: GCA_034509955.1. Taxonomy (NCBI): domain Eukaryota; kingdom Metazoa; phylum Chordata; class Lepidosauria; order Squamata; family Phrynosomatidae; genus Urosaurus; species Urosaurus nigricauda. The sequence continues at coordinate 35,355,055 of JAOEGL010000002.1, forward strand.
ATAAATAAATTACAGAAAGCCATCTGGAAACAGGGTTTTCTCCCTATGAAAACATGATTTTGTGTAAACATTTTTTTAACAAACAAACAAAAAAAGTGCAAAAGATGCTTCCCAGAAGACCACATAGGATTTTTGTGCAAATCCAACTTTTAATTTTATACCCCCCCCCCAGTTTTTCCACCAAAAAAACTGAGGGTTTTTTGCATAAAAATTGTGGGATATGTGAAAAAATAGTCCCCCCCCCCAAAAAAAAATTTCCTGAAGCCTACATGGGGTTTTGTGCATGTTTTTTTCTCCAATAAGGATTAATTTCACACACAATTCAGGCTTTTAGTAGTGTTTTCTGTATTTAAAAAAAACTGGGTTTTTGAACACAAAAATATAGTTTTCATGAAAAAAAACTGTTTCCAGATAACTACATGGGGAGTGGACATTTCAAAATCACTGAGTTGTGTCCCCACCCCACCCCAAAAAGCAATTCCCCCCCCCCCCCGAAAAAAAACCACACATGTGACTATATGAGAACAGTGTTCATTTTGTATGGAATGAATGCTATTTGCAAAAAATAATGGGTTTTTCTCACCACACATGCATTTCTGCAAAGAATAATTTCCTAAACATGTTGGTCGAATATCAAATGAGAAATGACAAAATTGTTCAGGAAGCAGGAAGAAATTATTTGTCCTTGATTGCAAAAGTAAAACACTTTTTCTCATCCATGCTGGTGGTAACCCAACAGGCATGAGGTTCTTCATGTACATAGAGAGACCTTGTAGCACCTTTGAGACTAACTGAAAAAAAGAAGTTGGCAGCGTGACCTTTCGTAGACTGCAGTCTACTAGAGCCCTGGTGGCACAGTGGTTGAATGCCTGTTCTGTAGCCATTCACTCATAAACCGCAAGGTTGCTAGTTCAATACCAGCCAAGGGCTCAATCTCAACTCAAGCTTGCATCCTTCTCAGGTCACTAACATGAGTACCCAGCTTGTTGGGGGCAATTAGCTTACACTTGTGTAAGCTCCTTAGAGATTGCTTAAATGCACTAATAAGCGGTATAGAAATGTACTTGCTATTGAAACTTACTCAGAAGTTTTTACATCTGCATTTTTGAAGTTCATAGTTTGTTACTTTGTTGTTGTTGTTTTTAAATGTTGAAATTTTCTGCTCTGTAAAGCCTGTGAATCTCCGATAAAATATCTGGTGGCACAAGATGGCCTCTTGCATCACCTGGGTGAAAGCACCTGTCAGCTATGACCATCTGTTCAATTAGTGGAAAAGAAGAGAATGCCTGGGATCAGCCTCCTTGTCTTAAGGGGAAGAGCTTTCAAGGCTTAGGGAATGTGCCTTTGCTCAGCAGAAGTACACTCTCTTTGGCTTCTGAGCATGTCACAAGTTCCTCTCCCCAAGCAACAGGCATTTTTGCCATGTTAAGAGAATTGATCAGAAATCAAAGTGTAGCCCATTAGCAATTACCAAATGTGATGCCTTTATGGCACAAAGAACAACTAGTATCATGCCCGAAGAAAGAAAACCCAGACCTCTCTTTATCAGACTTAAATACCACTGTGAGGTGTTTGCAGTCTTCTTTCAGGAGCACTTAAATCTTGACTGTATCTGGAGGCAAATAAAAGCACAACTGGAGTGGGTGGGGACAGAATCCAAGCTATAGTGTAAAAAAATCTGACAGTGTTTTTATTACTATGAAAAGAAACAGTTGCTCAGTACTCCCTTAGGCAGAGCTTCAAAATTTTCTTTTTAGAAAAACTGCTATAATAACATGCTGAAGCCATCCATACCTGATGGGACCAAGAGCATCATCCTGACCCCAACGGGTCATGGGATTGTTTTAATCTATGTTTTTTTACTTGTACCCCGCTCCGAGTGTATGTACAGAGGAGCGGGCTATAAATAAACTATTATTATTATTATTATTATTATTATTATTATCCTACTACTGTACTATGAAGCTAGTTTTGGTGGCTTCACCATGTCATTATATCCATTCATCTTAGCAAATATTTGCCTAGTTCTTTGTCCTTAGTCAACAGCAACTGTGTCGCAGGCAAAATGAGAGGAAAGCAAATTCCACCCATCCCCCCAATAATCAGATTAACATCTGTGCTGAATCCTACAAATTAGTTTCTGGGAGCAGCTCAAAGTGCTATTTAAAGCTGTAAACTAAGGGTGTGAAGAAATTTCAACAGTTCCAAGATTCTTCTTGAGCCTGGCCATCTTGGTGAAGTTAGAAAGCACAATAAGCATTCTGCAGCCCTCTCAAGAGATCTGATTTCTAGTATAAAAGCAAGACAAAGGCCTTGTTTAGAACAACCTGAAAGGCCAGCCTGGGGGCAGAGTCGGGGCATCACGTCCACATGACACATGTTCTGACTCTGCCCCCCCCCCGGGTGCCATGATGCTTCACACCACTCCAAATGCCGTCCAGCAAACGCCGCACAGCATCATGGCGCTCCTCCGGCAACACCAAATGAGTGCCGCATAGCCGTGGCAATGCAGTTATGGTGCCCTTTCCAGGACTCCTTTTCAAACCCTGGAAAGGCCAGATTGGGGCCATGGTGTGAGGTTGCTGTAGCCCTGATCCAGCTAAAGAAGGGGCAGCTAGAGGCTGTCTCTTTTGAGCTGTTTGTACACTACAGCTGTTTTCCCCCACTATGGTTCTTGCAATTTATGCAAAAAGAGTTTTGCACAAAACTCTTGCCTCTGTGCAAAACTAGTGGGCTTGTTCCCTTTTGTAAAACTAAGCACAAAGATACACAGTGGTACACACATTCAACAAGCACAATAGAACAGGAGACAGATCACAACAATACAAATAATCTACACCAAACATTTTTTGGGCTACTGCCCCCTTTTCTCTTGGGCAACAATCCTAGTACCCTCTCCCAATGCCTATTTCTTGATATTAGATCTGTTGTATGTTCAGAAGCCATCTGGCCAATTACATCTATCTCAGATGCACCCAGTTCATTACAGCCTCCTCCTCAACCTCTCATGTGCAAATACAGCAGCAGCAGTGGCCCAAGCCCACTCCTCTCTCTTACTTATTGTGGCCTTACAACAAAACAAAGATCAGCTGGCCAGATGCTTAGTTGCTGCTCCCAGGGTGACCAGGTACAAAGCGCATATCATCCAAGCATCCAGTCAAGCAGCATCTGGGCAGCCAATCAGTTTGGGAGCAGCAACTGAGCAGCTGGCTGAACAGCAGCCAAGTAGCCTCTCACCCATGCTGGCCTTGCAGTGCAGATGAGAAGCTTCTCAATCACTGTTTGACCAGCTCCTCAATCACTGTTCCCTTTGCAACTGATCACCTTGGGAGCAGCAACCAAACAGCTGGCTGAGCAGTGGCTGAGAAGTCTCTCAACCATGCTGGCCTTACAGCAAAGACCAGCATGGGCAAGAAGCTTCTTGGTCACTGCTTGACTAGCTACTCAGTTGCTGCTCCCAAGTTGACCAGTTGCAAAGGGACAAGCTTCTCCCGGGTGAGGAAGGAATCTCAGTCCTTCACAGGGGTGGAGAGAAGTGCAGCTGGTTTCCCACTTTTCTCTCTGGCAAGGAAAGACCATCAGTCTGAGAGGTGAGAGGGGCAAAAGAATCATTCAAAAATCAACCCTGGATCCTCTTCCCACTTTTTCCTCAGAGATGTGCCTTACCCACACAGCTTCATCCCCCTACACACAAACATTGTTTCTTCTGCTACCTCTTCCCTCGGTTTGCCTGATGAAAGAAAGCAGAAGCACAGATCCAACCTTCCTGCCAAGTCCTAGCAAAGCTGACAGCGTGTAAGAAAAGTCCCAAATGTGAAAGCTCCTTTTTGCCACCACTTCCCCCCTGCCACCATGTGCTCTAACTCCTCATCCCCACAATGGTCCAAAAGGCCACTAGTTCCCCTTGTCTTTCTTGCATGCCAATACTTTGACTGAAGTCTCCTTTTCTGCCCCCTTTTCCCTCACTCCCTCCACTATCCCTGGGGGAGCATACGGCCCATTTGGGGGCTCACTGAGCTGTGTAATGCTACTAATTTTACTAGTGGACTAATCAACAAATTTCCCAATATTGTTCATTTTAGAGGATCTGCAAACAAATCCTTCTGTAAAGTAGCAAATTTTCTTCCAGACCAAAAACAACCACCCATAAGAGTACATTATTTCACAGTAGCCCACACTATGGAGAATTGGTTTTTCTTAAAATTTTCCATTTACTACACAAGGATGAAACAAGTCAGGATTTACCATGTTTCCCCGAAAATAAGACATCCTCAGAAAATAAGACCTAGTAGAGGTTTTGCTGAATTGCTAAATATAAGGCCTCCCTAGCAAAGTTTTTGTATATATATATATATATATATATATATATATATTATACACACACACACACAGTGGTCCCCCGGAAATATTCGTAACCCGAGGGACCGCTTTTTTTGCCGGACCGCGCAGCAAATTTAAAGGGGCCGTGCGGGGGTTTTTTTTTAATCGTAACCCAGGGTTTTATTCGCAAGCCGGGGCCGTTTTTGTGGCCCCGGCTCTTTCGTACCCCGGGGGATTCGTAACCCGGGGGACCACTGTACAGTATATAACAAATGGTGTGGGGGGGGGGGTTCCAACAATAAATGTGAATTCTTCTTCATGGTAAAATAAGACATCCCCTGAAAATAAGACCTAGCACATCTGTGGGAGCAAAAATTAATATAAAACACTGTCTTATTTTCAAGGAAACACAGTAGTTCCTTCCTGTATGCAATGTGACTTCAGGGTACTCAATAGAATATCTCTTCCTGCATGATTCCTCTGAACTGAGATTAGGTGTCAGCCAAAATTGTGGTGGGATGTTACATTTTAAATGTAATTTGTTACATAACTTGTTTCAAGCCAAATCAAAACAAATGTAACTTGCTGTTGATGTTTCCATGCATTGTATTCCATTCATTGATACTTTTAATTCTTTTTAAAAGAATTTTACTTTAAAAAAAAATCTGGATTGCCTAAATCTAGAGGGAATGATTGTCCCTCAAAAGTAATAAGAAAAACCACTTATTACTCCCTTCCTTGCAGTTCTTTCATCAACAGACAAAGACCTTACTATTCTAATAGGTTTGGGGAAATCTGAACATTTTCCACCCATCCAACCTTGTTTCCATTTTTGGAGGTAAACTGGATTATAAATACTATTAACAATAACAACTGGAGGAGGTAATCTTTCCAAACAGAAAAATCTCCTAAGACTATAGAGAGGTTTTTTTTTTAAATTAAATTCCTAAAAAAGGTGAGACAAATAGGGAAGAAGGGGTAGACATCCTGAAAATAGGGAGCAAGTGAAGGATTGGACACACCTACCTCAACTATCACAGTTTACATGACATAAAAATGCATCAGTATTTCAAAAATGTGCCCTTGGTTACAAGGAATTCACTTGAGGATTCTGTGGAAAAGAAGGAGAAATAGCCAAAAACATCACAAGACTGGCAAAACATAATTTGGAGTTTTGTTTTTGTTTTTTTAAAATCAGGATGTATAGCAACAAATATTATCACCTCCCAACATGTTTGTTCTGTCTGCAAATGCATCGTGCTTCATGCTTATTTTCTGTACTTGGTGTTTTAGGGACATTAAAAAGGGGGGTGTCACAGAGTTATTTAAAGCATCCAAGATGATACATTATGACATTTGTTTAAGAGTTACTTAGTGATTCTTCCATTCAGGGGTCTATAAATTAAAATTTCAGTTGTCTGGAACATACTCCTCAAGATCAGCAGGAGGACAGGGCAAGTATGAACGTGTGTGTGCCTGCACTCACACATACAAAGCTATGGAACTTTATCCTAATTGTAAACATAGCAGATGGAAAAAGCTGGATCACCTACAGCTGTATATAAACGGTTCAGAATAAATGAGGGGTTACGTATGGCTGAGGATGGGGGGAAATGGCTTGGTGTGTGATTTTTAAAAGGAGGTCTATGCTATGACCTGCTCAGAGCAGGTCATAGCGGTAAGATTTAGGAGCAAAGCCAGAATCCAGTTCAGACTATAGCCAATTAGATATTTCCTGGATACTGATTCACTGGATACTAGAGAGATCTCATCTGGATATTATCTAGCAATGGATAAATGGACAAACATGTTTAAAATGCTAATGTGGCTAGTTAGAAATGTCAGACTGGGATGTGGGAATTCCAGGGTCAAATCGTGACTGATTCAGTTGTTGAGCCTTATTACAATCTCTGTCAACCTGATTTACTTTATATGGTTGCTCATGGGAAGAGGAAGGAGAAGGGCCAAGTACACCATCTTGGCTTCACTGGAGTAATAGTGGGACATACATACATACATACATACATACATAACTGTGGAAGGACTGATGCATTCTTATTCCATTTTGCATCAAAGTGAAACTTTAGCAGCCCTTCAGGTCCTGGTGAAACTGTGGGGTGAGCAACTGCCAGGGATTGCGACAGAGGGAGGGGGATGACACATTGACCTATAAAGGACTTTGCAGGAGCTGTACCCTATACAGTATGTCCCATCGCAGCCTTGGAATTTTTAATTTTTAAAATTTATTTTGCCTTTTATTCTTTTTTCTCTAAAAGGATCCTCTGCAAGGGAGTGAACCTCAAGAAAAAATCTGGCTTACATCCCAGTTAAATAAATCTTTCTCTTGAGCCTAAAACCAGGATGGCTACAGAAAGGCCTTCATGGGCTGCATCAACCCTACAAAATTAACACAGTTTTACACTGCTTTAACTGCCATGCCTCAGTTCTATGAGATTCTGGGATTTGTAGTTTTATGAGATATTTAGCCTTCTCTATCAGAGGACTCTGGTGCCACAACAAGCTACAAACCCCAAGATTCCATAGGATGGAGCCATGACAGTTAAAGCAGTGTCAAACTGCATTAATTTTGCAGTGTAGCAGCAGCCTAGGACAAGGTGAACAAACTGCAGGCCACAAACTGCATGTGGCTCCCAAGGATGTCTTGTGGCCCCCAACACCTCCAGCATTCCCAAATTAAACTTTTGACTAGGCAAAATTGAGAGAGAGAGAGAGAGAGAGAGAGAGAGAGAGAGAGAGAGAGAAAATATCTGCTCCTGGAAGACTTATTTTTAAATACCCACTTTTGACAACCAGAAGTGGATTTCTGTCCACTTGAGTTCTAGGTATTTTTTGATAGTCCATGCAGCCCCCTGTGGGTCCTGGGGCATAAAAGTGGAAGGATCAGCTGCTATTGCCCATCCATGTCAAAACTGGTGGACATTCAGGAGCCAGAGGTCACAAGCACTTTCTCTACCCCAGTACTGATGGGAAAATACTATTATTCGATAAGAAGAAAGGAGAAGAGAAGAAAAGCTGCTCTATCAACCCTGCTGATAAGACTTCATACTGTCCAATATTTCACAGATGAAAACCAGACACATGTGACCAAGAAACATCAGAGTTGGGCAAGATGGCAAAAGTCATTAGGAATTGTACTGTGTTTTTGAATGGCTGTAAGACACCTTTAATCCCATGTTGGCAGTAAGGCAGGATAGAAATGAAATAAAATTTTAAAAAATATCAATGAGGTAGATCACTCAATCAGGAGAGGCAGAAAAAGTTTACTTTTGCCTGGTGGGGCTGTATGTGCACTGCAGAAAAAATCCAGTTTGATACCACTATAACTGCTATGGCTTAATACTTTGGAATTGATGGAATTGTAGTGTTTTGTGACACTGGAGCTCTCTGACAGAGAAGGCTAAATGTTTCACAAAACTACAATTCTATGAATTCCATACCACTGAGCTATGGCAGTCAAAGTGGTGTCAAACTGGATTATGTTTGCAGTGAGGATGTAGGCTGACTCTACTGGAAAGGCCAAGACTCAATCCCCTCCTCGCCGCTTCTCCCTGCAGAGTTGATTGAGTCAAAACTACTTTTGCACTTTGAGTTCAGTTTGTAGCAATTGAAGTAAGCCAAATACAAAGTTGGAGGTGGAGAAAGAAACCAGGACATTTTATAAGCAGCTGAAAATCCTGGATGCCCAAGGATTAATTGGGACTGTCCCTCCAAAACTGGAACATTTAGAGGATGTAAGACTTTTAACTCCTCACATGACTGTCCCTGCTAAACTCTGATCCAATGAGGCATAAACTTGAGCAGATTTAGAGTGTCATGAAAAGGCAGCATGTTACCATATTATTATTGCATTTCTATTAACAAAGAAGTGAAAAGGTACTTGTGGGATTTTCTGCCTTAAATAAAATGATAAAATAATAAAATAACGTGGATGGCTTTGGATAAAATGCAGCTTTATTTGGAGAAGGGAGTTATATTTCTTTTTTGACAGGGCCAGGCTCCTTGTCTCCTTGAACTGTTTCCACCCCAGACAATCTTTATACAAATTTTGTAACATTAACCATCGGTATCTTGTTGAGACCTGTGGTAAACTGGCCCTTTAAACCATCTTGTGTTTCGCACAAATGGAGAAACCCATACATTTCTTTATCAGGTAGCTGTCATTTCTTTCTTTATAAACACTTGGGCAAAGCTTCAAAATAAGAAGCTCAAGATTGAAATATGTGCAGAGAGAGACTGTCTGTCTGTTTTTTTCAGACATTAATATTCCAATATAAATGTACAAAGTACTCAGTGACCTTAGTTGATTCTGACTCATCAAAACAAACAAACTCTGCTTTATATTCAAATGTTCGTCATTCATTGTCTCTTAATCTTTTTTTTGGCCTTCATCTTCACATGCCTTGTGGCACTTCCTACCTCTTGCATTATATCCACGACCCATGGAAACGGCAATATGGAAGTCCTGTTCCATTTTAGGCTAAGAATTCATTCAAGAACTCATTATGCAACTTAAAGTGGCTTTGCAAACATATCCATCTTTTCTTGTTCCACCACTGGTTTAAGAGCAATAAAATCTTAAGCAGGAGACTCTTATGAGATTTGATCTCCCTCAGGTTTTCAGTATAATTTTTTTTTTCAGCATCCACACTTTCATTCTCAACTAGCAATTAAGGCAGGCTTCCCCAAGAGCTCATTTCACTAGCCCAAGGTATCTAGGCTGCTTGGCAAGCTTAACAACAATTCACTTTGTCTGAAATCTCCAAAAAAACTAACAAATCTATCCAGTGATACATTCAAGTCTTTTACTCCAAATCGCAAGTCTCTGTCTTCAAGTCTGAAGTTAAGTCTCAAACCCTTGCCAGATACTTGCAAGTCAAGTGTCAAGTTGAGTTTCACATCTGGGAGTCAACTTCAATACAGGCCATTTGTGGTCTTGTTTTTCCAGAGAGACTTAAAAGTGTCCACCTTCTGCTTCATGGTCATATAGTCTATTCCATTTCTATTTGGTCATCAGATGATGCCCATATATGCAGTTGCCTCTTTGGTTGCTTGAAGAATGTACTTGCAATAAATAAATTGTTGGCCTCACAAAATTCAATCAGTTGTACTCCTGCTTCATTTCTTGAACCTATGCCAAAGTTTCCTACAATCTTTTATTCTACTCTGTTTCCTACCCTTTCATTCTAATTGTTTATGATTACCAACATGTCCTATTTTGGTGTATGATCAATTTCCTTTAAGGAGGAGAAAGAAAAGGAGGAGGTTCTAGTCCATGTGCTTGGGTGAGATCTAATTTAATTTACACTTGAGCCATTGCATTCTGGGAGCCAGTGCTGGGAGGCTACTTAAGGCTACTCAAGGCTAGCAGAAGCTTCATTTCCTTTAAGGAGGAGAAAGAAAAGGAGGAGGTTCTAGTCCATGTGCTTGGGTGAGATCTAATTTAATTTACACTTGAGCCATTGCATTCTGGGAGCCACTGCTGGGAGGCTACTTAAGGCTACTCAAGGCTAGCAGAAGCTTCACTTCCTTTAAGGAGGAGAAAGAAAAGGAGGAGGTTCTAGTCCATGTGCTTGGGTGAGATCTAATTTAATTTACACTTGAGCCATTGCATTCTGGGAGCCAGTGCTGGGAGGCTACTTAAGGCTACTCAAGGCTAGCAGAAGCTTCATTTCCTTTAAGGAGGAGAAAGAAAAGGAGGAGGCTGTAGTCCATGTGCTTGGGTGAGATCTAATCTAATTTACACTTGAGCCATTGCATTCTGGGAGCCAGTGCTGGGAGGCTACTTAAGGCTACTCAAGGCTACTCAAGGCTAGCAGAAGCGCGCGCCTAATGGCGCGCGAATTTTGATTTTTTTATCTAGTCAAGGAGGTGTTTAGAGAATAGAAGAGGAGCCGGCCTGAAGCATCAGAGGAAGTGAATCAGAGACTTGCCTTTGGAAGGAGCTTTTAACCAGGAGCTCTCTACCTAACTATAGGCCCCGTGACTTGAACTCAGTGACAGAGCTTGGGAATAAAGGCCAGGTCTAGCAAGGGAAGCCCACAGTCTTGTTTCAGTGCCTCCTTAAGACTTCTCAGTATGGACACTGAAGGCCCTGCAGCAGTCACCTGCAACACATGTGGGATGTTTGTCTTCTTGCCTACAGAGGTGGGGAACTACATCTGCCACAAGTGCAAGTTGGTAGCCCTCTTGGAAGAGAAAGTACAGCAGCTAGAGGAGCAGATATCTGCACTCCAGCATCATAGAGAGCAGGAGAATCTCCTGAACAGGTCAGACCAGAATGTCTTGGGTGGGAAACAGAGAGAGGAAGTTGTTGGGGCGGAGGAGGTCACTCCACATATAACAGAGGTAGATGCTTGGAGGAAGGTCACACACAGAAGTAAGGAAACCAGGGAACGTTCTGTGAGCGGCTTGCAGCTACAGAATCGCTTTGAATCTCTCTCTGTTGTCAGAGATGATGAGGAAAAGCAGCAGGGACAGACATCAGGGACAGAGCAGGGGAGCCTGAGAGTATCACGAAAAGGAACAGCCACTGCTAAGCCTCGGAGGAGGCGCGTGGTCGTGGTGGGGGACTCCTTGCTGAGGGGTACAGAAGCAGTGGTTTGTGGGCCTGACAAGATGTCTCGGGAGGTGTGTTGTCTCCCTGGGGCAAAGATCCATCATGTGACGGAGAGGCTGACAAGACTTGTCAAGCCTACTGACCGTTATCCCCTTCTTTTGGTTCATGTGGGAACCAATGATACTGCAAGGCACAGCCTTCAGAATATCAAAAGGGATTATGAGGCTCTGGGAAGGAAGCTGAAAGAGATGGATGCACAGGTTGTCATCTCATCTCTACTCCCGGTAGAAGGGCATGGTCCAGGAAGGGAGAGGAAAATAGCAGAGGTGAATAACTGGCTCCGTAGATGGTGCCACCAAGAACAGTTTGGATTCTTGGATCATGGGCTGCGGTTCCATGAGGAGGGACTTCTGGCAAGGGATGGACTGCATCTCACGCCAGTTGGCAAAAACGTTTTTGCCAACAGTCTGAAGAATCTGATCAGGAGGGCTTTAAACTGAGTTATGTGGGGGAGGGAGACATTATACTGGAAGGCAAAAGGGATGGAGAGAATAGTCCAAGTGGCATAGAGGGAACAAGGCAAACAGTGCAAGGACCCAACAGTAGGAGGCAAAAAAATGTGCAAAAGCAGCAAGTAAAGAGGACACATGGTCTTAAATGCCTCTCCACTAATGCACAGAGTATGGGAAATAAGCAGGATGAACTTGAACTCCTGGCACAACAAGGGAAATATGATATAATAGGCATCACTGAAACCTGGTGGGATGAGTCTCATGATTGGAATGTAGAAATAGAGGGGTACAACCTTTTTAAGAGAAACAGGCCAAGCAGGAAAGGAGGAGGAATAGCATTATATGTCAGGGATATTTACACCAGTGAAGAGATGCAGGAAGTCAATACTGGAAGCCAGGTGGAGAGCATCTGGATAAAAATTAAAGGAGAGGGAAAGAACAGGGATGTTACTGTGGGAGTCTACTACAGACCTCCAAGTCAGACGGAGGAATTGGATGATGCCTTTCTAGAACAGATAATCACATACTCAGAAAAGAGAGATGTAGTAGTGATGGGTGACTTCAACTATCCTGATATTTGCTGGAAGTCAAACTCAGCCAAATCCTCAAGGTCTAGGAGATTCCTCATTTGCCTGGAAGACAATTTCATTGTCCAAAAGGTGGAAGAGGCAACAAGGGGATCAGCCATTTTAGATCTGATCTTAACCAACAGGGAAGACCTAGTTGATGGGGTGCAAGTGGTTGGATCCTTAGGTGGAAGTGACCATGTTCTCCTGGAGTTTGTTATACAGCAGAAAGGAGAAGCCAGGCATAGTCAGACACGCATTCTAGACTTTAGGAGAGCTGACTTCAATAAACTTAGAGAAATACTGGGAGTGATCCCATGGTCAGGAATACTAAAAGAAAAGGGAGTTCAAGACGGATGGGAGTTTCTCAAAAGGGAGATATTGAAGGCACAATTTCAAACAGTTCCAATGAGGAAGAAAAATGGAAGATGTCTCAAGAAGCCAGGATGGATGACTAAGGAACTTTCAAATGAGCTAAGTTTTAAACGGAACATGTATAAGAAATGGAAAAATGGAGAAATCACGAAAGAGGAATTCAAACAAATAGCCAGCACATGTAGGGGTAAAGTCAGAAAAGCTAAAGCGCAGAATGAACTCAGGCTTGCTAGAGAGGTTAAGAACAATAAAAAGGGCTTTTTTGGATATGTCCGCAGCAAAAGGAAGAAGAAGGAAACAGTGGGGCCACTGCGTGCAGAAGATGGCAAAATGCTCACAGAGGACAGAGAAAAGGCAGAATTACTCAACACCTTCTTTGCTTCAGTCTTCTCAGAAAAGGCAAAGGATAATGGAGACAGAATAGAGGAAATTCAGCACAGAATAAGTAAAGAGGTAGTACAGGAATACCTGGTTAACCTAAATGAATATAAATCTCCAGGACCAGATGAACTACATCCTAGAGTATTAAAAGAACTGGCAAATGTAATATCAGAGCCATTGGCAATAATCTTTGAGAACTCCTGGAGAACAGGAGAAGTCCCAGCAGACTGGAGGAGGGCAAACGTTGTCCCCATCTTCAAAAAGGGAAAAAAAGAGGATCCCAACAATTATCGTCCTGTTAGTCTGACATCAATTCCAGGAAGCAGATCATTAAGCAGAGAGTCTGTGAACACTTAGAGGCCAATGCCATAATCACAAAAAGCCAACATGGGTTTCAGAGAAACAAGTCATGCCAAACGAACCTGATCTCTTTTTTTGATAAAATTACCAGCTTGGTAGATGAAGGGAATGCTGTGGATATAGTATACCTCGATTTCAGTAAGGCCTTTGACAAGGTTCCCCATGACATTCTTGCAAACAAGCTTGCAAAATGTGGGATAGACAAGTTAACTGTTACATGGATTTGTAATTGGTTGACTGGCCGAACTCAAAGGGTGCTCAACAATGGCTCCTTTTCATCCTGGAGAGAAGTGACCAGTGGGGTCCCACAGGGTTCTGTCCTGGGCCCAGTGCTGTTCAACATCTTTATTAATGATTTGGATGACAGAATTGGGGGCATACTTATCAAATTTGCAGATGACACTAAACTGGGAGGAGTAGCTAATACCCCAGAGGACAGGATCAAAATTCAAAATGACCTGAATAGACTAGAAAGCTGGGCCAGTGCTAACAAAATGAAATTCAATGCGGAGAAATGTAAGGTTCTGCACTTAGGGCGGAAAAATGAAATGCACAGATATAGGATGGGGGACACCTGGCTGAATGAGACCACATGTGAAAGGGATCTAGGAGTCCAAGTAGACCATAAGCTGAACATGAGTCAACAGTGTGATGCGGCAGCTAAAAAAGCCAATGCAATTTTAGGCTGCATCAATAGAAGTATAGTTTCTAGATCAAGGGAAGTAATAGTGCCACTCTATTCTGCTTTGGTCAGGCCCCACCTGGAATACTGTGTCCAGTTCTGGGCACCACAATTCAAAAAAGATGTGGAGAAACTGGAGCATGTCCAAAGGAGGGCAACTAAGATGGTGAAGGGTCTGGAAACCTTGCCCTATGAAGAACGCCTTAGGGAACTGGGGATGTTTAGCCTGGAGAAGAGAAGGTTAAGAGGTGATATGATAGCCCTGTTTAAATATTTGAAGGGATGTCATATTGAGGAGGGAGCAAGCTTGTTTTCTGCTGCTGCAGAGACTAGAACGCGAAACAATGGATGCAAACTGCAGGAAAAGAGATTCCACCTCAACATTAGGAGGAACTTCCTGACAGTAAGGGCTGTTCGACAGTGGAACACACTCCCTCGGAGTGTAGTGGAGTCTCCCTCCTTGGAGGTCTTTAAGCAGAGGCTGGATGGCCATCTGTCGGGGATGCTTTGACTTGGAGTTCCTGCATGGCAGGGGGTTGGACTGGATGGCCCTTGTGGTCTCTTCCAACTCTATCATTCTATGATTCTATGATTCTAATTTCCTCCTGGATTCCAGCATATAATCTTTCAGTTTCTTCTCCTTCTGCCTCTGTAACTGGAGTATAAACTTGGATTATGGTTATATTAGTGGGTTTTCCCTGAAGTCTTATTGTTATGATTCATTCAGACTTTGCATTAAATTCTTAGAGCACTTTTGCTACATCTCTCCTTGCTATTAATGCCACCCCATTTCTTCTTAGAGTCTCATTTCCTGAGTAAAGCACTGTGTATTAACTCCAAATCTTATTCCTGTCCACTTTAGTTCACTCAGCCCAAGTACTAATAAAATGTTCATATATTCCATTTCTTGTTTTGCTATGTCTAGTTTCCCTGTATTCATGCTTCTCACATTCATGCTAAAAATAAAAATATTATTCCATTGTCTTATGATATGTGTTGTGTAGCTTCATTTTCCCATTGCTTCTGAGCATGAACAGCTTAACATCTTTTTTGCTAGTGTCCAGTTTTGTCATTAGCCACAGTGCTACTTGTAGTTGTCCTCTGTTCTACCCCAGTAGCTTAATGAGTGCCATCTGACCTTGAAGTTTCATCTTCTAGCACTGTCTCTTGTTTCATTTTGAACTTTCTCATAATAGGGTTTTCATGATAAAAGGGGTTTATTATTTAGAGGTACCTCCAGACATACCCAAGAAGCATACTTTAAAAATATATATCAAGACATTTTGATGCTTGTTGAGTATTGCAATGACCTTAAAGTTTTTATTGCACTATTTGTTTTTAATAAATTGTTATGCTGCATTTCTATAGTGAAAAGACAGGACATAAATGTAATAATAAATATAATAAAATTTTATCTTCTGCCTTTCTAGTGTACTTTAGCACGCAACAATTTAACATTATAATAAAGTATAAATCCATGCATTTTGTAAGCAATATGATGAAAATACAAAGGTAATAAAAATTGGGAGAGAAAGATTATAGCTAAAATAACCTTTACATAAAATGAACACTAAGCAGACAAAAGCCTGTCAGACTAAAAATGTGTTTACCAGCCAATAACACAGCAGTCTGTACTAAATACACTGCAGATTGAGACTTCTCTTACTAATACATAAAGGCTTGTGACACAGTAAGAGAGACAGGACATCCCGAGAGTTTTTAGATATAAACTTCTTTGAATTCCACACAATAGGGGTGGAAATTGTTGCCCTGTATCTCCCATTCTTCCCCAGCATTGTATTATATTTGTGTTACATGTGCCACACATTTTCCCAAAAGTGGGAATTTGTAGCTGCTTAAAAAATTAAGTGTTGTGTGCATTCAAGCTGACCTATGGTCATCCTATCCTAGGAGAGTGTTTGTTTTTTTGTTTGTTTGTTTTTGGCAAGATTTATTCAGACTGAGAGAGTGTGACTTGCACAATATTGCTGAGTGTGTTTCCATGGCTGAGGGGGAATTCCAACCTTGGTCTCACTGAGTTCTAGTCCAACACTGAAACCACCACACCATGCTAGCCAAAAAGTAATAAGTAAAACATATTTGTTAGTCTTGTTATATGCCTTCTAGTGTTTTCTGATTTATGGCAACCCTATCATGGATGTTTCTTGGCAAGATTTGTTCAAAGTAGGGATGTAATTATTCACTAAATTTGTTCTTGAAGGTACCAACAATAAAATTCACCAATTTTCTTCCCAATGAGGGAAAGTATTTGAAAACTACACAGTTTTCAAAAGCTACTTATAATCCAGGATCTATTCTGCACAAAATTCACATGTAATTGTTTTTCACCATAAACAGCATTTTCTGTGCTGGAAACAGCAATTTTCTATATGTGAAACAATATTTCAACTCAAAATTAATAATTCCTGTGCAGAAAATTTCTTCTGCACAGAAAAAAAGCTGTAGTTAGAGATGGTTCACACATGGTTGATTTGAATAGGAAACATCATCTTTTGCATGGAAAATAATATTTCAGTGTCTCCTGCTGCCGTCATTTCTGATGGTTCATCCTTAAATCTGACTTAGACAGCTTTTTTTGAATAGCAGACACCTTCAAAGGGAGCACTCTTGTCTGTAATGCCCAACCTTAATCTAAGATGATTTTAACCAATGATCTACCCTGCTTGATTTTACCCTAGTCTGTCTCCCACTGAATGTATCAGTGGTTCTGTTCTTTATCCAGAGATGTTAGGCACCATCTGCCTTTAAGCCAGATCAGCAGACCTTACTTTTCCCTTTTTATTTCACTTCTTTTTGCTTTTTTTCACCCAGGCTATTTGATCTTTTTTCAGAACTACCCTGACATCGTTTCAGGTTGGGGGTTCCCTATCCTAGTTCTCTTTCCGTTTTTGGGGAGTATGCTCTCTCAAGGCAGTTGCTGTGCTGCCAGAAACATAGCTGTGTTTTCATTGCTTTGATGTAAACAATTTATGGTACAAAGAAAATGTTTTGTCATAGTTTATGACATAGTGCTGGTAAAGTTATTTCTGGATTCACTTTAAGTCCTCTTGTGCTGATATAGAAAAGTTTTGCTCAATGTTTCATTTAGGCTGTAATAAATATCCTTGTAGCTATCATAATGAAAACCAGCAGGATTATGTGATAGCTTGGGGGGTGAGTCAGGTTTCAGCCCCCACTCAGATACAATGATCAGATCTCAGACTTGCTAGAACTACCATTCTTTCAGTTCTGATTCCATGTTTTTCATTCAGTCAGTCTTTTTGTTATCTGCCCTCAAGCCAACATCAACTTATGGTGACCCTATGAATGAGGGACCTCCAAATCACCCTATCATCAGCAGCCTTGCTCAGGTCTTGTAGACTCAGGGCTATAGCTTTCTTCATTGTGTTATCGATCTGTAACATGATTTTTAGACTGTAAGCCTGAGGGCAGGGATCCGTCTAATTTAAGATTGTATGTACAGCACTGTGTAAATTTACAGCGCTATATAAATAAAGGTTAATAATAATAATAATAATAATAATTTCCCTCTATTCCTACTTCCTTCTACCTTACCAATCATTACTGTCTTTCCTAGTGAGCCACATCTTCTCATAATGTGTCCAAAGGATAACAACCTCACTTTAGTTATCTTGGTTTCTAGGGAGAGTACAGCCTTGATCTTCTCCAAAATCCATTGATTTGTCTTTTTAGCCATCCATGCTATCCATAGAACTCTTCTCCAGCATCACATTTTGAATGAGTTGATTTTCTTCCTATCAGCTTTCTTCACTGTCCAACTTTCACAACCAAACGTAGCAATGGGAAATGCAATGACAAGGAAACTCTTGACTTTAGTATTAAATTATATGTCTTGACACTTCAGGATCCTCTCTAGTTCCTTCATAGGGCACTGGTGCCCTTCCAAGTCTTAGTTTTCTGATTTATTGACTACAGTCTCCATTCTGATTAATGATTGAGCCAAGGTACAGAAAATCTTGAACTATTTCAATATAAATGTGTTTCAATGTCAGTATTTCAATATTTGTGGGCCTTAGATTTGAATGGCCAATAGGAGTCATTAGCTTTGCAATGGACCTGCTCATAATTAGAGATGAAAATAATAAGACCTAGTCTGTTGATATGAATGAGGACAGATGCCTGCCACCTCTTTCAAGGAATGGCTGCCATGTTGAAAAACAGCATTTCAAAATTTACTAGTTTTCTATTGGAAGTTCATCAACTCTCCTATGCTATTATGGCCCAAACACACTGGAAAGCAAAGAGTACATACTGTGTTGGATGGCAATCTGCAATGTTGTTCATTTTGTGGTCAGCTGTAACAGTAAACTTATTTGCACGCCCTAGAGTTAATGCCAAAATGGAGGGAAACATTCATTTTGGCACATCTGAGCTGAAGGGAAGATTGGCCATGCTAGCTGGAGAATCCTGGGAATTGCCATTCAAAAATGTAATACTTCCAAGTTTTGCATCTAAGTTAGCAAAGCCTGTTACAATATCTGAAGCATTGCTGTACTCTTTTTTAAAAAAAAATTAAAAGATGGTTAAAACATAAAATTAGGATACTGAAGCCTCATTTTATGTTTTAAACATCTTTTAATTGTTAATTAAAAAAAACAAATGGTGCTTTGGATATCTAATCCTTTCCACCTCTTCCTGTCTAAAATCTTATATATGGTGTGTAAACTTCATTCAGGCTGGGACTTGGAATATCTGGGCTTCACTTAACAGATGGTTCCTCCTCTGATGTCTCAGACCAAGGTGCAGTGTGGTATTGAGCAACTCATACATATGCTAACTATTCCCTCCATCTTCTCTTCCCCACCCTCCACTCCCCAGTTTGGCTGCATCATGTTGCTGTACTGATTTTGCAGTTACATCTTATAGCTAGAGATGCATACTGGCTTTCTATTTCTAGAAGGCTAGTTCTTATCCAGATCTAATTAGCTGAAGACACTGTAATTTATTACCCAGGCTATTTACCGATGACATTTTACACAATGGTTGTAAGGCTGGCAATTGCAATAGCCCATGTAATGTGTTGTAATCACAGTTAATTGGTAGTAACCTTGTAGCAGGGTGACTTACAACAGTCCTTAATTGCAGTTCATGCTCTTCTCAAAGGAAGTGCTTTTTTAAAAAAAACAAATCTAAATATCTGTAATCTTGTCATCATGTAGGATGCAGAAAGTTATATAGGGTGATTTTTAAAATGGTGCCAAACTGAATAGGAACAGGTTTCTTTTTGCATCATTCCTTTTGAATCACCCTCTATATACCTCTTGTTGGGACAGAGCCAAAATGTTCAGCAAATAGTGTTGTCTTCAAAAAAAAAAGCACTTAAAATGCCCACACAATAAGTCTGCCATCTTATCCACAGTTATCTGGAAGCAAGACCCACTGAAGCTTGTAAGTAGACATGCTTAGGATAGCACTTCAAACTCTACTGGAAAACATCCAAAGTTTGAAGTTTACATATATACTTACACAGAGAGCCAGCATGGGAGCTTATTGCTCAGCATTTTAAACTGGCTCCAGCCTCCTGAGCTGGAGCCGGGGCACAGGATGGAGGTGGCAATTATCAAACACTAAACCACCACCAAATTGCCAGCTGCCATCAGCCCCGTTCCAAGCCGCGCTCCTCGGAAAACTTTCAGGCTTCTAAAAAGTACTGGCAGAACACAGCTGGGACCTGGCTTGATCCCAGGCTGATGGTGGCTGGTAGTTCAGCAGCAATTTAGTGTGTGATAATCCCATGTCCTGGCTCCAGCCCAGAGGCTGGAGTTGGTTTAAAATGCTGAGCGATAAGCTCCATGGTTTAGTGGTCTGAATGCTGGACTAAGACTCTGGAAGATCAAGGTCCAAATCCCCTTTCAGCTATGGAAATCAATTGGATGATCTTGAGCAACTCACACTCTCTCAGCTTCTGGAGAAGACCATGATAAACCTCCATGGAATAAAATTTGCCATGGAAACCCTAGGGTAAGCTCACCATAAATCAGAGTGGACCTTAAGGTACATAACAACAACAATATATTGCATTACAGAAAGTCTCTTATTTGAACTGAAGAAAGTATCAATGTCACAATGCATAATACACCTTGAAAAATAAATAGCAGCATTGTGAAGAACACAATTTATCATGGTGGTTGCCACATAATTTTTGGTCCTGTTCTTGTGCCTTGATTTTACAAGTTAAATGCAATCTGAGCTTAACTGGCACAAAGAAGCATTTTCTTGGTATCAACATCAGATGATGCAAAAGCCTTATCATCTGTTTAATTGCTGTATGTTCAATTGCTGTCAAAGGCACAGAAGTGGAGACAGTTTTTGTTTTTTTAAAATTAGCAACAGTATACTAATTCACTGGAAGAATATTCTCAAAAGTATTCTCCCAGGTAATCATCTTTACTCAGGTTGCCATCTTTAAATGACAGTCATAACATAGCAAGAAACAGACTCACTGGCAACCTGAATAATTCAAGGTTGTTCATATATATGTTTATTGTTGTTGTTAACTGACCTCAGTCTCAACCTATAGCGACCCTGTGGATGAGACATCTCCAAGAATCCCTGCCCTCCACTGTTCTGCTTAGTTCCCGCAACTTCATTCCCATGACCTCCTTAATAGAGTCCATCCATCTAGCATGTGGCCTTCATCTCTGTCTACTTCCCCCTTCCTTTCATAGCATTATTGTTTTTTCTAGTGAGTCATGCCTTCTCATGATGTGTCCAAAGTATGACAACCTGAATTTTGTTATCTTGGCTTCTAGGGAGATTTCTGGCTTGATCTGTTTTAGCAACCAGTTGTATATCTACATTTTAGGATCTTTTTTAGTTCTTTCATAGCTGCCTTCCTCATTCTTAGTCTTCTTATGATTTTGTGACTGCAGTCCCCTCTCTGATCAATGTTAGATCCCAGTTATGAGAAGTTTTTTACTATTTCGATTTCCTCATTGTCTAAACTGAATTTGTATAAATTTTCTGTGGTCATTATTTTTGTTTTCTTTATGGAGTTTATCAGACGACGGAAATTGGAAGTATAATCTAATGGCAATCTGAATGCAATCATGGGGTTTCACATTATTGTGTATTAAAGTATCTCACGCAATTTTGGGCAAAAGGGAAGTCATTCCAAACGTAATCATGGGTTTTATGTTATTTCGTATTAAAGCATCTCATGCAATTTTGGGCAATGGGCAGTCACTTTCGGGTAATGGGAAGTCATTATGAATGCATTCCAAACACAATTGGAATTCAAGTAAATTCGCTAAACTAGCAAATTCACATGAATTCGAATTGGTTCCAATTGGCTCCATTCGACATAAAGAGAAATTCCTCCCATCTGATAAACTCCTTTGTTCAATAGTAAGTGTGCCTTTACACTTCCTTCCTTGATCTAACTTCGCAGTTGCTCTAGGTTTGTGATGTTTTCTGCTAGTAGTATAGTGTCATCTGCATACCTTAGACTGTAGATATTCGTTCCTCCTGTTTTTACTCCTCCTTCTTCTGTTTTTATATAATATGTTCTGCATGCAAGTTGAATAGGATACAACCTTGTCTGACCCCTTTGCCAATTGGGAACCATTCTGTTTCCCCATGTTCTGTTCTGACAGTAGCCTCTTGTCAAAAGTACAAATTTATCATCAGGACTATGAGATGTGTTGGCACTCCCACGTATTTAAAGATGTTCCATAGCCTTTCATGATCCAAGCAATCAAAGGCTTTCCTATAGTGTATAACGCACATGCTGATTTTCTTTTGGAATTTCTTGGTGCACTCCATTAGCCAGCATATGTTTGCAATGTGGTCCCTAGTGTCCCTTCCTTTCCTGAAGATGTAACATTTGATTTTCCTATTTAATTTGGTGTACTATATTGATGGTTTCCCTATGGCAGAGGTAGGAATCATGTCGCTCTCCATATACTGTGTGCTTTACAACTCCCATCAGCCTTGGATAGTATAGTCTATGGTAAGGAACGTTGAGTTACAGCCCAACAACATCTGGGCAAAAGTATCTTACATTGTACAATTATAACAGTTTGACACTAGTTTAACTGCCATGATTTCATCCTGTGAAATCATGGAATTTGTTGAATTCCTAACTGTAGAGCTCTAGACCCCTTTGACATGCCACAGTTATAGCACTATTATTCCACTTTAACTGCCATGGCAACATCCTACAAAATCCTGCAGAATTTGTAGTCTGGTCAGGCACAAGAGCTGTCTGGCTGGGAATTCTAAATAGCCCTCCTTAAACAACAAATCTCATGATTCCATAGAATGGGACCACAATGGTTAAAGTGGAGACATAAAGCTATAATTGTGCGATATAAAAGGGAAAGGGCCCTTAGTGTGTCTCTACAAAAAATTCTAAGCACCTCAAATTACAAATCCCAGGATTCCATATAATGGAGCCGTGGCAGTCAAAGTAGTATCAAAATGCTATAGCAGTGTAGTGTGGGTATTCCCATGGAGGGCTGTGTGAATCTCACCACTGGTTTATAGAAACGTTGAATTGCCAGGTGGAAAGTGAATTGCTTACCAGGCATTCAAAGACAACAATGAATAGATTCAGTGTAAGTATATACAGAGAATTATGAATTTCTGCCAAGTACAGTTTTGAGACAATGGGATTTGGGGGTGGGGAGAGAAAAGTGAGCCAAGTTTCTTTCTTTCTTTCTTTCTTTCTTCCTTTCTTTCTTTCTGAGAGAAATATTTCTGAAAATATTATCCTTTCACTCCTACTACAGAACTTCAGAGGAGGGGGGAGCCTTGGCCTCTTTAAACTTGGATTAGTCACAGCATTTTTAAAGGATTTATCCTGGCTTTTCCAAGCAGTGGGGAACTCTAATTTCAGGCTTAGGGGGATATTAGGATCTCAGATCAATATCAGAAGACTTTCAGAGCATTAGGAGCAAAATGTTATATAAAGGATGCAATCTGTTATGTGACTGAGAGCTGGCATGTTATAGTAACATATTTGCCAGAAAGTAGACAAAAATTGCAATGTGCGTAATCCTCTTTATGTAGTAAAGCTAGGAAACAGTCTTAAACCAAGCCACATTCATAGTCCATTTAGCTCTGCATTGCCTGCACAAGAAGCTGAAATCTTATGGCTTCCAGATGTTATTGGACTGCAACACCTACAATTCCTCACCATTGGCTGTGCTGGCTGGGGCTTGCAGTCTAACATCTGGAACACAGCCTGATTCTTAGCCCTGGTCCACACATTGTACAGCTATGGGTCTCCAAGATTTCAACCAGAAGCGTTGCCTAACCCTACTGAGAAATGCTGGGTTATAAATTTAATAAACAATAAAGGCTTCTGAGGTGGGTCAGGGCAAGATGCCCCTTGAAGGGAAGTCCACCTCTTTGTCATTGCTATCTATTGGCTTGCTCTGAACCTTGGACTCAGTTTTTACCACTGCTCAGAGCAGGGTTGGTGCCTGGGGTAGTTATAATTGGGCACCTGTAGGAGCCCATCTGTCAATGTCAAGCTCTTTCTTGCCCTGCTGTTACTGCCTGTTTAGCAACCTTCTCTGAGCATGTAGGTAATTACAAGAGTGAGAAGGTAATGAAGCTTCCATTACTTACCTAGAGTACATATTGAGCCCAAAGAGAAAGAGGGAGAAAGAGGGAGAGACTATGTAAACGGACACTGGGGAGAGAAGGAGAAGATTACTTCTACCCAGGGAGAAGACCAGTTAAAGCCCTATTTCCT
Source organism: Urosaurus nigricauda (assembly GCA_034509955.1). Taxonomy (NCBI): domain Eukaryota; kingdom Metazoa; phylum Chordata; class Lepidosauria; order Squamata; family Phrynosomatidae; genus Urosaurus; species Urosaurus nigricauda. The sequence goes on from JAOEGL010000002.1 coordinate 35,378,573, forward strand.
AGCATTGCCAGGTCAGGCCTATCCCAGTTCCTGAGATTTCAAGGCCAATAACAAGCCATTAAGGTGCCAGGGGTGCTTTGATTCTTTGTTCCTGCATGTCATGGGTAGGACTGGATGGTCCTTGTGGTCTCTTCAAACTCTATGATTCTATGATTTCTACCAACAAGCTAGTTATAACTAGTTTTCACTGTCAATCAGTTACAGGTCTTTTGTGAAGCCAATGCATCTTAAATGATTATTCAAGAACAAACCCCCTCCCATATATTGTTGCTGGGGCAATTCAGAGGGAACACAGAAGTCTAAGCAGTTGCAAGATGGTATAATTGCTCCAGTTAATAAAAGAACACTACTCCAGGAACTCTACTCCAGTCCTGCTGTTTGAGAGGAGGCACCTTTAAAAGCCAGCTCACAGACCTTTGAGCTCAGGAACACTACTCCAGCCCTGCTGTTTGAGAGGAGGCATGCCTGTGAGAGAGGCACTTTTAGACCAGTTGCTAACATTGTCTGGGGTAATATTAACATTGTTATAAAATTATTGATGTCTATGGAAGAGGACAGAAATGTATGCAAATCTACCATTTTAGATGAGCAATATTTAGTTTGAGTTTTTTCCCCTTGACTTTGAACTATTATAATTGCCTTTTTTATTGTAATTGTGAGGAATTCTGTTTTACAAGGTTTGTTAGAGTATATGGACTATAGTCCTTTGTTATAATTGTGATGGACTATAGTCTTTTGTTATAATTGTACCATTGCTGCCTTAATATTTTAGTTGTTTTTTTTTCTTCCAGGGTAGAGTTGATTATTGTTGATTATATGCCATGCTATACTGTAATTAGTACTACGTTATGTATTGTATTTTGTATTTTTGCATTTTTCATATTTTTCTTTTTTCTTGTATCTTGGTATTATAATATGAACCTCAGTTTGTATATGTTGTATATTGTTTAGATATTTAATTTATTTGCTTATGTAAATCATTTATGTATTTTGTGTATTTGTTTATCTACTTTTGTAAAGCACTTTGATCTTTTTGGAAAGGTAGTCTATAAATAAAATATATTATTATTATTATTATTATTATTATTATTATTATTATTCAGAAAGTCTGCATGGTATAGTAGTTTGACTGTTGGACTACAAATCTGGAGATCACCATTCAACTCCCTGCTTGGCCATGGAAACCTTGGGCGAATCACACACTCTCAGCCCAAGAAACCCCCATGATAGGGTCATGTTAGGGTCACTATACGCTGGAAACAACCTGAAGGCACACAACAACAACCAGTACTTCCATCCCTTGAGTACCAAATTGCCAAATCTTTAAACCACACGGCAGAAGACACCACTGTTTGTGCCAGACCAACCAGGATGTCTGAGACACTTTGAGCTATGCTATTGCAATTGTGAAGAGGCTAATATAGCCACTTCAACTTCTGCTGGGTTATTACTTCTCAAAAGAAATACTTCTCATTTCAAACATTTTCACATTGGAACTTGACCATCCCTGAAAGGTGCACCTGAAAATCAAAGAAATCATTTTTGACCAGTATGATTCAAAGACATAGCTGTGTTAGTCTGGAAGATCAGTATGCAAAGGGGTCTTGTAACACCTTTGAGACTAATTGAAAGAAATTGGTATCATGAGCTTTCATGGATTTGAGCCTATTTCCTCAGATGCTTGGGAAAGTTCATGCTACAAGATTCTTCCTTTCACTGTGTCTCAAAGATGCTACTAGATCACTATGTATACTGATACCAAGCTCATTATTAATCCTGAGTGCTGCTGCAGGCAATTTTACCTTCCCTGCTTATGTAAATCTCCACTGGAAAATAGTGACTCCTTCCAGAAACACACCTCCCCATGACTATGTCAGGGACAGCCAGGCTAGTCTTCTTGGAATAATGTATAAACATCTGAACTAGTCCATTGTCCTGGTGCGCTGGCATGTGTCACTCTGCCAAGTGTTTGTTTTTAAATTTCAAATCCCAGGCACATGCCAAACCCCATTATGCTGTTTACAACACAAAGGGGATCTCTTCTTCCTACCCTACCTCCCCTTGTTGTAAAGAACATGGTTTCTCCCCTGGAAATTATGCTTGCCATTATTTGGAAAGAATGGTATTCTCACGGCCAAAGAGCAGGATGAGTTGGGTGAATCATGTAAAACTCTAGTGCCAAACCTTGATTGTTACCGCATTCACAAATCCACCATGAGCCCTAAAGTTTGGAAAGAGTATGAAATATACAAAATAAACAAAGGTGCCTGCAATGACTACTGAAGTGAAATCATGTCCTGAGCCAGAAAAGCACAGAGCAAACAAGAATGAGAACCCTTGAGCCATGTGGATATAGTTTCTTTTAATTAACTGTATTGATGGAGAACAGGCTTTTAAAGGTCATTTCCATCAGCAGTGATATTTGCTGTCTGTTGACAAATGAATGCCTTTTTTGTTGCATCCCCCCCCCCCCAATGTTTTGGGCATGTGTTCAAGTGGCTCAAGAATACACAGCAATTTTGAGTGGGGAGGGTGAATAGCAACAAGACACTTAACTGTCCTTGCTCCACCATGAGCAAACATTTGATCATGCTATAGATTCTTTTCTTTCTTTTTTCTTCTTTGTTTAAAGATTTACTCAACACATAGCTCTTTGTTGGCATACAGAAATTTGACAGCACAAAACTCAGAGTAAATTATCTGCTGGCCTGGGAACAGACAAATTGTAAGACATTTTTAAAATGAAAAAAAAACTTCTGAATATAATTCTAAAAACACAATGGACACATTCCCACTGAGGTTTAAATCAGATCATGTGGAAGCATGATCTGGTTTAAACCACTATAGTTCCCACTGGCAAATGGATTTGAAATCGATTCGCCAAGGGGGGTTGGGGTTTCCCCCCATTTAACCTGTATCAAAAAGGAGCTGTTTTTTACCGCCCCTTTTTGGGCTGAATCAGTCACCAGCCTCCCTCCTTCCCTCACCCTTCCTCCTCCTCCCTCACTCTCCCTCCCCACTGCCACCCTTGGATCATGTGATCCATGGGTGGCAGTGGCCCCAGAGGGACCCCATGGGTCCCTCCTCTTCCCCTGGATTATTTTGTAAGTGGGAATGGGCCCAAAGACTGTGAAATTCATCTGAATAATCCCGATCAATCCAAAGCATTCCAATAACCAGGCATATGCTTAATGGGCTATTATGATTTCCCCAATTTCATTCTGTTCTGAGATCACCGAAGAACTTTAGTACATGTGGGTAACTGTGAAACTTGGGATCAGTCAGATTTAGCACATAATCCACTATATGTGGACCAGGAAATAAAACTAGCATTATCAAGCTTGCACAGCATATTCACTGACCAAAATTCATATCTTACCTTTTTACAGTGAAATAGTGCCCAAAGTAGCCATCCCAGCCTCCCATGGAAGAGAATTCCAGAGGGTGGGAGCAGCCACTGAGGAAAAAAGCATACAATGATTTCTCCATCAGATCGTAGGCTGAGAGCATGACGACGTGGGAGCAGATGGCTCTTTAGATAAACCTGATCTCAAGCTGTCTAGGGCTTCATATACATAATAACACTGAATTATACCCAGACAATGTTAACCCGCCTGGTAACCAGTGCAGCTGCTGTAAAATAAGCATAATAGGGTCAAGCAGTCATGTTTCAATAAGCACCCTGGCTGCTGCATTTTGGACCTGAATTGTCCACAGGCATTTGAGCAGCAGCCCCATGGACAGTAAATTATATCAGACTAAACTAGGGTTCCCAGACCCTCCTTCTCCTGTCCTAAGGGCAAGGGAAAAAAATCTCTGGGAAAGAGCAGTTTCTTGAAAAAGTGTGTCTGGATGCAAGCACATATTCATGCATACATGCACATGCATACACATATTATTATGTGTAGCTCACCCTGCTGCCGACTGCTTTGTAATGGCTGCTATAGATTTTACAGATGGCCCACCTGACCTACTCTCCCCATCCTTTTTCAAACATCGTTAGGAATCATCCCTAGGTCTCAGGATTTGAGCTCTGAAATCTCAGTACCTGGGATGCTCCTGATTTAGCAACCTTATCCCCATGTCCTCCAACATTTCACAAATAAAAAAAATATCTATTCTACACTATAAAGAGCATTGCTATAAATCTATGTGGTAAAAGTCTTTGTTTTAGAATTTTGTGCATCACTTTGCTTGCATGGGAAATGGATACAATGGTCCTGTGGTTACTGCAATCCTTCCATTGCCCTTTTATTTCTAGTTGATCATGTAATGTGTTTCCCCTGCTGGTCATGGAGCATCACCATTCTTGATTTAAATTTCCCTTTGATTTCTCAGATCTTGTGTAAAAGCTCTTTTGTTCTTTCTTTTATCTAGTCATCTTCTATTTCTCTGCATTGATTATTATACTAGTTCTCCTTGTCCATATCACAAGTTGTTGAACAGCTACATTTGGTGTTCTGACTCTATTTCTATCCCCCTTTCCTTAACTGCTTGAACAGTTTCATTTAGGCTTTTCTTTCTTTTGGGTTGCAGTAGTATCTTTTTGCATTCCTCCCTCATAATATTCCTGGCTTCTGTCAGAGTTCTTCTGGCTTTTGATCAGTTAAGCTTAATAGTGCAAATCTTTACATTCTATGGGAATGTTCTTCAGGTTGTATTTTGGCATGGTTTGTTATTGTTCTTCTTTAGTTATAATTTAATCGTATAATATATATATATATATATATATATATATACACACACACACACACACATACATATATATATATGTAGCTCAAGGTCTATGCCACAATCTTCTCCTGGTCTTGTTTTTGCAGAAGGAATGAAGCTTTTCAATCTTATGTAGTTGATTTAATTTCTTTATTGACCACTAGCCTTCATCCACACTGCAGAAATAATCTAGTCTGACACCACTTTAACTGCCATGGTTCAACGCTATGGGTTCTGGGAATTGCTGACATATCCAGCATTCACTTTTATGCCCTTGGACCAACTGAAGCTTCATGAACTACCAAAATACTGTATAGCTAGAATTGAAGTGATCAAAATTCCACTTCTGGTTGTCAAAAATATGTATTTAAAAGTAAATTGTTACACATAGAGTCTTCCAGGAGCAGCAATTCACTCCTTTTTCTCCAGATAAAAGGATAGTTTTGGAATACTGGAGATGCTGGGGGCCACAAGACATCCTTGGGAACTGCATGCAGTTCCTGGCCTGAAGTTCATTCACCCCTGTCCTGGGCTGCTGCCACACTACAGAATTAATGCAGTTTGACAGTGCTTTAACTGTTATGGCTCCATCCTATGGGATCCTGGGGTATGGAATTTGTTGTGCCACCAGAACTATCTGACAGAGAAGGCTAAATATCTCACAAAACTGCAGATGTAGTCCTAGTGATGTCAATGTGTACAGTTGTCTCTTTTGGTTGCTTGAAGAATGTATTTGCAATAAACAAACGATTGGCCTTGCAAAATTCAATCAGTTGTTCTCCTGCTTCATTTATTAATCCTATGCAAAATATTCATGCAGTCCTACAATTCTGTTCTGCTTCCTACTTTTGCATTCCAAACACCTAAGATTAACAAGAAGATTAGCAAGTCCTGTTTTGATGTGTTATCAATTTCCTCCTAGATGTTAATACAGAATCTTTCAGTTTCCTCCACTTCTGCCTCTGTAGTTGGAACTTAATCCTGAGTTATGGTTATTGTGAAGGGTTTTCTCTAAAGTCTTACTGATATGATTTGGTTAGATTTTGCATTATATCCTTTGACTGCTTTTTGCCACATCTCTCCATACTGTTGATGCCATCTCATTTATTCGAACATTTTAATTTCCAGAGTAAGACACTGTATAATTATCAGACTCAAAATATCCCATTCCTGTCCATTTTAGTTCACTCACACAGCAAGGTTCATACCTTCCATTTCTTGTTTTACTATGTCCAGCTTTCCCTGATTCATGTTTCTCATATTCCATTTTCCTGTAATATGCGTCGTGCTGATTTGGACTTTCCTTTTCCATCTGAGGATATCAGCAGCTAAACATCCTTTCAGCTTGAGTCCAGTTGTGTATTTAGCCCCAGCCCTAGTCATAGTTGTTCTCTGCGGTACCCCAGCAGCTTGTTGGGTGCCATCCAACCTGTGAGTTTCATCTTCTGCTACTATCTCTTGTTTCAATTTGAATTGTCTCATCATAGAGTTTTGTGCTAACAGCAATTCAAAAGGGGTTTAGCATGCCTCCAAGTGTGCAGTGCTAACAAGTGTTAACTATAGTTCCAACATTGTTGTCTCTGAGAGATTTGCCACCCATGTTACCCCCACTACTGCGGCTGCACAGTAGCTTTTTGGTATATTTCATCTGGTTCCTCAGCAAAAGCCTCTTGTCTCACCAGAGCACACAATCCCACCACCATGAAAAGATAAGACCATTGAGTGTAGACTACTTTTGCACCTTGAGTTTAATGTTCAGCAATTGAAAAAAGACAAAGAGAGGGGGCAAGTGGGAGGAAGAGAGAGAAACTGAGACTTTTAAAAAGCAGCAGAAAACAGGGGATGACAGAAGATTAACTAGGACTGTCCATGCTAAATTGGAACAGTTGGAGTGTTTTTCTGTGCTGCCTTTTTGCCAGCCTATTCTGGACTATAACTTAGCTACAGTCCCTTCAACAATTTGTTTAACCACTGCTAAAAGAGAATAAAATTGTTTACCAGATTATGGTTATATAAGTATTTATTTTGACAGGGATAATTCTGAAATCAGACTTGCCTTTCATTCCCATGAAAAACCTAATGCAATACAAAGCAAGATTACTAATGTAAGGCTCAATATAGAACCTTGTAAAATGCTGTATTTTCATAAAGGCAAAACAATGACTTTTTTTTTACTGACCTGTAAACAGAAGCTGCATCAGCTGTTTATGTAAAGATCAGTAATTCTTTCTGTCCTTTGAAAAATACCATTTTGATGATCTCAAACATATAATAACTAATAAAGTTCTGGTGCCAGACTGTCTCTCATTTTTGGATGGATTTTAGACCATTCTGATGTTGATCCTCCCATTTAAATGTTTGCGTATTTATAACACAGGGATCCTTATCACATTCCTAATGTCATGGTAGTTCTTTTATGGCTTTATGGTCACTTCAAGCATTTCAGTTTTATAGTCTCCCATTCTGGCATCTCCTTAAGAGGAAAAAAAAATGGCAACTAGTGTCTGTTGCTGATAGTGTTGTTTTGGAGCATTCCACTTCTATGCCAAGGTTAGAAATTCAGTTAAACAATTAACCTACTTTTTGTTTACTATATCTCACTAAGTAGAGATGATTTTTGGAATGAGATATATATCATTTGATTCAGAGCTTTCTCAGAAGCACCCTACTAAATGTCCTAACTATGGATTACTATCCAGCCTCTGTTTAAAGACCTCCAAAGAAGAGAGATTTCTGGATAATCATTTCTTGTAGTCTCCTGTAGATATTGCAACACCAAGGGTAAGTTGTAAAAATGTGGGGCATCAGAAGCAGAGATTCATTACTATGATCTTTTGAAACTACTATTTCAAGAACCATCAACCATCCCTCGCAGTTCAGAAGGATATCAATGGTATCAAAAATTGCTGAGTGAACACACAGAAACCAATAGATTTCCAACTATTCCTACAGCACAGGTATTGAGGTGAACGAAGAAATTTTGGACCCAAAACCATACTGAAATGGGCTTGAATAACCTGTAATATCCAGGAAATGGAATGCAGTGATATACTCAAAGAGGCAGAATAATGTAGTGGTTTGAGCATAGGACTATGATTCTGGAGACCGGGGCTGGAATCCTTGCTGAACCATGGAAATCACACTCTCTCAGCCTCTGAGGGATGTAAAGGCAACCTTCCAGCCACCCACTTTGACAAATCTCATGCTTCAGCATAGCTGTAAGTCAGAAATAACTTGAAGACACATAGCAATATGTCATATTCAAATACATTTTCCCCAAATGGAACATTTGATACAGAGCCACCAGGATCCAATATTATTAAACCAAGAGATTTTTTGTGATGTTTTGCTTTTGTAAAATAATAATTTTATCATAGGAAATTTTAGATGGGGAGAAAAAGCTGGGTGTACAAGGCATACTCCTGGCATAATCGTGCAATCACGCTGAAGATTTTCAGACACATTGCACTCATCCAGGCCTTATCTGGTGATGATCTAGGAATGCTCTAGCAACACACTATTCCCAGCCTTTTCACCCATCTGAAAATCTCCATAGCCTAGTTAAGTCTAGATATAACCATGGGAAGCATTTACAGCTCTTTTAAGGCCCACTTAGTCATCACTGCTTAGGCTACTTTATAAATAGTATCAAGTAAAATACATGGACAACTTATGGGATCTTAGCCACACTCTTAGGCTGCCCAAACTGAAAAATATTATTCCAGCAAGAGAAGAAGTGCCAAAGGCACTTCAATTGAATTCATTTATAACTGTTGCATCCCAATAAAAATGAATGCTAGTAGTTTCATTTTTATTTTAGTATTTATTTCTCTCTCACTTTTCCATCTGATTCCAAGGAAGCTGTTCCTGCACTTAAACCAGTCTCTGCCATCAGTAATGAGCCAGATAAAACTGAACAAATTGAAACTTAATCCAGAAAGGATGGAAGTGGTTCTGGTCAGTATCAAAGCAGATCAGGGAACAGGGATTCAGTGTATCCTGAAATCTCAAATTCATGGCTTGGGTGTACTCCTGGACTGAGCTGGCTTGCCTAGGTTTTGGGAGCAATTGGGAGTGAATTTACACAGTTAAAACTAATGAGCCAGCTACTCCCACTGCCTTTTCACTTTCTTCCTCTACTTTCCTCAATGATTGTTCCAAGTCTTCCACTTGAAGGCTCACCACAATAACAACCATTAAATTGGATTTGACTTTCATCTACTAGCTCAAAAGGATTGTTATTGTTGTGTGCCTTCAAGACGTTTCTGACTTATGGTGACCCTAAGGTTTTTTCATGCTATTTATCAATCAAAGGATCACTTCCTATTTCTCATTTGTTCAGAACAATAGGAAGTTTCCAACACACCTTTATAGGAACAACTTTCATTTAGATGAATGTGTACTGCTGGTGTGTACTTAGGCTGCTAAATATCCACATTCACAGAGAGGAGGGTGAAGGTCAGATCTCTGGTGCCCCAACGGAAGGAACCAGGTCTAATGGTTTTAAGTTATGCAAGGGCAGATTTCAATAGAAGGAACTTCTTGGTGGTAAGAATGGTTTGGCAATGGAACTAATTACCTAAAGCAGTGGTTCTCAACCAGGGGAGCATATGAGTTTGTCAAGGGGACACATAAAACTGGCAGGCTCTGATCCCTCTTCCTCCTCCTGTTCCCAAACTTTTTAAATGGAAAAATGTACACATGCATTGAGTTAAATATTGAATTTATTTAAATAAAACTGTTCTAATTTGAACAACATTTATTCCTTATAAAACGTTAAAATATGAATATACATGAATGAGTGAGTGAAAATACACACACTGAATAAACAAATCTTTTTATTCATATACTAAGTCAAGGGGGGGCACAACATCCACTTGTAGATATAAAGGGGGGGTCTGAAGGGTAAAAAGGTTTGAGTACCACTGATGTAGAGAGATGGTGGGGTCTCTTTCTATGGACATCTTTAAAAAAAACTGGATAGCTACCTTCTGGGGATGATATAGCTGAAGTTCAAGCACTGATTGAGAGTTTGGACACAATAGCCTATGAGACTCCTTCCAACTGTATAATTCTAGGTCTATAAACTCACATGTTAACTCACATACTTTACTAAGCTAAAAATAGAGGGATGTTTTACAGAAGCATGGGGTGGACGAGGGATGCATACATCTCCATGTATGGACTTCTCCATTTATATCTGATCTCTGGCTATATGAACTTTACAGGATGAAAAATATCCCTTTTCTTTTGCCTTTTTTTTTTTTTTTTGAAATGTGTATATTTTAAGTGCTTTTTTGAAACAGAATGTATTGACCACAATTCTATTCAAAACCACCATTATGATGTTACCTCTTGTTGCTCTATGCCAGAAGTAGGTAAATTGGAGCTCTGGATCCCACTTTTATGCTTGTGAAGCCTTCCCTTGGTCCCACAAAACCCTCCAGTGTGCTCCTATATTTTTATTTTTTAAAAAAGCATGATTTGAAGGCAATTTTGCCCTCAAATCATGCAGAATGCCTCCCAAATGTGTGACAACATGTACAAATACCCTCAACTCCCCACCCAGCACCCCAGCACTCTGTACTACTACAGATACATCCATTTTCCTCTGCAGTCCCTCTCAAAAAGGCAACAAGAAATGATGGGATGTTTAGAGAAGGAGTTCAAAGGAAAATGTAAGTATTCAGCTTTTCTCTGGGGGCAACCTGCAGAGGTATCAAGTGTAACTTGACCCCCTGCCCCCACACAGTTGCCTACTCCTTCTGTACACAGAGCAAGTGATGTATTCCAGTCTTTTACTCCAAGTGTCAAGCAGACTCTCAAGTCCCTGCAAGGTACTTTCAAATCAAGTCTCAAGTCATGTCTCAAGTTGAGTTTTTAACAGAAAAATGAGGTGGTGGTGGTCTGTATGTTGGAGGGAGATTTCAATAACTAGACAATCAAGAAAATGTGCACAAAGTTAGGGGGGATTCTCAGAGGGGAACAGCAAATATGTTAGGCAATGGACTTGAGGTAGAATGAGCCTTCTAAAACTTTTTTTTAAAAAAAGCTTTACTAAAGCTTTTCTGAAACCCATTGCTTAACATGTTTGCTGTTTCTGGATGAAGTTAGACCAGCAAGTCAGTTGCTAAAAATATACATGTCTCAAGTCAAATCAAGTCAGGGCATCATTTATTGCTGAGCTGAGTCCAAGGACTCTTTCAAACGGGGAGGAATTTCTCCCAACTCCGAATGGAGCCAATGCGGATTTATGTAAATTCGCTTGTTTAGCGAATTTACATGAACCCCTGCTCCGTTCGGAATTACTTCCCATTACCCGAAATTAACCCCCTCCTGCCCGAATTTGCATGCGAAGCTTTAATTCGCAATAAGGTAAAACCCATGATTGCATTCGAATTGGCTTCCCTCTTGCCCAAATTTGCATGTGAAGAGTTAATTTGCAATAACATAAAACCCATGATTGCATTCGAATTGACCTTAAATTATACTTCCAATTTAGCCTTGTATGAAAGAGTCCAGAGTCGAGTCAAAGAAACAAAACAACTTGAATCTGAGTCACTCAACTCAAGTCTACATCACTGCATGCCTGCTTCCAAGGATTCCTTGAAACCAAAGAACTGTAGTCTGCACACATGCAATTGTCCAAATCATGTGTCCTATAGTGCCTTAGCCCCATGAACACCTAGGAGCCAGGCATTGATGCGACAGCAAGTTCTACACAGAAGACAGCCACATAAGGAAGTCAATGGAGTTTTTCTGCCTTCTGGGAGAGAAGCAGGCATGGATCAGATATAGAGACAAGATGTATACAGAAGTAGTAGCCACCTGCACCTGGTGCCAGCTTTTGGTAAGAGATGTGTGTCATGCAGCTGCATTCTTTTCTAGTATCCTATGGTCCGTTTTACATTGGCAAAAAGAGGTGTGTTGAAGGCTGCATGAAAGCCCAGCCTTTAGATGAGAAAAAGGGAAAGTGTGCCATGAAAACACTATTTTGGAGTTTTAAGGGAGAAGAAGTGCTTTAAAAAGGAGCTGGCCCATTTTACATTGGCAAAAAGAGGTGTGTTGAAGGCTGCATGAAAGCCCAGCCTTTAGATGAGAAAAATGGAAAGTGTGCCATGAAAACACTATTTTGGAGTTTTAAGGGAGAAGAAGTGCATTTAAAAAGTAGTTTGATTTCCCCACTACTTTTTTAAAAAGGGTGCAGCATTGCTGGCCCGTTTTACACGGGCAAAAAAAGGCGCTTTTAGGGCTAAAAAGCCCGCATTTAGGGTTAGGGAGGGCGTAGCCTTTACACCCTCCCTAAGCCTAAAACGCATGAACGCCGCCATTTAAAGATGGCGGCGTCTACACGGTGGCGCCGTACAAGCGTCATCACGTGCGCAGCGTTTTGACGCGCTGCGCACGTTTTGACGCTCTGGCGGCGCGGGAGGACACCAATCGCGCCCTTCCCGTGCCGCAAAAAAAGAGCTCGATCCCGGAGCTCTTTTTTGCGGCGGGTCATTGCGGCGGGATGAGGCCTCTGGGGCTGCCCGTGTGGCAGCCTAGGCCTCATCTCGCCGCTAGAAGGGGCGAGTTTGGACCGCCCCTTTTAGCCAATGTAAAAAGCACCCCTATTGCATCTAAAGGCTAAGGTGTAGTTGAACGGTTAAATGGGGCTCTGTATCTTTAAAGCGCCCATTTAAAGGCAGCGATACAAGTGCGGAGGGAGGGAAGGTGCCAAGACAAGAAGAGACCTTCAGAGCCCGGCCAGAGTGCGCCTGCACCTTCCTTCACCTCCTCCCTTTGGTTGAGAGAGTGTGACTTCTAGGGAGACAGCAGGGCACTGGAGGCGCTCAGCCAGACCAGGGCAAGCTGGCAAGAGGAGGAGGAGAAGGGGAGGGACCTGGAGCACCTCCGCTGCCCTTCCTCCCCTCAAGTCACACTCTCTCAGCCGAAGGGGGGAGGAGAAGGCAGGCCCAGGCACACTCTGGCCAGGCTCCATGGCTCTCTCCTGGCTGCCTTCCTCCTCCCTTTGGCTGAGAGAGTGTGACTTGCAGGGAGGCAGGGCAGCAGAGGGGCCCCATGTCCCTCTCCTCCTCCTCCTCCTCCTCCTCCTGTTTCCAGCTTGCCCTGGCCCAGCATCAGGAGGACCTGGAGCACCACCGCTGCCCTTCCTCCCTGCAAGTCACACTCTCTCAGCCAAAGGGAGGAGGAAGGCAGCGGGGAAGGAGGGAGGGAGGGAAGGAGCCAGGAAGAGACCCCCAGAGCCTAGCCAGAGCACGCCTGGCCCTCCTGCTTCCTCTTCAAAAAGAAGGCTGGAAAAGTAGGACGTGTCCTGGCAAAGGAGGACGTGCCTGGTCAACTTGGAAAAGGGGGGCCTCTGCTCAAGAATGGAGGACATATGGGAATCCCTCCTGGACAGAGGGCTGAAACCTCAAGACAACTCAATATAATGCTCTGACAGAACACAGACTACAACTCCCATGAGCCTTTGCTACCATTTCCCAAGATGCCTTAATTTGCAACAGAAAGCCGACCAGTATGTTCACATGTGATGAATTCTTTCGTATTGACTCTGCATTTTCTTTTTGTGTAGATGCTCTCTTGTTTTGTGTGTGATGAGCTTGTGCGTAATCACGTGCATTTCCGAACTGACCTCACTTTCTCCCTCTTTCGGAATGGTCCTGTACTCCCCCATGTGATAAGCTCCGACTGTATGGTGTACCTGCGCAATTGCGCAATTCGCAGCCAGCAAGGGAAAAAAATGTTTAAAGCGCGGCTAAAAGCCACGTTCCTTGCCGCCCATGTAGCTGCTCCACCTGTGTTTGTAGCGTTTTGACAGCTTCCCATGTAGTTGCTGAGCCACAGAAAAAACCTCAGTCTAGCTGCCCTGTACTTTTTAAATGCACACCTGGGGCTTGCTGTCTAGCTGCTAAGCATTAAGGAAAGTGCAACTTCATGTCACACTTTCTTGCCAATGTAAAAAGCCCCCTATGTATGCAGCAAGTGACAGAGGTTACCTGACATCATCCACAGGTGCTGCTCTTCTACTTATGTAAGGAGATCTTTGTTCCTTTCTTGCATGAGCACCAAAATTGTGCTCCAGCCCACTTGGGGCCATAGCAACTACGTTCCACATTGCAAAAAGGAGTGGCAAAAAAGGACCATGGCTGCTGGCGTTCCTTTGGCACTGCCTCATCTGGACGCAGTGCCAGAGGAGTGCCATGACATGGCTTGCCATGTTGTTGGGTGCATAGCATGACGGCAGCATCAAGGCAGTGTTGGGGCATGGGGCGTGTGGATGCCATGCCCCCACTCTGCCCCCAGGCCAGCATTTATCACCAGTCTGTCAAAGCCCTTTCTGTAGGACACCAGCCTTACTTTCATTAAAGCTTGTTTGGGCTATTTGTCTGCACACATTTGAAATATACACATTTACAAATGTGAGTATTTTACTAATTGCATCTGCACACATGTTGAAATGTTTCTGCACATATTTACAAATGTGTGTATTTTCACAACTGCATCCAAACTCATTTGGTCACATATCGATTCTAGAATGCAAAATCCATACAGTCTGTGTCCAGCTTTGGCAGTGCAGACCAAAAGAAAACCATGTTAATAATTTTCTGGGATGGATTCCTCACATCTCCTGTGTGGATGCAGTCAATGGTGCACTGTACATTGACAAATTGGGAGGACTAGCTCATGCCACAAAAATTAAGAAGAACCAATACTCATTTTATTTTATAATACATCTACAATAAATAGAAAAAAAGCACCTTGAGTGGTAGTCTAGCACAGTATATAGAAGGAGAGGGTACCAAAACCATGCTTTATCTTGTATTGTATCATATTTCCCATGATGGCCATAGATCAGAAACAGATAAAATGTAGTCCTCCACATGTTGTTAGACTATATATCTGTACAGAGAGCAAGTTTGGTGTAATGGTTTGAGCATTGGACTAAATATGGAGACCAGGGTTCAAATCCCCACTCAGCTATGGAAATCCATTGGGTGATGGGCCATACCCCACCCCCACTACACAGAGAATTTCATATATAATGCCAAAACCTACAAAAAATGTGATTTGCCAAATTTTTCCTCAAGTTTGTTGGAGTGGGTGGAGAACAAAATTGCAGTACTCATGCAGTATGTCCTGGGGGAAATGAACACCTGCTCCTTTAAAATGGCAATATTGTTAAGGCCCACTATGAATACAATTGGCATCAATGGCAGCTTCCCTCAGAGGGGAAATTGCCACTTCCATGTGAGTGTGTGTATAATCTTTTTCAGGACCATGTGAAATGTTTAACTCCCCAACCCTATAAGCCAAAGACCTGAGCCCTATTGAATGACCCTGTGATTTCTGTTTTTAAAAGAAAAACTAATGAGAGCTGTATGTAAATTTTGAACACACCATCTGTTTTAGACCTAACCAATATCTTTGTCTTGCATCTGGTCAGTTTCAGGACTTCTGCAAGGCCCATTTATTATCTGGGGCCGATTCGCACTATACAATAATAGCACTATATTCCACTTTAACTGCCATGGCAACATCCATGGAATCTTGGTTTGTAGGTCAATGAAGCACTAGAGATCTTCGGCTGAGAATTCTAAATGCCCCGTTTTGAATTCTAAATCCCACAGGACTGACCCATGGCAGTTAAAGTGGAACCATAGGAGTACACCTGAACAGCATGAATGGTCCCCTGGCACGTACCTCTCATCCAGTATTTATGCTGGGCTATGACCATAATAAATTATTGGTTGCTTGACCTCATCCAGCAGAGGTCATGAAAATTGGGCGGATCAACAATTGCACAGCAATCTCCACCCTGTATGAACAAACTAGTTACTGCACTACTGGTTTTCAGGAGAGATTTGCAAAAGCTAATCTCAAAGGACCAAAAATGCAGCAGGGACCATATCATTAACCAACAGTGAAGACAAGCCAAGCAATTACAATGATGTATGTCTTGCTGATTCATAGAGCATTTTGATAGTATCTATCTGTACTGTTCATTTCACTGCCCTAACAGACTATCTAATGGCAGAATTATAGACACGGTTTTATAAATGGTTATGTTCCTTATCTTGGAGGAATGTAGAATATTTTGTATATATTGTAGCTCATCTAATAAAAACTGGATTATGAGTGCAGTTCTCTCATTTGTTTTCTGATACTTTCATGCTGGAAGTTGGCCTACGAGTCCTATCTCATAAAAGTAAAAAATTAAATGCAGCATTTTGAGAAGGAAAACTTTGTGCAAAGCAATGCATGTGTATGTTTGATCCTTTTGTTTCACACCAGAGGATTTGTTTACATGATCAAGAACATTTATCTCATTGGGTAACAGACTTTTAAAACACACAAATCCCCCTAAAAATATTTTTTGAAATGTTTAGAACTATCATAGCAGAAATTTTAAAGCTGAATTGTCATCTCTATTGTTAAATTAATCTAAGAATAGATTCACAGATTTGCAGGGGAGAGCAGGGAAAAGCACTAGTTACAAAACTAACCAAACCTCTAACCAGGTACAGATTGCCCTCCTTATCCACAGATTTTTTTTTATCCATGGTTTTGAATATACACGGCTTGAAAATATTCCCCAAAAGTATAAATTTCAAATAGCAAACTTTGATTTTCCATTTTATATATGGGACACCATTTTACTATCCATTATATTTAATGGGACTTGAGCATCCACGGATTTTGTTATACACGGAGAGTCCTGGAACCAAACCCCAGCGGATAACAAGGGCCCACTGTATGGGCTGTATGCAGTAGCACCCCAACCTCTCCCGCAAAATGCTTGACCTCTCCAGATTCCCTGGGCCATCCTGTTTCTGGCTCAAGAAAAAAGAGACCCACCTCTTATAAAAGCTTTCCAGGGAAGCGATTCAGCTTTTAAATAGGTTGTACCATTTCAGATTTTAAAAATAAGCATTTTTCAAAACTAGAAGTAGAATTCCAGTTACATCTGAATTTTTTGCTCTTGGCTTTTGGGGCTTTTGGGTTTGGGGAGCCATTTGGGGCACTCCATGTGGGCCATAGGACAGTGCTTCTCAAGATGGAGGTCCACAGACTGGTACTGGCCCCAACATCATTGGCTGTCAGTCTCTGACCAGTTTCCAGGAAATAAAGAAACAATTGTACCCAATGATTACCAATTTAGTGCCAGTACCTGGAAAACAATAACTATCAGTCTCCCACATCATGTAGCCTGAGAAACATTGCACTAGGAACAAAAAATTCCAAGCACAAAAAACTGGGCTCTGGTCTACCATTTTTGTGCACCCCTACTCTAAACTACAATTTTTTAAAAAGATGTGCACTTAGAAGAATTCCCCTCCAAAAATATTTCCACAAAGCATTATAAATAGTAAGTTTATTTGTTTATTACAGAAGAAAAAATTGGTTTCATCTTGGAAAATAAATTCCCACAAAGCATTACACACTGTGGACTTCTCTTTGTTTATTCTTGAAAAATACCCCCACTGGGAAAGCAGCATCTTTCATGGCTTTTTAAAAGATTCACCTAGGTATTTGTTACCTTATGTCAAGCTGATCACTTTACTTGATCCCACGCAAATATTAGGAGAGATGTGGCCCACCCCACTCTCATAATATGCTCCAGTACTAATATATGCTTACTCAAAAGTAAGTCAGCTAAGTTTCTAAACTGATTGTGGCTTTAATAAAGAGAGTAAGTCTAAAGCAATATTCTGTCAGTTCAAGCTTCACCATGAACTACTGAAAGCTACACAAATCTATTATAAATAAGAAATGTTGGATTTTTTAAAGCATTTGATATCACATGTAGTCACTCATCCTCTGCCAACAATCCCATTCAATACTACCTAAAGAACAGGAAATGCTTTCGTAATACAAATGCATGCTGTGCCATTGATCTGAAGAAGCATCAGTGTGGAAAATGTGCAATTACAGTAATCTCCAATCTTTTATAGTAAGAGAACAAGAGAACACACAAAACACGATGGAGGGGGGTGGGTTATATTCATATAAATACATACCAGCAGGTTAACCCTCTTACACTGCAAAGTTAATTCCCAAAGACAACACAGTCCCAGAGCCACTGCTGATGCCTCTAACATTAATATGGTAATTGCTTAGCTGAACGAGCGCCTGTTTTAAGTGTTCAATTAACCCACAAAGTTTTCAAAAAGTCAGAGTTACTCACACAGTCCTTCTGGAGATGCAACAGCCAGCTGCTTATGACAGGAAATTCCAGAGCAACATCATGCACAATGCAGAACAAACAGGCATAGAGTCAGGAACAGACAGGCCCCTGGGATTACGGCAGTCCCAGGACTCGTGCTAGCGCATGCTGAGCCATAATTTATGAAACGGAGCTTGGTTAATCAGCCAATCGTTTCACTTCTTTGTAACAAGTCTAACTGGCTCTGAAGAGCACAAAGCACTGCAACAGAATAACAACAACAACAAAAAAGAGATCCCCCACACTAAGCTGCTTAGGTTAAAAGTGGTTTCTGCAGTAGGAGTGTGTTAGCTGGGGTGGGAGGGTGGGTGGGATGGAATCACAGCTTTGTTTGGCTTTAAACTGTGTACCAGGTGACCTGCTTTGATACAGCAAAATGACTGAAGGCAGAGTTCCAGATTTGATTTTTAATCACATGTGCAGTGTGCAAGCAACAGTCACAGCAACACTGTGCCCTCTTCCCTCTAGGAATATTCAGCTCTCCCCTTTTTCCATGCATTACTCACAGAAGCATCAGCTGCCCGACAAATTCACATCTCATTCAATTGCTTGAGCAGACAGTTTGGCAAATTGAAAAGAAGAATATCACCTCATTGTATGGCCTGTCCTTTTGAGCACACTCTTTTCTAAGAGGAGGAGGGCCAAATCAAAATCTGCTAACAAACAGGAACATTTTGCCTTCCTACAGAAGGCTCAAGTATCTTAACCTGAGTTTGTTCCTTGGTATCAGAATGAACTCACAAGAGACTGGTACAAACACACTTGCATATCATTTAGAGATTTTTGCACACGCACGCACACACATACAATGGACTGAAAGTTCCAGTATCCTCCAGCCAGCCAGCCAAATGGCTGGGAAGTTCTGGTAACTATAGTCTATAAAAATAACATTTCAAATCTACATTAGTCAAGGCTCAGTCATAAACAGCTCAATATGTGGATAGCATTCATTGGAAACCTAAGTATGGTATTTGAGGCAATGTGAAGCGATGCAAGAATTCTCTCAGTGGCATTTGAGTGACCCACAGACATATGCAGGCAGTGCTGTCAACATCAGGTGGGATGACACTCATGCGTGAATGGGTAAGAGAACAATATGGTCATTTTGCCAGGGATCTTCCAAACACTTCCACTTTTACTGCTATAGATAAAGGACAGAGTAATCTAAAAATGTCTAGAACCCAGCCCATGGAGCAGGGATGGGCCACTTCTGCTGGTCCATGGGTAAATTTTCTTTCTCAGCAGGCCACATGGATTGCCAAAAATGCCAAAATAGAAAACAACTAAACCAGAAGTGGTCATTAGGCTGGCGCTGTGTAGGACGGTATGTTCACAGGGTGGGCAGTTAGAGTTGTGTTCTGACACATCAGAAGGATATCACTTGTGATGTGGATTTCCTCTTTTGCTATTTCCTTTCACTTTACCAAGCATTATACACTTTACCTATGAGTTAGGTCATCTCATGATATACAGTACCCTCAGTTTAGTCATTCTGGCTTCTAATGAGAGTTCAGGCTTAATTTGCCCTCAGATTTATGACTTTTTGGCAGTACAGTATCTGTAGAACTCTCTTCCAAGCCCACATTTCAAATCAGTTGATTCTCTTCCTGTCAACTTTCCTCACTTGTCCAGCTTTCACAACCATAAGATAAGGACATACTGCAGCCTGGATGATTCTGACTTTGATATTTTAATGATATATCTTTGCACCTGAGAATCTTATCTAATTCCTTTACAGCTGCCTTTCCACTTCTTAGCTTTACCAGTCATCGCAGGACTGATATGACAGGACTGTTAACACTGGCCCAAAATACTTCACAGAGAAGTAACGTAGGACTCTTGCTTGTGGGATGATGGGAAAACTGCAGAAAAGCCAGTTGGCCCACCACTATTTGAATTTGAAAATATTTCTAAGTCTTTGCAAACAATGACTTAGAATAAATTCACAGAATCCCCTCTGAAATTTCCACTTTCCCAATTATCAACTGTTCAGTAAAAGTGAGTACTTCCATCTCCTTGACTAGCAATGAGTTTCTAGATATTTCTCTGTTTCTGTAGCACACTATCTACACCATTTGAGAGTGAAATAAATTTCTTGTCCTAGAGGCACCTTTTGCTAGCACACCCTTTCTGTCTCTGTGGGCTGTCTGAGTCATGCCTGTTATCTGGATTATTAGAGGATACACATTTCCATTAGATAAACTAATCTGTCCTAACATCTGGATGAGGGAGAGTCTGCTTAACAGCAGACGTCTGAAGATTATAGGCTCCAGGTCTTCCCACATCCCTGCAATTTCATATTTGCTTAGTGAGGTTGTAGCATAGATGTATATGGAATGCTATCAATCTGTAATTTCCCCCAGACCTATAGCCATCTAGCACATTTCCTCCAGTCTGGTATCCTCACAGCTCCCACCATCTGCAACCAATGTGGCCATGCTGACTGGGGATGATGAGATCTGTAATCCAGATATGGGGGATGATGAGATCTGTAATCCAGATCTGGGGATGATGAGATCTGTAATCCAACATATCTGGAGGGCACTAGGTTGGAGGACAAACTGAAAAAATAAAGTATTCCATTTCAATTTGGAGACACTTATTTGGCCCAACAACATAAACAAGCATTGCTTAAGAGTATGGGAAGGAATTTTCCCAAAATGTCTCTCATGTGGCACTGAGAAGGTGTTACTCTTCACAGTAACCAAGTGTCCACATTACCTGGCTGACATCCCAGTCTCCTGTCCTGAATATTTACCAGTGCCAAGGTGACTCCTGAACTGTCAAATATGAGTAGACCATAGTCCACACTTGCACAATATCAACAAGGAGGCTTGAAGAATTAAATTCTTTGCAAATGCCAATTTGATTTGACTTGATCTGCCCTTCCTGCTCTAATGCACAGACTGATTTGTGATTATTCTTCAGATTCTGCACTTCTCTAAATTTTGCAACATTTTCAGATCAGGAAATGTACCAACAAGTATATAAGTGCAAGGATAAAATAGCATTAGAAATATGTACACATCTTTTCAAGCAATTTTTGCAAAAACATATGGGGTTTGGTGTGGAAACATGACAGAAGAAACACACACAAGCCTGGCTCAGAATGAAAAATAGACTAATCTATCCATCTCTACATTCCAGTCAGGTTGTGCAGTTCTTTTCTCAGTTATATTTGCTCCTTGGAGCTTACAAAAGCTACTTTTTTGGGACTACTGAGAGCTGTAGTCCAAGAAAGCAACTTTGCAGACATTCTCATGTCAGACTCCCATTCTTCAGAACCAAAGATCAGAGGTCTTCCAATTTTCACACCAGTTCCAATTCATCTTATATGACAGTCCAATTGTTGTTTGTTGTTAAACTTTCAATAAAATTAAAACCCACTTAAAAGAAGAACAATGGATATAAACAACATAGCAAACACAAGGCCTCCCCCACCCTCCATTACCACCCTGAGCAATGAGCCTTCAAGGGCCTGCCAAAAAAAAAAAAGGTCTTCACTTTCTATGACTGGCAAGGAAAGTTCCCTCCTAACTAATCTAGAAAAGAATTCAAAGATATAGCCATGTTAGTCTGTAGAATCAGTATGTAGAGTGATCTTGTAGCACCTTTGAGACTAATTGAAAGAAAGAAATCGGCAGCATGAGCTTTCATAGACTTCAGTCTACTTCCTTAACATCTGCTTAGCAGTGCTTTAAACCATTTCCCCAGTGACATTCTGGGGAGTCTGGGGGAAAAACTGCAGCTGTATGAGACTTCTATAGGAACATCCCCCCCCCCCCCAGCCTAGTTCCCTATGGATGTGTTGGCATGATCTGACTGTGGTCTTTGCACGTTGTACTCCAACAGCAGCCATGGGAAGCAGTTCAACAGCTCCAACAGTGCAATTCTGTGTGTACCTACTTACAAGTAAGTCTCATTTGGATTTGTGGTGCTTACTCCCAGGTAAGTGGGTAACAGAAGGCACTGTAAATGTTTTCTCCTTCCAGTCAGCAACAGATAAAAAGTTTTCTTAAAAACTAATAAAATCTGTGCTTTAAAAACAAGGTTCAAACATACACAAACAGAAAAAGAGAGAAAGTGCAGAAAGAAAGAGAGAAAGGTTCTTTCTTTCTGATTTCTTCTCTATATCATATGATCCGAGGGGAGCACACAAAGAAATTGCTTTAACCAACTGGAACAACATAGAACAGTAAGAAATTTGAACAGACTAAAAGTTTGTTGAACAATTTGACAAGTTAAAACAAGACATTTAAAATCAGTTCAACTCAATTAAAATTATTTAAAAACACAATGCAAAAGCAAATTTCATCAAAGCAATTAGATTAAAAGACATGGCACCAGAATGACACCAATATAGGTGCCAGCTAGGCTTCTAAAGGGAAAGTATTACACAATTGAGGTGCCACAGCAAATAAGGCCTTCCCACCTTCTCCCAGAATGTGTTGTGCCCATTGGTGGGACACCACAGAGGGAGGATCTTCCTGCAAGCATCAATCCTTTGGGATATATATATATATATATATATGGGGAGAGAGAGAGAGAGAGTTATTCAAATACCAAGGTTCGAAGCCACATATTATTCTAATGACAAGGAGAAGTATTGCTGAATGTCAATAGCATACGGTTGGCAACTAATCCAGAACTCCTAATGACCTCACCCAACAGATTTATGCAGGTGTTGAACAACACTAGAACAATTAAAGCCGTCCCAAAAGCTAAGCCTAATTTTAGGATCAAAGGCCATATAAAACAGCACAGCTTGGACTGTCTGCTAGAAGCTGAAAAGAGAAGGAAACAGCCAGACTTCCCTTAGGAGGGAATTTCACAGCCAAGGTGCTGCTATTGAGAAAGCCCAGCCAAGGCTGGGGGAACATACAATAAGCCTTCCTCTGCTAACCTGGGATTCACCATCCTAAGTGAAGAGAAAGTATTTATTAAGGAAATGACATGTCTGATACACAGGGACAGAGAAAAATACCTAGTTAGACAGGGAAGGATACAGTCTACTGGTTATGGCTACATGACTAAGGGTGTAACTGCTACAAAACTCTATGGATTTTTGGTATCCACAGGGGGTCCTGGAACCAATCACCTCCAGGTATGGAAGGTCCACTGTACACAATATGCTTAGCGTGTTTTTAAGATGCTCTGATCCCTCAGGTAGTCAAAGACAACTGTTTACCAGAGCATGTGACCTTCAGCAAAATGAGTAAATTATCTTCATTAAATGTGCCTTGTTTTGTGATTGAACATAGGCTTACTTTGTAAGTCTAAGCACTGAAGGAAATATACAGAGCACTAAGCTCTGAGGAAATCTCATGGTGGGGGGAGACATGTTAACCAAGGAAGTATGCATTTGCTTACTGTTCACTTTGACACTAGAGCAAAGACTGGTTAAGGAAGAGGAGGAGGTCAAATAGAGGAATATTGATATGTTGACAAGGAAAGAATAGATCCCACAAGAGAACACATCAGGAAACCACAGCACCTAGATATTTCTCTATACGTGGGGTTAAAGACCCAGAAAGTACCATATCCCATCAGATTCTGAAAGCTAATCAGGATCAGTCCTGCCTGGATGAGAGACCACTAAGGAGCATTAGGTGCTGTACACTATTACAGTGGGCCCTTGTTATCCATTGGGGTTTGGTTTCAGGAGCCCCGTGGATAACAAAATCCGTGAATGCTCTAGTCCCTTTAAATACAATGGCATAGTAAAATGGTGTCCCTTATATAAAATGGAAAAGTCAAGGTTTGCTATTTGAAATTTATACTTTTTGGAATAGTTTCAAGCTGTGGAGGTTTGAATCCATGGATACAAAAATCAATTGATAAGGAGGGCCAACTGTACTTCAGAGGAAAGTGATACCACTTTTCTAAGAAGACTATGAAATTCATGAGGTCGCCTTATGTCAACAGGCAACTTGAAGGCACAGACACACATATCATTTTATGTTTGGGTTTGACCGACTCCATAATTATATGTCTTAAGCAGTTAATTAACTACCATCAATTATCTTCAAATGGCAAAGCCCTGTTTCTAATAACTTAACTTTTTATTATTTATATAAAGGTTATATAACACTCTAGATAACCTGGCTTCAAAACCATTTTCTCCTCTCCTAGTAAATTGCCAACGGGGGGGGGGGGGGGTGTTATAGCATTCTAACCAAACTAACTCCTAATTTCTAGAAGTCTGGAAAATTAAATTGATGGGAAGGGGGCACTAGAATGCTTGTGCAAAGGGATCTTGTAGCACAGTTCAGACTAACTACAAAATCCCTTGCACTCTGATTCCCCAGTATAACATGGCTATGCCTTTGAATTCTACCAACTACAATGCTTGTTAGCTTGGAAGTATTCCTTTTTGGGATGGCTAGAATCCCCCAGCCAAGTAGGGGATGGACCCAAAGCTCCTCAATTAAATAAGTGTAACTTTTTCCAAACTCAGTATATATATATATTTAATTTTTGCTTCACTTCATCCTGAAAGTTCACTGTCATTTGATTTGACAGGAAAAAAAATGCTTTCAACATGTTTTTTCAGGAAGAAAATTTCAGTGACATTCTCACAGGCAGGATGTCTGCTTATCTTAATTATTCAGTGTCCAAGGGTGCATGCCAATGTCCACTCTTGCATCGTGCAAAACCCATTCCAACAGTCTGCAGCCTTCTCATCTTTCCACACTTCACTTGAAACAGAGGGGAATACCTCATGGAGAAACATCATTATTTTGGAATCAGGAAGTGTAGGTAGCAAAGGAGGCTGGAGGGTGAATGAAAGGTGTGTTATATAGAAAGGGGAGGTGCACACACCCAATTGGTTAGGTCACAGTAGCTGCATCTACACTGCAGAAATACTCCAGTTTGACACCACTTTAACTGCCATGGGTCAGTGCTATGGGATTATTATTATTATTATTATTATTCCTTTATTTATATAGCGCTGTAAATTTACACAGTGCTGTATATACAATCTTTTAATTAGACGGTTCCCTGCCTTCAGGCTTCCGGGATATGGAATTTATTGTGGCACCAAAGCTCTCTGAAAGAGAAGGCAAAATACCTCACAAAACTACAGTTCCCAGATTTCCATAGCATTGAGCCATGGCAGTTATAGTGGTGTCAAACTGGATTATTTCTGCAGAGTGGACAGCCCCAAGGGCAAAGTTAGCTCAGGATCACCAACAAAATAAATTAAAGGAAATGCTAAACCATTTGAGACAAAGGCATACAAACTACAGCCTTTTTTTCACTGAAGGAAAGTGTAGCATAGAAAGAGGAGGAGGAGGAGGAGGAGGAGGAGGAGGAGGAGGAGGAGGGAAGGAGGAGATTTATTTCTATATCCCGCCTTTCCTTCAGATCAAGGCGGGATTACAACATATTAAATATACACAGTACAATATCAATAATCCTATGCAAAATATAAACCTAATGCATTAACATCAAATTAAGTACATACAATACAATATCAATAAAACAGTTCATAATATCACCTAGCACATTAACATCAAATTGAACATATATCAGTGAAGCAATCCACAATAAAAATATAGTAGATTAAGTCAATCAATTACATAAGAGATACAATCATCACAGCACCAGTAACAAAAACATTTAACTCTCTACCCCCCCCCCCCCAAATTATACCAGAATATCAAAGCTTGGGCAAGTTAGACTGTGAGTCTAAAACTAATTTTATCTTTATAGTCCAAAAAGAGGAAATTTTCCAAATTTTTATTTATTTCATTTTTATGCTGCCTTCCAGAAAGGGATCCAAGATAGCTCACAAATAACATTTTAAAAACAATAGCTGTCCAAGTTTCTTGTCCTTTGTTAATTTCATTCCAGTTTAAGGAATGTAAAGCTCTACTGGTCATGCACTACAATCCACTAACACAACAACGGGGGGGGGGGGGCTGAGCAGGGTGGGCTCTATCTGCACAGAGGCCACAATTTGTATTTGCATTAATTAATAAATTTGCATTAATTAATTAGTTCATTTTTAAAAGGAGAGGATCAAATGAGCATACTAGATGTCATTGTTGCCTGGAATTCATATTATGTCCCTAAACTGGCAGCATCAGTATTCAGTATTTTGGAGGAATTTTACTTGGGAACTTATCACACAGCACTTAGAGGAATGGGAATGCAACGGAACAGAATGGAATGGGGGGGGGGGACGTGTGTTACCGCATGGGAGAACACCGCCAATGCCACTGGGAGTCCGCAAGCCATTTCCCAGCAGTTCCTGGCAGCCAATTTTGGAGGACAATTTTGAACCATTCTTCAAAATCAGTTGCCATGGAATGGCTGGGGAACAGTTTAGGGACTCCTGGTGGCATCGGTGGTGTTCTCCTGTATGGTAACACATGTTTTCCCCCTTTCTATTGCATTCCCTGTGGATACCAAAATCCATGGATGCTCAAGTCTCACTACATACAATGGTGTAGTAAAATCATATCCCTTACATAAGATGGCAAAATCAAGGTTTCCTTTTTGGAATTTATTTATTTTTGGAATGTATTTCAAGCCATGAATGTTTGAATCTGTGGGTGAAGAATCCTTGGATAAGGAGGGCCAACTGTATAAGAGTTCAAAGTAAGTATGATTTTCAGTGCCACTTTGCAATACTAGAAAGTTGGGAGCTGAAAAAAAAATTCATGAGATGTCTGAATTCTTATTTGGGGAAACAATGTGCCCTCCCATGTAGCTACACCCTTTCTTGAACATTGGTCAAGCATGTCCCACAAGGGGGACCAGATAGCCTGTGTGGTACATGCAGCTTTCCTCTCCAATACATTGTCACTCTCACACACCCCAATATCTATTATCTGAGATGGCTACTTTGTTCTGCCTGAAGGAGGGCCAGTTCATTCCTGCAAAGCAATAAAAAAAGTTCCTTAATGCCATTCCTCCTAGTGCATGTTTCTGCATCAGCCCCTCTTTGTTGGAAGATTATTATATCTCGTTAATTCAGGAGGTTTAAATTCATCCATTGCATCTAGCATGTTACTGGAGGAAACAAACAGAAGCATGAATTAACATGTTCTCCTGACACCTCTTCACTAATGAATCAAGCTGAATTAAAAGCAAGATTCCATTGGGGACTTGTAGCCCCAATAGCACCATCTGCTAATTCAACATCATAACTGATAAATTAATATTAGTATGTTACTATTGAAAGCAGGAACCATTACCCTCTTCCTCATCTGCAGGCATTTGCTCTACCAGTAACAAAAGAAGATTAGTTGAAAGGTGCTCATAACAAAATAGCAACACTTGGAAATGTTTGAAGTTTGGTCTACAAGAGCTGGCCAAGGTGCTTCTGAGAACCGTAATTTTTAAAAGTGGCATTTCAAAGTGATGAAAAATATCAACATATTTTTTGCAAAATTCCAAAACCTATGAGAACAGAGTCATCACAGTGCCTTGAAAAATACAGAGTCATTGGCCCGATCTAGATGGGCACTAAAAGGCGCCTGGGTGGCGCCATTAGGGTTTGTGAGCGCGCAGCTTTCACACGCTCACAAACCCTAGCACGTGATGACGCAAGCGTCATCACATCAAAGCTTTTACACGGCGTGCGTGTGCACGCCGGAGCAACTGTGCAGCTTTTAGATGGAGCTGCGCAGTTGCGGTGGCGGAAAGGCGCCAAATGGTGCCTTTCTTGAAAATTGCACCACAACTGTGGCGCAAAAAAGGAACAGGGTTTGCCTGCTCCATTTTTGCAGCGGAGCTTCACCGCAGCATCTAGCTGCTGCGGTGAAGCTCCGCAGCAAAAAAAGGTGGCGCCAGACTGCCCCTTTTGGGAGGTCTGGAAAGCCCCATTGAGACCAGACTTCTGCAATACATATAGTTCATAGAAAGAATCTCTTTGTTCAGGCTCAAGTCAAGTACATAGACTGGCCATCCTAGATAAGGAGAAGGAACAAATTTCCTCTCATTTAATTATACATATCACCCAAAAAGGACAAAAGAGGCTACAGAAGTGTATAAAAACTGCACAATCAAATTTTGATGTTTAAATACAAATCTAAAAATTACTACTATAATTTATTTACAGATATACATCAGTTAAAGCCTCTGATAAAGAAATTTATTTTTACTGTACTACTACTGCTGCTGCTGCAGCTGTGTGTGTGCCTGCAGCAGGCAAGGTAAAAACATTTGTGTGAATAGCAAAACAAAGAAAACAGGGGGGAGCTGATGGCTCTCACCAGCTCCACCTAAGATGTTAAAAAAAAAAAAAAAAGATCTGTAAGTTCAGTCACCAAAATGAAAAAAGTAAGAAAAATGGAGGCTTGTGAATGAGAACAAAAAGCATCTTTGGAAGCATGCTGGAAGAAACTTTCAACAAATCTCTCGAAGCTTAAAAAAATTGTTTATTTACAGAAGACTTACCTGATCTGTTTCATATATTTTTGTTCTGCATTAAAAGTTTGCTGAAACATGTTTGACATGCTCTCTTTTTTCTGGTGTAGGAATCCATCTCTATTCTGTTATTTTTTTCTTCTCATATCAGATTTTCTGATTAAAAAATACTGCCCAGGAACACATCTACTTCATTAATGGAACTCACTGTTGTGTGTTGTTTACCTTCAAGTCACTAAGGTGAACTTATCTTGTGGTTTTCTTGTCAGGTTTTTCCAGGGGAGGTTTAGCACTGCCATTCTCTGAGGCTGAGAGAATGTGATTTGCCCAAACTCACATATAATGTACACGTGTAGTGATACAATAAAAATTGCTTAGTGGGCAATAGTGTGCTCAAGGGACCTGTGGTCGGCTTAATCAACTGTCTTGGTGGTTCACTGTTCATGGGCAACTTTAATGTCTCTGCTCTCCCGTCTAGGGCTCAACAGACCGCCCCTTTGGAGTGGCCTGCAGCTGCCCCTTTCCTTGCTGGATTGGGGCCATGGCAACGACATGTCACAGCCCCAATCTGGCCTTTCCACAGCACAAGAAGAAGCCACAAAAAAGACTCCTTTTTGTGCTGGGCTTTTTGCCACTTCTTTGGTGCAGCACATGTAAACTCTGTGCCAAAGATGCAGTGTGATGCTGCCTGCCATCTGGTCAGGCAGGCAGCATGGAGTCAGAGTCAGGGTAGCCAGTGTGCACACACCATGCCGCCTCAACACCAGAGTATAATGCTGGTGTGTTGAGCCCCTGTAACTCCTAGAATCCCCCAGTCAGTATACTTTCTAATCAAGGATGATTTCAAACAGCAGGATTGTTTTCTTCATATAAATTTTTATTTAAATTTAAACTGTCGCATATGCATAAAAAGTGAAAAGGAAGTGAAAAGAAAAGAGAAAGAAAAGAGAGGAGAGGAGAGGAGAGGAGAGGAGAGGAGAGGAGAGGAAAAAAAGGGGGGGAAGGACTGTCTTCTTAACTACTTCTTTTCCCAAGTTAATACGTAAAATGACATCATATAGTTTTGCAACTTTTATGTCTTGTTTCTTTGAGCATTACTTTCTTTCTCTTTCAAGTCAAAGTCTTCCAATTTGTATAAGAACCTGTGGCAGCTAAATCCCTCTCTTGCTAGATCCTCTCTGGATCTTAATTGTAATGTCTATTTTGTTTTAATAAGGTCTAGATATCTCATCCCATCTTTTTGTGAGTTTTTCCATTATCCAAAGAATGCTTCTTTGGGTGAAATATTCCTGTATTTTTGTATTTTATACATATCCTGTTTTAAGTCCCAGAGTATAAAATTACTTAACTGCACCAGAGGGCACTCAAGTCTCACCTTGGCTCAGTCCCTTAAAAGTTCCTAATTAAGACCACATAACACAGAGATGTTCCAGCTGTCTCTGTTTTTCTGCTTTTTGTAAATCACTGTCTCCATTACAGGAGTATGTGGGGGTGTTTCACAGATGTCTCTTGAAAACTGTTAACACGCCCACATACAACTAGGAAGTATTCACCTTTCTTCCATCCCTCAGATACTGAATGATGCTTTCGCAGCTCTTTGCTACAATAAGCACAACCAGATCCATGACAAGATTAAACAAATATTCTATCAAAAATTCCTGTGTCTTTTTTTTAACACTGAAGGCCTATTGGATAACATACTCGCTCTAGTCTAGAAACTAGTGCCAAACAGGGGTTTCCAATGTACATAAAACGAAGGAACTTAATAAACATTCAGGCATGCAGTTCCAAAAACTCTCACACTTTGCAAAGACGTAACAAATCTGCTTGCCTGCTAATAATACACAAAATGTCCAGATTTGATACAAAACATGGTGCAATCACAATATTGTAGTTCACACAGGAATCCCTATGTGGAGCTCCACTGAGTAAGAAATCTCTGGGTAAGTATAGTAGCAAATAGCTGTAAGAGATGCTTGGGATTAAAATCTTCATAAATTTTATTCCTGAAAACAGAAACTAATTTTACCATTTTTCTCTTCAGTGCGATAAAGTTATTAAAAGGTGCAGTTTTCACATGTCCATTTTTTTTTGCACATAAAACAAGTTTCCTGTACAGAAAATTTGTTTTCTGCAGAAAAATATTTTCCTTGTCAAAACCCCCATTTGCATTTTTTATATAAAATAAGTCTTGAACTGTGACTTGTCTAGACTTTTCCTTTTCAGGATTTCCCAGCACTCATGAAACCCATTTCTGACCATCTTTTAAATGTTTTCAAATATTCTTGACTCCCATACTATATACCCGCTTTGAACCTTATCTCTGCAGCACTAATGAAAAACAAGTAAATGGACAGGTGATGGTCATCAAGGCACCAAGAAGAGTTTATGAAGCAAGTCTATTTTTGGAGAGGACTTTAGTAACTATGGGGATTTCTGAATGCTACAGTCACCCAAAAGCACTTGAACACTTAAAGTCTTGTGCACAGGTCCCTATTCTTACAGGCAGAATTGAGAGTTTTGGGGCCTTTTTGATGTTTTGGATACAACTCCTATCATCCTTTACCAGCTTTATATTAGCTGGTGCTTCTGGGAGCTGACATCCAAAACACCTTGAAAGTCAAAGGTTCTACATCCCTGGAGGAGAGGTTGGCGAGACAAGACAATCTAGTTGGGTGGGGTGGTTTTGCATGGCTTAAATCCCTCTTTGTAGGGCTCAAGCACAACCAGACTAGTGACACTCAGTGAAGGGGATTGCTGCTCTTTCCCTGCCTTGGCTGTTGTACCAAAGAGCATCTGGTACAGCTGCTAATCACATTGACAGCTTTTCAAGAGGCAAGGAATAAATAAGGGATATACTTTCTGCCCATGTTGGAAAATATTCTGATTTAGGTCAGTTTCACACTGTTCAATCAGGGACCACTTGAGCTTCTATGGCTGCATCCTACAGAATCAAGATTCTTAATTTAGAGAGGTGCTATTGCTGTCTAGCAGGAAATGCTAGACACCAGATGAAAGTACAACTCCAAGGATTCTAGTGTTGTTGGTTACTGTGTGTCTTTAAGTCATTTCTGACTTATGGCAACCTTATCATGGGGTTTTCTTGGCCAGATTTGCCTTCCTCTGAGACTGAGTGAGTGTGACTCGCTCAAGCTCACCCAGTGGCTTTCATGGCTAAGGGGAGAATCAACCCCTGGTCTCCAGAGTCAGAGTCCAACATTGAAATCACTACTCCATGCTGGGTCTCAAGGATTCTACAGGATGGCAGACTCTAATTTGGTCTTAGAGTGCTAACACTGTGCACTGTGAAGAAGACCACAGAGAAGCAAGGCTCACTGAGTGTATTGTTATTTGCCATCATTTTGGCTTTGATTTATGCTGAGCCTGTAGAGAGAGACCTCCATGACCCCCTGTCATCATGAGCTTAGGTCTTGCAAACTCAGGGCCCAGGCTTTATTAAATCTATCTATCTATAATGAATTATATTAATCAATAATTCAGCTTCCTCTTTTCCTACTGTTTTCTACTTTACTGACTATTATCATCTTTTCCAATGAGTCATATTGTCTCATGGGGCCCATTCATACTACACAGGTATAGCACTATATTCTTTGTGCAGCACTTTCACTACCTTGGCATCATCTTCTGGAATTCTGTGTTTTGTAGTTTGGTAAGGCACTAGAGCAAGGATGGGCACTTGTGGGCCACTTTAGACACCAAGGAGATCTTGGTGGGTCACCCTCTCTCACTCCTTCAATTCACACACACATAAAATTGTCCACAAATGCTTCCCAATGCCCTCTGTGAGGCTGTGGGGGGCCTTTCTGCCATGTATTCAGACCCAGCAGAGGCCTTTATTCAAAAAAAGGAAGTGACTGGAGGCAGTGGTGTCACTGAGGGGTGCAGGAGCAGGGCCCCCACCTCCCTACCCAGTGCTGTTTTACTTGTGAGTAAAGCAGCATGGGGCAGGGAGGGAGAGTGCCCAGAGGAAGCAGAAATCAATATGAGGCTTCAGTGTTTCAGCCTTCACTGCCAAGAAGCGGCCAGGTGGGAGAGGGACTGTTAAACAAACAGCAATCTATCAATCAATCAATCAATCAATCACCAAGGACTCTATCTGCTTGGCTCAGGACAGAAAGAAACTTAATGGGGAGATCAGAAAGAGCTGATGTCATATTACCATACTGACCTGTAAACAAGTCAACCTGAGATTTTGGGGTCAATTTTTGGGCACAAATTTTTAGACTTATAGACAAGTAGATACAGTAGTTGGCCCTCCACATTTGCAGCTTTGCCTTTTGTAGATTTATTTGCGGATTTTATTAATGTGTTCTCTCTAGGAATCTCTAAGTCCACCAGCCTGACTTTATGGCCAATGTCTGCCAGAGGCTGCACTGGATGACCTAAAGCAGTAGTTCTCAATATTCCAAATGCCACAACCCTTTAATACATGTTTTGGTGACCCCACCCCCAACCATAAAAGGAGCAGTGCCACAATTCCTAAGACCAATGGTAATATATGTCCAGTGCTTCCAATGGTCTTAGGCAACCCCTGTGAAAGGGTCTTTTGACCCCCCCCCCCAAGGGGTCGCAACCCACAGGTTGAGAATAGCTGTCTTAGAGAGAACCCTCCTCTAAGCAACTGTAGGTTTTCCAACCAAATACTGTGGTCAGCTTCCAGCAGGCACTGATCAGAGAGTTGGTCTAGAGGACGTAGAGACTCCTAAAGAGGTGTTCCACTAGGTTAAAAAAATTCACTTGCATTTTTTCTTATTTCATGGGGATTCTGTGTCTATAACCATTGAAAATGTTGAAGGTCCACTGTATTTAAATCAGAATTGGACAAATTATTTTCTGTTTCAAAAGAGCTGTTTCTCTTTTAATAGCTCCTTAAATGGAGCTTCCTTTGCAGAGTATAACACTTGGACACCCTAAATGCAGCAATAGGTGTTTAGATTATGTGAAAGAGAAGGAAGTAAGTCTTTCTTCCTAAGTGTAGCTTTTAGAAAAAAAGGAAGCACATGACATAACACTAGATTTCATGGTACAGTTAGGGAAAGAGGTTCTACAAGAAGCAAGAAGTGATGGGTTGGCAATGGAAAGAGACTGGAGATGCACAAGCAGACTAAAAGGAAAAAGTGGCCATCAAATGGCAGTTACTGGAAATGGGAAGATGAAAGCTATCAAGGGATGATTCTCACATGCATACACTTCATTTGATCTTCCATTGCTTGGCACCTTACAAAAGAACTCATGGACTATATCCATCAAAAAGGACACCATGTGTGAATTGCACTGCGTGCAGTCCAATAATCTATACTCTAAACAACTGTTGTTTTTTTCCCTTCCCAGCAGCATCTGGAAGCAAACACCCCACATGAAAAGACTTGAAAGTAGAAATGCAATATATTAAATAACTGTGAAAAAGTCCTAATCATTTCAGCCTGCTGCTTTGAGCCCTCCTTCAGCCATGTTTCTAAAAGGCAGACAGCTATACAAGATCATTATATATTATTGTGGGAACTACTTTCACCACCAAAACAGAGTGAAGAACACTATGCAAGCCACCAAACAGATGAACCTGTCTTCTTGATCCTATCGCCTCCCGTCTTCTAATCTCTATAACCCTTTCTTTTCTGCCCTCACTCCTCTATATCTTTAATCTCTCTCTCTTTGTTGGTTCCTTCTCTTCAGACTTCAAACATGCTCTTGTTTCCTCAGTTCTGAAGAAGCCCTCTCTGGACCCCTCTTCTTTGTCTAGCTATCGTCCGATTTCTCTTCTTCCTTTTCTTTCTAAGGTTCTAGAATGGGTCGTTTATACACATTGTCCCTAGGTAAACTCATCAGTTCTTTTGGTTTCTCCTATCATCTGTACGCCGATGACACTCAGCTGTATCTTTCCACCCCAATCTTTCGCCGGGGCTAGAATAGCAAGTCTTATCTTGTCTAACTGCTGTCTCTCAGTGGATGCAGCATCAGCGCTTGGTGCTCAACATGTCTAAGACAGAGCTGCTTGTCTTTCCACCTAAGCCCACTCTCCAATACTCCTTCTCTGTCTCTGTTGATGACACTTCTATTCAACTGCAGCAAGCCCGCAGTCTTGGTTTCATTTTTGATTCCTCTCTGTCATTTATTCTCCAGATCCAGGCCACCTCCAAGGCCTGTAGATTCTTTCTTTACAACATTGCTAAAATTCGTCCATTCCTCTAAGCCTCTACTGCCAAGACTCTGGTCTAGTGGTATTGTGACTAGATTATTGTAACCTTCTTCTGACAGGGCTTCCTCTCTCTGACCTCCATCCTTTAATCTCTGTCCAGAACTCAGCTGCACATATTATCACATCTGCTTGCCACTTTGACCATGTTTCTCCTCTTTTATCCTCCCTTCACTGGCTCCCCTTCCCCTTCTGCATCCAGTACAAGCTTTTTTTGCTGACCTTCAAAGCCCTCCATGGACTGACCCCTCCTTATTTATCTGAACTTCTTCCTCCTTACATTCCTACTCGTACCCTAGTCAAGGTCTCCTGTCCCAGCCAAGGATTTCCACTGCCCCATCCCGGATTCATCCCTTCTCACTTGCTGCCCCTCACTCCTGGAACCTTCTTCCCCCACATGTGTGCCTCATCACTTCTCTAACCAGTTTCAAAACTGAGTTGAAGACTATATTGTTTAGGGAAGCGTTCCCAGGCGAGTGCCCTAACTATGTGTTAAGATGCCAGTCCATCTACCTTGGTCCAGGCCTCAGAGGGAGTGAAGAACTGCTGGATTTGATCCCCTTCCCCACCACCATTCCCTTCCCCTTCTGTGTTGTGTCTCTTTAGATTGTAAGCATAAAGGCAAGGAACAGTCTAATTAAATGATTGTATGTACAGCGCTGTGTAAATTTACAGCAGTATATAAATAAAGGTTAATCATCATCTCTATAGGCTAGTTAGTCTCTACTCCATGGCTCAACTGAGCAGAATTAAAACAGATTCATTATTTTTTTTTTAAAAGACTGTCAATTAAACCCCAGAAATAAGAGATAAATCCAGCACTTGATCAGTTAACAGCCTCTCCCCAATACAACAGACTTTGCATGCCAAAGATGAATGAAACAATCTTTGTCTGCTGACAGAAAGACAACAGAGTAGGAGTCAACCCAACCTTCCTGGAGAGGGAATTCCAGAGTCTTGGTTCATCTTTCAAATTGTTACCAGAGATGTCCTCATTGCTAGCAGGATCAAGAGAAGGGCCTTTTCTCATTGGGCTGTATCTATGTCAGACAGCACATTCAAAGGATGAGAGCTTAGAAATGTAATCAAATGCATCAGGAAGATATCACTGATCTCTAGAGGACTTTGGAGACTTTAGGCTGTAGGGAGCAACTCTTTCATGTTTTTTGGCCTTCCTTTGGGCGCTATAGGCCCAGAAATATTTTTTTTCCCTAGCGGGTAACTATTCAGAGTTGAATTACTGTTGAAAAATGATTTCTCCAGTGCCTAAAGTGACTGGAGGGGGAGAAAGGATTTTGGGGGCAAAATGTTTTTGCTCAAAAAAAATGGGCTTCAACATTCACAAATATGTGGTAAAATTGCCATGGTGAGGGATGATGGGAGCTGCAGACAAAGAACATTTGGAGGCCCACATGTTCCCCACACCTAGGTTAAATATCAATGCCATCTATATTAGTATTGCCATGGGAAAGATTGTGAATGAGTGACACTGGATGCGATCTCTCAATCAAACAAATTATTTCCTTAGCATTCTTTTAGAGGAGGCACACTCTCAAGGGAGGAAATACAACTATATGTTGTAGCACAAACAGGTCTAAGATGTTTTGTTTTACTTTGGGCCACATATTGGGGGGAAAGAGATATTTATTCTATTATCCTCTTTATTCAATTTATATCTCCCATTTAGCTTGCTTTGTTTTGTGAGTGGTCATTGTAAGACAAATGAAGGTTTAATTTGCAAATCTGTTTACTGAAGCATATATCTCTGAGGAAATCCTGTTTTAGGACAGAACTACCTTACTCAGTGGGAATGCAATATGCATTTCTCTTAACATTCAGCTTGATCCTAACTCCACTGTCTGCATGCTTAACTGTTGATGAGCTACTTCAGGATCCTTGCTGGCCCTCTGTTGGCTTCTTTTTCTTTAAAGCAAACTTGGATCAAATAGCAGTAACTTCAAGCAAAGAAAGTGAGTAAAGAATGACCTATTGGCCTATTATGACACAAAGGTAACACATAAGTAAATAAATAGCATGCTGATCATCACAATCAATACTAGCAGTAGCATTACTAAGGCAGTATGGGTCGCAATGGGTGCCCTTCCCAGGAGTCTCAGGCAAAAGCCAACTGCTACAACCACTCCTAGCTTGTGTATTTTTTCCTCATTAATAACTTTTGTTATCTTGACCACAGGCTGATGTTGTTTGGCTACAGTTGTCCCAATTTTAATCTGTGAAATGTTGAAGGAAATGCTAGCATTTGGTATGTATGCAGCAATCAGGCCTTACATTCCAAATGCCATGGGTTTGTCTTCTGGAGCTGGAATAGACTCTTCCTCTGGGCAGATGCTGTGTAGCAAAGTTCCCCACTCACAATTACTGACCTGCCATTGTAAGATTTGCATGGGCTTAAGAGTTCCCAAAAGATTTGAAAACTCTTAGGAGCCTTGAGATCTTGCAAGAGGTCCTTGTCATATCAGATTTGAGGCAGTTTTAAATAATCCTTCCTCAAATGTCCAGGGGGTGCGGTGGCAAGAGGGTTACAGAATAGACAGGATGTTGCATCTCTCATGATGCAATAGATCTTCTGTAAGTGATTTGCAAAGTATGAGATCCACTTCTTTTAATGTCTAAAGAAACCCTTGGCTTTTAAGTGCCATCTGTATCTGTGCAACAATACTGATTTATTAGGTACTTCTGTTGTTTACAAAATCTAAAACAGTCAAGTCTGAAATGAACATAAGAAAGGAGTTCAACTGACACAGAAACACCCAGCCAAACCAGTTGTGTAAAATTCCATCAGCTCCACTTGCCAAGTATCTTGGATCTGCCAAATACAACAACCTTTACTGATGAGACCATGGCAACTAAGATGATGCATGAAAGAAGGGGGAAAGTCATACTCGGAAAAGAAGAACTGTTTAACTTTTCCATGTTTTCATCTCCAGAGACCCATGCTGCCTCTCTTATTTAAACACTACACAAATCTTTGACATGAATGACAGATTATATAGAGGATTCTTGATATACAGTTTGAAACATTGTTTTTCATACAAGAGAAAGATAGCTGATGAACCAATCACAATGTTACACTGAATAATAGCAAACAATAGCAACCAAAAAAAAAAAAAAACCCCACCCCAAAACAGCCTATTAAGGGCAAAAATCCAACATATATTGAACAAATATATGCAAGAGTCTGATCCAAACCATGTAGCAAAACAGAATTCCAGTTTGTTCATCTAGGATTTTCCAGTCTGCTGCATATATCCATAAAAATGTTAAAGACACCCATTCTAGTGAGTTATGAGCTTGTCAAAGTCATCACTTACCTGAAAATACTTGCTTCTAAAGATACCTTCTGTGAAAGAGTTATAACTGGAACATATTAGCCTTCCTCCTATATGTTCATCCTACAGTACTTCTCATTGAGCTGCAGAATGGCTGTAGTCATTAAGGGAAATGGATGCAGGTGCCTTCTGAAGATAGCAAGGCAAAAACTTTGAAGAAACAGGAAGAAGCCAGACTAAAGGATACAGATAATATTGTTCAAAAGACTAGTGGTGCAATTTAAACAAAGTTAAGCTCTGAATTTTGAAATTCTGTTGATTTGCAGTCTCGGTCTTACACACATTTTCTCATTCATCTTCCTGTAGTCATCAACAGCTCAAAGTAAATGTATTCTCAGAGTTAACTATAATGTTAACCATGTGCTTAAAACTGCTCTTCCATACCAATTAATGGAGTTATAAAAGTCTTAATTTCAAATGAATGGTGCTGGAGGCTTGTGTTTATAGATTTGGCTGTAACCATTTACCTTCTGGTAAATGTGAGCCAAACTCTTTCCCAATTTCTTTATACTGGAAAAGAATACTAGATGTAAGTATTGGTGTGTAAATACTTATAACCAGGAAAAGCAAGACACTGCAGTTCTTAAAGGTGCACAACCACTTCTTTAGCACATTCTCCAAAGAAGAATTAAGAGGAATTTATAATAAAGAGCTTCTACATCTTTAAAAGGCCACTGGTGTTATACTCTTTCACAGACTGAGCTTCCGCATATATGAATATCAGCTGCTATTGTTTGACCTGTGCAAATCAGATAGTTTCAGTGATCCTCAGATATCTGAGACATGCTAAATGTCACCAAGAAGTGGACTTTGTCACAGAGCCACCATCCTCAGGAAGATCTTCTTGGTCTCGTCACTGTTAATGTTTCACCATCTGGCAGAAACTTGACTGATGAAGCTTTTCATGGTGGATGACCACTGAATATGTCTGGCTGTGTGATAATTTGGGGCTGCTCTTGGAGATGGTCCAGAAGCCTTCATTACCTGAGGGAGTTTGATCACTAACCAGGATCAGGTGTGTAGAATGCATTATGATAGTCCTAAAACAACAACTCTGGCGTTGTTCCTTTTCAAAATAGGCTGGTCATTCTACCTTGCACAGTTGTTGTGATGAAATGACAATGAGAAAGGTAACCAGGTGCATCATCATTGGAGGAAATATAAAATACAAATGCTCTTCCTCAGGAAGTTTGCCTAACATCAAATCTCATGTTTTTACAATAGGGTTGCCATGAACCAAGGTAAACTCTGGGGTAGTTAACAAGAAAATAAACTCTTTCACTTTCATGCAGTGCTTCTAGATGCTGATTTTCTATATAATGTTTTTATTTGGAGGCCCTATTCTGTTCGTTGACATGGTCTGGAGGGCCTCAGCAGCATTGAAATTCTTCTGTAATCAGGCAAAGTTGTCTTAGCTTTTAAAAGAGGATGAGGAGAGCAACATGAGTAGAACAGTAGTAGAAACTTTACAGGTGTAAACCTTTATTATGATTTCAGCTTTCTTTTTAAGAGTTCCCCTGCTAGTATTTGCAGGACTAAATGCTTTCTCTTCCTGCAGCTGCTAACCTGGTTGGCCTTCTGATTATAATATCCCTGTTGCTTAATGTTTCTGAATGATTAATTGGACCCTTCTATATAAATTTACTTAGAAGAGAATCCTGTAGATTTTGTGGACTGTTAAAAAGACAAATGAATCTATGAACAAATCAAGCCTCAACTTTTCCTATAAGCCAAAATCAATAAACAAAGTTTATCATACTTTGGACATATGATGAGACAACATAATTCATTAGAAAAGGCAATAAGGCTTTCTAAAATTAAAAGTAGTTGTAGGAGAACAGTGTTACAGGTGGATAGATACAAGCCAGCCAGCCACAGGGCTGAGTTTGCAAGACCTTAGCAAGGTTGTTAATGACAGGTTTTCCGTGGGGTCCCTCGTTCATAGGGTCACAATTAAGTTAAAGCAGACTAGATGATAAATAACAACACAAAATGTGCATTGAATTTGCCAGCTGCGAATATGTTAAATGACACCAGGGTTGAGATCCTGCATTCTTCTACTTCAGAGTGTTCTACACTGAATGGAAGGGAGTATTTACTTGAAAGTAAATATGATTATCAGACTGTCTTTTTAAGCACAGAGAATGCACAGCTGGAGAGAAAGCTGTGCCACATAAGCTCCTTTACTGTCTTATGCTGGGAGGGGAGAGCAATGTCTGGAAATGATTATGCAACGGTGAGGGGTTGGGAGGAGGGGAGGCAGCTCATGCCCTCTGTGGGGAGAGGACACTGCATACTATGCAGAAAGGGGAAGGCATCCCCCCAAATTTGAGCTCCAGATTTGAGCCACAGGAAAACAGATTTCACCTAAACATTTAGAACTGTTTGGCAGTGGAATATGCTGCTTTGGAGAGTGGCGGAGTCTCCTTCTTTGGAGACTTCAGTTTTAAACAGAAGCTAGATGGCCATCTGTCACAAGTGCTTTTATTGTGTATTCCTGCATGCCAGAGACTTGGACTGGATAGCCCTTGTGGTCTCTTCCAAGTTCCAACTCTATGAGTCTATGATTCAGGCAATGTTGGACTGCAAGTCACAGCTGCCCCAATAATACTGGGAATTGCTGTCCAACAACATCTAGAAAGTCATAGGATTCCCACCTCTGGTGTAGACACTCTGTGTTAGCACTGGGCACTGTGCAACATAAAAGGGGGGAAATAACAATTAGAGACCTAATTGCTCTTTAAAGCAATGGTAACTCATCTCTGTTTCTGCTTCAACTTCTGCCTACTATTTTAATATATTTATTATTGGGGGTATAGTGGATCTATGCCTTGGCCAATTCTTCATGAAAACTTAGGATGGCAAATATAGATAAACTTAATTCAAAACTTAGTACAAATCTAATGTACAAAATCCAAATCTATGCCACCTTGGGAGGAAGGGTTTCCAATTTGACAACTGTGCGCTTATTTCCCCTCCATCAGAGCTATGTCATCAGAATTGGATTGAGGGGGTGTGGTTCCGTAGATGTTAAGACTGGATTATTAGGGAGGGGCTAGAAAATGGACATTGGTACTTACCTGTGATATGTCCATTTCCAGTAGATAAGAGCCCCACATCCTGTAATTTGGGTTGTGCTCTGTCCTTATTTGGATTTGTACTAAGTTTTGAATTCAGTTTATTTATATTTGCCATCCTGAGTTTTCATGTAGAATTGGTCTCCTGAATTTTCATGTAGAAAAAAGGCAGAGTACAAAATTTTAGTGAGAGCCAGTGTAGTGTTGTAGTTTGAGTGCTGAATTTGTATAAGTAGAAAAAAGTAGAAGAAAGAGATAAATTAAGGATAGACAAGCATAAAGGAAAAGTTGTTTGTTTCTGTTTATTCTAAGTTAAATACAAGAGAAGGTCAGGAAAAGTTGTTTGATTAGAAAAAGAATATGAAAAGCAACAGAAAAGGGTGAAGTGTGGAGCTCTCAGAAATATTAGAAAACAGACATAACTTTGATTTAGATGATGAAATAAGAGGATTTTCAAGTAAAAGGAGGTTACAATGTTTGTGTTATATATATATATATATATATATATATACTTAGTCATATAAGTTTATACAATTGAAGTCAATGTTTGTAACTCTAATGTATGTATGTATGTAGTGTATTATGTGGAAAAGCAAATAATAATTTATTTTTTGTTAAAGTGGATAAGTTAGAATGCCAGTTTTGGGATGAAAATTGTGGGTTTTTTTTTAAACACAGTTCTGCTTGGGCAGGACTAGCCTTTAGTGTAATACTTCTGATCAGGGAATGTCTTGTGGGGAGCTTGTTTGTAACACCTTGTAGTACTGGTATGTAGGATATCTCTCTCAAAGAGAGAAGCTTAAATAGCAATAGCAGCTCCTTCTCCTGGGTGCATGGTTGTGCTTTCCGTATAGGTCTAGGCAGAACTGTTTTGTACAGGCAAATGTTCTGGTTGACTGCTTTCTTTGGGTTTTTTTATGGCTATAGAAAACCAGTGTGGCTAATGATATGAGTGTTGGACTATGACTCTGGAGGACAGGGTTCGATTTCCAGCACAGCCATTGAACCCACTGGGTGACCTTGGGGCGGTCACACACTCTCAGCCCTGAGGGAAAGCAATGGCAAACCTCCTCTGAACAAATCATACCAAGGTATGTCACAATTCCTTCACCTTAGGGTTGCTATAAGTTGAAAATGATTGATGGCACACAACACACACACAGGTATGTCACATTGATTACAATAAGGTATTGCACATTTATTTTATGGTTGTAGATACTGCACATGTGTTTGTTTCTCTTATGTGTTCCCTCATTTTAACTAAAGGAGGGAAATTCTCTGCCTAGGAAACATGTTGTTTTAAAGCAAAAAAAGTGATTGTTGAACCTATACCTATTCACACAAGAAATTCAGGGCCTTGAGAGACTGGCCATAAAGG
This sequence comes from Urosaurus nigricauda, assembly GCA_034509955.1. Taxonomy (NCBI): domain Eukaryota; kingdom Metazoa; phylum Chordata; class Lepidosauria; order Squamata; family Phrynosomatidae; genus Urosaurus; species Urosaurus nigricauda. The sequence goes on from JAOEGL010000002.1 coordinate 35,420,916, forward strand.
TTGGCATCAGGATGGAGTGGGGGCATGGTGTCAGCACAACGCATGCCCTGACTCCACTCCCATGCTAGCATGATCCTGTATGCTCCACCACACAGCAGGCGGTGTAAATCCGCTCTTCTGGCGCTGTATCCAGATGACGCAGTGCCAAAGGAGTGCAGAAAAGCTGTGGCACTGGTGGCTATGGCACCCTTTCTGTGGCGCAGAAAGGAGCTGCTTTTTGCAGCTCCTTTTTGCACCATGGAAAGGCCAGATCAGGCATGTACTTGCCGTGGCCCCGATCTGGCACAGAAAGTGGCGGTCTGTTCAGCCCCTCAGATCACAACTCAATCAAGTCTTGTAGGCTTTGTACCAGGGCACATGCATGGATCTCTAAGTCATATATTGGCCCCATTTAAGTGCTAGTTTTGTTGTCGTTAACTGCTGCCCTTCACCTTTCGAGTGTTATTATCTTTTCTAGTAAGTCATGTGCTCTCATGATGTGGCCAAAGTATGACAACCTCAGTTTAGTCATCAAGGCTTCCAGGGAGAGTTCAGGCTTGATCTCTTCTAGAATCCATTTGTCTTTTTGGCTGTCCACAGTATCTCCAGCACATTTCAAATGAGATTAATTTTTTTGCTGTTGACTTTCTTCGTGGTTCAGCTCTCACATTTGTACATGGTGATGGAAAAGAATTATGGTTTGGATGATCCTAACTTTGGTGTTCAGTCTTAAGTCTTTGCACGTAAAGATTTTTTTTCTAATTCTTTCATAGCTGCCCTCAGTCTCAGTCTTCTTCTAATTTCTTAACAGCAATCCCTGTTCTGATCAGATTGATCCCAAAATACGGAAAATCTTTAACTATTTCAATTTTTGTCATCTCACCAAGGTTTATGTAAACCCTTTCTAGTCATTATTTTTGTTTTCTTAATGTTCAACAGTAAGCCTGCCTTTACAGTCATCTTTGACTTTTTCCAACAGTCATTCTAAATCTTTGTTATTTTCTGCTAGTAATATGGTGTCATCTGCATATCTTTAATGTTCCTTCATCTGATCTTCATTCCTTCTTCCTCTGAGTTTAAACCTTCTCTGTGCATGATGTTTTCCGCATAAAAATTGAGAAAACAATAGGTGACAGAATGAAGCCTTGTCTGACGCCTTTCCAATCTGGAAACATTCTGTTTCTCTGGATTCTGTTCTAACAGAACTGAGTTGAGGGCCCCATCCACAGCTCTTCTATTGTTTTTCCTAGTGACCATCAACATATGGAGCATGATGGGTCTGAAGAGGAAATCTCAATTTTCCAGGATGCAGGCTCTCAATTTTCCAGGGTTTCAAATAGCATGGAAAACCTTCACAGATACAGGAGGTTCTCCTATTGAGACCAGTCACAAGTGGAAATGACAATGGAAGGGGTGGGGATGGAATACTCCCCTTCTCTGTGTTCAGTGGAAACATGAAGCTATCATCTGAGCTGGTCTACTGTAATCACTGACAGTGTTGTGCATAAATGGACTGCCCTTTTTTTTCCCTTTTAGGATTTAAGTTCAATCAAGACACAAAAGAAAGGGTTCTAGCCAGTTGACCTTCAATTACATTTCATTATACTAATCCTATTCCTTGAACAAGATAAACTGTTGCATAATTCTTATTTTTTTAACATTTGTTTCCATAACATATGTGATTGAGTTCAGCGACTGGCTTGTTTAAATAAAATCAAGGGACAAAACTGAGTCAATGGGCACATTATCCAAGGAAGTGTTCTGATACGTATGCCATCATTTTAAAATTCTGAATATAATTCCCATCTCACCTGCCAATGTCAACAGATCCGGAGTCCAGAAAGGGTTCCTGCTTTGGAAAAGTGCCATAGCTCACCTGGAGGACACATACTTTCCATGCATATGGTATAATTCGTGGCATCTTCTGGAGGGGTAGAAAACCCTGAAGAACTTCTGCCACTCAGTATGAATCAGGATGTGCAAAGAACTAGTGCATGACATTCAGAAGGCAATGCAATAATCACAATATGTCAACATGGGTTTCAGAAAAACAAATCATGCCAAACTAATCTGATCTTTTTTTTTACCAGCTTGGTAGATGAAGGTAATACTGTAGATATGGCATATCTTGATTTCAATAAGGCCTTTGAGAGGGTCCCCCATGATATCCTTGCAAACAAACTAGTAAAATGTGGGTTAGACAAGGCAATAGGTGGGTTAGTAATTGGTTGACCAGCCAAACCCAAAGGGTGCTTAGCTATGGTTCCTCTTCCTCCTGGAAAGAAGTGACCAGCAGGTTGTCACAGGTTTCTGTCCTGGGCCCAGTGATATTCAACATCTTTATCAATAACTTGGACAAAAGAATGGAGGGCACACTTATCAAATTTGTAGAAGACACCAAATTAGGAGTAGTAGCTAATATCCCAGGGGAGAGGATCAAAATTCAAAATGACCTTAATAGATTAGAAAGCTGGGCCAAACTAACAAAATGAATTTCAACAGGGAGAAATGTAAAATACTGCACTGAAATACATAGATATAGGGGACATCTGGCTTAATGAGTCTATGTGTGAAAGGGATCTATAAGTCCTAGTAAACCACGAGTTGAACATGAGTCAACAGTGTGATGTTGCTGTGAAGTTAATAGAAGTATAGTGTCTAGATCAAAGGAAGTAATAGTGCCACTCTATTCTGATTTGGTGGCAATGATGTACTTCTCCACAGTGGAGAAAATTATTACTGTATGTATAAACAAATCAAAACCTCCTTTTAAAAAAATTACTTGAAAACCAGCATTCCTTAAGAACAAATTACAAGCGCAAAATCTAACCCTAAAACTAGTTTTAAAGATCAACCACCACACAGAACAATACCATCTCGACCATCCCAGAATACCCACAAGGATGGAGCTCCACAACTGAGGTGCTGCTTCAGAGAAAACCCTGTCTCATGTACTCACCATCCTAGCTTCTTGTGGTGGAGACATACAAAAGAGTCTTTGTTGTAGATCTCAGATTCCAGACATCATATGGGGAAAGGAAGAGACTTTCTAATATCCCACCTCCTTGCCATTTAAGCCTTTGAATGGCAAACCCAGCACCTCAAATTGCACTCAGAAACAAATGGAAGTCAGAGAATTTGATTCAAGATGTGATTTCCAGAGAGTGCACCAGAAAACAGTCTGGCTACCACATTTTGAATTCAGTATTGCTTCCAAACAGTTCAAAGTCATGATTATGCAGAGTTCATTTTAATATTCTAAATCAGCAGGTAATTAAAGCAGGAGCTACAGTGGCCAAATCTGCCTTCCCTAGGAAGTAGTGCAGCTGGTGTATTGGCCAAAGGTGGGCAAAGGGATTCCTGGCCACAGGGCCATATGGTCTTCCTGGAACGTTGCTTAATCCATGAACACACTTGAGCACCCCTATTGTTATTTCATTTATATCCTGCCTTGTCTAGAGCAGGCTGGTTTTTCTGTTGAATTGAGGCTGTTTGTTCACTGACTGAAAGCCCACTGGGGGACGTTGGGCAAGCCACACTCTCTGATTCAGAGGAAGGCAAATGACAAATCCCATATGAACAAATCTTACAAAGAAAACCCTGTGATAGGGTCACCATAAGTCTGATATGATATGAAGTCATACAACAACTTCATAGAATTGTATACATTTTATACTTTTTTTCCTAACAGTTTAACATTAACACATATTTTTCATTTGGCAGTAAGTTTGTGGTACTAAAATGAACATTCCTGTGCTCCAAGGAATACCTCAAGACTGCTTTCCCTTGTTTACGCAATGCATATGGGTCTACTGCAGGTATGTGAATTGTGTGCCCCTCCAGATGAAAGCTAGGGCAGCTGTCCAACAAAATTTGGATGACCACACAATTTCCAGCTCCAGTCTATTGTTACCACAAAAGGGGCAAAAAGACACAGAAGCGTCACAGAAGCAAAAGCTTCTCTGGCTTTTATGATGCTGTTTTTGCTTGTCTTTCTTGTTATTGTTAGATTTATTTTTGAGCATTCTCCCACTCTGGCTCTTTTGTAATTCATATTTCTATCTGTAAACAGTATCCAGCAAATGTGGGGTAGCAATGTTCAAATAAATCAAAATGGAACTAATGTCTTACTTTCCAATTGCAAGATTGATTTCAAAACTGGAACTGAAGAGAGTGGAATTCAGGGCTGAACAAACCCTCAATAAAACAACTGAATGGGGAGAATGTGTCCTTTTATAGCTGTAGGGCTGTTAAAAAGACAGCTGTGATCCTCGGGTTCTGATTCAACTGGGCACCCAATGTATTAATCTGCAATCAGGCTCTTCTCAAATGTGGATCTTCGTGCCAAATATCTTCCCTGTTTCGGCCTGCCCAGATTTCCTCTTTAAATTGCCTAGAGAGATAATTATATCTGTATGAACCTGAACCAATACACTGTTATTGTGTATTTCTGTCATCTGAGCAATGACCTTGATTTTATATATATATATTGGATCTAGGTACTTAGTTTTAAAAAAATCTTCTCATCCTAATGAGCTGCATAATGTAAAGGGAGGACAGGAAGGTCACAACTATATCTGCTGATAAGACAGAGATATTTGCATGCTCAGCACCAGTACAAAATGCAGTACACATTCTCTAATAACTATAAAGAACAGCCACATAGTGAACACATCTCCAAACAAGGCTAGCGTAAAATTGATTATCCTAGTGCATCAACAGGAAATGAATAAATTATTTTATAATATAACCCTTATATTAACATAAAACAGACAAGACAACCAGGGGGGTTGGGCAGAGGGCAGACAAAGGCAAACATGTCTGCCATCCCGTGTGTTAATTCATGACATATCTACACATTTTTGTTACATATCTATGTATATGTTTCTTCTCTCCCCCATCCCTTTTCTACATTAATTGGGCTGGATCCAGAAACTATCTTTTTCCTATTTGTCCTTTTCTGTAAAATGCTTCATGTGACCATACAAGGTTACACAAAAATAAGGATCAAAGTATTTAACAGTCTGGGTTTGGTCTTCGCCTTGCACAACATGTGTGGAACAGTGTGAGTTAATTTAACACTAATCATACTGGAATCAGTGTGAATTAATTTAACACTAATTTAGGTCCCATTGATTTTGATGGGTCTGCCTTAGGCTGCTACCACACTGCAGAAATAAAAGAGTTTGACACCACTTTAACTGCCATGTTTCAGTGCTATGGAAATCTGGTATGTAGTTTTGTGAGGCATTTAGCCTTCTCTGTCAGAGACCTCTGGTACCCCACCAAATCCCAGAATTCCATAGCACTGAGCCCATAGAAGTTAAAATGGTGCTTTTATTTCTGCTTTAAACTGCTGTTTCTGCAGTGTGGCAATAGCACTATCTGGATGCAGCTCTCAGGCACAAAATTTTATAGAAAATGGCAACAATAACAATAATTTATTTATTTTAAAAGAATAACCTCCTCAACATTTGACAACCTACCACTGTGATGTTTCCATTTTCATTCATGGCTATGTACCATCTATCACTTTCAAAGAGATTGTGCTAGTTCCTTTCTTAAGACCACCACAAGACTGACCTCTGCTGGAATGGAAAGAACCTGCAATGCTTTGAAATAATCCTGTGCATCAGAACCCAGTCCAATAAACCCCAAATATTTAAACTCACCAAGATTCCTATCATGCAAGTTCACAGTCAATAGCCTTCATGTATTCCAGGATAGGAAAGCTAGTGTTATATGGGTGTATGTTCAATAAAGGAAATAACTAGTTTGCAGATCAGTTGTGCCACGTGATGGCTTCTGCTTACACTACTGTATTTTCTTCATGCATCAGCATTATAGCTAGCCAACCAATGGAACTTCATAATAGATCATGATGGCACTGAGGCCCAGGATCTTCAAAAATGCCAAGGCAGCATTAAGCACACCTGGAAACAAACCAAAAAAATTATATATATAAAAAGACCCAATGGAGAAAGAGCTGTTTTAAAAGTTTCTTTTGCTATATTTCATGAGACTATAGGCTAATATGTTCCTAAATTCCTATTGCTGGTTTAAGCAAGCCATGGACAAAGGAGCCACAAGGAACTAGTTAGTGGTATGCACTGATCACTATATACAGGTTGGACTCAAATTTAAAATTTGGAAAACAATCTGCTTCAGCTTGGGTCAATCTCAAATCCATCCAGTTTTACTTGGGAACTGTGTACATGATTATTCTTATTCTATTGGAATAGAATGTGACCCCTCCAGAAGGGATTCAGAGGAATTTAGGCTTTTTGTGTCAAAGGAGGTGGGGACAGACTCCTCAAACTCCACAGGAAAAGATGTCTTTTTTATTGGAGTATCTGTGAATATACACATTATTGAACATGTGGCCATCCATCCACTTTGCCTGGATTCACATGGTTGTGCATTTTCAGCAGAGGGAGGGCAGACTGATGGCAATTTGCACAGGAATTTGCAAATGTGAATGTGTGAAAATGGCCAGCAATTCTCTCAGTACACTTAAGTGTAAGCTAACCCTTGGATGCAAAGGCAGAATCAAGATTCCACAACTCAAAAAGATACATTTTCCTTGTTAACTCTTACCAGATTTTTTTAAAGACTGTTTTCTTTCAGTTTGTCAGAAATGCACATAATTAGCAGGTTCACTGGCAAGGGATGATGCACACCAATGTACTGACTAATTGGCGAAAAGTTCTCGTGCTACTTTCCTTGTTTGCTCGCTTTTCACTAAATGGAACAATCAATAAAAATTGAAAAAAAAGCAGATTTGCAAGAAATTTGTAGGCAATCTTATTTTATGTGAAGGAATCAGATTAACAGTTGCAGGGATTGTTGTGCAAGCACATGCTTTATATACAGAGCATCCAAAAAAAGGATGTGCTCTTGTTCATCGCAGATGATGGCTATGAAAACAACAAACAAGACTGTGGTGGTCCTAAGTAACAAACCTTTGAAGCTTTGGAAGGACAGCTGCAAGAAGTTATGTGGGAAATGAGTCCTCAGACTGGGAAAGGAGTAGGCAATTATTTGTTTCCCTGTTATTATTAATATTATTATTATTATCTTTATGGATATCACAAAAGTGTCTCTAGGCAAGAAATTAAGAAAATTTGAGTAGATTCCAGTGACTGAAAAATGACTTAATACTGAAGTATGTTAGTGCTGAACGTTTACAGCTCCCTCCATGCTCTACACTACACCATGTGTACAAGACTTCCCATCTTACCCTCAGGCTGTATGCATCCACAACTGTACCAGAATGAAAAAATGTACCATTGACTGACTTTATTTCAGTCAAGATCAAAGCAAAAAACTGCTTTCTTTGAAGTCTTCTTCTTTAGGGGTCTTCAAATAGAGCGTGAGTGACCATACCTCAGGGTACTTTAGCTGGAGTGTGTGGCAGGAGGTAGACTAGATGGCTCTTGTGGTGCCTTCTAAATCTATGATTCTATGAAGAGCAATTGACTGGATGATTTGCTATTGCTTTACTTGAAGCAATTAGCAGGCAAACGCTAATGTACATGGAAGGCTTATGTGAAGGTTTACTAAATTGACTTGGATGATAGGGAAAAACAATCTGAATAGTGATGCTAACAGAAAGCACAGATGATTGTAGCAATGGGATGTGCAGTGCTACCCAGATGGCAAGTGGGCAGGACCATTGCCTCAGCAGCAAGGTGCTATGTATGAACAAAGAATATTTGTCAGTACTGCTGAGTTACCGCAATGAATGAAAACCGTCAAGGAAAAAGTGTAGAGTAACTGTGCTAGAAAAACAAATCTCTCAAATTACACTGATTTAAGGATGGCTGCAGCAGAGTGAGGATTATGCATGTTTACTGAGGTGACAGGTCAAGAAGGAGAGAGATTACTTTAAGGAAGACTAAGGGTCAAAACACACTACAGAAATAATCAAGTTTGAGACCACTTTAACTGCCTCGCTCAGTGCTACAAAATTCTGGGAACTGGAGTTTGTTGTGGCATCAGTGCTCTATGACAGAGAAGGCTAAATGTCCCACAAAACTACAGTTCCCAGATTTCCCTAGAATTGGGCCAGGGCAGGTACAGCTGTCTCAAACTGGATTATTTCTACAGTGTGTTTTGGCCCCAAGTGCTCCTCCAAGCTAGCAACCTTTTTTTGTAACGGGGTGATATAGCCCCCTGCTGAAAACACCCTTTCATTTGGGACCATGATGGTTGATGGGCAAAAGAAAGGTTCTCAGGCTACTATGATCAAGTTACAACTAGCAGCAGTACATCACTGAGAAAGGCAAGGACAAACCTTCTCAGAAGAAAACAAATCTGAAACAAATATTAAATATCATAGATTTATTTCTTGAAATGTTTAGAAGTACAGTAGGGTTGAGTCCATTCAAAATATATGTTTACAGTACAAAACCTATTACGCATAGCATATACCATCAGAATCCCATGTCTAGTTCTTTCCTTAGCGCCATATTGCCTTTAGAGTGTCTGACAGGGAGTTAAGAAATTCACATTACAAAATCAACGCTCCACCGTGAAGCTGACTGGGTGACCCAAGGCTAGCCATCCTCTTTCAGCCTTATCTACCTCACAGGTTTGCTTGAACTTGAGTAGAAATGTAATAAGCATAAATAATATGGACTCTAACAGAAGACATGTAGTTAATATTATAACTGCATGCTTATCATCAGTAGGCTAGGATCCTACTGTATATACTCATGTGTAAGTCTAGAAATTTTAGTTAAAAAATTGACCCCAAAAACCTGAGTTGACTTATCCATGGGTCAATGTAAGTACTGTACTTATTTTAAAAAGGAATCATCCCCTGGTGAAAGGCAAGAGTGTAATCTGTTCTGGAAACACTGAGCCCCCTCTGCTCGTTCAGCCATCCTTTAGTGTGAGCACAACCAGTTATGCTGTAATTTTTAAATTTATTTGACATTGTTTTCCTCTGCTTCATTCTTTGCAAACTTTGTTACATGCCCCAAGGTTTTACCCTTGACTTATCCACAGGTCATATCTAAATCCATAATTTTGGTCCCCAAACTTGCCCTAGATTTATATAAGGTCAACTCATAGTCAAATATATACTGTAACTTTCATTTAGTCCCATCAAATCAACCATGTTAAATACAGCAATCTCAATAGCAATGGAAGTTTGGCGGAGAATAAGCACATGTTGGATTCTTTGCAGCAAAAGCATAAACTAGAATGGATGGTGAACCTTTGGCACTCCAAATATTTTGGTCTTCAGCTCCCAGAAATATGAGACAGCATGGTTAGTGGTAAAAACAAACAAACAAAAAACAATTGTACAAACCCTCCATGCATGACATAACAAGTGAACAAAGGAATGAAGTCAATATTCCAGACAGTGAGAAATACTGCATACCTGTGAAAGAATGCATTTTCCCCATCCTCTGTATAGCCCACAGACCAAAACGTTTTTCCATAGTCAGTCTGGCACTGCCTAAACAGGGTCACAACTCAAACATCTGAAGACATGATCACACCTAAAAGTCCTTTTTTGCCATTAGCATTCTCACCTAGGCATGTGACTGAGAACATTAAGCTTTTGCTCAATGTTGAAAATCAGTAGTATGACATTTAATTGACTACAGTATCTGATCTGCAGCTGAACAGCAGAACAAAAATCCAGTATTTCAGGTTCTTTCAAGCATAAACACTTTACACGCTTCAATGATCCAACACATTCAAGGTTTACCCACCTTGTAAGACACACACACACTTTTCCACATCTTGAAATGACAAAGTAGTAATATTTACTCACTTTGCCCACATGCAGCCTCTTGTTTTCCCCTCCTCACAAATAGTGCATCATAGATTAGCCAATATTTAAAAACTAAACAAAGAAAGATAGCTAAATTTACAGTTAGGAAATACTTTATTAGGACCAACAAAATGTTGCAAAAAAAAAAAAAAAAAAAGGTGGTCCACATTAAGATAACTTCCTAACTGTGGAATTTGGATTCCCTGCCTCCCAGCTCGCATTCTGCTTAGTCATCCTTTCCCATTTGTTACAAACTGAGGAAATTATGGCCAGGATCATACATCACCTTGGCAGAAGGTAATGCTCTACCAGTATACAGTAGTTCTGTCTCATTCCCTTCCATCCCAGTGCAACCATCCCTTTCCATGTGGAACTACACTCCCACAGTCGGTTAAGTGGCTAGCAGGATGGGCAGGTGCAACATCCATTTGCAGTTCCACTGCTGGAGGAACAGAGAAAATGTTATCCTCCAACATCGAACAAAATGCAGTCTTTTCTTACCTGTGGAACTATAGTCAGACACTGACCAGGGGAGTAGAAGAGTGGAAAAGTTCAGTTTTACTGAATACCTTCTGGCATAATGATCTAAAAAGCACAGAGTGAGAGGTTATGCCTATACAGGTAGTAATGGTTCTCAGTCTTTGGCCTTCCTGATGTTTTGGATTTCAGCTCCCAAAATTCTTCACCTTTGGCCAAGCTTTGGCCCAAACATCTGGGAGTTGAAATCCAAAGCAGCTAGTGGAACAAAGTTTGAGAAGCACTCACCTACAGAATTTCAGACTGTATTTATGAGCTTCGGAACAAGCTAAGATCTTCAAATCATGGCTTAAAAATTTTGCTTGTTCTGAAGCTGCTAACCACAGTTTCCCAGATTTTGAATAATAGGAAATATGCTTATCCTCCAACATCTAACAGAATGCTGGTTTGTGATTCATGTTCAGATGAGGATATCTCTTCATATTTCTGCTTATTAAACTCAGGTACGATTATTCAAAACCAGGTCATTGTCAGCTAACCTTGCCTTTTTGGTAAAATAATAATAATAATAATAATGGTAATAAAAGAACAAGGGGTTTGAGCCAGATGTAGTTATGCTCAAATTTAACCTATTCAAATCAACAAAACCTTAGTTCTGGCCAACTCATGCTACAAACTCTGCTCTAAACATGACTAAATCTTAATAAGAATACTGATAATGGCTCAGCATAGCAGTTTGCTGCCCAAGCTCTTTTCCCTTGTTAAGATGTGTTCAGTAGCTTACAAAATTCCAGTCATTTGAAATGAGACCATTACTAGCAAATACTTATTTACAGCCCTACATTCGGAAGCTTCTTGTTCTATGAAATGGTTGGAAAGGTTTTTTAAATGCCCATAGCAATAGAAGTGGTTTCTGTTTACTTTTTTCTGGAAATAGAACTGCTTCACTTTCAGGAGTAGGAAATCGCTCCTTGTATACTTCAGGATAGGATTTCTGAAACTAGAAAAAAAAACACGCAAATTTATTAAGAGATTTATTCTGACCCATTTAACTGTGGCTTATTAATTAAAGCAGACTCTTCCAATATCTGCTCACAAAGGGGGAGGGAATCCCCTTCTTCTGTCAAATGCTGCAGTTCAGTTTCGACGTAGAGGCACACATAATTTAAGGGTTTGGGGTTGGGGGGTTTCTTCCTTTTTATTATCTCCAGCAATACAACAATTAAAAAAAATCATGATTAATTTTGTATCATAAGAGGAGTAAAAATTATTGCAACCTGTCATAGGAATTCTTCATTTCCACTATCCACATGTTTATCCACTCAAAAATAGATTGAACCTAAGGCATGAAAGGACTATATTGTTTAACATGGCAATTTTTAAAAGTAAATGAACTGATATGAAACATCGCTAACTGAGTATAGGGCCTTTATGTTACAATTGCAATGCTCTCCTTCAGTGGTCCTCAGCAATTGTGATTTGGGAATTCACAACTCTGTAATAGAGCAGCACCCAGTGACTTCATTGACAGAACAGGGGAATCCAGCAGAAATGGGGAGGTCCTCTTTCCCACAGGTGGTTGTGTGCACCCCTACAAATCTGCTATAGAGGGCTGTAAAACTGTCCAAAGGTACATTCCGGGAGAGCTGTGGTAGAGGTAATTATATCAACACTGTAATATCTGTCCCACGTTGGAATAGGCCATTATCTAGGGATCCAAGTTATATTCAGTGTACTGTCATTTCAGAAGTGGAAGAGACACTGAGTTCCCCTCCTGTCCTTGCATCCCCCTCCCCCCTTCAAAATCTGGAGACTTTTTAGAGCAGGATTTGGGGCTACACAAAATGGTGTGGGGTGAAATGTCTGTTAGGATGAAACTTGATTAAACCTTAAGGAGGAAAAAACATAAGTTCAAAATATTAAACAAAGCAGTAGTGCAAACAAAACACCATTTTTGGGGGAAGGTTTTTTACCCTACCACAAATATCTATATACCAATAACCTACATTATGTTAAACTACTTCCAAATACAAACTTGTTTAAAATATACCCAGAATTTTTGCAGTGCCTGTTGGGTGTTATTTTTATATCTGCCTCAAAATCTATGGACAGTGAACATACCTAGGGGAAACAGAGGGACAGTATACAGCATAAATCATTATCAGTGGTTTTACAGTCTACCAGGTGTTACTGATTTGTTTTAGACTACCAATGATTTGGATTTTATCCAAAAACCTAAGAATCCATGAGGTATTGTTGACTAATATAGCACACTATTGTTGTTGTTGTTAATTCCATTTCTTAGATGCTTTTTCCCTTAAAAAAACCTCTAGGAGTGTTACGATAAAACATTACAATTACAAAAAATAAAAATGAGTGCAATTTAGTGCAAAAATAATGTAGAACATTATTTGCCTCAAGAAAAAGTGATGTTCTCTTCTGTACATCAGCGGAGGATCCTTGCACAGACAGCTATAAATGTCAGCCTAAAGCCCTGAGGTCTCGTCTCTGGGAAGTCCATAATGGCAGATCTCAAGGTGAAATAAGATTGGAGGTCAAATCTCCATTTTCATGACTTTGTAAATGTCTTGTCCTACAAAGAGCATACTCTTTTGTAGCACCCACCTCTGTGGAAATATTTACTGTACATATGCAAAACATATGCAAAAAATCCCAACACAGCACATCCCAGTGATTCAAGTAAGTGGGCCATTGTTATCCACTGGGGTTTGGTTCAAAGACCCTCCGTGTATAACAAAATCCGTGGATGCTCAAGTCCCATTAAATATAATGGCACAACAAAATGGTGTTGTTCCATATATATAATGAAAACTCAAGGTTTGCTATTTGGAATTTATACTTTTTGAGAATATTTTCAAGCCATGTATGCTCAAATCAGTGGATAAAAAAATCTGTAGATAGAGAGGGCCAATTGTATTTGTAGATGTACAATCTAATGACAGTCTTTTATGAGTCTTCAGAATTAGAATCCACAAAGATAAATCCAAAAGTAAATTTCAAGAAAACCAGAAAAGAATTTGGGGTAGGGACGGGAAGAAGAAACCAGAAGGCAGCAAGTCATTTTTCTCACAAGCAGTATGTATTTAGATACATTTTAAAATGGCAGACCATTTTTAAGGTTGAAGAATACATTTTAAAGGTATACTTGATTATTTCCTTTACCTGTTTCAACTTTTTCTTCTTCTCTTTGCGGGGCATTTCTGTATTTGTTGCAATTTCTTCTAACAAATCTGCCAGTGGCCCTTGACAGCCATTGGTTCTTTGGTATTCAAATTCATTGGTGCTGATTTGGTGACAATATGATGAAGCAGGCAAAGTTGTATCAGTATCAGCTCCTGGATATTTGATCTGCATTAAACAGATGGAATATATATTTTATAAAAAAGGTCAGATGTTTGTATTCTGGCATTGTTTTATAATTTACTCTCTCCATGGATAAAAATATTATGAACTGAAAAGAAAAGAAGCAAATTTCATCATTTTGGAACTTTTGGTGATAGCTCCATCCTTATGCAATTGCCTCCTATAGAAGAGAATATTGCCTTGGGCTTTCATACCATAATGCTATGAAATACCTTTATTCTTGCAATTTAAGGCTGTCATGCACTAACATAGGTTTAGACAGTGGCCTTAATCTTACAAGAGTCCCAGCTTGCAGAGATCTATTAAATCAATGGGTCTTATGTAAGATTTTACTTACCATTCAACAAGTGATTCCAGAAGTCTATTAGTAATGACCAACAATTGGACTGTTCAAAAATACACCTTTTGTGATCTATTTGATCACCCTAATTGTTGATAAAAATTAAAATTTCGTTACTCAGTAATGAAGAATTATTACTGTATTCCACCAATTTAATTGTATGTTTTCTTAACTTTTGGACTGATGGTTGTAAAAACTTTATTGGGAAGCTGTATATAAATGAAATTAGTTTAGTTTTAAGTTGGTAAAGGGCTCTGTGCTAAGAAAAAAGAAGATGTGTTGCAGCTCCCACCTGAACCCTTTGGAGATGGGCTACATGTTCCTCTACTGAAACTTTCAAAGAAGGAGAAGCATTTAAGATCTCATGATAATTGTCCATTAAGAATGACACAAGTTTAGCAGCTAGTAGTTCGTCCAAATCAACTTCATCCTTGGAACAAAGAATGCAGCGAGAAAAAGCCTGAACCATCTGAAACAAAGAAGAAACAATACAATGGAAGGATCTCAGCATTCACAACATGTACCAACATTCTCATTTATTGCTATGCTATAGGAAAGGGTGAGATTTAAGTTTCAGGTTTGGTTTTTGCTAAGACATCAATAACTCTCACAAATGCCTTCATATCTGGAATGGAGGAAATCTTGAATTTTGTTTGTTTGGCTTTTTAAAATGAATTTGGAAGAAACTGATAGATTAACCCACTCAGTTCTACAGCAATGAATGCTTAAGTTTGGTTTGTGTCCCTGTATATTCCATCATGTTAAGTACTGAATTAGGCTGCTACTTCCCACCCCCAAGTTTCCTAATGTTTTAATATCTGTATGGAAGGCTGATACCATCCAGTCCCTTCTGTGCTGAGAAAAACTTCCCATTGAATTTGTCTGGGGTGAATGAGAGAGAAGTTAATCTCAGATCATGTTTTGAGAATTTACCAAAATCTGACATTTTTTTTCCATATTTGGGACAGAAAGAACTTAAGGTGTAGAAAATTCAAATGTAGGGAAAGCAAAATTGAAATTATTTCACCATTTCTATTTCATCTTTCAGAGATGCTGTAATTGCAGGTGTTGCACTGAGCAGGGGTTTGAGATAGAAACTAACACTAAATCACCTCTGAGATCCCTTTCCAACTCTACAATGCAATAGGCTTATTTATATTGTTTCTATTTGACTTTTCTACTTGACTCTTCAGGCAGAGCTTTGACATTAGCCAGCTGAAAAATACATCAGTTCAAGTAAAATCACAAGATTGCAATCTGGGTACTTGTGGAATTTCCTGATGAAAGACAGGAGATTCCCAAGAGCAACTCTCATCTACTTCTCCCAATTAATTTTTTTTTGGTCCGCCTCCCCCTGCTCAGTCACTGTAGCAAACAGGACACAAAGTTGGCTACATAGCAGACAATGAAGGGGGATGAAAGGAGTGGGGGAGGATGGGTGGACTGCCAGCTCTCACCTGCTTTTTCAGGGAATTCAAAATATGCACTGTGAATTTCCGGCTTGAAATGAAAGTTGTGCAGACAGAGACTAAATATTTTTTCCAGAGCACATCCTCTCCCCCCCCCCCAAAAAAATGAGCCTCACTTTGCACCAGACAAGTCTGCACCAAATCAAATCAAATCAGAATAATTCCACGAGCCCTTCCAATCCCAACCCACATACATACCAGTGTTCTTGTCCCAAATGTATCAGAGAGTGGTGGTAGATCCTTATTTGAACTGATCCGGGCCATCATGGTAATCAGCAGCTGTAGCTTTCGACGATTGGGTGGTGGCAAAAGAAGACAGCATATCTGAAGTGCTTCAATGGCCAATTTCTCCTCCTGCAGAAGTCCTGGGTCAAAATGTAAGACTTATGTTCAGCTACCAGAATCGCCAACAGCCTTTGGCTTGCTGTAGATGCAGAGCTACTGACATCTTAATGATGGGTTGTAAGACTAAGGGGCTAAACAGACAGGCAAAAAGAGGTGCTTTCAGGCTAGTGTGAAGGTGGCACATGCCTTAAAGTATTTAGATGGCACATGCCTTGAAGCCAGCAGGAAATTGCTCTCGCACTTTATGGGAAGAAATACCACTTCAAAAAGAAGCTGCTTTTTTCTGCTTGAAGCTGTGCCATGTAGTCATAACCTGCACACTCCAGCTGCCTTGGGAGCCATTGGTGGTGTTTCAATGTGGCTTCAGAAAAGGCAGCTTCAAGCCACTTTTTCCTGCCCATTTGTTTCACTCCCGAGACTGGTCTCACATATGTGCACCTCTTCGTCCCACCTCCTTCACTGTCACAAATTCTTCTCCTCTCCTTCCTTAGCTTTAACAACTGGTGTATTATACTGTTATATATGTCTCATAGCAGTAACCATGGTTAATGCAGATCAAGTTTTCTACCTTGGTAATCAAATTTTTAACTGATTCACCATCTATGATTAAGAGGGAATCTTAGCTCCCATTAACCATAGACAGAATAGACACTATAGGTGCATATTTAGTTAAAGATGAAGAGGTTATACTGGAGATGGGAACATATAAGCCCATGGCTTGCCATGATTAAGATGGGAGTATTGTATCTACAACAGGCTACTCTCTCTTCTCTACATGGTTTGCTGCAATTTATAATTGAGCACAAGCAACTAGAAGTTACTAAGAGGTACACTGGTTAATGGAAGCAACCCACTAAAAGGAGTTTGAGCAATTGTGCTTAATATATCATGGTTAATGACATTATTAGAACTAGCCTCTGTAACAATACTGGGGCCTGCACACTGGCATATAACAAAGGGTCATCTCTAGGTCTCAGGTTTGGGAAGAAAGAGCAAGATGTAAACAATAACTGGAATGAAATTAAAATGAAACGAAGCTTCAATATTGTGTTTTAATTTAAAGATGGTTTGGTCAACAGAAGATGTGTACATGCCTTCTCAAGAACCTGCTAATGAAAAGTATTTGTTCTCTGAAATGTTTCCTGAACTTGTATCATTAATTTGAATATGCAGCCTGAAACTTAATTTGTTTTTGTGCTTCAGTCCAGAGCAAATGCATTTCACAGGCCCAATACAGACGGGCATGAAGACACGCCTGGGCAGTGCCATTAGGGTTCGGGAGTGCACATTGTTTACATGCTCCCAAACCCTAACATGTAATGGCGCCAGCGCCATTACATAACACCGTTTACATGTCATTTACACACCGTTTACTCCATGCTTCCGCATGGAGCTGTGCTGTTGCGGCGGTGCAAAGGCGTTTAATGGCACCTTTTTTCTTTGCTTCATCGCAACTGCATCACAAAAAAGGAGCGCAGTTTCCTCGCTCCTTCTTTTTTGGGGCAACTGCACCTCAGCATCTAGTTGCTGCAGCGCAGTTGCAGCGCAAAAAGAGGTGGCGCCAGACCGCCCTTTTTGGGCGGTCTGTACCACCCCACAGATTTTTTTTAAAAAAATCTTGTATTGAGTGATATTTGGAGTATTTTCTTAGTGTATTTCAGGGAGTAAACTGCCTCTGTCCACAGGAGCATTTCTGCATATTGAGTGAAAGATGTGCCACAATACCTAAACACCCAGAGCGAGAAAAAACACTCACATGAGATAGAACATTTGTTTTAACCAGCAAATAGGCCTTTTTTCTTTTCTATTGTGAGAAACAGATCAAAGGCCCCAGCACCTTTTCTTCATTTGGATCCTTCTCTGCCTCTGAGCATTCCCAAATTATGTTATCTGGTTTGTTCTGTGGTGAACTCTCTGTAGTTGTCTGTCTTGTAAGCCTAATTCTCTGTGAATTTTACAACAAAATTAAAGTGTCCTGTCTGGTATTAAGAGGGTTACTTAAAATAAACTTGCTTTCATTTCTAGATTTCTAAATTTCACAGTTGTTTATAACAACTTAAAATACAACAATAATATGCAGTACAATAAAATAAACATTTATGACATAATCATAGAAAAAGTGCACTGCCCTTCTCTGTAGTGTAATCCTTCTGGATGAACTAGACAGGTTTCTGATGTCTTCATAAGAAAAAATTCCTGTACCTGATTGAGGAGATCTGAAGGACCCTACACTGCAGGAACATATACCAACTGTCCTTTTTGATGACAAGGGCACATCAGCCTCACCCTATTAGTTTATTTGTATTTCAGGAACAGCAGGAGTCCTTTGAATATTAAATTCCAGATGAAACATTTTTTTAATTCTGAAAGAGGTTTAAGGACATTGCTATAAGTCTACCTAAGGCTGAAGACATTCATATTTAGAAGTATGGTTTACTGCAGTAGACAGCATCTTTCTGCACCCTGTGCAGTAGACACTACAACTTACCCAATACGCTAACAAAGATATCAAAGAACTGGAAAGTGAGAAGAGGCTCTTTCATGTGGCCATAGAAATCTGCTATGGTTCTGAAAACGTCTCTTTCAAAGCCTGAGTAAGTGGGCTGTTTCAAATCTGGACACCTGGGCCCTAAAGAGATGTGGGGAGAGAGAAAAGTGATAAATATTTGCTTAACGTGAGCAAATTGCAGAAATATTATCAATCAACTTTCCAATCAAGAAACTTGAGTGACTTTCAAGGAAGAAGGAAAGAATTCCCAACACATAACAATCAACAAAAAAATATTTGGAAAGTGAGAAAGACAATATGGGAAGACTGATTTCTACCACCCACTCCATTTTAGAAACTACTCCATTATCTTCAAATAGGCAAGTACTCCTGTGGCACAGGTCTCTCATTTGGCTCAGTCATTTCAGAATTTACACAGAGCATTGTGCAATTGACCAACGGGATCTTAACTGGGTCTTACGCAGGAGCTGTGAATAATCTAAACTGGATGGGGAACATATGGCCCTCTAGTTATTATAGGGTTACAACTTCCATCAGGCCTATTCAATGGTTAATGGTGAGGGGTAACAGTAACTCATCCAACATGTTTTGGACAAGATATCAGGAGAAGAAGAGTAGCCTATTAATGGCTCTAACACTGATGAGTTTCAAGGGGAGTCAGAGAATGCAAATAATACTCCACATACCACCACACTGGAAGATATCCCACTTGAGAAGACTGCAGATTCAAGAAATTAATGCACACTGGCCACTCTCAGTCCATCATCACCCTAAACTCCAGAGCCAACAAGAACACTCCCAGGAACAGAGGCGCTGGATTGTCTCAGCAGGAACTAGAGGTACAGTGGCCATGTGGCAGCACAAAGGCTAACATCTCTGGGTCGTGCTCATGCGAACTAAGCCATACTTTTCACATATTCAAGCTCAGGCTCTTATAATAGGCCAGAAAGGAGTGGCACATCAGACACAGATAGAAAGCTGCTTGATTTTGGCCTAGCCACTACTGAAACAGCATCTCACTGATGTTATCCTCCTCCACTATATCTCTTCTATTTTTACATCTAAATCAGTGACAGTGTGAGAGTCTTCTGCATTTTTGGATTTTTTGAAACACTTCTTTGGTTTGTTTTCCACCTATCTATCCTTGAAGTCTGCATCTGTGTCTAACCTTCTTTTTCTCTGAATGCTAGCTTCTTTCTGTTCTGAACTTCCTTCTTTCAAATATTGTCTCTTCCTAATTTCTTTACTGTTTGAATTCATTTCATTGAAGCTGGTAATCAGATTCACTTAATGTCATTAAATTCATCAAGTTCAATTGTGACTACTAATTCATTGTATTAAAATTCATAATTTCATTGCTTCCCAATATTTGAGTATTCTGCCCAGATAAGAATGAGCTTAATTCATTTGCTACTGCTTCCCTAATGATGGCTTGGAAGTCAGTAGGACCAAAGCGACATTCAGAGATTTCACCAATTCCATTGCTTCTGTCTCTGATCTTAAAGGACAAGTAAAAGAATTCTTCTTACCATTTAGCTCTCCCCTTTTCCTTTTTTTTCTACACTTGAGTTAAATTTACAATTTCTTTTGCTTTAACTCCCTGGTGCTATTTGCTTTGTCCTCCCAATTTACTCCCATAGTTTGATGTTAAATGCTCCCAATCACTCTCACTAGATATTTGGACATTTTTTTGCAAATCTATTTGTTTAACATCAGCATAGACTTGTTGGGTAGTGGTCATCTGGAATGATATACATATAGTTTTGTCACATCTCCCAATCTGCTGGTCAGCCAAGAGGGAAACTGAATCCTTTTAATTTAGTCACAAGTTTACCTTTTTTAAATTCTCTGAAGGCAAAACTAGCTCAAAAATGCTCTCTTGTAATATTCACCCAAATGACTGAGTATAGAGGGAAGGAACAATGGCTCTCACACCAAAAAAGAAGCCCTGTGTTGGATGACAGGTTAGTCTTAATCAAATTCATTTTTAAATAAATAAAAAGATAGGAAAATCTCTACTTCACTGATATCAAGTTGATACTTACAATTTGCAAGACACTTCATTGCTGACAGAACCCAGTGAGGAAGCTCCTCTGCATTGAACAGAGATGAGATTTTTTTTTTTAAGTGGTTAAACACATTATTGGTGATTGCATGACATAGTGAAATTGGTTTTCCATGTACAAACTCAAGGTGCATTTAAAGTGCCATACAGTAGGTGTTATGTCTAAACACCCCACCAAGTATAATGTATGTGAGAAAAGTGCACAGTACAACAGGAGTGGGTATATGTGTAGCCCTCCAGATGTTTTGGGGCTGTAACTCCTATCAGCCCTAGCCAGCATGGCTGATGATGAGGATAGTTGCAGGAAAGTTCTAGAGAGTCACACACATACACACTAAAGTTTGTGTAGCAACATGGGCTGCACAAAGGGCCTTCCAAAGAGGAATTATTATAGAAAAACAAAGTACGTTGTTTCAAACTGGACAAGGGACCTGAACATAGAATTTCTTTTTACCCAGAGATGATAAGTATAAAACAACCCATAATGATTAACATGGAACTGTTATTTAAGTATGGGCAAAATGTTTTTCATTCAATGTCATGTACCTATCAAAAGTGTTGGTTATTACCTTTAAAGACCTACATGGTTTGGGTCCAGGTTACCTAAAGGATCACCTGCTCCCATATAACCCACCCCGTACACTCAGATCCTCTAGTGGACATTTACTACAACCGCCCAGGACTAGATTGGCAACTGTCAACCAGAGGACATTTTCTCCAGCTGCACCTAGACTGTGAAATAGCCTGCCAGAACAAATTTGACAGCTGAATATACTCTCTGAGTTTAAAAGAGATTTAAAGACCAGTCTCTTCCAGCAGGCTTATCCAGATTATGTTTAAATTGTGAATTTTAAATATGGATTGTTTTAAAATATGTATATCTTATTAGCCCTTTTAAATAGATTTTAAACTGATATGTATTTTAACTGGTGTGTTTTAACTGATGTGCTGTGTCTGCCTTAATCCATGGGGAGAGACGGGTAAGAAATAACAACACAACAAGAACAAGCACCCTGCCCCAAGGCCACCTCTCTAACTTCATTCTTTGACCTATATCCAGAGAAAGTCCTCTCCCACACCAAATATCCCTCAGCATCCAAACCAGACCAGCCAGGAGATCTCTGGGAACTTCTCTGAGAGGTAGAGGAGCAAGCAAAGTACTGGACAGGCTGTAGAGCTGCTGTTGCTTTCCTCCACTATGCAGTTGAGGCCACAGTGGACTGATCATATCTGGATCTGTTTCCAGCTGCTGCCATTGTCACTAGAGGTCTTTTTTAAACCTGTGGCTTCTTCCACTGTTGCCTGCCTATCCTCTCCTTTCATTCCCTTCTTTCCAGTTTCCATCCCTGTGCTTACCCACAGCTTCCTTTCCCACACTTTGTTCCATGTCTACTCTCTTTTGCCACAAGGGCAGGCCTGATGAAAATCTTTAATATTTTGTCATACTGAATTTTGTAGATCATTATTGTTTTCTTTGAAATTTACCAATTTACAACAGATGTCAAAAACAGCAAACAAATAATGATTATACCAGGAAAGACAAAAAACAAACAAACAAAAAACCCAACAACAACATATGCAACAGCAGCAGATGCCAGGCCCCCTCCCTGACTAACGGCCCCATTTCAACAGTCCTGCCATTCTCTCCATTTCATTTTTCCACCTCACTCAGTAGACTGGTGGTGAAAAATAGATCACCCTTGTCCAAGATCAAAACTACTTGCAGAGTTTTCTTTTAAAGGATCACAGTCAACCTAGGAAGACCACATACAAATGGGAACAGGGCTCCTGCACCTTTACACTGCATAGAAATTACACCAAGTACAGCTGAAATTCAACCCTAGACACAGTTAGTCCATCCCAGCTTTAAATTTGTCACAGACTCAAGGTCCTTATAAGATATTTTTCTTTACTATAACTCTAAGAACCCCCCAGAAGTGTAGTTCCCAAAGTAACTTTTCTGAGCCATGCATACATCATTAAATGATCATGTGATCAAACACAAGTTCTGGAAAAGCAGGTGACCACTTACTTGATTTATCTTCCAAAATGACAACTCCCTGTTTGTTGACATTATACACATTCTGAATTATATGCTTTGGATTCACAAGTTTAGCATCCAGCATGTCATTCAGAGAATCCACGCCTAATGCTTTCTGCAAGCTGTATAAGAGGTAAACAAGCAGGTTTATCACACTAGTAGCACAGCTGGGAAAGAATTACATATTACAATGACTGGAATACCTAGATTTTACCACAGATGTCTTTAATGAACATTATTAACCACCTTCAGGCTTACAATACTAATAGAAAAAATAGCAACTTCATTTTTAAAACAAACTTGGCAAACACAGAGCCCATGTATTTCAGACTATGCATTATCATTACACATTGCATACTCTGAAATCTAAAATGGAAATAAGAAATTTTGTACCCTTCCCCATATGCGTTGATTACACACTGTGAATTTGCCCACTTTCTCCATGGGGAGGAGCACAGCATACCAGTAGTCCTCAAGCTCTATCGGCTACCAAGGTGATACAACCCAGTATTCCAACACAGAGAGGTTTATCAGCTCCATAGCTTTACAAAGCACAAAGGCCCATCTGTCCCATCCTCTGTTACACAAGGTCAGGACAGTGACAAGGCCTTTTGTACTATCCTCTGGGACCATGAGCTGCATTAGCAGTCCTTAAATTGTAAGCATGATCAGTCACTAGCAAGGTATGCCTGCATTATCAAATGCTTTCCAGTTTTAGGTCCTCCAAGTAGAGGAGGGTAAGTTCAGACCCTCGGGATCTTTCCATCACTTGTGACAGCAGGCAAGTCACACGGTTTCTTAGGAATTTTATGCTTTGGCACAATGGTGGCTCTTCAGATTGAGAGCCAAACACCTAGGGAGATTCTGCTTTTGGGCCCTGCATTGGTTTCCTCTCTCTCCCCCTGGCCAAGTCTTTAGATCTTTGGAGTCTTCTTGGCAGTTCCTTAACCCTCTGTCTTTGCCTCTGTCTGTAGACCTTCCAGTCAGAAACAAATCCAGTAAGTCTACAATCAGGCTCATTCATCTTTTTTCTCCCAGGGTTACAGAAGTGACTTTTATAGTTGGGTTACACACACACACCCATCTGCTGAATTTCTAGTGGAGCCACGATGGAAGGTAACTGAGCATCTGCACAGCTGCCTGCCTTCTCCTCATCACTGATGAGACTGGCACCTTCCTCACTTTGTGAGCAGCAGCAGAGAAGACAGCAGTGTGGTGGTCCCTGACACCCTTTCATACACACCATTCCAGCTGTTTCCCCCCATCAGGGGTATGAAGAAAGCACACACACACACACACACACAAAGATTGTCAGAACACTTCTCACCACATGCAAGACATGTTGTCCCAAAGTGCACACCGAAGACTTGTTTTGATTACTTTTCCATCTTTTCTTTTCATAAAAAAAATTGATCAAAATGACTAACAACAATAAAAAGCAGTCATCCCCATATAATAAAACAGCAAGTACACTCTGGTGCATTAGAAGTGCTGGTTCTACACATTACTAGATTGTTAAAAAGGTAACACTGCAAATCATGCGACACAAGTCAATACGAAGATTGTGTAGACACAGAGGTCAGTTCATAGATTTGCTAACTGGTGATTTCAGATTGTCTATTACTATAGTAACAGAAAAGGAAGGGTTCCTACAATATACTTACTGTGACAATGTCATGGATTTCCATATTGCTTCTAGATTTGCTTCTGTTAATTGTCGCCGATGTATAAGTTTGCATGTTGGTACTTCTCCAATTGCTATACTGTGTCGTTTGAACCACATTTCTGAATTCTATAGTGGAAGGTAAAAAGTAACAGTCCTTCTTATTTTAAATAATGACAATGTTTCTGCAGAAACAACACAGTGACCCTTATCCAGAGAAAGTGACTTAGTAAAGTGCCATTGCTAATGTGAAGAAATACTTCTTATACAGTACAAGCCAATGTGAAGAAATACTTCTTATATAAACCAATCTATGACATAAGATTATCAGGTAAAGGTGGAGTACCTTACATACCAGTAAGAAACAGAAAGAGAGAGACTCCTCAGCTGGGGCTCTCCAATGCTGGAATACCCTTGCCATGGAGGTGTGGCTGTCCCAACACCACAGTTGTTGAGTACAACAAAAATCCATAAAAGTGATAGCTTTATTGGACCGACTAAAATGAACAAAATAAATCATACAAGCTTTCAAAGCATTGCTGGCTTATTCATCAGGTAAAGATGTTACATAGTATAAAAGAGACAAAAAGTGACGATAGTGTCACAGGCCTAACTACTGATGCCAGCTACTTTTTTTCCTTTTTTGTTTGTTTTGTTTTCACATTGTTTCAATCAGCTGATTTTGCCTTTTTTATTGTGTCTGGTTTATTTGTTTTTATGATAAATTTTGGGAAAGGTTGGTTTTATTATTTTACCTGTATTTGTTATATACAACCATTAGTCCTACCTTTTCTCAATACATTTCTGAACAAGGATACAAAGAAGATAGCCTCGACATACTGTGAAGCAAATCTGCATTAGTAGAGGTAGAAATCTTACCAACACAATGGGCTTTACTGGGATGTGTTCTTGGAAAGTATCTCTTTCTAGATCATCCCAATTTGGGAATTTCACAATTTCTTTTCGGTAAGAAGATCGTTTAGGATATGGTTTCAGTGGTGAGAAAGGAGGAAATCTAAAATTTAAGAAAAACACATACAAACATTTGAAACATTGGCCTTTTTAACCATGTTGACTGGGACCAGACAAGTGGAAAACTGGACTAGCTCTATCAAGAGGGTTTATTTGCAAACCTGGGATGGTTTATGCAGAGGGGAAAAAAATATACGTAGGCATATGAGGAAATAATATCCACATCAGGGAAGAAGGAAGGTCAGAAAGCCAGAAATTTGAAAGTTCTTCTACAAAACTGTAGTTAATTAATTATTAATTAATATTGCCTTCTCATTAATTAAGGAAACAAAATAAAGATTACAGAGTTATATCTTTATTTTTAGTTAGAGCAGGCAATTAGACAGAACATTATGCTTTGACTTTGAGACAAGTGCCCTTCACATGGTTTAAACAACAATTACACCAGTTCTAATCACAGCACCATTAGGTATCTTTCACTTGCTTTTATCTGTCTAGTAAAAGTAGGAGAAATAAGAAATCAAAATAATTACTTCAGACATAAATAAGATTATGCTTAGATTTCACGCATTACTACATGCTGTACTTTTTAAAAAAAATTCTAGTATATGTTTTGAAAGTGTTTCAAAGAATTGTGCTCTAATTTGTGCTCTAATTCGGTGATCCACCAGAGGGTGCTCAAAATACATTTAACCAAATAAAAACCCTTTAAAATGCTTTCATGAGTAATATAGACCTTCCAAGTCACAATTTAAGTACAACATATTTATTCCCTAGCAAGTCTATTTCAAGAAACGTATTCATCCTGCAGTATAGCCTTAGAATCATAGAATCATAGAGTTGGAAGAGACCACAAGGGCCATCCAGTCCAACCCCCTGCCATGCAGGAACTCCCATAACTTGCATAACTTGCATAACTAGGTTTCTTCTTTTTAAAAACTGCTGAAATTATGTTAAAAGAGGGAGTGGTGAATTCTGAAAAAGCCACCTTACTTTTACTTTACAAGGGAAAAGGACTAAGAGATTGAAGCTTGACTTTCTTATAATCCACAGAAATTTTAAGTCGTTGCTGTTACATTAAACCATAGCTATTTTTAAAAGTTACTGGAAGCCAACTCCTCTGCTATAGAAAGATGGAAAGGAGTTGAGTGTTAAATAGTAGAAAACTCATGCCAATGTACATTTTTTCCTTTACTGCATCATGACTTCAGTGTCCTTGCCTTCCTTCCTTCCTTCCTGAGGAGGTGACTGTGCATGTTGGCCTTTGTTTCAACCGACCTGCCTGTTATCCTTTAGTAGCCCTGGTCATTGTGTCAGTTTAACAAGAAAGTTCCTATAAGTAGAAAGACTAATCTTTTCCAGTATCCTGTCTTCAGTCAACACTTAGGCAAACATGCTCCCAGTGTCCAGTCTTTGTCAGGAAAAGACAGACTTTTTGATTTGACAATAAGCCATGAAAGTACAGTACCTGCCTACTCTATTAGGGCATGTTTGAAAGTTGGCTAAGTTTTACACATTTGAAATAATGTTCTACATCTTTATTTAACTGACTGCTATCTTGTTAATAAATCTACTCTATGTCAACTTGTCATCAAGAGTGGCTGAGGTCATGCAAATGCTGGACCAGTGACTGGATGGTTCCCAAACTTTGGTTGTCCAGATATTTTGGACTTCAGCTTCCAGAATTCTTGACTGTTGGCAAAGCTGGCTAGAGCTCCAATTCACCTGGGGGATCAAAGTTTGGGAACCAGTGATGATGAAAGTCAACAAACTGAAGCTGAATCCTGATAAGACAGAGGCTTGGTGAACTGGTGGTTCTCAGGTCCAGAAACATGGTAAAGGGCTTGACCTGGACTAGGCTACAGTCCCTGTGATGGAGCAGGTATGCAAATGGGCAGTATGTTTAGATCCATCTTTGTCCCTGGAGAACCAAGTAGAATCCATGGCTGAGAGACCTTGGTGGCAGTTTCAACTGGTGCAATGGCCTGGACAGGAATAACTCAGCTAGAGTAGTCCATGAACTGATAGCTTCCAGCAGAGATTGCTGCAATGCACTCTACATGGATCTGGTCTTGATGACTTAGAAACTGCTGCTATTACAAAATGCAGCAGCCAGACTGCTGACTAGAACATCATACACAAACCATGTTGACACCAGTTTTGAAAGAATTGCACTGGCTGCTAATATGGTTCCAGACTGAATTTAAAGTGCTCGCAATGGCATTTGAGAGAGCCAGTGTGGGGTAGTGGTTTGAGTGTTGGATTAAGACTCTGGAGACCAGGGTTCGATTCCCCACTCGGCCATGAAACCCACAGGAATCATGACCCATCTTGGCCAAGTCACATGCTCTCAGCCTTAAGAGAAGGCAATGACAAACTGCCTCTGAATAAATCTTGCCAAGAAAACCCCATTACAGGTTTGCCTTAGGGCTGTCATAATTCGGAACCAACGTGAAGGTACACAACAACAATAAAATGGCATTTAAAGTCTTAAAGAGCTTTGGTCCTCAATACTTAAAGGAGTTATTCTTCCTACACAACTAGATGAGTGGTCTGCTGGAGGGGCCCTCTTCTTTATCCCATAAATTAGAGCACCTGACTGATGGAATCCTCTCCTCTTGAATTAGTTCCTATGTTGCAGTCATTCTGCCACAAAATGAAAATATATTTAGAAAATATATATATATTTGATAAAATTACCAGCTTGGTAGATGAAGGGAATGCTGTGGATGTAGTATATCTTGATTTCAGTAAGGCCTTTGACTAGGTTCCCCATGACATTCTTGCAAACAAGCTTGCAAAATGTGGACTAGATAAGGTAACCGTTACATGGATTTGTAATTGATTGACTGACCGAACCCAAAGAGTGCTCAACAATGGTTCCTTTTCATCCTGGAGAGAAGTGGGGTGAGGTGACAAGTGGGGTGCCACAGGGTTCTGTCCTGGGCCCAGTGCTATTCAATATCTTTATTAATGACTTGGATGAAATTATTGAGGGCCTAGTTATCAAATTTACAGATGACACCAAATTAGGAGGAGTAGCTAATACCCCAGAGGACACAATCAAAATTCAAAATGACTTGAATAGATTAGAAAGCTGGGCCAAAGCTAACAAAATGAAATTCAACAAAGAGAAATGTAAGGTTCTCCACTTAGGGAGGAAAAATGAAATGCACAGATACAGGATGGGGGATACCTGGCTGAATGAGACAACATGTGAAAAGGATCTAGGAGTCCAAGTAGACAACAAGTTGAACATGAGTCAACAGTGCGATGCAGCAGCGAAAAAGGCCAATGCAATTTTAGGCTGCATCAATAGAAGTATACTGTCTTGATCAAGGGAAGTAATAGTGCCACGCTATTCTGCTTTGGTCAGGCCCCACTTGGAATACTGTGTCCAGTTTTGGGCACCACAATTCAAAAAGGATGTGGAGAAACTGGAGCGGGTCCAAAGGAGGGCGACTAAAATGGTGAAGGGTCTGGAAACTATGCCCTATGAGGAACGACTTAGGGAGCTGGGGATGATTAGCCTGGAGAAGAGAAAGTTAAGAGGTGATATGATCGCCCTGTTTAAATATTTGAAGGGATGTCACATTGAGGAGGGAGCAAGCTTGTTTTCTGCTGCTCCACAGAACAGGACCCGGAACAATGGGAAAGAGAATTCCACCTCAACATTAGGAGGAACTTCCTGACAGTAAGGGCTATTCGACAATGGAACACACTCCCTCGGAGTGTAGTGGAGTCTCCTTCCTTAGAGGTCTTTAAGCAGAGGCTGGATGGCCATCTGTCGGGGATGCTTTGATGGAGAGTTCCTGCATGGCAGGGTGTTGGACTGGATGGACCTTGTGGTCTCTTCCAACTCTGTGATTCTATGATTCTATGAAAAGGCTTTTGTGACTGACTGATTTTTATACTTATTCAAACATGAGCATAGCTTTGAATTCTTTTAATCTCATTTTCAGAATATAACTGTATTACACTGGGTTAGGGTAAAGCTGTGGAGAGCACTTTACCTAAATAGCGGAAAGGTAGCAAATGGCACTTGCCTCTGACATCCCTCAGGATACCATCTCCACCTCCTTTAATATTAAAGTTTAAATTTTGAATTTAAATTATGAAATGCTATTCATCAACCTTTTGAGTCGAAGGGACATTATGCAGAAATTTCAATTATACACCCTGATCAAGTATTCCTTTCTGTTTTCATACCTGCTTGCATGGATTTGCATGACAGCAAACAAAAAATGATGAATCATAAAATTGTGGTTTGCAATTCCCTAGAGAAAATAGTGGTACATCTTTGTTAGTCCTCAGTCTCCCTGTGTTCACAGACCATCGGATGCTGATTCCTAACAGGTTCTCAAAAGATAGGGCACAGCCCCCCCATGGGGGGGAGGCATGACAATTTCTTAAGGGAGGGGGTATTGACCTGAGACAAGGATGAGCTGACCATCCATAGAGGGAAGGTACTGTACTTGGAACATTTTTGCAGCATCCCCTTCAGCTCAGACAGCATGGCAGGGAGAGAAGAAAGTGAGTGTCAGAGTGGGGCGGCTAGGTCTTGTGTGTGCATGGGGGGCAATTTGGGAGAAGTGAAGCAAAGTTTACTGGCCCCCCTTCCTTACCCTTTGCCAAAGGTAAAATCCTTCATTTCTATCTTTTGACAGATCAAAGGTAACTCTTTGGGCTGGTGGGGTTTCTCTCTTTGGAAGGAGCAAAATTAAATCCCTTTCCTTTCTGTTTGCGCTTTCTGAAGATAGAATCCCATAGCTGGTGGGGTTTCTGTCTTTGCAAAGAGCAATGTTAACCTTTTCCTCTTGCTTTGTTTTTTCCAAAATCAAAATCCTACCGCTGGTGGGGTTTCTGCCTAAACAAGGAGCAAAGTTTAAACCTTTTCCTTTCAAAAGGCAAAATCTCATATACTAACTCGAATGGGAGGGGAATCTGACATGTGCATGTAGATATAAAGGGGAGTAGAGAAGGAAAAAGTTTGAGAACTACTGGTTTTGTCCATTTGTCTCAAAGAGGTGGGGAGCTAATCAGAATAGACTACAGTAGGCTAGATCTAAGATCCAGTTCTCCTGAGATTGCTCAGCTACACATGCCCAACCATCATTGGCTATGTTGGCTAGGGATAATGGGAGCTACAGTCCAGGAACATCTGGAGGGCCATATGGTTTTAGGCAGAGTTATTTCACATCACTTGTTGAATCTTTAACTGGAAATTTGTAGTCAAACCATATGCTTTATTTATGATATTGCTGTAAGAAACTGTCTTAGGATTTTGTGACCTGACTTTTGTAGACCGTTTTTGAACAGGAACAGAGTTTGAATGGTATCCATCTCAGCATATTTATTTCACTAATACTTCAGAAACAAAACTGAAAAGATACATCATCATTTTAATTTTATATATACTGTATAAATACTTGAACAGTTTTTCCAGTAACCCAAACTAGTTGAACTTAAATATTTGATGAGCATAGGAAAATTCAAGAGGAAATTTCAATAAACTAAACTCTGTGTGATTTAAATGTCTTATTCAAACAATTCAAAGCTTTACCTGGAAATAATTTAAGATATGGCAACTTGTTAGCCTATGTTCCATTTACATTATTGCAGAGGTTTGGGCGGGGGGCGGGGGGGGAGAGAAATTGAAGAAGGGGAGAAATTGAAAGCACTAAACTGCTTGCATACTGAGTTGTATGCACTGATATCCCACCCTCTGATGAAAGTTTCTTTAATCAAACAGAAACTTCTGGCAGCAGAATGAGGACGTAGGTCATTTTGGCAATTCTCTGCTGTTGGGAGGACTGCAGAGGAAAAGGCAAGTCATCAAAATCAAACCCTTCCCTGTTCAACTGACAGAAATTCCCACAGCATCCAAGAGCCTTCTTTCAATTGAAGGATAAGCAGATGCAGTACACTAGTCTGTGTTCTGAAGAACTGTATACAGTATACATCTAATTCCTAGGTCTAGCCACCTTATGATCTGTTAATTATAACTTAAGACATAACAAGTATCATATCCCATTGCAGCACCCTAGATTTGGCATGTACTACATTCATTCATTGCTTGTGTTCAAATATAGTGCTAAGCCAGGGACTATGGAAACTCTAGCTTATCATTTATAAGTAAAATGCAGGTGTATGCATGTGTATGCTGCTTACAGTGAGAAGAGTGAAATACATGCAAGCTTTGCTTTTCATGTCATTTGAATCCAGCAACAACTGGTGTTCTGGCTTGCTTCTTTAGCCACAAGCCCATGAAAGAAAGGTTTACTCTATTGCTTCTTTTTCTGACTTGTTGGCTGCAAGCAGGCAATGAATAAGCAGGAGTCATACAAATGCCTTATCATTGTGTCTGAATACAACCACTGTGTTGCTACAGTTAGACCTCTGTATCCACAGATTAACCCATCCAGAGCTATAAAATATTCAAAAGAAAAAAAAAAACAAAACAAAAGGCAAACCTTGATTTTTCCATTTTATATAATGGACATGATTTTACTACCCCATTGTATAGAATGGTACTTGAGCATCCATGGATTTTGGTATCCATGGTGGGTCCTGGAACCAAACCCCAGTGGATACTGAGATCCCACTGCAATTAGAACTGTCATTCAGGAAAACCATACCCATAACATTTTTTCCACTTCATATTTCTTATAGAGGGGGCTTCATCTGTTTCACTGGGTGAAAAAGCTGTGATCTTTTCTTTCGTATTCTGAGCCAATGCTGTAGAAAAGATTCTCCCTATACATTTTGAGCATCTTTTATAAGAGCTAAAAAAATCTCTGTCCTGTGGAATCTTCAATGTGCAAGGCAAAATTAATGATAGTTCATGAGGTACAAAAACAGTACTGGCATTGACAAATACAGTCGGCTCTTCATATCTGTGGGGGTTCCGTTCTGGTCACACACACACACCATGGAGAACAAAAAATATGGGACTACCAGTCTCCCAGTTCACCCACAATCTATTATCCACTGAGGCAATAGTATTTGGTAACATGTTTTAAATGTTCAAACGGAGTCCAAGTAGTAATTCAAAACACTAACAAGGTTTATTTATAAAATACAAAATTAAATTATAAAGTAGTTTCAAAGATGTTACTATTGTCTTATTGCTTAGTTACAGAAGGTTGTCCTAAAATAATAATACTAATTCAGCCACACAGGCATTCCTGTCTCAAGTACACAGACCAAAATCTCCTGTTCCACAACGGGCTTGTCCTGAGTTCCCTCCTACTAGACTCCCTAAAGCCTATCTACGGTAGTCCCTCCCTGGACTATTAAAGACCCTTCTTGGTCACCAAAACTCCACTAAATTGTTCTCTCAGGAACCCTAAGAGCACAGCCTCCCTTTGATGTGACTCCTTCCCTCCAAAACCAAAAACCCCACTAAACACCTTTTTTACTCTCTCTGCAAGGCTTCTCCACAGCCCCGCCCAGCCGGCTTCCCATTGGCTGGTCTCATGTTGCTCTGTGATTGGCTGATTGGTTGGCCTGTTTACTGTTTTTCCCAATGATGGCACACTACACAAACCACAACACTGACACAGCTGTGTGCACACACCACCATTGGGGTGAATGGAGCAGGGCCATCAGCGGATGCTCAAATCCATGGATGGGCAAGAGCCAACTGTAATCCATTATATATTAATTAACCATATTACATATTCACAGTTCTCTTATCATAATTCTCATATATAAAAATATTCCATTTTATTAAGTAATTTCAACAAAATATAACTTCAACGTCCAAAATATATAAATAAACTTCCTCAGTTTACCTGACATTAGGACCTTTATGCTTCAAATTAGATAATATACCTTAATCAAATTTACATCTATATCCTAAAAAACTTCCTTCAATTCATAGTCAAACTATTTTTTTTCTACACACTTATTTCATATTGTTTTAATAATTTAACCCTTACTCGCTTTGCTACTGCATCTTTTCTTACAAAACTTTAATACAGGAAACCATTCCTCTTCTACTTTTTCTGTATTTTTGTGATTCATTCAAGAGATTAATCTATCCATCTCTTGCATGTAATTAATTCACTTTTAAAAAATTGCACACACAAAACAGCTCCTGTTTAATATAACAGCTTTTGGGGAAGGGGGGGGGGAGAATCATCCTTAAATATTAACCAAAATAAAGTAACATACTGTACTGTATATTATTTTACTGCAAAAATATGCTTTAGAGGAAATGTAGTTAATACACATCCCAGGACTTCAAATGCTCGTGACAGTAAAGTAGGAGAAGGCCATGAACAAATGACCTTTTAAATCACATAATGGCTTCCAATATGCACTATCATAACTGATCATTTCTCTGGGGGATAAAAGGAGTGAGTGGGAACTGAAAGCATTGATTCTGGGGGGTGAGGGAATCAATAAAAGCAATTATAAGATAAATCTTCAGTGTTCAATATTGAGACACTAATGGTTCCTACATGGCATGTATGTCAGGAAAACTGTGTGCTGCAAGTTTACACTTCTGGTTGGACCCTGAACTCTGGGGAATAACCACATGACCCAGGTTGAATTCCAAATATCTCCATCTGAAAGAATCAGATAATACACAATGTGAAAAAACCTTCTCCACCGAAGACCCTAGAGAGCTGCTGCCAGTCTGAGTGCCCAACGTTAGATGAAGAATCAGAGTTGGAAGAGGCCACAAGTGACAGCTATCCCAGCCCCTGCCATGCAGGAATACACAATTATAGCACTCCTGAAACATGCCAGTCCAACTCAAAGACCTCCAATGAAGAAGGGACCCCCACCCTCCAAAGTCTCTATTTTACTGTCAGAGTCCTTACATTAAATATGTACCTGTATTTCCGAATGTTAGAGTGGAATCTCTTTTTTTGTAATTTGAATCACCTGGTTCATGTTCTAGTCTCTGGAGCAGCAGGAAGCAAACTTGCTTCAGTGTATGTATGAACTTTATGTATTCCGGTCATGACTATCATGAAATAAAATTATTTCATAAATTCTGCATCACAAACAAATATGGAAGTGTCCTTGCTATCATTTTCCCAACCAGCTTTAACATCCTGAGCCAAAATCACATAAAAATTAATCACAAAACAATTTCAACTAATTAAAGTTTCAAGGTTACACCGTATAGTAATAAAGTGGCATGATACAGTGGTAAAAATGTATGACTAAATTAACTGCATAAAGCTCTAGGCATATAAAGATGATAACGCAGGAATTCCAGTCTAGATGTGACTTAGATAGCAATAACATAACACACCCTGAGAAGCCCAGATACAGGCACACACCCAAGCCAGACCAGTTTAGGCAATTTTTCCCTTACTTTTTCTGTCTAGAGTATCAAAGTTCTTACCTCATTATTTAAAACATAAGATACTTCCAACAAGTCAATTCTTATTTGCTCTAACTTGGAAATGCCATCTTGTCTGGATAGAGTAATTAAAGATTCTTAAATTTTTCTTTGCATTAAATGGCAGTGTTTATTTATAAAGCTTGTTAGTATACTGTATTTGCTAAAACAACGTTTGAATGAACTAAAGCCTTTGAAAAAGGTTGAAAGGCCTTTTGCAAGATGTTGTTTTAATTTGAGGGAGTGTTTTATGTCTTAATATTTGCAAGCTATAAAAAGCTAACCTTTGAGCTTTCAAATGAAGACAAACACTGGTTGCCATTTCTGGCTGGTACTAGATTAGGATATAATTTATCCTGGTATGGCCCTAAGTGCACATGTGATGGGGAACTAAATCCAGTATCTGCTTCACAAATCGCACCCCTCATCACATATCCCACCTCTTGGCCTGTGTTAGTATAGTGACACCTTATTTTGCTGTTCCTTACTTTTCCAGTTTTTCCCTTTGTGTTGTCTTATGCAATTTCTTTTCTTTCATCATGTTGAAGGTGTGCCAGTTAACTATCTTATGATGTGCATATTCAAAAAGTATTTATTGTATTCATAAACTATCATTTTTACATAACAAAAAATGTAATGTGAAGTTGAAGGCTTTCATGGCCGGCATTCATAGTTTTTTGTGGCTTTATCGGGCTATGTGGCCATGTTCTAGAAGAGTTTGTTCCTGACGTTTTGCCAGCATCTGTGGCTGGCATCTTCAGAGAAATTTCCTTTTTTCCCACATTGTTGTGCCAGGTGAGACAATATCCTTACCTGGCTCACTCCCCTATACAGGGAAGGAGTGAAAGCACACTTCTTTCTCAACACATGCCTGGCACATGCCTGATGTCTCTGGAAGCATTCAGTCCATGTTCATGTGAGAACTGTGTCATTCTCTGAAAATGCCAGCTACAGATACTGGCAAAACTTCAGAAACAAACTCTTCTGGCCACATTGCCCGAACCACCACCACCACCACCGCCCCACACACACAAAATGTTTGGGGTGTCTGGTCCTTAAAACTGAAAGCTCCTCCAGGTTCTGTGGATTGCTTTTTCTAACCAAAAAAGCAGATGGTTCTCCAGGGGCTCATTCCCACTTATATTTAAACCAGTTTGGGATTTGCCTTCACTCCGTGTTGGTAAATCGATTCCAAAAGTTCCATCATTCCCACTATGAAATCTTTTCATTATCCCCTTGTAATCACTCTGTTTTGGTATGACTGTCATCCCCACTAGTTTACGCTGTTTCAAAATGCATGTCAATCATCTGTGCATCATCAGTAACATAAGCGGCAGCCTGGTTTGGGAACTATATGTGTATATATATTTTTAAAAATTAATAGAAGATTTGATTCAGTGATTTTGCAATTACTTGCCTCACAGCTGTAAACCAATGAATCACATCTTCTATCAAATTAAAAAAAATGATAGACAATGAGATTCAATGGTTTTGCAACTACTTGCCTCACAGCTGCAAAACCAATGAATCGCACCTTCCTGGCTTGTGACACTAACTGTGTCACAGGGTTTGTTCTTTTAAATGTGTATGTTCTGCCTAACTGTTTACAACAATACAGGGGTGGGGTGACCAAAAAATTACCAATACTATTTCTAATTCTCTATCTTTTTAAAAAGCAATATTTATCACAGTGAATTCTAAGCAGCAGTGTCACTGTAGAGAAACTAGTCACTTGTCCCCTACATCACAAGATAGTTAATTGGCACAACCTCAACATGATGAAAGAAAAGAAATTGCCTAAGACAACATCAGATGAAAAAGTGGAAAAGTAAGGAACAGCACAATAAGGTGTCACTGTAATAACTCACCTTCCTTTTCCCCCCACATCCTTGTGCCAGATGAGACAATATCCTTTCCTGGCTAACTCCAGGTAGGAGTGAAAACACAATCCTCCCTCAACACATGCCAGGCACATTCCTGGTGTCTCTGGAAACATTCAGACCATGTTCATGTAAGAACTGTGTCACTGCTGGGCTGCACGTGGCCAGTCAAGGCTTTTTGTGAGGTTCCCAGAGCCCTCGAACAACTTCGTCTTTCAAAAATGGGAACTTATTCTCCAAAGGGCCCCAGGGGGTAAAATATTCACATTAAAATGGCATTTCTCCCATCACCAATTGACCGTTGAGTTAATTTCATCAAAATGGTCAGTATAACCTTCAAGGGTTGGGAAGTAGGATAAGTACAGCCAAAAAGTAGAAAACGAGACAAGCACAGCATCTCCACCTTCTCTAAAAACAAACCTGTGAACAGTTTAAAAACATAAAATCTAGCAAATACATCCTCAAATCAAATGTCTTCCAGACTTTAACTTGGATCTAGATATATCCAGAAGCCAACATGGCGTATCTGTTTGAGCTTTGGGCTACAACTTTGGAGCTTGGCCATTAAATTCCCAGCTTAGCCATGAAATCGACTGGGTGACCTTAGGCAAGTCACATGCTCTCAGCCTCAGGGAAGGCAATGGCAAATCTCCTCTGAACAAATCTTGCCAAGAAAACCCCATGATAGGTTCACCTTAGGGTTGCCATAAGTTGGAAACGACCTGAAGGCACAAAAGAAATGGATTCTATCCAGACTCAGTCATATGTAGACATACTGTCCTCAGAGAATGTAAGTTCCTAATTTAAGTTCTATTGATTGCAGTGAATCTTCTCTAAGTGTGGCTAGGTCTAGATCTCACCCATTGGCTTTTATACATAGAATCATAGAATCATAGAGTTGGAAGAGACCACAAGGGCCATCCAGTCCAACCCCCTGCCATGCAGAAACTCCAAGTCAAAGCATCCCTGACAGATGGCCATCCAGCCTCTGCTTAAAGACCTCTAAGGAAGGAGACTCCACTACACTCCGAGGGAGTGTGTTCCACTGTCGAACAGCCCTTACTGTCAGGAAGTTCCTCCTAATGTTGAGGTGGAATCTCTTTTCCTGCAGTTTGCATCCATTGTTCCGCGTTCTAGTCTCTGCAGCAGCAGAAAACAAGCTTGCTCCCTCCTCAATATGACATCCCTTCAAATATTTAAACAGGGCTATCATATCACCTCTTAACCTTCTCTTCTCCAGGCTAAACATCCCCAGCTCCCTAAGGCGTTCTTCATAGGGCAAGGTTTCCAGACCCTTCACCATCTTAGTTGCCCTCCTTTGGACATGCTCCAGTTTCTCCACATCTTTTTTGAATTGTGGTGCCCAGAACTGGACACAGTATTCCAGGTGGGGCCTGACCAAAGCAGAATAGAGTGGCACTATAACTTCCCTTGATCTAGAAACTATACTTCTATTGATGCAGCCTAAAATTGCATTGGCTTTTTTAGCTGCCGCATCACACTGTTGACTCATGTTGATAATGTGACTTCATTCTGCATATAGTTCCGCTGCTGGATAAGCAGCCTTAAGGACTAGGAAGTAGGCACCCAGACTAAACTCTCATCAAGAAACATTGTTACCATGTGGAGAGAAAATAGATACATTGTTCAGCAATGCCCCATATGGAGAAATGACCTCCATTTCAGGTCCATTCTTGAGCAGGAAACAAAAAACCAGATTTATTGACCTCTACATAGGAGAGAGATGCTAGCATATGCAGGGTGACCAGATGCCGTAACCACAAAGGAGGACAAGGCACCACAAAATGTAGGATATTGAAGAAACATGCAGAACATTATAAGCAAAAAACACCAATATAAACATAAACACAATTTACAGATACAAATTCACAAAACCCTCCTGATGTCTGGAGCCTACCCTCCCTGTTTTGTTTTTTTCTTTCTCCATGTTTAAAAAAAAGGAAATTTGTTGTTGTGTTGTTGTAACCTTATGACATTTTCTTGGCAAGATTTGTTCAGAAGAGGGTTTGCTTTTGCCTCCCTCTGGGGGTTCCATGACCGAACCGGGATTTGAAGCCTGATCTCTCAAGTCAGAGTTCAATGCTCAGAGGGAGCTATTGATGCAGCTGGGCCAAAGCAAAAATGCTCAGCTGATATAGCCTGGAGCTGCAACAAGCAGCTTGCAGGGGAGGCTTCGAGGGGTGTGTAGGTGAGAACCAGGCTGTCCCACCATGCTCCTTCTGACTCTAGCAGGCCAGCCTAACTTCCCCCAGACATCAGCAGCAGTAGCAGCCGGAGAAGGAGGAGGAGGAGACAGTACCACTGCCCCTTCTTTCCCTTGTCCTCTGGCCACCCTGCCTACCTGCACACCCAGCTGCAAAAAGTTCTTGCGGTCTGGCAGGGGAAATGGAGGACAGTTTTCAATTCTCCCCTGATTCCCAGACAAAAGACTAAAATGTATGACGTTTGCGAAAAATAATAGATAAAGACAATGATATAGATAAAGACAATGAATATGTTAATAAATATTCCATTTAACAAAAGAAGAATGAATTTATGATTGCTTCCATCATCTGCCCCTGACCAATGAAATCAGCACAGTGTGGCAGAGGGATGTCATCATTCCAAAAGATTCCAAGCATCTCATGTTAATTAGTTAGTTATGATTATTTCATTGCAATGAAGAGATCACAACTTGAGGCAAATCAAAACTTGATCTTCAATCTTACATGGAATAAGTCTCATTGAACTCAAAGACAGTTATTGCTCAGAAGACATGTGCAAGATTACACTCTAAAACAAAATTACAATTCCTTCCTGAAATCATTCTTGATTTGAACTGAGACTGCACATAATGTTAAACTTTGATTTAGCTTTAGTGGAGTGGGCCTAGTTTTCACCTGTGCTAGCATGCACCAGCCCCCTGTTGGAAGAAAACCTTTTACAGTATATCCATAGTTTGCTGTCCATTCCACTGAGATCAAACTAATTACAGTTAGTACAAATGTGTTAGTTTCAAAAAAAGAGTCAACGAAGCAGGGTTATTATCAGTAACCAGTTAAGATAAGCTATAGTTAGGGGTTTGGATGATGCTCCAAACCAGGGATGAGCAAAGAGTGGCCTGGACCTCAATTCTGTGGCCCCTTAAACACCTCACTGGTCCAGCAACTCTGGGAAAAAAACACTTTTTTGCTCCAGAAGTCCTCCAAATGCATGAAAACACGTGAAAATACTCCTATCCCACTTCCACCAGATACCAGAAACCTGTTCTCCCACCAAATACTTTGGTTGTATTCTACATCCATCCTCAAAAGATGGCGAAAGAGATGTGCCTTCACTTCTTGACACGATTTTGAGAATGCCAGCAAAGGAAAATTAAAGAATTTGGGTTTGAGGGTCAGGTTAAATCGACCCCTGGCCTTTACAGTTGTCCATTTCTGCTCTAAACTGCTACTTACCACAAAGAGAGGGTGCTGCAGTTACTTGCTTGTAGTGGTATAAGAAAACCAGAGAAGAAGATCTAATGAAGACTGGAAGCTCCAAAATCAGTAAAATGGTAAAATCAGTCCCAACTTTTAAGGGAGCTATCCAAGATGCTGTTCCTTTTTGGGAGATAGGGCTGAACACTTGGATTCCTCCTTTAAAATACAGACTGAAACTTGGAGCCATCCAGACTTCATTAAGGGTGATCACAAGGACAGTGCAGGAGAGATTAGGCTCATTCTCAAAATTGATTTATTAGTGAGCAGTGGTTGAAAAACAGAATGAATGAAAACAGCAACATCTATTCTGACAGTGTATATCATTATTAGAAAGCTAACATAATGCTGCAAATGTTCATAAGCAACTGGAAAAATGTTTAAAAATTTAATACCTCTGTATGGAGATTACAAACCCTCCCTTTCCCAAACCTTATTCTTCAATAATTTACCTATATAAGTGACTACTGTCTTCAAAATCCTCTGTCCCCCATCTTCCTTTGATATCTTCAATCACATGATTCTTCAGGAATTTCTTAAGGAGCTGAACCGTCTGAGTTCGTGTTACTTCTGGACCAAAATTCTGATTGTGCCTTAACAGTCTGTGTAACCAGTCTACTGCTTCTGATGCAGTGAAGCAGCGCTCATAGCTTTTGAAGTGACAACGATGCTTCCGCAATGGCATTCCATCTCGAAATAGTTCAATGGTCTCATTCCACTGAAGGAAAAAAGATATAAAAAAACTTATATACTTATGTAAAAATTAAATTTTATCTTAATAAGCTATGGCCTGAATTTAATTTTAACCAAACTAAACAGGAGGAAAAAACCTGAAGATGTTAGTCATAGGCCTGCATTTTGCTGTCTTTGTTCTCAGATGGTATGGAGGGGTAATTCTTGCAGACTGGAATCTCCTCCTTCTGGCCATGTAGTTACTGGGAGATTCTCAAAGTCCAAGAAATGTAACACTGGGATGTAAAATTTCCTGGATTTTGAGAATCTCCCAGTTGCTACATGGCCAGAAGGAGGAGGAGCCAGCCTGCAAGATATGCCCTTCCATACCATCAGCAAAATGCAGGCCTATGACTAACATTTTCAATTTTTTTTCCTCCTGCATGGTTTGTAACATCTTGCCAGTGGAGCTTCAAAAGCTTGCAACATGTATACTGTGCATTTTGGTTGTCCCAATAAAGGTATCATTGTTTGGATGTTATTGGATTTCCTATATGGTCAACATGGCTACCCCTCGATATTCTAAGGTTCTTCAAAGCTTGGGTGTGTGACAACACAAGGCCAAAAGTAATCAAGTACCAGGGCATAAAACCTACAGCAGTATTGCCTTATCAAACTCCTACTGATCCAGAGGCTCTACCCAAACTGGGATGAACCACTGACTTTAGCCCTAAGTGTTAATATGAATCATTTACTTCTGATCATTCTTAATGTGTTGATGCAGCAATGCATGCCCCACACTAATAACATTCAGAGGAAGCATGAGAAAGAGCATGAAATCAGGGGTATCCAAAAAGTGAAGGCAATGGACTGGCCAGAGGGTAAATAAATTGAACGTAAGACTGACCATATATATAGTTGTGGCTGCTCCTTTTCTGATTGTTGACTGGGACCAGGCTGATCTTCTGCTTACCATAGATTTTGTTACTCCGGCTAGTGAGAGACCGGTTTATCCTTCCTTTTACTTTGTTCTTTTTACCGGAAAGCATGGTGGCAGATTTGCAATTTGTGAGTGTCTACTTTTTATAACCTGCTTCCACCCAACATGTCTATGTACTAACAAGGTGTAAACTGGACTGCGGGACAATACCTATTTTCATTTACCAAGCTGCATTTATTTAGCTGTTAGTTGACAGAGAACAGGTACATCTTCAGATAACATACTTCAGAAGAAAATCAATCATTAGCCTATATTTGCATATTCACTGATGTGTTAGAGGAGAGTTCAATTTCAGAATGTGGATGGAATGACTTCTTTTTTTCTTTTTTTAATACAGTTACAGAGGGACTGTAATTGTGTCCTGTTCCTTGCTGTACTTTTCAACTGGCAGGGCTTTTTATCAAAGTTCTACATAAAAGAGCACTGGAAAATGGGACTGAACTCACAACATTGAGACTATGAGTCAGTGGCTGCAGTACTAGCATTTAACCACTGTGGCACCAGGGCTCCTTAACCTGAGTAACCTTGGGTAAGTCACACTCTCTCAACCTCAAGATGGCAATGGCAGGCCCCTTCTGAAGAAACTTGCCAAGAAAACCCTGTGATAGGGTCGCCATACGTTAGAAAGGAGCTGAAGGACAACGACATGGTATACCACTTATTCATTACTCTGTCAGCTCATTTTGTTACAGATGAAGAAGAGATACCATGAATGTGTAAACATGTATATGCTTGTATTAAAATAGAGAGAGAGAGAGAATGCTCAGTTCTGATAGTGGTGAGGGTCTACTAGCAAAGAATCTATCAGCTTGTAGGCAAGTTTTAATTTCAAAACAGCATACTGAGTTTTTTCTGTCACTTTGTTGGGCAGGCTTTGCTATTCCAGCTAAGATGAAGCCAAGGAGAATGGAAAGGAGGCTTGAGAATCCAGCTAGAAGGTAGGCTAGCTGGAGCTTTTGCTTGGGAAAGACAGAATACTTAAATGTGTACAGTTTGCAAAGAAACTATGGTTCAGTGAAAGAACACATACTATGTATAAGTCAAGAAGTTTTAGTCAAAAATGAATGCTCCCAAAAAGCCTAGGTCGACTTATTGACAGATCATTGTAAAAACTGTAGTTTAACTCTTATCAAAAAAAGGAACCATCTCCTTCTCTG
Source organism: Urosaurus nigricauda (assembly GCA_034509955.1). Classification (NCBI taxonomy): domain Eukaryota; kingdom Metazoa; phylum Chordata; class Lepidosauria; order Squamata; family Phrynosomatidae; genus Urosaurus; species Urosaurus nigricauda. The sequence continues at coordinate 35,463,502 of JAOEGL010000002.1, forward strand.
AGTAGAGGGGCAAAAAGTGAGAGCTTAGTCTGTTCCGATATGATGATAATGCTAAAGAAGGTAGAAGGCAGCAGAAAAAGAGGAAAACCGTACACCAGATGGACAGAATTAGGGAGGTCACGGGCCTCAGTTTGCATGAGATTAAACCTGAACTCTCTCTGGAAGCCAGGATGATGAAACTGAGGCTGCTGGCCATCATGAGAAATCATGACTCATTAGAAAAAAACAGTAATGCTAGGAAAGATAGAGGGAAGCAAAGCGAGAGGGACACTGGATGCCAAATGATTGGACTCAATCAGAGAGGCCATGGGCACAAGTGTGCAAGACCTGAGCAGAGCAGTGGAGGACAGGAGATCTTGGAGGTGTCTCATCCAACATGGTGTGGTGGTTTGAGCACTGGACTAGCACAACAACAGTCATTGTTTTAAAAGGGTTATGAGGCCAAGCCAGTATAGTGGTTTGTGCCTTATGCAAAACTAGTCATAGAATTGGAAGGGGCCTGGACTATGACTCTAAAGACCAGGGTTCGAATTCCAGCTCAGCAATGTAAACCTACTAGCTGACCCTGAGCAAATCATATACTCTCAACCTCAGAGAATGGCAATAGCAAATCCCCTCTGAAGAAACTTGCCAAGAAAAGCCCATGTTAGGTTCACCTTTGGGCCCATGATAGGTTCACCTTTGGGATGCCATAAGTTGGAAACCCCATGATAGGCACACAGCAACAACAAGAACCAGAGCCCGAGTCAGCAAGACCTGAGGAGAGCATCCTACAACTACCCATTCACTGCAAGGCTTGCTCAGTGAAATGGGTTGGCACTTCAGTTCAAGACAGAAAAAAATGCAACAAATTTAGTTGTGTGTCCAAATGTGCCAGTCTAGCTTTGGTAAGGACACTTAACAGTGTCACTAGTGAACCAAGAATACAGTGGTCCCCCGGGTTACCTTTCGTAACCCGGAAATAGTCGTATACCGGGGGACCGCTTTAAGGGACGGACCGCGTGGCCGATTTAAAGGGGCCGCGCAGTTTTTCCCTTTAGTTCCCCGGGGATTTCTTCGGATCCCGGGGGAATTTTAGCGGTCCCGCCGGTTTCGGCTCCCGGGGATTTCGTTCCCCGGAGTCTTCGTATCCCGGGAGACCACCAAATGTATAGGAGTTTATCACACAAAGGAGATCAGTTTATCCTGTGAATATCCCAGAAAAATTGATTAATTACACATAACAATTTCACACAACGTTGCATAAAACCCGCCATTAAAATGGTCACAAAGAAGCACTGATGTGCATCTTTTTACTTTCGGGATTTCAGCAACAATTAATTTCTGATATCACTTTATTTGCCCAACTGCATGTGCTAATCATTCAATCAATTATTCACCATTTCTGCTTCATTTCTGGGATGTTTTAAATGCACTTCAATCTCTCTTTAATGTCAAAATCAGCCCCCATGTGATAAACTCCATAGATTCAGATTGGAAACTACATGGATTAATGCTAGGATAGTAACGTGTGTAAGTGAATTTACAACACTGTATTTCATTCATCCTAGATAACAAGAAAATTGCAATAGTTAAAGCATTAGCATACCGTAATTTGGATCAAACACTGATCAGAATAGAGACTGCAGTCATGAAATCAGAAAAAGACTAGGAATGGGAAGGGCAGCTATGAAAGAACTAGATAAGATCCTGAATATATCAATCTGAATATTAAAGTGAGGATTGTCCAAGACATTGTGTTCCCCATCATCATGTATGGATGTGAAAGCTGGACAAAAAGAAAGTGGATAAAAAGAAAATCAACACATTTAGAACTAGTGGTAGAGGAGAGTGTTGATGACATACTACTAGCAGAAAACCCCAAAGACCTGGAGCAACTATACTAAGGCAGATCAAGGAAGAAAGTGCAAAAGCAGGCCTGCTGTTGAACATGAAGAAAACAAAAATAATGACCACGGAGAACACAAATTCAGTCTAGGTAATGAGGAAATGGAAATACTGTAGTAAAAGAGTTGTCATACCTGGAATCAAACATTGATCGGAACGGGGACTGCAGCCAGCAAATCAGAAGAAGATTAAGAATGGAGAGGGTGGCTATGAAAGAACTAGAAAAGATCCTAAAAAGCAAAAATATACAATTGAGCATAAAAGTTAGAATCATACAAGCCATTGCATTCCCTATTACCATGCATGGATGGGAGAGCTGGACAGTTAAGAAAGAGGATAGGAAGAAAATCAAGTCATTTGAGATGTGGTGCTGGAGAAGAGTGCTGGGGATCCCATGGACAGCCAAAAGGACAAACAAAGGGGTCCTAGAGCAGATCATGTTAGAAATCTCCCTGGAAGCCAAGATGATAAAGTTGAGGTTGTTGTACTTTGGTCACGAGAAGGCATGAGTCATTAGAAAAAACAAAAATGCTAGAAAAGATGGAGGGAAGTAGAAAAAGAGGAAAGCTGCATGCCAGATGGATGGGCTCTATTAAAGAGGTCATGGGAATGAATTTGCAGGACCAAAGCAGAGCAGTTGAGGACAGGGGAGCTCGGAGATATCTCGTCCACAGGGTCACCATGCACTGGAATTCTCACTGGGGTTAGAAAATGCCTCACGATACACAATCTTAACCTTGGTACAGTGTAGTGTAGAGTGGTTTGAGTGATGGACTAGGACTCTGGAGACCAGGGTTGAAATCCTTGCTCGGGCATGGAAAACCCACTGGATGACCGTGGGCAAGTCACACTCTTTCAGCCTCAGCCAAAAGCCCTTTGAAGAAACTTGCCAAGAAAACCATGGTAGGGCTGCCAAAAGCCAACAACAACAAAATGAGACCAATTTAAGTGTCTCATCCACAGGGCTACCATGAGTCGGAGCCATTTAACAGGACGTACTAACACAAATGACAGCACTTGCTCATAGAGAAACCATACTTGCCCACAGAGAAGCATTGGAAAATACTTGCCCACAGGAAGTACAGTATTCTTCAATGATTTCCTATGGGCAAGAATGGTTTCTCTATGGGCAAGCATTCTCCATATGCGCAAATATTCCCCAGTGATTCCCTATGGGCAAGTATGGTTACTCTGTGGACAAGCATTCCCCAATGTTTCCCTATGGGCCATTATTCCCCAATGATTCCTTATGGGCCAGTCTTCCTCAATGATTCCCTATGGGCCAGTCTTCCTCAATGATTCCCTATGGGCCAGTCTTCCCCAATGATTCCCTATGAGCCATTATTCCCCAACGATTCCCTATGGGCCATTATTCCCCAATGATTCCCTATGGGCAAATATTCCCCAATGATTCCCTATGGGCCATTATTCCCCAATGATTCCCTATGGGCAAATATTCCCCAATGATTCCCTATGGGCCAGTCTTCCCCAATGATTCCCTATGGGCAAATATTCCCCAATGATTCCCTATGGGCCAGTCTTCCCCAATGATTCCTTATGGGTCAGTCTTCCCCAATGATTCCCTATGGGCAAATATTCCCCAATGATTCCCTATGGGCCAGTCTTCCCTAATGATTCCCTATGGGCCATTATTCCCCAATGATTCCTTATGGGCCAGTCTTCCCCAATGATTCCCTATGGGCCATTATTCCCCAATGATTCCCTATGGGCCATTATTCCCCAATGATTCCTTATGGGCCAGTCTTCCCCAATGATTCCCTATGGGCCATTATTCCCCAATGACTCCCTATGGGCAAATATTCCCCAATGATTCCCTATGGGCCAGTCTTCCCCAATGATTCCCTATGGGCAAATATTCCCCAATGATTCTGTATGGGCAAGTATGGTTACTCTGTGGGCAAGTATCTCCCAATGATTCTCTATAGGCATGAATGGTTTCTTTATGGACAAGCATTCTCCAATGGTTCCCTATGAGCTAGTCTTCCCCAATGATTCCCTATGGGTAGATATTCTCCAATTACTCCTTATGAGCAAGTATCCCCCAATGATTCCCTATGGGCACGTATGGTTTCTCTATGGGCAAGTATCCCCCAACGTTTCCCTATGGTCTAATATTCTCCAATGGTTCCCTATGGGAAACCATTCCCCAATGATTCCTTATGGGCAAGTACTGTCATTTCTTTCAGTATGTCCCCAATTAAACCAAGGAACCATCCAACGGGGAAGCAGCCCCTGAGCATGTGCAAAGTGCCTTTCTCCCTACGAAGAACCTTCCCTGGGGCCTTCCAAGAGACCTTCAGGAGAGGCTTGACTTACCAGGCGGGTAGCTCTGTAGGGCCCTGGCCCCACCAGCCTCGCTTCCATGGTGGAACTTCTTAATCCTTGAGGATGATGGAATCACTCCTTCTCCATGCTGCCTCGGCCCGTTTCCTGGGAAACCAGCAGTAGCAGACTCTGCTGCTACTAGCATTTGAATCTAGGCTCCGCGACAGCTGATTGGCTCCCGCCGGCATCACGTGGCACCCTGGAAGCATCCGATTGGACGCGACTCCCTGGAGGAACGGCTTCCTCCAAAAACACACACGCAAGCAGCAGCAGCACAAGCAAAAGCCGAGGCCTCGCGGTGGCTCGTGCTGCGTCTTTCTAGAAGCTGATTGGCTACCCCGGGGCTGACGTCATGTATCTAATTTGCATAGCAGTCTGGGTCACTGACTCACTGGGTGACTTTAAATTTAAATTATGAGATTTGACGGTTGGATTCTGGCAACCGTTGTTGTTGTTAATTTCATTTTTTGTGCCGCCTCCTTTCTCCCAAGGAAGGGACCGCCAAGGCGGCTCACAAAATAAAAATAATTTTTTAATACAGTAATTTAAAAAAAACACACACACAGTTAAAATCATCCAATTAACAATATAAAATTCACAATAAAAACATACCAAAAATTAACTTGTTGGCTCTGGAAACCATTATCATTGTTATTATTTTTATTATCTTTTATGCTGCCTTTCTCCCAAAAGAGACCCAAGGCAGCTCACAAAATAACAATTTTTAAAATAAACTTTTATACTGTAAAATTGTTTAAAACAGTTAAAATCATCAATTAACAATACAAAATTAACATTAAAAACATACCAAAAAATTATCTGGTTGGCTCTGAAAACCATTATTATTCTTATTATTATTAAATTTCATTTTTGTGCCACCTTTCTCCCAACAAAGGGGCCCAAGACTGCTCATTAAATAAAAACAATATTTTTTTAAAAAAAACTTTATACAGTAATTAAAAAAAAAGTTTTTGTTATCCATTGAACAATATAATTGACTTTAAAACATACCAAAAATTAACTTCTTGACTCTGGAAACCATTATTACTATTATTCATTTATTTTTATGCTGCCTTTCTCCAAAAACAAGGGATCCTAGGCAGCTCACAAAATAAAAACAATTTTGTAAAGAAACTTTCTACAGTAATTTTTTGGTCATGTCTTCCATTTTTTTCTGGAATGGCCTACATTTTGCGGTGCCTTGTCCTCCTTTGTGGTGAGGACATTTGCGGGAGGGGAGGAAGGCCAAGGCAAACTCCCTCTGAAATTGACATTAAAAAATTGACATTAAAAACATATCAAAAAGTTAATTTGTTGGCTCTAGAGAAACTATTCTTCTTCTTCTTCTTCTTCTTCTTATTATTATTATTATTATTATTATTATTTTAATCTTTTATGCTACCTTTCTCCCAAAAAAGGGACCCAAGGCGGCTATTGTCAAGACTGAGGAGTATCTGATTTGCAAAGGCTTATTCTGAGGAGGTTTGCCTTTGCCTTCCTCTGAAGCTGAGAGAGTGTGACTTGCCAAAGGTCACCAAGTGGGTTTATATGGCAGCGCCAGGATTCGAACTCTGTTCTCCCAGTGTCCTAGTCCAACACTGAAACCAAACTGGCAGGCCTGGATTAACCTTTAAACAAAATAAGCACCTGCTCAGGGTAGCAAGGGAAGGGAAGCACCACAGCAAATTTCCATTGCCAGGTTTACCATGGACCTTCTGGTGCAAAACTGCAATTGGTGCAGCTGAACACAAAAATAAGTGGGGGTCCTCCAAATTTGGAGGTCCTTAAAATTTTATTTTACAGTTTAATACTGTTTATATTTCAAATTAGACATATATGGGGGCACCAACATCTTTTTAAGGGCGTAGGGCCTCTAAAGGTCTTAATCTGGCCCTGCATCCCGGCTAGTACAGTATACAGATGGCTTGTGTGTGTGGTGCTCTGTCAGGTTGTTCCCGAATTATGGCGACCCTAAGGCAAGCCTATCATGGGGTTTTATTGTCCATGTTTGTTCCAAGGAGGTTTGCCATTGCCTCTCCCTTGCCCAAGGTCACACTTTCATGGCAGTCTGTCCACATTCGCTGGGGTTAGGGGTGCAGGACCCCCGTGAATGTGGAAAAACCACAAATAAATAAAATACTATCCTTTTTACCTAAGAGAACAACTCTCTAGAAATCTCCTGGTCCTCCAGTGCAACTCTGTGGTCAACATCTGCCAGAAGTTGATCACAAAATTAAGCTGGAGGACCTACAGATGCCTGGAGAAGTGTTTTCTCTAAGAACATCTAGATTCTCCAGCACAACTCTATGGTCAGCTTCAAGCAGAACTGGGGGAAAGCTAACAAAAATGAAATTTAATACGGAGAAATGTAAGGTTCTGCACTTACGGCGGAAAAATGAAATGCACAGATATAGGAGGGGGGACACCTGGCTGAATAAGACCACATGTGAACGAGATCTAGGAGTCCAAGTAGACCATAAGTTGAATATGAGTCAACAGTGCAATGCGGCAGCTAAAAAGGCCAACACTATTTTAGGTTGCATCAATAGAAGTATAGATCAAGAGAAGTAATAGTGCCACTCTATTCTGCTTTGGTTGGGCCCCACCTGGAATATTGTGTCCAGTTTTGGACACCACAATTCAGAAAGGATGTGGAGAAACTGGAACTAAGATGGTGAAGGGTCTGGAAAATATGCCCTATGAGGAAAGACTTAGGGAGCTGGGGATGTTTAGCCTGGAGAAGAGAAGGTTAAGAGGTGATATTTGAAGGGATATCATATTGAGGAGGGAACAAGCTTGTTTTCTGCTGCTCTAGAGAACAGGACCCGGAACAATGGATGCAAGCTCCAGGAAAAGAGATTCCACCTCAACATTAGGAGGAACTTCCTGACAGTAAGGGCTGTTCGACGGTGGAACACACTCCCTCGAAGGGTGGTGCAGTCTCCTTCCTTGAAGGTCTTTAAGCAGAGGCTGGATGGTCGTCTGTCAGGGGTGCTTTGGGAGTTCCTGCATGGCAGGGGGTTGGACTGGATGGCCCTTGTGGTTTCTTCCAACTCTATGATTCTATGATTCTATGACTTAAGATTCCTAGAGAGGACATATTAATCATAACCGCAAATAATCAAATCCACAAGTCGAAGCTGCAAATGGGGAGAGCCAACTGTAATTCCTTTCCCCAGTATCTAATATATATTTTATATTATTATAAGTTCATGTGGAATATATTTTCATATATTGGTAGAAATATGGGAAATACAAAAATAAAATGATGATCATGGTGATGTCAGTCTTTTCTCCTGCTGTCCAGAGTTATAGTCCAACACTCAAACCAACACTACACTAGCTCTTCTTCACTGATACCCTTAATTTGATAGTGGCTTTAGGATGAATATCCCTGCCATATCCCCACAATTCACAAGAATGATGCACTTCTAAGTTATGAACATATGAAGCAGCTGATTGCTGGCCCAAGATAATTTGCTGCCTGAGCCAGAGCAACAAATGGTGCTTCAATCCTCATCATATCAAGATGCATGGTGCCTAAAGCTTGCTACGTTATTTTCCTGAGAGTCAGATATTATTTTACACCATATCTTCTTCCCATCTGTTCTAGTTGTGTGCCTTCAAGTCATTTCTGACTTAAGGTGACCCAAAGGTGAGCCTATAATGGGCTTTTCTTTGCAGGACTTGTTCCGAGGTTTGTCATTGCCTTCCCCTGAAGCTGAGAGAGTGTATTTGCTGACAGCCTTTTCCTGCTGTGCAATATTTGCTCCTTTGGGCTTCACTTTCACTCTACCAAATGACAGGGCCAGCCTGGAAGCAGACTTATCCAAAATGAGATTATTATCCTATCTAGCCATGTACTGAAGAATGGGAACTACTGATGGGGAATTTGCAATAGATTATGATTATTAATATTAATATTAATAAATATTAATATTAATATATAATATTAAATATATTATGATATAGATTATTACAAAAGCTTCTTTTCAACAGTAGCACCCATGACAAAGGTTCTCCATGCTAAATTAGGGAAGCTTTTTTTAAAAAGGGGACCCTCTTCCTTGATTCCAATTGTATGATCTCCCCTAATTTTGCACCTGACTGCAGTTGGTGGATCTTGATGGTTCCTTATTTTGCATCTATCAGTCAGACAATACTGAGGTTCAAGTTTAAACTACAAAACAAACAAACAAACAAAACCAGCATATCCTTCAGGCTTGAAATTTGCCACCCTTGCTGAATAGCAAAATTTAGGGCCAGATGTACAATACACAAAACTCAATTTTCAAATTATATCTATTGACATGGAAGAATCAACCATTTCAAAACAAATTTGAACTACAGGTTATAAGGTAGGTGAGGATGCATGGAAGACTTTTCTCCTTCTTCTATTTTCACTTGTACTTGAACCCTTTTGTAAAGGGTGGTTACTATCTTCAAGGAAAGAAGGGGAGTCATCATGAAATGAAAATCAAACCGTTATTCTATCTAGATGAGTACTACCTCATGTATTGACACCCATCTTTCCATCTGATAAACAGGAGCATTACCAAGTGTTACCAGAACTGAACAGGAGACATTAACCTTCAAAACACATGCTGATCCACTGAAACTGGACTCTGCCAACCAAATCTCATTATTATTATTATTATTATTATTATTTCTTACCCACCCCTTTTTGACTGGAAAGATTTCTTCAGGGGGAGAAAACACAAATAAGGGATCTTAGTGGGGTGCGGGGAGAGCCTGTATACTGTTTTGAGAAGCATTTTATCAAAACCTCAGTAAGTGAAAATATTCTTCTACACCTCAAACCAAAATAACTTGCTTTATAAATCCAGGTTCCTGAAAGGTACCTTTTCAAATCATATCTATTTACCTGGAAGGATCAGCAATTTCAAAACAAAGTTTAACTGCAGGTTACAAGGTGGTCAGGATACATGGAAAGTTTTTCTCTATCTCCTATTTTCACTACTACTTGACATCCTCTTGTACATATGATTAATATCACACAACAGGTTGATATCACACTTCAAAGGAAGAGGGGGAATCATATGTCCCCTCTGACTTACACAGACACAAATGCACACCAGGATAGGATTTTCAGAGTGAACACTGGAGAGGGCTCCTCCACTTTTAATGGCTGTCCAGAATATGGAATTTCAGCAGGTATAGTTTGTCACAGAACCATGTAACAAGCAACACCTGCTGAAATTCCCTCTTAGAAAATGAGGAAATTGAAACAGTAAAAGAGTTCCTGTACCTTGAATCAAACATTGATCAGGAAGTAAACTGCAGTCAAGAAAACAGAAGATGACTAGGGACCTTATCACACCAGACTAATTCGGATTGAACCTGAAGTGACCTTGGAACTGATTTCTGTGAATTTGGTTGATACTGAATTCACTGAATTCTGGGGTGACTCTGGATTGGCTTTGGAATGGCTTCATAGTAACAGCATTCATGTGTGATAATTCAATGCACATTCACTGAATTCTGGGGTGACTTTGGATTGACTTTGGAATGGCTTCATAGTAACAGCATTCAAGTGTGGTAATTTAATGTGCATTCATGTGAATTCACTTGGATGGATGCAGAGTGACTCTGGATTGGGGCTGCAAAAACCCCTTGTCTGATAAGGGCCTAGGAATGAGACGGGCAGGGATGGGCAGCTATGAAAGAACTAGACAAGATCATAAAGGGTAAATATATAAATCTGAACACAAAAGTTACAGTCATTCAAGACACTGTATTCTCCATCGCCATGTACAGGACTGTGAGAGCTGGACAGTGAAGAAAGGTAATATGAAGAAAATCAACTCGAGATGTGATGCCAGAGAAGACTGCTGGGGATTCTGTGGACAGTTGAACAAATGTAAATGAGTCCTTAAACAGATCAAACAGCAACTCTCCCTGGAAACCAAGATGACAAAACTAAGGTTGTCATGCTTTGGACACATCATGAGAAAGCACGACTCACTGGAAAAGACTGTAATACTAGGAAAGGTGGAGGGAAGTAGAAAGAGAGGAAGACTGCACACTAGATGGATAGACTCAAGGAGGTCAAGGGTGGGAATCTGTAGGACCTAAGCAGAGCTTTGGAGGACAGGGTATCTTGGAGATGTCTTATTCACAGGGTTGCCACAAGCTGGTCAGCTCAAAGGCAGTTGATGACGACAGCAACTAACATTACCATTAAAGGTAAATACAACCCAACAGGAAAAGAAAGAAAGAAAGAAAGAAAGAAAGAGGAAAGGAAAGGAAATAATGGGACCTACTGGTGGCTCTCTGGAGTATTTGCAGCAGATTACAAATGCTTCCTAACTCTTTTCAACAATAGCACCCATGAAAAGGTTAAATTAGGTAAGTTTTTTTTTAAAGGCAACCCTCTTCCTTGATTCTAATTGTATGATCTCTCCTAATTTTGCATGTGATTGCAAGGTTGGATCTTGATGGTTCCTTATTTTGCATCTATCAGTCAGACAACATTGAGAGGGTGGTGGTGGTGGTGGTGTGTATGTGTGCGTGTTTTAAAGACAGCATATCCTGCAGGCTTGAAATCTGCCACCCATGCCCAAATATCTAACAAGTTTATTAGAGCATATGTTTTGGAGGACTTGAGTTCATTTCATCAGATGCTTAAATTGAAAGATTTGATGGGGCTTATGATTGGATGTGTGCATAAGGATGACCTTAGATAGTCCCAACAATATTGCAACTAGTTCACACTTCTTTATATTGTGCAGCACCTTAAAATTCCACAAAATAATTTTTCAGACTTAAGAATCACAATCTTTAATATGGTACAGTTTGTATAAAACACATTAATGTTTACAGTAGATGTATTAACAATGAGGTTTACAGACCATAAATCTTTTATGAAATTGTATTCCATTTCAGTTAAAAGTAGCCTACAGGCGTAATAACTTGCAGTGCCTGTTAAAATAAATGTATCTGTCAGTGCTCAAAGTATTTTTGTATACTTATCAGACACACTTCATTTCCTTAATGAATATTTGTGTGCATCTCTAGTAATGCCACCAAGTATTCATTCCAGTGATACAAAGAGAAAAATATTCTTATAATATGTACATTATTGGCGAAAACTGCAAGCCACTGGATATTAATCAGTAGGTTTACTTTCCCTCCAACATTAAGATTAAATTCCAAATAATTTATAATAAAAATACAAGGGCTTTTTGTCTGTTTATTTTGGAAAGCCATATACAAAATGTCCAGTGTGTTGTGCTCCTAAATGTCTTGATTGTCAAGTAGTGCAAGTCAAAACATTCATTTGTGTTTGTGGCAAAGTGCTTCATTCAGCTTTGTTTTTGCTGATGCCATTGTGCATGCCGTTTTGCATATGCTTCGGAGGTCTTTGACCTTTAGTATAAGCATGGTACCAGAAATGTAGAAACAGGATTAAAAACAAAAAGCCATATAGCCAGATGATGAACATGAAGATTGGATACTGATATGGGCAATTCTCCATGAAGTAGATTTGTTCTATATGGACGGTAACCAAAATGAACTGGATCTAGAACAGAAGAGCATAAGAAATCATTTTACATTTGTTTTTACATCAGGCATAGGGTAGGTGCTGGTCAGTAGGACAGGATAGAGTACAGGAGAAGCCATTTCTTTAATAATATAGTACAGCAAATATAAAGGTAGTTCTGTGAAACTAGAGTCATTTATCATTGGCAATAAGATGTACACATACATGGAATTCAGAAAAAGATACTAAAACTATTCATTTTATGGTTGGTCTTCTGTATCCACAGATTTTTTTGTCTACAGATTCAAGCATCCACAGCTTGAAAATATTTTAGAAATATATAAATTCCAAAAAGCAAACCTTGGTTTTGCTATTTTATACAAGTATAACATTATATTTAATGGTACTTGAGCATCCACAGATTTTGCTATCCATAAGGTGGGGGGTAGTCCCGGATACCAAGGGCCCACTGTACTAAATCTGCATTCCTAAATGCTGGGATTTACACACACACACACACACACACAGACTCAAAACATTCACATCAACACCTTTCACCCAAAAGTTAAATGAATTAAAGAGGGAAATATTTCTCAGACTACAAGACAATGTGTTAAGTACCTGAAGGGACACAAATAATGGCCAGAACAGAAACTAAACTGTTTTGTTTTCATGTGTAGAAATATTTTTAACAGTCAGATTTAAGTTCTCCATCCCTTAAGAACTTATGTCACTTGTAGTGAAATTCTGAAGCCAGGGGCATTCTGTACTGTTACTGAAATCCCTATGCAGAAGCAGTATCATACATGGGCAACTGGAAAAGCCCATTCATACATTTCTTCTTTCCTTGTGCTAGAAAGGGGAGAATAGCTGCAGTTTTCCAGCACATAAATACTGGGAGGAGTATTTCTGCCTTGCCTCCCATTCCCTTCTTCTCCCATTCACACCCAGCCAGCCCCTGAGGTACGGCACTGCTGTCAATAGGCAGTCCCTTCCATGTCTGGCAGGGCTGGTGGCTGGGTGAGAAAAGAATGAAATAGGAATGGAGGCCAAGAGAGTCTGCTATGGCCACTGGTGGGCTGGGGTGTGGGTGGGCTGGAGGGGTGCAGCCCTTCTGCTGCCATCGCCTCACCTTCCCAGCCTGGCCAACAGCCCTGCCAAACCCGGAAGGGAGTGCCAGGCAGTGGTAACATCCAACCCTCACCATTGGCCACAATGGGCAGAGGACAGAGGGCCCCTTGCCTGAGATGTTACCCAGTGAGGTATGAATCCCCTGCCCATCTCAGTGATGCCCCTGTCTACAGACCACTACACATTATCACCTAAATGACAATGGTGAGTGGGGAAGACGGTAACAATATAGTAAGAATGTGGGAAGTTACATTTAAAAAGTTATTACTTATAGTTACTAGTCTGAAGGATGTCCTAAAAGTTCATCAGTTACAGCAATGATTGTTTTTTAAAGTAACTCTTTTCTGTCTGAAATGAAAAATATCTGAATACTTCAAGTTTGTATACTACTGGCCTGTGACACAAAGCCTATTCCCTACCCTTGTTATCATCTCAACATTCAAACTGGGGTGCAAGCTAGCACTTGAACCAAATGATATTTTTCCTCCACTATTTAATGCTACCTCAGCATCCTTCATTGTAAAAATAGCCCTTGCCCCCCCCCACCCCAAAATGGCAGTTACACTGCAACCAGTGGCATCATCATTCATTAAATTAGCATCATATGTAACTAAGTTTGTGCTTTTACTAGGAAAAGGAGTTAATTATTGATAAATAATTATTTGTAACTACTTATTTTCAAAGTTTTGGGTAGTTGTGTTTACGGCCTTTTACTGCATGCACATCTACCACAGGTAGAATTAAGACACACTCAAATTTCATCTAAATATACTTTTCCAAATGTCTTTTGTGAAAGTTACTCACCAGTTGTATGGTTGTCATATGCTTTTTCCACCACAAGTACTTATGATAGGCTGGTCCCAGTGAACAAAGTCCATAGTAGGTGTACATAATAACGTGCACAATGCAGTTTAACATACCGTGAAAGGTTCCTAAGCCACCTACAGGAAGGGAAAGGAAACAAAATAAAGTCTATATCATCCATGCAATTATTCCATCCCAAGCACATCAACACTGAGAAATTTCAAAGAAACAAGAAGTGGGGAGGGAATGAGCATGGTTTAGTGTTAAATTTTAAAGAACAGCCACCAATTGTGACAATCGCCAGAGTCATGCTCTATCCAAAAATGCAGGCAACTGTGCTGATCCATTCTATCTTAAAGTCATCACACATGCACACACTATCCATTGTGACTACAATCATAAAATCATAGAGTTGGAAGAGACCACAAGGGCCATCTAGTCCAACCCCCTGGCATACAGGAACTCACAATCAAGGCATCCCTGACAAGTAAGCTCAGAAGGGATATAGGTACACTCAGAAGGAACAGGGAAGCCTGAAGGACTGGCAGGGTCACCGGGGTCCCTACTGATCAGAACGTCTCAGTGCTTTGGCTCCGCATGCCCTGACTGCACAAGAACATTCCAACTTGAAGCTACCTCAGGTAAATTCAAAATCATTTTGAATTCCAGTACCATGGCTGCCATTAATCAAAATACCTGTCTATATGGCAGATGCTCTATTGTTGTTGTGTGCCTTCCAGTCATTCTGGATTATGGTGACCTTAAAATGAACATAGCATGGAGCAAGATATGTTGTGGGGAGTTGCCCTTGCCTCCCTCTGTGGTTGGGAGAGCATGACTTGCCTAAGGTCACCCAATGGGTTTTCATGGTTGAGTGGGGATTTAAACCCTGGCCTCTAGAATCATAGTCCAACACTCAAACCTCTACATCATGCTGACTCTAGATGCTCCATGATCGCTGTCAAATGACATAGACTGTGCTGTGTACATTTGAATTACTGGTGAAATCCACAATATTTTAAAGCAGTCCTATGGAGAATTTGCCACTCAGAGAGGCATTTTTGTTAACGGTAGCAACTGTGGCAACATAGATCCTGCAAACCTGACATCTCTCCTCCCATTTCTAAACATGGAAATCCACAGCTGTTCAGAAATTCTGAATTGTTTTGGAGAAGAAAGCAACATATGATATAGTTCTAATGCAATCTTTTTATCCAACCAAAATGTAATAGTGGGAAATCAAAGCCCTCCATGGACTGGCCCATCCTTACTTGTCTGAACTTCTTTCTCCTCACACTCCTTCTCTTCCCTCCGTTCCGGTAATCAAGGTCTCCTGTCCCAGCCAAGGATTTCCACTGCCCCATCCCAGATTCGTCCCTTCTCACTTGCTGCCCCTCACTCCTGGAATTTTCTTCCCCCACATGTGCACCTCATCACTTCTCTAACCAGATTCAAATTTGAGCTAAAGACTATATTGTTTAGGGAAGCATTCCCAGGATTGTGCTGTCTGCCCCAGGATGCCTCCTTTTAACTATCTATTAAGAAGCCGTGCCCTCCCTCCAGTCCATCTGCCTTGGTTCAGGCCCCAGAGGGAGAGAAAAACCACTGGACCTCATCCCCTTTCCCACCACTTTCCCTTCTTTTTTGTGTTGGCTCTCTTAGATTGTAAGCCTGAGGGCAGGGAACTGTCATTATAAGATTGTATGTATAGCACTGTGTAAATTTACAGTGCTATATAAATAAAGGTTAATAATAATAATAAATCAAGAGACTTTGGGTTCTTCCAAACGTAACAAATCTACCATGAGGTTTCAGTATCTGTAACTGCAGCTGTTTAAAAAATAAATAAATGCACCCATATGATGTTCATGTTGTCCCACAGTATTTTCTGGCTATTGCCACCCTTGGCTGGCTTTCTTTTTAATTCCAAGACAAAGTGGAACAAAAGGGCCCCTTCTCTTTTTCCCCTTTCTATTTTCAAAAATTGTTAGTGTTATAGAGCATTAGTGAAATTGCATTTTTGCACTATAACACTGTTTTTTAAAAATCAGAGGAGATTTGTCCTTCAAGCCATACAATTACCTCAACATACCAGCCTTCAGTTAAAAACTCCAAAGCTTTGGAAGAGGTCTTGGACAGATCTAAGAAATCACTCAAAAGAATACAGTGATTGGAAGCAAAGGCAACAACCACCACCAGAAAAAAAGAAGGAGCTATATTGCAAGAACCCATGCTTCTTTAGGCAGATCTGGAGAAGGCCTTTGAAACTTTACCAAAAGAAGGAGAAGCAGCAGCAGCAATTATTGTACTGTACTAATAATCCAAGGAGATAAAGGAAGCAATTTGTCTTCAGAATAACCCTCAACACCAATAAGTCTGAGAGACAGTGATTTGCCCAAGGTTACCCACTGAATTTCATAGCCTAATGAATATTTGAACTGAGTCCTAGTCTAATACTCTAACCCCCATTTTTGTGCACAATACAAACAAAACAAAACAAAGCCAGCTGAGACTGGGAGGGAACGGAAAGACAGCATCAAGGGCTAACTTTGGAATTGTATCTGAAGTCCAACGACCACAACTGTGCATATTGAACTGTAGGTAATAAATATAATATGTACATTTTCAGACATTATAAATCTTTATCAAGATTTTGCAGGTCTCCCCCTGGTAGAGTATTGTCATTCTGATATTACTTCAGATGTGAACACCTGACCTTTAAAAAAAGTTTTTTTACATGGGACTTGGATTGGGTTCAGGCTTATTTATATTGATTTCCAGACCACTTACATTTTTGGCATCCTATTTTAAAGAATTCTTCAGTTTCCTGACTCTCCCCACTGGCAACTCATGTTCAAGTCAAATTAAACCCAGATCTAACTGTTGCCCAACCTTGTTTATGCTAACTTTTTGAGTCAGGAATTCCACACTCAGCACTTCTCATTTCTGGACACAATTTAAATTAGGTGATTTCATTGTACACCTCCCTTATATCTAAAGATAAAGAAGGATATATAAATATTTTAATAAATAAATATAAAATATGTGCACATGCATGCCCGATTGATTGGCATTATCAGTGAAAGGAAAAAAATTACTTGGTGCAGTCATTAAGTTTAGACTGTCACTTCTCAACTTAATAAACAGAGATATAAACAAGCTTTTTTGTTTGTATGTAGTCCCTTCACAGCTCAAACAATTGAACTTGGAAGCATCTAACTTTCTGGTGTATGTGAACAAGGAAACTATGGCTAATTAAAGGCTTGCTGATTTGATTGATCGAGCCTTGTGCTTCTGTATGTTCAGAAGCAGGAAGTTCATTCATACCTTGGTATATTGCGCCAATAAATGATTGTCCAAATGTGGCTATACTATTGATATTTAACTAGATAATACATTTATTTCTGGTTTTGATATTTTTAGCAGGGGAGAGAATTGTGATGTTTCATACATTTAGATATTAAATTAAAAAGCTGCAAAGGGGTCAGAAAAATAGCAATAAAAATTAGAATTCTATGTGTCCGGAGTTGACATGAATCCAAGTAAAGTATTTATTGGATGACTGACCAAGCTTCAGGCTTGCTCTATATTACAGAAATACAACTAGATCAGAATGAGTTGCCACATAACCATTATTTAATGATAACAGTATAATTATGGGCCACTTCCATTGTGACAGAGCCCACTTTAGAGACCAATAACTTGTGTAGAAGAGACTTTATTTACACTATGGTGAAACTGTGGTTGTGGCATAAGAGCAGGACTTTTTGATAACCCTGTTAAACTATGCTGTACTTTTATTGGACTTGGGAACTTGAAGGCTTTCATGTCGTGTGAAATAATTGGTTGACTCAGCCTTACAGCATATCAAAAGCTAAATTCAGCACACCCAAAATTCAGTATCAGGAATTTAGCTTTTCCTCACTCAACATGCTGAACAGATTTTAATTAAATAATTTTTAAAATCAGAAACCAGTAACACAACCTAAATTAAGACAAAAATCAAGTCCCATGGGGTGTGATAAGCAAATGTGCTTGAAGAATTGAATGAAGCTAGTCTAACAGGTTATCCAAATTGCTCAAGCAGAAAATCCTGCTTACACAGCAACTGGGTCTCACAGTCTCTCCTCCTACTCCATCTCAATTTCATGTGTGATCAAAGTTTGCCATCTTCACACCCACTTACTCCACAGGGCACATTTTGGATTCAACTCTCACAAGTAATTTCTTACTTCAGATGAATAACACAATGAAGAAAAATAAAAGGAAATGGTATCCCATACTGTCATTTCAGAATTCTGGGCTGATTATGTAGCACTAAAAAGGCTGCATGCTCTACATTAAGCAATAAGCTTCAGAAGGTCAATTAAAACAAGGCCATCTCACTTTAAAAGTCTTACATTTCTGCCTACAGCAAATCCATCAGGAACTTCAGCAGCGACTCACAACAAACATTTGTACTAACAGAAACGGTTATTAGCATTACAATTTTTAAAAGCCAAATGAGAGTGCTACTACCTGTTTCAGGTCAGCGAAAATACAAATTTTACATAATATTCTGCTTGAAAATCAGAATCCAGACACCACTATACAATTATACCTACAACAGATAATTGCCCTAACAGCAACATTTACAAGAGAGAGAATGTTTCAACTATTCCAAATATTTTAAAAGACTATAATCAAAATGAGTGAGGCTTACTAATGCTGTTACTGATATTATTTGCACTTTTTAAAAAAGAAAAAATAACACTAAAATAATAAATGACACTAAAAATGCAATATATCCTTTCTTTTTATCAATTGACCTACAGGCAAAGGTGCTGTGAGAAATGTTCTTGGTGAAATTTTGGTAGATAGGACTTTGTTAGAGTAGTCAGCATACACACATAGAAAGAATACAAAAAGAAGTTTGCCCCCATAAAAAGCTGAATACCTGGAGCAAATTTGACTCCAAACCACCAGGTCCAGGGCATAATTGAGTGATGAAAGACATGAAGGAATGTAACTTGAGCATTCTTCTTCCGGAGGACAAAGAAGACCTACAATAATTGAAATAGATCTTACTGCCAGTCATGGTACACAAACAGGAATGAATGGTGCAATATAATGTAAAGAAGAGCTCATTATATCTTTATTTTATGAAGAAGATAGACCTCACAATGTGCTATTAAGAGCCTATAAAACCCACATGAACTTCCACAAGCAGATATTTACAAGTCAAATTCATTAGACAATAACACAGGAAAACTACTTTAGATCAGGATGGATTATGTCTATGTAACCAAAAAATTATCTTTTAATTGGCAATGGTAATCCAGGGTTTCAGACACAAAAAATCCCACGTGGACTTTAGAGCTTTATAAAGGAAGAGCAATGTACAGTGGGTTCTTGTTATCTGCTGGGGTTTGAGTCCAGCACCCCTCACTCCCGTCAATACCAAAATCTGTGGATGCTCAAGTCCCATTAAATATGATGCTATAGTAAAATGGTATCCCTTATATAAAATGGCTAAATCAAGGTTTGCTTTTTGTAACACGCACACACACACACACACACATATATTTGGCAAACTTACCAAAAAAAAGTAAACAACTCACTCTTCCCCAGCAACAGCTCACCAATAAAAGAGCTGATTTAAAGCTACAAAACCTGCATTCACACTGCAGAAATAATGCAGTAAAACACCACTTTAACTGCCATAGCTCAATGCTATGGAATCCTGGGAACTGTAGTTTTCTGGGACATTTAGCCTTCCCTGTCAGAGACTGCTGGTCTCACAATGAACTACAATTCCTAGACTTCCATAGCATTGAGCGGGTTTGATGTTCCTGCTTAATAATCTCTGTTAAACTGGGCTCCAAATTGTTGTTGTGTGCTTTCAAGTAATTTCTGACTTATGGTGACCCTAAGGCAAACCTGCCACGGGGTTTTCTTGGCAGACTTGTTCAGAGTAGGGTTTGCCCTTGACTTCCTTTGAGGCTGAGAGAGTATGACTTGCCCAAGGACACCAAGTGGGTTTCCATGGCTATCTTTAATGTAGGATTAAATCGACATTTTAAGCTCCTTTTAGTACATTTCAACCCAAGTGGAAAACAACATTTTATAATTCAAGTAACATTTCAGAATCAGTGAGTGTCCATAAAGAGTATCCAGTTTTTCCTACACACTACCAAAAGAAAAAAGAAAAAGAATACAAATCATTATTCATTGTGCAATTCCTATTCATACTTTACAACAATGCTTTTTTCCCTCCATACAATCACTTGCAGCTTATTAAAGAGAGGTGCAAATATTCACATGCTTTTCCCAGAAGGCAGGGGGAAAGTGTATTCTTGTTCTTCCTGGCCATTCCTCATTTATTGTTGGCATACATTTTGAAGGGAAAAAGTTAGGTATAATGTTACAAAGTATTCACTGATTCATGAAACACATTGATGATTTCTCAAGGCTACACCAAACATGATGTTTAAAGGAGCTTCACTTTTCTCTTCCCCACCTTGCCACCCTCAAATCTGCTCACATGGATGTCCAAGTGTCTGGAGCTTATTCTGTGGGCACATGGGACCTAGAATTGGAAAAAGGAAGCCATTCTGATAGAAAAGGGAAGCCACTAAGTGAATACTGGACAGAGGCTGCTGGATTTCACCACTGAAGATTAATCATCCATTAGATCTATACGTACATATTACTATCTCTATAAATTATTGGTGTTATGGTTTGAATATTGGACTGTGACTCTGGCAAGCATGGTTCGAATCCTTGCTCAGCCATGCAAACCCACTGGGTGACCTTGGGCAAGTCACATTCTCTCAGCCTCAGAGGAAGGCATAGACACAACCCCTCTGAAGAAACTTGCCAAGAAAGGCCTATGATACCATAAGTTGGAAATGACTCAAAGGCAAAAAACACACATAAATAATTAGTAGGCAAATCTTATCACTTACATGTTACACTGCTGTTGTCAATGAGAGAAAGAAAATAGGAAAGTAAAAGCATCCAGAGTTGTCCAACAGATAACACCATGTGAATTTAATAAACCTTTATTTTTTGATGAAGTATGTATGTGTTTATGTGTAGGCACACGCACACACACACACACACATATGTACACACACATACTGGTATATGCACATGCAAGCGCATATGAACTATACTATTGCATTTGTTCTTCTTTATTATATTACATAGTTAATTCTGTTAACTTTAATTATATTGATACTTACAGTGTCTAGTAATTCAATAAATTTGGAAAAATAATACAGCCAGCAGGCACGGACCATCTGCAGGAAACACAAATATTAATTCAGAATAAAATATAAACATTTTATAAAAGGGAAAAAACTCAGTTTTGTTAAACCTCATGAAGACTTCCAAGCTCTAGTACCTGCAGAAGAGCTTAAAAACCTATCCCTATCCATCAGAGTGGAGAAAATACAATGCAGGAAAGCACCCAAAGGGAAATGGAAAGTGGGGCTTATATTTGCTTTCTAAACAGCACCACACTGTTTTACAAGCAGCTTTAAAAAAAAAATCCTGAGTTTACAATATAACTTGTGGTGTAATGGGAAATCAAAGCTTTTTTTCCATTTATGTAAAGAGTCTCTAGAGTGACATCTATGCCTGTCATAGTTCTGATGTTCATAGTCAAATGTTCATTTATACATATAATGTACAACACACATACACTATTCAGTGAATGCCTGGGTTACTATGCTGGGACCTTAGAAAGTTATATCATCATGTCTTTGGGGGCTCTGTTTCTCCCTAAAATAGCCAACAGTACTCTGACAAGGCTTGGAACGGTGCTACTAAATACTTTGCCATAATTTCAGCTGTTTTCTACCTATCTTTCACCTTTCATAGGTCTGTAAGCACCAACAATAAGCTGCTAGTCCCTACACAGGCCTATAAAAAAGGGAGCTCTAAAGCATGAAATAGTTACCAGTAGCAACACACATACACACACCACAAAGCTTGGATGCTCCTATCAGCCATTTGGAAGTAAAAGATTCCCCTTCCCACTTTGTAGGGTGGAGTCATGGAGACCTTTGAGGGCTTACCCTTGGAGTAGCTAGTATGGTAGAATTTCCACACACATTGCTGGAGTTTAATGTACCACAACAAATTCATTGCATTACTTACTCTTAGAGCCATAGGTGACCGGGAGTAATCAACTATGTCACAACGAAACGAATAGCCTGTAGCCCAGCCAGACATGAGAAACTGCGAGGAGAAAGAAGAGTGAGGTGAATGGTTTAAAAAGAGATCAAGTTTACATAAGAGCATCAAAGCAAGAAAGATCTACAGTTAGTCATTAGTGAGTGGATCACACTCTTTTCAGCAGCCATGGATCTTGGGTGATGCACCCCTTTGAGAATCTTATGGAAGTTATGGACTTCCTCCACACAGACTTGTCTGGAATTAAAAGTTACAATTAACACTTGAAAAAATTGTTAAAATTCAGTGTGATGGGAGCAATTGAAAGTAACAGATAAAAGATAAAGAAAACATCATTTATGCTCCCATTTCATAGGCGTCCCTGGAGCCCACGTTAGGTTAAGAACCCTTGATCAAAGGAAAAAGGAACAGGCTCTCTCTTGGGCCCACTACAATTGACCCGTGCAGCCCAAGAACAGCTATGGATGATTAAGAAACCCTTCACACAAGGTTGTCAAGGAACGTCAAGGGCTGATGAGGGAAGAGTAGACAGTTCAGTCTTGCTGCCACTACAGCATCCATGCAACATTAGAATTAGATCATTATGACAGGAAGCAGGAGAGCACCAAGCTTGCAAAAGTATACTGAAGACACAAGAAATATTGGGTAGCCTTCAGTCAGAGCTATAACCCCAAATAATGCATAAGGCAACTGTTTTACATGTACTGGCCAGTTTCAGAGTTTCCTCTCATGCAGCAACAGGATGCTTTCACTCTTCTTCAGGAAGTGATCTCCCCCAGAGAGTCAAGATATTTCCAAGCAGTGCCCTCTTGCAAAGGGTGCCCAAGCCAAATTTCTCACTCTGCCAACATAGCCCCTTGTTGCTGAGTACAGCTTTCTTCTTCCTCTTAGCACAGCGACTAAAAATTGGAAGGACCATGTACATGTAGAATCCTATTTAGCTTCATGGGAGGTTCTCAGCCGACCAGAGGTTTCAGACTTCTACACCCAGAAACTCTGATTATCTCTGTACTGGCATCTGGGAGCAGAAGTGCAAAACAGGATCAAGAGTTGACTATCAAGGCCCTATGTCGGGGTGGGCAAAGTGAGACCCATGGGACACATACAGCCCTTACAATCCCACAGTGAAGCTCATGAAGCCCTCCCAAGGAGCCTAAATTCCCCCCCCCCATTTATTTTCTTTTAAAAATTATTTTGGTTTATTTATTTATTGCCTCAAAACCAGTTAAAAGCATGCCAAACTAGCTGCAAATGCGTCAGTTTTATTCCCTCCCAGCTCCCTCCAAACAAACAAAAAATGATGAAAGACAACCCAAACTGCAGCCAGAAGTGATGTTATATAACTTTTGGGATGTCAAAATGCAACAAGGGCAGGGGGAATGGTGCCTGCCCCTCAGTGGTTGCCCTGTTGTGCTCTGTGTCTTTACTGGGTTCAAAGTGACTCATGCTGGAGTTGAAAATGTGTCACTACAATAACTAGCTTGCAGTTACTAGACATGGATGTTCAAACCATTTTCTATCCTGAAGGTGATTTTTTTTCCTTGAAAAAGTCTCTATAAACTAGGCTGGAATCCAAACTCATCAACAATGTTGGCCTTAACAGATAATTTGGAGATTACATTATCCATCTCTTTATCCATTTTGTGTAATTTTTAGTGGACATGCTGAAAACTTTAGCTAAATGTGTGTTTTTAGCAAAAAGGGTCTACATATCATGCAATAAAGATGTAATTCCATGTACCTAAATCAAAGGCCACTGTCCTTTTTAGATGAATCTTCTTGTAATTACAGGCTTGAAAATAGCCTGTTTTGCATGACAACAAAGAAATTACTTCCAGGGAATTAAACAAGGAAGGTATACATGTTAAATATTGTTATTGTATTTTCCCCTGGTCTGTAAAACACATTATTAAACAGGAGTACAAGTGTTAATTAAGAAGGCTTTCATCGATTTTTGCAACCTGTAACACTTGCAGTCTGTTGCAAGACTTAATGAAGGAAGGCATTAAAGAAAACTCATAGAAGGTTGCCAACAATGATATCAGGGACATTATTCAGAGCATCGCAAAAGAAAACAATCTTTAAGATTCACTAAGTACAGAAAAAATAAAAGAGAATCAAAAGGTCAGGTTCTTATCATGGTTTTATCTTTCTTTAAACTGTCCACAACAACAAAATTAAATCACAAAAAGGAGGTTCCACTTGGTGACAGAACACATTTTCTGCATTCTCGACACCTCCAAATAGGATTGGGAAAGAATGTAAAACCCAAAGAGCTACTGTAAGGCAGTGTTGGGCAAAGGAGGGAATTGTGTTGCTCACAAGCTGCATATGACCTGCCAGGGTTATTTTCAAGGCCCCCAAACTCCCCATCCTTAAAAAAGAGGACTGCAGCTCTGGAAACCTAAAGGGATACTATTTCTAACTAAAGCAAGGTATTCTCTCCTCTACCTTGTTTATATACAAACCATGTTTTTGTTTTTGAGAAGTTGCAAGTGCTGAGTAATGGCCTCTTGAACTTTCATGGCTGCCACCCATGATATAGGCTATAATGAGCCAAATGGACCAATAGTATAACATAGTGGTGATGCTAGGAAGCCATGCTTTCTTTTAAACAATTTTAGGGTGCAAGTGTCATACATAAATATACCTTGTATATTTGTATGGATGTACAGAGATGGAAATATTTCCATATTGGAAGTTTAATTGGGAGATATCCAAATTGGGTCTTTGACTGTACTCTCACTCTGTGCTCCTGAAAAAAAGTGTAGAAATAGGCAAAGCAGTCCCAACAGATGGTGGGATCCTTCCTACTTTGTTCATTTTTCCAATTATTTGTATCATCATGTTGTGAATTGTGCATGTACATACTCAGGCCTCATCTCTTTCCCCTACTGATAAATACTGCAGAGGGTATATTTATCACTTAAGTAGACCTTCAAAACACCTAGTTAGAGAACACAGTGCCATGCCATGCCAACCATTTTGCTGTTTACCAATTTGTTGTTGCAAATGTAATTATACGTAGCACTAGACTGGGAAATCCTAGGCTCCAGGGACAAATCAAATCTTTGGGGTTTCCCTGGAAGGTCATGTCCCTTTTTCCATGACACAATTATTCAGCACTTTACTAGTTTCTATATATTGTTTCCACATTTTAAAAGACTAAAATACTGCTATTAAGTCTCAAGACCCTTCCATACTACATAATTATAGTGCTATGATTTCACTTTAATTGCCAAGGTTTCATCCCAGAGAATCCAGGAGAGGCACTGACAAATTCTCAGCTAGAGAGCTGTAGTGCCTCATGAAACTACAAAGCTCAGGATTCCTTAGGATGCAGCCATAACAGTTAAAGTGAATTCATAACACTGCAGTTGTGTAGTGTGAAAGGGCTCTTAGCTGTTCAGATAGAATATGTTGGTATTTTGGGTCCTATCCTTTTACATCTGCTGTCATCCACCACTAGAATGGGGCTGCCCAAAATTTCTTTGGAGCTGAATTTGGTCATTGAGCAAAAAGAGGTCTCCCCACCTTTGATGTAGCATTAACACTGCCACAGCACATATGGGAATACTGGAGGCACGGAGGATTGTAAACCTGTACACCTAACTGGAGACAGAGGCGTAGGGAGGAGAGGATTCCTCATGGCAAATTTGGGAAGCATTTAGAGAGAAATACATGTATCAGCAGCTAAGCAGCTGAATGAGCTGCTAGTCTACTTCCAACAGTACTTACTTCATAAGTCATATAAATTGAAAGAGCCACTACACCAAAGTTGTAAAAAACCATTATTTGCCTCAAATCAAAAGGCTTTCTGTTCTCCATGAACTTTGGTCCAAGATTTGTGACAAAATAGATATACGCTCCAATAATAAGTGTCTGTGGCAAAGGTGAAGACATGAGCGGGTAGCCATCGACTCGTGGATCTGGAAAAGAAATTGAAAATAAGTCTGTTAGGGCTTTCAAGTTCTGAACCACGTATCAAAGATATTTGTTTTATTTTGTTTTGAATAAAATAGGCTGCACATCACCTGCCGATTCTACAGATATATTAATTGCTTATCTCAGCTTCTTTGCAGGTTGCAAAATCATAATATTATGCATTGATAAAAACAGCAAAACTCATAATGGGGTGGGGTGTTATCAGTACACTTATGACACCCAAATATATTTCTCCATATCTTTGTCATCAGCGGCGACGACAGATAGCATTTCTTCCCTCAATCAATGTCTTGATGCAGTAATGGATTGGATTAGGGAAAATAAACTCAAGCTGAATCCAGACAAAACGGGGGTACTTACAGTAGGGGCCCCTAAAACAGATATTGGGTTGCAACCTCCAGTCCTAGAGAGGTTCATGCTCTCCTCAAAGGACTGTGTTCACCACTGGGGTTGATTCTTGATCCATCATTTCACATGAGAAATCAGGTGAATGTGACGGACAAGAGTGCCTGTTATCAGCTTCGGCTGATAAGACAGCTGTGCCCTTTCCTGGAACAGGGGGACCTCAAAGCTGTAGTACACGCACTGGTAACCACAAGACTTGACTTTTGCAATGCGCTGCACATGGGGCTACCCTTGTGCCTAGTCCAGAAACTCCAATTGGTACAGAATATGGCAGCCAGGCTGGTTACTGGAGCAACTAGGAGTGACCATATAACACCAATTAAAAGTCACTCAACTGGCTGCTTATTGGTTTCCGGGCACAGTACAAGGTGTTGGTTATTACCTTTAAAGCCCTACATGACTTGGGCCCAGCTTATCTAAGGGATTGCCTTTTTCCATACAATCTGCCCCGTACACTTAGGTCCTCTGGGAGGAATTTATTGCAGCCTCTTAACACCAGATTAACTGCAACCCCCCAGAGGACTTTTTCTGCAACCGCTCCCAGTCTCTGGAACGGCCTGCCAGATGAGATCCATCAAATTACCAATTTAGACAGCTTCAAGAAAGCTGTCAATATGGATCTCTTCCAGCAGGCCATCCTGGTATATAGCACTAGGCTGCTCTTCCTCCATATATGTTGTCTCTGCCTACTGTTTTATGTATGAAATGTTTTATCTTTTAAAGGTTTTATGTATTTTAATTCTAATTTGTCTAATTCCTTTCTAAGGGGGGTATACTAGATATATATTGTTCTCTATTTTAACTTGTACACTGCTTTGATTGTCCAAACAAAAAGCGGGATATAAATAAAAGTTTCATTTATTTATTTATGATTTTACAACATTCAAAAGCCTTTCAGATGCCATTCCCATCTTATGTCTTATTTTCATGAAGTCTACCAATAGAAGCTATGCGGTTTTGAAAGATATCAATTTACAGTTATTATCATTCATTATATTGATTTAATAACTTTCTTCCAGGGAGCTCCCCATTTTTATTCTCATTACAATCCTGTGGGTCAGGCCAAGAAATAGAATAACTAGCCCAAGATCACACAGTAAACTTCATGGCTGAGAGGGAGATTTGAATCCAGGTCTCCCCATGCCCATTTCCAATCTGAAATGGCAATACAATGCTTTTATGGAATTATTTTGCCAATACAGGCATTTGTTCTAGCCTCAAGACCTTATGTGGTCTGGAAACAGATGGGCAGGAAAAAGTGGCTTGAAGCTGCCTTTTCTGAAGCCACATTGAAACCACTGGCTCCCAAGGCAGCTGGAGTGCTCATAGCTTCAAGCCAGGAAGAAGCAGAAAAAAAGTTGCTTCTTTTTGAAACAGCTTTTCTCTGCATAAGGGCACTTTTCTGCTGGCTTCAAGGCATGTGCCATCTAAACACCACACCTTCAAGCCAGCCTGAAAGCACCTCTTTTTGCCTGTCTGTTTAGCCCTTTACTATTAAAAGGATTTATAGCATCTGTCCCTAGCCTAGTGCATTCCTGATATTTTGGGCTACAACTCCCTGCATTTCTTGTTCATTGAGTATGCTGGCTGAGGTTCGTGGGAACTGAAGGCCGAAAGCATGTAGAGGGAATTAGACTAGGGAAAAGCTGTTCAATTTTAACTATCTTACTAGTGTCTGTTTCCAAAACTGCATCTGTACTGCAGAAATAATGCCGTTGGACACTTCTGTAATTGCCATGGCTCAATACTAAGGAATCCTGGGATTTGTAGTTTGTTGTGGCACCAGAGCTCTCTGATAGAGAAGGCTAAATATCCCACAAAATTACGAATCCCAGAATTCCACAGCATTGAGCCATGGCAGTTAAAGTGGTATCAAACTTCATTATTTCTGCAGTGCAGATGCAGCCCAAAGCTATTATCAGCTCACCTGTCTGTTCCTTTTCCATAAGGGAGATGGATCCTTATGTCGGGATCTAACTCTATTTCTCATTTCTTTATAAGCCCAATTAATCTCAGATTCTTCACCAAACCTCCAGCAGATTCACACTTTCAGGAAAAGCAATGCAAACATCACTTAAGTGTGCATGGAAGAAATGCTTTCTTTCTCCCTTTCTGAAACCCCACCAATATTTGAAAAGTTACTTTTTGGACTACAATTCCTATAGTGCCCCAGCTACACACTCCTCCATGCACAAAACAAATCAGTACACCACACACAAGGTTAGACAAAATCCCTTTTCTCTGAAATACTATGGTTTCCCCCCTCCCCTTCCTCATGAAGAGAAAAGCTTTGTGAGCAGGAACATTCGGTCCTATATTGTAAAGCAGAACAGTTTCAAGAGGCCTGTGCTGTGTGCTCTCTCATTAGTAATTAGCCAGAAAGTCTCAATTAGCCAGTAAGCCTCACACTCTAAGTTCTTCCAGGATCACAGTCATATACACCCTGCCCAGAGAGATGTTTGGGCAAAGTGGCTGTGGGGTTAGCAAGAGCATTGCCATGTACATACCGGTACCCAGCACAGAAAGGAATTTTGAGGCAGTGGCTTTGTAGCAGCAAATAAAAACCTGCATCTTTTGCATTGAGTCTCATATTAGAATAGCAACTACTGCAGCGGGGAAGGAAGAATCAATGCAAGCACAATGCAATGCAATGCTTCAGCTATGAAGACATTTTTTTTAAAAAAAAGGTATCTACAAATGCAAGTGTACAGTTGGAGCATTATAGAAAATGAAGAAACAGCATCTACAGCTCTCAGCTGCCGGCTTGTCAAGAAGACTCTTTTTTAAAAAGTAGTGGATTAAACAATATGGTCTAAGTTGGGAAGGCAATTGTGGTGGATCCAGAGACTAGTTTTGCTCAAAGAACCTCCCAGGGGCCACACAGAGGAGTCAAAATGCCAAAATAATAATAATTATAAAATCAGAATTTTACAAATTGGAAGGGGTCATAAAGGACATCTAGTCAAATCCTCTGCTATGCAGAAATACACAACACAACTGAAATACCTGAAAAATGCTCATCCAACCTCTGTTTAAATTCCTACAAAGAAGTTTCAGTCCACCAATCTATGAGGCAGTCTATTCCTCCGTCAAACAGTTCTTACAGTAAAGACGTTCTTCCTAAAGTCTCAGGGGGATATATTTTCTTGTAATTTGAAACCTACAAGTAAATGCCAGTAGGTAGAAATCCACTCCTGGTTTTGAAGAATTGTGGGGTATTTATACTAAAGAAGGCAAGTTGCCCCTGCAACCTGTTTAAAAGCTGACTTGTTGCCCCTGGGGGCTTCAAGGAGAGGGTGCACTTCCTCTTTTTTAAAGGCCAGAAGCAAAAGACCCCAACTTCCAATGGTCACAAATTCCCCAGAATCACACTTTATTAATTCCAGACTACATCCCAACTAGTCCTGAGTAGAATAAATCTCCATTTGACTCCTGTAGCCAACTGGGTGTATGAACCTTTATCTAACTCACCTTATATGTTCCCTATGACTGTAGAGGTATCACCATTCAACATGTACGATGGGGCAGGAATCATATGATTTGTGGGACACATGTAACCTTTGGTCAGGTCCTGTGTTTTCATAAGCAAAATTGTAGCTGCTCTTACTGATCTAACATGGTTGAAAATTCAGCATCAGGGTAAACAAAAATTATCGGGGTGGAGGTGCGAACAAAGCAGGCTATATATTGTCTGTCCCTCCTTTAACTGGAGCCAAACTAAAGCATCAAAGGCTATTTCCATTTCCTAATTATGAAAATATCATTTTAATGCCACATCAGCAAAAGTCATAGTAGGCAATAACTTAACAACTTTGAGTTCTAAAAGAACTGTCATTTAAGACAGTCACTATGTGTAACTTATGGATGCCTCCATTTATAGACCAGAAATCCAAGGACAGATGTACAGAAATATGTCTAGTAATAGTAAAAAAAGAAAACCATCATCTTCTCTTAAATATTATTTAGAGCTAAAGGTCAAGAAACAGGTCTGAAAGTATTCTATACTACAATTCTGTACCCATAATCCAAGCTCCATTATTTGAATATATTATGCTGAATTGACATATGGACATAGAAACTGTGTTGAAACATAATTTATCTGACACTACTCTTCTTTGATACATCTCCTGAAAAACTGCAACATAAACAGGCTAGTTTGCTAGTGTTCAAACTTTGAAGATTATCAGACCAGCGCTTACCATGGGGCAAGAGCTGGTAAATCACTGCTGAAACATTGAAGAAGTGCATGTGTGTGAAAGCCTGGCACACTTCCTAAATGTCAGGGAATCATCAGCTCCCTTCCAGAATCACTGAATTGTTCATGAAGGGGGAATTTCCTCTGATCACAAAGTTTCCATTCAGAGGGCATTCCCTCTCCCTAAACAATTCAGTGATGCTGGAGGAGAGCCAACGATTCCCTGACATTTAGGAAGAATGCCAGGCTTTCACACATGCATGCTTCCTCAACGTTTCAGCAGCAATTTACCAGCACTTATCTCACAGTAAGTGCTGGTCTGATAATCTTATTTGTTAGCAATGCAGTCTTATAGATGACTGTATCAAAGACCTTATACTATACCCTTTTTTATATACAGATGTACAAGTTGTGCAAGAAGTAAACCAATAAGGCATGTTTTGCTACTCAGGATGTACTGGCAGGTATTCACACCAACTTATTTCAATGCAATTCATTACAACATAAATGTTTAAGGCAGCCTACTAATCATCTTGTGTTTCGTGTTTGTTCTTTTCCCCCCAGCAGCATCCAAATGGTTTCCACCCATGAAATGTTATCTTCTTACCCCTATAAGAGTCAGAACTAACTAGATCACCCTCAGCCATAATACAGTATAAAAATATACAGTTCAGTTTTATGTAGGTATTTTAATGCACTTCTGGATTCAAGGAAAGAATGTACCATTTGCAGACATTACCAGGGATCAAGACTTACCAGCATTTTTAATCCATTCATCGTAAAGTGATGCAGCCTTCAACGTCAGATTGTTAAGAGCCATTTTCACGGTGCTAAATAGGATTTAGGATTCCTCCTGAGGTAAAATAAATAGAATACGTCAGTAAAATCTGCAAAGGATGGTATGGTGATCTTTTCAAAATTACCACGGTAATCATTACGTGGAAACAAGTCAATTGTATGACCCATGATCGTCACAGGCTGCAAACATTTATTAATCTTATTTTCTGCATTATGCAATTCATCCCCAGGTTATGTACTACTGCCACATTTATATCTTTATATACCTTGGAATGCAAATGCCAACTTTAGAACAGAATTGCCTAGAAGCCTCTGCTTCTGCTGAATTTAGTACTGTAGAAGCAGCTTCATTCTCAATCAATGTGCTCAAGGTTCGCAACTGAAATGTGAAGGATCTTGTTCTTGCCTAACATCCCAAAAGAATAATACCATGGGTATGTATGCAAGAGAGCTTGCACACTGGCAAGCTCAGCTTTTCTTTTATCTGCTGAAGCTATAAATGTGCAGGACAGTTTTAAGCACTGTTAAATGTATAATGCATGGATTTATAATGTGAGAACCAGATAAAGGCATGATAATGAACCCACTTCCTAACAGGAAGCAATCTTGCAAAACAAACAACAATGTTTTGAAACACACCTGATTACTTAATTAGTGAAATGTCTCCATCCCTGCTTCCTCATTATCAACCTTTTTGGCAACAGACCAGTTCATAAAACTAGATTAGCTCAGTTGCACATTTGCCGCTGATCAATCAAATACCATGGGCACCACCCTACAAAATAATCCCTCATAATTGTGAGGATTTGCCTAGCATGGTTACAAATCAACCCACGCCATGAATGCAAGAGTTAACCATCTCACTGATGGCTTGGGATAGTCAGCTTCCTTGCAGTGAGCATATAATCTGGATAACGGTCAAATTGGCAGTGAAGTAGTTTGAGCTAACCTGGGCTGAGTTGCTCTAGTGATAAAAATCTATCATGGAGTCTTGGGAGAAAATGAGAACGAAGCTTCCGCTTCCACTGTTAACAGAAGCGGAACTCACTGCATTGGTACTTGCCTCTTGTTTCCTCTAACCCAAAGTTTCTGAACCTTGGATCCTCCAGATGTTTTGGATTTCAGCTCACAGGATGAGTGGCTGTATATTCCTGCATGGCATGGGTTGGATGAGACTCTTGCAAACCTTTCCAACTCTAAGATTCTATGATTTCACGAGCCTCAGCCAGCATAGCCAATAGTCACGGATTCTGGGAGTTAAACTTCAAAACATCTGGAGGGCCAAAATTTGAAAAACTGCTTTAAGGAACTATGTTACATGTAAACTGGATGTAGACATGTTTCCAAACTGCATTTATGGGTAAACAAATTATGCAGGGGCTGTATGGCCAGGGCTCTTTCTCACTGCCATGTAGCAATGCCAGAAAAACAGTATTGCTTGTTTGAACACATCCCAGCAACAAACTCGCCCCCACAGATGGAAAGTTAAGGCCTCATGGAAAATAATAGATGGGATGCTTTCACAATGATGTGTTGTCTTCCCTGCAGGAAAGCCCTAAGTTTTGGTTTCTTCTAGTGACACCCTATTCTCCAGGCCCTTGTTAAAAATTTTATTCATGTGGTTCTGTGTTGCATACAGACACCGCTACCCCTTCTCAATCATTACTGTAACTTGGTATTGATACTGTAGCTATACACATGCTCTTCTGTTTACATAACACTCTTATATAAATGATGATAATAAACAAAAAAATATCTATCCCTTCACTTAAAAAAATTAATAACAGGTTAATCCCATATTTTCATTTACCTTAACATGTTTTTTTGAAAAAGAACCTTCCTAAACTCAGCATTTTGCACAAATAATCCCAGTACAAGGATAGCTCAATTAACAGTGCTCTTTTTTATACCTGCCCACCCCACCCCCCACCCCCACCCCCGGTCTAACTAGAAGTGTTTTGGTAGCATTTGTTAAATACATGTTAAAATTAAAAAAACCATAGATCTATACGTTTGTCACCAAAATGGAAATCATAAAGACAGTGTAGGCTTGTAAAAGAAATGCATTTTGAAAGAACCCTTCAAGTGGCCCCTAGGACATGCCAATGTTTTTGTTTTCTTGTGCAATACTTCCATTACTTTTTTGTTTTATATCACTTGCACATAAAAGTGCTAAAACATGTTCCATATTATTTCTGCCTCTCATGTCAACATTTTCTGTTAAAGAAGTAATGCCCAGGAACACATCTACTTTGTTAAATGAGGTATACCTGTACATCCATTCATCTAAGCTGTTTCTCTGCTGCAGCTGATAAAGTAATGTCCTTTGGTTACCTTTGTAAGACTTGCAACTAGGAAATTTACAAATACACATAGAACATCCCCTTATTTATTATTCATCACATTACAAAGACATAGACATGTTAGTCTGGAAAATCAGTATGCAAATGGATCTTTTCGCACCTTTGATATTGACCAAAAGAAGGAAGCTGGTAGCATGAGCTTTCATAGACACGAGTTATTTTCTCTGATGCACATGCTACCAGCTTCTTTCTTTCAGTTAGTCCCAAAGTTGTGATAAAATCCCTTTGTATACTTATTATTATTTAAATACATTTATATCCCACTTTTCAACCAAAGATGTCTCTCTTCTCCCCACTTTACCCTAACAAAAGCCTTGTTGGGTAGGCAAGGCTAAAATAAAGTAATTGACACATGGCCACCCATGAACTTGTTTGGAATAGATCCTGGATATCTTACATTCCACTACTCAGTAGTGCTACTGCTCCAGGCTGCTACAAGAGCTAGTGTGCTTCACTCCAGGCAATGAACACTTCTCTTGGTAAGAGCAAGCAGAGATGGAAAAGACCATGGAAAGGCATTAATCTGAGATCATCAGAACCAGAGATTATTCTTTCACTCTGAAGTTTAGCTAAAGATCCAATGGCAAGAACACCTGGCCTGGTTTTTGGAGTGTGCAGTTTCTTTTACCAATCCCAGATTTTGTAATATCTGGTCTCATGAAGCAAAGATCTAAAGAATTCCAAAGATTACTACTTGTGTAGCAACAAACAAGTCCAAATAAAGCAGGAGTGTGGAACATGCAGGCTTCCATGTATTGCTGGACTGCAACTCCCAGAATTATACAACATTAGCTATGCTGGGTAGTTGCTAAGGACTGCAATCCTGCATCATCAGAAGGGCTGTATTTTTCCCATCCCCATAATCCAGGTATTACCCAACTCTAATTTTTGTTTTTACTACTACTACTACTAAGGTTTGTTTATATTTCCCACCTCTCCCTACAGATCAAGGCGAGATTACACATAGATAAAATGACAAATACAATAAAATACATTTAAATCCTAAACCCTCCTCCATATAAAATCAATACAAACTTCAGCAATTAAAATAAATACATCAAAACCTTGCTCTGCAATAGTAGGGCCATTAAGGATAGATATGGCTATCTTTCTCTAGGAGGTCAGTCAGAGAAGGCCCACCAGAAGAGATCCGTCTTGACAGCCTTCTTGAAAATATCTAGAGTGGTAATAAGACAGATCTCCTCCAGCAGGTCATTCCACAGTTTTGGAGTGGCAGAGAAGAAGGTCCTCTGGGAAGTTCCAGTTAATCTGGTCTTCTGCGGGTGGAATAAATTCTTCCCAGAGAATCTGAGAATACAGGGTGGATTATATAGGGAGAGGCACTCCTGCAAGTAACCTGGACCCAAACCATGTAGAGCTTTAAAGGTGATAACCAACACCTTGTACTGTGCCCAGAAGCAGATTGGCAGCCAGTGAAGAGTTTTTAAGACTGGTGTTATATGGTCAAACCTGGATTTACCAGCCACCAGTCTGGCTGCCATGGACCTAATGTTTCTTGCTTGATTTTTCACTATGTGATATGGTTTACTTGTTATAAACAAACAAAAAGCCATCTTAATTTATATACCACTTCATACTGAACTAGCAGTGTCTAAGTGGTTTACAACTGTTAAACTAATTGCCCCCAACAAGCTGTGTGCTCATTTTAGCGACCTTAGAAGGATGCAAATCTCAGTCAAGCTTGTGCCCTGGCCAGTAATGAACTTGCCACCTTGTGGTTTAGAGTGAGTGGCTGCAGCACTGCGCCACCAGGGTTATACACTTGAGACTCATAGGATTTTAATCAAACTAATAGCTGGCATTACCTTCCCAAGTGTACTTAAGTGGTCCCATTTCCTAGAGTCTGCACAGTTCGGGGTGGGGTGGGGGTTTGCCCAGTCTCTTTGCCCAAGCTTACAACATTGCCAGTCAAAAACTGAAATGCAAAGTCTTCCATCACTTCTCTTGTCCTGTTAATCTTGCTTCCAGTTCAATATAAGCAGCTTCCCAAAAGACAGATTTCAGAGTAAAATCCTTCAGCTGCCAAGCCAGCATCCTTACACTTCAAATAGCTTCCTTCAAATGAATTCAGTGGGATCAAATTATTAAATTGCAAGGACAAATCTTAACTGTGAGCTTTTAAACAAATCTGTGATGCAGCAAGAACTGGTCAAGCCATTCAAAATGAGGAAAAAGTCCCCTTTTACTTTGAATCATAGTTCGTCTATCTAATTATTGAACATCACACCTCACTGTTCTGTAATCATTTGCAATAATTAAGATGGCGTTAGCAGGTTTTATATAGCAATTTAGAGTGTTCAAAGTACACTGCATCTCAGCAACACACAAACTCACTGTGCAAGTTAGCATGAATTGCAATAACTTGACAAAGGGAATGTAACTATCCAGATTTCTATGTGTAGCAATTTACCCTTGGGATGGTAGGGTTGTTTGAGGTCTCTCATTTTTCCACAGGGTCCCCAAGACACTGTGCCTTTTGCAGGAAGTAGCAGTTCCTTCAAGATTCACAGAGACAGAGATCCAAAACACACTGCAGAAATAATCCAGTTTGAGACCGCTTTGACTGTCCTGACCCAATGCTAGGGAATCTGGGGAATTGTAGTTTATTGTGGCACCAGAGCTCTCTGACAGAGAAGGATAAATCAGTTAAAATGGTCTCAACCTGGATTATTTCTGCAGTGTGTTTTGGACCAGAAATGTGGTCTGAAATTGTATACAGTGGGACCTTGGTATCTGCTGGGGTTTGCTTCCAGAACTCCCCATAGATACCAAAATCTATGGATGCTCAAGTCCTGTTAAAATACAATAACACAGTGAAATTGTGTCCTTTATATAAAATAGCAAAATCAAAATTTGCTTTCTGGAATTTATATCTTTAAAAAAAAAACATTTTCAAGCCATGGATGGTTAAATCCATGATTATGAAGGTCTGACTGTAAACCTCAATTTGGATGGAGGCAACACCTAATCATTTAAGACTGCCATATACATATATCATTATTTATCATAAAATTGATCAAATATCGATATTATTTATACTGAAATACATTTGTATACAGTGGGCCCTCATTCACTGTGGTTAGCAGTGCAGGACCCACGTGGAAGTGGGAAAACTGCAAATAACAATACTTTTTAAAACATTTCTAGGAAACTCTAGGTCCTACAGTGCTACTCCAGAAAATTGAATGGGTCATGTTAAAACCCATACATTTGGCCCACAAACCTGCTCTCAACTTATACATGAGATCAATGTATGCGAAGGTATATACAGGGATCCTTCTGTATCCCTGTTGTATTATGTCTATTATATTGTACATTATTCTAACTGAACTGTCTTGGATAAATCAGTAGTAAAGCTGTATTAAAGCTATATTAATGTGGCAAATAATACATTTGCCCTGTCCAAACAAGTTAATTAATGTCAGATATGTACAAGGGTTTTTGTTTTGTTTTTTGTTTTAATTGTTCTTGTGATAATAAAGTTACCAGTAACTCTTCTGTCAAAAGAACAATTATGGAGGTGACACAATATATTTTGTCTGTCTGCTATACCCAAAGGATGATCTGAGAAATGATTCAGGAGACTTAGACTGGGATTGCTGTAATTGCTGGGATTGCCTAAAATAAAATTTCCTTATTTGAGGAGTAGAAATATACTGCTCTTTTATCTTTTCTAGATGTTAACATATTTTTTTCAATGAGCTGTTGCACACTGCTCAGGTTCTGCATCTGCTGGTATTCCATTCACCCCACCATCAAACAGTGAAACACATAGTTTAGGTGCAGGACTTCAGTGAAGAGTACTAGATTCATTTTTATATCTACATGATGGAAACCTGTAGTATCTATACAGACTTTTTTTTTTAGAAGGTGGTCTTCACAGAAGAGTATTACAGTAGTTTTAACTAGATCCCACTTTTCTTGCAAGAAGCTAAACCAAAAATACCTGGTTCTCTTTGTTCCTTCTTCCCCACTTGTTTTACCCTTAAAACAAAATAACATTGCTATACACTTGTTTAAATATGGACTTTTATAAAACAAGTTTTTAAGAGGATATGATATAAACCAATGAGTAGACTTCAACAGCTGCTAAAAACTTAATTATGAAGAAAAACCGAACAGTTTTCCAGTTAAAAGTCTTTCTCAGTAATACTCTGTTTCTTCTATTGATAAAAGATCACTATTTTCTATTGTCTTCCAGATATAAGGATACTTCATAGGTTCTATAGAATTCTTGGGGGGAAATGGTGCTATTTACTGGGGCTTTGCCAGCTCCATAACCTCCAAGGCCCTCTAAGGGATAAGAAGCACACATTCCAAGACCTGCTGTCTCCTGATGGAAAGACACAGTGTGCATCTCTTTGTGGAGGGATATGTGTATCCCCAGGCATATACAGTAGTTCACATGGCACACACAAAGCCATTTATGCTAACTCATGCTAGTGTGTCTATGCATGGCTGTGCATGCACCATAGATCAATGACCTTTAACATGTAAAGCAATTGTGTTTGTGGAGGGCAAGGTTTCCCAACCCTTATTCTGTTCTAACACCTAAAACAGATATGACACATAGTACCTGATCACAATTCTCCTACAGTCATGTGCTGCTAAGGTTACTGGGTAATTTTGGGTCTGTCTCTCAGTCTGACCTACCTCAAAGAATTTGTCTATGAATAAACCTGGGAGGAGAACTCTCATATACAGTGCCTTAGGGTCACTAGAGGAACAATGTTTAACAAATAAATTAGGGGAGATCAATATAA
Source organism: Urosaurus nigricauda (assembly GCA_034509955.1). Lineage (NCBI taxonomy): Eukaryota > Metazoa > Chordata > Lepidosauria > Squamata > Phrynosomatidae > Urosaurus > Urosaurus nigricauda. Next base: position 35,501,845 of record JAOEGL010000002.1, read on the forward strand.
CTACTAAATAGTTTATTGAGTGCCTTCTGAATAGGCATCCATAAGACTGTATAGGATTACAGCATGACAGTGCAAAACAGACTGGAAACATCTCCCACTGAGTTCAATGGGACTTATTCTTAGGCAAGCGGATATAAGATTGCAGCATAAATATAGACTCTTTTAATTTTTAGCTAAATTCTACAACACTGGACTTGAAGTTTAGCCTCAGTGCAGTTTTGAAAGGAACTTGCCTTTCCCTGGCAGCTCAGCAGCAATAAATTGGCTGTACAATTAAGCTTGGAACAAACTTTACTAAGGTGACTGGTGAGGAATAAGAATATCAGCTCTGTAAACAAGGCAGGGACATCTTACCATCTGGAGCATTTGTAAAACTATTCGGCTTTGAAGTTTTTTTATTATATTTTAAATGTTTTTTTTTTTAAAGCAGGCTCAGCTACTTTATCCAGGGCAGGGAGAAACACAAACACAGATGTACTATAGTCAGTTCTGGAAAACAAAATCTAATTTTCCTGCTCCCTTTTAAATGCCAAAGGAATAAGGCAGTTTCTTCACTTGTGTCCACCACCCCCAACACACAGCTAATAGCAAAAATGAGCAATGCCAATTTTTGTAAAGCAATTGGTAACCAAACTAAAATGAAAAGAGGCAATTGCCTAGCAACACTCAAGTATGTAAGAAATTGAAAACCTTCCCAGGAGGAGAGCAAGCAAACTTTGAAACTGTGTCAGCAGAAGAAAGAAAACCAGCCATGAGTTTAACAGGCCCTTTAAAGGTTACAGATTTTAAAATTCCAAATCTAGAATCTAGAAATATGTACTGCAAACCAGATAATACCCCAAGGTGTCCAAAAGAAAAATTAGAATTGCCCTAGAATTCATGACAACAGAGACAGCTATATCTCAAACTAGTCACACAAAAACACACACACAGAGGCACTCAGGACTAACCATGAGGAAAAAAGAGCGGGGTAATATGTTTAAAGTTCTAGGAACTGATTCATATGTACATAACTAGCTCTTTTTTGTGCTGCACTGTGTGCACAGGACCTACACACTAAAGCATCCTTCCTGGATGGGTTGCTGTCCAGATGTATTAGACTACAGGTTTTTAAAATTCTGAATCCACACAGGCAGCTAAGTCTTATGGGAGCAATTTTTCTGCATCTCTAGAGTGTACAAATTCCCACTAGCCACATTCTACCCTCTCATCCTGTAACATAAATTTTGGAAGGAACTGGTTACAGAATTCTTACATGCTTTTTGCACAACATTGCTGCTGTCCCATTTTCCACCTCCTGTAATTCAAGGGCTTTTGCCGAAAAATGAATCAATTTGTCAGTATCACTCACAGCACCATTATGTTTCTTCCTCCGGACACAAAATACACTTCTTGTACATATCCTGATTTAGGAGTCATATGGGTACAATTAGCATGTTCTGGTCATGCTGTGGGTGCTGTTCTCAAGAGTGATGCCAACCTCCAGAGCTATATAGAAAATTATGGATTGGGATTAAGGAAGTGCACAGGAGAGGTACTATAGGAAGGACTAGATAGGCACTTCAGTTGGCTCCCATTGTGGAAAAACTTAACTGTGAATGATCTCCATAACCAAGGGATTGAAAGTGTAGTGTGAAAGATGACAGTAGAATCCTGGTAGCATAATACTAGAATCAGTGTGGTGAAGTGGTTTGAATCCTGGAGACCAGGATTAAAATCCCTGCTTGGCCATTGAAACACACTGGGTGACCTTGGTAAATCACATTCTTTCAGCCTCATTGGAAGGCAAAGACAAACCTTATCTGAACAAATCTTGGCAAGAAACCCCTGTGATAGATTCATCTTAAGGTCGCCATAAGTCAAAAACAACTTAAAAGCACACAATATACAGCATAATATAAATTTTGCTTCTCTAACAGATTCTATGTCTCTTCCAGCTGAAGCTAGATTTCTACTCACTCCTCAAAACCAAAAACTTTACTCTTCTTCCTTTAATCAAAACACAAACCATACACAAGTCACACAGCATCTTTGGGAAGCTAATAACATTCCAGGAAGAGTTCCTAAAAGGAACATTGGGCTTGTCTGAACAAATCTTGCCAAAAAAATTCTGTGATAGGCTCACCTTTGGCTCTTCATAAATTGGAAATAACGTGAAGGCACAGAACTACAAAGTAGGTGGAAGCATGATAACTGTACTACAGCTCTTTACTTCAGCTCTTTAGCACTCCAGTGGTATAACTCTATAGCACTCTTAGAAATTGCTATGAAAAAGTTTCAGTGCTTTCTTTGAGTGCTACTACAAGCAGGTGATCCAGGAGAAAAAATGCATGTTGGGAGAGCTGGAGATAACTAGATAATGGAATGTTCCCAGATCATCCACTTACTTATGGAAATGAATGAGATTTGGTGTATCTCTTTAAAATGGGGATCAAGGACAGAAAACTTCATTTGCCAACAGAATTATTGGGAAAGGACTCATAGTCACTGTAAAAACAGTTAAGACTGAGCATACTCTGCAGGTACAGATCATTTCTCACACCAGCTATTATGACCTCTGGACAGGATTATAATGTAAAAGTTCATGATGATTCAGAGAGGAAAGATATGTATGAAGCATTTCACTGAAGTGATTGTTCAGGAAGAGTGGAAAAAACATTAGCATTATTTAATGGCTCTTATGAAAGTTATGTGCTGTAATCACCCATATACCTATGTAGTCTCCACCTTATACTTACACAAGAAATAATTTTTAAAACTGTCACTTCTAGGGAACAGTTGCCATTTTAGCTTTTTCTTTTTTCTAAAAAAATCCTTAGATTTGTCTAAAAGTTATTGAGAGCCTGAATTGCAATTCCAAGGCCTTCTCTGCCCATGGTACCACACAATCTCTATGTATGGATTACAGTGCAGGGCTTCTGCTGCGAAATAAACTAGACCTCAGCCCAAAAGTAGGCTTGCCAAATTGGATCCTGTAAAATTTAATTCTTAACAGACCTTGAGAGCAGCACAAGGTACTATAAAGCTTTATCAGGTGGGGTGAAGGTACCTGTCCTTTCTCTCCTTCCAAACTCCCACCTAATACAGGTATCCCCTCCTAATATGTCTGTTGTCTCACTGGTGTAAAATGGAGAGAGGAAGTGTACGGAAATACCCAGTTCTGATCTACTGCTTTACAATACCTCATTCATTGTTCTTGCTGTGTGCCTTGCTGTGTCTGACTCATAGCTATCCTAAGGTGAACCTCTCAGGGGATTTTCTTAGTAAGATTTGTTCAGAGGGGGCTTGCCTTTGCCTCCCCTCTGAGACTGAGAGAGTGTGACTTGCTCAAGGTCACCCAGTGGTTTTCCATGTCTCATTGGAAATTCAAACCCTGGTCTCCAGAGTCATAGTCTAACACTCAAACCACTACACCGTGCTGATACTTTGCCCTGCTCCAAAATTTGTTAAGGATTAAAGTGACAGGAATTGAGTCCCAGATTCATTCTGGCAACTCTACACAGAAGCCATGTTGAACCAACACAAGGAAAAGGTAGGTGCTGCCTGCCAAGCACCAGCTATCTGGACTTTTATTTAAAAGAGTGCAGTTAGTAATCAATCTCAGGCTTTCATAGGCCAGTGCTACTCAAAGTGAGGTCCATAGTGATGGTCCTAGAGCTACCAGCTGTAAGAAAGAAAAAAACAGCTGTAGTGAACGGAAACCAATCTGGTGCTGTGCCTTGGCATAATGGGAAAGAAACTGTCCCCTAAAGCTGATAAGTTAAGAAGCACTGTTGTAAGCAAACAGGTTCAGCAATTGATGCCAAGTACAGCAGGTGCTTTTAGAAAGTCATGATGCTATACTTCCCACTCACAATGCCAGTCATTCTTACCACAACTTCTTTGGGCTAAACCTTCCCATTATTTTTCATCTCTGCTACAGTATCATCCGTAGTAGTTAAAGGAGATCACCACACTCAGATAGCAGTAATAGTAATTAACTATAGTAATTACTATTACTATAAAATAAAGGATGTGGAGAAACTGGAGCGGGTCCAAAGGAGGGCGACTAAAATGGTGAAGGGTCTGGAAACCTTGCCCTATGAAGAACGCCTTAGGGAGCTAGGGATGTTTAGCCTGGAGAAGAGAAGGTTAAGAGGTGATATGATTGCCCTGTTTAAATACTTGAAGGGATGTCACATTGAGGAGGGAGCAAGCTTGTTTTCTGCTGCTCCAGAGAACAGGACTTGGAACAATGGATGCAAACTGCAGGAAAAAAGATTCCACCTCAACATTAGGAGGAACTTCCTGACAGTAAGAGCTGTTCGACAGTGGAACACACTCCCTCGGAGGGTGGTGGAGTCTCCATCCTTGGAGGTCTTTAAGCAGAGGCTGGATGGCCATCTGTCGGGTATGCTTTGATTGGGAGTTCCTGCACGGCAGGGGGTTGGACTGGATGGCCCTTGTGGTCTCTTCCAACTCTAAATTTCTATGATTCTACGATTCTATAATTCTGTATCTGCATGGTATCTTACAGAGATGCTAGGCAGAATTCTTTTGGTAATGCAATGTACTTCAGTACTATTACAGATGTTGCAGAAGGACAACAGTGGTTTTGCTCAACTATGCAAAAGCAGCCAGATGATGCCAGTGTACGTACACCTCAAATGGGCACTGATTTGCCACAGAGTACATTGGGGTGCACTGGGAAAACTCTGCCACACTGTTGCCCAACCTCAGCCTTTCAGGGCTCTGTGGGACTAAATATGTCTAAGAAATGTAGTCTCAGCCATATTTGTTTAAATATCTCAAGCCATAAAAGTCTAATATCTGAATATTAGATGCTGGGGGGCACTAAGCAGAACTGGGAGGTTGCCTTCATCTCTCCTTGTGCTCAACTCAAAAGCCTTTGCTGGAATGTAAGAAAAACAGAATGCTAGACTTCTTGTTGTTATTATATACCTTCAAATCATTTCCAAACCCAAGACCATAGCATGGGTTTTTCTTGGCAAGATTTGTTCAGAGGTGGTTTGCCCTTGCTTTTCCCCTGAGGCTGAAAGTGTATGACTTGCCCAAGGTCACCCATGGCTTTCTTTAGCTGAGCAGGGATTCAAACCCCGATCTCCAGAGTCATAGTCCAGTACTCAAACCACTACGCCATACTGGTTCTCTGGTCTAGACTTGACTACATGTATTTTTTACTGGACATTAGGCAGGGTGGGGCAGCCATGTGGTATGCCATGGACTCCCGCCTAAGGTGTTATTCCTCTTGCCAGTGTGAATAGAAAACTCAGGTGTTATTTATATCCTGCCCATCCCAGTTTAGGACTCAAGATGGCTTACAACTTGAAACATAGTTAAAAATTAACAGCATACAAGACATCTGAGCCATCATAAAATTAAAAACAGCTAAAACAAATTAAAAACAAAAACAATTGAATGTTCAACACATTATAAGGCCTGCTTTCCCTGCGAAAACAGGATAGCATGTCCAACTGTTATGCATGGAATAGGAAAGTGGGTGCTACCTTGTCTACTGCCTCAGGTACCAAAATGTCTTGGGCTTGCTCTGAATCTGACATCCATCAAACATAGAAGTGGATCTGTACAGATCCCAATGGGTGAACTTGAGCAAGTCACACACTCTCAGAGTCAGACTAAGGCAATGGCAAACTCCCTCTGAATACATCTTGCCAAGAAAAACTCATGACGAGATTGCCTTAGGGTCACAGTAAGTTGGAAACTATTAGAAAACAAATAACAGCAATGAACTCTTTGGCTTATTTGGCTTATTAAGAATTCTTCATGCCCCTCTCTAAACTACCAAGATGCTGTCATGGCAGTTTTAGTGGAATTACAGAGTTTAAGGACTCCAAAACAGGAAAGATGCAACAAAGTTGTATCTGAAAGGGAAATTTGCCGGGGGGGGGGCTCACAATTAAAATAAATTTGACAATCCAATAATACAGTAAATTTATCAAGCCAAGGAAATGGCACAAAATGTGCTCCTTGAAAGTTAAAGTTACTACCTAAAGTGGCATGACTGGGGGCACAACACATGTCTTCAGAATCTGGGAAAAGAAGGGATTTCTTCTCCTTTCACAAAAAAAATGACTTTAAAGTTACTTACTTTGCACAGGGAAATTTCAAAGCTTCCTTCACGTTTTCAGGAGAAAACTACACAGGAAGTTTGGTTAAGGGAAGGAAGGGGACAACTGCTATAAAGTTGCTCAACATTTTGCAAACAAGCATTTTAAAGTCAATCTCATCACCTAGCAACAAATGTAGCAAGTATAAAAGATCATGAACAAGACAATTATTTGCTTTTATCTTAACTGTAAAAAGACAGCTCATACTTCAACTTGTTGTTGGCATTTATGTGTATGGTTTTTATGACAGGGAAACCTACGCACTCAGAGGCATTCAATAAACTATGATGCATTTGAATTTTTTCATTCTTTAGTAAGTTTTTTTGTAAATTTGTAGGAACTATTTTCACCTTTTTTATATACATGCTAGAGACGTCATACAATCAACCTACAGCTGCAATAACAAAATAAAAAGTTTTTTTTTCTTTTAAAAGCTTTCATAATATGTGGAACATTTTGTTGTTGTTGTTGTGTTCGTCCATGTCATTTCTGGCTTATGGTGACTGTAAGGCCCCAAGATACCATGGTTTTGTTTTGTTTTTTGACATGTTCAGAAGAAGTTTGTCACTGCCTTCCTGAGGCTGAGATCATATAACTTGCCTGACATCACCCAGTGAGTTTCACGGCTAAGTAGGGAATTGAACCCTAGCCTCCAGAATTGTAATCAAATGCTCATACCACTATGTCATGTTGGTAAAGGTTAGGGTATTCCCCATTGACAAGGTTGTCAAGTTGTTTCCAACCACAGGAGGCAGTACTCATCTTTGATTCTAAGGCGAAGAGCCAGCGTTGTCAGAGACTATTCTGTGATAATGTGGCCAGCATGATTGCACAGAACACTGTTTACCTTCCCACAGGAGTAGTACCTATCTATCTACTTGCATTTGCATGCTTTCAAACTACTAGGTTGGCAGAAGCTGGGACTAGGAGTTCACCCCATCATGTGGCACCTGGGCCTCGAACTGCCAACCTGCCAATCCTACAACCAACATAGTCAGCATCTTAACCACTGGTACTATTTACCAAATTCCAAAATCCATGTTAAGGCAGTGCCTTTCTTCTTCCTCTTCTTCTTCTTCTTCTTCTTATTATTATTATTATTATTATTATTTTCTTATATTCCATCAAAGTCGCAATATAGGGACTTCCTTACAGAAGTCTTCATCACTTATATTCTAGCTATGCCACCCAGCACTAATTTCCAAAACTACCTGCTCCAGATTCCCAGATCTTTGTTTTAAAGCATGCCCCTTGTAGAACCAGAAATATGAAGAAAAATATACCCAGCTATTTCTTTTTCCAACCATTTTGGGAGAAGTCTTGCCTTTCAGTGGATTCGCCAATGACTGACATTGCCACAGTACAGAAGTGGGAGTCATGTGGCTCTCCAGTTATCATTGGGCTGTAAGGCTCAGCAACTCTGGCCAGAATAATGAATGGTGTGGAATTGTAGAAGTCACAACTCCACAATATTTCAAGAGCTACATGATTCCCACACCTGCCATAAGGGCTGAGTGCTAGACACAGAGATTAAGAGACATGTAAAGTAAAAAGATACTACAGTATCTACTGTATATACTTATGTATAAGAGTAGAAATTTTAGTCAAAAAATTGACCCCAAAAACTGAGCCAACTTATCCATGGGTCAAAAAAGGAACCACTCTCTTTCTTTGAGTATAGTGGCAAAAGGCAAGAGCTTAGTCCAGTCCAAGAGCACATCAAAGAATCCTCAAACCCTTCTACTATGTCCACCATGGCTCCACTTCTGATATTTTTGAATGCCTACATTGGAAAAGCACAAACATTTATGTTGTCAGAATTTTGTAAGTTCTTTGGCATCATTTTCTTAAGCTTCATTCTTTATATTCTTTGTTACGTGCCTCTAAGTTTTACCCTCGACTTATCCATGGGTCAGATCAAAATCCATAGTTTTGGTCCCAAAATGTGCCCTCGATTTATAGACGAGGTCGACTTATAGTCGAGTATATATGGTAATTCATTTTGAACATTTGTTTGTAGGGTTACCCCTGGTGGTGATTTGATTTCTATCCACAGAAAACAACTGTGAAATTTAACATTTCAGCGTAACTGTAATTGGGCAACGATAAACAGGTGGGTCTCTAGTTACAATGCAGTGATGTTCATTGACTTATGTAAATGGAGGGAGCCAATTCTACAGGGAACCACTCGAGACCAGGGGACATACTCTAACACAGCTGAAGAAGCCACAAACTTTGTGATTTTACCCAACCTCTCACTGATATAAATTGGACATTAAAGTATAAAACATCACGAGAAAATTTGCCCTTCCAAATAATAAGACTCCAATTTCTTACCCTCATCAAAGCAAGCAGAAACCCCTTCCAAGCACACCAAAATGCCTATATCTCCATTTATTCATCCCATTCACACAGGCCTTTCTAAGTGGGCAAAGACATGCCCATATTCCAAGACAAGATTCCAGGTTCTTCTTCTTCCCCCTCCTACATATGCCCCCTTCCAAGTGCAAAAAGGAAACACATTCCCCCAACAACTGTAAGATGCCAGTTTCTTTCTCTCCTACACTTCTAAGCAGGGAAAGACACCCTCGTCTTTCCGATGCTTTCTCTCCTATGCATTTTGGATGAAATTTTCATTTTTTAAATTTATTCCTATAGAAAAGCTGTAAATTTGAGATGTCGTAAATTGGGGCAACACAAAATGAGAAACAATGTATGTGTATTCCCTAACAAAACACAACAATCAAGAGAAAAGTTCAGTCATTTTCTAACAAACTACCACAAACAAACCAAGATGGCATCAGAGCATGGGGAAAATTCTGGGAGCAAACTTCAGGCGTTCAGAAAGAAATCTTTAATTTCTGACTTGACCTGACATGTTTTGTATTATGGTCCAAAACGTACCATGAAGAGTATAGTACAGATAAATAGGAATGTGATTAAAAGCAAAGAAAGTTAAAAATATTTTAAAAGATTTTAAAGATACTTTGGTACTCAACAGTTTTTTTAAGGTACACACAAGATTTAGATGATGTATTATTTAAAAAAAACAAAACAGGAATACCAAGGGAGCCTGAATGACATAACGAAATAAAAGGACCAAATAATCTACTACCTGTAGATAGGATAGTTTACGTATGGATATAAGAACAATGCAGAAACCATTTCAGGGTAAAAAGCTTTCCCAATGAAACCAGACCTCTCACTCAGGTATTTTTATATATGCAGGCAGGAAATGCCCATATAATTGGGTGAGTACAGACAGATTCCTTCCTAGCACCTGGAGTTCTCTCCCCTGTGTTTTTCCATCTTTCTAACTCAGCCTCTTTTTATGCTCTCAAGATTGATTCCCACCCCCACTTTCTGAGTTTATTTAATTAAAAAAATTACCCTGCTGTTGAAAATAAAATTCCCTTCTCATATAGTCAAATAAGAATGGTTATCCTGTAAAATGGCAGTCATTATTTCCATACTTCTGGGGGACCATAGAGAGAATTTTGTAATTGCTGTGTGCCTTAAGTTCATTTTTTAACTATAGAAACCCTAAGGTGAACTGATCGTGGGGTTTTCTAAGCAAGATTTGTTTGGGGGAGGGGTGCTATTGGCTTCCTTGAGGCTGAGAGTGTGTGACTTGTCCAAGGTGACCCAGTGGTTTTCCATGGATGAGCAAGGATTCAGTCCTAAGGAATTATGGGAGTGGTTATCTAAAAAGTCTGGAGATATGTCCTCTCACCATTCACAGAGTTACTACATACACCTCTCTGCAGAGCAGCAAAGGTAATCCATTAATCAGTAATTAGTAAAGGTAATCAGTTCAATCAACCCTCAGACTCCCTCCCAGCCCAGTCCTTTCACTTAGTTGCATGTTGCAGCTTCATGTTCCACTCACTTGCACACAGCCATTAGCCCTTTTGCCCCAGGAAAGCATCAAAATGACAATACCATCACAAGAGATGGGAAGAAGAATTAAGAAAGCAATAAAACCCACAAAGGGGGGAAAAAACCAAGTCTCGAGTTGCTGGAAAATTCTGCTAATTGGCTGAACAAGACATTCTGTTCTTTTAAGGAAACAGGAAATTTGTACAGTCATTTGTACAGAACAGGTGCTCCTTTACACTACACTACATGGTGAAGGAAGTTTGATCCTGCTTTAACTGTTATGGCTCTGCCCTATGGAATCTGTGGTTTGCAAAATTCTTTGTAGACAGGCAACAGAGGTTTTTCTAGGTGAGAATTTCAAGTAGCCCTTCCCAAACTATAAATCCCAAATTTCCATACCTATACAGTTAAAGTGGAATCAAACTATCACTGTGCAATGTGGATTCACTCTTAGTCACCTTTTAAAACATCCTCACTCTGCAACAGATATCAGCTTTTGCACTCAGTTTTGAGAAGGTAAACAGTATTAATTTAAAGGATCCTGCTGAAGTGGGAAATACACTAAATTTTAAAATTAATTCCTTGGCTCCTCTCTAGGCCTCCATGGACTTCTCCAATTCCTATAAAAATATCTAGAGGTTTTACACATTTTGCTTAAGATGCATCATCCACAGGGTCCTTGAATTATGTTTGATTTGTTCTAACATCTGCTCACAAGATATAAAAACCTTTCATCTTCAGGCATATGCATGCTAGTAAGTGGTATAAGCATTTTCTTGATCAAAATTTTCTGCATACCTTTGCTTTATGTAAATGCCACCAGAAATGGACATACACTAAAATGGACTGACCTTTGTATTATTTGTATAGTTCCCTGAAGAAGGCCTTAAAATATCTACAGGCTAAAACATGTGAGGTTTTTAAAATTAATTAACAAACTTTATCAGCATCTTGAGACTTGTAGACCTTTTCTCATGCAGGCATACCATCCCAAGACAATGTCAAGAACACCTGAAACTAAAAGTACTATGTCACTATGTTAAACCTTCCCTTGGTGTAAACTGTAGTAGACACAACATAACAGTATAGAAATCCGCATTTCACCTTTGTTTCACCCAGACTACAACCTGCATGTTTGCCTTTCTTGGAAGGGTGGGCAGATGCTAAAAACAGATAGCTTTGAAGCAGAGGAAATTTAAACTGGTGTAGTTTGTCAGACAAGCCTAGGGAGCTTCCAAAGCATGGATGGAAATCATGTAATTCTCCAAATGTAAGACTGCAAATCCCAGCGGCCCTAGCCAGCATAGCTGAAGTTGAGGAATGTTGAGGGCTGCATGGTTCCCACCTTGTCCTAGAAGCAAAAAAATGCAAGATGTTTATTACCAGGTGGCATTTGTTTAACATCTGCCTGGTATCAGTAGGTTTCCTTAGGAATCTGCCTGAGTTTTGAGATCTCTTGAATGGGTCGTTCTCTTGGTCTCACCACCCACAGAGGCATCTTTGGTGAGAAAGCAGTTTTCTTGGTGGCCATTCCCAGGCCCTGGAACACCTTACAGAGTAACAGGCATGACAAATCTCTTCTTCCAAACAGTGTTTTGAGAGGCCTCTCCTTTTTGAATCTGGCCACCCTAGATGTGGATTATCTTGGAGCAGGAAATCATTATTTCACGTAATACTTTCCCAGCCTGTCACATGCTGTCAAAACTAGCAAATCATTTGCACAATGTGCAGATTAGGTCTCACAGATTTCGTTAATCTTCAGATGAAACATAGGGTGAAACTGCAGACATTCAAATTAGGCCCTATCTGATGCTCAGATATTTTCCAGTTGGCCTAATTGTCTCCATATCTGTTGTTATAAAAACTGTGTTGCTTCTCTCTGCTTCCATTTTCCATCTACTAAAAATCCTGTGTGTTTCACTTACAACTCCCTTTCTACAACTGGACAGTTGGATTGTTTCTGTGCACAGTTCAAAGTCATGGTTATGACCTATAAAACCCTATATGAATTAGGTCCAGGAGTATCTGACACTATGGGGCTTTCTAAATAGGCAAAAAGAAGTGTGTTCATGGCTGCATGAAACTCTAGCCTTTAGATGAGAAAAAGGGAAAATGTGCCATGAAAACACTTTTTTTTTTTGCATTTTAGGGGAGAAGAAGCGCCTTTTAAAAGGTGCTGGTTTTCCCAGCTTTTTTAAAAACTCTGGAACAGCGCAGCTCCATCTAAAGACTGTGGTGCAGCTGCTAAGCATTAAGGAAAAGGCAACTTCGTGTCACACTTTCCTGCCAATCTAGAAAGCCCCCTAGTGTCTTTCCTTAGGAGCCTGCCCAGGCCCTGAGATGCTAAAGATCCTTTTTTTTTCAGTCTCATCATCTTCATAGATATGGCTGTTATGGACACAAAACAGGGTCTTTTCAATGACTGCCCCTCAACTCTGGAACACACTTCTTGGAAGACTAGCGTTAATTCCCCACCCACTGTACTGCCCTTGGCAATCAAGTATTTTATTATTCCCACAGGTTTCTGAGGACTGAAGGCTTTTAAATAAAGGGTTTTTAAAACAATCAAGATATTCCCTTAATACAGATTTCAGATCTTTTCATATAATCAATATAGCTCCAATCAATATAGCAATATACCTTTGCTCACTATATACTAAATTGTTACCTAGTAATATCCATTCATACCTGCCCTTACCAACCTATCCATCCACTCTGATTCATGGAAAAGAAGAGTATCAGGATTCAAACCTGTGATGTTTACCAGTTTGAGCGCTGGGCAAAATCTGTAGAAGAGAGGTGTGTGCATGTGTACATCTTAGAACTCCTCTGGGGATACTGAAGATTGTATTCCTAAAAGGTCCCTGGTGCTAGGCATGGGATTAGACTTCTTCACAAATACATTAAGAAGTCCCAGATCAAAGAAGTCTCTGATAGCATATCTGATAGCCCTCTGAGACAGTCACTGATTAGATTTTTGATTAAAAGAAGCTTTGTCCCAGTCCCATCTTGTACACTTCTACTTTACTAACTAGAACGGTTTGTATTTTTTTTAAAAAACAAACAAACAAACAAACATATTACACTAACCAAATATAGTGGTCTGGTTCTGTTTAGCTGCTTTTAAACAAGCTGCCAACAAAGTATAAACCAAGAACAAATCCTGGTTTGCTATTCTGGCTTATGAAGACAGCAATGACCCATGAGACCCAATTCAGAAAGCATGCTAAAGCATTAGTGGCCAAAGAGTGGTTGTACCAGTGGTGTAAAGCACAGCAAGAATTGACAGACTGTATATGCTAATACACAACTCCTTTGTGATAAGCTAGGTTTATAGAGAATTTTGGCTTATTAGTTAATGAAGACATGAGTCTACACAGAAGTGACCCATCTGAAACAATGCTCAAAGTACAAACTGGGCATTAAAGACTCACAGTGTTTGTCCCAACACATAGTGAGAATACTCATACCAAGGTGAAATGGTTCCTATATCATCCTGTCCACATGGACATAGGAAATGTATAATAATACCAATACAATGGGCTCACTAAATAGTAACTCATAGATAATCAACACTTTCTGAAAAATCAAACTGTTGAAAACAACTTTCATATTTTGGATAATAGTCTACCCAGATGATAAGTCTCTCAAATAACCTTGGAAGTGGATTTTTCCTCCATCATGTCCTTAAGAAGCACACTTGTCTAACACAGTGCGTTGGAAAAATACCTTTATTTATGCACTCATATGGGACAGAGAAAGAAAGAGTTATATATATAGAAAAGGTTCATAAAAGCTTGTGCATATGTGTGTGTACATTTACTAATATTACATGGACACACAGAAGTCAGTACTAAGAATAGCTCAACAAGTTTCATGAAGCTACTTAAGCAGAAATAGTTTTCTTCCACTAACAGGTAATTCTCCTTATCTGCTTCCTCAGTTACTCAAGTGCAAACATTTACTGATCTCTCTCTTTCTCCCTCTCTCTCACATACGGGGGGGGGGGGGGGGGAGGGGACTACTATGAAGTTTAGATACAACAACCAGTTTCTATTTACCAAGTGAAAGAATGAGGAGTGAAGCTATTGCCTCCAAGAGCTCCTCTCATCCTGTAACTAATACAGCTAGTAATGTGGTTCTACTTGCAGGGGAAGAACTTTCCTATCCAGTTTCAAGAGATATATTAATCAACAGGATGTGCAATTATTTCTATATCAGTTTTCAAACACAGGCAAATCCCACCTTGTTTTGTAACAGGCAATGTGGAAGCCATATTCTATTATTTGATCAGACACTCTTCAACCTGACCATAAAATTTTCACAGAAGTCGAACAAGATGATGAAACTGAACAACAGTACTGTACATAATCTACTGTCCTCAGCATGATCTTTCAGTAAAGCTTTGTCCACCTTCTTCCTATCTGTATTCCAAGAAAATACCTCTGTATAATTTGCTTTTCAAATCACATTACAATGAACACACACGGTGATCTCTGATCAGCTTTACTGACTTTATTTGTTTTAAATATATATGCTGCCTTTTATCTAATTTTGAATTGTCTCATCAATGATTTCCATCATAACAGACATTCAGAAGAAGTTTACAGGGTGCTTCTTTCTGCATAGTATTAACAAGCTAGCTAGAGTTGTGTTTTGTTGTTGTTCTGTGCTTTCAAATGGCTTCTGACTTTAGGATGACCCTAATGAAGGGTTTTCTGGGACTGAGTGTGTACATGTCCAATGTCACCCAGTGGGTTCCCATAGCCAAGCAAGAAATTTAACCCTGATCTCCAGAATCGTAGTCAATGCTGAAACCACTACACCATGTTGTGCCACTGCTATTACCTCCAAGATATCTTCCACTGGAGTCACTACACACTATTGCTGGTGCCTGGTAGCTTTCTATACTGTCCCGGACTGCGGCCAGCACACACCAACAAAAGCTGATAAGGCAGTTCCACAAACCTAAACGTTGATCCTAAGAATAGTCCAAAAGCCAGAGCCCAGGTCAGGGTTGGGGAAATCACAGAAGTCAGTCCGGTCCAAGGTCAGGGCAAGGAGAAAGCAGCAAAAGTCCAAGTCGTTCCAAGGTCAAGGCAAACCAGAGTTCCAAAGACAGGAAGCCAGCACACAGTCACACCAAGAGACTTACAATAAGTTCTGGCAAAGGGATGGCGTCCCACAGGTGCTTAAGTAGGAGACACCCTCCCTGTTTGCAGCTGTGCTTTATTACCAGCTTGCTTTTCAGCAAGCCTGCGGGACTACCATACACGAGCACTCTCAGCCCTCCTCTCCTTAAAGGAGGGAACCACCAAACTGGATTCTTCATCTGAAACCTCACTCAGCTGTTTAGCCTCTGAAGGGAGCTCCACAGTGCTAGAGCCTGGCTGGGTTCCCACTCCTGGGGCTGAAATGTCAGGACTGGGGTCTGGCATGGCAGAACTAGGACTTGGTCTATCCTCCAACTCCTCTTGCTCCTGAGGAGCCATGACCTCCTCCTCATCCTCTGACTCCATCTCTTGGCTGGCCATGACACATACACAGTTGTGACAATGAACAAAGCTGACAGCAAAAAAATAAACTTGTATGTTCTACAGATACCATGGATTGCCCAAAAGAGAAACAAATGGGTCCTATAGTGAAATGACCAAACTGAAGCTGTCATACTTTGGATATGGCATGAAAATGACATGACTGATTGGAAAACACAATAATGTTTAGTGAACTGGGAGGCAGTAGGAGAAGAGAAAGACTGCATTACAAATGGATAGACGCCATCAAGGAAGCCAAAATCCTGAGTCTACAAGATCTGAGCAGGGCTGTTGATGAATAAAGGATATTGGACAGGGTTGCCATAAGTCAACACCAACTTCAGAGCAATTAACAATAATATACTGTCTTTCTGAATAAATCCTTCCATGGTGGCTAACATCAAAATATATCTTAGTGCCTTTGCTCCCTCAATTGCAGCATTTTCATAAACACCATTTGTTTTTGCTAGAATCCAAGGTTACTCCACTAAAATGTGTAAAAATAAAGCACAAATACAACTCCAATACTGAACACAAGCCAACAAGTGGGAAGCCCCATTCATTATTCCTCTGACTCATAATTTGTGTGGATATTCAAAACCATTTGCAGTTGAAGAAACTGAAAAACACAGCAGTTTAAAGATTGTGGGTAAAATGTTCATAATACACCACAATTCTGAGGAATTAGAGAATAGGATCCAGCAGGCAACAAGCCAAATTAGGACCCGTCAAAAATCTCATGGAAAAACACATTGACAGCTCTCTGAAATATCATGAGAGCAGTCACACCAATGATAAACCAGGAAAGGAATATAAAAGTACTGGTAAAACATTTCATCCCTATTTACTCATTAGACATACAATGGTGTTTTCCAAGCTATAATGTCACACAGAACTGTGGACACTTGTCAGGAACTCTTCACATGGAAGAACTCCACCAAAAGCTGTACTTCCCTGAAAGATCTTCCCACTTCTTAACACAAGACTTCAGAAGCCTAGGGTAATTTCCACCTGACTTCTGCATGCCCCATAAATTTGTGCAATGGTCAAAATTTCCCTAGCAGCCCCAAGTGGCTGGTCACTTGACACAAAGGGCAAAAGTCTGGAAATCAAATAGTGTTAGCACTTTTAAGAATGATTCTCCAACCTGACCTGAATAACTGATTATCACATAACTTTGACATCCACATGCACTAGTTTCCTTTCAATTTTTAAGGAAGACTTTTGAGGCACACAGAACTACACATTCTCAGCACAGTACAGAAAGAAGGCATCTTCCCGGCATAGCCCAATAGAGGTCCATATCAGTTCCTAAAACTGGTCAAAGTAGAAACTACAGGTGAATCATTACTTTTATATTAGGCTGTCTGGAAAGCACAGAAGACATACAAGAGAGTAAGCAGGAGGTTTTACACAATCCTTGACAAACACACCAAACAGATGGGGTGGTAAATGCTAATATCTTGGTTGGCTGGTCCATGCACAAACTTCACACAAGTTCTAACAAATATTAATTAGCTAACTTAGTTCAGTAGTGATTAAGAATTCAGGATGGAGAGCCTACTCTGACTTTTACTAAAATGCTTCAGTTCCACCAGCCAAAGTCTGTTGCACTCTTTGAATAAAAGAACCAAGAAGTAGCAGAACTCGAAACAACTGGCAGTTGCCACACACAATACCACTCCTGGCTTCCCTATGCTTTCTTCATTTCAGCAGTATAATTTAGAGTGTGTGGGATGTCATTTTGTCACTGTTGTTGTTAAATAACTGGGTGTCTTGCATATCTACCACCAAGTACCAACAGATCTACCAACAGATTGGTAGATCAGCCTAGCTCACCAGAGAACCAGCCTTAGCACCTTTCCCAAGCAAAAGCTTCAAAACACCCATGCTGCTAGCTCCTAAATACTTATTTAAGTTGGAAGCTACTGAATCTGGAGGGCTTAGAAGGACTAAGGTGTTGCATTATTTTTAAAGCATTTTCTAGGCTATTGTGGAGTATGGTAGCTACATATAATAATGTACTTAAGAAAATGCAGCAGAACAATGCCACAGAGTCTAATTCCATTCCATGCATGACACACTGAGAATGGCAAATTTCTAGAAAAGAAAAGAAAAATCAAGGAGTTGGGAATGATTCAAGAGAGTTCAAGGCTACCATGCAGAAATAAGGGGATTTCTGTGGGTCCACATACAAAAGACCACTCAAGGTATGCAACCAATAGCAATTTGAAGTCATATTAAAACAGATTAGATAAGCAAAATTAACACTCCTGTTGCCTGAGCTGCAAGCTCAGTTGGTCACATTTGAATGGTATTTCCTCAGGACTGGAGATTTAAGCTTCAGTTTGCAAATCCCAATGGAACACTCTGAAAATAAGCATAATGTTATGTCAAAGGTATGTACACAGGCCACAATGGTCTCTGCTGCCATATGGGTGTAGAATGAAGAAATACCTTGAAAAAAACATTGGTACTGGGATGGAAAAATTTTGGTCCTCCAATACAATACAGAAATTGCAATCCTCCCACTATCCTGGTTGGGGAAACCCTTTCCATTAAAGATCTGGTTGTTCTCCGCACTTTTATTTTCCATGCGCCACCTAAAAATGTATCTATTAGTACAGGCATTCTAAGGCTGCATCTGCACAGCAGAAATAATGTAGTTTGATACCATTTTAACTGCCATGGCTGAATGGTATGGAATTCTGGTATTTGTCATTTTGAGAAATATTTAGCCTTCTCTGTCAGAGAGCTCAGATGCCACAACAAACTACAAATTCCAGGATTCCATAGCATTGAGCCATGGCAATTAAACCAGTGTCAAACTGAATTTTTTATGCTATGTGGATGAAGCCTAGGATTAAGCAAGTATTTAATTTATATTCTACTTTTTTAAACTGCTTTTATCATATTTTAGCAGATTTTTTTTTTATTTTAACTCTGTAAGGTTTTTGTAGACCTTAGTTGCCCTGAACTCCTGAAAGGAGGAATGGGTTTAAGTTTAATGAATGGATGATCAATAGTGCACCCAAGCTCCCTGTCAGTTGTGATGCAGGAATATATTGTACCACAACTTTGCCATGATTAAGGGTGCATCTACACTGTTGAAAGTTTGATGCCACTTTAAGTGCTGTAGCAATATCCTATGGAATGCTAGGATTTGTAGTTTTAACAAGGTCTTTAGCCTTCTCTGCCAAAGAGTGCTGGTGTCTCACAAAACAACAAATCCTAGGATTCTGTATGATGGAGCCATGGCAGTTAATGCGGTGCCAAACTGCATTATTTCTTAAGTGTATTTCTTAGGCTCCAATTGTATACTCAGCTATCTTTGCAACTCCTGTGACTATTATTATTAGCTAAGATTTAAAACAAGATAGTAAAAAATTAAATAAATCTGACTTGCATTACTGTATATGAGGAGCAAGTGCAGCCTTCAAAATGTTGTTGGACTTGTCTCACAGTGTTCCTCAACACTAGCTATACTGGCTACTTGGCTAGGGCTGATGGAAGTTGCAGTCCAGCAACATCTTGAGGGCCACACTTTGCTCACCCTATTTACAGCACCCAGGTAAGATACTACCTTAGTAGTGATTCCTGTATGATGAGGAACAAGAACAAATGAGATAACCAATCCCAGGCATGGACATCCAGGGAAGTGTCATGAGAACACCTCCCCTGGAGATTTTAAAAACAAGAAAATAAGACAAGCATCTCGTTGTCATATGGCAGTCATCATATCCTGAAAGGATGGAGCATCAGCATTTGACTTTCTATTTTTTCTAGTTTTTCCAATTTCTGAATGCATTTGTTTTAAAGTATTAATGATAGTGATTAGTAAAGTTACACTTTTAGACTAAAGGCCTCTAGTCTGAACCCTCCAGTTAGCATGGCTCTTACAAGCTCTAACTAATGAGATTTCAAATACTGGGACTGAACACAAGGCTAGTGCCAGGCCCTCTCAAGATTTTTTTCACTGATTCTTTAAAACGATTAATAGTGTTTTCTATACTACAAAACATTCCCAACTCGACATTCCCTTCCCCACACACCCACTGCACAAATGGGCAAATTATGTGAACAAATTTACAGCAGATTGAGGAAGAGTCAACAAAAATCCAATATCCCTATGCATGTCTTTGGTCTGGATTCAAAGCCATTAAGGACTAATCATTTATAATTCTGTCTCTCCCCCAAACTCTACATGAGCTAAGCTTTGAAATGGAGCACTCTTACTTAGCCTCTTAGGACAAGAAATTGTACAGACTTGGCAAAGGCACTTCTGTACAACATCCATTTACAGTGCAACTGTTTTGTTCTGTTCAGTGGCAATATTAGAAGTGCTGTTTTGGCACAGTCTGAGACACTTAGCCACTAATGCTGAATAGTTTTCATTTTCTCATAGTAAACTTTATGAAAATGTGGGTAGAATTCATAGTCTCATTTACTTGGCACCTTGCTATTGCCATTAGACTGACTTGGCTCCATCACTGAATTACATAATGATACAGCTTCCCCTGCCTGATGGTCCACCAGAGGCACAGGAGTATCTGTATAAAACTGAATATGCCAACTACAACCACCATATTTCAGATGACACACTGTATGCATTTCTGTTCTGAACACCAAAATCAGAGGTCACTCAGTTGACAGTCATCATAAATGTTATTCACTCAGAACTGATACATATGAGATGTACTCAGGTACCCAAGTCCACAACATATAGGTCAGTAGCTACTTAAAAGAACCAAATCATCCACCTGTCAGAATAACTATTCCATGTATAGGGTCTCTTTAGAAATTGAATTTGGCACTTAGTTCACTTTTTAAATACATAAAAGCAAAGGCAGAATGGTTGTCCTGCTGTCTTTTTCTCAGAATAAAACTATTAGTTCCTGCAAGTCAAAGTAATCTAAATGGAAAACTCATCATAAAGCAGGAAGGGCACTCCACATTGATACTGTACTATTTATCTACTAAGTGTACACAAAAGCAGGAAAACAGAGAAGGTAAGGTGTGTTCCAAGATGAAATTTCAAATATTTTTATCACATAAATGGGTCACCGAAGCATTGTGATTCTTTAAATCTGTGCAAATTGATACCAGTATGAGTGGAGTAAATACAAACATTTCCCATCCTCCCAAGGAAAAAGACAGCACTGAATAATGCCTTGTTAAAACTCCACAGCTAGAGGTACACTTTCCAGTGCACAAGGCTTTGGTACTGTACTTGATATTATTACACATTATTATTTGGAGTGATGCAGACCTTATGCTGAGCTAAACCTGTTAAGTGATTTTGGTATTAGAGAACTTTTTCTTGGGTTCTGCTGCAGCAGAGTCACAAGGGTACCCCATGGAACTAGTTAAAGAACTGGTTATAATATATCACCAACCCCCGACCCTAATAATGCAAATGAAAATGTAAATGGCATCGGGGGATTAACTCTAGCTGTCCCTCTGTTCAAACCTTCTGATCGCACCCACTAGGGATTGCACTCGTACTGCCCATCAACCGCACTTTACTTTTATTACTTTAAAATTTTTTAACTGATGTCAGTTTTAAATAGCTTTGATTTAATCTAGTCTTAAGGGGGGGAGGTTGGGAAGGGATTTGACTGCTTTTATTCTTGTATTTTTTAATTTGCTGTACCCCGCTCTGAGTATTCTATTAGAGGAGCGGGTTATAAATAAACCTTCTTATTATTATTATTATTATTATTATTATTAGACATTACCATTTGTAGCTTTTTAAATATACTCTTTTTTAAAAAAACAGTACCTTCAAGCCCCAATAATCTACTTCACCACCAGCTGAAGTTTTGATCTCTACTTTGCTACAGTTTAAAAGCTACACCCACACAAGTCTTTCGGCTAAAAAGCAGTAGGGCAAGGTATACTTCTACTCCTCCACACATAGTATGGAAAAGAGAATTGAGTGTGAAGCAATTTTTCTTTCCCGTTTACAAAGGCATTCATTACGAAAAGTCACAGAACAGCAAGCTAGACGAAAGCTTTGAACAGCAAGCTAGACGAAAGCTTTTAACACATTTTTAACATTTTTAAAGCAACTCTTTGCTTCTGGAGACAAGTCTTGCCCCAAGCCTCACACGCCCACTATGAGTAACACTTGCAAAATATTTAGAAGGCTGCAACTTTTTGGACAGCAGGTGACCTGAAATCTTCCACAGAAACTCTTATAGGTATTAAGGAGATACCATGAGCCAGGAAGTGCCGTTTGTTCTTCTTTCCTGTACAGTGAGCCCTTGGTATCTGCTAGGGTTTGGTTCCAGGACCACCACTCCACATCTGTGGATAATAAAATCTGTGGATGTTCAAGTCCCATTAAATACAATGGCATAGTAAAATAGTATCCCTTAGATAAAATGGCAAAATCAGGGTTTGCTTTTTGGAATTTATGTATTTTAAAAATATTTTCAATCTGTGGATAAAAAATCTGTGGCTACGGAGAGCTGACTGTATATACATATGTGGCAGGTATCAGAAGGGAAGACCTATGCGTTTCACATGCAGAAGACATGAAAACAACTGCTTCAGCTGTGCAAATACAAAGAAGCAATATGTATTTGCTCTATCTGTATTTGTTCTTTTTAACTCCCAGGAGCAGGGGAAGGATAGTTATTGCAACCCTGTGCTCAGAGAAGGAAATCTAAAGCTAAGTGACTCTTCAGGGTCACTTATTGAGGGGCTAGGTGAACAAAACCTCAGTGAATGTGGCAAATCCACAAATAAGGCGAGCCCCTCCCACATTCCCTCTTATGCCTGGGACAGCTGTCTCAAGCATAGGTGGGCCAGGAGAGAACCCACAAATAACCAAATTTGGGGGTGCTAAATTCATGAACCATCATAATTCTTTCTCTATTGAACTGCTCTTACAATTAAGCCATAATAATAATAATAATAAATTTTATTTATAGCCTGTCAAAACAATCAGCAGCTTACAGCAAGTAAAAAATCACGAAGTAAAACAGTTCCAAAAGCCCACTACCCAACCTCCCATCCCACTAGGAAAACTAAGCATAGTGATGAGGAGGAGTTTTCCTACTGTGCACCACTGCTCTTGCCTCCAGGGGAAGTTCAAGTATGATTTGTTCTAGGACCCCTATACTGAGTGTAGGATCCCCACCCCAACCAAAATCTGCATATATTTGTATGTGTTAACTGTCCTCAAGTTGACTTTGACGTATGACAGCACTATGAATGAGACAGCTCCAAGATGCCATATCCTCAACAGCCTTGATTAAGTCTTGAAGACTCAGAGCAGTGGCTTCCTTGATTGACTCTATCCATCTGTAATAGTCTTTCCTCATTTGTCTTTTTGGCAGTCCACAGTATCCACAGAACTCTCCTCCAACACCACATCTCAAATGAGGTGATTTTTCCCCCCTATCAGCTTTTTTACTATCCAGTTCTCGCATCCACATAGTGATAGGAAATACATGGACAATCCTAACTTGAGTGTTCAGCAAGATGACTTTGCACTTTAAGATCTTGTCTACTTCTTTCAAAGCCCCTCTTCCAAGTCCTAGCCCTCTTCTGATTTCTGGGCTACAATCTCCATTGATTAATGACTGATTCACTGTTGATACTGAAATCTTGTAAATCTTCCATATTCATTGTTTTTGTTTCTTAATATTCAGTGTTAAACCTGCCTTAGCACTTTCTTCCTTGACTTTCTTCAGCAATTGTTCCAGGACTTTGCTATTGTCTGCTAGTAGTGTGGTGTCATCTGCATATCTTGAACTGTTGGTGTTCCCTCCTCCAGTTTTTGCACCTCCCTCCTCCATTCCTGCTTTGTGTATGATATTTCAACATAAAAGCCTAACAAATATGTTGATAACAGCAAGCAATAGCAATTACATTTCTATACCACTTAGTGCACTTAAACACTCCCTACGCTGTTTACAACTGTAAGCTAATTGCCCCCAACAAACTGGGTACTGATTTTAGCGACCTTGGAAGGACGCCAGGCTGAGTTGACCCTGGAGCTCTTGACTGAGATTGAACTCACAACCTTGAGGCTCTTCAGTGAGTGGCTACAGTATCGGCATTTAACCACTAAATGTAACCACTTAGGGCTCCCTAAGCAGCCTTGCCTGACCCCCTTTCTGATCAGAAAACATTCTGTTTCGCTGTAATCTGTTCTATCAGTAGCCTCTTATCCTGACTACAGCTTACATATCTGGATGATCAAATGCTGTGATATTTTGAAAGCAGTCCATAGCTTTTCATGATCTACAATCAAATGCTTTGCTATAATCCATAAAGGAGGTGCTGATTTTCCTTTGGAATTCTTTGGTTGTGTTCTATTATCACCGTATATTTGAAATGTGATCCCTAGTGCCTCTTCCTTTCCTAAACCCTGAACATCTGGCATTTCTCACACTATATGTGGCAGAAGTCTTTGCTGCAGAATTTTGAGCATGGCTTTACTTTCATGAAAGATTAATGCAATGGTCCTGTGGTTACTGCAATCTTTTCTGTCTCTTTTTTCAGGGATTGGAATGTATTGCGCATTTCCAGCCTGTGAGCCATTGTTTTGTTTTCCATATTTGTTGGCAGATTTAGTTAGCACTAGAGTGGATTCTGTTTCTATAGACTGGAGCTGTTCTATTGGTATGCCATCTGTTCCTGGTGATTTATTTCTCAACAGTGCTCTGAGAACAGGTTTCACTTCACTTTAATATGGCTCATCCTCAAATAAATCTTTCATCCCTTCATCTCTTCTATGTAGTTCTTTTGTGTATTGTTTCTATCATTTTTTAAAATTTAATCTTGGTCCTGTATTGTATTTTCCTGCTGACTGTAGACCATTTATCTTTTTAGACAAGACAGAGTGGCTAACTTATGACCCTGTGGATGCTGCTAGATTGTTCCTTCCTTCTACTCCATGCATGGGCAATTGCGAGTTTCACAACACCCATAAGGACACAAGGTACCCACCTGACTATGTATTCCAAGGGTTTACCAATCAAAACCTTGGGAAACTGGATTACATTAAAACATCATCACCATTGCAGTTCCCACACCACTACTGAATTAATTGAGTAGTGATCCTGAATTTGCAACTGGAGCTAGTTAATTAAATAGGAGAAAATCACCCCAACCCCTAACTCTACATATGCAGGAATGATTACATGTGTATCTTCATTCCTAATCAAAGTTATCTGAATATTTTCCTGTTTTTCCCATTGTCCCACACTAGTGTAGGCATAAAACAAACATTATTATTGAGAATGTAAGCCTGCCACACCATACAGATTGTGGGATTGGAATGAACCAGAAAGTCACTGAACTCCTCTGCATTCTGCTCTCCGTTTTGTCACAGCACAAAACTCCATGCTTTCATGGCATGTTAATCTTCCTCATACTGAATCAGCCCAGTACTGTCAGATGACTCTCAGTGGTTTACCAGTATCTCAGTGGTTTACCAAATATCTTATTATCCAAGTTTTCTTTAAACTAAAAATGATAGAGACCTTGCATATATCAATCCAATAACATGTGCTTTATACACATTAATGTCTGTTGTATTTTTTATTCTATCTAATAAGAAGAATCATGTGCTCAATTTAGATTATGGTATAAGTATTTTATTGCACACAAAAAAAGAAACACAAGAAGTAACACAGTAATACACAAAAGTAGGAACTCCAGTTTTGTGGGCTACATAACTCTCAAATCTATCATATATACTAAATTTATGAACTAAAAACTAAAATCCTTGATAAAAGAGGAATGTTGTTGCCTGGCACCATGAAGTTGACACTGTTGGCATGAAGTGCACTTCCTAGGACAGGGCATTTCATAAGCAAAGTGTCTCAACAAAGTAAGTATCAGTTTAACTTCATTCTCTTGCAGACAACCAGAGGTGGTCCTCTGAACGTAAACCAAGGGTCCAAGCAAGTAACATATAAGATGCTCATTTAAAGCAGGGTAGTATGTGACTATTTGCTATTGCTGGACTGCAATTCCCACTGCCTCTCACCATTTGTTATCCTGGGTAGGAATTACAGAAATTACAATCCACTATCTGGAGGGGCACAAATATGCCATCTCTGATTTAGATCAGCGCTATGTGATCTAAAAATGGTCTGTGGACTGAGCCATCAGCTGCCAGTTTGCAGTCTAGGGAAACTATAGTATGTGAATAATAATAATATGGCAAAAATATGGCAGTTGTTCCTGGCACACTAAGGAGAACAGTTGCTAGTACATTACATCAGATAGCCTGAGAAGGGCTGCCTTAAATAAACTGCCTCTAAGCTGTTTAACACTTTCAAAAGTCAACACCAATTGAACTGGGCCCAGAAAGAGAGAGAGCTACTGCAGTTGTTAAAATCCCAGGTAGTACCTTGGCAACCCTATCTTGTACTAACTGAAGTTTCTGGACTGTTTTCAGAAGTAGTACCTCCACATACAGAAACCAACCACGTACAGCAATCCAACATTGCAGCAATCCAACCAGGAAGTTACTAAAGTACAGAGGCTACACGTCTACAAGTTCTGCCTTGACTAACTTCAAACAGGTATTTGTGTTAGTATTTCTATCTCCCTTTTCCGCAGAGCAGTAAATTTGCCATTTCCAAGTGACCTCCCCTCTGGGTATTGGAAAAGCACAGAGCTACTTCACTCAATCACATGTACTCAAAATTAAGCCCTTGAGCAGTACTCATGAGAGCCAGCTCCCAAATGTGAGTGTAGCTCTTACAATGGAAGGACATCTGACTGCTAATGTACATCTTTCCCCCAGACTGGACAAGTAGTTGAGAAATATCCGTTCTAACACCTCACACTATTTCCACATGCAGTGATGCTGGATATATTTATTCAGAGGCAGGTCCCACTTATTTCAGTAGGACTTATTCCTGAGTGGGCTGCTAACTAAAAGGTGTCTCTAAGCTCTCTTTGCATGATTCATGCCACATTATAGTAATAGTTTAATCACCCCTCAGTTTGGGTGACAAAATACATATTCTCTTAGTATAGTAGTTTGAGTGCTGGACTCTGGCCTGAAACACATGGACCAAATAAGGTGACTTCTGGCTGGCGTAAGGGCATGGTGTTCAGACGATGCACGCCCTCAAAGCAGCCGGAAGCTGCTCTGGTGTCACAATCTGGTCCTTTGGACTGGATCAAAAAGGAGCAAATATAATCTGGTTCATGGTGACAGTGGTGTGGTACAGCTGCCGTAGCCCGCTTCAGGAGTGGGCCATGCGGTCACTGCAGTCCCAGCCTGATCACTGCCGGAGCAGCCTCTGACTGCTCTTTACTGGCTATGTGTTTCACCCTAGGACTCTGGGAGACTAGGGTTCGATCCCCACTTAGTCATGGAAACCCACTGAGTTATATGGGCAGCCACAATCTCTTCTCTTAAGAGGGAGGCAATGGCAAACTTTGGACTTTATCACACGGTAGCAAGCGTCCTCCACCCATCATTAAATCACCATTAAATCCCATCAATATTGCACAATAATGGGATGATTTTCACACCAAGTTGCCATTATCACACCATTATCCTGTAAATAAAGAGGCAAAATTGTGCCTCTTTTTATTAATGGGATTCACGATTTTGCTGCTTTATTCATTAGATAATGGTGCAATAAAGGTGATGCCATGTGACGTTGTGTGAAAATCATCCCATTATTGCATGATATTGACAGGATTTAATGGCAATGTAATGGCGGGATAAAGTCCTTTATCCGAATAAATCTTGCCAAGAAAATCCTATGATAGTGTTGCCATAAGTGACAGTTGACTCAAAGGGGTGGAAGTGGAATGTTTTCTAGCTGGGGGAAAATGCTATGGAAATAAAAATTTCAATTCCTCCATGTGGCCTTGATCCAGATCAGTGCAACCCGTATGTTTACTCTATACCATACATACAATGAATCCATAGCCCGCTTTACTTTTAAAAGTGTAATACAAAGTTATGAGCCGTGTGGTCCTCTCGATGTTGCCAAACTACATATCCCATCATGACTCATCACTGGCTACCCTGGCTAGGATTCATGGGATGTGAAATAAACAGGCATATGTTCACCACAGATGGTGTAATAGGCTGATCCTCAAGCAATCTCCCAGTTATGCCAATGATCATAATCAGTTCTCATTTGCTTCATGTAGTTGTTACACTATGTGCCTTCAGATCATACCTTGGCTAAATTAACCCTACCTAATTAGTAGGGTTAATTAATTTTCCATCAATTTTCCAAAAAATACATTTTCTCTCTATATACTGTACAAATGTTCTACATATTAGATTCCAGGGCAATAATAATAATAATAAATTTTATTTCTAGTCCGCCCCTCTGAACAAAGCAATCGGGTGGATTACAGCAAAAGTTAAAACATAACAATTAAAATATCAATCCATCCCCACTTCTCCCCTTAAAAAAGAATTAAATCAGCTATAGGACAGTGACAGACACATTAAAAGTATTAAACAAATACACAAATAAACTAAAACTTTCTCAAACTAAGTCTGTTAAAAAAAATCTGGTTCAATAAAAATGTTTCTGGGTTCCACGTAAATTACATCACTGTTAGAACCACACAAAAGTCTTAAGGGAAAGTATTCTGTAACTGGGATATCATTGTTCCAAAAATCCTTACATATGAGTATCACAGTGTAGTAGTTTGAATGTTGGACTTGGAGTATGACTCTGGAGATGACATTTCAATTTCCAGTTTGGCCATGGAACCCCAAAGGGTGACCTTGGGTGAGTCACACACTCTCAGTCCCAGAAAACCCTATGATAGGGTCGCCTTAGTGTGGCCAGTAATTCGGAAATGACTTGAAGGCTTAGTAACTGAGATGAGCACCATCCTTACAGTTGGATACAACTAGACACTCTTGTCAAGGGAAAACCTTTACCTTTACCTACAGCTATAAACTATTATTAATTTTTGGGAAATGGTGTATTTTGTGTAAAGCAGGTCACACCAATTAAATCTCCAGCAAGTTTTTTCTTTATTAAGTTTTTTCTAAAGGTTTCCAAGAAATCTAGAGAGACAGAAGAGGAATAGAAACAGCAAAGGTACATTGGTGGTTTTCTTGGCCAGGACTATTTTGTCTGTGAGAACGTTTCGGTCTCTTAGATGCATACACCCCACACACTTTCATAACTCAACTGAAATAATTTAGTGTAAATATTCCCAACAAACAGTCTACACCCTCTGAGACAAAATCATGCTTACCTAAAGGATTAAGCCAAGATCCAATACATTTTCAGTGTAGTGTAAATATATACCAGCATAATTATGCGGGATTCCACAGTAGTGCAACTGGGGACTGAGTTCATCATTTCACAACCACTAGTTAGCTCCCTACGCATCAAATCAAAAGTGAGAGTAAGGCCTAGGCGTAATTTGCAGAATGATTGGCTGCAGTAAGAATTATACTTATGCAACCTCTGAAAAGTGCAAGTGCTTGCACAATATTTTTTTAATCTATTCTAGTGCTGCAACATGATCTTGGCCTTAAGATCAGTTATGTGTTGGACACTGCGGTAGCTCATAAGTTAAAATCATGCATACTTCTAGACTCTTGTTTGACTGCTGCTAGTAGCATCTCTCACCTTTGTCTATGATGGCTGGGACCTGCAGCAAAATCTGGAGAACAGCATGATTTGTCCCCTTCACCTCTTACCCAGTAGAACTAATATTTATCAGAGTTACTAAGAAAATACAATACAAGAACATGCCAAATATATCATTTCTAGCCCTCTGATGACATTCCAGGAGTTCATTCATCACACATGGGAAAACCTACTACCTCTTTTCTTCAATACATGGATTTAACATAACAAATTAGTATCAGGAGAAACAAAGCATCCAGCTAGCCCAGTTCTTTACTAAGTCAGGACGGAAGAAATTCACATGTTACCACAAAACAATTCAATGTAGGCAACACAGAAGCCACTTGTACAGAACACCTGCCACATAAAAAGGGTAAATCTATCCCATTATTTATTTACATGCCATGAAGCTATAATTATTCCCATTTTCTTTCCCATTCGGTTGATGCAAGGTGGCTGGCTGAAGAAGAATATCTTCCCCCTATGTTAACATTGTCCATTACAATGTCACATCTCCAGATCATCTGACTCCAGATACTGTTGGCAATTCCCATTATCCTTCACCATTGCAAGTATTGGCCAAGGCTGACCAGTGTTGCAATATCCAGAGGGTCACAAGTTTTGCATCCCTAACATGGGACCTCTTCTCTTTTTAGGTGTGCACCTGCATGCATAAAACATGAATACAATGAACATGTGCTTGAAAATATATATATATGTGATACTGGGAGACCCAAAAAGCCTGGAACAGCCACTATTCCTTTTAGCAAAGCTTGCATTGTTGATATATGAGTCAGATATCTCTTTGCCACCTAGCTAGGACAGAGTAATCATGCATCCTGACAATCTCTCCAAAAGATTAATTTTACAGTAGCTGTTCCTATTTCTCGGGGTGAAACAACTTGGTGAGGATCAGCTAATTACTTCATATCTGCTTAGAACTTTGAATATACTGTAGTTTTTAGGATCCACAGGCCTCACTCAACCTCACTGCTGTGGAGGGCTGGAGATTGGGGCGGGGGGGGGGAGATAAAAGGGAAGTAGCTAGAAAGTTTAGAGATTTAAAAAAGAGGAAATTAGTGATGAAACACCAAGGTTGTGCTTTGAAAGTGACAGGCAACATCTGCTTTATTGCAGGAGAGAGATGGTGGTGGTGGTGGGGACCCAGCAGCTGGACAAACAGTGCTCAGTAGACCATTTTATGATTCCTGTTGTTACAATAAAGTAATTTAATTCCTACTTCCAGGCATTCAGCAAAGCTCAGAGCTGGTCCAATGGCTATCAGCAAACAGCCCTTGCCAAATACCAGCGGAATATTTCTAAGCTTGTCTCATTGATAACTATTCTCCATTGGTCATTCAACTTGTCGGGCCATATGAGTTAATATTAAATAGGTAAAATGTCACATAGCCTACCTTCCTCACAGGTTCCCCCCACCTCACCCCACCCCACCCTCTCTTAATCACAATAGGTAATGGGTGGAGTTTCAAGAACAAACAGAAATTTAACCCTTAGGTATGCGAGTGAGCTAAAAAGTGTGTTAGAAAGAACAGTATATGATAGAAGAGTTGGAAGGGGCTGCCATGATCACTGAATCCAACTGACTGCCATGCAGAAAAAACACAGCTAAAGCACTCCTGAGAGTAGCCCATTCAACTTCTGTTTAAAGATCTCAAAAGATGGAGAGTCTACCCACTACTCAAGGCAGTCTATGCTACAGTGCTCCTCAAACTTTTGTCCTCCAGATGATTTAGACTTCATCTTCCAGAGGCCCCAGGCCAATGGTAGATTTGAGCACTGGACTACAACTCCAGAGAGCAAGGCTCACTTCCCTACTCAGCCGTGGAAACCCACTGGGGTGACGTTGGGCAGCAGGTCACACTCTTTCGGCCTCAGAGGGAGGCAAAAGCAAACCCCTTCTGAACAAATCTTGCCAAGAAAGCCCCATGATAGGCTTGCCTTAGGGTCACTATAAGTCAGAAATGACTTGAAGGCACACAACAGCAAAACTTGGAGGACCAGTTTGAGAACCAGTGTTGTTCCCTTGAGATATTTAAATACCCATTCAGATATTTGAAGATGGCTATCTTGCCACTCTCAGCCTTCTCTTCTCCAAGCTAAGCATACCCAGCTCCCTAACACATGCCTCCTAAAGCTTGGTTTCCAGACTTCTGTCATCCTCCTCTGGACACATTCCAGCTTGTTGTTACTCTTCTTGAACTTTGGTGCCTTGAACTGGAACACAATATTCCAGGTGAGGCCTGACTAAAGCACTATTGCTTCCCTTGTTCTGGACACTAAGCTCTTGTTGATGCAGCCTACAGGTGTACTTGCTTTTTGGCCACATCACCCTGTTGACTCGTGTTTACCCTGGGACCTAATAAGATCCTTTTCACACACTGTGCTTTCATGCCAGGTGTAACCCACCCTATTTTCCTCACCTAAATGTAGCACCTTGCATATATTCCTGTTGAAATTCATTTTGTTGGATTAGTGCTCTTTCTCCCATTTGATTTAACTTTCATTTGGCTGGTCTCCCCTCTGCATCTGATCCTCCTAAGACTCTGTGTGTGTGTGTGTGTGTGTGTGTTGTGCGCCTTGAAGTCTTTCCCAACTTTATGGTGATGCTAAGGTGAACCGATCACGGGGTTTTCTTGGCAAGATTTGTTCAGAGGTTTGCCATTGCCTTCCCCTGAGGCTGAGAGTGTGCAACTCACTCAAGGCTACCCAGTGGGTTTCACGGCTGAACTGGGAATCGAACCCTGGTCTCCAGAGTCGTAGTCCAACATGCAAACCACACATTGGCTCTCCCTCTTAAGAGTTCACAAAAGTCTCTGCAAATCTTCCACAAGAGCTCAGGCTACCAACATTTTTATTTCATGGTGGTAGAATTCAAAAATATAGCCATGTTAGTCTGTAGAATCAGTACGTAGAGAGATCTTGAAGCACCTTTGAGACTAATTGAAAGAAAGAAGTTGGCAACATGAGCTTTTGTACACTTCAGTCTACTTCCTCAGATGAATTTGGATATAATAATAATAGTAGTAGTACAGAGAGATCTTGTAGCACCTTTGAGACTAGCTGAAAGAATTTTCAATGCATTTGGATATAATAATAATGTAGAGAGATCTTGTAGCACCTTTGAGACTCCCTGAAAGAAAGAGGTTGGCAGCATGAGCTTTCCTAGACTTTCAGTCTACTTCCCCAGATGCATCTGGCTATAAAAATAATAATAATGATGTAGAGAGATCTTGAAGCACCTTTGAAACTCACTGAAAGAAAATGCATCTGAGGAAGTAGGCTGAAGTCTATGAAACCTCACACTGCCAACTTCTTTCTTTCAGTGAGTCTCAAAGGGGCTACAAGATCTCTCTCCATCATCATCATCATCATCATCATGCCAACTTCTTTCTTTCAGTTGGTTTCAAAGGTGCCAGAAGCTCTCTCTAGCCTTCTGCAGACCTTGCCCTGACTTCCCTGTGGTTGGGATGCCAACCAAGAGCCACTCCTGGAGGGCTGGATGAGCGAATGATGCTCAGATCCCAGGGCTGAGAGGCACCCAAGGGAGAAAAGAAGCCAAGATTAGAACCCTGCTCTCTCCTTCTTCTCCTCCCATCCCTGTCTGATGGGCCAGGCTCCCGAGAAGACTCCCACGCAGCAGCAGAGCCTCGGGGGGGATGCAGAGGAGGAACCAGGAGTCACCTTCCCAGCCGATACTATCGCTTTGCGCAAAGGAAAAAGGGGGCCCTCCCTCCCAGTCCTCCTAGTCCTCCTACTCCTTGCACAAGGCCTGGCCTGCTCGAGGCTCCTCTCTTGTCGCCGGTGTGGCAAAAGAAAACGTGCCTCTGCAAGCTCAGAGAGAGGGGCAGATTGGGCAACAGCAGCAAGAAAGGCTCCAGCAGATGTTGATGTAGCAGCAGCTGCAAAAGAAGAAGGGTGCCCAGCATCCAAACACAACTTTTCAGACTCAGGTTGCATCCACATTGGAGAAATAACCCGGTTTGGGACCGCTTAAACTCTTTGTTTGATCAATTGCTATGGAATTCTGGGAGTTGGAGTTTGTTGTGGGGCCCAGAGCGGAGCTCCGCTCCGCTCTGGGCCCCACAACAAACTCCAACTCCCAGAATTCCATAGCAATTGATCAAACAAAGAGTTAAACCGGTTCCAAACCGGGTTACAACCAAAGGCGGAGGCGGGCGGCAGCTGCCCTTTTGCAGCCGGACTAATCCCTTGGATTATTCAACTGCCCTCCTGGCTCAGTGCTAGGGGATCCTGGGAAGTGTAGTCTGTTTAAGGCACCAGAGCTCAAGGTCTTGCAAAAATGGAGCTCGCCCTAGAATCGAGCCAGGGCAGTTCAATCCAGGTGCCCCCAAAACGGGATGGTTTCCGTCGTGGGTTTTTGGAGCTGTCTATCTCCGCTTCTCCGCGCCTCCTTCGCTGCTAGAAGAGAGGAAGGAAAGCAGGAAGGGGAAAGGGAAGGGAAGGAGGGAGGGAAGAAAGAAAGAAAGAAGGAACGGAAAGAGAAGGAAGGGGAAGGAAGGAAGGAAGGAAGGAAGGAAGGCAGGCGCAGCCCCAAAAGGAGAGAAAGCAACCTACATTTGGCCACAAGACTCACAGGTCCAGACTAGTTTCCCCAAAAGGCATGCGCTTTAAGAAAACAACAATAATAATAGTATTGCTGCTGCACGTGGGAGGTTTTTTTTTTCCTTCTTGGCGAGCCCTGTCCTCTCCCTCCTGGACGACACTCCCTCAGACACGAAAGGTCGCATCCACACTGGAGAAATCACCCGGTTTGGCAGCGCTTTCATTGCCTTGGCTCAACTGGCTATGGAATTCTGGGAGTTGGAGTATGTATACTCCAACTCCCAGAATTCCATAGCCAAGAGCCAAGGCAATTAAAGCACTGCCAAACCGGGTGATTTCTCCAGTATAGATGCAGCCTAAGGAGCTGCCTTCTCCCGGCGGCCCTTCCCTCAGTAGAGACTAAGGCACAGAACCCTAGAGTTGGAAGAGACCCCAAGGGCCACCCAGTCCGACCCTATTCTGCCATGCAGGAACTCCCAATCCAAGCATCCCCTTCTGCTTAAAGACCTCCAAGGACGGAGACTCCACCACACTCCGAGGGAGAGTGTTCCACAGTCGAACAGCCCTTACTGTCAGGAAGTTCCTCCTCATGTCGAGGTGGAATCTCTTTCCCTGCAGTTTGCATCTCCTGCTGCTCTCCTTGTCTCTGGAGCAGCAGAAAAAAAGCTCGCTCCCTCCTCCAGATCCTGGCGAGCAGAGGCCGGGGGACTCACCTGCGGCCAAGGCGCCCGTCCTCCTCCTCCGCTTCCTGGAGGACCAGCTGCCCAGCACCAGCCACCAGCAGCAGCAACTCAGGAGTCGAGAGGGAAGGAGGGAAGAAGAAAAAGGAGCAGCTCCAGGGTGTTTCCCCCCTTCGTCCTCGCCCAGCCCAGCCCCTTGAGCCCGCCTTCCTTCCAACCGGGAGGAGGAGGAGGAGGAGGAGGAGGTCGCCTAATTGCCGGCCGGCAGAAAAGACTCCAAGGCGGGTCCCTGGGATTGGCCGCGCGGGAAGGGTGACTCACTCCCTGGCTCTCCTCCTCCACTCCCAGCCCCAGGGGCACGTGATCAGGAGGAGGAGGAGGAGGATGGGCCAGGGCTGGCCACTGGCCAAGGAGGCAGGCTGCTAGCCACCCCTCTCTTTAATCTGACCCTTTGCAAGAGCGTTAAAGAAGCCCCAGGTGGGGATGCGCTGCAGCAAAAGAGCAAAAGCAGCAACAGGTCCTTGCATGGAGGGATTCCCAATCTGTCCTCCTTTCCCAGGACCTGTCCTCCAGCCTCTTCTGTCCAGGAAGGAGAAGGAGAAGCATAGAATCACAGAGTTGGAAGAGACCACAAGGGCCATCTAGTCCAACCCCCTTCTGCCATGCAGGAACTCTCCATCAAATCATCTCCAACAGATGGCCATCCAGCCTCTGCTTAAAGACCTCTAAGGAAGGAGACTCCACTACACTCCGAGGGAGTGTGTTCCACTGTTGAACAGCTCTTACTGTCAGGAAGTTCCTCCTAATGTTGAGGTGGAATCTCTTTTCCTTCAGTTTGCATCCATTGTTCCGCGTTCTAGTCTCTGCAGCAGCAGAAAACAAGCTTGCCCCCTCCTCAATGTGACATCCCTTCAAATATTTAAACAGGGCTATCATATCACCTCTTAACCTTCTCTTCTCCAGGCTAAACATTCCCAGCTCCCTAAGGCGGTCCTCATTGGGCATATTTTCCAGACCCTTCACCATTTTAGTCGCCCTCCTTTGGACCCGCTCCAGTTTCTCCACATCCTTTTTTAAAATTATGGCACCCAGAACTTGGACACAGTATTCCAGGTTCCCAAATGTCCTCCCTTTAGAGCAGGACTAAAGCAGGGCTGTGGGGGTTAAAGGAGTAAAAGAGTTTGTTTTGTGGTGTTTTCTTTACATTTTCTCCATATTTTATTTATTAAAACAACACATTTAACATCATTCAAACAAATTTGCAGATTTCATATCCACTTACAGTCTTTCCCTAAGTCTTATTATAATGACAATAATAGTATAATGTTTTGTAGTGGGGGGTTTTTGTGGGTTTTTCTGGCCATGTGGCCATGTTCTAGAAGACCTTATTGCTGACATTTGGCCAGTATTTGCTGAAGATGCCAGCCACAGATGCAGGAGAAACCTCAGGAATAAACTCTTCTTGAACACGTCCACATAGTCCAAAAAACCCATAAAAAACTATGGATGCCAGCCGTGAAAGCCTTCGACTTCTTAATATTTTAGGGGTTTTTTTCCTTCCTTTTGCTTCCAAATTTATAATCCTTTCTTTTCTCCCTTCTGTCTTCCTTTCCCCCCACTTCGAAAGAGGTTTTTATAGGAGGAGTAGGAATAACAAGTGACAAAATAGTCAAAGGCTTTCACCGGCTGGCATCCGTAGGTTTTTGTGGGTTTTTCAGGCTCTGAGGTCGTGTTCTGGAAAAGTTTGTTCCAGGAAAAACCCACAAAAGTAACTCTCTCTGTCTGTCTGTCTGTCTGTCTCTCTCTCTCTCTCTCTCTCTATATATATATATATATATATATGTTCCTCCTCATACTTGTTATTATATTGTATATTTGTTGTCAATTGCCTTTTTGTCAGTCTGGACCCATGGCATGCAAACACAATATATATCTGACGATGCCAGCTACAGATGCTGGTGAAACATCAGGAATAAACTCTTATAGAACAGGGCCACATAGCCCAAAAAACCCACAAAAAACCTTATGGATCCCAGCCATGAAAGCCATCAACATCCCACCAAAGATAAAATAAAATATTATATTGTACTGGGGAAGGGACTGGGAGGCAAAGAGAGACACTCTCTCTCTCTCACACACACACACACACACACACCCCACCAGCCTTGCAAAGCAACCAGGGCTTTCCCCCAGGGCTGGGGAGCAGAAGTGAGGAGTAAAGGAATAAGAGGTTTTTACAGAAGTTGGAATAATGAGTAACAAAATATATTGTACGTGCAAACACAAAAAAACCATGTTATTATATTGCACTGGGGAAGGGACTGGGGAGCAAAGAGAGACATTTTCACACGCACACACAGACTGGCCTTACAAAGCAGCCAGTGCTTTCCTCCAGGGCTAGGGAGTAGGAGTAAGAGGTTTTACAGGAGTAGTAGTAACATTAAGAAAAAATATCTTACTCTGGAGTAACCCCAAAATCACCACTACTCCCCAGCCCTGGGAATTAAAAAACAACAGGAATTGACAGTTCTAGGAGTGCTTTTAGCTTTTCTTTTTCTTTTTGGTCATGTCCTACAGTTTGCAGGGCCTTGTGCTCCTTTGCAGTTAGGACCTCTGGTCACCCTGGCGTTGGAGCTTCTTGTTTTTTTAAGCAGAAAGGTTCACTTAAGGAGGGATCAGCCACCATTCAGAAGGGTGAAGCAAGTGGATCAGGAGCATCCTAATTCAGATGGATCACCTTCAGCTGGCAATCTCTCTCTCTCTCTAGCTCTCTCTCTCTCTCTCTCTGCTAAGGATTTGTTTTAATCAGCTGTAATCTGCTTTGTCGTAGTTAACTGCCTTCCAGTCGACTTGGACTCATGGCTGCCCTGTGAGTGAGACTTCTCCAAGACCCCCTTGTCCTCCACTGCTCTGCTCAGTTCCTGCAGGCCCAGGCCTGTGTCCTCCCTCATCCAGTCTAACCTTCTGGCATGTGAAGTAGAAGTCAAAAGACATAGCAGGGTTAGTCTGGACAACCAGCATGCCAAGGGACCGTTTTGCACCTTTGAGTCCTTTAAGGAAGAAAGAAGCCGATAGCCAGTTGTGTGTGAGAGTGTCAACTGAAAATCAAAATCGGTTTTAAGAATCGTTTTTAAGTTTTAAAATATTGCATGATACTTTATACATTATTACATATATCTGCATGATGAAAGTTAAGTAAAAGCCTTAACATCAGCCATTTCCATCTCATATTCTACACATCCATCTTTATTCTTTCAACACTAACATCCTTCTTTCACATTTTCTCTCGTCCTTTCATTCACACATATTTTCTTATTTCTTTTCTTCTACACTTCCTAACATCAGTCACAAAAAGTAGATTTACCCCTATTATTATGTCTAGTCTTCCTTTGTCCTTTATTGAAAATCAAAATCTTGTGGGTGTGGACATTGGAGACAGGTGACCAGAGGTCATAACAGCCAAGGAGAACAAGGGGGTGTAAAATGTAGGCCATTTAAGGGGAAAAAATTATCTGGTCATGACCAAATAAAAGCTAAAAACATCAAAATGTAAATCCACGATTCTTAGTCATGCTTAAAATGGAGACAGAAGGTTAAAATGTAGGACATGTCCTGGAAAAGGAGGATGTCTGGTTACCTTGTATAGAAATGAAGGTGGCAAGTTCAGTTTTAACAATGGTTGGTCCTTGGGAGACAAATGCAGGAGGATGGACATTGCCTCAAGCCAAGGAGATTAGATAACCATACAAATGAGTATTGGAATATATTGTAGGAAAGAGAGAGGAGATGTGATGAACTTGTCAAGGGTGCCCTCATGGGGATGGAGTGTGGTTAGATAGCGCTGAAATGTGTTTAGTGTGCCAGGAATCCATTATCTCTGTTCAGCCCACTGCAGATGGACTGGAGTCTGTGGATACATTCCAGTAATGCTATTTCTCTTTCAAATCTTCTTTTGCAGTTTTTTTAGTTCAAGGACCGCTGGTCTGAGACCGAATGCCCAGGAAGGCTGAAATGTTCTGCAACTGGTTTTTGTGCATTCCCAATTCCTAATATTTAATTTATATCCATTTAACATCTGGCACAGGGACCGGCCTGTTTGCCCAATGTAGAGTGCTGAAGATATTGCTGACGTAGTATGACATAGGCTCTAGACAACAAAAATTCATGCGATTAGCTTCTTTCTTTCAGTTAATCCCAAAGGTGTTACAAAATCCCTTTGCATCTGGCATGAGATTTTCCTCTCTTTCTACTTCCTTCCATCTTTGCTGGTATCGTTACCTTTTCTAATTATTTTCTAGTTATTCATTGTGTGGCTAAAGTATTAAAGGGCACTAAAAACAACATTTAAGAAAAAGCTATATACAGACCCTTTAAAATCTTCAAAACCAGCACCATGCAGTATAAAGAGCCCAACCTCAACTGTTTGTAAACGCCTGGCAGCAGAAATTTTTTTTTAACTTGCCACCAGAAGGAGAGCAAGGACAGATCCAGCCTGACCTCTCTGGGGAGGAAGTTCTGAAGTTTAGGTTTGACGAAGTTTGTACTTGTGTTTGGAAAGTCAAGCCTGGAGCTGGCTGAAATTTGAAAAAGTTTTTGTTTGTTTTTAAAGAAGAAATCTGAAGGATAACGTGCAATTCCTCTGATGATTTCAAAGAAATAACTGTATTAGTCTGTCTCAGCATTAAAAAAAGGACAAAGGGGAAATGAGAGAGAATCTAGCAGCACCTAACTGATCTATTTTAGCATGTCCTTTCATAGTTAGCTATGAACGCTCTTGCTGAAATAGATCAGTCTTGAAAGTGCAGCTCTTCCATACACACTCCTTTTCCTTTCTCTGATGATGTCCTCTTGTGTCATTGAATGTGTAGCCTGTGCACAATGTGCACAGCATTGCCGCATTAATTGGGGCTAAACCAACTACTCAGTAGTGGTTAGAGTATTTGATAAGGACTCAGGAGATCTAGGTACTTGTTCACACTGAGCTGTGAAACTCACTGGTGGATGTTAGTCTGTTCCCTCAGCCTACCTCACCAGTTTATGTTGAAGATCAGAGAAGAGCCATGCATGCCACCACAATCTTACTGGAAGAAAAGCAAGATTTGAATGTCAGTACTAAATAGGAAAATAATCTTATAGCCCAGTTCAAGTACAGGGACTAGTTTCTCTCCTAAAATGATGCCCTTTACCCCCACCCCAGTGTGATTTTCAGTAAAAGGCAAAGTAGCAGGATAGGCAACACAGAGAGACCATTTTTGATGCAAAAGCAAAACACCTGCTTTATTAACAATGCAATGCATCATATATACTTGACTATAAATTGACCTCATGTATAAGTTGAGGGAAGGTTTTGGGGCCAGAATTATGGATTTTGATATGACCCATGGATAAGTCAAGGGTAAAACTTAGGAACTTATAGCAAAGGATGTAAAGGACAAAGCAAAGGAAAAAAATACAAAGAACTTACACACTTCCAGCAGGCATATTTGTGCTCACTCTAAAGACTGGATGGATGAGAGAATAGAGTTGGGTTGGTGCTTCTAGGACAGATTACACTCTTTCCTTTCACCAGGGAATGGTTCCCTTTTTTAAAATAAGAGTTAAAGGACAGTACTTA
The DNA here is from genome assembly GCA_034509955.1 of Urosaurus nigricauda. Classification (NCBI taxonomy): domain Eukaryota; kingdom Metazoa; phylum Chordata; class Lepidosauria; order Squamata; family Phrynosomatidae; genus Urosaurus; species Urosaurus nigricauda. Next base: position 35,541,865 of record JAOEGL010000002.1, read on the forward strand.
CATTGACCCATAGATAAGTTGACTCAGGTTTTTTTAGTCATTTTTAACTCAAATTTTTATACTTATACATGAGTATATACAGTATATTTTACTGAAAATATGGTAAAAATACCAACAGGGATTGTAGCAGTTTTCCAGGAGATAGCCGTGTTAGTTTGTTTCAGCCTAAGAAGGAGAAGGATGAAATGGATTGGATTCCATGAGAGTTTATGCTGAAATACATCAATTAATGTCAAAGGTGCTGCTCTACCCTACTTCCTTTCTTACATCAAAGACTAGGATCTTTGCTCTGCTCTCCCATGCAAACAAAGTGATGCTCAAGATTTTTTTTAAAAAAAAACAACAACATGACTTTATGTGAATCAAGAAATGCCAGCTGTCCAGAAAAGAAAGGACTTTTTCATAAGGGGAAAAATTGGGGGTTTAAACAGTCATTTTCCTGGGAAAGTCATGCAATCACAGTGAAGATTTTCACACGATGTCGCAATTAAAGATAACTTATCCTGGGAATAACCAGGGAATAACCAGCAACAAATCATTCATAGGGAAATCCTGTGAATGATTTGTTGCTGGCTATTCCTGGGATAAGTCCTGTAATTGCAATGTGTGTGAAAATCTTCACTGTGATTGTGCAAGTTTCCTGTTTAAACCCTCAATTTTCCCCACATGTGATAAATTCCAAAGAGGCAATAGAGGTAATACTGGAAACATATGCTCAGTAATGGAGTGCACCAAAGAATTTAAGGGAAAAAATAGTTGTTAATTACAACAAATCCTTTTGACTGCATACATAATGAAAAACTATTAATCACTCTAAAATAAATGGTTTGTTTGGATTCGTAACCTATATCTTGACAAGAAGCCACCATCAGGACAGAATATGAAGAAAGAATAATTACCACTTGGCAACGGGTCAGACAAGATTTCATTACACTATTTAATTTATTTTTATTTAATGTATATGCAGAATTTATACAGAGATCAGGTTTACAGTTGGAAGAAGAAAATGTGAAAACTGTAAATGTCCTCCTTTTTAAATCCTGACTGGTTACCAGTGCTGGTTCCTTTGGGAGGTGAAGTCAAGCTACCACTTCGCTTTTTATTAAAGCCTATGGATCCTAATTTGCTTTTAAGCATGCATGTGGTTTAAAAAATTTTTTAGCCTTTCAAAACTCTTTTATTTGGTTTGAGTTGTCTGAGATGTTTTTGTCTTGTTTAAATTATATATTGATTCTAATTTGTGTAAATCATTGCTGCTGTTTTATCTGTTTGCCACCCTGACATCTCATGTTAAAAGGATAGAATAAAAACATTTTTTTTAACAACAGCCCATTTAAGATATGATACTGATGGAGAGCTAAATTGTGGCCTGCCAAAATGATGAATAAATTGAGTCAAGAGCAAATCAGGCCTGCACTCTCAATGAAAGCCAAAATGACTAAATTGAGACCATTGTACTTTGGACAATAGTCTCAGTTTTACTGAAGATAATTCTCAGTAAAGTTGAAGGCAGTAAGAAAACAGAAAGTCTGCATTACAGAAAGATTTATTCAATCAAGGAATCCAGGGCCCTGGTGTTTAAGACATGAGCAGGGCTATTAACATCAGTCTCTCTTGCAGGTCTCTCTTTCATAGGGTTGTAGTATATCAAAGCAAACTTGATGGCACATAATCCCTCCTGTATTCAGTAGAGCTTACTTCCAAGAAAGTGTGTATATTGCAGCATGTGTCCCATATGCTAATAATGAGCATAATGTGGAAAAGGTGGAGCATTTTCTTTGCAACAACAAATACTGGAAAGTAGAACTTGCCTATGCAGTGAGTGAAATGCTGTGTGTGGAAATCTGGAAATGAATTTCCCAGATTCATACCCAGTATAGTCACTGGCTGCATTGCCTCTTGAATATAAGGTCTTCTGCAGCCATGCTGTGTGCAGATTGTCTTGTGATGTATAATTATTACTTGTGCTACTAGCAGCACATATGAAGACAGTTCACTCAGTGTGTTCCCCTCCGAAGTGAATCCTGCATAACTCCAATGATTTTACTCCATGGGAATGGTTTTGTCACCATCTTCTTCAGTCACTTAGCTCAGAGTTAAAAGGCACAAAACCTTGAACCTTGATCACTTAGATACAAAACCTGTGATTCCCTGGATGCTGGTGGACTTCGTTTCCCATTGTTCCTGGCAACTGGCCTTTTTGTTTGGGCTGCAGATCCAGTAAAATTGGATTTCGTGAAAATATTGTTGTATGACATCGCCATGTGCAAATATGCAGGCTGAGCAATTATTATTGTGTGGTGTAGAAGCAAGCACACTAGTGCTGTCAAATATCATGCAACAGCGTCTGTTGTTTTCCAGTTTTCTTGTGGCTAATTTAAAGTCTACTCCATAAGAGATGTAGTATGGCACAAAAATCAGACTCTCTTCTAGTATATGATAGCAATCCCTACCTGAATTTTTGACATGCCTTGGTGCTCAGAACTGGTTTGTCTCATTCATTTCAATTTCAGTGGAAAAACTTCCAAAGACACTATACCAGGTTAAAGTCATCACCCTGCTAATGCCAAACCTTTTAAGGATTAAGAAAGTGTGGAGGAAAAGGATGGTGACAATTGAAAATATGTTTTTATGTGTGAACCTGATGATGATGATCAGCACCATCTCTTTAACTAGCATTTTGTTTTACTAGTAATTAAAACAAGATAAATATTTCCCCTCTCAAATGCAAGATTATTGTTGACAGAATGGCTGAAGTAATTGCTTATATGTAATCTCCAGCTCTTGTAAAGGTCTCTGAAAGCTTCAGAGGTCACTGTTATGACAGGACTGTTATGACAGGACACCATGACTTCTGTATCATTGCAACATCACAACTTGGCTCTCCCATTGCTTTTGCTGCCATGGCTATCTTCACTATCTTTCTTATAGTTTATGATGTCACTTAATACTTCCACAGGTTGTTAATGCTATAATCAGCTGAAATTATATGTAATTATATCACAGCCATTCAGAAGCACAGGAAGAAACATATGTATCAAATTAGTCTTAAGACACAATGCAATCCACTGGGAGAGACATTAGAAAGGAGCAAAATGTGTTGTAAGGCTGGATCATGAGTATTACAATTCATTGTTAAGTATCCATGTATGGAATAGCCTTTCATTTTAAGTTGTAGCAAAGCAGACATCAGATGCATTTTATATAAGGGCTGATAATATCGTTTATGAAGAAATGGGTTTGGCTTATAAAGGATTAGGAAGACAACAAGGTTGTTTGGAAGTAATAGCAAAACAGATTGGCACAACAGATAATCTCTTTTACCATTAGGAAGATATGAAATGTAATGACAGTAAATGTGGTTTAAAAGCACTCTTAAAAACAGAACTGATGAACTGATCATGTCACAGGAATTTAGCATTGCAACTTTGAGAGGGTAGCTTTGTTATTATTGTTGCAGTTGGGACAATAGTCTTGTGGTACCTTAAAGACGAACAGATTTCCTCATAGTTTTGTAGACTATTGTCCAATTCATTGGGTACACAGAGTGTTATGATCTGTGTTTATGTGAGTCCATATATTTTACATACATGCATGCAGAGAAATGCACATGGCTACGCCTCCATTAGGGACAGCCTAATGGAATGGCACGTGCATGCAGCCACAAGTGCCACTGGGGGCAACAGAACTTCCGTTGTTCCCAGTAATAAACCACTGGTACCCTTCTCCCTCTGCCCCAATCCCTGGGGGCTGCCACACTCACCCTGGCTGCCCTGGAGGAATAGGGGTCTTTGAATAGGGCCCACATCCTGGGCTACTAGTTGCAGGCACAACCTCCTCCTCCTCCTGCTGTTACGATATGTACTTTTAATATAAAATTTTGGGAGCATGAGGAATGTATCATGACCCCTGCTTGACCTATTCAGAGGCCCTTCATAAGTCCCAAGCGAGGAGGTCACGTAGACAGACCCACTTGGAAGAATTGAGTTCATAGTAAACAACTCTCTAGAGGAAGTTGGGAGTCGCCAGACTAGTTCTGCCACAGCCCTCCGGAGTAAAGACAATAGCCTTGGCCTCACACTTAATGTGTCAGTGATTGATTTAACCACTCAGCCATTAAGCCGGCTCCCCCTCCGAATTGTGTCCAAACCTAAACGCATTGTACACAGATTATTTGCTCTTGGCTTAAGAAAGCCCAGGCAATCAACATCTTTGTCTAGCATTGATAGTAGCCTCAGGATATGTTCAGCACTATATAAAGTTCCAAGTCTGAATTTCTCCTTGATGCTATTCTCGGAAGACAGGCTGGTCCACACCAGTTTGACTTCTGCCTATAGCTCCCACAGCCAATCTCACCTCATCCCGGCGGTCGTGTCCATCACCATCATCCATCTCAATCTGGCTTCCAGGAGAAGACTTCTATGGCAGATATTCCAGCGGTGTCTCTTTCTCTCAAACCTAACTCCCAATCTTACCCCTACCTTTTCTCTAGCATTGAATGTGTGTGTGTGTGTATGCCCCCTTGCTGTGTGATTTTTATGCCCCCTAATAAACTGTGTATTTTTATTGGATTCACTTGGACTAGTGTCACTTCTCTTGGGGTTTGTCAGCGGACCTCTGGTAGACAATTCTGGGACCGCGATTCCGGCATAAGACTTTGTTAGGATCTTCCTCTCTGCATATTTGAGCTAATTATAATTCCCCTAAGTAAGAGACTTCCTAACACTGCAGGGTCTCTGTCATCAAGGCCCAGGCATTGGAGGGTCCTCCTTGGGGACACGAGTTTGACTGCACCCTCTGTATTGCATTCCCAAGCAAGTGAAATATTTATTTCATTTATATCCTGCCTTTCTCCCCAGAGGGACACAAACCTGTTCAAAGATAAAACCTTTAAAATTGTTATAAAATTCAAAAAAATTAAAACATCTATATGAAATCAGATAAAATATACACAATATAAAATATAATATAAAATCACAAAAAATATAATTCACAGGAAAATCCCATGAATTTTCCCGTGTAGCACTATTTTGCCACTTTATTCATGCATGATTTTGCCACTTTATTAATGGGATTATGCTGGGATAATGGCAACGTCATGTGAAAACAATCCTTCTCTTGCAGGATATTCATGGGTCTAATGGTGCTTGCCTTCCATGTGATAAAGTCCATGAACGGGGCTTACATTTTGTTTTTCTGATACAGTATAGGTTTATCTATAGAGTGCTACAGTCTTAGAAAAGGGGAGGAGGACAGAATCACCAAAGAGGAATTTGAACAAATAGCTAGCACATGTAGGGGTAAAGTAAGAAAAGCTAAAGTTCAGAATGAGCTCTCATGCTTGCTAGAAACTTAAGGTTAAGAACGATGAAAGGGGCTTTTTTGGATAGGATATGGTAGGACCACTGAGTGGAGTGGAGAAAATGGAGAAATGCTAATAGAGGACAGAGAAAAGGCAGAACTACTGAACACCTTTTTTGCCTCAGCCTTCTCAGAAAAGGAAAAGGGTGGTCAAACTGAGAAAAATTGAGCAGAGAACACAATAGGGGAAATGGAGCACAGAATAAGTAAAGAGGTAGTAGAGGAATACATGGTTAATGTAAGTGAACTGAAGTCTCCAGGACCAGATGAAGTATATCCAAGGGTATTAAAAGAACTGGAAGGACACCTGGCTTAACAACAGTATATGTGAAACAGTACATTTGAAAGGGATCTAGGAGTCCAGGTGGACCACATGTTGAACATGAGTCAATGAGGTGATGCTGCAGGTAAAAAGTCCAATGCGATTCTAGGCTGCATCAATAGAAGTATAGCATCTAGATAAAGAGAAGTAATAATGCCACTGTATTCTGCTTTGGTCAGGCCTCACCTGGAATACTGTATCCAGTTCTGGGCACCATAATTCAAAGAGGAAGTTTACAAGCTAGAGCATGTCCAGAGGAGGGCGACCAAAATGGTGAAAGGTCTGGAAACCATGCCCTATGAGGAGAGACTTAGGGAGCTGGATATTATTATCCTGGAGGAGACGGTTAAGACGTGATATGATAGCCCTGTTTAACTATTTGAAGAGGTGTGATATTGAGGAGGGAGCAAGCTTGTTTTTTGCTGCTCCAGAGAATAGGACCCAGAACAATAGATGCAAGGTGCAGGGACAGAGATTCCACCTAACCATTAGGAGGAACTTCCTGACACTGAGAGCTGTTCACCGGTGGAACACATTCCCTCGGAGAGTGGTGGAGTCTCCTTCTTTGGAGGTTTCTAGACAGAAGCGGGATGGCCATTTGTTAGGGATGCTTTGATTGCGAGTTCCTGCATGGTAGGGGGGTTTGACTGGATGGCTCTTGTGGTCTCTTCCAACTCTATGATTTTATGGTTCTTCACTCGAAATTTCCTTTTTCAGAGAAACACCTTTCAGGTCATGCATAACCTGGAGGCTTATAATAATAGTTTATAATAATGGCTTTGGAACAGAGTTGCAAAGAAGGCACTAATGAGTTTCGGGAGCAGCATGCTTCGTCTCAACATCCCACATCATGCAATTTGACATCTGGATTTCAATTTTGTTGCCCATAAATTGCTCAGTTCAGCAAGGGAAAATATAACTTTTATATACTTGAAAGGTATATAAAATAGGTATGTCAAAAATAGCAAGGTATATCAAAAATAGCAAGTGATACCATAAATAAAGAATTAGCATTTGTTTATGTTCTAAATGAATATTTACATTTGAAGTAAAGTAGGAAGTTTCTGCCAAAAAAAAGCAGAAATAGATAGGTTGTGTCCACGTTATTCTTGCAAAAAACTCTTTGCTGTAAATAACAAAGTTATCAGCAGAATATCAGAATGATCCACATGCTAATTGTGAATCACTCTTCCTATATTTTCTAGACCAATTCCCATCTGGATCTGAAATACCAGGTTTTGATTTTCACAGTTATGATCAACATCAGCAACAGATAAACCTACAGTTACAAGAAAGGGCAGAATTCACAAGCAGTATAAGCATAGACTTCATTTTCTCCATCCTCAGGGTGTTATAGTCCAGCAACAGGAAGACCAATTCTATGCATGTGAACTTGGAGATAAGCTTCATGGTGTTCACTAGGGTTTACTGTATGCTTAATAAGGATTACAAATAAACAAGTAAATAAGGATTACAATAAGGATTCAGTAAATACTGAAATCTGGTTGAAATGTTTTATGGTTTTTTTAAATAAATCTTTATTGAGTTTTGGAGAAGTGTGTGATATGAAAAGTTTGAATTAAATTACTAACACAGCTCGAAACCTGTTGGTGTCTTAACATCACCAAGTTGTACTACAGACATGGAATTGGGTAGGGCAGTATGATCTTGTGCAAAAGGCATATCCAGCTGATGCAGTAGAGTTCTGTATGCAGAACACTCGTGCATATGATATCACTTTGACATTTAGAGAGCAGTGTAAAAATGTGTATGCAGATGACACATAGTGCACTGCACGTTATGTATGCAGAGGACACATTGTTCACTGCTTATGTCCATTGTGCCTGCTCATTAAGCTACATGATGGCAGCCACTCCACTGGTGGATTTTTAGGGTACACTGAAACAAAATAGGTTCTCAGCCAAAAAGGAGCATGGGTTGCTGTCATCTAAGATAGCCACTTTGGGGGGGGGGGACTCTGCAGGTCACAGATAAATCTAAATTAAATGAAACTTTGCATCTGAGTTTAAAGATGTCTCCTGCTTTGGGAGATGAAACACTCTACAGGTCAACTTGTACACTATGAGCTAGCTGCAAGCTCCCCCCCAAAATCTCCATGTACAGGTAGAAGGCAAGAAAGGGAAATAGATCCTCCAGACCTGGTGGCTAGTTCTTCAAAAGGTGCCAATGATATAAAAGTAGGACAGATAGAAGAATCCTTTCATATTTTCCTGCTGCTTAATGCTGTGCTAAAGAGGGACTGGACAGCACCTGTCACCTCTTTAGCTAGGAGGCACTACACCTTTGACGAATCTGATCAGCTTAGAAGCAACTGCAAAGGAAATGCTAAACTTGAGTCTAGGCCAAGGTTACAAAATCCGAGATGTCCAGAACTGAACAGAGGATATGCTCATCAAAATAAAAAGGCTTTGAGAAATAGAAGAGTGAATCTCCATTTTAGGAGTGTCCCAGATGTTGAGCAGCCTCCACCAAACAGCATATTGAGATGCAAAAGTCTCAGTTCATTAAGATGTCTCTCTAATGTGTTAGATCAGTGGAAAAGCTTGTGCTCATTCACCAATATGGTGAGAGAAGTGGAACTCAGTAACAGTGAGGATTCTGGTTTAAGCAGACAAAATAGTTAAATAAAACACACAGGTATGTATTAAATTGCTCCATTACAATGAAATAAAGAATATAATACATTAAGAGAAGCCTAGCAACCCCCAGGTATAGATGGACTTACCCATGAACTCTGTAAAGCCTCAGCTAAGACATTGTTTCCATATTGTATGTCCCTCCACAATTATATTTTACATGGGTTGAAAATTCTGAAAAACTGGAATGCAGCATACCTTATTGCCATTCCAAAGCCAAGAGAAGATGCTCAGCAGAATAGGGCTCTTCTTAACCAGGATGCAGCAACCCTAACTGCATCAACAGATGTATTACTGCAAGATCAGAAAGTCTTTGTGCCTAATTGGCAATTAGCAGATACAATCAGAAGAGTATTGAATGCCAACAGATCAAAAGAAGTCACTTGGTTTCTTGCTAACCAAAGTTGAGCATACTTTGATCCATGATCCAAAGTTGAGCATACTTTGATTCTTTTCTAGTGAGTCCTGTCTTCTCATGATATATCCAAAATGTTACTGTCTCAGCTTAGTCATCTTGGCTTCTAGGGAGAGTTCAGGCCTTATGTGTTACAGAAACCATTCGTTTGTCTTTTAGCAGTCCAGTGTATGCATAGAACTCTTCTCCAGTACCACTTCTCAAATGAGTTGATTTTCTTCCTATTAGGTTTCTTCACTCTTTGTTCCCTAGAAGTATCAAAAGTCTTTGATCATGTTGAATGGCATTATTTTATTAACATGTCATATTCCTGTTTGTTAAACTATATAAAGATTGGTTCATCCTTCCCATACAAATCCACTTCCACATACAAGTAAATGTCTTGAAAAAAAAACACCCCCATTGCTGGTATTCAAGCCCAATTAAATTGGCTTATTTAGACAATTACCTTCTTCATGCTGGAAAGGTTATGAAAAATATAGTTCTATGATCCACATGTAGTTTACATGTCAGAAAGTAGCTCAGCTCTGGAACCAGAAAATAAGCAAAATTGCATTTATTAATGGACAAAATATGCAGAATTATGGAGTCCCCCCTTTTGCTTATAGGGGCAGAAGACAATGAAACTTATGCAAAATGCCATTGCTGCTAGCTGCAGCATATCTAGAATTTCAAAGAGATCAATGACATTGAAAGATATAGAGCAAACAACTAGATGGACAAAAGATGGAGTTTGGCATTGTTGGAGAACTTGAGCCACAGATTTAGGATAATGAAAGATGTGGGTAGGATGGAGGAACCTACTGTATATGCTTATGTATAAGTTTATAAATTTTAGTTCAAAAATTGACCCAAAAACCCCTGGGTTGATTTATCCATGGGTCAATTTAGGTACTTTGCTGTAACTCTTCTTTTAAAAAAAGGAACCATTCCCTGGTGAAAGGCAAGAGTATAATCTGTCCTGGAAGCACTGTTCCCCCTCTATTCTCTCATCCAGCCATCCTTTAGTTTGACCATAGTTCTTGTATGCCTGCTGGAATTTTCTAAGTTCTTTGGCATTGTTCTCCTTTCCTTCATCCTTTAGATCCTTTGTTACATGCTCTTAAGTTTTACCGTCGATTTATCCATGGGTCACATCAAAATCCATCATTTTGGCCCCCAAATCTGCCATCGATTTATACATGAGGTTGAATTATAGCAAGCATATACAGTATATCATTGGACTCTTTCACATGGAGGCACCTACCATTATTAAAATGCCAGCAAAACGTTCCTGAAGCATTCCTGAAGCACAAAGGTGGGATAGCTGGTTCCTCATTTTAATTGTCATCAAAGCATCCCTCTTCTCTCCTGTTGTCAAAGCGTTTGCGGAGCAGGAGGAAGTTCCTGTTATTCAGGAAATGGTTGCTCCACAAACACTTTGACAACAGGAGAGAAGCAGGATGCCTCAGCAATGATTAAGAAGTGTGACCAGCTATCCTACCTTCATGCTTCAGGAATGCTTCAGGACCGTTTTGCTGATGGTAAGCCTCTCTGTGATAACGGCCATTTTGGTAGTCTTTTGCCAATAAAGAATCATTGCACAGCTTCTCCCAAGATAAAATGCTGAGGCTTTGGAAAAGTAATTTGAGTTTAAGGAGAATCAGAGGTGATGCTCAGTAATGCTTGTAGATCACTTTTATATAATATATGTTATCCCACAGGACAGCCAGTGTGTTGAACTATGATTCTATGATTGATTGTTGGACTATGATTCTAAAGATCAGGGTTTGAATCCCACTGGATGGCCTTGGGCTCATCACATACTCTCAGCCTCAGAGGATGACAATGGCAACCCCCCTCCCCAAAAGTAACTTGCCAAGAAATGCCTATGACAGGATCACCATAAGTGAAAAATGACTTTGAGGTACACAACAACAACATTTTCTCACAGTGCTGGGAAATATTTTAAGGAAATATAATTCTATGTTCTTTGTTTTTAACAATGTAATAATAAAATTATACACAAGTACTTTATGAACAGTACAGCATATTTTGGAGAAAAAAACCCCCTCAGAGATCAACCCTCAAAGGCCTGGTAAATCAAAAAGGTCTTCATCTGCCTTCAGAAGAAAGAACACCAGTCTGACCTGTCTAGGAAGGGAGTTCAGAGCTTTAGAACAGTCACCAGGAAGGACCTTGTGATGTTCTGGACTTATGTAGAAAATGTTCTTGCATTTATTAGATAAGGAAGGATAAAGCATAGTAATGTATTAATAAAGTATATGTTATGCATAGTTATAGTAATGTTTAGCAGATGTTAAGGTAAGAATCTATCAGAAGGGGGTGAGAGAATACAAGATAGAAGTTAGAGCTTGTATCCATCAAGACATATGTGTATTAAATAAGTTATCTGGGATGTTATCTTCAATTTGTTTAATAAATCTTTGTTTTTGTATTATACATGAAAGCTTGATTCCAGACATGGTGCCTATCATGACCACAGTTAATACAGGGTGGTGGTGTCTAGTGGAGAATTTAGATGCATAAAGTTTCACAGAGGAACTATGAGGGCATGTAGAAGGTCCTCATGATTAGTAGCCATCATGGTAGAACAGGAGGAAGTCCACAGATTGGTGGCAGAGGTGGGGATAAGTGAAATCCCACACATTTGGAGGTGATGGCTGAGAATAGTGGGAAATTCCCACAGCCCTCTTTCGTGTTCCCACCAAAAATGATAGTGTTCCCTAACCAAGAATATTTTCCATATCGTTGTTTATTGATTACACTAATTAACAGTGTCAGTCCAAGAGCTTTGTTATCTCTCCTTGGAAGCTTTCCTGTACAGTATCAAAATCTTTTCTTCAGTTCTGCCTTTGGAATAGGACATGTTGTGTCTCATTCAATCACTGCAGTATTGTCTTAATTTTTGTCCCCGTGTTCTATTGCCAAGGATGACCCAAGAGACTATTGCTGGAGTCATTGCAGCCAAAGTACCCCTAACCCACTCAAGTTAGTATTATAGTACCCAAAGCCAGGCAAATTGTTTTGGCATCTGAGGAAGAAAATCCCACAAAACCTTCTGTCGTCCTTTCTCTTGAATAAAAATGGAGGGGGCAGGTGGAGAGAGTGACAAATTAAATAACTGAAAAATGACAATTCCCCCAAATTTTTGACATGCATATTCTTCTGCCTATTGTCTTGCCCTACATAATAGTATGGCTGGCCTTGCCTCTTGCTTCAGTTCTTGTTAGCAGATCTGTTATGTTAGCAGCTCGTAGCATTGCCAGCTCTCAGAGTCTGGTCCTGAATCTCCAGTTTTCATAGGTCATCTCCAGGCAGGAGATGAGGGTGCAGATTTTCCAGTTTTAGTGGGCTCATCTCTAGGCCAGAAGATAATAATAATAATGATGATGATGATGATGATGATGATGATGATGATGTTTATTTCTTACCCGCCCCTATGTAAAAACACTCAAGGTGGGGTACAGCAAGATTAAAAAACAATTACAATTAAAATAATTAAATGATCCCATTCCAAACCTCCCACCCCTTAAAATAGAATTAAACTAGCTGAGTTTAAAATTACATTTCAAACAATAAAACAACCAACGTTATACACATAACACCACAATGCTGGCCACAGCATGGGTGACAACAAAGTACGGGGGGGGGGGGAGGGGACAGAGAATAGGCTGGGAGGATTGTAGATAGTAGAAGCCGGGTAGATTATACAGTTTCTGGGAAGGTCTGCCGGAAGAGATACATCTTTATAGCTGTTTTGAAACAGTCTAACGTTGTAATAAGACGTATCTCATCCGGCAGGCCATTCCATAGCCTAGGAGCAGAAGCTGAGAAGGCCCTCTGGGAGGTCTGTGCTAACCTGGTCTTCATGGGCTGCAATAGGTTCCTCCCAGAGGACCGGAGTGTGCAGGGGGGGTTCATATGGGGAGAAGCGGTCCCTGAGATAGGATGGACCCAAGCCATGCAGGGCTTTAAAGGTTAAAACCAACACCTTGTACTGTGCCCGGAAACTAATCAGAAGCCAGTGGAGAGCTTTAAACACAGGTGTAATGTGCTCTCTCCTGGATGTTCCACTGACAAGCCTGGCTGCCATGTTTTGGACTAACTGAAGTTTCCGAGTTAGGCACAAGGGTAGCCCCATGTAGAGCGCGTTGCAGAAATCCAAACGTGAGGTTACCAAAGCGTGCACCACTGTTTCCAGGTCCCTTAAATCCAGATAGGGGTGCAGCTGGCGTATCAGCTGAAGCTGATAACAGGCACTCCTGACCACCACATTCACCTGATTTGTCATGTGAAGCGACGAATCGAGAAGCACCCCCAGACTGCGAACAGAGTCCTTCAAGGAGAGTGTGACTCCATCGAGGACTGGAAACTGTATTCCCGAACCTGGTTTCGGTCCTGTAACAGCTAGTACCTCCGTTTTGTCTGGATTAAGTTTCAACCTGTTTTCCCTCATCCAATCCATTACCACTGCAAGACAGCCATTGAGAGGAGAAACGCCATCTGAAGTCTGAGCCGACGATCTGGACATGGAGAGGTATATCTGAGTGTCATCAGCGTACTGAAGACACTGAGCTCCATGCCTCCGAATGATCTCACCCAGAGGTTTCATGTAGATATTGAATAGCATCGGGGACAGAATTACACCTTGAAGGACGCCACAATTTAGCTCAATCTTGGAGGAGCAGCTGTCCCCGAGCCTCACCCTTTGAGATCTCCCGGAGGGAAAGGACCGGAACCATCGGAGTGCAGTGCCCCCGATCCCTAACTCCCTCTGTCGACTCAAAAGGATGGAATGATCTACAGTATCAAAAGCCGCCGAGAAGAAAGGACTGAATGCAAATCTCCAATTCAGCTATTAAACTAACAAGTTGCTATAGTTTGTAAACATTAATTGATTTGTTGTTGTAACTTGCAAAATCTCTCCAGAAGGTCTATTTATTCAGTTGGCTTCCTCTTTCCTTCCCAGTTGTGGTGGTGCCAGGGTTCACCATGTGCTCAGTTCTGCATGCAACTTCTGGCTAGAAGCGAGAAGTCTAGGTTACATGTTCCTTATCCTGTCTTACTAAGAAAATGAGAAGGAATTATGCCTTTATTTTACTTTGATCTGGGAACAGCTCTTTCACCTAAGGTTTCTGTCTTAATTTCCAAACAGGAAGATATGCTGTATGGACATATGTGTTTGAATAACACGTTCTGAGAATCTGTGATTAGTACTTAACAAATAACCCTTAATGACATCACTAGAGGTGCATCTACACTGTAGAAATTGCTGTGACACCACTTTAACTGCCCTGGCACTCCGGGTGTGCTGACCCCTGCGATTTCCCCATATGCGGGAAACTCGACTGCATAATTTGTGGTTCTGTAGTCCATCCTACAGAATCCTGGGATTTGTAGTTTTGCAAGACACCAGCACTCTTTGGCAGAGAATGCCTTACAGAACTACAGATCCAAGAATTCCATAGGTGCTACAGCCCTTAAAGTGGATCAAACTACATTATTTCTACAGTGTAAATTGTTACCCAAATAACAGATGTGTTACCCCACCACCACCACCACCACCTGCCAGTGATACATCAAATGTTTGGGGAAAATTAGCTTAGTGAGAGGTTTGGGTAACCTTTGAACCATTGTGCACCAAGATATACCAGTATTAACTGGCAGGACTCCAGATTCTGAGAAGATTAAGAAGATTTTATTTAACAAAATATGTAGAGTGCAATCATGCACACAAGACAGAAATTCCAACAAACACAAACACAGCATAAAAACTAAACATAATAGATATATCGATAGGGGATAGCAGAGTTTTGGAGGTTGCTGTGGGATTATAATTATCTGTCTGAAAAGAAGACTGTGGGAAGCAGAAGTGGCTTATATTGGGATGTTTGAGGGTGACACACATATATATACATGTATGCACAGAGATTAGGGTTTGAAACCATTTGTATACCTTGAAACTATCTGGCCAGGTAACAAAGATTAAATGACTTCTCCCAGGAATTGGCAATGGGAGTCTGGATTAGTTGATGGCATTAATAAAATCAATGATTGGATCAGGGTTCTGTCCTGGGCCCAGTGCTATTCAATATCTTTATTAATGATTTGGATGACACTATTGAGGGCCTAGTTATCAAATTTGCAGATGACACCAAATTAGGAGGAGTAGCTAATACCCCAGAGGACAGGATCAAAATTCAAAATGACCTGAATAGACTAGAAAGCTGGGCCAAAGCTAACAAAATGAAATTCAACACAGAGAAGTGTAAGGTCCTGCACTTAGGGAGGAAAAATGAAATGCACAGATATAGGATGGGAGACACCTGGCTGAATGAGACCACATGTGAAAGGGATCTAGGAGTCCAAGTAGACCATAAGTTGAACATGTGTCAACAGTGCGATGCAGCAGCTAAAAAGGCCAATGAAATTTTAGACTGCATCAATAAAACTATAGTGTCTAGATCAAGGGAAGTAATAGTGCCTCTCTATTCTGCTTTGGTCAGGCCCCAGCTGGAATACTGTGTCCAGTTCTGGGCACCACAATTCAAAAAGGATGTGGAGAACCTAGAGCATGTCCAAAGGAGGGCAACTAAAATGGTAAAGGGTCTGGAAACCATGCCCTATGAGGAACGACTTAGGGAGCTGGGGATGTTTCGCCTGGAGAAGAGAAAGTTAAGAGGTGATATGATAGCCTTGTTTAAATATCTGAAGGGATGTCACATTGAGGAGGGAGCAAGCTTGTTTTCTGCTGCTCCACAGAACAGGACCCGGAACAATGGATGCAAGCTCCAGGAAAAGAGATTCCATCTCAACATTAGGAGGAACTTCCTGACAGTAAGGGCTGTTCGACAGTGGAACACACTTCCTCGGAGGGTGGTGTAGTCTCTTTCCTTGGAGGTCTTTAAGCAGAGGCTGGATGGCCATCTGTCAGGGATGCTTTGATGGAGAGTTCCAGCATGGCAGGGGGTTGGACTGGATGGCCCTTGTGGTCTCTTCCAACTCTGTGATTCTAGGAATGCCTGAGATGGATGGATGAAGATGCTTGGCTGGGAGTAGGCAGATAGAGATTGGCTTCTTGCTGTAAGTGTCAGAGATCCTTTGACTCAAGTTTCAAGAGGAAATATGGACTATTTGGGAGAAGGAAGAAGCACTTTAGATTTGATAGTTTTGTTTACTTGAATCTACACATGCCCAAGGGAAACTATTCCCTTTTTCCCTGGGAACCTGACCTTTATTATTCCTAAAAGGTCATTGATTGCTCAAAAGCATGCTATCTCCAAATATGAGATAACAAAATGTGAGGACCCCAAAATCAAGTCAGGGTATGTAGGGGTGCATAACAAAATGCATCTTAGAGCAGTCCCTAAGGCTCAAGTTTTGGTCCAGAAATCTTAGGGGCTCGGATGAGCCAGTACTGGCAGTTGTGGCAGCTACGTATGGAGTCAGCTCACTTCCACTCAGCCAATATAAGGAGATTCCTACTTCTACCACCCTCCATTTAAGGACCCAAGAGCAAAGCTTGGCAAAATTACTTTTTTGGACTTCAGCTCCCAGAACTCCCCAACCAGCATGGTGAGACTGCAGGAGTCAAAGTTCAACCCACCCCCAAAACCAACAACTTTTCCAAACTAAGTCCAGAAGATTCTTAAACCAGGGTCTTCCAGTATCACCAGCAAGTCTCAATGAAAAAGATGCCCCTATATTATATTATATTATATTGATATATAGTCTAATGTTCAGAATTAATTTCATATACAGTCGGCCCTTCCCTTATGTGGGGATCTGTCCCCCCCTCCCCCCATGTAACAGAAATACCGCATATGCTCAAGCTTCATTGAAAACATTTCTGCTTCCGGTGCATGGCTTCAGTGTAAGCTGAAAGCCATGTATGGCATGCCTGTGTATGACATGAGTGCACTATATAGTTATAGTTCCAACTATACCCAACCGGATGGTAGTCACTTAACTCTGCAAACCAACCAAAATATGCAAGGGCTCATGAAGTCTTTGTGGCAAACTGAGATAGTTTTAAAAAAGGGGGGGGGGGCTGTTTGTGGCTTTGCATATTTAGTTGTTGTTGTTTTTTAAACTGGGGTGGGAACATGTGGTCATCCCGATTTTGTTGGACTGCAATTTCCACTATTCCTTACCATTGGCTATGCTGGCTAGGGCTGCTGGGGTTTGTAATCCAACAACATATATGATTCCCGCTCTTTCTTTTTTTTCTATGTTTACCTCTGGTCTACCACGGCTGCTGCCACACTGCAGATTTAATTCAGTTTTACACTGCTTTAACTATCATGTCTCCATCCTATAAAATCTTGGGATTTGCGGTTTGTTGTGGCACCTGAGCTTTCTGACAGAGAAGGTTAAATAGATCACAAAACTACAAATCCCAGAATTCCATAGCATTGAGCCATGGCATTTAGAAATAGAATTTAGACATCCAAAAAAAGGGGGTAAGCAAAATTATCAAGGAAATGTGAACATAACAAATATTAATATGCTCCAACTGTACCAGTTTCTCAGGGATAGATCTGATTCATCTTATTTGCTTCCACTTTCTCAGCTTTTGAAAAAGTGTCCCAGATTCTCTTTCCTCCTCCTCCTCCTTTATCTTTACACACTGAGCTTAGGTTAGTTGCTGTAAACTGAATTCAAAGTGTAAAAAGTAGCCTGCACTCAATTATTTCAGCAGGAGGAGAGGACAGGAGGGGGCAAAATTTTGCTTTTCCCAGTAGTCTCGGACAAAAGCAAACTGCTACAGCCTCTCCTTGCTTGACTGTTCTTCCTCAGTAACTTTTGTTGTCTGGACTATACTCTGATGTTGCATGGTCACATGTTGGAGGGTATGAATATGAGACTTCTAAGTGTGAACAATTTTCAGGTATTCACTCTTTGCAATGCTAGTAATTTGACAACTGAATGAAAATGTCACTGGAAGGCAAAATTCTTATTTGGAGGGCAATGCCCTCATTTTGTCCCTATAGGAGATGCTTTATCAGAACTTAGGGCAACTCTAGACATTTATTTGTTGTATGGAAGAATAAAGGGGCAGCCTATCATTCCAGTTCTTTCCCATCAAGATTCTTGGGGGGGGGGGTGTCCAGTTTGAACACATTCATTTTGTACAAAAAACACCTTACTCTGGACATCAACTCTTCTCTATGTGATACTCATTTGAAATGCAAACCCTGGACGATTCCTTCACTGAGACTCGTGTAAAGGTCTGCAGCAGATCTCAGGTTTAGTTAGCTGACTAGAAAAATCTGATAAATCATCAGTCAGTTTTGCAGGGAAAGGTGTGTCGATTATCAAAGTTAACTGGTTTCAGTTTCTTAAATCCAAAATTGGAATAATGAACTTTCCCACTGGAAATTCCATTCTCCAGGTGGGTCAGTTTCATGACATTATTTTTAGAATACAATGACTAGATGGGCTGAAGTATTTGATAAGATGTGTGCTTTTCCATGGGGGGAAAATCTTCTTCAAATGAGGTTTTCAATTAGTTTTGTTAGAAACCTTTTCAAAACTTTGTGGCAGGGGAGAGAAAGACGCTGAGAGAAAGAAAAATAAAAGTTTGGAAATCTGAATGAGGAGAAGTTGTAAACTGGAACACTTTCATAAACAAAAGTGAAAGTTGAAGACAAAATTCACTAGGAAACTGTTCCTAACTTTTTACAACTGGAATGGGTTGTTTGAATAGGCTTTTAATCAATCTTATACATTGCTTGGCTCACTTTGGATTTAATTCTTCTAGACAGGAGATAGACAATTAGGACTTCAAGTTTCAACAGTGTGGCTTTTACTCGAATGAAAATTGTGAGATGGTTCACTTTCTTAAACAAACTTTCTCCTCCAGCCTTTGTATTACTAATAGTTTAACTATACAGTCAACCCTCCACATTTGCTGGGGTTAGGGGCACAGGACCTCTGCAAACGTGGCAAAAACATTAATAACTCTACCCCCCCACACACACACACATAATTTAACATACATAAAAAGTATGACTTGCAGCTTCAAACCACCATGGATACCTTCGAGGCAACAGGATTCCTTTGCAAGGCAGAAGTGGGCAGCTGGCAAGACTTGCCATCACCTCCACTGTTGCCCTACACCATTTTTAATTGGGACTCACAAGCTTCATTCACAGTCTCTCAGGCGGCATCTGCACTGCAGAAACAGTCCAGTCTGAAACCCCTTTAACTGCCAAGACTCAATGCTGTGAATTTCTGGGAACTGTAGTATTGTGGGACATTTGGCCTTCTCTTATCAGAGAGCTCAGGTGCCATAACAAATTACAAATGCTTTGAGTCATGGCAGTTAAAGTGGTGTAAAACTGGATAATTTCTGCAGTGCGGATGCAACCTTAGTCTCATGAGGCTTCCAGTACCTAATAAAAATACAAATTTACAGTGCTTAATAAATAAAGTTTAATGAATAATAATAATAATAATGGCATTGGACAGCAACAGATTTGAATAATCATATCTGCAAAAATCAAACCTACAAATGTGCAATGCCAACTGTATATTGTTTTAACTTCAGATTTGTAAAGCATCTTTGGTTCCATATCATGAGAAAAGTGCAATATTAAACAGGCAAATGATAGGCATAGTAAATAAACTAGCACAATTAGTTAAATGATTTTTTTTCTTGTTACTTGTTATACAGTTTGTGAAAAATACTTATAGTCATTAATCCGATTGTTTAAAAAGTAATCATTTACAATCCTCCTTACTTTAATAAACCAGGACTGAGAAGAGAATGACATAAACTTTGAAAAGATATTGTAAAATGGCTTTAAAGTGCCATTGTTTTTAAGGTATTTCAAAAAAGTTACTGATTACATCAACAAAGCCACTTTGTTCCACTTGTTATGTAATTATTGGAGTTTATTTTCATTAATCCCAAGATACTTCCAAAAGTAACTGTGAATGTTTTGCTTCTTTCTTCACCTCAACACTACATTATGTTGGTAGTTCCTTTAATTTTTACTAGCACAAAATGCTGTGCATAATTTGACAGGTGTGCCTCAGCAATTTCTGCAGTTTCTCTATGATTGCGAAACTGTACATACCAGAAGCAACCTATAATTTGAAAGGTGCAATTAAGTACTTTCTGTTGAATACTTATTATGTTTATAATGAACACCTGTGTTCTATCATGCCCATTTCTTTAGTATGATTCAAAAATCATAATGCGGGGGGGGGGGGGGGGGATTAAACCTCTTCGCATCCAGTGAACAAATTCCAGCAGTTAAAAAGTAGACAAACTTCAATTGATATAAAAACAATTGCCACAACTGATATTAAAACATTGCCATTTAAACTCACTAGGTGACTTCGGGCAAGTCCCACTCTCGAAACCTGAAGTTATGGCAATGGAACCCCACTCTCCAAGAAACTTGCCAAGAAAATGACTTGAAGGCACATAAGAACAACAACAACAACAACAACCATGTATTAATGTCAGAAACAGCAAAAGTTTATTATTATTATTATTATTATTATTATTAGCTTTATTTATAAAGCGCCATAAGTGTACACAGCGCTGTAGAAAAACCAAATAAAATCAAGAATATGTAAAAAGCCTGCCTATGGCGTACAATCTAGAGATTAAAACAACAGGTTAGAAACATCATAAGAAACAAGCTAAAACAGCAGATATCAAATATTGAATCAAGCATCAAAACAACCAGATCATAGTCACAAACTTCCTGGGAAAACTTCCCTAAACAATATGGTCTTTAACTCGGTTTTAAAACTGGTTAGAGACGTGTTGAGCCATGCTTGTAAGGGGAGGAGGTTCCAGGAGTGAGGGGCAGCAAGAGAGAAAGGACGAATCCAGGACGGGGCAGTGGAAATCCTGGGCTGGGGCAGAAGACTTTGGCTACAGGAGAGCTGTATCTCAACCAAATGCTTGTTGTTAGCTGCTCTTGAGACAGCCTTGACTTATGGTGACCTTGTGGACGAGACAACTCCAAGCCCCCCTATGCTCCACTGCTCTGCTTAAGTCTTGTAGATTCAGGACCATGGCCTCCCTAATTAAGTCTCAATTAAGGGATGACATACATTTGGATAGGGGAAGCTAGGACCCATTGACTTCTCAGTGCCACTTCTCGCAACTCCAAGCTCAGAACTGAAAAAAGATTTTCCCAATCTTCTTCTGCATTTGATACATTGCACAAGGTTGAAGCCATACACAGCCCTATTAATAAGCAATCTACACTGGGAGGAAGAGAAAAGAAATCCCAT
This sequence comes from Urosaurus nigricauda, assembly GCA_034509955.1. Classification (NCBI taxonomy): domain Eukaryota; kingdom Metazoa; phylum Chordata; class Lepidosauria; order Squamata; family Phrynosomatidae; genus Urosaurus; species Urosaurus nigricauda. The sequence goes on from JAOEGL010000002.1 coordinate 35,562,884, forward strand.
TGGCTAAGAAACATCTGAGAAGGAAAGTGCATGAAATTACAACACTCACCTGAACGAAGGATGGTATTTATTGCTGCCATCACAACTTAAAATTGTATGTGAAAATATAAGATCATTATCCTCTCACTAAATCAAAAGTAGTGCAATTATGCCAGCTCTAAAGGAGAGCTGTCTCTCAACCAAATGCTTTTTGTTAGCTGCTCTTGACTCATGGTGACCTTGTGGATGAGACAACTCCAAGCCTCCTATCCTCGACTGCTCTGCTTAGGTCTTGTAGATTCAGGACCATGGCCTCCCTAATTAAGTCTAGCCATCTGGAGTACAGTCTTCCTTTCTTTTTACTACCTTTCCTAGTACTATTGTCGTTTCTAATGAGTAATGCCTTCTCATGATGTGGCCCAAATATAACAGCCTCATCTTGGCTTCCAGAGAGAGTTTGGGCTTGTTCTGTTCAAAGACCCAATTTGTTTATCTTTCTGGCTGTCCACAGAATTCTCAGCACTCTTCTACAATTATCCACTTTCTTCACTGTCCAGCTCTCATCCATATATAGTGATGGGGAATTTAATAGATTGGACGATTCTAACTTTAGTGTTTAGTTGTATATCCTTACTCTTTAGGATCTTGTCTAGTTCTTTCATCACTGCACTTCCCATTCCTAGTCCTTCTGATTTATTGACTGCAATCTCCATTCTGATCAATGTTTGGCCCACAGTATAGGCTACCTTTAACTATTTCAATTTCCTCATTGTCTACGTTGAATTTATGTAGTTTCTCCATGGTCATTATTTTAGTTTTTTATGTTAATCTGCAAGTGTGCCTTTTCACTTTCTCCTTTGACCTTCCTTAGAAATTGTTCCAATTTCAGTTTTTGAAATTGAAAAAGATTCAGGAAGTGACAGGAGAAGCAAGCTAACACATTTTCACATCAGCACAGAGCCCCTAGCCTCTGAAGGGCCTGCAGTGGTTGCCCCAGTTGAACCATTTATAATCTGGTCTGGTCTACTGCACTCCCCCCTCCCTCAATATTGTTCACCAGAAAACGCCTCCAGAATTATACTAGGGCCCCTTTCACACTTGGGGAAAAAAATGGATGGAACCGGATCTTACCGGATCTTACGTTACCGGGTCTCTTCGGGTAAGAGTTCCCACTACTTTTCATGGATCGATCGCCCCCAGTTCAATTTAACCCTGTTTGAAGTTTGCACATGTAATGCACCACATTAAGATGGATCCTCCTGCGCATTGAGATGGATCCTCCTGTGCAATCTTGATCGATCTCCTCCGTGTCTTTTGCTGTTTGTCTTCTGTCAATCAAGTGGCATCATTGATGACGTAAATCAAAATGGGCACCCCCGATCGGGCAGATTTGATCCTTCCCATTTTTTTTAACTTATGCGCAGAGGATGTGCATATGCGCATGCGCGCAGTCAAGTGGGCCATGCTTCCGGCCAGTGGGCAGTTTCCTGTTTTGTCTTTTGTGAAGTGCCCGAGCATCCGCTGTCGCCTTTTTCCATCCTTCTCCTGTGAGTGTTCATCACCTCAGGACGAGAACATGGATTCTTGGTTCCCGCTTTTACTGCAGGCCATTATTACCCATCGCCTGACCATGTATAGGGTTCTGGCTGCTATCCTGTTGGTGATCCAGCATAGGCAGGGGCGTCTGAGGCAGCTCCATCTAAGATATGCTCCTGCTTCATTTCACCATGCCCAGAGAAGGAGAAGGATCATGCTTCTGCAAAGAATGAGGGACCATGTATTATTGCAGCAGTTCCAGGGACAAGATCTGCTTGCTGCAGAGAGAGTGGTTAGCCTCTTGTGCCTTCTGATGCCCAGAAGATGGTGGGTCAACCCGCACGAGACAGACTTCTGGCCAAAGCTTATGTGTTCTGTATGGCCAGACGGGAAGTGGATTGCACACCTTAGGATGACCCGACGGCTTTTCCTCCTGATTGTGGAGCAGCTGTATCCAGAGATTTCTAGGGAGGACACCCGGATGCGTGCAGCCATAAGTGTGGAGAAGAGGGTAGCCATACCTGTGTGGATCCTCGCAAATCAGGAATCATATAGTTGCGCCAGGAGCAGGTTCAGTGTCGGCAAATCAACGGTTTGCTCCATATTCGTCAATGTTGTCCTTGCCATGGAGAAGGTGCTGCTTCACAAGACCATCTTCTTTGATGACTACCGAAAGGTTTGTTGCATTCCCACTTCCTATCCAACTCCTGCCAATTGTATCCATCCTCTCATTGAACCATGTCTGAATTCCCGGGGAGAACACACCACTAGCAGTATTACAGCAGTACTTTAATTCTACATTTCCTTCTGGTGCAAATGTGAATATATTGTTTGGCTAAGGACTATCATCAAAACATTCTCATCTACAAAAAATGTCAGTGCTGTTTGTTTTAAATGTGAAATGCATGAATAAAGAGAACAAAGTGAAAATGGAACAAGTCTAGAAATGCTGTTCAAAGTTGCCTTATATCTCAAGATATAAAGCCGTGGTACAGTCCTACATCACCAAAGCCTTGAACACATTTGTCCCTTATTGCTCTCTTAAAAACTGCTATTGTGTGTAAGATGTTGCCTCTTGTTTACGTGCTTTGCTGATGCTTCTTTGTGAGGGTCCTCGCACTGATAGTTTGTTCTGTTTCTGTTCTGTTTCTTCATATGCAGGTTATCACTGGCTTCAAGGCTATGGGCTTCCCCCAAGTAGATGGTGCTGTTGACGGCTGTCATTGTAACATCATTTCACCGGTGCGACAAGGTGCAGAATACATTAATTGCAAGAACACATATAGCATGCTCCTGAAGGGTACAGTAGACCACAATGGGCTATTTATCGATGCCCTCGTTGGATGGAGTGGCACCTCGCATGATGCCTTTGTTTTCCGGCACTCACCGATATATCAAGCCATGCGAGCAAAGGTTTTTGTTCCAGGTGACCCTTCTGTGACCATTTGTGGGATGCAAGTAGGGCCCCTTCTGATTACCGATGCTGCGTACCCTATCAGGACCTGGGTCATGGTTCCCTTCAAGGGCACGCTTAACTGATGACAAGCTATCTACAACCGCCACATCAATATAGCCAGGAACACAGTGGAACGAGCGTTTGGTCGCTTGAAGGCAAGATGGCGGTGTCTCACTGCACCACTCAAAGTAACTGAGGAGAATGTTAACTGTTTAATTGTGTCATGCTGCATTTTGGACAACCTGGTGGAGACCCAGGGCAAAATACTTGCCAGAGTTCCACCTCAGCCAAGGAGATTTGTGTTGGATGCAGCTCTTGCTCACAACATCAATGATGATGCCGAGAAAGCCGAGGGTGAAAATACCAGGGAGGCCCTGGTGCAGTATTTTTGGGAGCTAGAGCATCGGGGTCACGGTGGGAGAAACTGACATGTTGTACTAATTTCTCAGTGCTCATTAAAACCAGTTGTATTTGAACTTTCTGGTGCTGTTGGTGCTTTATGCTGTTTGTCCCATGTATTTGCCCATTGTAACCAGTGTTGTTTACTGCCACAGTGAACAGCTTCTTTTGTCTATGCAGGAACCTCATGAGCTTTCAGATGGTGTTGATTTAATCCAGGGTACCTGGAGATAGGTTACATCCATTGCAGTTGCCTGATACAAACGTTGTGTCCACATGCATTTACAGTGACAGCCGATTTTGTTTGTGGGTCATGTCACTCGCAGTGTATTGAAAAAAGGATGCTTCCCACCTTTCGTTTATGTAGCTATGAACTTTTAGTTGATGCGTAACCTTTGTGCTGGCTGCAGTCAAATGCCACAACACAAATAAAAGGTCATTTTGTCCCCTAGTACTGGTAAAGGTTTCTTTATAGGGAAGCACATAAGGGTGGCATGACAGCAGTATATACTTGTTTCCCTTCAACTACACTGCTATACAGAGGGAACTTGGAGCTGCTTAGAGAGTGCCTATGCAAAATAGAAAGTTGAGGATGAGGTTCTCTTTGGACTCTGTAGCCAGGCTAATTATGTGAAGTGATCCTCTGTCATCATTGGGATTACATGTGTGGTAGAAGAACTATGGCACGAGCCTTACCAGACAGAGATCCAGGACACACAGCAGTGGCAAGTAAGAAACTGCTTGAACAGCAGTGGTTAACTGCAAGGGCATCCTTGCTTTTTATTGCAGCAGCACAGCTCTCAAAGTTGTTGAGCCTACAGTTATTGGACTTCCCTGGCATTGACCCAGGGCCGTTCGAATGGTCCAGCAGTGGCTTTATTTTCCGTGAAGTGTGTTGGACCATCGTCTTAAAAAAACACTGCAAGAAAACTGTGATGTGTGCCGGCGCTGTTCACAGGCCCCTGGATTGACAGATTATGCGCACACTTATTTGCGGAGCTGTCGCTTCGCCCTCCCGGCAATTTCCATGTTCCTCCTTTTTGGAGGGAATCCCTGTTGCTGTACTTGCCCACAACCCCCCCCCCACACACACACACAGGTGTCCATTCAGTGCTTTTCTTTCTCTGTTCCTGTTTAGCGCCGGTGAAATAAACTTTTTCTCTGACAACTTATGCGCACACCGGTATTGCCACTGTGTTTGGGTCCTCTCGTGCTTGCAGGAAATGACATCCCCGGCTGTACTCCTCCTCTTCCACCATGCCAATTTCAATACCATTACAATGTATCTTTTTTCCTGTCCATTACCTGGGATCCCAGAAACAATTGGCTACGGGGGGTAACTTTTAATTTTTTTAATTCCTGGGAGCCTATATAAGACAGGACATGCGCACCGATAGCCCGAGGGGGAGGATGTCGCCGAGGAGGCTGACACAGATGGCCCTCTGGCGAGACCAGGAGACCAGCATCCTCCTGGATGGTTTGGAGGCCACAGGGGAGGAAGGAGTATGGTGCCTTATGTGCTCCTGCAACCTCCCAAACATCCACTTATACGACAGTGCTGCGTCGCTCTTGTCCCAGAGTGGGTTTGACTGGGAGCCTGTGCAGTACCGCACAAAATTTAAAATTTTTTAAAAGTGCCTTTTTCAAGGCCAGGGAAAGGTACCATGGGCGGCCACCTCGGGGTGAAAGGCTGGATTTCTATATGCGCCTGGAGCGCATATGGAGGGTGGCAGGGAAGTCATCTCAGAGGGACCAAAGGGCTCCAGGTAGGTAGCAACAGCTGCCTACTTGCACAGCTGTTTGCATTCGGGGGTCTGATTTGATGCTCTCTGCCGCTGCCATGCTAATGTGCTCTTCTCTTGTTTATTAATCTTTTATGCAGGGCAACCCAGAAGGGGACAACGGGGAAGAAGGAGGAGGAGGCTGGTACTACTGCCCACTCCCACCGAGGAAGGTTCGGGTTCGGATGAGGGGGGGCAAGGACAGCATGAAGTGCCCAAGGAGGGAGTCCCTGCACCGTCATCCCCAGGTGCATCCGAGGGTGCTGAGGAGGAAGAGATGACAGGCGTGCTTCTTGTTATGTACTCATCTGTGCATATTGTACATCTCCTGAGAGAGTAAAGCTTGTTTCAAAACAATGTAATAACAATCTCTCCCTTTCAAGAGATTACTGTCCCCATTCCAGATGCTGATTTTGCAATTATTCATTATTACTGGGCTCCTGACAGACTGAGCCATGCATTGAAAGAATTTAAAGATCTTTTTCCTTTTTATGCTTATGCATCTACCTAAGATGCTGATGAGGTTATGCTTGCTTGTTTTCTGTCTCCCAACAGGTGGATGCCTGTTAAAAGAATGTACTAACACCTTCATGTTTTTGTGTTTATTGCCCCCTTTCTAGATGATGACTCCAGGCCTGGAACCTCCAGTTCAACGCCACAAGTTCCGCCTGCACTATGTGAGTAATCAATCTAGATATGTAATGGCATCTAAACCCCCTGGAATTGAGTCGAGCTGTTCTGCCCATGTCCTATGCAACCTGGGATCCCTGCCCCCCCCCCCCTTTTCCAGCCTACATGCTGGATTGTTGACATGCATGCTGTTTCTAGTATAGTGTTGCATGCATGCCCACAACCAACACCTTTTCTTTTGCCCACAGGGTACTCAACCATACTCATTAGGCTGGGGAAACAAGAACAGAGGCTTGCCAGGCTTGAGGCCCTCGAGGAACGGGTGTCCCATATCGAGGATTGCCTAAGAAGACACTGGCCGGAGGAATTCTGATTTTCATTTTGCACTACTTTTTTTCATAGTGCACTGTATTTTTCTATGGTTTAGTTGCTGAAGGCCCGTATGTGCGTTATTATCATTTTCATTGTTAAATAAAAAACCCCATGTTTTCAAAAATCAACAGTGTCGAAAACCAGAAACTGTTGTGGTGGTTTCTTGGTCTGCTGGTGCAGGGGATGGAAAGGGGGGGGGGGGTGTTGATGAACTGTGGTGTTTTGGGGACCACAGTGCTAAGGTTAGAGAACAGGGATTAAATGATAAGGGAACAACCCCGTTTTGCAAAACAACCATTTTTAATACAAACAGCAAGAACTAGAACAAGGGAGATGGATGTTGCCAGGATGCAACAAACACATTCGAAAGTCATGGATTTAAACACACGGACATAGGAAAAGTATTATGTCTGAGGAGCACTGGTTCAAGAGTTTTTTCACTGCATTTCAGACAAAACCATCCTCTACTCCCCATGGGGAGCTAGGATTTTAGGGGTTGGTTTCCTCTTCAAGGCAACAATGGCATGGGCTTTTTGATTTTCCTAGGTGGATGCGAGTTGTTGGAGCTGCTGGCTGCTTGTTCCTGGTTGGGTGACTGTAGGGGTTCTGGTGAGGTTGTCGGATTCAACTGCCCATTTCCAGGGTCCGATGGTGCTGCATCCCTTGGTTGCAATGGCCGTTTCCACCTCTTTACCCCTGCAACAGTGCCCTGATGCATTGTGTAACCATAGCAGCCACCATTGTTTTGAATACCTCTGTCTGGGCATCCATGGTTGTGTGGATTTTCTCTACTGTGCTTCTCAGGGCCTCACCTTCCTCCACTATTGCCCTGGCAAGTTCTCTTCTGGAGTCCAGCTCAACCTGCATCAGCTGTCTCTCCTGTTCCAGCTGTTTGTTTAGCTGGGCGTCCAGGTGGGAGAGGAGGGTGGTCATTTGTGAGGCCGAGTGCGTCGTGATCTTTTCAATGGCAGACGCTGCTGTTTCCTTGCCCTTCTTCCTTTTAATTAGAGCCAGTCTTTCTGCCAGTGTCATCACTGCTCTTGGGTTTATGATGGCACATGCTGGAAGAATAAGGAACATGTGTGCATTAACATACAGGGGTTTGTTATCAGATGCAAAGTAATGTAGAACGTCTAACATGGCATGTATTGGTAACCGGTTTTGTTTCCCTGCAATAAAATTGCCTAATCCGCTCAAAGGGGATCGCAAAGCGGCAAAGGAATTCAAAAGAAAAGCATACTCATTTGGGATTAACAACTGTAAAATAACAGCTTGTGAAGGAACAGGAACCGCACTGATGGACCATCCAGAAAATATTCAGAGAAACTGACTTGCATAATGGTAAAGAGAAGAGGGTATGGCACATGGAAATTTACTGCACCTGTGTGGGGTCGAAGATCATGTAGGCGAAATACGATGCACATGCCACTTACCACTACTTCCTTGGCTACTCTCTTGTTGGGCCCCCTGTGTGCTCTGGCCAGACCCTGATCCCGAGGTCTGAATGGGGTCTCGCTGGATCTCCTCAAGGACTGTCTGTGGGTTGACCTCCTCAAGGAAAAGCTGCACCTCTGCATTGGGATCCTGGCCATCAACTGCTGCTATGAAAATAAATAAAAATGCTGAGAAGGCGGCTCAACAAGAGAAAGGCCCAAATATGTAGTTGGAATTCCCCTATTGAATCCAAGCCAACAAGCAAGAAACAGCCTACTTGTGCTGGAACTCAGAACAGCAAATGACCTTGGCAGTAGAGTTCAGCTGCATCTGCGGATATGATCACATGTGCACACAACAGGGAACCCCCCCCCCCCACCGAAGGAATCTTGTATCAGATGTGAGTTTCAGCCCGGGGCAATCCTGTTGTGAGTGGAAATACACTCATGGGGGAATTTCTGGTCTCAAGGTGGGCTGTCCACTATCTACGTGCCATGGAGTCAGCCCTTGATGGAGATCACCAGAAACCAATGGGGAGTGGAGGGGGGTTGAATATCAGCCAGCCTGTTTTGCTAGCACCACTTGTTGGACTGTGCAGGGAAGGGACAAAGTCCACATATGTGCGCATAAACAGTCAAATGCTAACAATTCTTAACGAAGGGGGCCAATGCTTTCGATCATCGATATGGCTGCAAGGCGTCTCCTCACTGTGGGAGGCTGGTCAGTGCGTCAGTGCGGCATGACGTGCATAATCTGTCAACCGGCCCCTTTTTAAAAAAAAGCCACGGAAAAAATTGCGAGGGAAGGGGGGAAAGGAGTGCACTTGTTCCTCCTCCAAGAACTAACCCTCCCCTTTTGAGAGCCCTTCCCTCCCTCTGATTGCGCTGAACACGATCAGGAGCAAGTTCACATTTGTTCGTAACTGGTTTATTTCAAAAGAAATGGGTTATTCCCCGGTTTCAAATAACCCGCGCAAAGGGGGATTTGCGCCACTACGGGTGTGCAAGATCCGGATTCCCTAGTGAAAAAACCGGGGCCAGTATGAAATTCTTGAATTTAACCCAGTTTACAAACCGGTATATAACGTAGTCTGAACTACCCCTAGGAGCCCTTTCTTGCTACACAGTTATAGCACTTTGATTCCACTTTAACTGCCATGACTCTGTATTATGAAATCCCATAATTAGTAATTTCACGAGGCATGTAGAGGTATTCTGTGCCAGAGTGCTCCAGTGCCTCCCCAAACTACAAATCTAAGGATCTTTCATAATGCAGTCATGGCAGTTAAAGTGGAATCAAAGTGGTATCGTTGTGTAGTGTGAAAGGATCCAAACTTACATTGGGAGGAAAGGTACTTTGTGTTCTGGCATAACCCCTCCTCAACACATTGTAACTTAGTAAATGTCAACAGATCTTCAGATCTCTGGGAATGGGTTTAATGAGAGCAGCGACAGATTTGCCATTTTGTATATGGTGTCTCCTGTGGTAAATTGCTTAATCCAGAGTCATGGTAAGGACATCTCTACTGCCTTAGCCAACCTTTTGATTTGTTTTGCCTCACCCATAATTAACAACCATAATAGAAGAAATTTCAACACTGAGGCCCAGATCAGGTGAGATGATGGCACTCCTGTGACTTCACACATAGGTCAGATGTAAGTTTCAAGTCCAAAAGATAGATGAAAGGATGAAAATCTGGCAACAAATATGGAAAACAAAACAATGGTCCACAGATTGGAAATGATCAATATATCCTTTTCTCAAACGGGGAGATATAAAAAACTGCAGCAACTATAGGGCCATTGCATTAATTTCGCACGCCAGCAAAATCATGTTCAAATTTCTACAGCAAAGAAATTCCAGAGGCGCAAGCTGGTTTCAGGAAAAGAAGTGATCACACTAAGGATCACATTGTAAATGTACTTTGGATAATGGAATGCACCAGAGAATTCCAGAGGAAAATTAGCATGTGCTTTATAGACTATAGCAAAGTCTTTAATAGAATAGATCTTGAAAAGCTATAGATTGCTCTTACAGAATTAGGCATGCCACTACATTTGATTGTCCTGATGCATAACCTATACCATTAGAACAGAACACAGAGAAACAGAATAGCTTCCAAATAGAAAGGGAGTCAGGCAATGCTGCATTTTATCACCCTATTTGTTCAACCTATACACAGAAAATATCGTAAGCAGAGCAAGCTTAGAGGAAGGAGGAGTGAAGAGCAAAGAAGGGAATATCAACAACCTAAGATATGCAGATGACACCATCATACAAGCAGACGATAAGAAAGACTTGGAACAATTACTAAGGAAAATCAAAGAAGAAAGTGTCAAGGCAAGCTAAAATAATGACCACAAGGGAACTGTTCTCAGTTCAGGTGGTACTGGAGAGACATTCAGTCAGGCAGGCATATGGGTGACTAACATCACCATACTTCTCCCCCCCCCCCTTCTCTATGATGAAGTAGGCACTCTCCTCCCACCCACCTTGTTGCCTCACCACTCACAACAGGACAGGAGACCACAGCACATACCACCAACTGAACCATGCCAGATTCCTCCTCTGTACTGAGCCTACAGCCCCACAAGTATAAAAATACAGCGTTGAGGAAATTTTTGGAACCCCAATGATAATAATAGGGATTCCACAGTTTTACCATGATTGCCTTCACAAATCAAAACTAGGGTTTATAGCTATCAATTCCATTACTTGTGAAATAGCTCAACATACAAATTAGGTAACTAATGAGTTCATAGGAGTCATGGTAGGTGCGAAATTAAGTGAACCTCTTGTTACATCAGCTCCGTTAAACCCAGGAATTAGAAGTAGCTTAAGTAATTAGGTAGGTCTGCAGGGGCACGTTAGAGAGGCCATGGTCACCAAACAGATGTGTGGAAACTTGGCTTGCCACAACCAGAACACACCTCTGATGATTTCAGAAATGCAGTTATTGCTACTCACCAGTCTAGAATTGATTCCAAAACTATTTCAAAGGAATTGGGACTCAACTAATCCAATGTCAGATAGGCACTGTAGAAATGGAGATGGTTCAATAAAGTAGTCACTCTACTCAGGAACAGGTGTCTTACCAACTTCTTTGCAAGAATAGATGTGTACATTATCCAGGAAGTTACAAAGAACCCCACCATCCAGGGATCTGCAGAACACTCTTGGCTTGGTTAATATGAATGTTCATAATACAGCCATCAGAAAAACACTGAATGAGAATTATGTTCATGGAAACATAGCCATGAGAAAGTCAGTTTTAGCCACAGGAAATTATTATTATTTTTTAAATAGAAGAAAGCATTACTATCCACCTGAAGTTTGCTATGGTTTGCACAATGGCTGTATCCACACTGCAGAAATAATACCAGTCCCTTTAACTGCCATGGCTCAATACTGAGGAATTCTGAGATTTGTAGTTCTGTGAGGTATTTAGCCTTCTCTGTCAGAGAGCTCTGGTGCCACAACAGAATACAAATCTCAGAATTCCATAGCATTGAGCCATGGCAGTTAAAGTGGTGTCAAACTGGATTATTTCTGCAGTGCAGATGCAGCCATGGATGTTTCCCCAAGACTTTTGGAACAGCATGCTCTGAACAGGCAAGTCCAAGAGAGAATTTTTCAGCCTCAAGGAGAAACTGGCAAAACCAAACACTGAGTTTGAACAGAAGAACATCATCCCAACCACCAGATATTGTGGTGGGAATTTGGCAGTTTAGACCTGCTTTACTGCTACAGAAGTTGGATACCTTGCCATCTTTGACAGAACCATGAATTTCGCAGAAGATTCTACCTCAGAAGATTCCATAAGAGAATGTCAAACCATCCATCTGAGTGCTGAAGAAGAACCAAACGTCAGTAATGCAACATGACAATGAGACTATACCAACAGATCTAGCAACGAATGTCTGTGGAAGATGAAATTCCATGTTTTAGAATAGCTTATTTAAACTTAAACCTCACTGAAATGTGGCAGACCTGAAACAACATGTTTATGCAGAGAAGTCCTTTACTGTCACCAAGTTCTGTAAGAGACAAAATAAGATAAAATCCTTGGAACAAATCTGACAGATACACCAAAACTTACATGTAATGCTTACTTGGAGTTATTGCTGCTCAAGAATGTGTCATTTATTTATTTATTTATTTATTATTGCATTTATATCCTGCCTTTCTCCCAAAATGGGACCCAAGCCAGGATACAATAATTTTTAAAAGATTAAATATTAATTTAGAATTTATTTTTTAAAAAAATCAACATTATCAAAAACATAATTAAAAGAGCTAAAGCACTAAAAACACTTAAAACATATTTAAAACACAGTATGTCCAGTGGGCCCTTGATATTTGATGGATTTGGTTCCAAGACCTCCTGTAGAAATCAAAATCCGTGGATGCTCAGATCCCCTTAAATACAATGGAGGAGTAAAAATGTGTCCTTTATATAAAATAGCAAAATCAAGGTATGCTTTTTGGAATATATATATATATATATATTCAAGCTATGAATAGTTAAATCCATGGATAAGGAATCCATGAATATGGAGCGCCAAATGTGTGTGTGTGTGTGCGCGCGCGCATGCATGCGTATATCTAAAGAGAGAGAGAGAGAGTGCACACAACACGTCACACATTCCAACTCTACTATTAAAATTCAAAAGCCTGCTTACAAAAAAAATCTTTACCTTCCAGGAGAAAGACAGGAAACAACTGGATCTCATGTGGAAGGGACTTTCACTACCTGGGAGCAACCATGAAGAAGGCTGTCTCCCAAATCTTCACCAACAGTACCTGTGAAGGTGGTGGGACTGTGAGAAAGCCCTCCCCTGCAGATCTCAATGCACACCTTGGTTTATATAAGGATTCACAGTCCTTCAAATAATCTGAACCCAACCCCATGTAGGGCTTCAAAACCAACACTTTAAATTTTATCTGGAAATGGACTGGTAGCCAATGCAGCTGCTTCCACGGGAGGGGGGGATGTCATATGGTTCCTGTGCCCAGCCCTAGTCATAGTATTTTGTCCCTGAAAAGTTTCCAAACAGTTTCCAAAGGCATGTAACAATAGTCTAAACAGAAGGTAGTCAAGGCATGTGTGACTGTAGCCAGATCACAAAGGCATAGCTATGTTAGTCTGGGAAATCAGTGTGCAAAGGAATCTTGCAGCACCTTTGAGACTAACTGAAGGATAACTTTCATAGGCTCGAGCCTACTTCCTAAGATGTTTCATTAGTATTTAGAACGTTATGCATTTGGATGACACTGAACTCCAAAACCCAGGATGACCTCTCCCAACAGTTTCATGTAAATGTTAAACAGCATAGGGGACATGTTCTGAGGGACAGCACAAGACAGTAGCCAGGGTGGTGATCAGGCATTCCTAGCACCACCTTCTGAACCAGCCCCTCCGGGAAAGACGGGAGCCATTGTAATACAGTGTTCCTGAGCCCCATCCCAGAGAAGTGACCCAGAAAGATATTATGGTCAGTGAGATCAAAAGCCACTGAGAGGTCCACCAGGCCTCCTTGACTGAGAGATCCAGACAGGGACACATTCCCTCTGTCTAGTTCCCTGCATAGGTAGCCTACCAGGGCAACCAAACTTATTTCCAAGTACTAAATCTAAAGGTTCACCTGCTTTTTCATACATGGCTATTGACAGTTGTGTCAGTTGTGGATAAATAAATGTACATTATGTGTGCGTAATTTGTACTCTAAACCCACTAGGTCACTTAAGACCAGTCACACTTTTTCAACCTCAGAGGAAGGCAAAGGCAAAAACCCTTCTGAACAAATCTTGCCCAGAAAAACACACGATAAGTTAGAAACAACTGGAAGACACATGACAGCAACAATTTTGTTTGGGATTTGGGGGCTAGATTATAAATAAATAATATTTTCAACTAGAAATATATGATAATCCCAATATTGAGAAATGCTTTCCAACCACTCTAAGATGTTACACACTCTGCAAAAAGAGTATTTGAAGTTATCCCTCATTAAGTTGCAGATGTATCTAATATAGTTATATCTGTGTTATGGTGGAAAGGGATAAATTAGAAATAATTGGTTATTTGCAACTAGTTACTTCCAAGCTCTGCTGTTAGTGTGAAAGGACCTGCCTCTGGTGGCAGATTTTAGATGGCCCCTGAATGTACCATATTCTCATTAGTTGTGTTTCTGTCTGCCATGTAAGGGTGTGAGAATTGCCACCGAAACTGAACAGACCAGGGAACAGCATGCAATGCAGCACTTTGTCTATTAATTGCAAGGACGAAAACTGCTGATTCCAGTGGTACATGGTAATCATGTGGGCTGGGATTCCTTACATTCTATCCATTCTGTGCTTTGTCTTCTGCTGCAATAGCAAATTATAGCTCTCAGCTGTGTTCTCTGCCGTTCCTACAGCAAATGCCCTCCACTGCCACTGCCTGCTTTGTCCAGAGCTTGTAACTGGATAGATGCATCCCCTGTCACTTTAATTCTCTGGCTTTGAAGGAGTTAAAGATAGAAATGGATTACATTAGTTTCCCCATGTAGCAATTGTGTATCTCTTCAGTTTTGATCAACTAAAATTGCCCTGGTTCTGAAATGCCTACCTCTATTAAGTTCTCTCAGCCCGTCTAAGAAAACACAGAAGAGTATCAGGCACAGTGAACGTCCACTCCTCGGTAGCAAATGATGAACAACTCTTTTTCCACCCAAAGCCAAATATGATTCCATCTAATAGGAGATCACAGCAACGAAATGCTTTGTAAATTGTGTTTAAGTATGTAATGGAAAACTATGAGCAAACAAATACTTGAACAGAAACTGCAGCAAGATATACAAAGATCAACAAGGATGATAAGAGGTATGGAGAACAAAACATACGAAGAAAGTCTGGTGAAGAGAAGATTGAGGAGTGACATGATTGCCTTGTTTAAATATGTAAAGGTCTGTTATAGAGAGGAGGTTCAGGTTTGTTTCCCGATGCCCCAGAGGGTAGGGCCAGATCTACCGGTAATGGTTTTACTGTGTTTCCCCCAAAAGTAAGACAGTGTCTTATATTATTGTTTGCTCCCAAAGATGTGCTAGGTCTTATTTTAGGGGATATCTTATTTTTCCATGAAGAAGAATTTATATTTATTGTTGAACAACAACAGCAAAAAAGAACATTTATTATATACTGTATATATATTTATATACAAAAACTTTGCTAGGTCTTACTTTCAGGGGAGGCCTTATATTTAGCAATTCAGCAAAACCTCTACTAGGTCTTATTTTATGGGGATGTCTTATTTTTGGGGAAACAGGGTATATTGCAAAAGAGTAAATTTTGACTGAACATACCAACTGAGGGGTGTCATGATTGCCTTCTTTAAATATCTCTTGACAGTACCTCTTGACAGTAAGAACCATTCAGCAATAGAACCAATTACTTAGGTGGTGGAGTCTCTTTCTCTGGACATCTTCAAAAGGATGCTGGACAGCTGGAGATTCTGCATTGAGCAAGATGGTGGTGGTGGTTTGACCTCAATGGCCTATGGGGTCCCTTCCAGCTTCTATCATTCTAACATTTGCATGATTCCTCAACCACAGTGACAGGATCATGCTACTTATTTTGTAACGCCCTGTTGCCTCTCCCCCCCCCCCCCCCGCCGATGCTCTCCTGTTTGCTGAGTTTTAATTTTTCCTTTAAATGCTCTAACTATTCCTGTCATTGGAAAGATGCCCATATCCTCTCATATCTATGCCATTCCAAACTGAGAGTCAAATTGATGTGTGATGATTTATAGCTTGGGAAGATAAAACACCATTAATTAGCTGCTGAGAAAACCAAAGCACACACTTATATTAATTCTAAGCCCTGACAGTTCTTATTGGATTTTGCATCTACCTGGAAAACAATAGTTTTAAGTATACCCTGTGCTCACCACAGAACTATAGTGCATCCTCTTTGGAAGAACTTGTAATCTCTGTATTTATTTTGTTTTCATCCCCCCCCCCCCCCCCCGATGGCATCTGATAAAATGACAAAACACCATGTCGATACATAAGCAGTTAATATTTGTGTGGTTCAGTTTTTTCAGAGGCCCTGGTGTAGTTCAAAGATCAAAGAAAAATTATGGATGCAAATGTGATGAAGAAACAGAAATGGCTTTCCATCTATTTTGTTTAGAAAGACCATCCATTACAGTATGTTCTATGGATGTATTCAAATGTTTCAGCTAGTTGTGCTTCAATATATCATCACTTTAAAATCAGTTTTGCTGCATCCTTAACACTTTCCAAACCAAGAAACATTTGAGGCTGATAACATTAGGTACTCTTGATTTCTTTTTACATAGGAGACAGGAAGAAATGTGGGCAAACAAAAGTGGTTTTGATGCTAGATTGCAATAATTTCTAGGTTATACATTGTGCTTGCATAGCTGTTTGCTAGTTTGCAAGCAAATTGTCATTTGCCAGGAAATTCCTTTACTCATGCTTTGTATCATGCTACTTATTTTGTAATGCCTTGTTGCTTTCTTTCTCCCCAAATGTTACTTCTTAACATATTTTGTATTAGACTGGGATCTACTATCATTCATTCATGTATTTACAAGTATGAATATATAAATTCAACATTTTATCAGGCAGCCAATTATGTTATTTAGCAACATAGTTTTAAACTGCTCTTCTTGCTTATAGATAACCAAGCCAGTGTGTACTGTAATGAAAAAAAAGTTAAAGACAGCAAATACAATGAAACAGCCTGTGTAAACAAAAAGAGGTTTGAGCTAACATTGAAACAAATGCAGTGTTGGCACTTTCTGCACCTCCACAGGGGCATGGCCCTTTACTGTGGGAAACTGTTTAGACATACAGCAAGTGGTAAAGACTGAAGCTGCATTCTGTCACCCTAGCTATTCAACTTGCATAGAGAAAATATCATACACAGAGCAGGTTTAGATGTGGAGGAAGGAGGAGTGAAAATCGGAAGAAGGAATACCAGCAATCTAAGATATGCAGATGACACGACACTACTAGCAGAAAACATCAAGGTTTTGAAACAATTACTAAAGAATGTCAGAGAGGAAAGTGCCAAGGCAGGTTTAATTTAATAATAATAATAATAATAATAATAATAATTTTATTTCTAGACCGCCTCTCTGCAAAGCAACCGGGGCGGTATACAACAAAATTAAAACAATCAACAGTTAAAAACATTCCCTCAGCCCAATCCCTAACTCTCCCATCCCTTAAAATTAAATTTAACTAGTACAAAATTAAAATAACAATTAAACAGCGAATACAGTAAAATGAAATTCTTTAGGACAGCATAGGCAGTGGTAGCAGGGGGCCATAGGCTGGAAACTTTAGAGCTGGGAAGTGATTCCAGGAAGGCCTGCCAGAAGAGATGTGTCTTTACAGCTTTTTTGAAGCTGTCAAGAGTGGTGGTAAGACGGATCTCATCCGGCAGGGCATTCCATAGTCTGGGAGCAGTCACAGAAAATGCCCTCTGGGAGGTCTGCAACAGCCAAGTCTTCATGGGCTGTAGCAGGTTCCTCCCAGAGGATTGGAGCATGCAGGGGGGAATTATACAGGAAGAGGCGATCCCTGAACTAAGATGGACCCAAGCCATGTAGGGCTTTATAGGTTAAAATCAACAGCTTGTACTGTGCCTGGAAACTAATCGGCAGCCAGCGGAGAGATTTAAGCACTGGAGTTATGTGGTTTCTCCTAGATGTTGCAGTAACTAACCTGGCTGCCATATTTTGAACCAATTGAAGTTTCCAGGTTAAGCACAGGGGTAGCCCCATGTAGAGTGCATTACAGTAATCCAGGTGAGAGGTTACCAGAGCATGCACCACAGATTCCTGATCCTTCATGTCCAGGAAAGGGCACAGCTGGTGTATCAGCCGAAGCTGATAACAAGCACTCCTGACCGTCACGTTCACCTGACTAGTCATGTGAAGCGATGAATCTAGAAGTACCTCCAGATTGCGAACGGGGTCCTTCAAGAAAGTGTGACTCCATCTAGGACTAGAAGTTGTATTCCCTTAGGTGGTTTTGGGCCTGTGACTGTCAGTACCTCTGTTTTGTCTGGATTTAGTTTCAATCTGTTTTTCCTCATCCAATCCATTACCGACGATCTGGTCATGGAGAAATATATCTGAATGTCATCAGCATACTGATGACACCGCGCTCCATGCCTCCAAATGATTTCTCCCAACGGCTTCATATAGATATTAAATAGCATCGGGAACAGAATGGCACCTTGGGGGACTCCACAATTAAGCTCAATTTTGGAAGACCAGCTGTCCCCGAGCCTCACCCTGCAGGTTTATTGCTGAACATTAAGAAAACAAAAATAATGGCCATGGAGGAGTTACAGAAATTCAGTCTACATGATGAGAATATTGAAATAGGTGAAGGATTTCTCATATCTTGGCCCAACTGTTGATCAGAAGAGGGATTGCAAGCAAGAAATCAGAAGACTAGAATTGGAAAGGGCAGCTATGAAATAACTAGGCAAGATCTTAAAGTGCAAAGATATAAAACTGGACACAAAAGTTAGTATGGTCCACATCATGAGGAGGCAGGAGTCATTGGAAAAGACGATAATGCTAGAAAAGTGAAATCAAACAGAAAGAGAGGAAGACTGCATACTAGATTAATAGACTCAATCATGGCTTAGAGTGTGCAGGACTTGAGCAGAGCAGTTGAGAATAAAGGGGCTTGGAGTGTCTCATTCATAGGGTCACCATGAGTTGAGGGTGACTTGAAGGCAGCTAACAAAACTGAGTGTGCAGCCCCATGGTGCAGCTGAAGCAGAGAAGCACTCTGGTGCTTAGTAGATGTGTATTTCAACTGAGCTTCCATGAGACAAGCTCCAGTATTAGGAACCAAGTGCTGGTTTTCTCTGTCACCCGTCCCTACCTCAAAGAAACAGGAGGGCAGGGGACTAGGAGGAGACAGCCTTAGGGCCTTGCAACACAGGATATCCTTAATGTATTGTTTAATAACACTTTTTAATTAGTGGGAAAGTGAAGTTGAACTCTCCATCTTTTGTTCCTACAGACTTTGGGGATGTGACATCCTGAGATAAATGGGAACAATATTACCAAAATTCCCAGGGATTGAGTTGGAGCGCTCCTTTGGTTGAACACTGTACACTGTGGCAAGCAGCAGCTCTGAAAGGAAAGCCTAAATCCAGACTAAAGACTGTTTTAAGATCCCCAGGAGAGAGATTTTTCTCACCACTGTCACAAGCATGTTTGGTGAGAAGATACAAAAGGGGTTTCTTGATGGCAGCTTCCACTCTCTCCCACAGGTTAGGCTGGCCCCTTCTCTTCTCTTCTTCCACTAGCAGGTAAATACCTTTTTATTTAACCAGACTTTTAGTGATTACCTGATTGCTGCAGAAATATATTTTAATGGAATGAATCTGCTGTACAATTACATGTAATGCTTTTTAACTATTTTAAATTACAGCTGTTTTGGGGGCTCACTTATCCTCTGGAATATATTCAATGGACTTGGACTATAATAATGTATAAAACATTTGCTTGGTTTTGTTATTATTTTTTTAAAGATGACCCAAAATGGTGCAACAATCATAGCAAGATTTATTTCACAAATATGCATCTCATAATAATGACCTGTTGCATCCCTATGCTGGAAGCATCAGGTGAGCTTATCATTAAATAACCTGAAACTGAGGAAGAATCACCTCAGTGGTGTACCACAGAACAAAAAAAGGATCAACCATCTCAGTCCAGCAGAAAGCAAACTGATAGGCAAATCTCATTTGACAGCTTAGGCTGCAATTCTGTATACACCTCTTATTAAAACGTAACTGAACTGTTTTGGAATAAAGTTATAGCCATGTTAGTCTGTAGAATCGGCATGTAGAGACATCTTTTAGCACCTTTGAGACTAACTGAAAGAAAGAAGTTGGCAGCATGAGTTTTCATAGACTTTGTCTGCTGTGGCAAGGGTAGTTAGCTGGAGTACTGAGGAGCCTAGTCTAGTCAAACTGCCAGAGTGCCTGCCTACTTGCCGGAGAATGACTGTGATAGCCAGAATTGTATCTTGCGGGCAGAAACCAAGGTTTGAAAAGATTAGAAGCCTTGCTACATGGTTTCCCATGTAGCACTTGCTACATAGAACTTGCTACATAGTTCGGACTAGAAGAAGATAGTCAGATGATTGTTGTGAATGAGGTGGACAAAGGGATTTGCCAGTGCTTACTTGTCTAGGTCATCACAATCAACCAATTCTTTTGGCCATGATCCTCTCACTGCTCTCTGAAGACAAAAGAGATTATGCAGCGGTCTCAAGGAATCCCATCATGGTGGGTGCCCTCTAGACCCTGGCTGGCCCTAACTGGTTTTCCCAGGTGAAAAAGTTTAGGCGTCCATGGTGGGGTCATTGCTAGGTCACCTCCCCTCCAGCTTCCCTTTTATTATTATTGGAGATAACAACCTGCCAGTATTACTCTTGGATTCTAAGATTTGTAGTCCAACAAATTGGACTGTCTGCATTAATGGCCAGCTGTTCTCCAGTTTCCCCATTTACCTGGAAGTGATAGGGTAAAGATCATGTACTCTGCTACTGACCTCTGCAATATGATATCTTGCATTCAAATCCTCTATGCAGATTATTATCGATCCACTCTCTGTCCATGTCTATTGTACATAATGTTTTACCAGACTATAGTCCCTCCCCAGGTAGCATATTTTGGGAGAGTGTAGTATACAGCTCTTATCCCTCTGTGATTAATGACTGAGAGAACATTAGATGCTGTTGAGAAACAACAGGAAAGATGCATATACATTGCTGCACTGTGAAATCAGGGAAATTTAGGTCAGTTTAAATTTTAGTGGAGAATAAGACATACAAAAAACAGTGCTGTGTCTTTTTAATTTCATTGTGCAAAACTGAACATTATGACAATAATTATGTTACACTTTTTCAGCTGATTGGCAACCACAGACTTAGTACATACCTGTCTTCTGTAGTAACCTCTGCTGAAAAGGTCTGATGTGGTACACAAACAATTACTATAAGTGATATAAAATGTATTCTAAATTAAACAGGAATTAGTGCACTTTCTTCAGCAGGGTCTATTTTATTCTCCTGCCAGGGCAGAGAATTGAACAGTATGGCTTTCTCGAGGCAACATAACTTGAGTGAGGTGGCCTTCTCACATTGACCTCACTTATCCTTCCGCCTCCAGCCATCAGATAGAGCCTTGATCAGACTGGCTCAGGATGGTAGTGGTGATAAGATGGAGCTTCTGCAACAGACTGGAGGCGGGGTGGGGTGTGGAACCACTCTTCTTCCAAGAGCTGCTGCAGATTACTTGTAACTGCAAGCTATTCTTTGTGACTACATCCAGTGTTGTATTGAGGTTACTTACTATGAGAATTCATTCTTAGATCAATTCACTTTACAATTGAGGTAAGCTCCACATGCCAGTTCATGCCACAGCAATATCAAAGCCCCCCCCCCCCATTATTCATTATGATGTACAACTTAACAGGTGGACCTTTACAGGAGGGTACTATTATTTAACAGGGGACTTCCCACCAATATAAAGTGGACCCTTAGTATCTGACATTTGGTTCTAGCACCCACCATGGATACCAAAATCCATGGATGCTCAAGTCCCACTAAATACAATAGCAAGTAAAAATGGTGTCAGTGCTATGGTTTTATATGATTCTATAGGGCTAGGGTGGGGTCATCTTGGCTCCCTAGAAGCCAAGATAACAAAACCCAGGTTGTCATACTTTGGACACATCATGAGAAAGCATGAATCACTGGAAAAAAACAGTAATGCTAGGAAAGGTAGAGGCAAGTAGAAAGAGAGGAAGGCCGCATGCAAGATGGATGGACTCTATTAAAAAGATCATGAGCACGAGTTAGCAGGAGTTGGGCAGAGCAGTGGAGGACAGAGGGTCTTGGAGATTTCTCATCAGCAGGGCTATCATGGGTCGAGATCGACTGGAGGGCAGTTAACAACAACAAATATAAAATGCAGAAAACAATGGGAGACAAGCTCCACATGATCTAGGATGGTCCATTGTTTACATATTGTGAATTCTGAATTATTTTGGACTCTGAACAGTGTCACAAAAACCATGCCTGAAAGGGAATTAGCAAGGACTCTAGGTCAGAATGGACGCTAGGCTCTTCTGTTTGCCAGCCAGTCTTTCTACTGGCAATAATAATAATAATAATAATAATAATAATAATAATAATTTCTTACCTGCCCCTCTGAACACTCGGGGCGGGGTACAACAAAGTTTAAAGTTAAAGTTAAAAAGATTTAACATTCCCATCCCCAATCTCCCACCCCATAAAATAGAATTAAAATGACAAAATTTAAAACAAGTTAATATAGGATAGAAATAAAACAAAACATATTAAAACCCACAGTACTTAGCAGCAGCATAGGGTAACATCAGGATACAGAAGGCCGGGGAGTTACAGTGGTCCCCCGGGATCCGAATCCCCCGGGGAACGAAATTCCCAGGACCCGAAATGGCCGGGCCCAAAAAAAAGCCCCCGGGATCCGAAGAAATCCCCGGGTTGCGAAGAAAAAAAGCAACCCGGGCCCTTTAAAACAGCACACTTCCGGCACGCTGTGCATCAACTAAAGCGGTCCCCCGGGTTGCGAAACATTTCCGGGTTACGAAAGTAATCCCGGAACAGATTACTTTCGCAACCCGGGGGACCACTGTAATTGAAAGATTCTAGGAGCCAGTAAGATTATACAGTTTCTGGGAAGGCCTGCTGGAAGATATACATCTTTAAAGCTGTTTTGAAACAGTCTAACGTTGTGATGAGACGGATCTTGTCCAGCAGACCATTCCATAGCCTGGGAGCAGAGGCTGAAAAGGCCCTCTGGGAGGTCTGCAACAGCCTGGTCACCATACGCTGTAGCAGGTTCCTCCCAGAGGACCAAACTGTGCGGGGGGGGGGGGGGGTTCATACGGGGAGAAGCGGTCCCTAAGATAAGTTGGACCTAAGCCATGTAGGGCTTTAAGGTTAAAACCAACACCTTGTACTGTGCCCGGAAACTGATTGGCAGCCAGTGGAGAGCTTTAAGCACAGGTGTTATGCACTCTCTCCTAGATGTTCCGGTGACAAGCCTGGCTGCCATATTCTGGACTAGTTGGAGTTTCCAGGTTAGTCACAAGGGTAACCCCATGTAGAGTGCGTTACAGAAATCCAAACGTGAGGTTACCTAAGTGTTTATCACCGTTTCCAGGTCCTTCAAATCCAGGTTGGGATGCAGCTGGCGTATCAGCCGAAGCTGGTAACAAGCACTCTTGACCGCCTCATTCACCTGACTAGTCATGTGAAGCGACGAATCAAGAACTACCCCAGACTGCGAACTGAGTCCTTTGAGGAGAGTGTGACTCCATCTAAGACTGGGAGCTGTATTCCTGAACCTGGTTTTGGGCCTGTAACTGCTGGTACCTCCGTTTTGTCTGGATTAAGTTTCAACCTGTTTTCCTCATCCAATCCAAGGCAATCATTAAGAGGAGAGACACCATTTGAAGTCTGGGTTGACGATCTGGTCATGGAGAGGTATATCTGAGTGTCATCAGTGTACTGAAGACACTGAGCTCCATGCCTCTGAATGATCTCACCCAGCAGCTTCATGTAGATATTAAATAGCATAAGGGACAGGATGGTGCCCTGAGGGATGCCACAATTAAGCTCAATCTTGGAAGAGTGACTGTCCCCAAGCGTCACCCTTTGGGATCTCCCGGAGAGAAAGGACCAGAACCACCAGAGAGCGGTGCCTCCAATCCCCAGCTCTCCCAGTCGATTCAAAAGGATGGAATGATCTACAGTACGAAAGCCGCTGAGAGATCCAAGAGCACCAGCAGGGTCACACTACCCCTGTCGATATTCAAGCAGGTGTCATTGGTCAGAGCAACCATGGCAGTCTCAACTCCATGTCCTGTGCTGAAGCCAGTTTGATATGGATCGAGATAATCGGTTTCATCTATGACAACCTGGAGCCAGGAGGTGACTGCTCTCTCTCAAAAAAAGCTCTATACCTTAAATTCAGAAACAGCAGTGAAGAAATTTGAAATCTGCTTTATTTAGCACACTCTCAAACCTTCCTCCCTGCAGCTGAAAAGAATACAAGTTCCTTTCCGTTGTTGTTTTTATTAATTGCCTTTACATCAGCCCCAACTCATGATGACCTTCTAGATGAGACATCTCCAAGCCTCCCTGTCTTCCACTGGTCTGCATAGGTCCTACAAATTCATGCCTGTAGCTTCTCTCATTGAGTCTATCCATCTGGCATGTGGTCTTCCTCTTTTTCTGCTGCCCTCTACCTTCCCTAGCTTTATTGTTTTTTTCTAGTGAGTCATGCCTTCTCATAATGCGATCAAAGTACAACAGCCTCAGTTTTATCAACCTGACTTCCAGGGAGATTTCAGGCTCAATCTGTTCTAGGACCCATATGTTTGGCTTTTCGGCCACTCATGGCATCTTCAGTACTGTTCTCCAGCACTAACATCTTGAATGAGTTTGTTTTCTTTTTGCCAGCTTTCTTTTTGCCTGCCCTTGTACTTTCTTCCTTGACCTTCCTTAGTAATTGTTTCAAGTAATGATGTTTTTCGCTAGTAGTATGGTGTCATCTGCACATCTTAGATTGTTGATGTTCCTTTCTCCTATCTTACCTTTCTTTCTTCTGAGGAAGATATTCTTCTGATCCTTTCTACCGAACACTTATTTCACTATGTGAATGGACTGCAAAATATGCCTGAAGAGCTGCCATTAACACAGGTCTACTGTAAGCAAGCACTGTGATTTTAATGTGGATCTTGTAATATCTGGTGATTCATCATGCTCATTTGCTTCTTGAGTTCTATGCAAAGAAGCATTTCAGCTATTATTCTACTGACAAAATATTTGAAGATATGATAATTTGAAAAAGAAAAAATATACTGAGCTCTCTATGTGCTGAAAACTTAGAAATGATATACCACTCTCCTACAACAGTTCCAAGTACAGTTGGCCCTCCACTGGTATTGGGGATCCATTCTGCCCCCCCCCAACAAAAATGGGAGGCTTGCGCATATTCAAGCCTCATAGGAAGCTTGAATAGGGCATGCCCCAGGTGCATGCACCATTAGAAATAACAGAGGTCACCCCTCCATGCATAATCAAGGTCACAGATCTCAGATGCGTGAGTTGGGAGGGGCGACTGTATTGTTTTTTTCAAGGACAAAATTGCTCATTTATCCACATCACCCTTGATGGGGATTGGGAATCTGCACATGGGACAATGGGGTTAGGTTTTCCTAAAGTACAAAACAGAAAAACAGGAGGCCTCTCAGGATTTTACAAAAGAGAACAAACAAAAAAGAGGATAAGGATTTTCCACTTTATTTTCAGTGAAGTAATAAACATGGGTCTTTGGCTAACATTTGGGAATGACAACACAAAAAGGCAAATGGAACATAGAATATGATGGTTTAAAAACAAAAAAACAAAAAGCACCATACAGAAAAGAAAAAAAAACAAAAGTAAATGTTCCATGAAATTGTATAATTTAGTTTTGGTAGTAAGAACTTGAGCAACAGTGAAGACAGTTGGGTACTTGTCTAGTTCCTTTAATCAAGGGGTGAGGAACAACATTAATCTCAAGAGCTAGGTTTCATCCCCTTCCATGGACAGTCCAGAGGGATGGATCATGTCCTCTAAAAGTGCCTTGCTCAAAGTTCCAGATGTCATCTGACCTGTTTTGCCTTTATCCATACAGAAGGAAGTTCAAAATGCCCTCCTTTCCTCAGAGAAAGACATTCAGTCAGCTGGAGAAATGAGTCCTACAGGCATGCTGGAGCAGCCCAGTTTCATACTGACTTCACCTGCTGCTCATCTCCCAAATAGGATTGTGAGTGGTGAACAAAAGAGTGAACCCAGAAAAGCCGTGCATTCAATCTCTGACCAAATCATGTGCTGATTATGTCCACTCCTCACTATCAAAGCTATGGTGTTCAACAAAGGAGCTCTGCTGGACCTATGAAGTCATGGATGAATCTGCTTTACTTTTTCTTCACCTTCATTGACTGGGGAAGGCACAAGAGCTGGACCAGGACAAATATGTACTGTCTTGGTCATACCACCTAGGCAGGTGAGCTGCTCCCTCAGAGGTCAGGTAAGTCCTGAGCCACCCTTGTTCTGCCTATAAGTTTCTCCAACTGGAGAAGATGGCAGACAAGCAAAACAGGGTCAGCTATTGCCCTGGGGAGCACACCTTGACATTGTTCTACTGCCCACTCCCCTTTTTAAAGAGCCTTTGACTTAAATGAAGAGGGCCTTTTCATGAGGCCCTGTAGACTGAATGGAGGTTCCTCATTCTTGCCTTCATCAGTGTCCTTCTTTCAGAAAATAGTGCATGACAGTC
This sequence comes from Urosaurus nigricauda, assembly GCA_034509955.1. Taxonomy (NCBI): domain Eukaryota; kingdom Metazoa; phylum Chordata; class Lepidosauria; order Squamata; family Phrynosomatidae; genus Urosaurus; species Urosaurus nigricauda. Next base: position 35,588,894 of record JAOEGL010000002.1, read on the forward strand.
AACAGCTCAATTCATCCATCATCATCACTGCTGCTCCATGCATCTTCATATGCAGGGTTTTCCAGATTAGGCAACTAAAAGAAAAAGGAGAAAGGGGAAGAATCACAATCTCACAATGCTAAGTCATGAACAGATGTCATATAACCCCACGATTTCTGTCTTTGATTATAGGAAATGGTTCAGCATGTACTTTTAAAAAATATTTCTGTGCTTTGTTTATTCAAACAAAATAAGGGCAGGCTTCTGTCCTAGGTTAAGTAATAATGCATCAATGGACATAAATCTTTCTGGAGGGAAAATCCCTATTAGTGTCTTAGGTATGTCAGCAAAAACAAAAACAAAACAAAAGAACCAAATGTGACATTTCAGTCAATTATTTTCAGTTCCACAACCTGCTTTATTCTGTGGTTCATTCTCAAAATATTTTAGTGTTTCTGGCAAAAATGGTTGACGGGAATGAGGAGCAGAATTTACAGCCAGCAATACTAGAAGAGAGAAGTATTAGCTTTGGCCATGCCAAACGGTATCTTATTTTGTACACCTAACAGTGAATACACACAATCCTGAAACCTATGTTACATCACCTGTGCACTAAATTAAGCAGGTAGAATTCTGTGATATACCCTTTGTCACAATAGCATAAAGTGAGATTCTAGACCATGTTCAGATTTGTAAAGCTGCAAAATCATTTCATCCACCATTAAGAATTCTTTCTTACATTAATTCCAAGTGCTCACTGAAGAAACACACTAACATCCATAGATGCTCTAATCCTAGTCTTGCAATTTACCTTTTCAGAAGTATCATCAGGTTCTGGTTTTCTCAAAGATGGTACCCAGGCAAGGATATTACCATCCCTGCCACTGCTATACAGTTCCTGCCATTAAAAAATAAAGAGTCATGGAGCAGCTATGGGATACTAAAGGAAAAATGTTGACATAGACAAATATGAATCGACAATACACTCCATTAAATAATTCATAGAGCTAGGAAATCAGAATGCCCTTGTTTATTGTTAATGTTATTTTGGCTCCAGAAAAGTAAAAATATTGGGAAAAGAAAACACAGGAGAAAAGAAGACATGTCTTTCTACCTATATAAACACCTCTCTGTTCAGTGATGAAAAACTGGGGCTACATCGTTTTAAGGAAAGGTAGCTAGTCTTCCTGCTTTGTTTCCTACACCATTTGTAGGGCCATACAAGTGTACCTATTACTACCAGTGATGTCAAGGAGGGGTTAACAGTAATGTAAATGAATGGGAGACTCCACAAAATCAGTAGTTTATGCCAATCTGCCCATGCTGGCAACCTCCAGATGTGTTTGACTACAATTCCCACCATCATCACCCACCACTGCCAATAATGCTGAACAAAGATCATGGGATCTGCAGTTTCTGGAGTCTGCTCAGTTGGAGAAAGCTGTTTTGTGCCATTTTAAGTGTTTTTAAAGTGACAGGTAGGACAAAAAACCTGGCAACGCCCAATGAGAAATGCTCAGAATACATTTTAGCTATTGTTCAAATAGCACCCCTAGAAAGTCCTATTGTGCTACTTCATTATGGTGCTGAGGTGAAAGGCTATACTAGTGGAGCATTAGTTTTTACTAGATTTTACTAGAATTATCAAGTTTTGAGCAATGCCTCAGAGGTAGGCTATATGTTATCTAACAATCAGCCAGGTCAAATTTAGAGAAACATAGCACCAGAATGATGATCACCATATAAGAAGTTGGCTACAGCAAATATGCATGGAATAAGTTGCAATCTGCATTAATGAAAGGACTATCCACACTGATGGGGTTGATGTGGAGCAATTTTCTAAAGCAAGGTTTACACTTGGTTACAGAAGTGCTGGGAAAAGATGCCTTCAAAAGGCAGGTTCTAGAGCCAAACTAACATATTATGATTCTTATGGTTTAGTAAATTTTTTAGAAATGTACACTATATATGAATACAAACACTCACATTATGTTACAGGAATGTGGTTGCTATCAAAAGGCACTCTCCATAGTAGCTCAGATGGTATGAAGGCGATTGCAGAGTGTGTCACGTCTCTCTAGATTATGCATTCTACATTAAACACCTATGTTACAAGGAGATAAATTCTTATTTGAGGGCTAACTCTATCTGGCCTCTAACTGCAATGCCATTATGATAATGCTACCATGACTTTTAAGACCTTTCTGTTCTATAAAGCAGCCATTCCTTGTCTATTAAGGTCAGAGGTTATAAATGGATGTGCCTATTTGTCTGCCTATGAATGTGATAGTGCTTTTAAAAATATATATATTCTAAAAGACTTTTAATAGTATAATTAAGCTAATTTTTATTTTTATATGTAAATTTTACTGTGTTTGATATGGAACGTTCTGGATTATGTCAGAAACTATCTTACATCTGAACCCTGAGAGAAAGGTGGGATGCAAAAGTGGAGAGCAGGAAGGGACTTCAATGGACAGCTAATCCAACTTCAAACAAACCTGTACCTATTTTTCAAAACTAGGAGTGTGCCTCTAGCTATTTGGCTTTTCACATTTTTTGAAGACTATTTGGCCCCTGAAGGGGCACAGAGCAGAAAACTGGTCCCTACCCCCAGAACGATCATGCACTCTTCCCCATGCTAATTGGCAGATGACCTGTCACATACTAACTGCTTCTTTTAATTCCAAGTATCAAGGATGGACCTGGAATCTTCTGCAAATTAGATTTTATAGCACTCACATCAAAATCAAAACCCCACCCCAGTCCCATCCAAACAATTTAGATATGATTTCCTACTAGCCATCTGACATACAACTGTATTTCAAATCAAGACAGGGTGATGGCAAATAGCTTTATTCATCATTAGGCTAAAACCAGCCCTTGGTGACAGTACACGTTTTACCTGCAGAAAACCCAAGGTTTGAATCCTGGCAAATCCAAATGAACTGGTAGCAGAAATAAGAAAATCCTTTCCCTAAGACCTTGGAAAGCTACTGCTGGTCAGATGGGACAATATAAATCAAATGGACTAGTGCCCTAACATAGCTTCATTCATTCAGAGGTTTGAAAAACATGGAAAGAAATCCTGAGGAAAGAATCTCCACATTCAGAATCTCCATGTAAATGGCAATTCCCTCAAATCTTGCAAAGTGCTTACCTGAAGATAAGGCTGGAACACACAGCAGTCAACTGAACTATAATGTCCTCTAAGCATAGTTATTAGGTCTCCTGAATAAATTGTATAAATAGCAACAGTACTACTGTATGGCACGAATACAAATTCTGGACTGCAACCCTGAGAGACAGTGAATTTGAGTCCTTTTCTGCTCTCGTTGCACACTTTCCCATAATTTACCTGTGAAAATGCAAGGTGACAAAAGTTAACCCCTCATATGGCAAAATGTTTGTCCGTTGATAGTTGATCACTTTCTAAAATTGGAGCTTTTGTGAAATATATTCTGTTGCTTTCCTTCTACTATTGCACAATAGCATTTTTAATTCTAATCAGAATTTAGCAGAATAAAATGTATGCCTAAACTGTGCCCCCTCCTTTAAAGAAAACACAACACTATTTTTATTTTTCAGATAGAGAATTAGCAATTAACTAGCAAGAAAACTTTTTTGGTAAATATAAAATTAGGAGGGGTAGGTAATATCCCAGAGGCCAGGATCAGAATTCAAAATTACCAGATTAAGAAGCTGTGCCAAAACTAACAAAATGAATTTCAGTGGGGAGAAATGTAGGATATTACTCTTGGGAAATAAAAACAAAATGCAAAGATATAGGATGGGTAATATCTGGCTTGACAACAGTACATGCAAAAGGGATCAAGTGTATCACAGGCTGAATATGAATCAGCAGTGTGTTGCAGCAGCTAAGAGTGCCAATGCAATTCTAGGCTGCAACAGTAGGAATACAGTGTCTAGATTGAGGGAAGTAATAATGCCACACTATCCTGCTCTGGTCAGACATCATCTGGAATATTGTTTCCAGGGTACCACAATTCAAGAAGGATGTTGACAAGCTGGAGCATGTCCAGAGGAGGGTGACCAAAATGATAAAAGATGTGGCAACCATATCCTATGAGAGGTAGCTTAGGGAGCTGGGTATATTTAGCTTGCAGAAGGTTAAGTGGTGACATGATAGCCATGTTGAAATATTATTTCATAAGGAAGAAGAAGCAAGCTTGTTTGCTGCTGTTCTAGAGACTAGGACATGGAACAATGCATTCAAGTTACAGGATAAGAGATTCCACCTAAACTTTAGGAAGAATCTACTAACTGATGATGAGAGCTATTTCACAGTGGAATACACTACCTCAGAGAGTGGTGGAGTCTCCTTCTTTGGAGGTTTTTAAACAGAGGCTGCATGGCCATCTGTCAGGAGTGATTTGATTGTGTATTCCTGCATGGCAGGGGGTTGGACTGGATGGCCCTTGTGGATTCTACCAATTCTATGGTTCTATGGAAAGGCCTGACACTAGAGACCAGGCAGCAATGTTACAGAGAACATAACCTGTAAAATGAAATATAAAAGGATGAAATTCTGAACTTATAAATCTCATGCCCTCACAGACAGTATGAATCTTGATTTTCAATGTAACAAATGAATGTGAAGCTGCCTAATAATAATAATAATAATAATAATAATAATAATAATTATTTATATCCCACCTCTCCCTTTTTGAGGATTGAGGCGGGTAACAAAAATAAATTACATAGACAGATTTTTTAAAAAAGAACATTCCCTTAGTCTCCCCCACCATCCAACCCTCCCATATAAATTTAACAATAAAATAATAAAAACATTACGTAAAACAGTAAAGACCAGAGTAGCAGTGTGGGGAGGGGTGCTGGGTTTAGTCAGGTGGGCAATTAGTTCTATTAGGAGGTCAGTCTGGGAAGGCCCCACCGGAAGAGATCCGTTTTTGTCGCCTTTTTGAATGCATTGAGGAATGTAATAAGGCAGATCTCCTCCAGCAGATCATTCCAAATTTTTGGAGTGGCAACTGAAAAGGTCCTCTGGGAAGTCACAACCAATCTAGTTTTCTTGGGCTGCAAAAGGTTCTTCCCAGAGGACCTGAGTGTACAGGAAAGATTATATGGGAGGAGGCGTTCCCTTAAGTATGCTGGACTCAAGCCATGTAGGGCTTTATAAGTAATAACCAGCACCTTGTACTGTGTCTGGAAGCTAACAGGCAGCCAGTGTAACAATTTCAAAATAGGTGTAATACAGTTGATTTTCGATTTTCCTGCGACCAATCTGGCTGCCATATTTTGAACCAGTTGAAGCTTCTGAAAGCAGCTAGTGTAACAATTTCAATATAGGTGTAATACTGTTGATTTTCGATTTTCCTGCAACCAATCTGGCTGCCATATTTTGAACCAGTTGAAGCTTCTGAAAGTGGCACAAGGATAGCCCCATGTAGAATGCGTTGCAGAAATTGAGACGGGAGGTTACCAATATAGGGAGAGGCGGGATACAAATTATTATTATTATTATTGCTACTACTACTACTACTACTATCATTATTATTATGTACTGTACAACTGTTTCTAGGTCCCCCGATTCCAGGTAGGGTCGCAGCTGGTGTATCAGCCAAAGCTAATAACAGGCACTTCTGGCCACCACATCCACCTGAGATGAGCGACGAATCCAGGAGCACCCCCAAACTGCTAACACAGTCCTTTAGGGGAAGTGTGATTCTGTCCAGCACCAGTGAACATATCACCATACCTGGATTAGGGTTACCTATAGCAAGTACATCCGTTTTATTAGGATTCAGCCTATTTTCCCTCATCCAGTCCATTACTGACTTCAGGCAGTCATTCAGAGGGAAGATGCCCTCCTTGGTCACTGAAGCAGTCTGAGAGATGGAGAAACAAATTTGGTTGTCATCATCGTACTGATAACACCCTGCCCCATGTCTCTGGATGATCTCACCCAGTGGCTTCATGTAAATGTTAAACTTCATGGGAGACAGGATGGCGCCTTGAGGGACGCCAGATGTTAGCTCTCTTTTAGAAGAGCAACTGTCTCCCAGCATCACCATCTGGAACCCACCTGAGAAGTAGGAACGGAGCCACTGCAAGACAGAGCCCTCAATTCCTAACTCTCTCAAGTGTTACAGAAGGATACCATGGTCAATGGAATTGAAGGCCGCTGAGAGGTCCAAGAGCACCAGCAGGGCCACACTTCCCCTGTTGATGCCCAGATGGAGATCATTGACCAAGGCAACCATAGCAGTCTCCATATCCTGACCTGAAGCCAGTTTGAAATGGATCTAAATAATCAGTTTCATCCAAAACTATTTGGAGTTGGTTTGCAACTGCCCTCTTGATCACCTTGCCAAGAAAAGAAGAAGGGATACAGGCTGGTAATTAGTTCTCTCCAGAGGATCAAGGGAAAGCTTCTTTAGTACTGGTTTCACCACAACTAATTTTAAGCTAGCTGGAAAACAGCCTTCCCTGAAGGAGGCATTAATTATAGATCTTAGCAAATTCATAGTTGCCTCACTTCCCTGGATAGCCAGCCAAGATGGGCAGGGATCAAGAGGACAAGTAGTCTTTTTTACTTTACCAAGCAGCTTGTCTACATCATCAATATTCATAGACTGGAATTGATCCCAAGTAACCACATTAATGGAGTCGCTGGACACCTCTCTAATCGTTTCTGTGTAGGCCCTTATCTGAGAGATTTTATCTGCGAAGTAATCACTGAAAGCTTCACAGCAGGCTCTCATAGGTTGTAATAGAGGGTTCAGGGTGGGAGGAATCTGAGTTAATTTCTTTACCACCCTGAAAAGCTCTGCTGGATGGGACTTCACAGATGCAATAGATGAAGTAGAACAATTTCTTTGCTGTGTCTATTGCCACTCCATAGGCTTTAAGGAAAGTTTTATGACGTGAATCAGGCCATTGGTTCATTCCGTTTATCGTTATCTGTAGCAGGTGTGGGAAAAGTGCAGTTTATGGACTGCATGAGGCACCCAAGGCTGTTTTCATGGATCCTGCTCTCTCCAGCCAGAAAAAAAAAGCCAAAAGTGTTCCTCACTCACTCAGTCTAGAGGAGCAGCAGTTTTCCAATATAACTTGCTGAACTCCAAAATGTCAAAAATAAAATGTTACTGAACTTTTATAACTCCTCCTTCCTTTTACCATTTTTTGCATATTTTGATGCTTGGTGATGCTAGTCCCTAAAATCTCTGAAGCTGCCCATTCCAGTCTTTTCTGACTGCTACTGTCTCACCAGCATTTCAGAGAGGGAACTTTTGCAATCCTACCAGCCAGGGTTCAAACTTAGGATTTCTATAAACATGATTATTTACTTGTATATACTAGGTTATAAGTTGATCTCATGTATAAGTAGAGGGCAGGTTTGGGGGCCACAATTATGGATTTTGAAATGACCTGTAGATATCTTGAGGGTAAAACATAGGGACATGTCACAAACAATGTAAAGGATGATAAAAAGGAAAATGATGCCAAAGAACTTGGATCGTTCTGGCAGGCATAACTATTTGTACTAAAGGCTGGATGGATGAAAGAGTAGAGGGGATCCATGCTTCCTTTTGATGCTTCCAGGATGGATTAAGCTCTTGCCTTTTACCAATTTATTCAGAGAAAGAGGAATGGCTCCTTTTTGATATATAAAGTACAGTACTTACATTGAAACATGGATTAAGCTGACCTAGTTTTTTGGGGTCAATTTTTTGACTAAAATTTCTAGACTTATACATGAGTATATACAGTAGTAAAAAGTATATTCCTTCATTATGTCCATTAGGGTTCCCAAGAAAACGTAGAATTATATAGAACATGCTAGCAAGTAATTATGAAGTTATGCCATGTGTTTTTGACATGTTTGTGCAAGTTAGATAAGAGGTAATTTTCAGACTGACTGAGAATATCTTTCTGAATATCAATTGTTGGTTCCCTGGCTGGTGTTTTTTTTTTTTTTTTTAAATAAAAACCTGTTTACAACTAACTAGGTGTGGTCATGGGAAAAATATTACTAAGTTGCAAAATTGTGTGCTTTATCCCCAAATGTCATTAAAGCACACACCTAGCAGTGTACCTTAATTCATGTTAATCATATGAACAAGTGTAACATTTGTTGTATCAGAGAGATGTAATAAGTGTATACATATTTGCAGCATAAATATAATCAATTGCATGTAGAGTTATATGCAATCAGATTTTATTGTACATAATGAAAGCTCTCTTAGGTTGGCGACAGTGCATGTAGGGATGGGCCAACTTTATAAGGCCTCTAGAAAGCACTACAGTTAGAGAGAGTGTGGTTCAGTTGTTTGTACTATGACTTGGGAGACCAGCATTCAATCCCTTCTCAGCCATGGAAACCCACTGAGTGACCCTGGGCAAGTCACACTCTCTCAAGCTTTAGAAGAAAGCCAAGGCAAAATCCCTCTGAACAAATCTTCCCAATAAAAACCCATGATAGGTTCACCTTAGGGTCATCCTAAATCAGAAATAACCTGAAGGCATCATAGTAATTTTACATCTTGCATGAAAAATAAATACACAGTCTCTGTACTTATCTTTATGGAATGAAATATTTCCCTTAAAATAAGTTGAAAGCTAGCTTGTTGAACACAGACAGCATAATGGGTTTGTTATAGCAGCATTAGCCTTGGCACAGCAGCATACTGGACACAGTGGGAGGTCACCGGTACCCCATATCTGTAGGTGCTGCAAACCACTGGTGCAAACTAGCCTAATGACTAAAATATGTACAAATACAAAAATCTGTTCACGTGTAACATGTTAGACTAGTTTTGCAAACAGCCATGGCATATGAACAGTACTGTACCTCTACCTAAAATCAGCAATCTGACAGCAGCTTTGATTTCCACTACCAAATATTTTTTATAATAATGATGACTGGAAAACTCGAGAAATAGACACAACTATTATTATTATACTATGGGAGTTCAGTGAAGCCGCACGCTCTGTTGTGCCTATAGTTTAGTACATGAAACTGTTTATAGAATTTCCAGATAATACTTTATACTTTCATTAAAATTAAACTACACATTAAGATTTATACAGTTCTCCTATTTTTAATATGACTGACCAAATTCAGAAAGTGATTTGCACATGTCTAAAGAAATACTTGCTGAAACCAAAGTTTATTTCAAAAAAGCCTTTTACTTCAAAACAAATTGTAATACCATTTTAAAAATTGCTTGTCTCCAATAACAAAATATTAACCTGGTGGTGTTTGTTTTCTCCAACGTGATTATCTGGGTGCATATTTTAAGAGGTTGGCTTAGGTTCTAAGTTGTTCTGTTCATTTCTGCCAAGACTGTCTTCCGTCTACAACCCTACAGAATATACTCCATAAAATTATAAATAGTTTTTGCAAGGTATAGCCTTGCAAAAACTAACTTTCCTAACTAAAGAAGGAAAGCAAAGGGCAAAGAACCCCATCTTGTGAATGTAATCTTTTTTCATTTGTAGAAAATAAGCTACAATCTAAACTTCTGTACTTTACTATCTTCTAGGTTAAGAAAAAGCAGAAAGGAGAGAAACAGGATGCAGCTCACTATAGCAAACTGTAAAGATCAACAGCCTGGAAAGGGCAAGAGGAATGACAATATTTTGTAGACTGGGGAAAATATTTGTTTTATTAAAAAGTTAATTTATTTATCTCAGATAGGCATCATCTGTTGCACTGAAGTCTGAGACAGTGCATACAATATTGGGGCTTTCTAGATTGGCAGGAAAGTGTGACATGAAGTTGCCTTTTCCTTAATGCTTAGCAGCTGCACCACAGCCTTTAGATGGAGCTGCGCTGTTCCGCAGTTTTTAAAAAAGAAGCTGGGAAAACCAGCACCTTTTTTAAAGGCGCTTCTTCTCCCCTAAAATGCAAAAAAAGCATTTTCATGGTACACTTTCCCTTTTTCTCATCTAAAGGCTAGCCATGAACACACTTCTTTTTGCCAATCTAGAAAGCCCCATTGTTTCAGAGATCAAGCTCTGAGGTGAGCATTTCTTAAACACCAGAATGGAAGGGGTTTAGTAGCAAGAAAGGTATAACTCATGGGCTAAATCCAACATAGTGCTGGAAATATTCATGGCTGCTAAGTAGCATGAGATTAAATAATTCTTTAACTGTGCATTTCATTTAGATCCTCATGGTCATTTTAAATAATATATATTTCCTCCTGTATTTCTAAGCTCACATTGCCACTGCCATATGTTACCTTCCTGTACATGTTTCAGTCTTTAAAATCAATCATGTTTCAGCCTTTAATAAAAATGTTTGGATACAATGCCATTGTAATATCAATCACTGAATTATGTTTTTTATGTAAAGAAACTTAAATCTTCCCACACAAACTAGAGATTAACTGCTTGAACTATTATAACAGAAGCCAAAAGAGGCAAGGTCTTAAGATGATGCCTTCAAGAGATCTTGTCCTGATAGCAGAACACTGAATCTAAGAAGGTTGCCTTCAGCCTAGAACCACTATGACTTGCTTTATTTTGCTAAGAAAATATCATTTAGTAAAATATTTTTTTTCAAATGAGGCTTTGCCTTTTTCTTCGTTTTTTTCTTTTTTCTTTTTCTTTTCTGTGCTAGCCTTCAATTACTTTTTGAACTGGGATGAAGAACTGCAAAGGGTGGAGGCCAATTTTCAAACCCTCTGGCCCATGGAAGGTACCACCTGTGAATCACATCTGGGAAATCTACTTCCAAGAATTTCAGGCTGTTTGAAGACTGGGGTTTTCCCCTCAAGAAAGTCACTGCTTTAGAGCATTTCTTTCACCTTTGCCTTTGATATATGTTAAACCAATTATCCAAACGTTATTAGCCTGCAGCAGGAGAATATCTCCTGAGAATATTAACTCCTGGGCCTTCTGTATCCTGATGTTACCCTATGCTGCTGCTAAGTACTGTGGGTTTTAATATGTTTTGTTTTATTTCTATTCTATATTAACTTGTTTTAAATTTTGTCAGTTTAATTCTATTTTATGGGGTGGGAGGTTGGGGAGGGGATTGTTGAATCTTTTTAACTTTAACTGTAACTGTTTTTAAACTTTGTTGTACCCCACCCCGATTGTTCAGACAGAGGGGCGGCTAAGAAATACTAATCATCATCATCATCATCATCATCATCTATGGTAAAGCCTTTGTACTGGGGATGGGGTTGGTTCTGCCCACATTTAGGCCACACTCTATATTATGTAGTGCTAGCAATGTGTGTGTGGACATGTCAGAGGCCCAAAATACAGATCACAGTGATCCAAAAGTGGTCACATCTGTGGATTGCTATCCTGCTGATACAAAAAGTACAATGTACTTCAATGTGAACATCTCAAGGCTATCAAGATATCACGTACTATACAAATATTTTAAATACATAAATTAATAGCTGCATTTAAACAGGATGTACATAAGAGAAATGTACTTCCTTGTTAAAAAATTATTCTCTTTTTCTGACACTTACATAAAGCTTGATTTTTAAATAAGCTACCCAGAAAGAATTACATCACTAGATAACCAGAAGCAAAGGTTAACATTTGAACATTCTTGAACATTTTACCTACTTTTAATTTTTTAAAAAATTTCCTCTCTACTGGTCTTGCATTGCAAAACAACCCCCCACAACATACTCCCGTCCCAATAAGTATATCCAAATTCTGCACTGCAGATAAAACCACAACTTACCAATGTGTTCTTCCCACTGGAACTGTTCCAGAGCCTCATGCGGTCATCTGTTCCAATTGTCAGAAGGTGAAGCCCATCATTTGTAAAACACAAGCCATTAACTCTTCCATTGTGGGCAGTATTTACTGTCAAAAATATGAACAATTATAGTTCATATCAAGTGCAAGACAGCAAGAGAGAAAACTCAACCCAGCAATATTTCATTGCTACATTGCAAAAAAACTGAAGTACATAGGGGGAAAGGCCTCAGACTTGTATTCTATTATACAGAAATGTTTCTTGCCAAGGCTGAGACCAAATATTAAACTACTGTGCCAAGGAACATGATTTCATTTTCCACAACATCAACGAACACACATAACACATGGAATACTCTCTATTTCCTCCAGAAATAGTTGTTTTTCCCATGGGAGAGATGGGCCAGTCCCTTATTCATTATGGTGCTCCAATGTGATCCTTTTTTGGGTTTGGAGACCAGAACTATGCATAGTATTCCAAGACAGATTACACCACAGATTTTGATAAAGGTATTGTGATATTGGTAGTTTTATTTGCCACAGCCAGTCCCAATAAAAACTAAATAATTTGGTGTCATCAGTGAACTCTTAATTTCAGTCTAAAAACACTGGTCCCAACACAGATCTTGGAATAGGGGATCCACTGTTTATATTCCTTCATTGCAAGAATCAATTATTTATTCAGTTATGAATGATCACTTGATTAGCATGTTTTTCCTAAGAGAGAAAGAGAAAAAAGAGAAGAAGAAATACTGAAAATAAAACAGAAAGCAAAATTTGGTGAAAAGTAATCAAAAAATCTTGAATCTATTGTTGTAATTATTTCAAGTTTACTAAGTTTATGATTCGTATGATTGATAAGTTTACGATTAATAAGATTCTCAATTGTAATTAACACACAAGGTAATGATGGGCAATCTGAATCACAGCAGAGACAATGAAGTTATGGATTCATATTCTAATAATCCTAGTTTTTGAGGATGGAGTGGCAGAGACAGGCAAAAGGGTATAATCCAGGCAAAGTTTATCATGGGGCCAAAACGCACTGCAGAAATAATTCAGTTTGACACTACTTTAACTGCCCTGTCTCAAAGCTAGAGAATTCTGGAAACTGTAGTTTGTGAGACATTTAGCCTTCTCTGTCAGAGAGCTCTGGTGATCCCAACAAACTATATTTCCCGGAATTTCCCAACATTGAGCCAGAACAGTTAAAGTGGTGTCAAACTAGATTATTTCTGCAATGTGTTTTGGCACAGGATCAATGTCCATTAGTTTCATTGGGACAGAATTAAACACATCCTCAGTTATCAAATTGAAATCACAATTTACACAACTGCCTGATTCATACACAAAGTTCTGAGTATCAGCCCTGGTGGCGCAGTGGTTAAATGCCTGTACTGCAGTCACTCACTCAAAACCATAAGGTGGCGAGTTCAAGACCAGCATAAGGGCTGAAGCTCGACTCAGGCTTGCATCCTTCCAAGGTCGCTAAAATGAGTACCCAGATTGTTGGGGGGCAAATAACTTACAGTTGTAAACCGCTTAGACACTCCTTAAGGGTATGAAGAGGTATATAAATGAAGCTGTTTGTTTGTTTGTTTTTTGTGAGTAATCAAAATCGTAGAGATTTCAAAGAGATGTAGGAAACCTTTTTTTAAAAAATCAAGAATCACTTTTCTTTGGGGGTAATCTCTTAGGGGCCATTTGCCAGCAGTGAGTGGAGATGAAAGCAGTGTAGGCTAAGCCAGAGCCAAAAGTGGGCAGGAAAATCTTGTTTCAATCTCTCCCTTCCTTCCTTCTTGGCCCAGCTGGGATTTCCAAGAAAGACAAATCACTCTTGCCACCTTATACATAGGATGTCCAGATATAGGATGGGGGACATCAGGCTGAATGAAACTATGTGTGAAAGGGATCTAGGAGTCCAAGTAGACCATAAGTTGAACATGAGTCAACAGTGTGATGCGGCAGCTAAAAAGGCCAATGCTATTTTAGGCTGAATCAATAGAAGTGTAGCATCTAGATCAAGGGAAGTAATAGTGCCGCTCTATTCTGCTTTGGTCAGGCCCCACCTGGAATACTGTGTCCAGTTCTGGGCACCACAATTCAAAAAGTATGTGGAGAAACTGGAGCGGGTCCAAAGGAGGGCAACTAAAATGGTGAAGGGTCTGGAAACCATGCCCTATGAGGAACGACTTAGGGAGCTGGGGGTGTTTAACCTGGAGAAGAGAAGGTTAAGAGGTGATATGATAGCCCTGTTCAAATATTTGGAGGGATGTCATATTGAAGAGGGAGCAAGCTTGTTTTCTGCTGCTGCAGAGACTAGAACGCGGAACAATAGATGCAAGCTGCAGGAAAAGAGATTCCACCTCAACATTAGGAGGAACTTCCTGACAGTAAGGGCTGTTCGACGGTGGAACACACTCCCTCGAAGTGTAGTGGAGTCTCCATCCTTGGAGGTCTTTAAGCAGAGGCTGGATGGCCATCTGTCGGGGATGCTTTGACTGGGAGTTCCTGCATGGCAGGGGGGTTGGACTGGATGGCCCTTGTGGTCTCTTCCAACTCTATGATCCTTCTTCTTCTATTCTTGATATTAGTCTGAGAACTACAAGTTGTCTATTTTAGAAAATGGGAAAAGAATTTTCATAACTCTCAGTACTGATCAATTTACCAGTTCTAAGCTGGATAATAACAAAGTCCCCTTTTGATATGAAAATGCATGGCACTAATCCTGTCATATGGATGTGAAGTGTATTGAATATCTATATCGATTACCTGCTTCAGAAGATGCTTTTGACTTCTCACCATTATATTGATCAAGAGTAATCAGACAAGCAGAAGCCCTTCTCACATCCCACAGTTTCACTCTACTGTCAGCACTAAGAGGAAAAACAACAAATGCCCTGTATTGATTTACAAGAAAGAATGATTATTTCCATGTACCTTATTCTCACAAAGTGACAACTGATGAGCTTATTTTGTATTAGAACTTCTTCCTTAGTTTTCTTCTGTTACCAGGGTATAACAAATGGATGTCCCTGTCCTCTCAGTTTAAATGCAAATTAGTTGCTCATTTTCCCAAATGCAAAAAGGTTCCAAACTCTATTGTGTACTAACCCTCCTCCAAGATAAATTAAGAAGAACTTCCTAACTGTTCTGGATCTCAGAAACAACCAACTTCTTAGCATATGCTCCATGCATTTAATTCTGAAAGGGGGGGGGGGGGAATAAAACAAAACATGAAGGGACAAATCTCTCCTTGCTTTGAGTTCTAACAACTTAATAGTTACTTCTTTACTGATTTATCAACTACACTTTTTGATCTCAGTCCTCAAAACGTCTTGCAACATTTAAAACAGCAACCATAAAAATGAAACAATTATTAATAAATCCAAAAAGTCACATCCCTAAACTCTCTGACCTGTTATTAAATGATTCAGTATATTTAAACTGAATAGCTGCTAAAAGCCATCAGGGTGGGTGACAGGAGATTAGTAGTTTACTTCAGTGTTTCTTAGGTCACCTGATTGGGGAGGGGGCACCAATTCTCTCTCCCTCCAGGTAAATCAGTACCTTATTTGTTCCCACTTTCTTTCTTAGAAATTCACTAGGGACCAGCAACCAATGGCTTGGGGAATAATACCAGTCCAGGGACCACCACTTTGCATAGCACTGGTTTACTTAACAGCCTTTTAACTTATTCAGGAACTAGTTAAAGGAAACAAGCTAGTTTTTCATGTAGCTGGATACAAGCCAGCAGTATCAAAAATCTACACAGCAGTACTGTTTAACAAAACAATAAGCCAGGGTTATGCAGAAATTCTGGTGCATTGTTTATAAAGTAGTAAGCTTCTATTGTGCTCAACCCCTTAAATGGAAATCTGGTCTATGATTTGCTATCATGCAGAAAAAGGCAAATATAGTTCCCCTTTTGGTTTATTTCTCCCACAACAAACTGGAAGAAAACCCCAGGGTCTTTACTGGTACTGAGATTGCAGAAGGAGCAACTGGGCAGAATGCTGAATACTTTTTAATGATAGAAAATAATTACACCATGAAAGCACCAGATTTTTCTTTCTTGGTGAACACTAAAAGGGCATTTACTGAAGGAGTCTCTTAGGTAGTAACTCCAGTCATGCATTGCCTGTTTCTATTTTATGAGCATGCATAATCACTAAGAAATTTATCACAAAGCTAATTGTGAATCAAATACATATACTATTTCTCTGTCAATAAATGCTTCTGTTCTTCTTCAACTAAATGTGAAAGTTTTGTTAACAATCTGAGCATTTAATTTCCCCTTTCCTTCTACCATACACATGTACAAATATTTCACATTCCATTCAAATAAAAACTTGTATTCACATTCCAGAGGAAAGACATACCAAAAGCTAAGTGAAACTCCTTCTGTTTCAATGTTAAGAGATCACAAAAAAGGGAAAAAAGGAGGCAACTTTCATTTTAATTATCACTATTATTGGTTCTCTCTTTTACCTTGCAGTTGCTAAAATATATTCATAACGTGGTGACCAGGATACTGCTAGAATTTCTTGTTTATGACCTAAAAATATGAAAGCACATAAATCTTCAGATGCATGCATTCAACCATTTATATACCATCACTTTTGCCGCAATCCTTTCCTATAAATCATTTCTAAAGAGTCCTAATGGAGCCCTGTTTCTCCCTCTTTGTGTAGAGCAGGCAAAATACTAGGACAGTACACTGTGAAATAGAAGACCTGTGGATAGTCCTTATCCTCAGCTAACCCTCCTCCAAGAGACCAAGTAAAGCAGGAGAGGGCTGAACGTGATAAATACAGGCTTTACATTCTTTGCATTGCTTTGATCTGCCTGTCATGTGTCCAAATGTACACATTAAGGAAAGAAGGGAGAAATAACACCCTGTTTTGCCTGGCTGGGCTTCTTTCTTATAATAGCACTGTGCCCATATGAGAATTTTATTTCATGGTAATTGTACATTTTTTACTATAACTCCCATAATCCCTGGCCAATGGCCAGGCTAGTTGAGAGATGTACTCTAAACTCACTGGGGTGTATGAGAGGAATTTGGAGGGCACCAGCTTGCTCACTCCTGATGTTCAATATCTACCTTATTAATCTGGATGAAGAACACAGGTCACTGGACTGCATAGCTCAGTAATGTTCAATCTAGCTGCCAGTAGGAATCCAGGTTCTCAAACTGAGCTTCTTTGTAGGTTTTTTAAAAACCCCTTTCAATTGGCAACGCAAAAGAATGAGCTGGAGACTTTCTGCAGGCATAGAAAAAAGGCCCCTTGTACTACTGGCCTTAGAAGTCTTCATATACAATATACAATACAATACTGAATGTAAAATAAAATAAAAGCCTTAGAAGCATTGTTCAAATAGTAACTATTTTTTACTATGGTATTCATATGCAATATACAATACAATACTGAATGTAAAATAAAAAATATTTCTGTTTACAAATGAGTCATTTTATTTTATCAGCTCTCTAATAAATCCTTTGCAAGTACTCCAGACAGCTAGTTTGCAATCCATCAATTACAGTCGCTCCTCCTTTTTCACATGTTCCGGACCCCCTCATGAAAATGGATTTTGCCTATATTCAAGCCACATTGGCTTGAATATAGGCGCGGGCGTTTAAGTGTGCCCAACAAGCGCATGCCCCATTCATTCTCCCTCCTTTTGTCCCTCAGTGAGTCTGAAGACCATGAGGGAGGACTGTACTGTAAATTGATTTGGATTCACTAACTTCAGAACAGGATCTAGAATCACTTCAATAAGCAAATCTTTGATTCTTTATTCTTATCCATTTTCCCTCTCTTGCATACTTTATTCTTTAAATTTGGGCAATGACTAAAAACAAGTTCAATATGGATTAAGTCAACAGACTGGTTCCTCTCACCTGTACTATGGGTTGCAGGTGCACCAAATTAAATTTAGCGTCTATAAATATTTATTTTCTGCAATGGAAATGTTAATTTTATAGTTTATTTAAATCAGATTTACTTAATTACAATTACCTAGATACAGTCCAATGTATACAAACAAGAATTCACCAATCTGGTGCCCTCTTAAAGTGATGGACTCCAATTTCTGCCATCTTCATTTATTACAAAAAGCTAACTTGTTTTCTCTGACTGCTGAGAAAATTTCCTACTTTACATTTTAATGAGGTAAAACTCAAACTAAATCAGTTTAAACAAATACCAACAGTTTTCATAGTGGCAATACAGGTATTTCTATTTCTTCAGACCCCCAGTGTCAGAATAATATATGGAAGAGGATCTTCTCATGGAATTATATTGAAACTGGTACAACTGTTCTTGACAAAGAATACATTGTTCAGAGCTATTCTTTACACAGTGTAACTTACTCAAAGTAGTTATTGTCTAATACAGTATTAATGTTTCAGACAAAGAATTACCCTGCAGGATGTGAGAACAAGATCCAGACTTCAAATCGCAAAGCTGTACTTTGGGGCTTTTAGTACCAACTGTGACAGGAAAAAGACAAGAACTTATTTAAATATTGGTTATAAAAAGCATGCAGAGCAAGTTCTAACTTTATTATATACAACACATTTTTGTATTCCCAAATATTTTGCTAATAGTCATATTTGGCACATTTCAGAAAGCTAAAATAAAGAGAACTGGATAAAATATGTTTCCTACCTCCACATCACATGGTGGGTATTTTGATTTATAGTAATAATAATAATAATTATTTATTTATTTATTTATTTATAACCCGTCCCTCTGAATGAATCACATAAAATAATATGCAAATGTCTAGGGATAGTGGTAGCCATACAAATACTGTAGTAGAACAATCCTATGACTATTTAAGTCAGAAATCTGTCCTGCTGTGATCAGGACAACAATTCACCTTATTAGAAATCACACAATTTGTTGTTGTTAACTCGTATCAGGTTGACCTCAATCAATGGTGTCCCCATGAATGAGAGACCACCAAGTAATTCTGTCATCAACAGCCCTGTTAAGATTATGCGAATTCAGGGATGCGGCTTCCTTAATTGAGTCTATCCACCTGTAATGCAATTTTCCTCTTTTGCTACCAACTTTTACCTTGTCAAGCATTATTATTTTTCTAGTCATGTCTTCTCGTGATATGTTCAAACAAAGTACAGCTGTCCCTCCTTTATCGCAGACATGGTATCCGTATTCCTGATTACTCACGGAGGGAATCTCTGTTATCATCAATGGGGCGCACCCCTGTGATGCGCACTCGCGGGGGCTCACCCCATTTAAGTCTATGGAGCTTGAATACATGTGAGTCTCCATTTTCAGGGGTGTGTGTGTGTGTCCCGGAACGGATCCCCCACCAAAACAGAGAGTCGACTGTACAACAGTCCCCATTTAGTCATTTTAGCTTCTATGGCAAGTTCAAGTATAAATTGTTTAAGGACTCATTTGTCTTTTGGGCAGTACAGGATATCCAGTTCTCCAGAACCCACACAGCAGCACATCACGTGATTTTGGATGAGACAGTCCAAAATCACACAACAACAACACCCAATGAAGGTATCTTTAAAATCAGCAGCCTCATAATACCCCTTGCTTAAAAGAAAGTATTTTGCAATAAACAATGATCACTGACATATTAAAGAATGTTCAGACCATGTTAATTATCTAAGGTGGGATGGCATATTTGAATCAAACTGTAAATGAGTCTTTCTGTATAAGATGCTTACCTATAACTACATTAAGAAAATATCGAATTCAAAAGAGAAAATGTAAAATGAATACTAACCTGCAATTAAGCAATGCTTAGTAGCAACAGAAGACATATGGTGACTGTATACAGTTCCCTCAAAATTAAACACATCTGCAGGCTGTCAATTGAAAGACAATGCACTGGTTAAGCTCCTGCCCCAAATACTAATCTTAACAAGGATTTAGAGCTCTTGCTTACACAATGATTACAAATGAACAATGTAAAATGTAGTATTGAGCCACAGTTGTGCAAACGCCATCAAAATAATACCAGGAAACACACACTTGTATTAGCAGATCATAAACTGAGGATTCTGCTGCAAAAATTATTCTAATCCTGCTAACTAAGGATGACATAGTTAGGGAGCAGAAAAGAAAATCTTCAGTGTGAGTAAAATGTATTAAAACATTCATCACATGTCGAACACAAAAAGAAAAAGCAGGAGGAAAACTAAAATAATTATGAATGAAACTATCACGCTGAGTAAAAAATGGAAAAGCTGAGCTTCTTTCTGTCTGTGCCTACTACTGTCAATCTACTTAATACTGTCCAAAATGTAACCTTTCCAACTAGACTTCCCTTCTCCCAGTATGGATTGCTCTTTGCATCACTTTATGAGCCCTGTCCCCTGTTCAGCTTGAACCTGCTGTAACTGCTGCCTAAGCAGCCCTACAAATACTACTCACCCAGTTGTAAAAGCAAGGGGTATGCTAGAATTCTAGTTCTTCATTAGACTGGGAATATTTTGACTTTGAAAATGCCAAGTATCTCCTATGACTGGACCCAAGAATTAAATTTTACTTACTTGTAATGTGTTTGTGTCCCAGATTTTCAGTGTTTTATCAAATGAGCTTGATGTAAACATGCCAGTGTCATGGGGGTACCACTGAACTGTCTCTACGCTGAATTTGTGAACATCAGGGTGGCTTCTGCGACACAACCATAGAAGGACAAAACTTATGAAAGGGCATAACTATTTGCCATAACTATATGTAATACACTCAAGCATCTTGGATGGTAAATACTTTAAGGGTCTAAGAAGCAAATCTCTGCAGGGGAGAGACTAAGGAAGTGACAGCACTAATCTCATTTCAGTTCATCTGAACTAGAGGAAAGATCTAAAGCAAGGAAGGCATGCCCTTCCTATTTATCTGGAACACTACATCTTCCCCATCCTTGATCTCTAAACCAGAGTTCTTAATGTCTGGTTTTCTACATGTTTTGGATTTCAAGTCCCAGAAGCCCCAACCAGCACAGCTGAATGGTCAGACATTCTGGGAGTTAAGCTCTACAATATTTGGAACACCACAGGCTAAGAATCTAGATCTAGAGCAGTGTAGGCAGAAACCTTCTTATAAAAATATTTGGTTTTTACACTGGCATAGAATGTGGGCTCAAGATAAAAAATAGGAGTAACTGCTCAGGAAGCCTGTAAAATGAAAAACTCAGGTTTATTATTTCAGGAAGCCCACCCCCAAACAGAAAGGGAGATAAACAAAATAATTAAATTAGTCTTCAGTACAAGATCCTTAAAAACTGGCTTGTGTATAGGGGTAGACTGGCAACCATTGTTGAAGATGAGACACCACAAAGTTAACCCCTTCTTAGAGAAAGGGAAGAAAAGGATTATCTTCCTTGAAGGAGGAAGTAGCCTCAAAAGATGGATCTCATTGGGGTGAAGCGGATATGAAAAAGGTCCGTGCCGGGACTGCAATGCTGTTGTTCATTGTGTCAGCCGCATGTGCCTAGCCTTGATATGGGCCACCGTCACGGTGAATCGGGCACCAAGAAGGAGTGGTATTTTATTGCTTCTTTTTTGGGCTTGTTCTTTGGGAAAGAGCTGTGCCCAGGGCGGCTTCCAGACATGTTTGGGGCGTACATCATCTGAACATCATGCCCCCAATACCGCCCAACAGCAGCCCTTTGGAGTCATTGTTTGAGGCCTCTGTTCATAGTCCTCTTGATTCCTTCCTTCTTCTTCAAGGAAGATAATCAGTCTCTTTTAAAAAAGAAACTACAGAAGGAAAAGCAAGACTTTGTGTCTGCATGTTCTCACCCCCTCCCTGGGTGAGTACTGGGTAAACTTGGTCACTTTCCAGATAAAGGCCCTATTTCTGCTCTTTTTGCTTCGGTTTAAGGACACAGCATAATCTAAAGAAAGGGCCTAAATACCCTAAAGGGATCAGATGCCATCTGAATTTGGAGGTTAAGCAGGATCAGTCCTGATTAGGACCTGGATGAGAGACCACCAACAAATACCAGGTGATGTACGCTGTAATTCAGAAGGAGGAACTTTCTGAATATTGCTTGCCTACGAAAACCCTATGAAATTCATGGACTTGCCATAAGTTCACAGGTGACTTGAAGGTACATATACAGACATTACCTAAACATACTGTGTCACCTATTGGATAAGGAATGAATCACAGCTTTATGGCCCTAACAGTTTTAAAAGGCATTGTTCCTTCCTCTGCTGGATCTACAACAGGAATGAGCAAGGGCAACCCTACAGATATTACTGGACTACAGTTTCCAGTTTTCCTCACCACTGGATACGTTGGCTTGGGTTCACAAGAACTGCAGTCCCACAATATCTCAAGGGCTGCATTTTGCCCACCCCTGTTTACAAAATGATATTCCTGATATGCCTCCTCCCCATCCCCCAAGTAAGAGTTACAACTCGAACAGTATGAATCATTCTTGCTTCCTCTGCTGGCAAATGGGATCTAATAAAATTAAGATACTAAACACTGTTAAAATGTGTAGGGCAGGCAATAATAGCAAATACTGTAGACATTACATGCAAAACTATTAAGTGTTTACAGCAAGCAAATATCTACAGAAATATTAAATTCTTAGCAGTTGTGAATCATACAGGAATAAAGTGCACAGTTTCATTAACTTAATCATCTTGGCTTCAGATTGCAACTTGATTGGTTAAAAAAAACTGGAGCCTAGATGCCCTGACTATTACAAATATACTCTAATTACAACAGTAAACAGATGGCTACCCAGAATTAGGTTATTATTATTTTTTAATTAAAAACACTTATTTATCAGCTGTCAGCTCTCAAGGTAATGAATAGGTTTGTTGTTGCTGTGTGTCTTATGGATGCCCTAAGATGACCCTAAAATCACAAGGTTTTCTTGGCAAGATTTGCTCTGAGGGGCTTCCTTTTGTCTTCATCTGAGGCTAAAAGACAGTGATTTGCTCAAGGTCATCCAGTGGGTTTCCAGGTAAAAACATGTCAAAAAGGTTTTTTTAAAAAACTAATTTCAAAAAGCCAATATTAAAACTCCCCAAGTAAGATACTGCTTAAGATACTGATAGTATCTTAAACAAGTTTTAAGGATCAAAATCCACATGGAACAAACAATACAGTCTTGGCTTGTTGGAAGACCACTAGGGACACCCTGTTATCCCATGGAAGTGAATTCCACAAATGAAAAATTATGTGATGTTATGAGGAAAATCTTGTCTCACCTACATACCAACCTAGCCTCTTGAGTTGTAAGACATGCAACAGGGCCTCTGCGGAGGATCTCATATACCAGACAGACTCATACAGGGGAGGCAGTATTTCAGAAACTATGACCCCAGGTTGTCCAGGACACTTTATTTTATTCAATTGTAATACATTTGTTATACAAGACAAATAACAGCTGCAGGTATAAGAATTGCACTTGTAAAGAATACATACCTTCCCACAGAACAAACTGCTTTACAGGTATAGCATGGATTTCTGGTAAGATTTTCAAGGTCATATAACACAATAACACCATCTGAACCACCTGATAACATACTGTAAGAAAACAAATTAAAAATTCATTCTGACACTCCTCTACTTTTCTTTAAGAACAGTCTTAAACTCATTAAAACATTAAGATTAAAAATCAGGGATGTAAAGCTGGAAAATTCTTCTGCAAAAATATTTACATGTTGATGGACTGCAGTTCCCTATAGCTCTAGTCAGCATAGTGAAGAATGCTGAGAGTTATTGCCCAACGAAATTTAAAAGGCCTCACTTGGACTGTTCTTGAGCTAAACTGATTTGGACCTGATTGCACACATTTATTTTATGTTTAATAAACAACACTAAAATATGCAGAACTAATTTTAAAAGCTAAAATAACCTTTCAGTTGTTTCAAAAGTCAAAAATATTTGCACTCCAATATTTTTTAAGACAATGATCCCATGATGCATAGTCAATGTGGTCTAAATATTAGAATTTTTTTGAAACAAAAACTTAGCATGGAAGTTAGTTTTACTGAAATGCCTGTAAAAGTTTTATCCCATGACAACTTAATAGTATACACTTCCTCATATTGTTTAAAAGAGCACTCCTATGTTTCAGTTACAGCAGCTGAGAGGCCCGAGAAGCTAGACAAGGGTGCAAGACCTGCTGCCCACACTTTCTTGCTCCTCAGCACCTGATAAAAAGTCCATCTCTAGTACTGGAGGCAATGTATCATGATGAATTCTGCAGAAGAGGAATGAAAGCAGTTAATCTTGTCAAGAGGTGAGAGGGAAGGATGAGACCTGTTTGGATACTTCCTGACAATGCTGGCCTACAGAGCAAAAACAACAACAAAGGGACAGGATTAGGTTAAATGAATTATGGGGAAGGCTGGGCCAATATGCCTGGTTGGTTCATGTAGTTCTCCTCCTGCTGTGTTAAGGTGTGGGAGAAGGATGTAGCCTAGGTATGATCCTTTATGTGAAACTAGTGCTATTCCACTCAGGCTGCATCTGCACTGCAGCTCAGTGCTATGGAATCCTTGGATGTGTACTTTGCTGTGGCACCCAAGCTCTCTGACAAAGGACAAATACCTCAGGAAGATACATTGAGGCAAAACTCCACGGGTAGGGGGTATTGTTTGGCTCTGTTTATGTACAGATAGTATACAGGTAGCATCACTGACAAAGCCACAAGTGTTACCATATCTGCTGTTTTGTATCCTCTTGGGGACTTTGTGAATGGTGCTCCCCCAGCTTTATGAATATAGGAGATAGCAGCTGTGTTGCCTACATCTCTACCCCTCCCACCATTTGTTGCATAAACGATGTCTAAAATTGATCTGTAAGGTTGCAAATCTGTTATCACCACACCTTATTTCATGGCAGAAATGTACAGAATTGCACTACAAATTTTAACGTGAACAAATGAAGACAAAAAAGAAGAAGTATAATGTCTCGATCAAGGGAAGTAATAGTGCCACTCTATTCTGCTTTGGTCAGGCCCCACTTGGAATACTGTGTCCAGTTCTGGGCACCACAATTCAAAAAGGATGTGGAGAAACTGGAGCGTGTCCAAAGGAGGGTGACTAAAATGGTGAAGGGTCTGGAAACCTTGCCCTATGAAGAACGCCTTAGAGAGCTGGGGATGTTTAGCCTGGAGAAGAGAAGGTTAAGAGGTGATATGATAGCCCTGTTCAAATATTTGAAGGGATGTCATATTGAGGAGGGAGCAAGTTTGTTTTCTGCTGCTCCAGAGACTAGGACACGGAACAATGGACACAAATTGCAGGAAAAGAAATTCCACCTCAGCATTAGGAGGGACTTCCTGACAGTAAGGGCTGTTCGACAGTGGAACACACTCCCTTGGAGCGTAGTGGAGTCTCCTTCCTTGGAGGTCTTTAAGCAGAGGCTGGATGGCCATCTGTCAGGGATGCTTTGATTGGGAGTTCCTGCATGGCAGGGGGTTGGACTGGATGGCCCTTGTGGTCTCTTCCAACTCTATGATTCTATGATTCTAACAATGAAATCTGTAAACATTTGGTCTTTAGCATACCCACAGAACTGTGCATTCTAATTTCTCATAAGCACAGATATTTCCTAAGGACAGTTGCCTTGAAAATGTTAGTTTCAGCGTTGGAGGTGTCCAATTTAAATAGCATTTATTGGGTCCAATAGTACTGAGTTACTAATTTTGTAAAACTAGGCATTTAAAATATAGCAAGAGGAAGAACACATTTTGTTCCTGCATTCAGTTAGGGAACCTAAAAACGTAGGTAAAATTTAATATACACTTTATAATAAAACATAGCATAATGTACATACTATCGATTTTCAACAGGTTCAATATCCAAGGTGTTGATACCACTTCCATGGATCCTTTCTATATCTTTGTCCTTGTTTAACTCCAAGCTTAGCACCCTTAAAAACACAAAGCCACTATTTTAAAAAATATAACAAGAGATAACTTTTGCAACAGCAATGTAGTGCCTTTTAAATCAACTTGTCCAGTTCATCATTCATACACTTTGCTTAAGGAAACTTACTGTATATACTCATGCATAAATCTAGAAATTTCAGTTAAAAAAAAATTCCAAAAACCTTGAGATGACTTTTCCAAGGGTCAATATAAGTACTGTATTTTAATTCTTATTTTTTTAAAAAAACAACATTCCCTGGTGAAAGGCAAGAGTGAAATCTGCCCTGGAAACACTGATTCTCCTCTACTCTGACATTCATGCAGTGTTTCGTATATGCACAAACAGTTAGGTCTGCCGGAATTTTGTAAATTTTTTGACATTTGTCCAAAACACACTGCAGAAATAATTCAGTTTGAGACCACATTAACTCTCCTAGCTCAGTGCTCGGGAATCCTGGGAACTGTAGTTTTGTGAGACATTTAGCCTTCTCTATCAGAGAGCTCTGGTGCCCCAATAAACTATCATTCTCAGGATTCCCTAGCACTTTAGCCAGGGCAGTTAAAGCAGGCTCAAACTGGATGATTTCTGCAGTGTGTTTTCGACCATTGTTTTGTCATCCTTGGCCTGATCTAGATTGGCAAAAAGAAATGTGTTCATGGCTGCATGAAAGTCTAGCCTTTAGATGAGAAAAAGGGAAAGTGAAGTGTGCCATGAAAACGCTTTTTTTGCGTTTTAGGGGAGAAGAAGCGCCTTTTAAAAGGTGCTGGTTTTCCCAGCTTCTTTTTTAAAAACTGTGGAACAGCGCAGCTCCATCTAAAGGCTGTGGTGCAGCTGCTAAGCATTAAGGAAAAGGCAACTTCATGTCACACTTTCCTGCCAATCTAGAAAGCCCTCTTGAGATCCTTTGCTATATGCCCCTAGGTTTTACCCTTGGTCATATCACAACCCATAATTTCCGTCCAGAAACCTGCTTTTGACTAATACATGAGGTTGACTAACAGTTAATTTGAAATACAAAAATCTGAAACACTGCACGTTAGTAGAGTTCATACCTGCATCAAACAGTCAAAAGGTATGAATGCATACAAAACCTTATCATCTCAGAAACAAAGAATAAAATAGGATTGCATAGTATTTGTATCACTGTTACCAATTTCAGTGTTCTATTTTATTTATATATGTGCTATATAAATTGTGCACTGAATTAAAGAGCTTGGGAGGAAATGCTATGCCTATTTGCTTTATAAAGCAAATCCAGTGGAGTATATAAAACTACAGCCAGACACTAACATCAGATATAAGGTCACCTAGGGCGTTTATCACACTAGAGGGCAAACAGGATTTAAACAGGATTTAAACAGGAAATGCCTTATGTTTAACATAGGGCATTTAACATACCTTATGTTTAAGATAGGGCATTTCCTGTTTAATTCCTGTTTAAATCCTGTTTGCCCTCTAGTGTGATAAACCTCCTAGTGGACACTATGGTTCCAGTAAGATAAATATCTAATATCCTTGACATAATATTTCAGCATAAAAAGAATAGTTTGTTTACTTATTTATTATATTTCTGTATTGCCTCCCAAGGTTAGGTTTGTTAAACAGCTGCTTTCTCCACTGCAGATCAAGCTGTGAGCAGCAGACAGGTTAGACAAAATAAACCCCTCATATGGTTCAGTTTGCACCTCGAGTAACCTGTATGCAATCAGATGTTAAAAACTGGGATTTTGTTCACCGCTGTGGCATTTCCTCATGTTATTAAAAATTTTGAGCCATGTCAACTGAAGTAAAATTCTTAGAACTTCAAATGGATGTGTTCATTGAGTAATAGAAATGGAACAAAACAGAATCCCACAGAATCCCCTTGAAAAGGGCTCTCATCCTGTTTTGATACTTTCCTTCAAATTTCATTTGTTTTTGACAACTACAGTGCGGTTTTAATGAGGAAAAAGGGCACTACATAAGCCCTCCAAGTTGTCAGTGCTTGCTTTATTTTACTAGTTAGCAATGGGCAATTTTTAGCCCTCCATTAACCTTAGATCATAACCAATAGTGAAAGATCATGGGAGCTCATCTGCTTTTGGATTGAATTCTAATGCAAATGTGGTTTGAAGGATGCTTAAAAGTTAAAAATGCATTAATTCTGCAGCGTGGCCTTTAAAGTGTATAAGACTGCGAACGACAAAACAAGTAATAAAATAATTTTGGGATTTATATTTTTATATTTATTTTGTATTATATTTATATTTATAAATTGTTTTATATTTATACTTTTCTGAGATATTATCATCTTTATTTTATTATTATTATTAGTAGCATATAATAATTATTATTATTACTGGTATTATTTAATAATAATATTTATTTTTTTTACTTATCTATGGTATTTATACCCCACTCTTCAGCCCTTAAGGCTATCAGAGCAGCTTACAATTATTATGATTTTTAATTAGGTGTTTTTTCATAATATAATTATTATATAATTAGATAGTTAATTATAATTAAAAAACAGGAATGAAAATAATTATCACTAATAACTTATTAATAATAATAATAACTTATTGTTTTAAATATATTAACATTATTTTGTTATTATTATTAATTTAATAACAATGTATCATTATTATTATTATAATAAATATATTGTTATATATTGTCAGAAAATATATCACTAACATTATTATTTTGTTATTATTATTAATTTAATAACAACAATGTATCATTATCATTATTAATAATAATGATAATTTATTCTTTATTATTATAAATATCATTAATAATAATAATAATACAAGGCTACAAATCCCAGAATAATTTATTATTATAAATAAATTATTATTTTGATTATTATTATTATTAGTATTATTAATTTATCATTACTATTATTAATAATAATTATTATTTATTATTATTATAAATATTATTAATATTATATTAACAATTTTTGTTAATAAAGTAACGGTGACACAGAAGGCCAAAATGTCTGGCAAGGCTACAAATCCCAGAATTCCACAGCAGTGAGCCATGGTGGCAGTTAAAGCGGTGTCAAAGCGGGATATTTCTGCAGTGCGGACGCAGAGCCAGGCTGTTCCTGGCCGCAGAGCTGCCTCCTCCTTACCTCCGGGTGGACTCAGCCCGGCGAAGCCTGAGAGGGTCCTCCAAACCGGCCTGGCGGGCAGAAATGAACCCCAACATGGCAACAACCCACTAAGGCTTCCACACCGCCGCCATGTCGAGAGGCTCTCGGGCTCCCATTGGCTACCACCTTAGGCCCTCAAGCGCTCATTGGCTGCCAGCGCGGGCCTCTCAGCCAATCAGACGCCTCGCTCTTTAGACGCTGACTGCAGCCGCCTGACAGGAACAAAAGGCCCAAAGGCCCTAACGCGCATGCGCCGAGGGGAATCGTTCTAGAGAGACGAAACCGATAGACTCATTCCCCTCTCTGAACTGCAAATCCCAGAATGCAACAGGAGGAGGCCGTTAAAGCCGAATAGCAGCACTGTGTAAGAGTGGAGCGCGGCAATCTAGTCACTCACAAAGCTGCCATCGCGTGCTGATTTTTCCCCAGGACTAAGGCGGCTCTGTGTCTTCCAATCGCTTTACAGAGTTTAGTTTGGGCTGCGTGTCACTCTCTACTTTTACTATCTCTGAAGGGTGGGATCGAGGCTGGGCCAATTGTCGGCGAGGGGCGGGGCCAACGGTTCTTTAGTGGGCGGGGCCGGTGTCTCGAGCTGGAGGGGCGTGGCTTCTTAGACCAAAGTTCCTCATTGGGTGCCGCGAGGAAGAAAGGGGCGTGGCTTCTCAGAACAACGGTTCCTTAGTGGGCGAGAGGTAGAGGGGGCGTGGCTACTTAGACAGAACGGTTCCTTATTGGGCGGAGCGTGTGCCGCGAGGAGGAAGGGGGCGTGGCTTATACGGCCGCAGTTCCTGATTGGGCGGAGCGGGTGCGGTGAGGAGGCAGGGCGGGGGCGGGGCTTCCCATGTCAACCTTGGTTCTTGGGCGGGGCTTGTCAGGCCAACGGCCGCTTTGTGGGCGGGGCTTCTCGGGGGCGTGGCGAGGCGAAGCTACGATGATGAGCGTCCTTTGGCGTCTCCTCCTGAGGCTCCGTCCTTCTTCTTTCACTCCCGCAGCCAAGGAGTTCGTGGGCAGCGACCCCGCCGGGAACAAATACTACCGGGTCCCGCAGCACGAAACCTGGGCAGGTGAGGAAGAGGAGGAGGCGAGCCCTGCAGGGATAAAAACGTCTCTCAGAACTACACTTCCCACAATTCCATTGCACTGAGCCTCTCAGGGGCTGCATCCACACTGGAGAAATAACCCGGTTTGGCGCCGCTTTAAGGGCCTTGGCAGCAGAGTATTGGTGGATAGTACTAATGTGAGGAGGAATGCTATTAGGGGACAGAAAGGTTCTGCAGACTGGATCTAACAAATCCTTTTTCAGGTGGAAGGAATGCTGCTCATCCAGTGGGGGAAATGAGCAACTAGTTTCTGGTGCCTTCCTTCCCAGTGACTCATAGGAGTTTATCATACAACGGAATTTGGGGGTATAATGCAATGGCAATCCGAACGCAATCATGGGGTTTCAGGTTATTGCGAATGAGTGTATCTCTCGCAATTTCGGGCAATGGGAAGTCATTCCGAACGCAATCACGGGGTTTCACGTAATTGCGTATTAGAGTATCTCACGCAATTTCAGGCAGTGGGGGGTCATTTTGGGAAAAGGGAAGTCATTCTGAACCCATTCTGAACGCAATCGGATTTCACATAAATTCGCTAAACTAGCGAATTCACATAATTGCGAATTGGCTTCATTCGCAATTGAGAGAAATTCCTCCCAAGTGATAAACTCCATAGAGTAGGGTGAACAACATAAGATGCAAAGGGGAGCAGAAACCCACGAAGTTCATTTCCTCTCCTCTGTCAGCTGGCAGGAGCATTCTGAATTGAGTGTTGCCTAATGTTCAAAACATGCTGCAGAAATAATTCAGTTTGAGACCACTTTAACTGCATTGGCTCAGTGCTAGGGAATCTTGGGAACTGTAGTTTATTGTGGCACCAGAGCTCTCTGACAGAATGCTAAATGACAGAACTACAGTTCCCAGAATTCCCTAGCACTGAGCCAGGGCAGTTAAAGCAGTCTCGAACTGGATTATTTCTTCAGTGTGGACCAAAGAGAACATTCTGCTGGCAGTATGCTGGATTCAACCCGATTACTATACAGTTGGCCCTCCATATCCATGGATTCAACTATCACAGCTTGAAAATGTTCCCAAAATATTTCAAAAAGCAAACCCTCATTTTGCCATTTTATATAAGGCTCACCATTTTACTATGCCATTGTATATAATGGGACGTAAGCATCCACATATTTTAGTATTCACAGGAGGTCATGGAACCAAATCCCAGAGGATACCAAGGGCCCACTATAAATACAGTGTCTTACCCTTTAGTAGCATTTGCTGTTGCCTCTTTCTCTCATTTCAAAACTGGATGTCTTATGCTAAATGTCTAATCCTTTAAAAATGACCTTGTGTACTACTCACCTTTTTTGAGTAATTGGTAGATTGTGAAGGACTCTTAGGAGTGCACTTTTGAAAATATAAATAGCTTATTTCATGTTTAGTCATTCTCTGCATGCTTTCAGTAATCAAAGTCATTTTCCGAAATTTGGGATTACAGTAATTTGGTGGAGACATATTTTTCTTATGCATAGGATGTGTTTATATTGCTTCTTTTTCAGAGGATTAGTAAAAAAGATCCATGATATTCTTTGAAGAATGTTTAGGACAGAATGAAAATGCTGTATCTCTTTGAGATTGTGGCATTAGAAGTCTGTATAAAATGCAGTGAGTAGGGTTTCTGGTGTCTGGAAGAGAGACAGTGTCTCAGTCCCCCTTCTAGATTTGTGCACTTCAGAGTCAGTCAGAATCTGTCTGAGTTTTTCCACTGCATATTCCAGCTTTTTTGTTATAGAGGAAAAGATAAAATAACTATACAAAGTTTTTTGACTAGTGCCTCTAGGAGCTGCTTATCTGCAAGTCTTCTCTGTTGCAAGAGTAAGGAACCCCCTTCGTTTTGAGGGCTGGATTTAGTTTTAGGGAAGTTCTAGTTGTAATTGGGGCTGGTGGCAAAAGAATTGGATCAAAAATGCCACCATGTTTTAGCTTGTTACTGATAGTAACTAGTTGTAAAGAGGTACATTTCACTCTTAAGGGGAAACATCATGTGTGAAAGCTAAGAAATGATAAAACGTGAGGGCTAGAGAGCTGGTTGGAAGAGAGTCTGAGGTGCCCACCTATGCTGTACTGAAAGCTTGATTTTATCTCTGTGAAATATGTGAAGTGAATGGATTGCCACTTATACAAGCAGTACCCTTTTCTCAAGTATGTCTGTACAATTGCATATTCTCAGATTTTTTCAGCAATTTAAACTTGTTAAGAGATTAGTTTGACAGTGATTAAATACTGTAGTACAATTCCATCATGTGTGTCCCAAGAGAAATATCCTGGCTCAGTCATTTGCTCTAAGATGACTTCTGAGTTGCTACTCTTAAAACTAGATGAGCTGGAGGGTGGGATTGGACACTTAAGCAACCATGATTGATTATTCATTTTTACTATCTCAGTCAAGTATTTCACTAAAAAGGGTAGATTTATCTGTGTAATGCATTTATTTATTTTTACTGTATAACATACTGTCAGAGCATCACCATGGCTTTGCTGTTTGATGAATTGGCCTTGCTATGCCAGCCTATATTGATTTTCAAGCCATTCATATTTTGGTGATTATAAAACAAGTTCCTTGTAGAGTTTATGCATTTTATTGCAAAACATATTTGGTGAAAAATAATCCAATTTGGTGTTTAAAACATAAACATAACATAGGCCTGGGAAATTATAGGTCATAATAACTTTTTAAATAATGTATGCTGGTATTATAGGAATTTGGCATTCTAAATCCAAAACGACCTCAGATTTCTTCCATCATGTACAGTTTTTACCCCACAACTTGGTTTGACATTTCTGTGTTGTAATATGTGATTGAATAAAATGATCCTGCAAAGAATACGAAAGGGGTTAAAGTATTCAAATATACCGTATATATTAGTATACAAGTTGACCTCATGTACAAGTCAAAGGAAGGGTTTAAGGTCAAAATCATGGGTTTTGATACGACCCATGGATAGGCTGAGGGTAAAACTTAGGGGAAGAGAAGGTTTTTCACATCAGACTGAGAAGGAAGGACCTGAAGAGATATGTAGTGCTTGCTGCAAGAAACGTTTTCCATGGAACTGAGAAGGAACGCGGGAAAATGTGGTGCTTGCTGGGCAAAGATGAGAGAGAGAGAGGAGGGTGAGTTCACTGATATGAAACACAAAAATCCATTCAAAAGCACTTAAAGAAATTTCACTGGAACATCAGTGTCTACATTGATTAAGTTGACTAACAACTGAATTTGTGAAAGAACCATGTGTGGTATAATATTTTAATTGTTTTTTTTTTAAATTCAGCACCCCAAAATACTTTTAAAGCAGTTACTGTACAATATTGAAAAAAAAAATCATTGCAAGGCTGTGTAATTGATAATAGTAATAATGAAAATTATACCACAACATAAAACATGCTTGACGTGTATTGTGTCAGTTCTGGTGAGCTTTGTAATCAATAGGATCTAACTCTGTTAGTGTACTTCCAGTTCTGCAGTGGCACTTCCCTCACTAGCACTGGGCAGTGCACAAAACATCTGCACTGGAGTGATTGCCAGCCATTTGAAAAAAAAAATTGAGAGCTTTTGAGGAGCTCATTGCAATCATCCTTTGAATACGGAATCAGTTCAGCTAATAGTGGCTAATAGATTAACAGGTTTTAAGAAGTTTCTTCAAGGTTTTCTGAATGAATTATTAGTGAACACGATTCTGCTGAAATGTTATTCATTTAAAATGTCACCTTTCAAATAATAAAAACATCCACAACCTTTACATGGTATTTGCTTGTGTTTTGGGGAGGGACTCTCTATATTTCCATAATCTGGCTGTAAATGTAAATAAAATGTAAATTAAAAAAAATGTGTGTTGCACATGAATGTGTGTATTTGTAAGTTTATAGTACTTGCAGGCAGAAGTTGGGCTATTAAAACAAGCAGAAGAAAGATCAGTGTGACAGCCTGTGATCTTAGTACACATTAATGCAATAATTTTAGAAGACTTTTTAAAGTTACCATTATATAATAAATGAAAATACATACTAGGATATCCAAAAGCTTTCACACAGGTGGGAACTGAAATTTTTATCATTTGGTGGAATTTAAACTTTGGTAGAAGACTAGACAATAGTTTAATGCCCTCTTGGCCAGTTCATCACATCTTCTTTTTGATTCCTACACTAAATTCCAATAATTTATATAGTTAACTACTCACATTGGCTTTAGGCAGCATCCTGTCTTTGACCCCCAACAGCTATAATTAAAACTAAACTTTTCACCTTATCTCCACATCCACAAACCTTTCCATTCCTATGGATGTTGCCACACAGACTGCTTATATAGATCTGTCCCTGGACTTTCCACTGCACCACATGCATCTGAGTAACTATACTCAGGTCTATAAGAGCAAATGCTACGAACCTTTTTATTTCATTAGTCTCAAAGGTGCTGCAAGATCCCTTTGCATCATAAAGACAGTCTTGGACCTCAGATTTGCACATTCCTCTTTCCCTTTTTCATGTAGAAAGAAGAAAGTTAAAAGCTTCCAATTAGTTTTAATCAAACCACAGTTTGTTGTTGTTTCTAAAGATGGGGAATGGTAGTTTGAACAAACTGTAAGTATTTCAGTGGAAGCAAGGTGAAAGAGGGTTTTAATAATATTGTCCTAGTGAGTGAACCAGGATACTGCTAGTTCAATATGAAGCAGTATATAAATGGAATGGAATAAAGCTGAACTTCAGTTTCCCATGTCTCTGTTCTGCTTTGGACTTGGAATACTGTGCCCAGTTCTAGGCTCCACAGTTTAAGAGGGGTGTTGTCAAGCTATACCATATCCAGAGGGGGGTGACCAAGTTGGTGAAAGGTCTGAAAGCCATGCCCTATGAGGATCAGCTTAGGGAGCTGGGTATGTTTAGCCTGGGGAAGAAAAGGTTAAGAGTGGATGTGATAGCCATGTTTAAATAAAGCAAGCTTGTTTTCTGCTACTCACCAAAACATTAGGAAAAACTTCCTGAGTAAGAGCTGTTTGATAATGGACTACATTGCTTGGGGAGTGTAGAGGACTGTCCTCCTTTGGAGGTTTTAAGCAGAGGCTGGATGATGGTTATTTGTCAGTAGTGCTTTGATTGTGTATTCCTGCTTGACAGAAGTTTGGACTGGATGATGCTTGTGTTCTCTTCCAAAACTACAGTTTGTATTGGATGGGGAGTTTGTTCAGAATTATGAATGGAAGCTTTAATGAAAGAGAAATGGAGAGAATATACTCAACTATCTCCTTACAGTGTTCAACCATGGTTTATGGCTTCTGGATCTTACTGGTTAAATAGCATCAACTCAAGGCAAGGTATCAAGCTTCCTTCATACTTCCAATGATGTTTGACATGAAAGGATAAAGACTCATTCTTCTGCTTACAGTTCTGTTTTATTACTTTCCTGTTCTGTGTTAAAGTACTGAAGTTTATCTTTCCCAATATTATTTAACAAACATTGAACAAAATACCTATTATTTACTGGTGTGTGTAACACATCACATTACCAACTGATCTATATAGCTTAGCTATTAAAAATAAAAATGAAGATTCTGCAACAACCCCAGACAGCAGGTTCAGAAGGGTGGCTGTTGCTTAACAGGAGACCAAACAGATTATATGCAGTGCTGTTTATGCCAGGTAAGCAGTGGTTTGTTGGTTTGTTTGTTTGTCTGTTTTGCATGTACTTGAGAGCTATTTTGAACAGGTTTTCCTCTTACTTTGTGATTTGTTGTAATATTTTGAAATATAAGATTTAAAAATAACAATGACGAACTACAGTCGCCCCTCCGTTTTTACGGGCGATCCGTTCCGGACCCCCCTGCGAAAATGGAAACTCACCGGCTTGAATGGTGGTGTGTGCCCATGAGCACCAGCGAGGGCATGCTCCCTTTTGTCCCCCTCCATTTGCTGCCCATGAACGGGTGAGGGATGTGGATTTCAAGTACACTGTGCTATTCAGCTTGCTTGTTTGAGGACATGCTGTTTGAATGCTTCTAAACTACAGAGTGCCATGTGGTACAGCACTGTAATAATACCATACTCTTTGACCAGCTGATTGATCGTTAATAAATACATATATGCCCATCTATGAGTCTAAAAATTTATGCCCCAAAATTGGCCCCGAAATCTCAAGTCGACTTATTTACGGGTCAGTATGATAATGTAATAGCAGCTCTTTCAGATTTCCCTATGAGGTGGAAGATAGTGGGTTTTTTTTTCTCTTGAGCCAAGCAAGAGGAGTCCTGAGTGATTAATTGCTGTTAGACAAACAAACAGAGACCCAAGATAGTTTTTTTTTCTCTTGTGCCAAGTAGAAAGAGTACTGAGTGATTAATTGCTTTTAAATAAACAAACAGACTCTCTCCTGCCTGTGCTGGCTGGCTGAAGCCAACATTGAAACAAACAGCCTCAATTAGAGTCTCTTTTGCTGTGTACACACACATACACACATTGAAGGAACCATGCCCTCAAACAAGCAAGTTTTATCTACTGGTCATGCCAAAATCTGTAATTTTGGCCCCAAAATCTGCCCTCATCTTATACAAGAGGTTGACTTATAATCGAGTATAAATGATATTCTCTGCAGAATTAGTTATTTGATGTGGAACTTGCTGAGGGCAGGAGATGGACCTGTGATCATACAGGAATTTTTAGGTCTAAATTTCTCTCTGGCTTTTCTTTATTAACCTTTATTTATATAGCGCTGTAGGTTTACACAGTGCTGTACAGATAAACTTATAGTTAGACGGTTCCCTGCCCTCAGGCTTACAATCTAAAAGACACGACACAAGAGGAGAAGGGAAAGGTGATGGGGAAGGGTATGAGGTCCGATGATTCTTCTCTCCCTCTGAGGCCTGGACCAATGCAGATGGACTAGAGGGAGGGCTCGGCTTCATAATGCACAGTTAAAATGGACAAGACAAAGTCACACATCTGGGAATGCTTCTCTAAACAATATAGTCTTTAACTCAGTTTTGAACCTGGTTAGGGAAGTGATGAGGCGTGCATGTGGGGGAAGAAGGTTCCAGGAGTGAGGGGCAGCAAGTGAGAAAGGACGAATCCGGGACAGGGCAGTGGAAATCCTTGGCTGGGACAGGAGACCTTGACTACCAGAACGGAGGGTACGAGAAGGAGTGTGAGGAGAAAGAAGGTCAGACAAGTAAGGAGGGGCCAGTCCGTGGAGGGCTTTGAAAGTCAGTAACAAAAGCTTGTATTGGATGCGGAAGGGGAAGGGGAGCCAGTGAAGGGAGGACAAGAGGGGAGAAACATGGTCAAAGCGGCGAGCGGAAGTGATGATACGTGCAGCTGAGTTCTGGACAGAGATTAAAGGATGGAGGTGAGAGAGAGGAAGCCCTGTCAGAAGAAGGTTACAGTAATCTAGTCGTGAAACCACTAGGGCATGGACCAAAGTCTTGGCAGTGGAGGCTGAGAGGAATGGACGGATTTTAGCAATGTTGTAAAGAGAGAATCTACAGGTCTTGGCGGTGGCCTGAATCTGGGGGATAAATGACAGAGAGGAATCAAAGATGAAACCGAGACTGCGGGCTTGCTGAACCGGATGAATAGAAGTGCCATCAACAGAAACAGAAAAGGAGTACTGAAGGGTGGGCTTAGGTGGGAAGATGAGAAGCTCTGTCTTAGACATGTTGAGTTTCAAGCGCCGATGCCGCATCCACTGAGAGATGGCAGCCAAACAAGAGGAGACTTGCTGTTCAAGCCCCGGTGAAAGGTCAGGGGTGGAAAGATACAGCTGAGTGTCATCAGCATACAGATGATAGGAGAAACCAAAAGAACTGATGAGTTTACCAAGGGACAATGTGTATAGAGAGAACAAAAGGGGACCTAGGACAGAGCCCTGGGGAACTCCAACAGATAAGGGAACAGAGGAGGAGGTCTTACCACCTGTGACCACGGCAAAAGATCTGTCAGACAAGTAAGATTTAAACCAGTTGAGAACAGAGTCGGAGAACCCGAGGTCAGAAAGTAGGTCAAGCAAGAGACAGTGGTCCACGGTGTCGAAGGCTGCAGACAGGTCTAGAAGAATGAGAATGGAGTAGAGTCCATTCGCCTTGGCCTGTAAGAGGTCATTTGAGATCTTGGTGAGGGCTGTCTCTGTAGAGTGCCGAGGGCGGAAACCAGACTGAAAAGGATCCAGGATGGAGTTGGCTTCAAGAAACTCAAGACAATCTGCTGACGAAGATTCAGGAAGGACTCATCCCACGCTTTCTACAAGGACGTTGATAACTAAAAAGGCCGATCCGAGATAAACAAGTCTGGTTACAGAAAGCACAGCAGAAAGTCTCCTTGGGTGATGTTTCCAAGTTGTGGTTCTTTCTGCGTTTTTTCTTCGAGACTTGTTCGGCGTGAGTTCTCAAAAGCGGCTGCAGAATTGTGGATAGTGCGTCTCCATGCCTCCCGATGTGAGGCCAGGGCAGACCATTGTTGGTGATCAATTTGGCTGAGTTTGAGATGTTGTTTCAGGGAGTCCTTGTATCTCTTCTTTGGGGTGCCCCTCTTACACTGACCTGTGGCAAGTTCACTGTAGAGTACTATTTGGGGAGGATGATGCACATTATTATAATTATTAACCTTTATTTATATAGCACTGTAAATTTACACAGTGCTGTACATACAATCTTAAAATTAGACGGTTTCCTGCCCTCAAGCTTACAATCTAAAAGAGGCAACACAAAAAGAGAAGGGAAAGGTGGTGGGAAAGGGGATGAGGTCCAGTGGTTCTTCCCTCCCTCTAGGGCCAGGACCAAGGCAGATGGACTGGAGGGAGGGCACGGCTTCTTAATACATAGTTAAAATGTTCATAGTAATATATTTATAATTTTTATAATATGTATCAAATTTACAATAACAGAGTTTTCAAACACAACATCTTCTGTTTGTATACAATATGTCATTCTTCTATGACATGTAGCAGTTAGTAAAAATGGAACTGTGTCCCTTTGTTAGTGCTGTTCACATGGGGAAAAAAAACATTGCTACAACCAGTAGAGGGAGTCCTAAACATTTAACATTATAGATTGCTAGTTAGTTTTCTTTTTAATTTCTTTTCAAAGAAAAATGGTAAGGTGTGAATATGGTACAGTCAAATCACTTTGGACAGTAATTTTCAAGGTGGGTACTGGGCAAGCTGAATTTAAGACACTTGTGTATATTCTATTGGTATTGGGCCTATAAACCACAAACTGCAAGATTTCTTTAAAATGATTGTGAATAGGGAGGGGTAAAAATGATATGTGGAATATAAAATGACAGGCAGAGGAATATGTCAAAATTAGAGAAGTAGGTGTATGAATTCAAAGATATAGCTGTGTTAGTTTGTAGAATCATTACATAGAAAGATCTTGCAGCACTTTTGAGACTAACTAAAAGAAAGAAATTGGCAACATGAACTTTCATAGAGTTCATCTACTTCCTCAGATGCATTTGTAGGTGTATGTCCACCTATTATTTGAGGGGTGGGGAGTGCCTGGGAGAGTGGAAAATAATAGCAATGGATACTCAGAGATTTCTAGAGTAAAGGCCTTGCAAATGTTTCTGAATCTGGACTGCATTGCTCCAATTCTGCCTGACTGCAGGCTACAAAGTCTCACTGGATCTTACTTGATTTCTCAAGGATAATTGCAGTTCTGTAATACTGGTGTGAAAACAAAAGAATTTTGAAAGACTAAGCTTTAGTTTGCTTCTTCCCTCATAGCCAGATTCCATAGGTCGGAAATGTCGGTATGAATCTATTTTCAAAGCTACCTACAGGCTGCAGTAAGACAAAGAACCCATGTCAAGCCCACAACACGTGGTTGAGAGCAACCTCTGACCCTCCTGACATCATTCTGTGAGACAAATGGCAAGACAAAGCTACCCTCAATTTCACATGCAGGAGGTGACTGAACCAGCAGTTTCACTATGCATTTTTGTTATTTAATGGATTTGGTAAAAGGATAGGCTGACATCCCTAAATGCAGCAGCTTTATTTAAGGGTGCAGAACTGCTATTGTGGTCCACACAACACTGTGCTTTGACATGGGGAATGGCTGGGGACTCAGGGAAAACAGCCTGTTCCCCAGTACAGTATCTGCTATCTGGGAGTGTTGCCTAGTTCTACCTAAAAATAGGGCAATCCCTCCTTTTACATGTTGCTTGCATCTAAATCCCATCAGTGGCAATTATGGCTCAACAATATCTAGAGAACCAGAGGTTTCTGAACCCTGCCATAATGTGTGCTGATGCTCACAGATGACCTTGGCCGGAATCAGATTTTGATATGGCGGTTCAATAGAGCTTTTGGGGTGCTTGTAGTGCCATACCAAAACAATCATGATTTTATAGAATGGCAGCATGCATGTGGTTGGCTCGTAAGGGGTGACATGGCTAGAAGATTGCAGAGGCTGTGGCTGCATATGTACTGCAGAAATAATGGAGTTTGACAATGCTTTAACTGCCCTGGCCCAGTGCTGTGGAATTCTGGGATTAGTAGTTTGTTGTGGCACCAGAGCTCTCTGACAGAGAAGGCTAAATATCTCACAGAACTACAAATCCCAGAATTCCATAGCATTGAGCCATGCCAATTAAAGTGGTGTCAAACTACATTATTTCTTTTTTTAAAATACTTTTTATTACTAAAATTCATTAAAATAACCAAAAAAATCTTATGATTAACTGCTCCTTTAGGTAACAAATAGGTAATTAAGAAAAATGAATACATATGCATATTTATACACCATCAATATATTCGCTGTTGTTTTCACTGTAGTTATAGTACATATACTGTATACTATTATTGTGTGATAGATTCCTTTGTTAAACCAAGAGGATCTCAATTATAATTGATGGGTTTACTTCTGTTTAGGTCATATTAACCTTTATTCTTCTGGAATGTATTATCTCTCTCTTGTTAGCCCATAAATGGAACTTCTGTGCTTGTGGAATGGTAAATGAACTTTATTTTCTAACTTTTATCTTTACATTTATGTTTTGTGCAAGTTCTTTTTTAGTTATTCCTCAAGCATTTCCCCCAAATTAGGTCTCCCATTAGGTATTTTTTTAATTTTTGTTAAACTTGGCCATTTTTGTTCCAATAATTATTAATTGGTTTCCAGTCTTCCTCTACCTAATTAGAAGAGTTGTCCTTTAACACAGCAGATAAGATATCAAAATCCATCATTTCTTTTAGTTTGAGCAACCATTCTTCATTTGCTGCATTCTCTGCAGAATCTATTGGACTGGTTAAGATTACTTAAATAAAAAAGCAGTTCCTTAAAGATGAATTAAATAAGTAAAAGTGCCTTGTTTCTAAATCTGCAAGGATGCATTTTTAAAGCTATACTGTATTCTTATTGTGCTTATTGTTCGTATTGATAAAACACCCTTTCTTCTTGTTTCTCCCATTTATATCCCTTCATTCTGCTTATTCAGATGCTATTATATTGTTTGGGCTTTTCAGAATTATTTTAACGTATGCATTTTAAGCCATCTTTACAGGGCTGCGCAGTGTGTATTAATGTATGTATTGTAAGTGATCTTTAATGAACTGCTTACCACTAAATAAGTGGTAAAAATGATTAATCAGTTTATAAATATTAGTGGTAGCCTTCTTGTTGGAAACCTTACACGAGTCTTTGTTTAAAAACAAAAGCACACACTTTGAATATGACCAGAAGGAGGCAGCATTGCTTCAGAAAGTTTTAGGTTCATGGCTTTGCTGTGTGCTCTGATATCATCTGAGCAAAAGAGATTTGGTACAGGTTGAGTTTCCCTTATCTGAAATGCTTGGACCAGAAGTGTTTTGAGTTTTGAAATATTTGCATATACCAAATAAGTTTTGTATACACCTTATTCACAGCGTGAAGAAAATTTTATATGAAGTATTTTTTAAATAATTTTGTGCAGGAAACAAAGTTTGTGTACATTGGACCATCAGAAAGTGAAGGTGTCATTATCTTAGCCACCCATGTGGACAATTTTGGAATATTTTGGATTTTGGGATTCTGAATAAGCGAGAATCATCCTGTACTGAGTCTTACATTCTGCCCTATCCCAATTTAGAAAGAAATTCTAGAATTGGAACTGATTATATTATACTGATTTACATGTATTTTGTCCATTGAGGAAACTGTTCTTTTTGAGATTAAACATTCTACATACCTGAATAGATTTTTCATATATGTTGGTGATGTGAATGCACACAAAAACAACAAATACAGATGCAAATACAAGTCAACACGAGCCTTTCTGTGTGAGAATATTGATCCACATAATCAGTGTTAGGTAACCAGCTACCTAAGTCTCATCTTCCTGAGACAAGCTTATTCCTTTCTACAAATAAGCCCTTGTTTATGTGTCTCTTGCAGTGGTGGGCCACTTCCCCTCTCCTTTGAACAAATTAAAGCAGTTAAAACAGCAACAACAAATAAAAGTCCAAAACATTATGTAAGGCCTGTTTCTCCTTAAAAATCAATTCTCAGAGGCTTGCCAGAATAAAAATGGGTTTACCTGCTTGTGGAAAGATAGTAAGGAGGGTGCCATCCAACATCTTTGGGAAGGGAATTCCTGGAAGCAGCCACCAAGAAGACCCACTCTCATGTTCCCATCAAATGTACCTTTGAAGATGGTCGGACAGAGAACAGGGCCTGCCCAGAAGATGTCAAATCAAGGGCGACTCTATATGGGAGAGTACAGGACTTCATATAACCTGGACCATTTAGGGCTTTATAGGTCATCAACATCACTTTGAATTCTGACTGGAAGGGGACAGGCTGTCAGTGGAGCTATTGCAACAAGGGAGTTGTGTGCTCCTTGTAGCCAGGCATATTTAACAATCAGTAGTTTTGCTAAAACACTGTATTTTAACATTAAAAAAATGCTAACTCATGATATGTTGATGAGGTTTACAAAGGACAGTATGTCCACTCCATATTTCTCAACGTATTTTGGGTATCAAGTCTCCTTGATTCTTCCCCCTTTCTGATTATTGTTCTTTAAAAAAGCAGCAACCATAGAGATTGCTTTCAAGCACTCCTCAGCTCTTTTCCCTATTCTTGATTTAGAAAGAGTTGTCAAGATTTTTTAAGAGTGCTGTTGTAGTGGGAACCTGAAATGGCACTGAATACAGTGTGTCCTTGGTATCAACTGGGGTTTGGTTCCAGGATCTCTTTATTGAGACCAAAACCTGTGGATGCTCAAGTTCCATTAGTATATACTGGCATAGTAAAATAGTGTGCCCTAGATTTGCTTTTTGGAATTTTTGAAAATATTTTCAAGACATGGGTGGAATCCATGGATACAGAGGGCCAACTGTATTAATACTGCATCCTTGTCTGTTGATTAGTCCAATGTTTGTGAATGCATAATGCAGTATAGGTAACACTCTATGTGAGGGTAACACATTGAATGTCAGAATCTTTGTCTTCAGTCTGACTTCTTTTATTGGTTAAAAAAGTAATACTGTAGTCATGGCAGCTATTAAAATTCAAAATTGGGAATGAAAACTGCCTCCCATCACTCTCACAGGAGCATGCAGAGTCTTAAAAATAGCTCTTAGAGTATGAGCTGCTGCCACTCATTTTGATATACTGTTAACTCTGACGCCTAACAAATTTTGATAACTTATTCCTGGGTCAAAACAATCTGACAGTTTTGTTAGATTCCACTTGATGGAAATATTTCAACATTTCTGAGCTCTCTTTTGTTTGTTTTAATATTTTTGTTTAAAGATTTTTCTTTTTAAGTTGCTTCTTGTTTAGTCATGTACTACTGTGTCCTTTTTGTTATTTTCCCTCAAAATGGAGAAGGTGTGCTAAAAGCTGCTGCATTAAGAATGCCTTTGGCTTCTGGAGAGTTCCTCAGTGAATAGCAGCTTTTATTAGTGTGAGAAGTCCAATAAAAATAATAGCTTCACCTTCAGTTTTAAGAAATGGCAAAACAAAGATTGCCTCTGATGGGTCCACATAGGTCCAGAAGACACTGCAGAAATAATCCAGTCTGAGACCGCTTTAACTGCCCTGGCTCAATGATAGGGAATTCTGGGAATTGTAGTTTTGCGAACCTTCTCCGTCAGAGGGCTATAGTGCCAGAATAAATGACAGTTTCCGAATCACCTCTGTCTGAGTGTAGGCTGGTTTTCAAGGTTGTGGTCATGATCCTGGAGGTTCTTTACAATTTTTAATTAAAAATCAGCTTTGATTTTTTAAAAAGGGGGTCTGGAAGCTTGGGAGCTCATGGAAAAAAGTTGGGTCTGGCATAAGGCTCATGGGCCATAATTTTCTTACCTCTGTTTTCAGATGAAACCCTACTGCTGTCTATCTCTCAAAAAAGAAGTTCTTCTGTAAGCAAAATTAGGAGGGAATAGTTCTTCTCTCTTGCTTCTCTGCTTAATGTATTCCAACTCGTAACAGATTTTGAGGATCAGCTCATGATGATAAAAGAAGAGTCACCTTCTCCTTCTTCTGCTGACAGATTCCTTCCATTGGTGGAGGGATGCTAGTTGGATTTCCATGCCTTGATTTTTTTCTTCTTCTCTAAATTGGATTTCAGAACCTCATACCCTTCATCTAGTACATTGTGGGATTACAGGCAGGATCCTTTGTTTACAGAGTTTTCCTTTGTAAAGTTCAATAATTTTGTGACACAGGACTAAACCATTTTAAACTATATGTGTTTCTAGAAAGTTAGGTTGTGTGAGTGCATATCTGTAATTCAAACTCTTGGTATTCAGTCTGTTCCCAAATAATGCCAGTATATTGGCATTCTGGTTTTTGAAACTTTATTACAGTGTGATAGACATGTTTTTCATTCTGGATG
Organism: Urosaurus nigricauda; assembly: GCA_034509955.1. Classification (NCBI taxonomy): domain Eukaryota; kingdom Metazoa; phylum Chordata; class Lepidosauria; order Squamata; family Phrynosomatidae; genus Urosaurus; species Urosaurus nigricauda. Next base: position 35,633,529 of record JAOEGL010000002.1, read on the forward strand.
TTTGTTGTAATCTGAGTCTGATTCTATGATTCTTATCAGTCTATCAGTTGATTTAACTGGTCAAGGTAAGGCTTTTGCCCTTGGGGCAGGGGAAGCCCAGGAGTGAGGAAGCAGCCAGGGACGGTGCATGCATGTTGCTCTGACCCCTTCCATTTCTCAGTCAGCTGTTTGGACCAGCTGGCTGAGGTATGGGATGGGAAGCAGGGAGGTGTGCGGGGGGGGGGGCTGCTCTGACCACTTCCATGTCCCAGTCAGCTGGGCTGCCCAGGCAGAAGTCCAGCTGGGAAAGGGTCATGGGGGTGGAGTCTCCTCCCCACCTTTCCCAGCTAAATCGCTGCCTGGCAAAGTCAGTGATCCGGCTGGGAAAGGGGCGGGGAGCCAGTTAAAGGGGCAGGAGGGCAGGAAAAAAAGGAATGTGTGCTCCTGCTCCTCTTTCCCCACCCACCCCTCCCTTTAACTGACTTCTGTGTGTGAGGTGGTGTTATTAGCTGCTGTTCTACATTTGTCGGTGTCTTGTTACCCTAACCCCCACAAATGTGGAAGGCTGACTGTACTGTTCTTTAACCCTTATTAAAAAAGGAACTATCCCCTGGTGATAAGCAAAAATGTAATCTGTCCTGGAAGCACTGACCACCACCACTCTTTTCCGTCCAACTTTTAGGGTGAATACAAACATTTATGCCTGCTGGAATTTTGTACGTTGCTGGTCTTGTTTTCCTTTCCTTCATTCTTTAGATCCTTTGTTACATACCCTTAGGTTTTACCCTTGGTTTATCTACAGGTCATATCAACAGCCAAAATTTTGACCCCAAAACTTGCTGTTGACTTATTTATGAGGTCGACCTATAGTCAAGTATATATGATATGTAGTGTGTGTGTTTGGGACTACATTGCCGCAAGAGGTAATAAAATAGATGCTCTCCTAGTATGAAAGCAGCAGGGCAGAGATAATCTGATCATACTAGAAAGAATGACATTTCTTTTTGATTTATTGATTTCCAACTTGATTGCCTGTTTGATACCAATGTTCTCTTCACACAAATTTCATGGACATCTGTACATCTGATTCTATATTCCAGTTTCCATAGACATTTTGACATAGATATGGCATGCAGAAGAGAGGCAGTGTGGACTATGACGCTGGAGACCAGAATGAATCCCCACTCAACCATTGAAAGCCACTGGGTGACTTTAGGCGACATATCTTGCAAAGAGATCCTTGTGCTAGATTTGAAGGCGCACACAACAACAGCAACTGCATACAGTAACATGGCAGATTCATTTATTTTGTAGGCCTCAGGGATCCTTTAAAACGGGGTAGGATATGTTGGATGTAAATCTTGTCTTGTTAAGACCTGTTAGTGAAAAGGTTTTAAATGGTTTCCTGAATGCATGCATGATTGGTAGCAAAAATGAAACTATGGAAGTAATACGCTGTAAGTACTATTTGGAGATTTCAAGTACATCATTTCAAAGATAAGTATAGTTTTCAATGTGTATTAAATGGCACTCTTAAAATTCAGCTGCAGAGGCATTTGAAATGATTTCTCAATCTCATTTCTCTTATACTTTCAAAAACCGACCTAATTATAATAAAACAAATTCTAACATTTCAAGTAAACATGTAAAGCATCTTAAACTAATTTTTAAGGTATGGAAAAGAGAAGATTGACATTTGACATGTTCACTTTAAACCTGATACTTAAAATCTATATACTCATTCAGGGCAGGGATGTCATTAGCATTCTCATAAGATGCTGCTTTTCATCTAAAAGAATCTCACTTCATTCAGGAGGGTTTGCTGACCCTTGATGTGGTACTTCTGGGAGTAAGAGAGAAAAAGAAGATGGCTTCTTGGAATTTCAACTGCCATGGGGTAGGATGTTTTATACCATGGGGCATAATACTTTTGAGAGTGAGAGAGAAAGAGAAGATGGCACCTTGGAATTTCATCTACCATGGTGTAGCATGTTTTATCATTCTTCCTGTTTGACTTCTGTGCCTTTGACACCTAAACTATGAAAACCCATGTAGATTTAATTAACAATTTAAAATATTTCCTTATCTGAAACTTCTTTAGTTAAGTGGCTGTGCTAGTTATTTATCTTTTTGAACTTGATGTAAACTGAGATTTAGACTCAATTAAGACTGACTTCCCCTCAATGTTTGTCTCTCTTCTCCTCTTACTACCTCTACCACAAACATTGGTTTATATGGTGTTACAGTGGGCCTGCAGTTACAGTCAGCCCTCAGTATCCGTGGGGGATCCATTCAACTACCACCACCACCACAGATACCAAAATCCATGGAAGCTCAAGTCTCATTGTTCCCAATAGCAGAATGGCCACGATAGTTAACTCAAGGCCCACCAGGCTGCCTGTACACCCGCCTCTTCCACATTCTTGTCAGCCACCGGTCAGAGGAAGCTGTCAATTACTTGGTTCTCCTCCCCAGGTGATTGCCACCTTCTCTGTAATTTCCTACAACTGATTTTACAACCACGGTTTGTGACTGAGGAAATTATCACATAGAATCAGATTGGGAGAACCTACAAATGCCTAGAGAAGTGTTTTCTCTAGGAACTTCTAGATTCTCCACCACAACTCTATGGTCAACCTTTGGCAGTATGCCCCTAAGGACATACAGATATATAGTTAAAACTATCATTGGAAGAGACAGAGGTGCATGCTAGGAGGGTGTCCTGGGCTTACACCTGATTTCATAACCACAGTTTGAGATTGAGGATATATATGGGTTTTATTGGGTTGCTGAATTGATCCGATTTACAACACTTTAGTTTGTTTTCACCAGACCTTGCATATATCTGCAGTTATATCTGTGCCTAGTGTAAACTAATTGCTTATTACTATACTGGCCATTTGTACATTGTCCGTTCCGGGATTACCTTTGTAACTCGGAAGTCATCCGTAACCCGGGGGACCGCTTTAACCAATGCACAACCAATGCCAGAAGTGCGCTGTTTTAAAGCGTCCGGGTTGCGAATTTTTTTCGCAACCCAGGGTTTTTTTCGTTGGCCGGGGCTGTTTTTCCGGCCCTGGCGGTTTCGGGTCCTGGGGATTTTGGATCCCGAGGGACCACTGTAATGATAATTATTTTTAATCACTGACATATTAGGCGTTTCCCATTTGTTTCTTGATTAAAGCATTTGCTTTCTTAGAGCAAAGGATAGTTAGGTGTTGGCTCTTTTTTTTTAAGAAAGGAAAAAATCCATCTGCTTAGCTGTCATATAGATGAATGTTTTAGCTGTGAAGTGCATTATCAAGTCTTAAATTGACAGCTTAATCTATCTGTTCCTCTCCCTCATCTTCCACCTTGGTTTTTTTGTACAATTTTTATTAGCAGGAAAATAAAATCTTGTCTGAAATGACAGTGTTATCAGTCCTCTTTAGCATTTTTTATGCAGAGTCAACAACTTCACCAAGTCTGAGGGGGCCAATGTTCGGTGCCCTTTCCTGTGGTTTCACAGATTTCCAGAAAGAAAGAATGAAAGAAACCAGAAGTGGTTGAAGGCCCACTTCAAAAGTACAGGAGGAGACCTTGCAACCTTTTTCAAAAGTGAATGGGTGCTTCTGGAGGGCAGGTTCTGTCATTCATCTTCCTAGCCAGAAAGAAAAACAAGTCTAGGAGAGTGGAAAGGTCAGTGCCCACAAAAAACAGCCTTAGAGGGCCATAGGCACCTTCTGTGCTGTACTTTTTTAGCTCTCTTTTTATGTAACTTTTCAGTGGCCCAGCAAGGCATGAACAACTAACTGCCCAGTGCCCTTTAGACAGTCTATGTGTCTTTTCTTCTGTAGTCCTAAAATAATGCAACAGCCAAGCATGATTATTAACTTGTTGCTGAGACTGCTTGTTTGAAAAAGATAAATATTCATCTATGTGAATATATTGTTTCTCTCCACTGCTACTGAAGTTACATTTTCCACAAACAGAATCTTTTAACTGATTAACATTTATATTTGTGATATATATTGAATATGTTTTGTAGATGCTTGTAGATTAAGATACTTTGGGATGTACAGACATACATTTCCTCTTCTTTTGTACCAGCATCTATTACCATATATACTTGTGTATACATCACCCTCATGTATAAGTCAAGCTCAGGTTTGGGAGCCAAAATTATGGATCTTGATATGATTTGTGGATCAGTCGAGCATAAAACTTAGGGGCATGTAATAAAGGATAAAGCAAAGCAAAACGATGCCAAAGAACTTACAAAATTCTAACATATGGGGTCAATATTTTGATTTAAATGTTTCATCATATATGAGTATATATGGTATATTCTTCTTGATATTTTTTGTCTGTAGCATCATCCTTTTAAAATAAAATCCTGACCATGTGCACTAATATTGCAGTATTGTGGAAGGATCAAGTCCATTTCAAAATGAAACAGGGTGCATGCAGACAGTCCAATTCAAAAACTCACTCTGAAATGGTGTAAAACTAAATTGGATGGGATACAGATTCCTCATTTTGGAATAACAGAATTGTATACAGTGAACTTGCCTTATTAGCATGCTAGCCATCCATGGACTGAAGTTCCTGCAGATTGCTATGCCCTATATTAGTCAATGCTAGGATGTTCCCATGGCCACACTAGTGGAAGTGTGTGCATATTGCTGCCCATTGAGTTCCCACACAAACAAAACAAACAAACAGCTTCATTTATATACCGCTTCATACAACCTAAGCAGTGTCTAAGCGGTTTACAACTGTAAGCTACTTGCCCCCAACAATCTGGGTACTCATCAGGTTTGTGGTGTGAGTTGAATTATAAAGAGAGGGTTGAAAAAGCCGTCCCGATGAGTGGTTTGGACATAACAGGGGAATGAAACTGATGTATGAGTTTCATATTAGAGGATCTTTCTTTGTACTATGAAAGCTAAGAATGCATCTGTGAAATTCTGGTTGAAACAGTAGTTTCTTCCATCTGTGTTTGTGTAAAGGCGTATACTTGGCAAATACTTGTCATGAAATGGATGTGTGAAGTGGCCCCAGGAATGTTGATGAGCCCCCTTTGCTTCATTGTGCCTTGTGCTTAAAGTATAAAGAGGGAATAAGTTGGAGACAGGAGATATGTAACACTGAGCCTTTCACTCATTCAGTGGAGATGTGTAACACATTGTGAAACATGACTGAGAGTTATGAAGAACTCTAGAAAATCACAAGTGTGATGTAAAGAAATGTGTGGTACTATTGTAAATGGAAGTGGGTAATGTAAAGATTTTTTTTTTTTGTATGTGTTACAAGGAAAAGGTTGCATATTCTTTAACAATAATTAAAAATAAAAATAAAACCAGAAAATGGCATTAGAGGTTAGTGTGTTAGTGAGCATGGCAATTTATAAGGTAACTCATAAGGAGTCAAAAAGGGAAATCGTGAGTAATTTAACTGATTCTTTAAATGTGTATTTGAAGAACAGAATTTTTATAATATATTCAAAGAAGTATAGTTTGCCCGTGCCGCACCACATGCATGAGCCCCATTGTTTTTAATGGGGATCGAGCATACACATTTCTTCCCTTTTGCTGGGGGGGGGGGGTCCAAAACAGATTCCCCTGCATAAGGGAAGGGTCCACTGTACTCATATGAGGTACTTGAGAGAGGGAGGGAGAGAGAACTAGAATAAAAAGTATTCCTCAGATAGGTATCAACCAGAAATAAAAATATGCATGTAATGAAAGGTTAAATCTACTGATATTATTGGTGATATATTTCTGGTTCCCACGTGCCAATGCCAGTAGCATGCCCTTGGACAGACAGAAGAGTGCTAGGCCTCAAGCCAAGGCCTTTCCTTTCAAGACAAGGATTTGTATTACCTGTGGGCTACATATGGCACTTTGGTAGGCTTATAACCCCCCTCCCCCACTTTGACACTTTCAGGCTAGCCACACTTATGTTTTTTGCATGGAGAGATTCATATCTGTGAATCAATTCGAAAGCATTTCACCGTTACCACTAGGTTTTAAGGTAGCAAATCTTTCCATAGTATTTAAATGTTCTCTAAATTTCCCATTCGCCACCCTTCCGGATCAAAATGGAGGTACCTCCATTTCCTGAATGGTTGCTGCATGATCCGAATCAATCCGATAGCTTACTCTCATGATTGGAGATGCAGATCATTGTGGTTCTTAAAAAAAGAACCGCTAAGGGATTTGGTGCCACAGGTTTAAATGGGCTTTTTGGCTGCTATCTCCCCCCACAAACTGCACCTAGTACAATCGGTGCAAGTCTGAATGACAGGGAAATGTTTATAGCAAATGAAAATTGGCTTGTGGCTGAAAAACCCATGGAAAAGGTCTTTTTGTGCCTTTGCAGGGCTATTTCATTCTGTTTTGAGGAGCCTTCTTCATAAGCAGCTTATTGAGTGATCAGAAATAGATAGTGGGTAGTGGAACAATAGTGGCCAAAAGGAATGAAAGCAATCTCAGGTCCATTTCAGACCTGTGGGAACAATCTCTGTAAGAGTTCACTAGTACTAGTGGCCTGCTCTGCTGCCCTGCCACTTTGTCTACCTGTGTCCTGTAGATGCTTTCTGCTGATTGGAACGTGACAGAAATAATACTGTTCGGGAGACCAACCACTCATTTCCAAAAATAACTATTTTTTGCACTGGAGTTTCTGTTTTCTTTCCTACCTACACATCTCTTGGCATTCCCACAAGATGTTTGATACCTGCCTCTACTGTGTGGGTGGTGCTGTTTTGACTGTGTAAGTAAAAACACTCACAGCCTGAACAACAGCAACAACAACAAAAAGAGAATAGCTGACAAGGAGAAAAGTGTATGTCTTGTTGGTGGGTTAGAGAGAGAGGATAGTCAAATATGATTGTTTGCTGGAGGAAATTGAAGTGATAAGGAGATGTATGGTAAATGTGAAATTTCATGAAACTGGCTTTTAACAACACAATGTGTTACAAGAGGGAACCATTGTTGTTGTTTGTCATTGTTTTGGGTCAAACTAAATTATTAGATTATTCATGCTGTGAATGAGTACACTCACTGTTGTTGCTTTTATTTTTAAGAAAAGGCATGTGCAGAGTTTAAGCCACAGCATATTTCCAATTTAATTTGGAGCAATTTTCATTTTCCTGCTGATAATGCCCCAGCTCCTACCTGCCCTTGAATAAAATTTTGACTACAAGTAGATAAACTGCTACAGAGCTCTAGTCCAGACTTCACTGCTGATTCCCCCCCCCCCCGAATAAAAGTAGTTAATGTAAATATACTTTTATAGTAGGGTGAACTGTACTAACTTGTATTTGCCTCTTTGTTTCTAGAGTTGGGTGCTTCCTCATAGCAAAGTTTCCTTTGTTTGTGGGATTCTTTCTGCCACCGCATTATGTGCAGCATTTATTTTCTGTCAGCATAATAAAATAGACTATTGATACAGTAGTTCTGTGTATGCTTTTTAAGGGGGGATTCAGTGACTATGTAGACTGTGGAAGTGAAGTGTTTTGCTTAAGCTCTGAAGTTTGCTGACTCAAATGTTTCCAAATTTGATTTTTTTTTTCATTACATAGCCAAAATGGAATTATGACTGAAAGGCTATGATTATTCAAGAATCCACAATAGCTGACAAAGTACTGTAATGGGTTAGATTCCAGTTGTATTAGATATACACTGTGATAGTTATACATTGACTGATCAAGGAAATATGCTTTGCTGTCCTAAAGATGGCTTCAGAGATCCAGTCCTGATATGAGGCCTATATGAAAGATAGTGTTCAGTATACCACACATGATTATCATATTTGCATACAACAGATTTCTGGAGATTGAGGCCTGTCTGCTGTATAACCAACCAGAAGACTCAAGTTTAGCATACTATCTCTACCAGGGCTTCTGGTTTGATGCCCCCTTCAGAAACTAGAAAATACAATAAATAAAGTTTATACTTAGCTTGTGAATTTTGGTTTGTTTGGGATTCCCATTTTAGATGAAACACTGCATTCTCTGGTTACTTAACATCCTGATCTGCATATATATGCCTGCATGCGTAGCCAACAACCTGAAATCTAGAAAAAATTTGTAAAGACATAGTGTACACACAACAGAATATTGTCTGTGTTCTGAACAAAACATGGGAAGTAGCTGACAAAATTATGAGAAAATAAATAATGTTGCTTTCCTTTATTGTTTCCCCCCCCCCCCCAAAAGACTAATGTTATGTTATATTTAAAAAGGCTGTCAAGACGGATCTCTTCCAACAGGCTTTCCCTGAGTAACTAACTTGGTCACCCGCTAGAAAGGATTAATATTTGAATACCCCTATTTTTTATTATTTATTTATGGTATTTATACCCCACTCTTTAGCCCTAAAAGCTATCAGAACGGCTTACAATTATTATTTTTAATTAGACGGATCCCTGCCCTCAGGCTTACAATCTAAAAAGACACTACACAAAAGAAGAAGGGAATGGTGGTGGGGAAGGGGATGAGGTCCAGTGATTCTTCTCTCCCTCTGAGCCCTGGACCAAGGCAGATGGACTGGAGGTAGGAATCTTCTTCAGGCAGCCCTGATGGAGCTGGGCCTGCCTCTTCACTCCCTCACAGGTTGAAGGATGACAGTTATCGTGGAGGGAGGGCCCTCTTTCTTCAGGCAAGCCCTGATGGAGCTGGGCTTGCCTCTTCACTCCTCCCAGGCCAGAGGGTGACAGTTAGCAAGGAGGGAATGCTCTCTTTCTACCTCTAGAAACCTGTCTTCGATTATTTTAATGATTATTTTAATGTTTTAAATGTTTTCTTATTATGTAGGGATTATTATATGTTTAAGGAAAGTAGGTGATGATGGGGATTACTTTGTATTGTATGAATGTCTGTTACTGTAATCTGTCTCAATACTGATGGAGAGGTGGGATATAAATAAAATAAATAAATAAATACACCAGACTCCTAAGACTAGCCTGGCAGACCACTTCTGCTATCAATAACAGACAGAAAACAGAGGTATCAAATTACAGTTTTTCAAATAAGGAATTGTGCAGGTGCTAAGGAAATTGTAAGTTAGACCTTGGAAGGTAATGGTAGATATCCTGTCAGTAGTCGAGAAGATCCATTCACTCGATTGTTGAATGGTGAGCTGACGTGTAGAAATCCCATTTAATACTTTGGTCAGCAGACTAGCAGCTATATTTGCTTCATTTCAGAGTAAATGATTTCACTTCCTGGTTGGTCACGAGTCCTTTAAAACTCATAAACTCTTGTATATAGGCAAATCGTGAGCCAGAGTCTGATAGGGCTGACATCCTCAATTGCTGTCATCCATGTTAATTTGACACATCCGGGGTGGTTTTGATTCAGTGATGTGGAGACTAAATGACCATCTAAGTCATTAGGAATCCTTTAACTGATCAGTTTTGGTAAAATAGAATCAGGTTTTTTTCCTTGTCTCTTAACCAATCCAGGCAGCAAAACTAGGAAAGAAGACAAAGAATGGAACTCAGCTAATAGTATGGGTACAGTATAGAGTTGCATTTGGCTTGGGACCCTGAAAAACCTCAGTCCAACACTTTAGACTCTGTTTTTGCCCTAATGAGTAAATAGATGGAGATGTACAGAACAAAGATCACCATGAGAAATACCCAAGTGATACTTAATTTTTTTTAAAAAAATCTTATGAGTCATATTTCCCTCTAAGGTTTTAGACTGACCCATTTAAAGGTCCCTTCATGGACTGTCTGAGAAGGTAGTGATATGGTAGTAAAGAAAGCATCTTCATAAATCCTCAGATCCCAAGCTTTACAAGCAACAAAAGAACAATTTTAGAAGATGCACAGGTCAGTGACTTCTTTTATAACAGAGGCATGAAATGTAGCCAGATGACATCTTCAAAAATATTGACATGTTACAAGTAACTATGTTACTTGTATCTCATTACTTCTAAATTGAGGATTATATATGTAGTATATATACAGAAGGCTATCTGAATGAGGTTTTCAGTAACACTTTTGATTAGTTTGGCTGTTCCACTGGAGGGAGGATGAAACCAGGTCCTGCACATTGGTCAATAGGCTGAGTAATGATCATGCAGCTAGTTCATGGTAAACAAGAAATTTCCAGAATACTAGTTTACATTTTGTGCAAAGATGGCCACTTGTTATGAAGGAAGACAAGGTACAACTAGTAAAGGTCTGGAATGGCTGCTAAAAGAAATTAAGATTCATAGGATATGGCTAGAAAAATAAACAAAATAGCACAAGAATGCTATTGTATCTATTTTGGAGAAAGGTTAAAACACTTGCATGATGAGACTGAAGGAAATACCACAATTGATTTGCTTTTGAAAAAGAAATAATGAACTATCAAGTTCACTAGGTGATCTATTTAATGTATTTTTCTTTTGTAATAATTCATATTTTCTGGTTCTGTAGGCATGCTCACCAATAAGCAAATACAGTTATTACTCCCAAAGAAGGAAATTTAAATGAAGAAATGATTCCCCCCTCAAATTAGGTACCTAGATTTGCAGCCCTGTTAAGGTTGAAGAAGTTTCATTTAAGCCCAGTTAATAAATGTCCTGGTAATCCCTGACATGTCTGCTCAGAGTAAGTCCCATTGAATCCAGTAGAGCTTCTTACTTTTTAATTTATTTACATCTTCCTTTTTCTCCAGAATTGGGACTCAAAGCAGTTTACACCAGCAACAGAAGGGGGGTGGAATCAATGTAAACAAAAAGATACAAAGCTTAGTATTAAGACATACCTGAACTATTGTTAAGTAACATTCATTCCACATTCATTTGGATATAACAAGCATCAGGGTGTGAAAAAGGTGGGAAGAGGTCATTCTTAAACCTGTGGGATGCTGCTTTTTCAGAAGTCACAAGACAGAGGGTGACTGAAATAGCATTCAAGGGAAGAGGGACTCCATGTTTCATCTACAGTGGTCCCCCGGGTTACGAAGGTAATCCGTTCCGGATTACCTTTCGTAACCTGGAAGCTTTCGTTTCCCGGGGGACCGCTTTAGCAAACGGACCGCGCGGCCGATTTAAAGGGGCCGTGCGGTTTTTTTTCCCGTATCCCGGGGGATCTTTCGGATTCCGGGGGATACAATAGCGGTCCTGCGGCTTTCGGATCCCGGGGTTTTCGCAACCCGGGGGATTCGTAAGCCGGGGGACCACTGTACTTTATACAGGAATTCACAAGATTCGCTCAGATTTTCATTTCAAACACAACATTTAGTCTTCTTTTTATAGTAGCAAAAGTCTCCTCCCTCCAATCATAGCTTAAATGGAGTGCATGTTTAAATTCCTCCCTTTGTCAGGATACTTCATGACTGTGTCTTGGCAAGAACATCTTGTGACTTGCACTTATCTACCTCTAGACTATGTTGGTGGTAATGGCTACTAATAGTTTTGACTCATTTTCACTATGTACAAACCTTTTGCCACCAAAATGAACCTTCTAAAATCTATGTTTTAATGAAGTTCCTCTGAAATTTGCATATCAGCCATCTTGAAAAATGGCAGCTCCAGAATTAATGCAACAAGTGAACATGTCTTCTTCCTGACATTTATACATACCGTATATACTCTACTATAAGTCGACCTCATATATAAGTTGAGGGCAAGTTTTGAGGCCAAAATTATGGATTTTGCTATGACCCATGGATAAGTTGGCGGTAAAATTTAGGGGCATATAGCAAAGGATCTAAAGTTTGAAGCAAAGCAAAGTAATGTCAAAGAACTTATAAAATTCCAGCAGACATAACTCTACTCTTAAAACTGGATGGATGAGAGAGTAAAGGAGGTTGGTGCTTCCCATATTATACTCTTACTTTTCACCAGGAGATGGTTCCTTCTTTTAAATAAGAGTTAAGATACAGTACTTATATTGACTTGTGGAGAAGTCGAGTCAGTTTTTTGGGGTCAATTTTTTGACCTAAATGTCTAGACTTATACATGAGTATATACAGTAGATAAAGCTGTCACAAAGGTAAAATTTCTCTTCACATGGAGGTTGTCCATATTATTGGGAACCCCTTCATGTGATTGAAGGCATCCACATGGAACAGAGGCTGTCCATTGGAGATGGAACTGAAGTTGAAGGGATAGAGCTAACAGGCTCCCCATTTTATGTATTGATTCACATGTATCTTAAGTCACTGAATAATTTAGATTGACAGGCCAAAGGTAGCTAAGGCAGAATTGCCATGCAAAAGAGGTTATTTTAAACTGTTGTATATTGATTTTAAGACTTCACATATTGTTTAAAGTGCATTCCCGTGTGGGAGGAAAAACTGAATATCTTGCAGGTGATAGCTGGTGTATCATCTCACAATCCCAGTGGAGCTTGGAAGCCTTTTCACCTTTTAAAATGAAAGTATAGAGAAGTAACTAATCCTTAGTTTCAGATACAGCTATTAGCAGAGCTAGAAGTGAAACAGAATCTCTTGAGGCCTTCCTGAGGTGGTTGTTATAAGTAGCACAAATGGAATGAGATAAATATGAACTAACTTGCTCTGATTCCAACTGATGGTGAGGTTTTGGGGAAACTGAGTGGGTTCAGGCCCTAACAGTATGTTTTAATATTGATTCTTCTTTGTGGTCTCTGTGACTCACACATTGGTGCAGAACATCCCAGGGTGTGAAGTCACAGATGACTCCCTGAAGAACCACAGTTACAGGTATGCAACCTATTCATCATCTTATTCATTAAATCAATGATAAACTTGTGATTTTAGGGAGGCATAGAGCAGCATTATTATGCTAACTGCAGTACTAATAGTGTATACACTTATATGCATGATAGGCAGATCTCTTCTACCAAAGAGATAGTCCAAGCAAATGAGAAAAACGACAGAGCAATACAGGGACAGAGAACACTAGGAAGGAGAGGGAATATGGGAAAACACAGTTTTTGTGTGAATAAAACATGATTTTAGTTGTGAGTGAAGATTAATCACTAAATCAAAAGTCTTAAGTGACAAATAGGTCTTGAGGAGGTCTTTGAGGTAAGAGGGAGACATGTCCAGGAAGGAAGTTCTAGGAATAGGGAATTGCCATCAGTATGTTTTTAACATGTCTGTTAGTAATGGTCTGGATGAGGGCGAACAAACTAAAGTTTAATCCAGACAAAAGGTGGTCGTGATCAGTTGCAAGGCAGATAAGAGAGTAGGGATTGAACCTGTGTTGGATGGGTTTATGCTCCATCTGATAATGCAGTTGGAGTATAATGGACTCAACCTTAAAGCTGGATGCTCAGGTTTAGCTAAAACAGTATTTGCATAATGAAAACTCTTGTGTCAACTGCATGTGCAGTTGGGACACCTGACTTGGTCACAGTAACACATGACTTAGTTACATCCCATTTGGATTACTGTAACCTGCTCCATGTAAGGCTGTCTTTAAAGAATGTTTGGAAACTGCAGCTGGTCCAAAGAGCTGCAGCAATATTGTTAATGAGGATTGATTACATGGAACATGCAACTCCTTGTTTTAATTTTGTTTTGAATTGTTTTAAGAACAGCTTTGCTGGTTGCCAGTCTGTTTCTGGGCACAAACCACGGTGCTGATTATGACCTCTAAAGCCCTATATGACTCTGGCCTGAAGAACTGAAGAAAGGCCAATGCAATTTTAGGCTGCATCAACAGAAGTGTGGTGTCTAGATCAAGGGAAGTAATAGTTCCACTCTATACTGCTTTTGGTCAGGCCCCACCTGGAATACTGTGTCCAGTTTTGTGCACTACAATTCAAAAAGGATGTGGAGAAACTGGAACATGTCCAAAGGAGGGCAACTAAAATGGTGAAGGGTCTGGAAACCATGCCCTATGAGGAATGCCTTAGGGAGCTGGGGATGTTTAGCCTGGAGAAGAGAAGGTTAAGAGGTGATATGATAGTCCTGTTCAAATATCTGAAGGGATGTCAAATTGAGGAGGGAGCAAGCTTGTTTTCTGCTGCTCCAGAGACTACGACGCGGAACAATGGATGCAAATTGCAGGAAAAGAGATTCCACCTCAACATTAGAAAGAACTTCCTGGCAGTAAGGGCTGTTCGACAGCGGAACACACTCCCTCAGAGTGTGGTGGAGTCTCCTTCTTTGGAGGTCTTTAAACAGGCCCTTGTGGTCTCTTCCAACGCTATGATTCTATGATTCTATGACTGTGTCTTTGTATGTAAGCCTGCTCGAACTCTATGATCTTCGAGTGAGACACTACTCTCAATGCACCATTTTCACATACATGTTTGGTAGGAACATGGGAGAGGAGTTTCTCCATGGCTGTTCTTACATTCTAGAACTCCTTTTCAAGGGAAACTAGGCCAACTCCCTCAGTAATGTCTTTCTACCATCAAGTGAAGACATTATTATTCCAACAGGCATTTGGAAACTACTGTATTTTATATCATGTTTTAGTGCTGTACTGTTTTTAATCTATCTTTTTAGATTAATGCTTTATATGATTTTAATTCCGTATTTTAATCTTAACTTTTTGTTTGTACAGTACTGTGTTTTAGCTGTATGCAATTTTAAATGTCTATTTTTGTCCTGTAAGACACCTTAAGTCCCACTTTTGGCAAAGGAGTGGAGTATAAATGAAGTGATCACCGCAAGAGAAAGTTTGCAGAAAGAAGTTTTTGTGGGATGGTGGGTGGGGGGAGAATCATAGAAGAGGAAAAGTCACACACAGGCTCATAATGTGAAACAAGGATCAAAGTGTTTGGTGTTGCAAAGACTTTTTTTAAAGAGAAGAACAAGGAGACTGTTAGATCCAGTAAAGTTTGGAGTGCTGAAGGGATCTGAGGTGAGTTGTTGCATACATGCTTTAAAACTGAGCTAAGGTGAGGCACAAATGAGTTCTCCACATGTTTCTTTGGGAGTGGGTGAGATTGGTGGGTTTATATGTAAGTGGCATTTCTATAAACTAGTGATTTTGTATTTATAATGCAGGGCTAAATGTAGAACTTGGAATGTTACTTTTTGAAAAAAAGGTTTGTCACAATTAGTTTCAAGGCAACACATATTTTGTTAGTTTATTTAGTTGCCATTAGATTTTTTTTTTTAAAAAAGTAGCTCTCATATGCCTCAAAAGAAACTAAAATCAGTGTTTTATAGTTATTTCAGAATTCGAGCGATCAGCTGCCACTGCTTTAAGTTCAGCCCTAAACATTCTATTTTCTTTGGTACTAGTAGCATTTTGAGCGGTAGCCATTTTAGTTATTGGTGATAAAGTGAATTGCACTAGTTCACACAAGTTGTGTGTGGCACACAAGGCATGACTTCAGCCTAGTAGTTTTGTGTACTGCAGAGGAACCAGCCCATTAAATAATAAGGCTTGTGTATGATATCATCTTGGCAATTGCCTGTTGTTTCTTTGTATTGTGAAAGAAAATTTAAAACCGAAGAATGAGTGGGGCTGTAGCGGACAGTGTCAGAATTGTTGACAGGCTATTTAAAGGCATCCACAGTTGCTGGAAGAAGAAGGTAATAAGAAAGTTGAGAAGACAACATTTTGCATATTCTGGATTTATTATCCTTTGGGAAAGAAAGACATTTTATTCTAAAATAAAATATTGTGTTTGACATAATATATTCTGCCTCTTGCATGTTTTCTTTAAGCTATTGTAGGGAATAGGAGCTTGAATAGAAAACTGTCATTTTTTAGAAGCACCCAGGAGAACTAGTGAACAGTGAGAGCCATGAGCTTGCAGTCCCTTTTAAAAAAGCAACTTAAATTAATTTTATATTTTTGTATCCTCTATTCTATCAACATTTAATTAAAAATAAGATTTATATCAAGGAGGAGGAGGTAGCAGCAGCCAGTATTCCCAGAACTGAACCTTTTCTATTGAAATATTTGACTACTTTGACACTACTGAATCTTTTTTTAATTTCGCCAAAGCTAATTTCTGGATCTTAATCATAGCAAGACTCTGTAAAATGAACAATGACAACAATAGATGAAAAGAGTAGCTTATCTGAAATGCTTCTAAAGTACACTGGAGCGCTTTTATATTTTCTTATATTCTGAGTAGAATAGAAATGCAATGTGGTTTAATTTTATATGTTTATTTAAAGGGCCAGGTCATGTTCATCATCTTTTATTATTTAACCCTTCAAATTCTGGGGAGCGGCAATGAAAGAAATTATGTGTCCTGAGCTGATGGATGCTTTGTGTGCACTAGTTCTGTTTTAGTGCCCCTTAAATTCAAACATGGGAAAATTGCAGAAATTTACAATTCAATGTGCGTTTCATCAGGGAGGTATCCACAGATTGTTTTGACATGCAGTTACAAATTCAGCATGAAGATGGACGTCTCATGAAATTTGCAGCTGCTGATTGAATTTATATTTCCATAAAGCCCATCAACATTTGCAGCCTGAAGGGAAGTGTTAGGGGGGAGAAATGACAAAAATTGTGAGGCTAGCATTTTTCTTCAGACTTATAATGACAAATTACTTGTAATAAGATCTTACACTGACCAGGATTAAACAAAAAATATAGGCAGCCAGAAGGGAGATATTCCATTCCCCAACCAGTCTAATTGATTTG
This sequence comes from Urosaurus nigricauda, assembly GCA_034509955.1. NCBI lineage: Eukaryota > Metazoa > Chordata > Lepidosauria > Squamata > Phrynosomatidae > Urosaurus > Urosaurus nigricauda. The sequence continues at coordinate 35,650,043 of JAOEGL010000002.1, forward strand.
AACTAAAAATGTCTAGCCTTGATATCTAAATATATGTTTAGTCATCTGTGGAATATGCTAAATGCAACTACAAATTAGAAATGCTTTCACCTTAAAACAAAATTGGGCTCTTACAGATCATTATAGAGGATTTATCATACAGGTAATCTCATTTTGTAATATTTTCCCATGTAAGAAGATGAATGTTATGCATATGCAGAAGTAGGTCATCTTCATTAGATTGTTAGAGCACTCCTCCCCCACCTTTTTTCTTCTTGACTCTGAAATTGTTTTCTTTTTCCTAAGGAGGAAAAACAATCCTTATATAAAAGCTATAAACTAAGATGCTGCTGCTGTTACATTCAAATACTAATAAAACAATTAGTAAATTAAAACTAATTGTATAGATTTATTCTTGATTTAAAATGTTGAATGTGATATTTTTAATGCTTTGTTTTCATAGCTGGAAAGGGAAAAAAAGTTAAATGTTTTATTAGGTCTTGGCTTTTATGTGTATAATATTGTCGTTATTATCCTTGAGAGAGTAGAATTCCCTTAATATCCAAGTTCCCCCCTCCAATTGCATATCTCTAGACTCGGGGAAAGTTAAACATTTTAGGACTATAGCCATTTCATTTCATTGTTCAGGGATTTACATGTATATTTGTGCATAATAAGGCTATACCCATCAAATTTATAGTCTCAGGACTTCAGACAGATTATTTGAATTGGTCCCACCTCATCCCGAAGACATGAGGCAGATGAAAAAGGCTGCTTCCACATGGTTAGTTCTTACTGCTAATAATTCATTGGTCTTTTTCTGTAAGCTGCAAGTAGAATTACAATTGATTTTCTACACTTTGGGGGATATTGTAGTTTTCCCTTTATTACTCATCTTGCTGTGATTCCGTTGCTGGTGGTAATGAGACAGTTGCTGTAGGTATGGTAAGGAAGGGAGAAAGTCCAACTTACCTGGATGGTCATTTGAAAAACAAATGTGAAAGTTTTTTAAAATTAAATCATTTATTTAGGGAGAAGCACATATTCAAACAGGAAACAAATCTTTAAACATTTATTTAGGATTGGAAGTGTAGACTGGAGGTGTTTTTGTTTAAGAAAAAATCATCAGCAAGCAGATGTATTCTAACTATTGCAGATGATTTACTCAAGAGACACAACTGCCTACATGTTCTGAGAGAAGATCCAAATGCTTGAGAAATATATAGTAGAAGTGAATTTTGAAAATTTGGAAGAAGGACAAGAGAAGCAAACTAGATAACAGAAGATATGCCCAGAGGTTAAAAAAAAAAGGTACAACACCCTAGTCTGCATCTACACTGTTGAAATAATAGTTTGACACCACGTTATAGCTCCATCCCGTGGAATTCTTAGATTAGTAGTTTTACAAGATCTTTAGTCTTCTCTGTCAAAGAGTGCTGGTGCCTCACAAAACTACAAATCTCAGGATTCTGTAGAGTAAAGAATGACAGTTAAAATGGTGTAAAAGTGCATTCTTCTTCGTGGTCTCTGCGAATCATACAAATGGGTTTTACTGCGCATGCGCAGTGCAGCTCGGAAACTTCTGGAATCGCTAGGCAGATCTTGAATTGCAACTTTTTGGCGGTAGCTCCGCCCACCCCTATATAAGCCCCGTTCCCGCTCTTTCCTCTCAGTTCCTTTTTTCCGCCGCGTTAGCAGCACTAGGGAACTTCGCTGGTATTCGCTCTGTGCTTTTTGGGTATTTTTCGACTACGGACTGTTTTTTGACGATTCTTCGGATTAATCCTCGGCTTTAGATTTGATATTCTTCGGTTTTGACCCTCGGACTGTTTGACTATTCTTGTTCCGTGTGTCTTCGCGGCCCGTCGAGCGTTTTCAGGCCTCTGGGCGACATGGCTCCTCCATTCAAGAGCTGTGACACGTGCGGGGGAAAAATCCCTGAAAAGGACACTCATTCCACGTGCCTTTTGTGCCTTGGGGAGGGTCACAACCCCAGGTCTTGCCCGCAGTGCCAGCTCATGACGCCGCAGGCGCGGAAGAATCGCGCGGCAAGATTGCAGGCCGCGCTGTTTTCGCAAGCTCTTCAACCGCAGGAGGTTCTCCCGTCGGGCTCCAAACCGCCTTCTGCGAGTAAGTCTACCTCGGCAGATAAAGTAACTCCGAAAGTTACGACTAAGTCGGCTCCCCCGAAGGGCTCGGGTTCGACCGCCACTCCCTCGACTGCGTCCGTGGTGCGTTCCCCGGTATCCACGGGAGGAAAGGAGGCGTCCGTACCGCGTAAGGAGTCTGCGGACCGGATGGGTTCCGAGAAGGCCTCCAAATCGGAGGGGGAGAGGCGTAAGAAGCATTCGAAAGCCCCGAAACGGAAGCATTCGGAGGCTAAGGACTCTAAGTCCAGACATCATGGATCCAAGAAGCCACGGATGGAGACTCCGGCTTCTGATGAACCCGCGAAAGTGGCTTCAGTGACTTCCCCGGTTTCGAAACGGGCTGCTTCGGTACCGAAGGATGTGGAAACCGGTGTGTCGGTGTCACGGGCCTTGCCCATGGCGGAACAGGCCCTCTCGGTGGAGGAGCTCCAGATTGAGGTTCTCTCAGATCACTCGGAGGAGCTTGAGCCTCCCCTGTTGCCTTCTCCTCGACGGGAGCTGAGAAGGTCTCCGACACCCATGCCCGAGGGGTCCCCGGCTAAACACCCAGTCCGGGGGAAACCCAGGTACGTCTACGACAGCGAGACGGACACGTATTATATCCCGGTCCCAAGAGAGCGTGCGCTGGCCGAACCGCAGGGGACTCTACAGACGACCGTGGCTCAGGTGCACCATGTCGAGGAGCCTAGACAGGCCACGACGTCAACCCAGACGGCCGCCCTGCAACGTCCGTCGCGGTCTCCGTCTCCGGTGGTTTTGGTTCATCGGGTTCCGTCGGATTCAGATTCAGAATCCCTGGATTCGAACCCTCCGATTTCTCCTCGGTCCCGAGACTCCGAAATCGAGGCGGCAGGTTCTCCTCAGGACCTCTATGTCCCGGGTGCGTCCTCCCCCACCGATGATGTCCGCTCCTTTACCGAGCACGTAATCCGGATGGGAAGGGCCCTTGAGATCGAGGTGGCCCACTTGGACGATGATGCTTCCGATCCTATCGAGAAGAGAATCCAGGGTAAGGTGCCTACTCCACCGTCCATCCCGTTTTTGCCATCGTTGGACAAAATAGTTCGTCGGTCCTGGGAGGCTCCTGCCTCCACGGTGATCCAAGCCCGGAAGATAGAGTCCCTCTATCGGATTACGCCATCTGAGGCCGTATGGCTGCGCTCTCACCCTCGGCAGAACTCGGCAATTGTTGAAGGGGCACAACACACATTCACCCCCAAGACTTCGACTTCACCGTCGGACAGAGAGGCTAAGAAGGTCGATGCTTTAGCCAAGAAGGCTTACGCGGCCTCAGTCTTAGGGCTGAAGGTCGCTAATTATAACGCTTGCATGGGGGCGTATATTCAGTACCTGATGGAACGGATGTCCACGGTACTCCCCGATGTTCCGGCAGAGAGCAATAAGTTAGCTATGGAGCTAAGGGATGAGGCGCATTCTATAGGAAGTTGGCTGATCACGGCTTCGAGGAACTCCGCCGATTGTTCTGCTAAAGCCATGGCGGCGTCCATAGCCCTTCGACGCCACGCGTGGCTCCGCGCCTCGGACCTGAACCAAAGCGCTCGTTCAGCCATTGAGGACATGCCCTATGATGACGCAGGTCTGTTTCATAAGGAAACAGACGATAAATTAAATTTCAAGTACCGCATGAAATCGGCGGCGCGTAAGCATGGCATGTCTTCGGCGCCACAGTCGTCCTATCGGCGTCGCTTTGGATTCTACCGTCCGCCCTATTCCTCATACCGCCGCTCTTATCAAGACCGGCAATTCCAATCCGGTGAGCAATCAAGACAGAGGTATCCATCTCATTCATCCTCGTCCTCAGGGCGTCGTCAGCCTTTCTCCCGGTACCGAAAGCAATTTCGGAAGCAGGACCCGGAGCCTCCCAGAAAGAAGTCCTGAAGGGCTCTTGCATGCTCCGTCGTTCGTCCCCTTCAGTTTTTCAACCTTCTTCTACCCTTTCAGGACACCTGGGCGCAAATTTCATCGGACGCCTGGGTCTTGGACATTTTAAATAGGGGCTATGCCCTCGAATTCAAGGATTGGCCTTCAACGGGCCACTTCACCCCCACCCAACCCTCACCTACCCTCCTCGACGAAGTACGCACTCTGCTTTTTAAGGGGGCGATTTCCCCGGTTAAGGAAGAGAACTTTTCCCACTGTTTCTTTTCACGTTACTTTACGGTTCCGAAACCGGATGGTTCATTGCGGCCCATCCTGGACCTCCGAGCCCTGAACAGACATTTGGTATACCGCAAGTTTCGTATGGTGACCCTAAACTCTATCTTACCTCTCTTGTCCCAGGGCATGTGGTTTGCCACAGTGGACCTGAAGGACGCCTATTTCCACGTCGCAATCCGGAGGGATCACAGAAGATTCCTGGCCTTTGCGATAGGACACCGAGTGTTCCAATACAACATCCTTCCATTCGGTCTCTCCTCGGCGCCTCGAGTGTTTACGAAGTGCATGGCACCAGTGGTCGCATACCTGCACCAAAAAGGGATACGCTTATTCCCCTACCTAGACGACTGGCTCTTCGTTGCGGTTTCTCGAGACCAACTGAAGAGCGATGTCGAGTTCGCTCTCGAACTGATGCAATCCTTGGGTCTAGTGATAAATTGGGAAAAGTCGTCCCTAACTCCAGTGAAACGAATTCGGTTCATCGGAGCCATGCTCGACTCAGTAACTTGTCGGGCGTATCTCCCTCAGGATCGATTCCAGGCCTTGACGCTAGCCGTTCGCGCTTGTATGGCAAGGAGAAGAGTTCGGGCTCAAGAGGTCCAAGTAGCTCTCGGACACATGGCGTCCACAACTTTCGTCACCCCGATGGCGAGGCTTCGACTTCGACCACTGCAGTCATGGTTTCTCTCGGTGTTCAACCCTGCGCGAGACCACGCCAACAAATGGCTATCGATACCAAGGTCGGTTTCAAACACCCTTCCTTGGTGGTTAGACTCAGACAACGTTTGTTCCGGTATGGACTTTTTCCGACCGCAACCACAAATTACCCTAACTACGGATGCTTCCCTGGAAGGATGGGGTGCTCACACCGAGGGCCTAACGGTCAGGAGCAAATGGACAGAGTCCCAGAAGCGTCTTCACATAAACATCCTGGAGATGCTCGCAGTTCAGAAGGCCTTGAGGGCATTCGAACCAGTTCTGACAGGCAAAGTGGTTCTCCTATTGACAGACAACAACACCGTCATGTATTATGTCAACAAGCAGGGAGGTACGAGATCCCCAAGTCTCCTGACGTTGACCCTGGAAGTTTGGGACTGGTGCGTACAGAGGAAGATCACCCTACAAGCCATACATTTACCCGGGGAAGAGAATACGTTAGCAGACTAGCTCAGAAGGTCGGCCACATCGTGCCACGAATGGAGACTCCATCCGGAAGCCGTGGCGACCCTATTCCACAGATGGGGAACGCCAGACGTAGATCTCTTTGCATCCCGGGAGAACACCCACTGTCGACGGTTTTGCTCCCGGTTCAAGGCTCGGACCTCCCTAGGAGATGCCTTCCAGTTCAAGTGGGCAGACGTCTTCCTGTACGCCTTCCCTCCGTTTCCGTTGATCTCGAGGGTAGTGGCGAAGATGATGCGGGACAGGAGCAACGCAATCCTGGTAACCCCTTGGTGGCCGAGACAGCCGTGGCTGCCTTCATTGCTACACCTGTCGAATTGGACGTACCTCCGCCTGGAACACAGACCAGACCTGCTCACATTTCACCGCGGCCGGATTCGGCATCCCGATGTGGACAACCTTCCTCTGGTGGCCTGGAGAGTCGGAGCTTAGATGACGTCCCGTCTCCAATCCGTAGGGTCATATTGGCGGCCCACAAACCAACTACGAAGAAATCGTATCGCACCAAGTGGGGGAAGTTTGCTGAATTCCTCGAATCTAGAGGGGTGCCTCCCTCCCAGGTGTCGACCCCAGTAGTCTTGGAGTTCCTGATGACCCTTGTGGAAAAGGGGTTGGGGCTCAGTTCTATCAAATGCTATTTGTCTGCCATTTGTGCCCACTATTATTTTGAGGGTAAACCTTCCTTTTTCAAGGATCCATTAGTTAAAAGTTTTATTAAGGGGATTAACAACCTTTACCCTCCAGTTTCTGCTCCAGTTCCGGCTTGGAGCCTTGATGTTGTTTTGGGTTCGTTAATGCTGAAACCTTTCGAACCCATGGCAACTTCGGACCTGAGGCTGGTTGCCTGGAAGACTGCCTTTCTGGTCGCAATTACTTCGGCCAGACGGGTGGGCGAACTGTGTGCCTTAAGAAGAGACCAACCTTTTATTAGGTTTCACCCCGATAGGGTGATTCTCCGTACTGACATTTCCTTTTTGCCTAAGGTGGTCTCTTCCTTCCATATGTGTCAGGACATTGTGCTCCCGACCCTGGCCTCGAACCCGACTACCGAAACCGAACGCCGCCTTCATTCTCTGGATGTGCGTAGAGCCCTGGCCTTTTATTTGGACAGGACTAAAGACTGTAGCAGGTCGGACAGACTGTTCCAATGTTATTCGGGACCGAAAAAGGGCTTGCCGGTTTCGACACAGAGATTTTCGAAATGGGTAGTCGGTACCATACAGCTCTGCTATGAGATAGCGGGCAAAGCTCCTCCGGCCAGGGTCAGAGCGCATGCAACAAGGGCGGTACCTACATCCTCCGCTTTTCTAGCTGGTGTAGCGTTGGAGGATGTATGTAAAGCTGCAGTCTGGTCTCAGCCGTTGACATTTGTAAAACATTATAGGCTGGACACGAGAACCAGACGGGATGCAGCTTTTGGAAGGGCAGTGTTGGTCTCGGGGTTACACTGATGGGGTCCACTGTTCTTCCCGTTGCTCAGGTTATTTGATTATTGTGCTGTATTCAAACAAGCATTGTGTTATGTTGTTTACTATCGAGGTGTTACGGGTATGCCATACCTCCTATTATTTGCACTAATGATGTTGCCTAAGCCGTGTTTCTGTATACTTGAAGGGTGTATATATGAATATTATGACCTCCAACACAGGTGAATGGTCGGGTTATTGTACTGCTGACGATGCTGATGATGCCGCATCTTAATTTCTATGTTCTGTTATCTGAGATGATAGATATATGTTTTATGCCATAGGTGTGCCTTAATGCCTACATGTATAATATGTGCATTATCCATTGAATTTGTTTCAAGGTTCACTGTGTACTCAATGACCACTCAGGTTATTTAAATGAGGTTTTTTATTGTCTTTACAATAATTTTGATACAATAACTAAATTCAGAACATGCTATGTGTTGTGGAGGGAATCTCAACTATTTACTTATGTTGATCTTGCTACAAGCTTCCAGCTGGTTGACTTGTTCAATAAATTGTTATGATTTACTGATATGGCTCTCTGGACAATCCCTCCGCCTTTATTTAGCTTGGTATACTACCCATTTGTATGATTCGCAGAGACCACGAAGAAGAAGGACAGGTTGCTTACCTGTAACAGTATTTCTTCGAGTGGTCTTCTGCGAATACATACAAATCCCGCCCATCCTCCCCTCAGTGTCCCGCTGATTGGTGCTCCTTGGTCGCTATTTGCGGCGAAAAAAATATGGAACTGAGAGGAAAGAGCGGGAACGGGGCTTATATAGGGGTGGGCGGAGCTACCGCCAAAAAGTTGCAATTCAAGATCTGCCTAGCGATTCCAGAAGTTTCCGAGCTGCACTGCGCATGCGCAGTAAAACCCATTTGTATGTATTCGCAGAAGACCACTCGAAGAAATACTGTTATAGGTAAGCAACCTGTCCTTATTTCTACAGTGTAGATGCATCCTTAGAAGCACAGACTACAGCATAGGATATTTTGATAAAAGTGAAAAACCAAGCACCAAAATAGTACTGAACACTGAAGGGCACACCTCAAAGCCTACAGAAGAGGAGGTGGTAGTGAAGTTGATAAATGAGACAATCAGTTTGCCCGGTCATCCAGAAGAACATGAAAAGATAGAAGCCAGATGTTGATTTCTACAGCCATAGGAATCCCACCTAAATGGCTCTTTTATCTTGAAAAAGTGCAGGAGATGCAACAGTCACTTAAATGGGATGGCATAGAAAGGACAGCAATGAGAGAATCAGGCAAATGAAGTCAAGCTACCAAAGATCTTTCTACAGGATCAAGAACCAGGAAGAAAGACTGGCATACATGTAGACTTTCAAAATCAAGTATCTAAATGAAAGATTCAAAGGCTAGTTGCCAGAATATGAGGTATGCTGTGATGAGACTTCTTCGACATTTGTGAAGCATATTTCAATAAGAAAACTTGAGCATTGGAGGAGCAAGGAAGTTGTGTGTGGAACATCTGAATGTAAAGACTGCATTACTGTGTGGAGAAATAAAGGAAAACAAGACCAACCTCTAGAATCTGAAGGACAGAAAACAAGCACCTCCCATAGCATGCAAGTTTCAGAAGACTATGTACAGATTGAAGCAAACTTCAACAGCATGGAATAAGAACCAGAATGAGATACTCATCAGGGAAGGGATCATATCAGAAAGGGGCAATCCTTGCCTCTGTTGGAGGGATAGGGATCATAAACCATCCCGTTAATATCTTGATCTTGTGGGATGAATGCATAGAGGAGAACAATGATATCATATGCCATCTAAGCCAGGAGATAAAGGTGAATGAACTAAAGAGATACCACAATCAGATCAGAATGCTGCAACGTGTTGGTGTGTGGCTGCAATTGAAAATTTGCTGCAGTTGGTTGACAGTCTTTTCCCAGTCTCTCTCCAAAAAGAGGCATTATATATCTGATGTGTTTTGTATTGGGGGGGGGGGGGGGTCAATATGCACATTGTCCAGGTGGTTATTCCCTGTGATTGTGTGTCTTTGTAAAATACAGTATGTTAGTTGTTATTTTAAATTGGAATTATTGCTACTGTTTTGTTTTTAATCAAGTTATTTTTATACACATTTTAGTTCCACCACTCTTTTATTTGAACATAGGTTTTAATCTTCTTTACATGAAAAATTGTGACATTAAAATTTTTCTAGCCATATAATAAATTTTGCTTTGGTGATTAAAATATAAATCAAATTTATCTATTGAATTTTTTCAAAAAGAATGTTCTAGTAAAGATTGCTGACCTTAATGCAAACCTCTAGTATTTCCACTTATTGTTTTCTTTTAGGTCACAATAATTCTTAAAAAGAACATATTGGGCATTGTGAGCTGAATACATAAGTGGATCCCTTCAAGTCCTGTTCTAGATTTGAGAAGGCAAGATATATGGGAACTCTGTAAATTCCTGCTGCAGAGCACAGAGCATGCTAGGATGTATTGTTGGGTGCCTTCAATTCATTTCCAATTTATGACCACCTCAAGGTGAATTGGTCACAGAATTTTCTTGGAATATTTGTTCATAGAGGCTTTGTCATTGTCTTTGAGGCTTAGAGAGTGTGACATCCCCAAGGTCACCCAATGAGTTACCAGGGATTCAAACCCTGGCCTCCTAGAGTTCTAGTGCAATGCTCAAACCACTGTCTGATACTGCTGTCTCTCACTGGTGTGTATATATTCATATTAAATGTAACAGAATTTTTAGCTCTTATGCTTCTGATAAGTATCCATCTTTCCTGTTAGTGTATTAAGCATCCTAACCTTTACATTTCATCCTGGGATAATAACACAGAAACACATTCTTAATTGGGAGGAAAATGTAAACAACATAGAATTGCATTAGAGCACTATATAAACAAAGCAATGTCATAACTCAGAACTGCATAGCATTTAGCAGTGTGGACCAGATAGCTAAACACTAATCGGAATGCACCTAATACCTAGATTGGTCCTTAAGATGATTTTTTTCTAGCTGTAGTGCCACCTGCTGACAATAAACTGAACCAATTATGCATATAAAGACCTCTTTTCAATGTTGCACCAAAACTGCAGCTGTTGAGAGCAGGGCTATCCTGAGTGCAGGTATCTGAATGGGTAAAGTAGAAGAGTTAACATATGTCTTCATCCGTTGTTTTTTTAATAGCAAAAAGATTTAGAAGTTACTGGGTCACAGAGCAATTTTTGAGTACATATTTTTCCTGTGAGTAACCTCCATTGAACACAGTGGGACTTTCTTCTAGATAAACATGCATTTGATTGCACTCCTAAAGCATCCTTTAAGCCCTTCTCTGGGTTGAAAACTTCATGTATTATTTTATTTACCGCAATTCTGCATCCTTTGGTATATCTCTATAAAATATTTGTATTGGTTATGTTGGCCAAAGCCTGGGCTTACATGGGGTTATTAGCCTCCTGGGCTTTACTGTGGGAAACCTGTTCATATGCACTAAATAAAAGTACAGGATATAATCTTAAAAGCAAAATGGGTATATAGGGAAGGAGAATTGAACCATGTCCATTGCTCTTCATCCTTCTTTAGCATTTCTCCCCATGCATTTTTCTCCCAGTCAAGGTTGTATCGATAATAAAGGAGAAATGCACTTAAGCCAGTAGGTAAACAGTAGAGCAGGAAGGAAGATCTTCTCTTCCTCAAATGTGATTAAGGCAGACCTTGGTTTAATAAGCATCTACTTTAATCCTAAGTGATAAGAAAAAAGAATTCAATATAATATATGTAATACTTCACTATAACAGAAGTATCTGTATAGGTATAGGTGGTGAAAAAAGAAGGGTTAAATCCAATTCCTGATGCAATCAGAGCAGGCCCATTGAATTGAACTGCTGGATTGTAAATCACCCTTGTATAAATCCCATCAGTTCAGAGCATCTATTCTAGCCATGATTCGCAAGTGGATTTAAACTTAAGATCTCACCTGTGCACATATATGCTGTATATTATTATTATTATTAACCTTTATTTATATAGCGCTGTAAATTTACACAGTGCTGTACATACAATCTTAAATTTGACGGATCCCTGCCCTCAGGCTTACAGTCTAAAAGAGACAACACAAAAGGAAGAGGGAAAGGTGATGGGAAAGGGGGTGAGGTCCGGTGGTTCTTCTCTCCCTCTGGGGCCAGGACCAAGGCAGATGGACAGGAGGGAGGGCATGGCTTCTTAATACAAAGTTAAAAGGAGGCATCCTGGGAAAGCTTCCCTAAATAATATAGTCTTTTAACTCAGTTTTGAACCTGGTTAGGGAAGTGATGAGGCGTGCATGTGGGGGAAGAAGGTTCCAGGAGTGAGGGGCAGCAAGTGAGAAGGGACGAATCCGGGATGGGGCAGTGGAAATCCTCGGCTGGGACAGGAGACCTTGACTACCAGAATGGAGGGTACGAGAAGGAGTGTGAGGAGAAAGAAGTTCAGACAAGTAAGGAGGGGCCAGTCCGTGGAGGGCTTTGAAAGTCAACAACAAAAGCTTGTACTGGATGCAGAAGGGGAAGGGGAGCCAGTGAAGGGAGGATAAAAGAGGAGAAACATGGTCAAACATGGTATATGGAACCATTCTTAATCATAAAATATTTCTTTTGTTTTTAAATAGGGCAGATTGTTAAAGAGCGAAGATACGTGGAAGCTGTAGGTGTTGAGGAATACGAGTATGAAGTAGGGGACATTCCAGCAGAATGGGAAGGTAATACATTCAAAATGGAGTTTGGGAAATCTGTGATGAAGTGACTTGTAATTGCACATTTGGAAAGACACAAAAGCTTTATCCTTGCCTTAAGATTTCTTAAGATTTTCTCTATGGGTGACATCAATTTTTCTGGCTTATTTTGATATTATTTCCTCCATATTACTTTTGTAGAATACACTTCTATTTTGAAAATTGTTGTGGTTGACTGGTATGTTGCAGTATCCACCATCTTGGAATTATCCATCTAGACGTCAAACTCCGTTCTGTAAATACTGACTTTCAAGGAGTAGACAATAAACACTTTAAAAATGAAATAAAAATTTTCATATTAAAATGTTAGAAACAAAAATGCACAGTATAAGTAATCAGCTTTAATAACATTTTATGGAGAAAGTAGCTGTGACATAATGGCCATGAATAAGAAGTCACGATTGCTAACAAACCCTTTTTCAGTTGGTTTGCTGAAAGGTAAATGCATTTGTATATCTAGGCAACTTATTTGGCTTTCCAGCACAGAAAATAAACCATGTGTGTCAAGGCACAGTTTTATTAGCTGCATTTGCATTTTTAACACAGCAGTTGCTCACCCTTATAATTACCATAACATTTTTTCTTTGTGGTTATAGTTGCATTGAATTGGAAGGATTTGTGTAGAGAGCGAAATAAAAAAGCATTTTGAATAAGCAATAGTCTCTTTCTCTCTTTAAGCACAGTTCCTTTCAGGGAATGGGAAGAAAATGTTCAGACTGTTTTGTTTTTCCATCCATTATTTGGGCAGAAGAGGTTGCAGTATATTCTTGTTTATGACAGACAGAGCAGAGAAAAATGTAGATGCTTAAATGCAAAAAACAACATAAACTGGATTTTTCAGTTAAACGTTTTAGCTACTGAAATGCTCAGTGCAAAGGTGGTGGATTATGGAATATGACAACTATAGTCCCTTTTTTATTTGGGATTGTTTTGGTAAGAAGAAAATAGTGGGCTTTAATTCTGCTAGAATTTATTAAACATTTTTTACATTCAAAAAACTGTATCAGTCCTTATATCATTCCCAGTGGAAATTTTTCTTTATATTCTCAATGCTTTTACTGAACAATCTTGTGGGGTTTTATCATGTCTCAATCCTGCACATCATTATATTGGTCTGAAGTGGAGATTATATTTATAGCATTAGTATACCATGCTATGTTTTTGAACATACCATCATTATTATTTTTAAAAATAATGCTTGCTTGTCCTTAAAATATCAATTTTTGAAAGTCCTGGGATGTGTTTTTCAAGCATGAGTACTGTATTAATAATGTATTAATAATGTAAGAAGCCAGTCTTTCAACAACTAACAGTGGCAATGAGTTTTTTTTAAGTTAACAAGCAATAAATTACTTTTTAAAATTAATGTTCCAACTTCTAAATTGGAGTGAGAGGGTAAGTGAGATGCTTACCTACATCTTCATACACAAATAATCACCAAGGGCCCACTGTACAGTCTATTCAAATGTCCACAGAGACTCCCCCTTTCCTGGAGGTTGGTGAAATGACTGCACAAGAAAATAAATGGCAACATGCTTGTGTCAGATCATGCCATGGTAACCACCCACCAACCAGTCTTGCCTTCCCTAAAACCCTACTCCAGCTGATAGAGTAACCGCAAAGCAAATATACAGATGAAACCTGAAATGTACATATTAGGAATAATAGATGACAAATATGATAAAATCACAGAAGAATTGTATATTACATGACAGGTGCAGCCAGAATTTTGTGGGCCCCAAATTGGAAAATGAACTCTCTTCTGACAATGGATGCATATTTAATGCGATTATATGAAATGGACTGGGTAACATCGTTGTTTGTTCTGGCAGCTTTCACTTTTAGGGATGGAAGCAATTGCCTTTGTCAGGGCATTCAGACTACAGATCACCTTTCTATCATTTTTCTTAAAATGGTCTCAGTATCTGGTTATAGTTTGATCATTTACCTCTTCCACCCATGTCAGTGGTCCACATGAAAGGATGTCCATTATTTTTCAATATCTGTGGTAATTTAGGATTTTGTGTCCCTGATGCTGCATTTTACCATTTGCCTATTCTGATCTGTATGTCTCCTTCCCCCACTCTCTTTTAATGGGTAACATTTAGTGATTAATGGTAGTTTTAATTTGCATGCTCACTTTTACGCTCATTACAATACGTTATACACCAGTAGGAGTCTTAAAGTTCAATAAAAATCTCATGCATACTAATGAGAATGCAAATGAATGCTGATGAAAGAATGCCAAGGTCTCAAGGTATGAAATGTCCAGTTTATCTTGCTAAATTCTACTCAGACAAATGTAGCGTTATCATCAGCACAGACTGTAGATAGGGCTGTATTTGTATAATTAATGACGACTTTGTAATTAGGCAATTTGAATTGCAGTCAGTCAGTGGATTTACAAAGGCTTTGAGGAGAATCTGGTAAAGTTGGACTCCATCCATGTATATGTATGTTTTCTTTTCCTTTTGTAGTGTTCTACGTAGAAGCTGTTCTGAATGAATCTGCATTAAAGTGCAATTCTTTACTGGAATCAAACATGCAAACAGTTCTCTAGAATTAGTTTGCCTTGACTACATTTTCAAGCTTCAAGGACAAAGAATAATTCTCATGATTACTAAGATTTTTCATGCTTTCATATCATCAATTTCTTTTTTCCTAAAAAGTAGTTGAGTCCTATTGTTTTGGACATAGATTTGGAATAGTATTGTGGAATGAATGTCAAAGTTTCACTTTTGATGTGAAAAAAGAATATATGGGTTTATTATTGTTGTGTGCCTTCAAGTCATTTCCAATATATGGTGACAATAAGGCAACTTTTTTGTGGCCAAGTGGGAAAATGAACCCTGGTCTCCAAAGTCATAGCCCAGTGCTCAAGCCACTACACCACACTAGCTCTCCAAAACTGTATTTTGGAACAGTTTTGAGACAAAGCAATCTAGGAGAGGGAAAAATAGGAGTTACATTTCTTATTGTAAACATCCTCTCTTCAGTCCTATAGAGATAGAGAGTAATGGAAGATAAATAGTTCTAGAAATTCTTGTCTTAAGGTGCTATTCCCAAAAAAAATTAAGAAAATAAGAGGACATTTGCATTAACGATCTCTTTGATGGCTCAGAACTGAATGAGAGAGATGTATATATACACAATTAGAGAAACAAATAATAAAAACCTATTCCCTTTATATTAAGTTTTGTGTTCAGTATGAAGATCAGACTCTTTGATTGCTTCATTATGTCATTTTATGGAGATAATGCTGAACCTCATTGTTGCCAATGGATGTACTGTTGGTGGGGACAAGAGAGAGAATTGTGTCAGCTATGATGCCTAAATTATGATATAGTTTCCAAGAAAGATTCTTCTTCTTTGTGGTCTTTGCGAAGCACATAAATGGGTTTTCTGCGCTTGCGCAGTAGATACTGGAACCGCTAGAATGACTAGGGAAGACTTTTTAGTGGTAGCTCTGCCCATCCTCTATATAAGGCTCCTGTCTTCCCACTCTTACCCAGTTCCTTTTTGTCCACTGTGTGAGCAGCTCAAGGAACAGCGCTTGGAATTGCTTTCTTTTGTTTTTGGTTTTGACCATGTTTCTCTCTTTAACGATTCTTTGGACTTTGATTTGGATTGTTTGCTTCAGGAGTTTTGTCTTGGACATCATGTCCACCCAATCCTTCAAAAAAATGTACAGAGTGCAGAATGAACATTCCCAGCCACGATTGCCACTCCAGGTGTTTCCTGTGCCTCGGAGAGGCCCATAACACTGCGGCTTGCACCCATTGCAAGACTTTCATGTTGCAGGCGAGGAAGAATAGAGAAATGAGGCTCAAATCCTCCCTCAACCCTCCTTCCAAGTCCCCTTCTGGGGCATCTCAGGCCGATGATAAGCCTCCAATGACTGGCCAAGGCTCTCCACACCATGGAAAGTGCAAGAAGCCTACTGAGGCAATCTAAGTCTTCTGAGTTCTCTAAATCAGACAAAAAGAAGCATAAGTCCTCCAAGGACAAGGCCAAAGACCCTCGCATCAGAGAGACAAAAAATCTCGTCTTCTGTCCAGTACCGACACCGACCAGGACCTCCACTCCTGTCCTGTCGAGACTGAGCTGACTGCCAGTACCGCACCCACCAGCACCGCTATATCGAGTGAGCCTCTTTTGCAACCCTAGGCTCCAACTGTTGAGGACCTTCCCTGACCTCTCTCCAAGCCAGTGTTTGAGCCCAACATCCTCTCCAAGGGTGAACTGGAAAAGTCTCCTCAACTGGCCTCCAGGTTTCCATCCACATCTGGTTCTCCTGTATCCCGGGACTGACTCTCTGCATCTTCTGAAGTTTTGGTCTTTGATGAAGATAATCATGATGTCTCCACTGACTTTCCTGAACCAACCAAATGGGACCTCTTCTTCGACAAGCATACCAGGATGTACTATCTCCCCCTGGACCTGTCTGAAGTCCATGCAGGTCGGTTTCCCAAGGACTTCCATGCTGAGGAAACCCATCTTCCTTCTTCACGTGCCTCCTCATCTGCTGTCAGTGCCTCTCAATTCCTCCATTCCACGGCTGCCTTATGTGGAGATGTCTCTCATTCCCAACTGAAGCAGCTCTCGGTCCTGCAGCCTCAATCCCGTCCAGTTGTTGCATCCACCTCCATACCGGTGATTCAACCCTATCAACGTATGCTGTCAGTCTTGTCCGAATCAGCTGACTATTCCAACACCCTTCTTGATTAAGTGCACTCTTTACTAGAAAAAGGGGCCATCGAGCCCGTTCCCCTTTCCTAATTTCGAAACTGTTTTTTTCTCCTGTTATTTTATTGTCTCCAGACCGGATGGAGGTCTCTGTCTCATCACGGACCTTCGCTACCTCAACTCCTTTCTTTTTTTACAAGAAATTAAGAATGGTGACTCTCGCTTCCATCCTTCCTCTGTTACAGGCTGGAGATTGGTTGATCAGTCTGGACCTCCTGGATGCTTACTTGCACATAAGCATCAGAGAACATCACTGAAACCTGCTTGCCTTGTCCATCAGTCCTGCCTTCTTCCGGTACCAGGTCTTACCCTTCAGACTGTCCTTGGCACTGAGGGGGTTCACAAAGTGCATGGCAGTCGTTGCGGCCTACCTCCCTCAAGAAGTCATCATTTCCCCCTACCTGGATGATTGGCTTCTTGTGGCACCATCTAGAGAGATGCTCCTTTTTCACATAGACATTGCCATCTCTCTCCTCCATTTTCTCAGATTGACCCTCAAGGAGGACAAGTCCACCCTCTCTCCAACCCTAAGGGTGAGCTTCATAGGTGCAGAGTTAGATTCGACGATGTTGAAAGTCTACCTGCCTCATGACAGGTTCGCCAGTCTCAAGTCCTCTGTCCAGGCCTGCATCTCTTCCAGATGGATCAGGGCCTGCACTGCCCAGATCGCCTTGGAACACATGGCATCCACAACATATGTGACCCCTTGGGCCTGTCTTCACCTTCGCCCGTTCCAGTCGTGGCCTCTCTCAGTGTTCATTCCACTCCTAGACCACCCCAAGAGGTGGATCACACTACCGAAGCACATCTGTCATTCTCTCCGATGGTGGCTGGATCCGGCAAATGTCTGCACAGGCATGTCCTTTCCCCCATCACAACCTCAAATGATGCTCACCACAAATGCTTCAACCACCAACTGGGGCGCCCACTGCAAGGATCTGTCAGTCCACAGAAGGTGGTCTATATCCAAATGCCTCCTCCACATCAATGCCTTGGAGATGCTCGTGGTACAGAAGGTCCTGAAGTCCTTCGACTCCATCTTGTCCCACCAAGTGGTGCTTCTTCTCACCGACAACACCACAGTGATGTATTATATCAACAAACAGGGAAGCAGGAGGTTGTCGACCCTTCTCGATCTCACCTTGTGAATTTGGGACTGGTGCATCCTCAGGACCCCCTTCAGGTGATCCACCTGCCTGGAGAGGAGAACAAGTTGGCAGACAAACTCAGCAGGTCTCCGGACTCCTGCCACGAATGGCAACTCCACCTCAAGGTTGTCCATGCTCTCTTCTCCCCCTGGGGCACCCCTGAGATCGACCTTTTTGCCTTCCTGCAAAACTCCCAGTGCCGTCATTCCATCCCATCGATCCTGAGGAGATGCCTTCCTCTTCCAGTGGTCCAGCAAGATGCTGTACGCTTTTCCTCCATTTTCTTTGATCACCAGAGTCATGTCCAAGATAAGAATGGACTGATCCGATGCCATCCTAATCTCCCCATGGTGGCCTCAACAGCCGTGGTTTGCCCCCTTTCTCCACCTGTCATCCAACCGCTTCTGACACCTGCCGTCCTGTCAGGACCTTCTGACCCTGCACAATGGCTGGGCTTGCCACCCTGATGTTGAGACTCTCTGTCTCACAGCTTGGAGGATTCTTCCATAGCCCAATGCTCGGCCCTGTTCTGAGATGTCATTTTGGCAGCCCACAAGCCATTCACTAAGAAATCTTATTCCTTAAAATGGAACAGATTCTCCACCTTTTTGCACTCCAAAGGCCTTTCCCCTTTGGATGTCACCATTCCTGTGGTTCTGGACTTTCTCAACCTTTTGTCACAATCAGGTCTTTCCGTCCCTTCACTCAGATGCTACCTGGCAACGATCTGTGCACTTTTCCAATCCACCGGCAGGCCTTCCTTCTTGGTGACCCTTTGATCAAAAAGTTTTTCAAGGGCCTGACCAATCTGAGACATCCCATCTCCACTCCTGCTCCAACATGAAGCCTCAGCCTTGTTTTGTCTATTCTATCTACAAAGCCCTTTGAACCGCTTGCCCTTTGTGACCTCAGGCTACTTACCTGGAAAACTGTCTTCCTAGTAGCCATTAATTTCTGCATGGAGGGCTGGTGAACTGTGTGTCCTCTGTGTGGATTCACCCTACCTCAAGTTTTTCAGGGACAAGGTGATCCTTCACCCAGACATCTCTTTTTTGCCAAAGGTCGTTTTGGCCTTTCACCTCAACCAAGAAATTGTTCTCCCCACCCTGACTCCGAATCCCTCCTCAGAGACTGAACGCCGCCTGCATTCTCTGGATGTCAGGCGAGCCCTTGCCTTTTAGCTTCACAGGACTTCTGCATCCAGAAAGTCCCAAAAACATTTCGTTTGTTACTCCACACTAAAGCTGGGACTGCCTGTTCACCCCAACGCTTCTCAAAATGGGTCGTTTCGACAATCACCTTGCCTACGAACTCTGAGAAGACCCTGCCTGCCCGAATTCAGGCACATTCCACCAAGGCAGTAGGTTGCCTACCTGTAACTGTAGTTCTTCGAGTGGTCATCTGCAAATCCACACAAATCCCGCCCATCCTCCCCTCGGCTGTGTCCTGCTCTCCTTCTGGTCTGCTCCATTGTGGTGGACCTAGAACTGGGTAAGAGTGGGAAGACTTATGGGTGGAGCTACCGCCAAAAAGTATTTTCTAGCTATTCCAGCAGTTCCAGTATCTACTGTGCAGGCACAGAAAACCCATTTATATGGATTTGCAGATGACCACTTGAAGAACTACAGTTACAGATGGGCAACCTGTCCATCAGACCTCTCTTGGCTGCTTTTCAAAAGACTCTGAAAATCATTTTATCCTAACTGGCTTTTTTGTTCAAAGATATAGCCATGGAAATCCAGTATGCAAAGGGATCTTGTAGTGCCTTTAATGCACCTTTGAGACTAACTGAAAGAAAGAAGTTGGTAGCATGAGCTTTCGTGGACTTAAGCCTACTTTCTAAACATGAAGCTGAGGAAGTAGGCTCAGGTCTACAAAAGCTCAAGCTACCAACTTCTTTCTTTCGGTTAGTCTCAAAGGTACTATAAGATCTCTTTGCATAGTGGGAACTTGTTTAGATGTAATCAACAAGGGATGTTCATCAAACCAGAACTGAGTAATAGCAATAGCAGCTTCATTTATATACTGCTTAATACCACATTAAACAGTCTCTAAGTGGTTTACAACTGTAAGCTAATTGCCCCCAACAGCTGGGTACTCATTTTAGCAACCTCGGAAGGATGCCAGGCTGAGTCGACTCTGAGCCCCTGGCTGGGATTGAATTCACAACCTTATGGTTTGTCAGTGAGTGGCTGCGGTACAGACATAAACCACTGCACGCCATCAAGGCTCCTCAGAATATGCACTCTTCCATGTAAACCCACCTTCCTAATTGTGTCAGGTTCAGTACTTCTGTCTTTACCACAGTGTCTAATTACCTCTGAATCTGAACAATGGTTTAATGTGTGTCAATGAAGAAAGATTGTTACTTATCCTAGTTGTATAGGATAAGTAAAGTCAACAAAAACCATAGTTTCGTGTTAGGAATACAACTGGATATTGAGGTTTAAAGAGGTCACGGTAGCACTGAAGTTGATCTGTGCGAGAGAGTTGGGAAGTGGGCCTATACTCATTCTTGGCTTAATGTTTTTCATGAAGTTTGAACTGGCTTGAAGCGTCCTGTTAGATTTTATTTGGCTGAGTATGAATGATGTATAGACAATGATGGTGAGGTTCTTAAAACAATGTTATTTTTCTGTATTTCACATGTTTCCTAAACATTTGCCTTCCACGGTTGTTGTCTTCCTCTGACTTCTTTTCAGTGTAGTTATATCTGTTTAAAAACCTGCTGACAAGAACTGGACATCAAATAAACTAAATAAAACAACTAAACAAAGACTTGCTCTTATCCCAACTGTAATTTGATCTTAGCGTTTTTGTCAAGCATTGCTATGATACTTTACATCTACAAAAAACAAGAATTAAATAAATCTACAAAGCAAAATCAAGAAGTAATTAATATACAATTCTAACTACAAAACAAATAGCTCAACAATGGTTCCTTTTCATCCTGGAGGGAAGTGACAAGTGGGGTGCCGCACGGTTCTGTCCTGGGCCCAGTGCTATTCAACATCTTTATCATTGACTTGGATGACAGAATTGGGGGCACACTTATCAAATTTGCAGATGACACCAAATTAGGAGGAGTAGCTAATACCCCAGAGGACAGGATCAAAATTCAAAATGACCTGAATAGACTAGAAAACTGTGCCAAAGCTAACTACATAAATGAAATTCAATACAGAGAAATGTAAGGTTCTGCACTTAGGGCAGAAAAATGAAATGCACAGGTATAAAATGGGGGACACCTGGCTGAATGAGATTACATGTGAAAGGGATCTAGGAGTCTAAATAGACCATAAGTTGAACATGAGTCAACAGTGTGATGCAGCAGCTAAAAAGGCCAATGCAATTTTAGGCTGCATCAATAGAAGTATAGTGTATCAAGGGAAGTAATAGTGCCACTCTATTCTGCTTTGGTCAGGCCCCACCAGGAATATTGTGTACAGTTGTGGACACCACAATTCAGAAAGGATGTGGAGAAACTGGAGCGTGTCCAAAGGAAGGCAAAATGGTGAAGGATCTGGAAACTATGCCCTATGAGGAACGACTTAGGGAGCTGGGAATGTTTAGCCTGGAGAAGAGAAGGTTAAGAGGTGATATGATAGCCCTATTTAAATCAAACAAATATCTGAAGGGATGTCGCATTGAGGAGGGAGCAAGCTTGTTTTCATACTGCTCCAGAGAACAGGACGCGGAACAATGGATGCAAGCTCCAGGAAAAGAGATTCCACCTCAACATTAGGACGAACTTCCTGGCAGTAAGGGTTGTTAGACAGTGGAACACACTCCCTCAGAGTGTAGAGGACTCTCTTTCCTTGGAGGTCTTCAAACAGAGGCTGGATGGCCATCTGTCAGGGATGCTTTGATTGTAAGTTCCTGCATGGCGGGGGTTGGACTGGATGGCCCTTGTGGTCTCTTCCAACTCTATGATTCTATGTAAATAAACAAACAACCAACAATATGATGAAAAATGGAAAGAAGTAGCCAAACTGTGGGAAAACAAGACTGGATCACAACTAGGGAAAGACTGAATTAACACAATATGATTTATTAATTTAGAGTAATTAAGAGTAATCTAATTTAGAGCAAAAGAAAAAAGAAGTGATGTAAAGAATCTTATTTGTAACAATGATGCCGAAGAGAAAACGAATGATGTAAACTGAAGTTGAATCATGATGGAAATTGTAATATGTGGAGTCCTTATATCACATGTGGTGGCAGTGTAAAAAAGCCAAAAAGTTTTGGAAAACAATACATAAAAATATCATAGATACACTCAAGCAAAACATCCCATTATGTCAAAATAAAAAAGGGATCTCTAGGTGCTGAGTAGCTTTCCTTCTCTGATTTTTCTCTTATCTCCCAGTCTTTTGCTTTTTTTCCCTTCTGTCTGTCCTTCTTGGGCAGCCCTCTACACACTGCTTCTGCCTGCTCAAATGGCATTGGTTTTGTGTCTTCATCCAATTCTCAGGTCTCCTGACAGTGCCAATAGACTATTGGATGGCTTTATTCGTCCTATTGCATTTCAAGGAGAAGTGTCTCTGTTGTTCCTGCATGTTTATCCTGTCACCATAGTTGTGCATGGATCTACTGCTCAGGGGGCTCTCACAGATGAACATGCCTGTCTAGGAACTGATTCCTTTGTGGTCTCTGTGCATGGTTCTCTCCCAGCTCATGTAAAGATTGTTCGAACCCATAACCACCACTGACCTGTGATTCTTGACAATGAAAACAGGGTGTTTTTTTTTTTTTGTTTTTGTTTTTTTTTTGTGGTGAAGACTGCAAATCCTGCAGGTGAGCTTTGTGCCCCCTGTTTGGACCAGCCTTATGTTTCCATAGGTTCAAAGTGGTACTTCATTTCAATCACACATTTCTTTCAAAGGTGGTTACCCTATTCCACCTGAACCAGGACATTGTGGTGCAAGCCTTCCACTGACAATCTTTGTCCTAGCTGGAGCAATCCTTGCATTGTCTAGACCACCAGTGGGCCTTGGCCCACTACACTCAATACACCTCTCCTCTCTAGATGTCCCCTAGCCTGTTATGGCACTATTTATGCTGGCACCCAAAGGGGCAGGAATGCTGCCAAAAGCTACTGGGCTCTGGAACATTTTGTGATTCAGATCTGCTCAGGCACGAGATCCATTTGTGTGAGGGAAACAGATGACCGCTTGAAAATTTACAATTACAAATTACCTGTCCTCTCCCTGGCATTTCATTGGTGATGCTTTCATGGAAGGAAGAATTGTCTTATCATGTGTCTACATCTGTTAACATCATTTGCCTACTTGAGTGGCTCCAAGGAGGAATGGAAACAGGACTGAGAATCTTTTTGGAAGTGTTCCCAAATGTATAGACCTTGAAAAATACCTTTATGCAGATCTCAACAATATTTGTACTTCAGACTATTAATGAAGAGGATAGCTTAGCCTTTTGTTTTGTTGCTTGCTGCTGTATTTTAGTTTTTGTACTAAAATGGCTGACTGAATTGAAACAGGTTTAATACTTCTTGTTTGGTGATTTTGTTGTCTGTTTTATAATCATTATGTTGAAATGGGTTTCAATTTAATTTCCATTTCAATTTATCTTTTTCCAGCCTTTGAAATATTTATATAAAAATATTATTGATGCAAATTAGAAATTATAAAAAATGATTGACCTCTTCAAAAATTTCTTTGCAGCTTGGATTAGGAAAAAAAGAAAAGATCCACCTACAGTTGAGGTAAGAGACTTTGTCTGATTTTATTTTGTTCACAGAGAGATTGAACAAGGAACTCCCCCAAGCTCTGTTTACAAGATCAGTCAGAAAGTGGTTCCTGGAACTCTGTTTTAAATGTATTTGTTTATAAAAAATTTCTTTAAAATATTTAGTTTATTGGTAGAAGTGGGAATTGTACTCCTAACCAGAGCATTATTTGAAAATCCACTTTACATTTAAATTGCCAAGCAGAATGGGATAAATGGATGTTTGTTTTATCATTTAAAGAGAAGATTAAACATTCCAGAATCCCACTGTAACAAATATTCTGGAAATAAAACTATAATAGCCACTCCCTTATAACGGCTGCCATTAAGGTACTGTCCTTTAGTCCAGTTGCCAATACATTTTTCCAGGACAGCAAACGAAATTGCATTAATATTTCATAGTGCTAATGAAACATACTTTTCAGAGTCTTGACATACTGTTTTTAAATTGTTTCTGTTGGAATTAAACTGAAATATAGTGTATACCTTCACAATGACATGGAGAAAACAATGTTCAATATAATGGAAAAAGAACTGTAACAAGACCTTAAACCTGGATAAGCATTTAGATATGTGAAGCAAGATTCAACTTTCTGCTTCCCTGGTACAAGCACAGGAGTGGCATCATCACCTGGCCCTACTTCTGCTGCCTGCTTCCTCTGTTCACAGCTGCCACCCCAGTGCACCAACAACTTTCTCTGACCTTGTAGCACTGGGAGATGGGAGTATATAAGTCACTGCAATTTTTGTTTGATTCTGGAGAAAGCTTGGCGGGATTCTCCTGGCTTCTTGCTCTAGCCCCATAAAACCAGAAGAAGTGGGTCTTCCCTTGGACAGATGTATTCGTTCTAAAGAATTTGGAAAATCAGTTTTATGGCCTCACAGTTGTTTTGCAGCAAAGGAAGGTGTGCTGTCTGTTCATGATATGGTAAATGTACATGCATTTCATTGTACATAGCACATTCTACATTTAAATAAGGATTGTTTTCAAGTAAACCTATTCCAACTTTCTTAACACATGGCTTTGTGTGTGGCAGCTTTTCTGTTTCTCCACATTATTCCAAGGGCATAGTATTTTATCTCAAATCACTCCCAAGATGGATTGATTTGGTTTCTGTATTAGACAGCTTCTGACAACAGTGTTGATACAGTAAATGTTCTTTGACAGCTTTTGAACTGGGGAATGGTTTTGACCATATTTCATGCTGAAACTGTTATATAGCAAATCCCTCTGTCTAGTTCTCTCATATCTATCTCCAAGTGGACAAAGATTTAGCCCTTTATTTTCCTGTGAGGGAAAGGGGGATGTTATTGAAAATTCCACTACTTGTGTTTCATGTTTGGATGCATAACTTTCATTCCGTCATTACTAATTGGATCCCAAAACACTTGATGAAAATGCTTAGCCCAAATGCACCCTATTGTTTTGGTGGGGATTATGGGCATGGGGGCTTCAGACAAACATAACAAAGCACGGATAGTTTATGTATTTAGAACCATTTCCCTGACCATCTCAGGGGTGATTATCCCTTGGCCACATTTATCTCACAAGATTCAAGGATTGCATTTTATCTTTGGAAACCAGCTCAGAGACATGATTTGGAATAGAGAAGTGGTGGGCAAGTGAGAGGTCTAGCACCTCCGTTTCCATATTTCTGTTTTGGAATCCCCCACTCCATCAACAACAACAGGATTTTCTGGGAAGTGTTTCTTAATAGCATTTAGTTAGGCTCTGTTTATTGTTATTGGAATAAGCCAAATACTATCCAGAGAGTTAAATCCTAACAAAGTTATTTCAGTAAAAAAATATTCTGGTTCTTTGAGACTGGAGATAGTTAACTTTTTTTTTTAAATCTAGGTTGCATTTTAATGCAAAAAAAAAAAAGAATTCATTTGTATGGATGGGAAAGTCTGAAAGTGACTTGGAATAAAGAATACAGTAAATAACTGCTTTTCATTTCTAATGCACTGTGTGTTTGCTATGCAGTAATAAAAACTAAATGGCTTCTGAATTGCACAGTTGGATACAAGGTGAAATGTTAAAACGAAGAAACTTTTTGTGACAGCTCCTGTCTTCTTTCAAACTATTTCTAGCATTTCCATAATTATCTGTTTTGACAGCTTCCTTGTCAAGGGAGAAAAATGTACTTTAGTGAGTAGTAATAAGCTTAAAGTTTCAATTATTATCCCCCACCCTACCCCAGAAGAGAATAATTACACTGAAAATTACATTGTGTTTTGTTACCACATTGCATATCTATCCTCTTTCACTTTCCTCATTTGATCATAAGAGTATTATTTATTTCAGAAATGGCATGATAAAAACTAACTTCAGTCATGAAGATTCATTTCCATAGAATTATTATTCCCCAAACAGTTCCCCAAACTCTGACATGATTTAGAAATATTTTTGCTAGATGATATTTTGAATACAGACTTGACTTTTTCTGCCTGCTTTTTACAGGCAGTAAATATAATGGTAGGGCCAAAATCCAATATTTTAATTAATTCAGTTAAGACATTTAAAAAAATTATTTGATTAAAAATTGTCCCTAGTTAATCAAGCAGAAGATTTCAAAAACATTTTATTATCTTCAACACAAGCACTCTCCAAAATTGCAGATGGCAGATACCATTTTTAGACACCTATACAGGGAAAAGTGCCTTTTCAAAGAGGCTTTCTACTGTTGTATTCAGATTAGAGTACTTCAAAAAACCAAATATATTTTTAAATTCAGAATAATTTTAATGTGCATCAACTCATCTGTTAACAGCCCTAGCTGAACAAGAAATTTCAGGAAATTTCTTGAAGCAGTTTTTAGAAAAGAAGGGAAAGGGAGTTTGTTATTCCTATTCTTTGTGGAAAAACGATAGCTTTAACTTTATAACCCGAAAAACAGGACAAATAAATAACATTGTTCTATGTGACTGGATTTTTGACAAGTGACGGAGGATGCCTGTTTCTCTGTTTCTAGTAATGAGTTGGTTTGTATGTTTTTCTGGCATTCCCATAATTTTTTGTGCAAACTACATGATCAAAATATATTGTTCAGGCAGAGTTCACATGCCCCAGATTTAGCCCTGGGCTTTTCTAACAGGGATAAGAACAATTCTTGCTTGGAGGGCTGCTGCCATTCAGTGTGTAGACAGCACCTGGGTATGTTGGAAAAACAGTGTGACTCACTATAATGCAGTTGCTTATCTTTTTTTTGAATGTTTTGCAATGGCATTAATTTTTTTCTGCACCCAAGCAAGAAGTCAAGATCACATCACTCCCCATCTCCTTCTCCTTCTCCCTTAAAAAAAATAACACTGGGATTTTTCTAAAAACAACAACAGGGAAACTGCATCCACTCTGAAATCTGTAGCCCTAAGAGGCGACTTTATATTACCTCTTCACTATAATGTCTTGCTGGGACTCCATCCTTATATTTTCTGCCTATGCTCACCACACATTCTACTGTGATGAAAGGAGTGCAGTCAGCCCTCTGTATTCACATATATATATACACACACACACATATACTGTATATACATAGATATGTATATGTATGTGTGTGTGTGTACATATATATATGTTCATATATGTTTGAAAATGCAAACCTTGACATTGCCATTTTATATAAGGAACAGCATTTTACTTTGCCATAATATTTAAAGGGACGTGAACATCCATGGACTTTGGTGTCCATGGAGGGTCCTTGAACCAAATCCCAGTGGATACCAAGCGCCCACTGTAATGGGGTATGTAGCACTGACGTGCTTTTGGCCTTGTGCAAGTGGCCTCCAAGAAATTCCTCAGAGGTTATGTCATGTTGCACCTTAGATTGTTGGAATCTCAAATTCAATCATGTTGCACTATTTCCTAAATAGGAATATGATACGGGTTTTAGTGATTCACAGCTATGCAGTGCTACCTGAATAAGTCTATGTTCTAAGATTCGTTTTTAAATGAATATCCAGAAATTACACTTTTTTTAGAATGGTGCACTTAAGTGGAACCATCCAATTCTTGAGGTGTCATAGAGATTGATTTATTTTAAATATATATATATATATATATATATATACTGTCTTTTATCTCAGTACAATAAAACCACCTTGACTAATTTAAAACAATAAAAATATTTTAAAGACTAAAAATATAGTATATCAGATAATTTAGCATGTTACAAGAAGACAGATAAAAAACCATGCACATTTACAGATCTGTTTAAAATCAAACAGGCCCTACATTAGTAAACAACCACGTTTTTAATTGCCACCAGCAACACTGGCACCAGTTGCCTCTTTAAGAGCCATAACTGGAGTTATGATCTGTAGGGGATGTGGAGAGCATTTCCACCACATTTGGAGTCATTTTGCACATGTTCTGAAATTCAAGATTCTACTTAAGTCTGTAAAATGTACTAGTTAAGCTGGATTGGCTTTAAAAACTTTGGTCTGTAATTTTCTGTGTGTGATTGTTACTTTCCTTGTTTTAACCTTTCTTTCCCTATTCCTCTTTTTCAAACTACATTTATACATTTCATTACAAAAGGGAAATTCTCACTGAAACTTCTCATTGCACTAAACTGCATGGTTGCTAGGCTACCCTCTGTATTCTTCAGATATTTCACACAGTTTTCTGACCTTTGTATAAGTACATGAAAAGCATTTTCCATGTTGTGGTGTTTTCTTAGAGGTGAGTTGAAAGAGGAAGAGCTTAGAATTCCCCATGCAACTAGACAACTAGACAGGATAGAATGGCAGTAAGGCATAATGCTTTGTTGGAACAGTCTTGGAAGGAAGGAGATTCACAAGTAGAGAGAGTCCTATAACATCCAAACAATGATACCTTTATTGGGCCAACCAAAATACACAATTCATGTTGCAAGCTTTCGAAGTCACACTGTCTTCATTATTTATTTTTATTTATTTTATTTATATAGCACTGTAAATTTACATAGTGCTGTACATACAATCTTTTAATTAGACAGATCCCTGCCCTCAGGCTTACAATCTAAAGGGACAACACAAAAGGAAAAGGGGAAGGTGGTGGGAAGGGGATGAGATCCAGTGGTTCTTCTCTCCCTCTGGGGCCTGGACCAAGGCAGATGGACTGGAGGGAGGGCACGGCTTCTTAATACATAGTTATAAGGAGGCATCCTGGGGCAGATGGCACAATCCTGGGAACACTTCCCTAAACAATATGGTCTTTAACTTAATTTTGAATCTGGTTAGAGATGTGATGAGGCGCACATGTGGGGGAAGAAGGTTCCAGGAGTGAGGGGCAGCAAGTGAGAAGGGATGAATCCGGGACAGGCAAACAGGAGAAAAAAATTGAAGATGTTAGTCATAGATCTGCATTTTCTATTTCTGGTCTTAATTCAGATGGTAGGGAGGGCTATCTGCTGGCTGGCACCTCCCCCTTTGGCCATTTAGCCACTGGTAGATTTTCAAAGTCCAGGAAATTTAGTGACTTCTGCTTTGACTTATGTAGACAATTTGAATTCTGTACTGGTCAAACTATGATGTCCATGTGTACAAGTCATCTCTTTGGTTGCTTGAAGAATGTGTTTGCAATGAACAAACTTTTGGCCTTGCAGAATTGGGTCAGTCGTGTTCCTGATTCATTTCTTGATCCTAGGCCAAATTTTCCTACAATCTTTGTGCTGTTTCCTACTTGTACACTTACTTTCATTTATAACAGAAGGTAGTATTTTGAGTGCCTGGTCCTTTTATAGGCCTGATGCTTAGAGAACTGATTCCACCTCAGACTTTCAGTGATCCCAAGTACAATTTCTGTGCAGTGCTTCTTTCAGAATCTTCTGTAGCATTCTGAAGAATTTTGGCAGTAGCTCCATCCCCTTCTGTCCTATATAAGAGACTTTGCACCAAGACCCACCAGTTTCTTTTCATCCACTGCTGCAGCTGCCTTATCAGGAACAATGCTTCAGACTGGAAAACTTCTTCTCAGATCAGATGGCATTGGCTTCTGCCATGCTAGCCCTCTGGAGTTCCTCCAAACTGCTGACTTCTTTCTAGAAATGTGTCAAATAAGTCACTAAGATTCCAGGCTAAGATGGGCATTTGAAGTGCCTTCAGTGTTTGGGTATATCCCATATTGTTGTCTCATGTGTGCACTTTGCATTGTTCACACTGCAGGCCAGGTGCAATAGAGAGTTCCCTCTTAAAGCTCTACTATATGAGCAGACCTTGGAAGCACACAAACCTGGGTATTGTCAACAACTTTCAACTTCAAGTGACAAGGTGGGTGCTTGACATCAGTCCTTGGATTCAAAGAAGTTGATGTAAAGTATAGAAAAGTTGGTCTTGGTCTCAATGGATGTCAGTTCCTCTAAGCGGAAGGGCAAAAGTACTTTGATGAAGACCATCGTACACCCGCCAAGAAAGCCAGAGACGGTACTGGAGACAAGTCGCACATTGTCCATCAACCCCTGCCAGATTGCTCAAGGCTGAAGTGCAGACTGGGCTAATGCACAAACATAAGAAGAGGAGATTGAAGGAACAATCCTCACTTCGACCTTCTTCCAATTTGGCTGTTAAAGCTACAGTTGTAGCTGAACCATCTACTCACCTCCAAGGAGTTTTGCTGGAGATTTTTTTGTGAAGGTGTGGTTTGTGAATTTGTTTTGTTTTCCTCTGTCCCCTCCTCCCACCCCAAAAAAGGAAAATCCCATTCTTGAAAAGCTGTGGGAGAAGCCCAGATTTGATACAGGCTGCCTACTGCCCAGCCACAGGGCAGTGTGATAAGATCTGTCTGTTACGGTTACAACCAATGTACATCCCGGCGGAAATTGATGGTTCAGTAATCTGCCATGTTTCTAACATACTTTGGAAACCACACTATATCTTTTCGGCAATTTTTCTGTAGTCAAATACCAAGTAATGTAGATTTTAATCCCTTTGGCCACATATTTTCCCAGTGTTCCATGTGTATATTGTATCTAAATTTTAAGCCCATTTTATCATACAATCTTTATTCCTCTTCCGTCTCATTTTTTAACAAAAGTGTATACCAAATGTTTTTCATCTGTATATAACTGTGTCTCACATTCAGATTTGTTTTGTGCAATGTCATGTATTTTTTATCCATTTTGAATTTTTTCAAATATCTTAATTATCAATTTCAACAAGTCCAGTTGTGTTTTCGGTTGCTCTTGTATATGTGGTCTGAGTTTTTCTGCCTTTATCTCTTGGGTTGTTTGTTCTCACCTAGCATAGCTGAGTTCAGGATTATCTGCTTGCAGGAACTGCAATTTAAACCAATCAGAATGTGATGGAGACCAGGGCAGTTTTCTTGAGGAGGTGCAACATAAAGACATTTAAGTTTTATTATTCATTTTTGAATATCTGATTACAGGATCCAGAAAGCATGGCCACTCTGATCAATAAAAGTGTGCCCACTGGTTTTAACTTTCATCACATTATTAGGTTTTTAATTATCGCTCCTG
The DNA here is from genome assembly GCA_034509955.1 of Urosaurus nigricauda. NCBI lineage: Eukaryota > Metazoa > Chordata > Lepidosauria > Squamata > Phrynosomatidae > Urosaurus > Urosaurus nigricauda. The sequence goes on from JAOEGL010000002.1 coordinate 35,680,862, forward strand.
TGTTCGTAGCACTGACAGTAGGAAATTAATGCTAAACTCCATTAATGATTTAAAATACCTTCAGTATGTCCTCTGTAGTTCACCAAATATTAAAGAAAATTGTCTCTGCAAAGGAGGCTCATGCATTCCTAAGCAGTTTTGATTCAAGCACACTGCTAATTTAATGTTGGGTGCTAAAATGAAAATACTTCATGCATCTCCAGCAGCTTTTTTAATTCAGCAAAAAGATACTAGTGTCTCCCCAATGTTTCTTTAGCTGTGAGGGTCTAATAATAGTTTATAGCCCATCTATTCAAGGAAAGCAAAGCTACATTGCAAGCTATGTGTATGAATTATGAGAAACTGGCCAACTTGTAAGGGAATGTACAAGTGCCATTCATATTAAAATTCATGTAGAATAGGTAAGTATTAAATGCATATTTCAGTTATGCTTTCATTGAAGTCATTGACTTAGTTATGTTTAAATGTGGATAAACTCAGTGAAAGTTTGTACATATAAATGTGACAGCTGTATGTGTGTTAACAACAGTTCATAAAAGGATTTCTGTTTGCTTTCTCAGCATCTATTTGAACTCTGGCAACACACTATCCTTCCATTTACCCAACAGTGACAGCCATATTCAAATCCAGGTATCCCACATGACTGGACCTTACACATGTTAATATGACAAGACTGAGTTGAACAAAACATGAACATGTAGTGTTAACCAGAGAAAGATGGGGTGACTGGGAGGTTCCCACCAACTATGTCAGCTTCTCTTTAAAAAATTGGGGAATTTGTTAAGCTCAAGGAAGCTTATGAGGGCAGGTTAACTTGAGGATCATTTCTACATAGTGGTGGATTAGTGGTTAAGATGCCAATTCTGGCAATTGGAAGGTTGGCAGTTTGAGGCTCAAGTGCCACATGATGGAGTGAACTCCTGTCACTAGTCCCTGCTTCTGCCAACCTAGCAATTCGAAAGCATGCAATGCAAGTAGATAAATAGGTTCTCTTTTGGTGGGAAGGTAACAGTGTTCCATGCAGTCATGCTGGCCACATGATCATGGAGTCATCTTTGGACAATGCTGGCTCTTAGGCTTCGTAATGGAGATGAGCACTGCACCCTACAGTCGGTTACAACTAGACATTCATGTCAAGGAGAAACCTTTAACTTTATACTAGCACTAACTGAGGAGGACTCCAAATTTGGGTGAATAATAAGAAATTATGCGGGAGTACAACAAAACACACAATATTAATTCAGGCAGACATGCCATTCAGAGGTAATTGAAACAGAGGTACTGTATGGAAGTTGGATAGTGACATTTGGGGGGGGGGGGTGTAGAGGGAGTTATATTTACCTGTCCCGGGAATGCGACCACGGAAAGCAGGATGTGGTGCTCTTCTATGCTCAAGGAGGCTAGGTTTTGAGATTGACATTCATATCTGAGATTTTAGCCTTAAGTGGTGTGCTATCTCACCCTGCAACAATGGATTCTGGACTGACTGATGGCTTTAACTTCAGAGTGACAAAAACAGTGATTGGATTTAGAACAAGCCCAGAATAGATGGATAGGGAAGCTGGCTGGGAACACGGCAGGGGATAGGTAGGATGTGTTGGCTTATTGCCTTTGCCTTTTGTTTATGGTATGTGGAAAGCCTTGAGGGTAGAATTGAGTGATCAGCAAACCCATTCAGCTTTTATTTTGACATTACCTGGGTCCTTCAAATGTCTTCTGGTCTCCGTGTCATTCCCATGAGAAATTCATCTGGTGTTAACAAAGGTTATTGTGCCCTTTTTAGAACATGCTTGGCCCCAGATATGAAAGTATGAAAAAACAGAGTGCCAAATACAGCACAAGGTATGCTGGATATGTTAACAGTAGCATTTAAATTGGCTGTACACAGTTCTATTCTTGATCAGAATGACATCCAATTTTTGCAAGGTTTATTGTATTTCATATTTTGAGAACTTAAACCTTCAGATGTAGCTGCTGTGGTCCCAGAGAGCTATGTGGTTCTTTTCATTGACAGAAAGCATCAGAAAGAACTGCTGTGGCTGAAGAAGAAGTTTGTCATCTCTATGAATAATTCATAGAGCCTGTCAGCAGTGGTTTACATTTATCTCAGAAAATCCCAGTTAATACGCCTGTTAGTTCTTCCTCATAAGGGATAAAAATAAAATTTTGAGAGTATATAGGAAAAAAGCATATACAATATGCCTGAACATTATAAAAGGACTAATATTGTAATTCCTTTTATTAAGGTCAGCTACAGATCATGAAGTAGTGAGATACCTTTTGAATTTCACGGAAAACTGAGTCCATGTTAAAAAGTTAAAAGGAGGCACAGAGGAAGAAAGTTAGTGAGCATGATGGAAGATCAGTCTAAAGTATGTTACAGGCCTTGAAAACATTGGGTCGGCAGTCTTAGCAACTGACTGTGTTACCTTTGTAGATCAGAGGTTGGCTGGTCTGTCCTTAATACAAGGAATACTGGGACAATGAGATTCCACGTATTCATGTCCTGTGTTTCTCCCTGACAACAAATTTCCAAGGTGACATAAAAGATCAATAAATAATAAACATAATATTAAGAAGGCCTGTGATAAATACTTTTACATTTCCAGGTAGGAGAAGAAGGAAGTTCTGATTGAAGGGAGTGAATGAAGAAGAGTGTTGAAGAAAGATACAAGATGAACAGGAATAGAGGGTATATTGAAGTTGCAGAGGGTGTGTGAATGTAGGATCGTAGTTCAGAATGCAAAGGTGGAAGATTATAGGAGGAAGAAGTTGTAGGAAGACTAGGAAAGAGATTTAAAAAAGGGAAAGGGAAGAAGATGTGAAGTAGGGAAGGAATGCAAGAAGGAAACCATCAACAAAGTAATTTACAAAAGAACACTCTTCTTTATTTATGATCTACCTCACAGTTGTGATATGATGTTAAAGTTATAGTAATTGAATGCATGGAAGTTAATGATTGATGTATGAGATGAATTTACAGTGGATGTACTATTTTAATTTTAAATAAACTTTTTTTCAAAATAAATAAATAATGTAAATCCTTTTTAAAAGCCAGGCTCCGAGAAGAATAGTGATAGGAAATTTCCATTCCTTTTGAGAAGCTCTTGTTTCAACTGCTGTGTGACAATGTGAGAGAATACCACCTATTATGCACTGTCTGCTAACTAGAAGAGCAGCACAGGAGCTGGGGAGAGAGGACAGAGTCCACCTCTGTCCCCCCACCCCCACCCCTGCAGAAGAGATGGGCCACCAAAGGACAGAAGGGCATCCCACTCCACCCTATCCCATTCCCACAGAAGCAGTAGTCACCAGAGCTGGGCCACCTGTGTCGAAAGGAATCTTGACAAAAGACTGAGTGACAGCTGAGGAATTAAAGAAGGAAGGACATAAGGGAGGAAGGGAAACAAAGGGAGGCAGGAGGAGATGGGTAGAGAAACAACCAATCAAACAACCATGGGGGGATGACATAGAGAGACAAACAACTACTGGGCAGCAGCACTAGTGGTGGGTGACACTGATGCTGAGAGAACAACAGTGACACCATAGCTAATGCTTGTTAGTACTGCACGGAGGGAGGCAAAGATGACCCTTACTTGCGTAACCTCCTCACCAAGACAACCTTATGATGAGACATCCCAAGAGAGACACAGAAAGATAAGGAGTCATAGAAGAGACTGAAAACACACCAACACAGGATGTCAAGCTGATCATAGATGACTGAACCACCAAAGTTGGAAGCAAAGAAGAATCAAAAACAGTAAGCAGATTCAGAAACGAAGCAGGGGAGCATCTGACAAATTTTTGTGAAGCCAGCAACCTATACATTGCATACACATTTTTCATACAACCAGAAAGAAGGCTGTACACATGGACATCACCAGATGGTCAACACTAAAGCTAAACAGATTATATAATTGAAAGGAAAAGATGGAGAAGCTCCATTTTGGTGGCAAAGATTAGACCAAGTGCTGACTGTGACATAGATCACAAATTACTTATATCAAAAATAAGTGTAAAACTGAAGAAGAAATTCAGACCAACTATGCCTTTGTGTATATGTCTGCATACTGTTTATGCATGCATTTATGTGTATTCACATTAGCGCACACATTTTATACTGAGGCTAATGACTAGCTGTGTTCACCCCTCCAATAGGACATTCAAATTCAAAGAGGAGGGAAACCTGAACAAAAAGCTGATTCACACTCAGTCCAAATGAGAGTAAATCTGATAGGCTGAGAAAAATGCATTTGGAGAATGGTTTCTCCTCCTACATCACCAATTTCACTAAAATCAGTTCATTGTCAAAGCATTGTGGGCACTGTGCTTCTTGTCATGACTGGCTGAATGAACTATGGGCTGGAAAACACTACTACTCCACTACAGTAATATTTATCCATAGTCTGTTCCTTATCAGCTAGCATGCTCACCACTAAATATGAACAATGTATATTGTGGATAGATCTCCTCCTGTCCCATTTTCTGTCATGCTCTTTGAAGTAACAACCAGTTTTAAACCCTCCTTACTCTTCACAATGGGTATATTTCTTGGGGCACTCGGGCTAATTTAATCCATGTACATTTGAGGTGTATTAGTGAATGATGTAGATCTGAGATTCTAGGGTAATGGAAGACAGTTGCATGATCCCTGTTGTACCTTGTTTAGGAACACTTGCTCAGAGGAAAGCCACCCACCCACAAGCTAAATTTTATCATTAGCCTATATAGATCTTTTCCCCTTTCATGTAAAAAGAGAAGCCCTATCAGGAACAGAATTGTGTAGCTGCAGTGGTAAAATGCAGTGAAATTTCATTGGTACTATGGGTTTGCACTACACTGTTGTAACTATCTGGTCAATGTCATCTTTCCCCTGGAGTCCAAACAATGGAGAGGAGGGGTTTGTGGTGCATATATCTGTATTCCTTTTGGACCTGACCTTTGTACACTAGAAAAATTAGAGAGTTAATTGAAGTCAGTTGAATTGTTTTCAACTAGCATTAGAGACACAGTAGGTTTATTACACTGTGATAATGGAGATTCATTACTCTGCAATCTCAATTTCATTTCGATATGGGAATTTGGTTTCCCTTTAAGCTTGCGTTTGGCAAATAGTCACTTGATTATCCATGGTCAGTGTGTTTTTTCTCACTGTACATCTTGTGAAATTATTATTCTTTATATAGTCTCTTACATCTCCACTTTCTTTGTCGAGACATTTCTGGGTTATAAAGTAAGATGGCAAAAAAAATCAACATCAGACACTTCCTATAGTAAAGCAATTCAGTATTTTTAAAATCAATTCTTCATGTTAGCCTTACGTTTTATTATCTTGCATATATTGCAAATTATTATCTTGGCAACAGTGTCCTTTGTATTCCACCTTGAGTTCTGTAATGGGAAAAAAGTAGCCAGTAAAGACAGTACACAACATATTCCTTTTTAAAGAAGAACTTAGTAGCTAAGAGGTTCCAGCATGCTGAATGGGTGACTAGTTCAGAAATACTGGTTTACCTGTTCATTGTGGTCCAATAGTTAGTTCTGTGTTCATAGCTATGAGGTCAGTATTGCCTGATTGCTTGACTTGCCTTGCAGATCAAATACAGTGGTCTTCTTTGTGGTCTCTGTGCCTCAAACAATAGGGCACTGCACCTGCGTGGAGACTCCATTTGAATAGCTGAAAAGCTGAGCAGATTGGCAGTAGCCCTGGCCCTCCCACTCCCTGAGCATGCCAATCCCGCCAGTCTAGCTCCTCCTTCAGTTCTCTTTCATCCGCCACAAGAGAAACATCTCCTTTGGGTTGCTGATCGTTTTCTTCAACGGCTGAGTAGAATTCTCCCTTTTTTCTTGTTTTATTACTCTCTTTTCTTTTATTTACCTTGAGCTGCCCATTTTCTTTTGGTTTACAGCAAGATTTTTCAGCCCAGATGGGCCCCTCGCTCTTGAGGTCACTCTGGCTTGCCCCACAGAGGAATCTGCCTGTGAACTAGAGGAATCTCCAGGTTCCCCTACACCAGATCTCCTACCCAAATGAGGAAGTGGAGGACTCTACGCTGCATTCCCCAATTGAGGACGTTATCCTCTTTTCAGGCATTGTAGACGGGATGGCTAAGGCGGATGACCAGGTCCCCAAGCCGCCAAGGGACCCGATAGATGCCATGTTTGACAGACCAGACCAGCCTGCTGTGATCCCATTCTTGGCATCCTTTGCCGACATCATGGCCCTCTCCTGGACAAAGCCAGCCTCTTCTCCTCCAGCATCCAAGAAGCTGGATTCTGTGTACAGGGTGTAATCCGACACTGCCCTCTTTCTGTTTACTCATCCAGCTCCTAACTCTTTGGTGGTTGAGTCTACCTCCAGGTCTTCTGGCAAAAACCATTCTGCCCCTGTGGACAAGGACGGGAGGCGTATGGACATCTTTGGCAGGGGATTTTATTCCTCTGCGGCTCTCAGTGCCAAAGTTGCCAACATGCAGGTTTTCATGGTGGGATACCAGAAGTTCCTATGGGACAAGATCACATCTTTTATCCCCTTTCTTCCTCCGCAACAGAAGTCAGTGGCTGTTGATTTCAGTGCCAACGCTCTCTCGCTTGTCGCTCAACAAGTCCACTCTGCGAGGCATTCAGTCGACTGCACGGCTAAGATTATATCTGGAGCTGTGGCCCTGTGTACGTTCGCATAGTTGAGGTCCACGGATTTGTCTGAGGAGGCAAAATCCAAAATTGAGGACATGCCATTTGATGGAGAAGGCCTCTTTGCTTCCAAGATGGATGGTTCTCTGGACTCCATAGCCAAGGCCCGCCTTAATGGCAAACATCTCAGTGTAACCTCCAACAAGCAGCAGTTTGGGAGACAACCGTGGCGTGGAAGACCTGCCTCTTTGAGCTATGTGTGTCCTCGCTCAGGCACTTCCTCTGGCTACAGAAGCTCCCCTCAGCAATACCCTAGGATGCCCTTTAAACAGCATCAACAACAACAGCAGTGTCAAAGCCAACAGCACCAGCTGTCTCAGTCCTCCAAAAAAAATCCTCTTCTAAGTCTCACTTTTGACAGGTCTTCGGGAGCTACACCAGTGTTTTGCCTGTCACCACCTGTTCTCTCTCCCTACCACGTCCCCAGACTTCGCCATTTCTACAGCAGTTGGCATCGAATCACTTCAGATTCCTGGGTCCTCACCATCATCCGCTATAGAGTTCTCAAGCATTCCACCAAGTGGCATTTTCTGCTCTACTCCTTCTTCCCCTCTTCTTCTAGAGGAGACCTCCTCCCTTCTCAACAAAGGAGCCATTCAGCAGATCCCAACCTGCTGCAGACGAAAAGGCTACTTCTCTCGATACTTCATGGTTCCGAAGAGAGGTGGTGGTCTTCGTCCCATACTAGGTTTGAGAGGCATCAACTCCTTCATCGCCCCTCGCAAGTTCAAGATGGTGACTCTGCAGTCCATCCTTCCATTCTTTTATTGAGGGTACTGGTTCACATCCATCGATCTGAAGGATGCTCATTTTCACATCGCCATCAGACCCCAACATTGGAAATTCCTACTCTTCGCTGTCGATATACTGTTCTTCCCTTCGGCCTCTCCACTGCTCCTCGAGTATTTACAAAGTGTATGGCAGTGGTCATCACCCATCTTCGACTGCAAGGCATAAAGATCTTTCCTTACCTCGATAACTGGCTACTGGTGTCGTCCTCCCGGACACAGCTGTTCAAAGACATTCACTCTACTCTTTTTCTTCTCACTGACTTGGGACTCGCCATCAACCTGTCCAAGTCGGTTCTTTGACCAGTGAAGGTGATAGACTACATAGGCACCTCCCTGGACTCTGTCACGGCACAAGCCTATCTCCCAGCCAGAAGGGCAGAGGCCCTCTGAGTCCAACTCTGCTATGTCCTCACCACTATTCAGCCAACGGCGAAGGATATACAACGCCTGCTCAGCTACTTGGCCTCCGTGACGGCTGTTACTTACCTTGCACGCCTGAGATTCAGACCTCTCCAGGAGTGGTTCTTATCTGCATTTGACCACCTCCACGACAGCCAGTCCAAGATGCTCTCGATTCCCACTCATGTCCGGGACTCCCTCAAATGTTGGCTAGTTCCCTCCAACATCCTCAGAGGGATGCCCTTTCAAACCCCAGAACCTTCCAGGATGGTCACCACAGACACATCTATGACAGGATGGGGTGCCCATTACAAGGACTTTTGTGTACAAGGCCAATGGTCCCCAAAAGAGTCAGAGCTGCACACCAGTGCTCTGGAACTCTTAGCGCTTATCAAAACCTTCTGGGTTTCGAATGTCATCTCCTTCACAGATTTGTACAAGTGGTGTCAGACAATAAACCACCGTCTGCTACATCAACAAACAGGGAGGAACACACTCTTCAGTTCTCCTCCATCTGTCACACTTTTGGACGTGGTGCCACTGCCTCTTGATTCACCCAGTGGAGGTTCACTTCACAGGCAAGGACAATGTGCTAGCGGATTCCCTCAGCAGGGACAAGGTCCTTCAGCACAAGTGGACTCTGTCGGCTCAAGCTTTCCATCTCTTCACATCTCATTGGGGGAATCCCTCTGTGGATCTGTTCACCACTCCGGAGAACGCTCAGTGCCAGCTGTTCTACACCAGAGCAGGCAGAGGCCCGGGATCCCTGGGAGATTCCCTTTCTCTGCGACTGGAGCCAGAACTTCCTATATGCCTTTCCTCCCCTGCCACTGATCTCCAGGATAGTGGCCAAGATGACCAACACAATCCTTCTGACCCCCTTCTGGCCGAGACAGCCTTGGTTCACTCCGCTGCTCCATCTGGCCAAGGGTCAATACTTCCACCTCATGAATTGGCCAGACCTTCTGTCCCACTCCAACGGGGCAGTCCTGCATCCGGACCTTCACAATCTATGAATGATGGCTTGGAGGATCAGGCCCTGACCTCTCCTGAACTGCTCAGGGTCTTGTTGGCCTCCAGGAAGGATTCTACTAAGCTGTCTTATGCATATAAATGGAAACGCTTTTGTGCCTTTGCAGAGGCCAGAGCCAAACCTTCTTCTCCTGTTGGCCTCTCTACTGTGCTCCAATTTCTACTACATCTTCGAGGTCAAGGTTTGGCCTTCTCGTCCCTCAAGGTCTAACTTTCGGCCATAGTTACTAACCAGCCACCTGGTTCTCCATCAGCTCAGCTGTTTACTTTGCTGACACTCAAGAGGTTCTTCAAGGGACTTCACCATCTCTATCTGCCACTGCCTCCATTGGCCCCAGCTTGGTCTCTCTCTTTGGTGCTCATACAGCTTATGAGACCTCCATTTGAGCCCTTGGGCTCAGCCTCTCTCAGACTGCTGACACTCAACGTGTCCTTTCTTGTGGCCATCACCTCAGCCAGACATGCTTCAGAGATGATGGCCCTGTGCTCGGATTAGCCTTTCCTCGTTTTCCACAGGGACAAGGTGGTCCTCAGACCGGACATCTCGTTCCTCCCTAAGGTGGTTTCACCATTCCACCTTTCTCAGGAGATTGTGCTACTGAACTTTTATCCAGATCCTTCGTCGCCTCTGGAAAAGACTATGCACACTCTTGATGTTCACCGTCCTTTGGCCTTTTATGTTCACCATTCTGCTGAGTTCAGGCTGTCCACCAAGTTGTTTATTTGTTATGGTGGACCCAAGAAGGGCAATCCTGTTTCCTCCCAAAGATTTTCAAAGTGGATTACCTACGAACTGGCCAAGCGCCCTTTACCAGTTGGTGTCCGTTCTCACTCAACTAGGGCCATTCCTTCATCTGCTGACTTCCTCCAAGGTGTTCCCCTGCCAGAGGTCTGCAAGGCAGCTACGTGGTCACAGCCTTCCATGTTTGTTCGGCATTACCGGCTGGATTCCAGGTCCCAAAGTGATGCCAGTTTTGGTCATGCTGTTTTGTCTTCTATTCTGCAGTGACTTTCCCACCTCTAGGGTGCTTTTTAGTCACCCTATTGTGTGAGGCACAGAGACCACGAAGAAGTACAGGTTGCTTACCTGTAACTGTGTTTCTTCGACTGGTCATCTGTGCCCGCACACAAATCTTGCCCTACCTCCCCTCGGTCAGGTCCCTGCTCTTTTTGCGGTAGACTTGAACTGAAGGAGGAGCTAGATTGGCAGAATTGGGCATGCTCAGGCAGTGGGAGGGGAGGGGCTACCACCAATCTGCTCAGCTTTTCAGCTATCCGAATGGAGTCTCTGTTCATAGCTGTGAGGTCAGTATTGCCTCATTGCTTGACTTGTCTTGCAGATCAAATACAGTGGACCTGATTTTGCAAACTGAGGATATTATTTAGATAATTATAAAATAAAGTTCTTGAACATCCCAAAGCTAAAGCATTGTTACAGTTTCATTTGTGTGCATTCTTAAAACCTTCCTGACATGACTACTTCACAAAGCAATGCTTTTGTGTTTAAATTTCTTTTGGCAGAAAACATTGTAGGAAGGAATGCCATACAGGCTTTTAGCTCCTGGAGCAGGCATGGGGACAGAGTTGCCTTCCAGAAGTTGTTGGATTGCAACTCCCTTGATCCCAGCTATGTTAGCTGGTGCTGATTGGAGTTGCAATTGAACAACATCTGGAAAGTCACACATCTCCCATATCTTCTGTAAATTTGTTTGGGTAGAACTGTATAGCTGGGGTAGAGCAATAGCAACAAACCCATATTTCATTGAAGTCTACTGCATCTCATAGTTCACATCTCCCCTGGAGAAAACACATCTAAGGCACTCCATATTCACTTTGCCAGAATCTTTGGCATTTTTGATCACTTCATATTGTTTGTGGACTTTATCTTGGCATGATGCTAAGGGCCAGTGCTGAAATTGATAAAGCAGAACTGCGAAACAATTTATCTCAGTGATAGTGGAACCATTATCGCTACTTTATGTTAAGCTTTTACATGTGCTTTTTCTGCTGAAATACCCAAATTCCATTGTAGCCCATTTGCCCTCCTAGGTAGTTAGCCTGACATAAGAATCAAATCGTAAAGCTGATATCTAGGATATATTATATATTTTTTGAATTTCTTTTACTTTGTAAGCTCATGAAGCCAAGTCAGTGTATTACAGATTTCTTATTTGCTTATTGTGCCTTTGTTTTAATTCTGTAAAGGGCTGTAAATAAGTAACAGTCATATTAGGTGTAGTAAAACTATCACCTACATTTAAGTAAGGGGATATTTTTTTTAAAACATGCTCAGTATTGTCCTAACTACATATTAGTTTTCCTATAAGAAAACTAGTGGCGCAGTGGTTAAATGCCTGTACTGCAGCCACTCACTCAAAACCATAAGGTGGCGAGTTCAAGACCAGCAAAGGGCTGAAGCTCGACTCAGGCTTGCATCCTTCCGAGGTCGCTAAAATGAGTACCCAGATTGTTGGGGGGCAAATAGCTTATAATTGTAAACCGCTTAGACACTCCTTAAGGGTATGAAGCGGTATATAAATGAAGCTGTTTGTTTGTTTTGTTTATAAGTGCTCTACTGAAGACAGATATGTTCAGCACTACTATCTCATTAATTTTCATTTGTTAAGGCTTCTAATAATTTGTTAAGGTTTCTAATTATATCGAAAAATCATTTTGATGGTTTAAGACCATTTTTGACAGATACTGTTAAAGCCATAGGTCATGTCAAATTGGCGCCACTTCTCTGATGCTATCCTGTTTGATTGGCTGATCCATCTACAGAATGAGGAGTGAGACGCAATTATGTCTAATTCCCATTTGTCATTTTGAGCATTTAGGAAGGGACCACCAATCTTTGAGACAAGATTTGAGGCTGTGAAAATACAACTGTTGTATTAAAATGCCAGTGAGGTAACACCAACTAGATGCAGTCTCAAGGGCTGGATCCAGATTTATGCATTTGCAGTGGACCTGTGGGAAACAAGACTGTTCTCTCCTTCCTCATAGCATCATACCTCAGAATTGCTATGTGAAGAGACTCTATTGAATGGGGCATGTTGTGGGACAGAGGAGTTGAAGACATCACAGCCTACCTGCTCAGTTCAGCAGGGGAGACATAGGATACAAGGGTGCAGGAAATAAGACAAAGGCAATTCTCCTCCAACCAGCTCAGTTACACATGTCAAAATCCAAAACCAATGCAGTGAAGCTCGTAGCTTCATCTTTGCCTTAAAACTTTTGTTTCCATCTGATTTTAGTTCGTTTTCAGTAGCATTCACCTGTTCCTATCACTTTTTCCACAGGAAATTCTTAAGAAGGAGAAGTATAAAGAAGAAATAAAAAGAAAGATTGAAGATGTTTGTGAAAAGGACAGGCTCCTGAAAGCCAAAGAATACAAAGAAGGACTTGTGTCAGAACCCCTCCAAACTCAGATTAAAGGTCATGCGTCCGCCCCTCACTATGGAAAGAACGAGCCTTCAGAAGAGCCAGTCAGTACAGCAAATATATATCAGCCTGGATCTTGGATGCCTCCCAAGGACAGTGCCCGTAATAAATAAGCAGTTAGATAGAAATATTTGGAGAGAGATAAATAATTATGTTAATAAGAAATGAGTCAAAAACATATTTTCTTTAGTAATATATGATATGAAGTGTCTAATACATGTATACATTTTTGCATTACATGTGGAAATGTTTAAGTAAATGGAGGAAGGACTGATAATTAAGATGTAAAGAGTGGTTAAATGTTCATGTTCTGTAATCCATTGATAACTGCTGTAAAGTGTTGGTATAATCCTGGTGATCATGACTGAAGAACCTCTGGCTTCCAGGTGTTTTGAACTAGTTTCCATAATCTTTTACCATTAGGATCCCTGGTGGCACAGTGGTTGAATGCCTGTACTGAAGCCACTCACTCACAAACCACAAGATTGCGAGTTCAATACCAGCCAAGGACTCAAGCTAGACTCAGGCTTGCATCCTTCTGAGGTCGCTAAAATGAGTATCCAGCTTGTGGAGTCGAAGGCTTTCATGGCCGGCATCCATAGTTTTTTGTTGAGCTTTTCAGGCTATGTGGCCATGTTCTAGAAGAGGACCGCAGGAGTCTACCGCATTCCATGCAGCTGTGGACAGGTCTACATAGGGACCACCAAACGCAGTGTGCCGACAAGAATCAAGGAACATGAAAGACACTGCAGACTGGATCAGTCGGAAAAATCAGCAGTAGCAGAACATGCTATAAACCAACCTGGGCATAAAATGCTGTTTGAAAGCACTGAAATTCTGGACCATGCCAACAACTACCATGTCAGAATGCACAGGCAAGCCACTGAAATCCATAAACACCTGGACAATTTCAACAGGAAAGAGGAAACCCTGTGGGTAAACAAGGCTTGGCTACCAGTCCTGAAGGACAGCAAGGTCAAGACTCAACCTATGCAAATGAGAAACAGCCTAAGGCCAGGGGATTCCCAGCAGACAATGAGCACCAGTTAGCAGACATTAATACTTGTTTGCATATCCTCCCACCCTGAGGTCTGCCATTAGCAACAGAACAATACAATTGCAAATTACTCCTTCCTTCCCGGGGCCTCACAGGATATATATATCCTATCCTTTTGCAGGCTATCATGCTCTGAAGATGCCAGCCACAGATGCTGGCGAAACGTCAGAAAGGAACTCTTCTAGAACATGGCCACATAGCCCGAAAGCTCCACAAAAAAACTATAGTATCCATCTTGTTGGGGGCAATTAGCTTACACATTGTAAACCACTTAGGGAGTGCTTAAGTGCATTGATAAGTGGTATAGAAATGTATTTACTATTGCTACTTGTTATTAATAGTGTTTGCGGATGATGGGATTTGAAGCCAAAAGCTTCTGGATGGCCAAATAACAATAATGAATATAAAAGGAGGCACTGAAGGTAATAATTGTTCAGCCACGAGTAAAGTAGTTCTTTCATAGCTAGAGTATTGCACTCACTGAATTTACAAATGACTTGTAGAATCATAGAGTTGGAAGATCCCAAGGGCCATCCAGTCCAACTCCCGGCCATGCAAGAACTCACAATCAAAGTACCCCCAACAGATGGCCATCCAGCTTCTTTTTAAAAACCTCCAAAGGAGGCTCCCACCACACCCCATGTAATTTGTATGGAACAGAGTCTGTAGTACATGGCTGATCAATAATGCTACTGTAGATACAGCACCTCCACACCTGAGCATACATATAGTCTTTAACAGGCAACCATAATTTCAAGAATGTTTGTTCCTATGTTTGTTTTCAGCTTTCATGGAGCACTCTGGTTAGTTTATCCCTGTCAGATCAAGAGGAAAGAAGTCTTTAGTAGCAGGAAAGCATCTCAACTGAGGCTTAGAAAGGCAGCAAAATAAGGAGTTTTAAGTCCTCTTTAGGTTCCTTTCATTGCACTATACAAGGAGCTGCTACTGTGTGGTGCCTTCATGCGGCCTTAAAATTGATTGCAAACTTACCACGAAAGCTCATTCTTATGAGGTGGGAAGAGCGACCCACTGGAGAGTGAAATTCCCATGCCTTGTTCTTTCTTGAGGAAGGAGTCTCATGATTTCTAGAACTTTTGTCCAAAATTGATCAGCCAGACTGCTAAACCAGAAGAAATAAATCTACCCCATATATTTGATTATATTGTATTTAATGCTATCCAGAAGTTTCACTTTGACCCATGTGACAAAGAAAAAATAAATGCCTAGTGTGTGTGCACCTTCAAATAGTGTCAAGCTTATAGTGACTCCTCTTAGGGTTTCATGGGGTTTTCTTAGGTGAGGAATACTCAGTGGTGGTTTTGCCAGTTCCTTTCTTTGAAATATAGCCTGCAGCAGCTGGTCTTTGTTGGTGGGCTCCCACCCAAATTCTAACCAAGACTGATCCTGCTTTGCTTCTAAGATCAGATGCGGTCTGGTGCCATTAGAGGTTTTTTTTTTTTTTTACCATAAAGGTAATAGAGGTAGTGAAAGTGAACAATGAAGGCTTGGATGGTCAGAAGACACTCATCAAGTATTCACCTTATTATTAACTAGTATTGGAGTCATGCATGCTGAACACAAATCAATATAAGTCTGAATAGTTATTAATAGAAAAATAGTGCTTCGCCATGGGAATATACTTGATAAAAAAATTGTTGTTAGCTGCCCTCGAGTCAGCTTCGACTCATGCCAACCCTGTGGATGAAACATCTCCAAGTCTCCCTGTCCTCCACTGCTCTGCTCAGTTCCTATAGACTCATCCCTGTGTCCTCCCTAATTGTGTCTAGCGATCTGGTGTATGGTCTCCCTCTCCTTTTTCTACCCTCAGTCTTTCCCAGCATTATTGTCTCCTTTCCTTAAGATTTATACGATCTGAAGAAAAACCAGAGTATTATTATTGTCTCTTTTCCACCAAGTCATGCCTTCTCATAATGTGACCAAAGGACAGCAGCCTCAATTTAATCATCTTTGCCTCCAGAGGTATTTCTGGCCTGATTCACTCAGAGACCCATTTGTTTGTCTTTCTGGCTATCCACAGTATCTTTGGCACTCTTCTCCAGCACCACATCTCAAATGAGTTGATTTTCTTTTTATCTGTTTTTTTCACAGTCCAGCTCTTACGTCCCTACATAGTGATTGGGAATACTATGGCTTGGACCTGAAAAGTTCTGAAAGGAGGCTTCAGCTTCTGCACACCATAGCAGAATGTTTGGCCAGTACCAATTAGGTACAGTGATTTCCAGTTACAGGATCCAACTGCCTATGTACCTCTCCTGTGGCAGCACTTCTTTCCCAGGTCTCTGTTGGCTCTTGCAATTCCCACCCATCAGGAAAGTGAGGAACAAGTCAGTGCCATCAGGGTGCCTTTCTGAGATTTCTGTAAGCCCTTGCTTCATCTGCCATGCAAGGAAAACCATGAACTAAAATAGCCACCTCTCTTGAGTGCTGCTGCTTTACCAGGCCTGAAGTGCCCTCCCCCCTCCAATTCATCTAGTATAGAAGAGGCATGGAAGTCAACTCCCTTCTTTCCCCACTGCTCAGCTAAGTTGGGGGAGCAGCTCAACAGCAGGTAAAGAGGATGATCTTTTTGTTTGCCTTTCCTCCCTTTTCCTTTTTTGACTGATTGGCCAGAGTGGGGAGGATTGTGGGAAGTTGCTATGATCTACCTTACCTCTCCTTCATTTAACAGTGGGAGGGAAGGAGGACCTGAGATGGTTACTTTTTCCCAACCTTGGGGCAGGGGCCAAGTTCATCTAGTCCTCTTCAGATATAGGTGTTCACCTCCTGTCTGGGGGTAAATATATCATTTTTCTCCTTGCTTTACCTGCCACTCCTGGTTCACTCACCCTCATCTTATAGCCATTGTACCCAATAATGAAAAATGCTGGGAGCTGCAGTTCAGTGTCACCTGTAAGAACATGCTATGCCCCTCTGTGGTTTGAAAATGCTATAAAAACCATGGGCCTGAGAGCCCATTCATTTTCACTGTCCTGCCATCTGAGACTGACTGTGAAATCACTTTGCCAGAAAATCTGGCTTAGTTTTAGACAAGTGTATGGAGTCAATTCCTCCCCTGTGGACTCCATCCTCCATAGCAAGACCCAAGTACCTGCTTTCCTCTGCAGTTCACAGGAAATGATGTCCTATCATTTTCCCCATATTAATAGGGACTACAGAGGAAAATGAAGGTATAGGGGAAGGTAGTATGGGATTCTAGGTAGGCTTTTCCCAAATAGTCCATTCTGACCATAAGTCTTGTAGCCAGAACTGGGGCTCACACCACAGATTATTTAGAGGACAAGATGTTTCAAGCTTCTTTTGCACGGTGACTATGCAAAGACTAGCCACTGCTCTGCACCCCTGCCCAGAAACAAACCACTGCAGGATTTGGTTCTCCCACTCTTAGGTTCCCACATATCACTGCTTCTCCCTCTTTCCTCTATCCCCAGCATTACTGACACCCCAATTTGTTTCATCTCAAGCCCCATTGGCTCTCCATAAGTCATAGTCCAGCACAAGTTAGCCTCTCCTCCCACCCCACCATCAGCATCCCCAGCTGAGCTACCCTCAATTTAAACACAGTGCACATACCTAAAAACTAATTTCTTCATAAGCCTGGATTTAGATTTCATCAATTTAGTTATCTGCTTTGAGTTTAGTATGCATTGTTGCACATGTTAACTAATTAACCCTATTATATAATTCATATAGATTTGTGGTCAGAAGCCTCCTGTAGACAAGTTATTCCCCAAAGAATGATTTAAGTATATTTTTAATTTTGGAGCATTAAATAAATTTTCCAAGAAACAGAACTGGTAAGAATTACTAGAGCAAAGCTAGTAAAATACAGTACTCCCAGGTTAAAAGATCCCTTTTACAAGTTTATCACAGAATGCACAATAAATTTTCACATCTGGGGAAAATATAAATGAATAAGAGCCATTCAATTCAAACATTATCTTCACTTTAAAGGAAGATCCTTTAAGTACTAGATACATTTTTGCAACAGTGCTGTTACATTTGTCTACTGCATCATTAAATCTGCTTGTACAAATAATAATTTATTAACAAATAATACCTAATAATCCTATGTGTTCACATAGGTAGCACTTATAGCTGTTGTTCCTAATTACTGGTCTTGTACAGGCTGCACAAGTTTCATGCTCTTTTCTAAAATATCTAAAAAGAATCTAAATATATAAAAAGTACTGACTTACTATGAAAGAAGGATTTTTGGTAATATAGAAATGATTTATAATAGGATGCAGCTAATCTAAGCAGATTATTTTAAAACAGAAAAAAAACAGTCTTCTCCAGGTTATAAAATCATAAGGAGTTAGATATTTAATCAATCAAAAAAAAATTAGAGTTCATACTTTATAACCATACTACATACAGGTACTGTATGTACCAGACTTTAATAACACAAATTAAAAAGAACTATTTTAGCCATTATAGATTTAGGCATATCCATCTCCTAGAAAGTTTTCAACATAAAAAGATATAAACGTAAGAAGAGTGCATGGTTAAGAAAAGTTCCGTCCAGTAGAACTGCCATTTTAGTCCTTCTTCGTTCGTTTAGCTTTTGCAATATTTTCTTGGCGTTTCTGCTTCTTCTTTTGTTCTTTCTCTCTGGCTTCTATCATTTTTGCCAGTTTCCAAGACAGTACTGCACTAGCTAAGAAGAGAGGCGTAAGAGCCAGGATCACAGTTGTGAGAAATCCATATGGATCCTTTGCAGCCCATTCCACAATATATTCAGCCCAGCCTTTGATATTATCGAGCATCTTTTCTGCTACCTAAGGGGAGAAATCCTCCATAAGAAATAAAAGTGATTCTATTAGATGTTTAATAGGAAACTACTCAAAACAGTTGCCTATCTGTGGGTGATGGTGGGAGAGTAAAACTGCTTGTACTTGCAAACTTTGCAATGTTATTCATACTTTATTAACAGGAACAGAACATCGTTGATTAATCAGCCACATACATTGTAAACAACCAAATGTTCCCAATTAACTGGCCAAGAGATTTGTTTTTTCAGGAGAGGGGAGGAAAACATTGGCACAAACATTTAGAAAAACTGCAGACAATGGTCCCTTCAATGGGAGGGATCCTGTAGAAGAGGAACACAGGAAATGCTGTTCTGAATTATTTAAAATCAGAAACATTTTTTTTTCATTTTATGATAGGGGCTCCAGCATAAGCTTACTATGGATCAGAAGATCTCTGATCTAGCAAGGGAATTCTACTTGGTGGAAGAGAGAGGAAGTCATTCTCCATTGATGCCCACCACACCCAACAGTACCCAAAGTCCCACTCCCCCAAGAAGTTGGAGGATATTGTGGAAGATCACCTCTCTTCTCTATTCTCCAGTGGAAACATGCTGAGAGGAACTCTATTCAGGCACTGTTCTCACTGGTGTAATAAAATGGCTGGCTCCAACTCATTTTTCCCCAACACTTGCAAGTTTAAGCATTTGCCCAGAAAGAACACAAGGGGAGTTAGGAAAGATTTATTCTGGAATAAAAATGAAAATGTATCATCTTTGGGTTTAAGACTTTTTTCCTCCCAGCATTCTTCTGTAAAATGAGATAACACCCTTCAGTGGAACCCACTGCTTTTGCTGGAATTTTCTATTACTCTGACTGTTTTGGCTCATGAAGAAAAAAACCAATCTTCTTCTTTATCTCCCTCTTCTGCTGCCAGGCCCATATTACCATCTCAAGTCCTTCCACTGGACATTTACATCACATCCAATTAATGATAATTGATGATTCCACTCACCCAAGGGGCTAGGAAGCTCCAGTTTAACGATGTACAACAGGACCAAGCACTGTTCTCATAAAGAGGTAAAAGAGATAACCTTAAGAATGTAAAACAAATAATAATACTGAGGATTAAAATTATAATTCATTGTACAGCAATTCAAATACAGTATCAAGCAATATATGCATGTACTAAACATGTATTTACATTAGTCTACACAAAATGTAAAGCTGAGATCTTGCTGATCTGTATCTATGCTGATATGGAAGATAGCAGCAGGGAAAGTAAACTGACCACAGGCAAAGCAGCAGGAGGAGGGCAGAAAGAGACACTGCTGCTGCCTCCCAGGTTATTCAGGAGCCAATGGGGTACGTTCCTCTCCCCGAGGTTATGGCTTTCTCCATTTACCCCTACCATCACATTTGCACCCTTGCCAGAAGTGCATACAGCCTGTTACAGTGGCATAAAGTCATTTCCAATTCACGGCGACCCTAAGGTAACCCTATCATGGCAAAACATGTTCAGAAGTTTGCCATTGCCAACCTCTGAGGCTGAGAGAGTGTGGCTCACCCATGGTCATATGATCTATTAAATCTATTTATATATGTAACTTCAGCCTGGCATCGCGGTCTGACCTTTGGACTATGACTCTGGAGACCAAGGTTCGATTCCCTGCTCAGCCATGAAACAAACTCTGTGACCTTGGGTGAGTCACATTCTCTCAGCCTGAGGGGAAGGCAATTGGAAACCTCCTCTGAACAAATCTTGCCAAGAAAACCCCATGTGGCGTACTCATCAAATTTGTGGATGACACCAAATTAGGAGGAGTAGCCAATATCCCAGAGGACAGGATCAAAATTCAAAATGACCTGAATAGACTAGGAAGCTGGGCCAAAGCTAACAAAATGAAATTCAGTGTGGAGAAGTTAAGGTCCTGCACTTAGGGAGGAAAAATGAAATGCACAGATATAGGATGGGGGACACCTGGCTGAATGAAACTACGTGTTCAGAGGGGCCAGCTAGAAATAAAACATTATTATTATTATTATCAGTGCCACAATAAACTACAATTCCCAGGATTCCTTAGCACTGAGCCAAGGCAGTTAAAGCAGTCTCAAAGTGGATTATTATTCTGCAGTGTGTTCAGGACCATAAACCCTGGAAGGGATCAAGGGGGCTGAAAGGCCCCCACCCACCCCATTAAACCCTTAATAGGGGGGGGGGTAAGAGTATGGGGCTTTTAAAGGCTTGCTATGAATTGAATTAGGGAAGGAGCCACTCTTTTGGCCTGGAAGAAGGAAAGGCCAGGAGTCCTGAGGAGGAAGCAGGCAGGGAAGAGGAACAGGGGAGAGCCACACTGGGCCCCCTTCCCTGCTGCCAGACCCCCCTCAACATCTCCTCCTCTAGTCCCCAATTCAATCAATGCTTACCCGCCAACCGGAACCAGGAAGAAGCAAACACCGGAAGTCCCCTCTTTCCTTCCCTCCTCCTAAGCTCACTGGTATTCCTCCAGGGATCATAGAGCTGGTCGGCTAGAGCGGCCACTTGTTTCTGTATTGTTAAGGGTCCCCAAAGCTCTTGAAGGGAACTTTGGACTTCAGCTCCCAGAATCCCAAGCTATGGGCCAACATGGCTGAGGCTTCTGGGAGCTGAAGTCCACAATCTCTTATGAAAGAAGGGCACAGTTTGGGGACCACTGCAACAAAACAATACAAAAACAAGTACTTATTTGATTGTGTTGTTGCTGCTGTTGTTGTTTTTAATGTTGTAAGCTGCCCTGAGTCCCAGTTATGGGAGAAGGGTGGGATATAAAACATTATTATTATTATTATGTTTATATATCTCACCCTTCTCCCAAAACTGGGACTCAGGGCAGCTTACAACATTAAATAATGTCTCTCCAAACTATACACATGTCCCTCCACGTTTGTGGCTTTGACTTCTGCGGCTTTGATTATTCACGGATTTATGACCCCTCTAGAAACATCTAGGTCCTCCAGCATAACTCTATGGTCAACTTTAACCAAAAGTGGCACTGAAGGGCCTAGAGCTTCCTAGAGAGAACACTCCACTAGGCCTTTGTAGCTCCTCCAGCTCAACTCTATGGTCAATGTCTGGCAGATATTGACCACAGAGTTGCACTGGAGGACCTAGAGATTCCTAGAGAGTTGTTCTCTCAGGTGAAAAACATACTGTTTTAGTTATTTGCAGTTTTCCCGCATTCACAGGGGTCCTGTGCCCCTAACCCCAGTGAATGTGGAGGGATGAGTGTAGTTCCCAGGATCCCCTAGCACAGAGCCGGGGCAATTAAAGTGGTCTCAAAATGGATTATTTCTGCAGTGTGTTAGAGCCCTCTTCTACCCTTGGGAGATGAAACCTGGGCTGCGTTCACAGTGGAGAAATAAACCGGTTTAAGTGCCACGGCTCAATGCTGTGAAATTCTGGGAATTGTAGTTTGTTGTGGGGCCCAGAGCGGAGCTCTGCTCCGCTCTGGGCCCCACAACAAACTACAATTCCCAGAATTTCACAGCATTGAGCCGTGGCACTTAAACCGGTTTATTTCTCCACTGTGAACGCAGCCTTAACCTCCTTTTTTGTTCCTATGGAGGATGATTGGGATTTTTCTGTCCCTCAGGAAGGGAAAAAGTGAGCTCAGGTTGGGTTACTCTCGAACTCAGGGTCTGCAGCGAAACTGATGTCTTAAGTTGATAAGGTTTTCCAAAATTGCTCTGCCAATGCAAGGCTTCTTATTAGCGTTGTTGTGGGGCCTACAGTCATTTTTTTTTTTTAACATAAGGCGACCCTATAATGGGTTTTTCTTAAGGGGGGAGGGGATTGCCATTGCCTTCCTCTGAGGCTGAAAGAGTGTGACCTGCCCAAAGTCACCCAGTGGGCTTCCATGGCCGAGCAGGGATTTGAACCGAATCTCACTGCAGCTAATTTAAAGGCTCACAAAACATGTGTGGACACATATATTTATTGATGAGCATTATGAGTTGTTTTGTGTGCCTTCAAGTCATTTCCAACTTATAGCGACCGTATTGTGGTTTTGTTTTGTTTTTTTCTTGGCAAGATTACTTCAGAGATTTTTTTCTTGGCAAGATCACTTTTGGGAGAAAGGTGGGATATAAGAAATTATTATTATTATTATTATTATTTGCCTTCCTCTGAGGCTGAGAGTGTGCGACTTGCCCAAGATCACCCAGTGGGTTTTTATGCTTGAGCCCCAGACTCTTCAAAATGTATGCACAGCAGAGTCATCTGCTGGTGTCAACAGAATCTGCCCATGTTAGGATCCCAAACTGAATACTGTCTGAAAATATATGTACTGTATTGTGGATCTTGTACAGCGATATAAGCCAGACAATTCCATGCATCTTTAGGACTTTTGGTCATCATTCTGTTGTTTTAACAGCTGTGTATTTTAGTGCAGCCTGAAGAACAGTGTTGTTAGTCAGTTTAGTATAGGGATAGTCAGAGTATGGCCCTTGGATTGTATCCCTCTCTTTTGTGAGCCTTGGAGCATTCCCCGACTTCCGTCAATTTGCCATAAATTAAAAGTGTGAAAATATATTATGTCATTTATATTTATACTTCATTTTCAAAGTCAACTTGCAGAAACACAAATGGCCACAAATAAAAACACACATAGATAGAAATTTACAAATATAAATAAATGTTGAAATGTATTTAATTATCTACAGAATTTATGAATTATTTATAACATACCCATTTTATTTTTTTAAAAATCCCAAAAATAAAACACAATACAGCACGCTAATAATAGACTTCTCTTAATAAACAGTGAGTTACCCAAAATCAGCTGGAATAAAAATAATCTTCATCATCTAATGGAAACATAAGGAGCCAGTCTAATCTTTCTAGGAAGAGAGACACCAAGAAGGTCTTCTCCCATGTTCCCACTAGACCTCCTGTGAGGATGGCTTGATCAAGAGAGGGGCCTCCCAAAGATCTCAAAGCCCAGACAGACTCGTTTGGAAAGACACAATCCAAAGCTTTATTGGGTGTTATGATCATAACACATGCCCAGAAACATATAGATAGCCAGTAGAGTTGTAGTAACAAGGAAGCTAGGTGCTACACATTCAAACACATACTGGTAGGAACTTTTGACACAAGGTTACAGTGCTATGCTTCAGATAAGATGTAATAAGGAGCTTATCAGCAAATAACTGTCACATCTACTTTTCAAATCCACTTGAAGTACAAGTTCCCAACCTACATAAACACATATCAGTCTGCTTTGCACTCTCATAACAGAAACAAAATTTAGCCTGGAATCCAGTGCTACTTTACTTAGTTAATCAGCTGTTTAGTACTTAATATACTGACTAACTTTTTAACTAGGTAACTTCTCTTGGGTTGATCTCCCCAAATCTGATAGAAACATCATTCAGCTGTGCTGCAGTCACCAGCAGAATAGACTTCCTTCTTCCTAAGTAGCTGATGCCCAGTCAAGGAGTTTGGGGGGCAGTTACCATTATGTCAGTATTGTCAAAATCATGAGCTTTATCACACTAGGGGGCAAACAGGATTTAAACAAGAGTTAAACGGGAGTTAAACAGGAAATGTCCTGTGATAAACATAGGGCATTTCCTGTTTAACTCTCGTTTAAATCCTGTTTGCCCCCTAGTGTGATAATAAGTGGCAGTCATGAATATGAAACAGTTAGGTTTACTCACCCATAACTGTTTCATATTCATGATCACAACTCAGCAATGTTTTATCCACAGGGGTCATGGAACCAAACCCCAGTGAACAAAAAGGGCCCACTATTTATTTTACTGATAATATTTCTATCCCAAGCCTTTTAAAATAAAAATTTTAAATTCCAAGATGGCTTACCAAAGGATAAGCTTTGGACTTTTATCACATGAGCCCCATTCTTCCTGCAATTGTGTCAGTAAAATAAATGGATACATACTGGTTTGGGAGCTTTCCTTATCACACATCCCTTCAAAAGTGATGAGGGTTGTTTCCGCTATCAATGTCTCTTCCATTCTCTTCCACACTTCTGCTTAAACTCCCCCCGCTGTGCTCTATGCCTTATCCAGCATGCCTTTTATTTTTATTTGTAATGAAATCGACCAGTTATGACAATGTGATTTAGTAAAACAAAGATGAAAGAAAAGCAAAGAGAGTGGAGGAAAAAAAGGAAAGAATTCAGGCTGCTTGGCCATAGTGAGGAGCAAATGGGACAGGGAGAGAGGAGAAGACTGATACCACATGAGTGCTCAGTTCTGGGATTGTCATGGGAAGAACTTATGACACCAGGCGACTAATGCCATTGATGGGTTCTCCTATCAATGAAAAAGGGTGCCCTAACCAGACATGGGAGACATAGCAGCTATGGGTCAGAAGTGGCATCATGTGATAAGTATGGCAAAGGTTTTCATGGTTTAAATGCCATGTGTGATAATTTTCATAGTATCACAGAGTTGGAAGAGGCCATCTCCTTTACAAGACAATCAAAGCACTCCTGACAGATGGCCATCCAGCTTCTGTTCAAAAACCTCCAAAGGAGGAGACTTCATTGATAATAAAATAAAGAAGTACACAATTTCAAACAAAATGCATGGTATCAAACACTGCAAACACACAAATGGAAGCAGATATTGAGAGAACAAGCTCAGAATACAATCCACCCAAATCCACAAACATTGCATTAGTGAAGTCAAAGGCTTTCATGGCTGGCATCCATAGTTTTTTGTGGGGTTTTCAGGCTAAGTGGCCATGTTCTAGAAGAGCTTCTTCCTGACGTTTTGCAAGACATCTGTGGCTGGCACCTTCAGATTCTCTGACGATGCCAGCTACAGATGCTGGCAAAACGTCAGGAATAAACTCTTCTAGTGCCCTCCATATCCAGGTTTTATATTAGCCCCTTGAAAACAATATTGCATTTCTGTGTTATATAAGGAAAATTGCTCAGGATGTCCGATCAAAAACTGAAATGCAAAGAAAAAAAACTAAACTTATTAATGTCATGTTGTAACTCAAATCTTGTCTGAAAATAACAGTGAGGCTGGGTAGATTTTCATGTGATTTTAAACACATGTTTGAACTATAGATTACTATCAATGGTAGCACTGTTAATTTGAATGGATTGTTACCATGTATGAATGTCTGCCTACCATATCCATAAAACGTCATCCTCAGAAGTGAATTATTTCTTTACATTTTCTTGTGAGCTGTTTAGCTTGTATCATTTCTTGAATCCTGCCTATTCATGCCAAATATTCTCCCCCTTTTTTATGGGTAAGCTGTATAGCTCCTTCTGCAGTGGCACATTGGTGTTTCCTGAAAGGCTGTGAACATTAAATTTCTCCTCATGCTTTCTTCCAGCTTGTAAAGCAAAGATGCTTTATCAGCACTTTGTCAGCCATGTGTGACATATCTGCAGCATTTGCACACTGCTAGGTAGAATTTCTTATAGCAGAATTAGAGCTAGCCAAGCCCCCTTGGTAATTGTTGTTGTTGTTGTTGTTGTTGTTGTTGTTGTGTGCCTTTAAATCATTTCTGATTTACTGGGAGTTAAATCTCTTTTTAAAACACAACAATACCCCAGCGTCTTGTATAGCCATATTATAAGTTAGTGTAACCTTGCTTGATACTGTCTGGTGCATCTACTGTATAGTCCTTGTGGACTGAGGCTGATCTTTAAACCACCTACGTGATTCACCTGAATTAAAATAGACACAGAATCTATGTGCTCTCTTTACCTTGTGCAGGAGCCTACAATGCACAGCAGGTCACTTAAGAGTGGCATAATGCCCAAGGTGCAGGACCCCAAACAGTGCCAAGTTGTACATCAGGTTCTCACAAGTTGCTTATCAGGTACTCACATCACGTATTCACATATACATACATATATTTCCTCTAGCATGGAGGACGCTGAAATGTTTTGAAATGGAGGAAGCTGAAATGTTTTGCTTATTTTATACTTTTTATTTTTATACATTTTAAGTCTGTTTATTAATCAATTCAAGATACATACACACACATACATATGTATCCACCCTTCTTCCTAGTACTACTGAGTATCAGGATTGTAAACATTTCCTACATAGGAAGCCTCATGTTGGATCACACTGTGATTGTCTGTTCCTATAGTGATAAACCAGTGTGCCTTCCCTTACAAGTTGTGTAAAGCAGAATGTTTCAAAAAGCAATGCCAGACAATAGTTATGAAGAACTTCCCTTTCCTCCACTTTTCCTGATGGAAAATATTATATATTCCCACCACAGTCCATTTTCAAGGCTAGCCCTTCTTAACCTGGTACCCATCCAGGTGTCTTGAGTCACAACCTCCACCACCTCCAGCCATCTAGGCCAATGGCCATACCAGCTGGGGATGAAATTATAATTAATAATAATAATAATAATAATACTTTTATTTGTACCCCGTTTTTTGCTGGAGCAATCAAAGTGGCTAACAGTATTTAAAGCCATACAACAATATATATAAAATAAGTCCCCTTAAAAAGGAATTGAACAAATTACTATTAAAAATTACATAAAACAATTAAAAAATAAATAAAATAACAACAGTTCCCAAAAATAACAGTGGCGGAGTTGTCCTATGTGCCTATGTGGGGGGATATTTTTGGCCAAGTGATTTATTCTGAGAAGGCCTGCTGAAAGAGATCCATCTTGATGGCTTTTTAAAAGCCATCTAGGTTGGTGATTTGACATATCTTGTTTGGCAGGCCATTTCATAAAGTGGGAGTGACTGCAGAAAAAGTCTTCTGGGAGGTCACAACCAATCTGGTCTTCACTGGTTGCAATAGGTTCCTCCCAGAACCTGTCATAGTCCTCCATGTCTGGAACTCACCAAGTTGGGTAAAGTGGCATTAGACTGTGGGTGAAGTCTGTACTGTACCTGTAAGAGTGGCAGTCCTGTAGTCAACTTTCAGTTGAAAAGCCTCAGTGCATGCGAACAGCTAAGTCTAATGCAACTTGGCATCTCAGATATCATGGCTGTTCATAATGATCACACTAAGAGTCCTTTGGTATTATTACTAGATTTGATCCTCCATTTTTGTGGCTTTGACTTCTGAAGATTTGATTATTCATGGATTTGATTGATATGTTCTCTAGAAATCTCTAGGTTGTCCAGCGCGACTTACCAGAGGTTGACCATAAAATCACACTGGAGGATCTATAGATTTCTAGAGAAAACAAGTCATCCAGTGCAATTCTTGGTGGCCATAGTGATGTGCTGGGGGAGCTAGAGATTCTTAGAGATGTGTTTTCTCAGGTTAAAAAAAGAGTAGTTTTTGTATTTGTTGTCCCCCCCCCCCCCAATTTCATTGGGATCCTGTGCCCCTAACTCCAGTGAATGTGGAGGACCCACTATATTTGGCATAGTTGTCAAGGTAGATTTGAAATACAGGCCTTCTATAAACCTTCCTCTTTCCGATACTTACCACTCAGTAGAACTCCACTGGCTTCTAGTTTCAGGAGTCATGTGGTATAATGCTCCAAGTTGGGAAGAAATTGACCTGAGTAACCCCTGAGTATGTTAAAGCGCTGGTCCTCTCTTTCAGTACGTCTCACTTTAGTTGACCTTGGTTACATGTGTGTTTGCCTAAGTCCCACACTAATCTGATCTCTGCTTCAGGGCTTTGTGGAAGACGAATGCAGAGCAGCATCACCGAGGGTCTTTAAAGCCCTTTGGTACTACCAGATTAAAGTAAACTGGTCTGAGCATTAGGCTTCCTGGGCTCTAAGCATTTTGTTTTTCCCAGAGGCAGTGACTGAAATTCATTTCATAAATTGCCTTTAATCATAAAACGCTAAGATACGGCATGTATGGGTTAATTGTGCTGCTAGTCTTTAATTCCTTCTCTGGTTACATTGACAATCATATGAAAGAGAAGTGGGAGACCAAAAAATCATTAGCCTGCAGGCATATTGCTGCAAGCAATAATCTTCTCTTATCTCTGGAGTTAAGGGCTAGATGAATTCTTGCCTGGTGTTTTGAACTCTGTCTTTATGCATTGACTACCTGACAGGGAATACACCTGGCCCCGAGCTGACCTCTCTCCCACCTCTGCAAGAGATCACAGCATGTGGCAATATGCCTGCCAGCTAACCATCTTTTCTTTTTAATGTCTCAACTCCCATTCATTCATAGGGAGGAAAGAAGATTGGAATTGCCACCCCAATTTCCACATCTATATTGTAAGCAAAATTACATTAACAGCAGTGTGTAAAATTAACTTTATGCTCATTGGGTATTTTCTATATTGAAACGGTCATTTTGGAAATAGGAAGAAGGAGTTTTGTAATGGAGGATGGGAGGTAGACAATGCCTTTTTTGAGAAGCACTATATATAACCTCTTTTGGTTTCTTGATCTGGGGAATTATATTCCTATTCCATGTATGTTTCTTACAATTAATAGCATGGTAACCTAGGGGTAAACCTCCAATTATCACCAGCTTATTTGTTCAGGGAAATGGTTCAGAAGGCAACTATTTTTATTTACTTACACCTGATAAGTTTTGTCTTATAAAAGAGTGTGGAAGCTAGGGACATTACATGAACCCTTATTCTGGACAAAGAAGGAAGTTTGATGTTTAGAAATTGAAACTGGTAAATGTAAATGTGGTCTGGATAGTTAAGATATATTTTCTGTATCAATATAATTCTAATATGTTTAGGAATGTATTTTAGTATTGGAAGTGAATTACTTTTTTGTGTTAAAAATTGAGACTGAAGAGGTTTGTAACAAAATGGTTGAAAACACCTCAAGCTAACCTTCTCCTTGTGTCTGCTTAATTACTCCTGAGTCAATCTTTCACACTATGACTACTTCTAAATATTGATTTGCATTGTTGATGTCTCATCTTGAACACTCCTGATTCAAGCCTTCTCACTGTGACCATGTCTGAGTAATGTTTTGATGAAACCTATATAAAGTCTGAATACGGTTTTTGAGTACTATTATATAGAACTTATTACTTTCTCAGATGTTATATAACTTATGCTTATGTATTATTAATGGACCACTAATTTTAATTATTTTTTGAAAAAGGCTGTGTTGTTTTGTATCAGTCGATTGGTCCATTCTTACAAAGTTGTGTAACTACTGGTATTATTTTCAGTAGCATAAGAATTCAGCTATAAGAATAAGGCTTTTGGGTATATTATTGAAGTATATTGGATACATTGTTTATTCATTGTACACACACACACACATTTGGCTTTCTGTTTCCATGGATTCTTCATCCACACATTCAACCATCCTCAGCATGAAAATATTCAAAAAATATGAATTAAAAAAACCCAACTTCATTTTATATAAGTGACACCATTTTACTATCCACTGTATTTAGTGGGACTTGAACATCCATAGACTTTGTTATCCATGGGGGGTCCTGGAACCAAACCCCAGTGGATATCAAGGGCTCACTGTAGTACCTTTCCCTGCACATAGAAAGCGCAGAAGAAATAGAAAAAAGGCATAAATCCAGTCACTAATTTTTCATTATAGTGCATTACACACGATAGTCATGGAATTTTTTCCCCTAATGTAGAAGTAACTGTTGAAAGCTCCAAGGAACAAGATGTGAAAGACGTACTCCACAGATACTTGAGTTTATTGTTGGTGCCACAGTGACTGTTCCAAATACAGTTCATTTGAGTTTCCAAAGTGGAGAATACTGCCCTATGCATTCACAATGGAAGCATGCTATCTGGCAAATTGGGCCAACTGGCACCAGATGCACCAGATGTTTTGGTCCATAGTGGGGGCAGAACATTTTCTTACCCTGGTATCCCTATAATCTACAGCTCCTAGCTCTTCCAGGTCATTGAAGGATATCGCACATGGTCTGAGAACGAAACGGAAAGGGCCAGGAAGGGAACAGGTGGGAGATGCATTTTAGTGCACACACAAGTCCCTCAAACTCATTCTGTTCCCTGCCCTTCCATTCCCAATCCGTTCGAGAGAGAAGATTTTGAACAGTTCTCAAAAATTTCCCCCTCTGGAATGGACTGGGATTGGATGGAGAACAGAACGGAAGGATTGAGGGACTTGTGTGTGTGGTAAAATGCGTTCCTCACTCGTCCCTCAGTTGTTCCAGGCCCCTTCCATTCTGTTCTCAGATCGATCCCTGGAGCCCCTGCGCGATAAGCTCTATTGTTTTTCATGCTTTCTAACACATTTTAAAGGTGGTCTCAGCAGCACTACATTTCAACATTTGTCTATATCTACGGTATGCAGTTCTCCCATCCTTTCCATTTAAAGACAGAAGACATTAGAACTGCTTCTTTGCACAATATAATCCAGGAAAAGCTGCTAAAATACACTTGTTCACTGTTCCTCCACATTTGTGGCTTTGACTTTTGTGGATTTGATTATTCACAAATTTTATTAATATGTCCTCTTTAAATCACACTGAAGGACCTAGAGATTCCTAGAGAGAATACTTCACTAGGCATTTGTAGCTCCTCCGGCACAATTCTGTGGTCAATGACTGGCAGCTGTTGATCACAGAGTTGCACTGGAGGACACAGAGATTTCTAGAGAGGTGTTCTCTCAGGTAAAAGCATAGTGTTTGCGGTTTTACCACATTCAGGGGGTCCTGTGCCCCTAAACCCAGCGAATGTGGAGGGACAAGTGTATTTCAAAGCCCCTAGTATGACCAGGATCTACAGTTTACTTCCACTGATGGAAGCAGTTATAAACAGAATGGGAATTGATAGTTTTCTCGGCCCTACCTGTGTGCCCAGGAGGGGGGTAATGGAGAAACTCTCTAGTGTACATCTTAAGGCAGTGGAAAAGATTAGTGTAAGGAGGAGGAAGGCAAAAGTACTACAAGGTGAGGGGTTTTTTTTAAATGAAATGCTTGGGACGAGAAGTGCTTTGGATTTTGGATTCTTTCAGATTTTGGAATACTTGCAGATACATAATAAAATATCTTGGAGATGGGACTCAAGTCTAAACATGGAATTCATTCATATTCCATACTCACCTTACACATATAGCCAGAATGTAATTTTATACACAGAATTTTAAAAATAATTTTGTGCACGAAACAAAGTCTGTGTACACTGAACCATCAGAAAGTAATAGTGTCGCTATCTGAGCCATCCAGGTAGACAGTTTTGGAGTATTTTGGATTTCTAGGAAAGTTTTTCCAGATAAGAGATACTCAATCTGTATTGAAAGTGTGTGCAGGATTATTTTCCTCCCAGTTCTATGCATAGAAAGATGTCTTGTATCAGATCTATACAGATTCTGCCATTTATTTGTATGCTGGCCTTGAGATGATGGTGGTAGTGGTGGAGGAGGATAAACACAAACACTATACATGCAGATTTTACTATATAAAATGTATCTAGAAAATTGTGTCACTTCCTGTTGAAGAACAGTCAGCTCTTGGTACTAAAACAGCCTGGAAGGCCAAAGATATGGTGAAATTGCCCCTTCACTCCCAGGGGATATTTGGTAGCATATTTCTTTTGTAAAAGAAAGTTGTGTTGGAGGTAATAAATGGGGCAGCCCCCCAGAATATTCTGGGGGTTCATGTCATCTCAAACACCTGACAGTTGCTCACTGGTGGTGCAAAAGCAGATTTACTATTGAACATAAAGAAAGCAAAAATAATGACCATGGAAAATCTACACAAATTCAACCAAGACAATGAGGAAATGGAAATAGTAAAAGAGTACTCATACCTTGGATCAAACATTGATAGAAACAGGGACTACAGCCAGGAAATCAGAAGAAGATTAAGAAGGTGGAGAGCAACTATGAAAGAACTAGAAAAGACCCTAAAAAACAATGATTTACAACTGAGCACAAAAGTTAGAATCATACAAGCCATTATGTTCCCTATTACCATGTATGGATATGAGAGCTGGACAGTTAAGAAACCAGATAGGGAAAAAAATCAATTAATTTGAGATCTGGTGCTGGAGAACAGTGCTGAGGATCCTGTGGCTGGCCAAAAAGACAAATAAATGGGTCCTAGTGCAGATCAAGCCAGAAATCTCCCTGGAAGCCAAGATGACTAAACTGAGGCTGTTGTACAGTGGTCCCCCGGGATACGAATCCCCCGGGTTAAGAAAACCCCGGGATCCGAAACCGGCGGGACCGCGATTGTATCCCCCGGGATCCGAAGGATCCCCCGGGATCCGAAAAAAAGGGACGTCCCTTTTCCTCCGAAACCAGGCTTTGGTCCCTTTTCCTTCGGAGGAAAAGGGGCCGCCTTTGGTCCCTTTTCCTCCGAAGCCAGGCTCGGGGGAAAAGGGGCGGCCTTTGGTCCCTTTTCCTTCGGAGGAAAAGGGGCCGCCTTTGGTCACTTTTCCTCCGAAGCCAGGCTCGGGGGAAAAGGGACGGCCTTTGGTCCCTTTTCCTTCGGAGGAAAAGGGGCCGCCTTTGGTCACTTTTCCTCCGAAGCCAGGCTCGGGGGAAAAGGGACGGCCTTTGGTCCCTTTTCCTTCGGAGGAAAAGGGACGGCCTTTGGTCTCTTTTCCTCCGAAGCCAGGCTCGGGGGAAAAGGGACGGCCTTTGGTCCCTTTTCCTTCGGAGGAAAAGGGACGGCCTTTGGTCCCTTTTCCTCCGAAGCCAGGCTCGGGGGAAAAGGGATGACCTTTGGTCCCTTTTCCTTCGGAGGAAAAGGGACGGCCTTTGGTCCCTTTTCCTCCGAAGCCAGGCTCAGGGGAAAAGGGGCGGCCTTTCGTCCCTTTTCCTTCGGAGGAAAAGGGGCCGCCTTTGGTCCCTTTTCCTCCGAAGCCAGGCTTGGGGGAAAAGGGACGGCCTTTGGTCCCTTTTCCTTCGGAGGAAAAGGGACGGCCTTTGGTCCCTTTTCCTCCAAAGCCAGGCTTCGGAGGACAAGGGGCCGCCTTTGGTCCCTTTTCCTTCGGAGGAAAAGGGGCCGCCTTTGGTCCCTTTTCCTCCGAAGCAAGGCTTCGGAGGAAAAGGGACGGCCTTTCGTCCCTTCTCCTCCGAGGCCAGGCTTCGGAGGAGAAAGGACGGCCTTCTGTCCCTTCTCCTTCACCGGCCAGGGCCTCGGAGGAGAAGGGACGGCCTTCCCGCGGACGCGCAGGAAGGCCGTCCCTTCCCCTCCGAGGCCTGGGGGTCCCCCGGGTTACGAAAATTTTCGGGTTACGAAAGGTAATCCGGAACGGATTACTTTCGTAACCCGGGGGACCACTGTACTTTGGACACATCTTGAGATGGACTCACTGGAAAAAACAATAATGCTAGGAAAGGTGGAGGGAAGTAGAAAGAGAAGAAAGCTGCATGTTAGATGGATGGACTCTATTAAAGAGGTCATTTATATGAATGTACAGGAACTACGCAGAACAGTGGAGGATAGGGGATCTTGGAGATGTCTCATCCAAAGGGTCGCCATGGGTCGAGTTCGACTTGGGGCAGTTAACAAGAACAAATGCGTCTTTAGACTTTTAGAAGAAGGGTAGAGTATCAAAGCAAAATGATAAATAATTTCATATGCAAATGTTTAGTTTCTGGTTAGACATTTCAAGCTTTACCAAAATAAAGACTTTGTGGACTCTGTCATGTAGAACACAGTGAGAAAAAAGCTGCCATAGGCTTGATTTGGGGGATAATGGGCATTGCAGTCCAACATGCAAAGGCTAAGCTGTTATGTAGTCTGACTGAAGAGGTATAATATTAACATAGAGACAGGAGTATGCTGGAGAGAGAAGTGTCTCTTGCTTCTTGATTTATTTGTATCATGACTTCTTATCAAACAGTTCCCAAGATGACTTAAACAACACTCTCAAACAGGATGCCACCATAGACCTGCCCTCTGTATGAAGAACACATATTCATCATAGCTACTTGTAAATCCAGTGAACACAATGCAAAGGCGTAATACAGTGATAGGCTCATACAATTTATAACACTCATTTTTCTGTTCTGAAGGTTAATATCCACTTGGTTACATTCAAAATGTACAGATGTGGCTATGGCAGATCTGTTGAGAACAAAAGGTGTGACCTGATGATGCTGAACAAAGCTTAATTTGCATCTTTCCTTGGAGCTCAGATCAGGGCTATACAACATGCCACTTGTCTCACTACTTTTATCTTCAGAACATGTACATTCAAGAAAGGATTACACGACAGCAATTTTCAGCAGTTGATTAACTAAAATGGCTCTTTCCCCAGCTGATTGGTTTGCTACTCCAAAAGTTCTACAACAGACCAAAAATGCAATGTGAATTGGCATATTCTGCAGCCTTTATATTAAAGCCTGTTAATATTTACTGTGAATGGCTGTTAGCTAAATGCATTTAATATGGAACACATTCTGACTTGTCCAACAAATGGCATTTTGCCATGTTGAGAAAATGGCCTTCAAATTAGAAAATTAGCTCTTCAAAAATGTAGCCAGAGGAATAATACCCATTTCTACATAATTGTGGGGAATACATTTATGTTATTTTTTTGAGTGACAGAAAAATAATTGCAAACTAAATAATAGCAAAGAACAAGTAGGAACACACACCGTGGAGATGGGTAAGAAGGCGCCAGGTCTTCTGCCATAGTGAAATCTAGTCATGGCTGCAGGTTAAAGAAATGTGGGGTTAAGTTTACTGATTCTCCTTTGGCTTTAAAACAACATGAGGGCTTTTACAGACACTACGGGACTTGAATCCTGTGAGCTGAATCCTCTTGATGCACTATGATAACAGTTGCACTTTTTCCAGAGTCACGCAGCATTTGAGTACTGTAGTCTGTTTTTCCAAAGTCTTCCTTCCTTCATAGCTGCTTTGTCGGCAATAGGGTTCCCAGATCTCAGGGCCTGGATACCCTACTCCAGTCCTCAGAGTGAAATAAATGAATCTTTGAGCAAGAGCACTACCTTGAAATGTGTGGAGTGGCATCACCCAGTGCAGCAACTCATGATGTCACACACCACCATTGAACTCCTCCCATACCACTCCATACAGAATCCTTAGTGATGTTTTTTGTACTAGTATTAACTTGTAAATCATTCATTCCCATATATAACTGAATGTAATGGCAATAGTTGTGGTATAAACAACTAGCAACATTAAAGTTTTACCTTTACATCACAGTATCATATGCACAGCCTAAATGTATTTATATGTACATACTAATTTCATTCAATTTGCTTTAATTATATGCTGGCTATCTCCCAGGCCAGGACACAAGGCAGCTTCCATAGTTTTGTGTGGTTAAAGTGAAAATTTGGTAAGATGTGGTGTTTTTAAATAAAATTTTAAAATAATAAACCTTCAAAATCTCTTTTAAAATTTATTTAAAAAAAAAAACCCCTAGGGCCTCTCCTCTCTCCTCCTACTGAGCCTCGCCTCACTCACACCATCTTGTCAGCATTTTAAAGAGATGCAGGCAAATAACCAATTCCTTCAAAAAGGCAGCTATTTGGAGAGCAGTGGTGTCATTCCCCCCTAACTGTGTCACCTGGTGTGGCCCACACCCCCTGCACCTCTAATGACACTCCTGAATCTGTATACCATATATACACATGTATATACATAAGTCTAGAAATTTAGATTAAAAAATTGACCCAAAAAACCTGAGTAGACACATCTCAGGTCAGTGTAAGTACTGTATCTTAACTCTTATTTAAAAGAAAGAACTATCCCCAAGTGAAAGGCAAGAGTATAATCTGTCCTGGAAGTACCAATCCCCCTCTACTCTCTCATCCAGCCAGCCTTAAGAGTGAGCACAAAGAATTATGTCTATTGGAATTTTGTAAATTATTTGACATTGTTTTGCTTTGCTTCATCCTTTAGATCCTTTGCTATATATCCCCTAAGTTTTACTCTCGACTCATCCATGGGTCATATCAAAATCCATAATTTTGGCCCCATGAGCATTAGACTATGACTCTAGAGACCAGGGTTTGAATCCCAGCTTGGTCATATTAACCCACTGGGTGATCTTGAGAAAGTCGCACTCTCTCAGCCTCAAAGGAAGGTAATGGAAAACCTCCTCTGAAGAAACATAAAAAAGCCCCATTTTAGGTCTGTCTTAGTCTATCTTAGGTCTGTCTGCCATAAATTGGAAATGACTTGAAGGCACACAACCACAACAACAACATAGTTGTATGACATTTTAAATTTTGCATTATACATAAATTAATTTTTAAACTTTTCTAGCATGGTGTAGTGGTTTAAGTGTTGGACTACGATTTTGGAGACCAGGGTTCAATTCCCAGGCTTGGCCATGAAACCCACTGGGTGAACGTGGGCAAGTTACACTTTCTCAGCTTCAAGGGAAGGCAATGGCAAACTTCCTCTGAACAAATCTTGCCAAGACAACCCTATAATAGGTTCACCTTAGGAGCTCCATAAGTTGGAAATGACTTTATGGCACACAACAACAACAACAACAACAACAAATCAAGATTGTGGCACTGAATTTTGGTTCGTTTTATAGTGATAGTTTTTGGACTATACCAAGAAATTATCAGTTGTTTTTATTATGCAAAGAAACATAATAATGTAATCCTTTTCCACATGCAGTGTAGGCTGGGGGTGCATCATGTTCTGTATGAGGTTGTACTTCCCTTGAAAAACCAGGATCATAGCTTGGAGAAGGCTGAAGATGATCTGGACACAATTGTGCATCTCTTGATCACACCCAGATCCCTTTCCATTAGATGACTGCAGTGCCCTCAAAAAGCATTTGGGAATTTCAGCTTCCGCAGAATTCAGCAGTTTCCTTTCTAGACACAATTCAAATTGTCTTACATAAAATGTGGTCTTACATAAAAGTCTTCCCACTACGTTTCTAGAAATAATTATGAGGGAGTGTGTGTAAATACCTTGTCTTCAACATTTTATTAATTGTTCTAAAATAAAATATCCCATAATCCATCTTGGCAATTTTCCAGGGCTTTATTTAGAAGAAGAGGAAGGGGGGGGGGAGAGAAATGAAAAAAATCCCACTCCCTCCCCAAATCTTTACATCTTTGGTCTTGCAAATATACACTAACATATTTTTGTATAGATTAACAGTCTTTAAAAACAACAACAACTCAGAATGTGCTGGAGAATTTGCCTTCACTCTTGTCCAAGAGTGAAAAATCCAGGTGTGAATAATCAGATCACACAAATGCTAAGCAAAACACCTTCATCAAGGGCTGAGATGATGTGCTTATATTTTTATACCTATTTATTTTGTAGATCCTTGCCAGTTGCAATTATTTAACTAATTATTAATTAGTTTTTGTGAAATATAGTTACTCCAAAATGGTCACATTTTGATAATTACAGTGTAGTCTTATCAATGGATACTCAAACATAAGCCTTATTGATTTCAGTGGGAATCATTTCCCGGTAAGTAGGAACTGAAGTTTTAGGCTTAAATGCAATTGCTCACTCCTACTAGAGTAGACATACTGGATCAATTGGTGAATAGTAAGACAACACTCAGCTTACAATTGTAAACCGCTTAGAGACTGCTTAGTTCTGTATGAAGCAGTATATAAATAAAGCTGCTATAGTAAGACAACACATAATAATAATAATAATAATAATAATAATAATAAATAATATTTATTTATATTCCACCCCTCTGGGTGAGCAATCGGGGCAGAGTACAACATTTAAAAATACATACAGTTAAAAACACTTCAGTCTCCCCTCCCACCCCTTAAAAATAGATTAAACCAAGAATAAGATTTAAAACAGTGAAACATTAAAAGATAAACATTAGACAATAATAGCTCTAAAAACTGGGTAAATGGGTGGTCTCAAGAGTATCAGTGTCTTGGTAAATGGGGATGGAGGGACAGTAGATGTAATGGGATTTGTGTAAATCCCATTGATTCAATAGGTTTACTGCTCTGCTTGGGACCAGCAATGGGATTTAGGCTTCAATTTATTAAAAAATTATTCTCCAACAAACTTAACGGCTGATTATTCATGTACATACATTCTATTGGAAATCTTTGCTGCACAGTTCAATAAATGTGGGCTGTACTAATCTCTGCATGCGTGGAATTTATAGTGCAGTATCTAAGGGGCTTTACAGACTGCCAGGAGAGGGCACCATGAAGTTGCCTTTTCCCAATGCTGAGCAGCCACACCGCTGGTCCCAGTGGCGTGTTTAAATGGTGCAGGGCAACCACACTGATGGGGTGTTGGGATGACTTATCTGAAGTAGTGTCTCATGCTCAGCAACTACACTGTTTGCTGTCAGGATGCTGGAAACACAGATGGGGCAGCTGCACAGGCGGCAATCAACACGGCTTTTGACCGCGCGGAACCTTTAATTTTTTTTTCATTGCTGGCTGTGAACTGCACAGTGGCGAAGATCTGTCAAAGAACCATTACGATTTCGCTTGCCGGCGCTGAACTGCACAGTTGCACAGGAACAAAAATGGAATCCCAAGTAATGTCAGCATTGTTGTGGCCAGCCAGAGACTGAGCATGTGCAAGAAGAAAAAGGGGGAATGCTGCCAATTGACCTGCTGACGTTGGCATTCGTCAACACCGGCTCACTGTAAGCAGCACCAACAACATGGATGCCTCCTTTCCTTTGTGACCAGTGGTTCTCATCACCATGCAGTACATAGCCAGAGCCGCCACCATTGCCACCGCCGGTGCTGCAAGGATGGTCCAATTGACCACTGAAATAACAGCTGCAGAGATGGATGAGGGTACTGATGACACAGTAGATAGAACAGCTGTAGTTGGTGCCTCAGTACTGCTGGCAGTGCCATCGCTATGTCCGAGAAGAGGCGGACATGGCGCTATTGGAAACTGGAGAGAAGCACCAATTGGTGGAACAAGTTTGTCACACACATCTGGTCTGATGAGTGATGGAGGCTTTACTTCTAAATGCCCTGTGCCATCTTTCACCGGTTAGTGGACATCCTGAGTCCGGAACTAGAGAGGTCTGACACAGTGATGAGGAAAGCCGGTGGACAAGAGAGTGGCCATTGCCATCTTCATGCTGGCACACAAATCCAGCTAAGCGATGACTTCTGAGCACTTTGGGGTTGGCATTGCCACTGCAGGGGAAATCCTGGTGGAGTTCGCCCTGGCAATGGAGAAGCTCCTGCTGTCACAGACTGTGTACCTGGGAGATGCACGCCAGGTAAGAAACTTCCCAAAATACTTTCTGTTACTGTGGCTGACCTTTGCAATTGCACATAAGTTGTCAATTTTTGCTATGGTGTATAAGAGGAAACAACCTGGGGTGGGTGTATGGTGTGACTACACAGATGCACCAAACTTGTAATTAATTCGCCTGCTTCCTCCCCTTCTTGTCTTCAACAGATCATGGAAGGATTTGGTGAGCTCGGCTTCCTGCAAGTAGTTGTCCAATTGTCCCACCCCTGGGGCAGAGGAACAAGTATGTGAATAGGAAGGGTTCCTATTCTGTTGTCCTGCAAGGGACATGTGACCACACAGGGTGCTTTGTGGATGTGGAGCTTGGATGGCCAGGGTTGTCTCATGATGCCAGGGTGGTCAGAAATTCCGTCATTTTCAAATCCATGGAAGCTGGCATCTTCGTGCCAGGCAACCCCAGCATCACCATCAGGGGCAAGCAGACTGGCCCCCTCTCAATTGCTGATGCAGCGTATCCAATCAGAAGATGGCTTATGAAACATTAATTGCTTTCACAACAGCCTTTAAGCCTGTAAAATGACATACATGTATACTGTATTTTGCAGGTGTAAAATAGAAGCTGAAAGTGATAGAGACAGAATTATAGAACAAAGCCTAGAAACCTGTTTTCAATATCAGAAATGGAGTTTGCACACAAATCTATTCCTGATTTCAGCCAAGATTTTTTGATTTCGGCAATCTAATTTGGAGAGGGGAATGCTTTTTGTTATTTGTATTATTAATCCGATAAGAGGTGAAAATGTTGTGAGTCTTCTGCAAATCACCTGAAGATCTACCAGTAGATCCTGATCTACCTCTTCTCCTCCTTCTCCACTCCATTCTACAAAACTCTGCTATCAGGTCATATCAATTAACTGACATTTTGGTGACACCCGCTGAGCTCTTGTAATTGCCATAACGTATTAAACTGTATAGCTCTTGGCTCAGTGATATTTTCTTTTATACTTCGATAAAATTCCATTAAATGATCAAACCACTACTGCTTTCCCATTAAAACAGATAAGCTGTAAACCACAATAAGGAGCTCTGAAATGTGCTTGTATTTCAAATGCAGCATAGTTTTGGAGGAAACGCACTAGTGCACCTCTTTCCTTTTCAATCATCTTGTTGCTGCTACATTTTCTTCATATTTGCAATTTAATTATCCTCAAGGCACACATATTACGCTAAACATGATTTTCAGTCATGTCACAGATAAATGACTTTCCTTCTGTCATTGTTCAGAATGGGGGATGGGTTCTGTTTGACTTTGAATGATCTACAAGGAGAAGTTAATCTATCAGTTAATCAGAAATGGCTGCTAATTTTAAATGGCCAGCTTCATCTTTCTTCAATACCAGAGTCCGTTTTCTGCCACCTCATAAAATTGTCTCATAATCTAAATGAAGCCATTCCCATGTGTGCTGTTATCAAAAGGTAATCGCTTGTGCCTTAGAGTTCTCAAGGGTGTGCTTATGTTGATAACCAGACTCTGTGTCATGTCTTATTGATAACTGATAAAACTGCAGCATTTCATTCAGAAGTCAATGTAAACCTGAAAAATACTTTTTTTTAAAAAATTGCTTGACCATAAGAAACCACCACCCCTTTAACCATATTTCATAATTCTGTGTAAAGTTACATTTAATGTTCAGTAATTAATTTACCTGCAATTACTAAGCTAATTTATTAAAACTGTATCTTCGTACATCGTTTGTTGCTGTGTGCCTTCAGGTTGTTTCTGACTAAGGCAAACCTATTACAGGTATGAGGTTTTCTAGGGCTGAGAGTGTGTGACATGCCCAAGGCTACCTAGCGGGTTTCCATAGCAGAGTGGAGAACTGGACCCTGGTCTCCACGGTCATAGTTCAACTCTCATAACAACAACACCGTGCTGGTTTACTGGTACGTGGCAGCCCAATATAAACATTTTTCAATGGGCTATATAAATGACTGCCCTGGAAATGTTGTGAATAAAAGTTAAACAATGTCAGCGTACACTTATTGATGTCTACATGTTTGAGTCTGGTTTATTAGTGGTGGGATAAACAGTGACATTATCATGTATGCAGCACTTTTCTAAATTAAGCCTCCTGTACGAGGATAAATTAGTTGTAAATTATTTCCAAGCTCCAATTTGGATCATGTTGCAATGCAAGATATTACAGTGAGACCTTGGTAGCCATTTGGGTTTGGTTTCAGGATCCCCATGGATACCAAAATCCATGGATGCTCAAATCCCATTATATACTAGGAGATAGTACAGTCACCCCTCCTTATCCATGGATTCAAGCTTGAAAATATTCCAAAAAGTATACATTCCAAATAGCAAACCTTGATTTTCCATTTTATATAAGGGACACCATTTTGCTATGCCACTGTATTTAATATAACTTGAGCATCCATTGATTTTGTTATTCACGGAGGGTCCTAGAACCAAACGCCAGCAGATAACAAGGGCCCCCTGTAAAATGGTGTCCTACACAAAATGGCAAAATCAGGATTTGTTTTTTGGAATTTTTTGTGAGAAACATTTTTAATCTGTAGATGGTTGAATCCATGGATGCAGAATCCATGGATACAGAGGGCTGTGATGGGCTAGAAAATTGTTTCCTCATTGAACTATTTCTGGCATCAGAATGCATCAAAGGAAGCCAAAGGATCACCATTCTATAAGTAGGCTCCCAGAGAAAACAACACCTGAAGTGCCATATGGATTGAGGCCACCAGAAGCATTCATAAAGCATAGCTCAGTATGAGTCTCTCAGGGAACTGTTTTATTTCCCCAAACCTGCAGAAATGCACTTCAGATTTGACTGTTCTCTTAAACTGTAAAGGGCTCTCTTTAATCAAACAGGAAAAGCAGCTTCATAAATCACAAGGAAGAAAAACACACCACAGGCTTTGTGCTTGAACAACAAAGCAAAACAAAAACATACATTGTGTGGAGGCTTTGTTCTTTTAAAGACGGGGTTTGGGGTTGATTTAGGTTTGTTTATCTGTTTTTAACAAGCAGAAACATGTTGTTAGTGTTGGAGACAAATAAAAGTGGCAAGGGGCAAAACTCATTTCTGAGCTAATGGAGGAGTCATTGAAGGCTCCCTTCAGGATTTCTTTCAGATTAAATGCCAAATTCTGATCTCAGTGCTGCAGGTGTGGCTCCCATTTGGAGTTTACAGATGCATGCATTGTCTACAGAGGTCAGGACATAAGGGGCTTATGGGAGGAAAAAGCTGTGGCTCCCTCAGAGGCTGGAGAGACATTCCTTTGCCTTGAGCACTTGTTAGAAATACCTTTTTTCATGGCTCAGTAGCACTTACAAATCTAGGCAACACATTATATCATAAGTGTGTCAATCCAGTAAGCAATACCCCCCCCCCCCCCAAAAAAACCTCTTCTTACATTTATTTCATTCACCAAAGGCCTGAGTTTACTGTGATTTGCACATATAATTACTAGATTTTAACAAAGTAATATTTTGGACTATAGTCCTCAGAATCCCCAGATACCATGGGGGCTCAACAGACTTCCCCGAAAGGGCAGGCTGAAGCTGCCCATTTTTGCTGTGCTGCAGCAGCCAAATGGCACTGCCTCCACCCACAGCAAAATTCTTTTTGCTGCATACGGCCGCCGCTATGAGTGCAGCATTAGCACACTCACGTGCAGCGATGATGCATGTGTGGCACAGTGATGTTTAGACACTGCGTTGCACATGCGGATGGGACTGAGCCATGATGGCACCACTGGCATGCGGTAGGGCTTGGGAACATGTGGTCACCGCACTCCCGAGCCCTAATTTTGGCCCCAGGCTGCCACAAAGTGGCGGTCTGTACCGGACCATGGTTACATGTTGGCTATTAGTTCTGAAAACTAGTCTCCCAAATTATTTTTCCCAAGCTCTGATAATTGCTTGAGTTAGGCACATTGTGCATTGTCAATTTAAAGTGAATATCATTCTGTAGAGGCAGTCTCACAGAAATATGCGAACACACATACTCCCCTAGCACATGTAGGGGTAAAGTCAGAAAAGCTAAAGCGCAGAATGAACTCAGGCTTGCTAGAGAGGTTAAGAACAATAAAAAGGGCTTTTTTGGATATGTCCGCAGCAAAAGGAAGAAGAAGGAAACAGTGGGGCCACTGCGTGCAGAAGATGGCAAAATGCTAACAGGGGACAGAGAAAAGGCAGAATTACTCAACACCTTCTTTGCTTCAGTCTTCTCAGAAAAGGCAAAGGGTGCTCAACCTAAGGATAATGGAGACAGAATAGAGGAAATTCAGCACAGAATAAGTAAAGAGGTAGTACAGGAATACCTGGTTAACCTAAATGAATATAAATCTCCAGGACCAGATGAACTACATCCTAGAGTATTAAAAGAACTGGCAAATGTAATATCAGAGCCATTGGCAATAATCTTTGAGAACTCCTGGAGAACAGGAGAAGTCCCAGCAGACTGGAGGAGGGCAAACGTTGTCTCCATCTTCAAAAAGGGGAAAAAAGAGGATCCCAACAATTATCGACCAGTTAGTCTGACATCAATTCCAGGAAAGGTTCTAGAGCAGATCATTAAGCAGAGAGTCTGTGAACACTTAGAGGCCAA
Source organism: Urosaurus nigricauda (assembly GCA_034509955.1). NCBI lineage: Eukaryota > Metazoa > Chordata > Lepidosauria > Squamata > Phrynosomatidae > Urosaurus > Urosaurus nigricauda. Next base: position 35,724,755 of record JAOEGL010000002.1, read on the forward strand.
TGCCATAATCACAAAAAGCCAACATGGGTTTCAGAGAAACAAGTCATGCCAAACGAACCTGATCTCTTTTTTGATAAAATTACCAGCTTGGTAGATGAAGGGAATGCTGTGGATATAGTATACCTCGATTTCAGTAAGGCCTTTGACAAGGTTCCCCATGACATTCTTGCAAACAAGCTTGCAAAATGTGGGATAGAGAAAGTTAACTGTTACATGGATTTGTAATTGGTTGACTGGCCAAACTCAAAGGGTGCTCAACAATGGCTCCTTTTCATCCTGGAGAGAAGTGACCAGTGGGGTCCCACAGGGCTCTGTCCTGGGCCCAGTGCTATTCAACATCTTTATTAACGATTTGGATGACAGAATTGGGGGCATACTTATCAAATTTGCAGATGACACTAAACTGGGAGGAGTAGCTAATACCCCAGAGGACAGGATCAAAATTCAAAATGACCTGAATAGACTAGAAAGTTGGGCCAGTGCTAACAAAATGAAATTCAATGCGGAGAAATGTAAGGTTCTGCACTTAGGGCGGAAAAATGAAATGCACAGATATAGGATGGGGGACACCTGGCTGAATGAGACCACATGTGAAAGGGATCTAGGAGTCCAAGTAGACCATAAGCTGAACATGAGTCAACAGTGTGATGCGGCAGCTAAAAAAGCCAATGCAATTTTAGGCTGCATCAATAGAAGTATAGTTTCTAGATCAAGGGAAGTTATAGTGCCACTCTATTCTGCTTTGGTCAGGCCCCACCTGGAATACTGTGTCCAGTTCTGGGCACCACAATTCAAAAAAGATGTGGAGAAACTGGAGCATGTCCAAAGGAGGGCAACTAAGATGGTGAAGGGTCTGGAAACCTTGCCCTATGAAGAACACCTTAGGGAGCTGGGGATGTTTAGCCTGGAGAAGAGAAGGTTAAGAGGTGATATGATAGCCCTGTTTAAATATTTGAAGGGATGTCATATTGAGGAGGGAGCAAGCTTGTTTTCTGCTGCTGCAGAGACTAGAACGCGGAACAATGGATGCAAACTGCAGGAAAAGAGATTCCACCTCAACATTAGGAGGAACTTCCTGACAGTAAGGGCTGTTCGACAGTGGAACACACTCCCTCGGAGTGTAGTGGAGTCTCCTTCCTTAGGGGTCTTTAAGCAGAGGCTGGATGGCCATCTGTCAGGGATGCTTTGACTTGGAGTTCCTGCATGGCAGGGGGTTGGACTGGATGGCCCTTGTGGTCTCTTCCAACTCTATGATTCTATGATTCTATGATTCTATGACTTGTGGCTTTGTTCTGAATTATCTCTCCCTTCTCAGCTGCTCAGTCAACTTCTGCCTGGAATGCTGAGAGTTAGTAGCTGGGAGTAAGTTGCATGTACATAGAGATAGTCTCTAAATACTTATCAAAGAGACACTACTCTATTCTATTCTGCTCTTCCTCACCCATTCTGATTTGTTGTTGGGGTACTCAATATAAAGCATCTACTAGCTTTAAGGCAGAGGAGAGGGCATGATAGAACTAATAATTTGTATTGATGGGAAGCTTCAGGCACACTTGCTCCTGCAACCCAGCTCCATATTTTCTTATGATGGGATTTCTGGTGTCCCATTTAGTATACAATGTAACAAACTTAATTGTTCTTGTTAGTTGCTGTCATGTTGACTTTGACTTATGGTGACCCTAGATGAGAGATCACCAAAGATTATAAGGCACTGCAGGCTATATTTCAGAGTTAATCAATTGCAAACTACCTCTGATTATTCCTTGCCTAAGAAAACCCAATAAAAGTATAGTGATGGGGTAGCTATAAGTTGACAGGCAACTGGTAGGCACATAAACGCACATGCTTGAGAGACTTCTAAGTCGTCCTGTTATCAACAGCCTTTAGCAAACTCAGAGTTGTGGCTTCCTTGATCAAGTCTATCCACCAGTAATGTTGTCTTCTTTTCCTACTGCCTTCTACCTTAAGCATTACTGTCTCTTCTAATGAATCATGTCTTCTCATTGTTACAGGCCAAGCTTATTTGGTTGCCAACACTGTGGTCTGGGAATAAACCTATGAAGTACAGAGTGTAACCTGGTATAACCAAAAGGATATAAGATATAATGCAGACAGCTAAATGTATTAGAATGCATATGTATTTATCATTGAGAACCTGGCGGCATCTTAAGTATTGGTAAAATGCCTTCTCTCATGTAAATAAGATAAGAGATGAGAATGCTGACACTTGCAAAAGCACTGTGAGATATGAGTACATGTGGCCTATAATAACCTCCTAGTAGGAGTAACAACTGATGTAATTCGCGTGCCATGCAGCTAAAGACTACCAACTATACTGCAGGCAGGGTTATGGCTAAGATCTTTGTTTTGATTTGATATCATATACAATTTCAGTAAACAATTCAATTAGAAGAGCATAATTAAAGCAGCTTTTTTTTTTTTTTTTTTTTTTTTTTTTTTTGGTAAAAGGACATCATACACAAGGAATAGTTAGCATCTTTGTTTTGATTGGATAGCTGATAGCCTGGGCAAAGTTAAAGAGAATATGAGAGAAGCCAAGACAGAGCTAGTAGTCTACACTAATGAAGAACACTTCACATCAGGCATGCTGTGCCTATGGGTGTAACAGATGCTGTTGGGATTTAACAATGCTCAAAGAGATTAATCCTTGGTTGCCTGTGTGTTCACAGATCCTCTTTAGACATTTGTAGTACCATCTTTCACCCTATCTGTTCAACTTGGATTGATAGCAATGGCTATGACCACAATGAAAAGGCTACTTATGCCTCAGAGTTCACATTCTCAATGAATTATCAAGAATCAGTTGATTGATCTCACATTTCACAGGTACATGAGTCTACCAAAACCAAAAACCAATATAATGTATGTCTTTCAGTCTATAAAGGTCACTACCATATAGATAATATCTTCCTTCCCCTTGGTGATTAAGTCTTGCTTTTTTTTTTTTTTTTTTTGCTTCTCTCTCTGCCCACCTTCATTCCAGATGCACTACTATAGTTCCAGATGCACTACTGGTACTATTAATTTACCAGTACCAGTAATTTAAAACTGAGCTAATTCACCAGTAATGAATATGTATTTTAGTAAATGATTTAAATCAAAATTTCCATTGTTAAGTTCAAACTTTCCCTGACCAAATATATGTACCCACTAAATGCAATTGTGAAACTATTTTTGCAAGTAAGTAAATTCTTCAGAGACTTTGGTCCTGTAACCAATATGCCTTTTATACTGCAAAATCAAGTTTTCTTTAAAAAGAGGAGAACAATTTCTGATCTAATCTAAACAAATAAGTTATTTTAACTGTAAAGGTCTTGCATATTGACACATTCTGCATATAATTCATATTGTGGTTCTTAACTGTGCCTGAGTAAACATCAAGTCATGGTGACCCTGTAGACAAGACATCTGTAAGACCTCCTGTCCTTCACTGCACAGTTCAGGTCCTGCAGGCTCAGGCCTGTGGCTTCCATTATTAAATCTAACCATCTGATATATGGTCTTCCTCTGTTTCTACTACCCTTTACCTTTCCTAGCATCATGGTCTTTTCCAGTGATTCATGGCTCTTTATGATATGGCCAAAGTACGACAGCCAAAATCTAGTTATCCTGGCTTCCAGGGAGAGTTCATGCTTGATCTGTTCCAGAACCCATTTGTTTTCTTCTTAGCCATCCAAGGTATCCTCAGCACCCTTCTCCAGTGCCACATCTCAAATGAGTTTATTTTCTTTCTATTGGCTTTCTTCATTGTCCAGCTGCTACATCTGTACATGGTGATGGGGAATATGGTGGCTTGGATGATCCTCACTTTAGTGTTCAGTTATATCTTTACAATTTAGGATCTTATCTAGTTCTTTCATAGCTGCCCTTTCCAATCCTGGTATTCTTCTAATTTCCTGACTGCATTGTTGATTAATTTCTTGACTGTTCCAATCAACATTTGATCCAGTGGTGTCACTAGGCAGGTGTGGGGTATGTGGACTGCATTAGGTGACACCCTAAAAGGGGGGGAGGGATGACACCACTGCTTCCCAAATTTCTGCCCTTTGGAAGAAATGACTGTGGCATTTGCCTGTTTCCCTTTAAAATACTGAAGGGATGGTATAAATAGGGCAAGGCTCAATAAGAGGGGGAAGAGGAGGCTCAAGGTTTTATTAACATTTAAAATTTTTAAGTTTAAAAAAAATTAAAAAATATATTTTTTTAAATTTTTCTTTTATAACATCAAAATTTATTAATTTTTCAATTTAACAAAATGAAACTATACATTTAGGCTGTGTGTATCATACTGTAATTTAAAGCTATATTTTTAATTTTCCTGGTTGTTCATGTCACTATTTCCATTACAGTCAGTGATATATGGGAATTATGATTTATGAGTAAAATTAGTATAAAAGAAATTCCTAAGGATTCTGTATGATGTGATATGGGAGGAGGTCCATGGGAGGTGACACTATGAGTTACTGCACCTGGTGACACCAAACCTAGTGCTGCCACTGATTTGATTATTTGACCATTTCAATCTTCTTGTTATCTAGGATGAATTCTTGTAGATCTTGCACGGTCATTACTTTTATTTTCTTAATGTTCAAAATTGAGCCTACCTTGGCACTTTCCTCCTTGACCTTCCTTTAGTAGATGGTCCAAGTCTTTGTTGGTTTCTGTAGCAGTATCGTGTTGTCTGTGTGTGTATATATCCTTTCTCCAGTCTCTGAGTCTAAGCCTGCCCTGCATACAATGTTTTCTGCAAGCAGATCGAAACGATAGGGTGATAGTATGCAGCCTTGCCTAAGCTTTGCCAACCTTGAACCATTATCCTCCTTTTCAGTCCTGATGGCTGCCTCCTGTCCCGAGTACAGGTTATGCATCAGGACAATCAAATGTTGTGGAACTCCCATTTCTTTGAGAGCATTCCATAGATTTTCATGTTCTGTATAGTCAAAGGCTTTGTTGTAGTCAATAAAACACATGCAGATTTCTTTTTGGAATTTACAGAGTGTTAGAGGATTTCAACAAGCTCTCAGTTTAAAAGTGGGGAGAAAGAAACTGTTCAATTCATCAGTGCAGAAGGCTGAATGAAGTGGCCACAACATCTGGAAAACAAACATTTAATTTGTTGGGTTTGGGCAAGTCTTTGCAATATTTCTATAAGAACCTCTAGCTGTTTACTGGAAACAGCAGCACCTTCCTTCTCTTTTGAAAAACCAAATCACTATTATGTAACATAAAAACAAAGCCACTGGGTGTTTAACAAAGGACAGGGACTATCTTCTTGTCCTCATCAATACTGAAATAAGAGAAAGCAGCTGTGTACTTAAGCATCCCCCCCCCCCCCACACACACACTCGGATAGCATTGACAATGAATTATAGGGATGGAGAAACCAAGCAGGTGGATCCTATTATAACTGTAATAGCAGTTGTTTCTTGGAAGAACTGAAAGGACTAGGGAGAATTCAGCTAGCTTATGATTTCACGCAGAATGATAATAACCTAGGCAACTATTGTTACAGATGGATCTTCTACCCAATTGATTTCAAGGGCTATGGTAAGGATTTGGGCACTAGAAGAGAAAGGAAAATGACTTGAGTGTTTCAGAACATTTTAAAATGACCTAGCATTTAACTTTAGAGGAAATGAAGGAATTCAGATGGGAGAGAAGATATTGCTACAGGTTTCTGTCCGGAAAGGGTACGCAGCTCCATTTAATAATTTCATTCATGCCTATTTATTTTATCACACCTGTTGTGATGAGTTTCTTCTTTAAGGAATCACAGGGACTTTATACTCTTTATCCATGAAAATATCCTAAAAATTTCAAATTCTTTTATAAGAGTAGGAGACATGCAGTGTCTTCATTCAGTCCTAAAAAGGCCAAAGTTTTTAAATTTACAATTAAAACTCCATTTCCTTTTCCAACAGAATTCTATCATCAGTAACTTTCTGTACAGTATTGCCCCAAGTCTAACTTCTGTTGCAGAATACTGTCATTGCAAGAAGTGGTTAATGTTGTTCTCCATGTTACAATAGTGTTCCCCTATTCATTTTTATAGAGACCTGGTTGTTCCTTTAGCCTTGATACCCACTTATTCTTGAATAACAACAACAACAACAACAACAACAACAACTACAATTCACAAGATATTAAAAAAACTGAAGTCTTCAATTAGGTGCCTTAAAAAGTTGTTAAACAGTTTCATTAAGGATTCTGATTTTATTTCTGTGAACTTTTCCTTTTCCTTTTTGTCTACGATTATCTCTCTGAAGAGTTTCATCAACCAGTGCAACTGTAACTTTCTATTCTGAAAAATCCACATAGGCCTAAACTGTGGTCAGCGTAGATTGATAGCAATGGCTGTGACTACAAATTGTAGACATATGTAGAAACAGGTCACTAAATAGATGAACACACCAAAACTGTCACAGAATGGAAATTACACCATCTGTAGCAACCCTAACATCCAGATCCACTGGCTGGAAAGTTGCGGTTCGGATGGGGCACTGGCACTATGAAGCTGGCAGATATTAACTGTGAACATGGTGGGGGTGGGGCTGTAATTAGCACTGCAGCCCAATTTCACCCACAAAAACATCTGGTAAAAATCTTACCAGTGGCATTGGGCATAAAGCCCGTAGATAGGGTAGTATCTAGGGGAGAGCACACATTGGTTTGGATAAAGTGGTTTCAAAGTTTCTCCAGTTCTCTAAGGTCCTCCTAGATCAGGACTTATGTTGTTGTTATTAACTCCTTGAGTGATCCCCAACTTATGGAGACCCTGTGGGTGTGACATATCCGAGCCTCCTATCCTCTACTGCTTTGCTTAGTTCTTGAAGATTCAGGCCTGTGACCTCCTTGACTGAGTCCATCCACCTGATGTGTGGCCTTTCTCTCTTTCTACTGCCTTCCACCTTTGCTAGCATTATTATCTTTCCAAGTGAGTAATGCCTTCTCATGATATGGCCAATAATAGATTTAATAATAATAATAATAATAATAATAATAATATATTTCATTTATATCTCGCCTCTCTGATCAACAATCGAGGCAGGGTACAACAAGTTAAAAGAAAGTTACATTAAAATGTCCATCCTAATTCCCACCTCCCACCTCTTAAAAAAGATTAAACTAAGAAAGATTAAAACCACAACAAACAACCAACATAGAATAATAACTTAAAAACATTTTTTCTTCAGGCAGTAAGGGATAAGACTTTGGTACACAGACTGGGGAGAAGCTGGAGCAACTAGATAAAAGCTATAGGAGCCGGGGAGTTTAACCAAAGTACGACAGCCTCAGTTTTGTCATTTTGGGGCAGTACATACTGCCCCAAATAGGCACCCTCTCTGCACCTGTTTTTCCTCCGGAGGGAAGCCGCAGCGGCCAAACCACGTGGCTTCCCGCCGGCGGATAAAAGAACCTGCAAAAGTAGATTCTTTTAAAGCCACGGCGGCATGCTGCCGCAGCATAATAAGTGTGCCACTGGCACACTCATAATGTAAGCGGTGCTTACATAAAGATGGCGGCACCCATGTAAACAGGGCGCCGCCATCTTCATGCCCCACCATGTGCTAGGGTAGTGGGGCATGTGAAAGCCCCGCCCCAAGGCAACCCTAGCACGTGACAGGGGTGCCTTAAAGGGCTGGTCTGTACCGGCCCTTAGGGTTCCCCAGAGATATCTGGTTTGATCTATTCAAGGACCCATTTGTTTTTTTGTTTTTTGTTTTTTTTTTTTTTTGCTATCCACAGTATTCTCAGCACTCTTCTCTAGCACCATATCTTGAATGAGTTGGGTTTTTTTTAATTGTCTGCTTTTTTCACTGTCCAGCTTTCACATCCATACATGGTGATGGGGAATACAATGGCTTGGACTAGTCTAACTTTAGTGTATAGTTTTATATCTAAACTCTTTAGGGTCTTTGTCTAGTTCTTTCATCGATGCTCTTCCTGTTCCTTGTCTTCTTATTCCTTGATTGCAGTCTCCTTTCTGATCAATGTTTGATCATAGGTATGGGAATTCATTAACTATTTCTATTTCCTCATTGTCTATGTAGTTATGTATTTCTTCCATGTTCATCGTTCATTGTTTTGGTTTTCTTTATGTTCAGTAACAAGCCTGCTTTTGCACTTTCTTCTTTGACCTTATTTAGTAATTGTTCCAAATCTGTGATGTTTTCTGCTAGTAATATGGTGTCATCTGCATATCTAAGATTGAGGCTAAGAGAGTGTAACTTGTTCAAGGTCACCTGATGGGTTTCGGAGGATTCGAGCCCTGGTCTCCTGAGTCACAGTCCAACATTCAAACCATTATGCCATGCTGGCTTTATTTTTCACTTAAGCCTAGAATAAACTTTCACCAGATAAATTTTCTCTCACAAGATTAGTGATGACTCAATAGCCTAGTCCCAGATCTGAGCATTAAACTTTTTTCTTCTTCTTTAAGGGAAATAAAGGCCAAAAATAAATTGCCATATATACCCTAACCTGAAGCAGCCTTGCTGCAAAGTTGTTTCTCTCCAGTTTCCTGCCACTCAGATATGTAGACAGGCTGTCATCATTTGCCACCCACTGCCCCTGCTGCCTTGCTCCAATTTTTTCAAGCCCTACAGCATTATTGTTTGATGTGTCTGGTGGGGGAATTAAAGTAGATGAAGACTGAGGATACCACTCCCTTAGGTAATATGTATTCCAATTCCCTCCAGCTATCTTGCTGACAATTCCTTCCTCCTCGTCCTGTCCTGAGCTCCTGCACTTGAGACCATGGAATAATTAAAACTCTTCTCATTTAGGTGGAGCACAGGTAGATGTGCAGCTGAGATTCTGCATAGGTGCACATACAAACATACTTGGTTCTCAAGACAGAGATTCTTATATGCAAGACAGCTGCAGATTAACTGGTCTGCACAATTTCCACTCCCAAAAAGGAGGGGAAGGAAGGATGGATGGATTAAGCCAACAAAATAGTATAAACCTCTGTTTGTTTGTTTGTTTGTTTGCTGGAAACCAGTGTTAAATCTTTAGAGAATTCATCAGATGAATACTAACTGAAGAAAGCTGTAGTTGAATTTTATGGAACCTATAATATTATAGGTCAGTAGCATGACATCTAAAAAGATACAATAATTACATAAATGTGTTCTCTAAGGAATGATAGATTATTATGTCTACTTACCCAATTTAAGAGTTTAATGGTTATGAAAGTAACTGTTTAAATCCAAGGTTAAATCTCAGCTATCTGAATAGATGCATCAAAACCTATACCTTAGATTCCTTTAAAAGTTATGATAGCCATAGGCTGCATTCTTTGGGAATCATGCCAGAAACTTCATGATGGTTATTCACAATGGAATACAGATACCCATTGGACAGATACTGTGGGAGACTTTTCTTAATTATCAGTGAAAAATACTGGGAGTCAGGGTGAGTGATTGCATGTACATTTCATCTCATGACGAATGTTGCTGTCCTTGAGCAAGCAGGGATCACCAGCATTGAGGCCATGCTATTGAAAATGCAGCTGCGCTGGGCAGGGCACGTTTCTAGGATGGAGGACCACTGCCTCCCCAAAATAGTACTCTACGGTGAACTTGCCACAGGTTAGCGTAAGAGGGGTGCCCCAAAGAAGAGATACAAGGACTCCCTGAAACAACACCTCAAGCTTGGCCAAATTGGTCTGCCCTGGCCTCATAGCAGAAGGCATGGAGACGCACTATCCACAATGCTGCAGCCTCATTCAAGAACTCACGCCGAACGAGTCTCGAAGAGAAATGACAACGCAGAAAGAACCACAACTTGGAAACATCACCCAAGGAGACTTTCTGCTGTGCTTTCTGTAACCGGACTTGTTTATCTCAGATCGGCCTTTTTAGTCATCAACGCGCTTGTAGAAAGTGTGGGATGAGTCCTTCCTGAATCTTCGTTAGCGAAGAAAAGCCAGAGAGAGAGAGAGAGAGAGAGAGAGAGAGAGACACATCTCATGTAGTAAAATAGTATCATGTGACATTAGAGAGAGAGTAGTCATGGATTTTTATACATAAGATTCATGTTCTGAGGTTTAAAGAATTGCAGAACATTATAGTGTCTTAAATACTTTTATTATAGCATAACCTTTCAAGGACTAGTCGACTTCATCATCTACATGAAATATTATCACAAGTTACAGGGATTTATTTTGTTATGCCTGTTTTACATATTTGGGGAGCCAGAGGGAAAACTATGGAGACCTAGCACTAGCCAGTGCTCACAAAACAAGTGATTGAACCATATTGAAAGCTGGGGAATGGATGGAGGTGCAACAGAAGAGAAAATATGACAATTAGAGAGCAAACTTAGGTCTACTACACAAAATATGTTTACATGATAGATTGGTTTTTGGATCCGTACAACATCGTTGCCAAGATGTACATGTGTATGCTCTAAAATGGAACCACTTTTGACTGGCCTAGGACACAGAAGGGTTAGCTGAAAATGCCTCTAATGCCCCCAAAGTTTTGTCTCTCCAAGCATGTGACACCAACGTTGGTACAGACAGGAAATGCTTGTCTGACACATTCCTACTTTTTGTTAAACCAAGTATTGAGTAAGATCCCTCAGAAAGTCCGGACAGACACTAGAGTCAGACTAGAGACACAGGAGTCAGACATAGCCGTTAAAGTGGAATAATAGCACTATTTAGCAGTGTAGTGTGTTATCATCCAGAAATCTCCCCCAAAAGGAGAGTGCACTCTAGGGCAGTTCTCCAGGAGGCCTCGTTGTGCATAATACTGAAAAAAATGTATTGTACACTGATATGTTTTCCATAAGCCCTTAGTCTATCAAAAACTTTTGGGTCGATAGACAGTAGTGATAGCCTAATCAGATACAAACAGTATGAGACAAATCCCTAACAGTATGAGCAAGAGAGAACCAAATGGGTTTCAGAAAAGGCTTGAGCTGCATAAAGGCTTTAACAAGGAACCTAAACATAGATGTCCCTTTCCACCCTTCCTTTTTTTTTTTACATGTTTATAGATTTTGTTTATTTCTTTTCAGTTAAGATTTGTGGGACTTCTCCCATAAGGAAAAGAATCCTATCTTTTGCTACCCTTGAGCATGTGGTCACAAGTTAGTTTCCAATCTCCATCTTATATTGAATATTTATTTGTAGAATATTCATTTGTAGAATATAAATACTATCAAAGGAGAAAATGGCATGTATGCTGTCCAATTATATTCTGAACAGCTTCAAGAATCATTTCCAAAATCTTAGAAATTTGGGATTAAGACAATAGTACTGTTCTTTCAAAGCTGCCTTTTTTTAAAAAAATGAATGTATTTTAATGAAATTGCAGTTTATTATTGCAAGAGGAATGCATTCTAAAATCTGCTGTAGCTTGTTTTTATATGGCATTTCTAAACAAGTCTGACAGGTGTAGCTCAGAACTCTGCTGATGACACCCTTAAGGTATAACTCTAACCAGCACAAGCAATTAAGCTGTAGTTTTCTACATGTAGCAGAACATGTTCATTTACAAATAGAGTACATGCTAACACTGAGACATCAATTACTCAAGTCATAAAGTTTCCTGAGGATTCATTCTACACAGTCTGTACCTTGGCACCATGACTGAAGGCATCATAGACAAATTAAGGAAATAATTATAATGCATGGGTAACAGAACTTGATGTATTTGTGGTTTTGTTTACTACTGTAGCAAATCTAATCAAACTTGCTTTAGGAGAACTCGACCAGAAATTCTCCAGATCATATCCCCTCCTTTCCTGTAGATCATTGCCTCTCATTTGAACATGTATCTGGTTTTAGATGACATATAAGAAAAGATAATTGAAATAAACACCTTTAACATAGAAAGTCAACACACTTCTATGGAGTTTATCAGACGAGAGGAATTTCTCTTTATTTCGAAGGGAGCCAATTGGAGCCAATTCGAATTCACGTGAATTCACTAGTTTAGTGAATTTACGTGAATTCCAATTGCGTTCAGAATGACTTCCCATTATCTGAAAATGACTGCCCATTGCCTGAAATTGCATGAGATGCTTTAATACGCAATAATGTAAAACCCATGATTGCGTTCAGAATGACTTCCCTTTTGCCCGAAATTGCATGAGATACTTTAATACACAATAATGTGAAAACCCATGATTGCGTTTGGATTGCCATTAGATTATACTTCCAATTTCCATTGTCTGATAAACTCCTATGTCTACATCTACTTCTTTGTGTGAAACATTTTTTTAAGTTCCACAGTTTTGGTTTTTTTCCACCTCCACAATTGCAGATATGTGCAGAAGTATCCTGGATATCCGTACTGTTAGGAACTGTTGATATAGATCAGATGCACATCCAAACAAGGCCCTTGTGATACAATATGTTTAATGTTTAGAAAGTCATTCACACTTGAATATAAGCTGTAAAATTTTGCATAAACCCTTACATAAAATGAGTAAAAACAAGTCTGCCTGCAGATTACAGTCTGCAAGGCAGAATGCAAAAGGAAAAGGAGGATCATGGGGGAAGAAGAAAGCAAGCCAAGACATCTATCAGTTCTCAGAAGTAACATATTATCTCCTATAATGACCAGTGGGATGGAAAATATCTAAGGAAAAGAGTAGCTAAAAAGGGATAGACTCCTTTGAGTGTCTCAGTTTCATATTGTATTCTCCACTTCAGACTGATAGAATATCATGGGGCTCACATTGCTAGTCCAAATTTATCTACAAATGTTAAGAAATAGAAATAATCGTGATGGGGTCCAGTAGTTAATGATGGCCCTGTCTGCATAGGCCAGAATATTCTGGCAGCGACTTGGAGCATTCTAGTACAAGGTCTGACCTGAAATCCCCCATTACCTGGCACTCCCATTGCAATGCTATCCAGTGTTCAAAAGTGCATCCTGCTCTTCTGCCGTCTGTAGAAGCAACCAGCACACAACCTGGGAACCTCATTCTGAGGTCAGAGCAAGATGCCCATTGCCAATCACTTGGTTGGTTGCCTAATTTTGACTTGCTGACTTGCCACAGTGACTTGCTACAGCAGCGGCCATGTTAGGCAGCGCAGTGGAGGACTCTTGACCTTTTGGGAAGATCCAGAGCAAAAGCTGAGTTTTTTAAATTCCATTTTAATAGGGGGTATATCTCAAGTTTGGTGCTGAATGGTTAATTTGACCATCTGGGCTAACTTAGGAGTGAAGCAAACCAGCACAATATGCTTGCTTCAGGGTGGCATGGCATTTAGATGCCCCATGCCCCCATGCCACCCTCAAGCCAGCGTCATGCCAACCACTTGACCACACAGCGGGCAGAGTTGCAGTGTTCCAGTAGCGGAGTGTTTACATGTCGCATGCCACAGAAGCACTGGAAAGCTGCCGCCGAGGTGGAAAAGCAGCCTTTTTTCTGTTCAACTTATAGGAAAGCTTTCCCAGTTATTATTTATGAATTTGTGAATTCAGAGTTCTTTGGCTTAATATATAGCAGCTTAGCATTCATTTCTCAGACTGTAATTGTAAACAATGAGAACTGTTGTTGGAGTAACTTATATTTTGTTGATTCTCTTTATCAATTTTTTTCTTCTGCTTTTCCTTCAAATTCTGCATTTCTTCCATCAGCTCCTTTTAGCATCTCTTTCTTTTTTCAGTCTAGAACCATATCTCCTTCTCTTGTATAAACATTGCTTGCACCCCAAACTATTGTAGGCTGTGTACCCTTATTCATGATGGAGGTGATTTGCTAAGTGAGCCTGCTCCTCCCATACAGCAGACATGGCAGCTGATGGCAACTGAGTAAACTTTCCATTTTCCTTAAAGTCAGATAGTATTTCAGCCTCAAGAATTTTACTACTCCGGAACAGTTGGAAGTTAAATTAAAGATTTTCCAACCCAGAAGACATCAATGATGAAACAAGATAGATCTTCTTACCCTTCTTGGTGGTGGAAGGGGTTATAAAAATAATAAAATAAAAAGTGGTTATTTCGTGTCCCTGACCCAAACTTAGGATAGTCTGTTGCGGTCATGGCAAGCCTTTGGTCATCAGATTCCCTTCAGCTGCTATCCCCTCTATACAAGGAGGTTGCAGACAAGCCCAGGAATAATAATAATAATAATAATAATAATAATAATAATCCAGAGTTGACTCCTCCAAAACCTCTTGTGCTCAAGGGTTTTTTTTTAACCAAATAATTGTTTTCTATCAGTCTATTTCCCACAACGGGGAAAAAAACCACTTCTTGAAGAGACATCTTACCAGGACGCCATCACCACCGGAAGCCCATCTTTGTGGAGTCCTTAAGATGTGTGAAGGCCCCCTCCCTGGAGATGTTTGCAGTATGTCCATATGTATGGACATCAGTGAAAGGATGATAATATAATTATCATATCAGGGGGTGGTGATATTAAGTGTGGTTTGGCCCCCACTTGCATTGTTCAAACAACTATTTTGAATAATGTCTGAACAAGTCTATAGGGTTTTTTTTAGGGCTAGCCACTGGCAGTGCCTTTTTTAGAATAGGTCATTGCAATAAACTTCAGGAGCTGTATTAAAAAGGGCTTTAAAGCAGGCTACAGAACACAGTTTTAAGTAAATACCCTGGAAAGTTCTGTATTTTTTCAAATAATATTAGACCATTTTTATAGAGACCTATACTGTAAATGTAAACATAAATTAAAGCACAGCCAAAGTTTTTGATGATGTACTATGCATCAAATAGTGTACCATTTAAATTAAACATACCAATTTTCCCATCACTGTGAAGCAGCTTTCCCCAAGGATGATCAAAGTATTTTGACATACACTTCCAACAGTGGCAAAATGCCATCAATAAAAGAAAATCTTAGAAACAGTGTAGCCAGGCACTAAAGCTGATTAGAAAGAACAGCTTCTGGGGGGAAATCAGATTTTGAAGCAACCACTGAGCACCTGTTAAGCAATGCAACATACACAAAAATTACTGCACTCGCCACTCAAGCAGAACACTTAGATCTAATTATTGAATGTACTTAATGGAAAATGGGCTCCACCACTTTAAATGAAGTTTACTTTCCAAGTACGCATGCTTGGAAAGTTATTTTAAAAGTAATTAGCTGCAGTCATTATTCCAAGGGCCCCAATGGTACTTAGTTACAGTTAAACTTCCAGACTGTTAAAAAGGTAGCTTCTGTCTTCTCAATTTGTGAAAGGAACCAAGATAGTTATAGTTACTTAACCAGTTGCTATGGTTATGAAACACCTTCTTTTCTTATCCGTCTTCTCATCTCAACATCCATAAAAGAGCACAGGACAGAAAGCCCACAGAAGGAGTAGAATTATCTCTTGCATGTTACAATTGTAACAGCATAGCTATCCTTCAGTTATTCCAAAAGGAATTAATTACAAGGAAATAATTACTTCCATCTCTTTTAGGTGGTGGTGGTGGTTCTGTGGCTTCCAGTTGTTTCTGACTTATAGCGACCCTAAAGCAACGCTATCAAAGGGTTTTGTTTACAAGATTTGTTCAGAGGGGATTTGCCATTGCTTTCCTCTAAGGCTGAGAGAATTCTCCACCCATAGGTTTTCATGGCCAAACAGGGATTTGGGTTTTTTCAAGGCCAAGCAGGGATTTTGTTTTCATGACCAAAAAGGGATTTTTGTTGATTTTCTTTTATTGGCCCTAGTCTTAATCCAACACTCAAGCCACTATACCACACTGGCTCCTATTCTCTCTTAGGGCTATAATGTAAAAAAAAGCCAAAAAACTTCCTGCATTCAGAGATGACAGGCAAGAAAGAAATTAAAAACACAATAATGAATTTCTTGCATTATGCAAATCCATTTTTCTTTCATTTTCTATCTCTGAATGCAAAAAAATCTTGACATTCAGATAATTTTAGACTCTGCAGACTGATTATTTTCATAGGCCACCAGAGGGAGTGGCCTTCAAAGTCTGGAATTCTCAGGAGAAAAGGAGACTTTTGTCCTTCCTTCATTTTTATAATGAAAACTTGAAAACCATGGAGAGGACTTCCTGAAGTCCTCAAAAATTTCACACCAGTCTCTGTTAAATATAAGATGGGCTCTTGAAAAGCAACAACTTCTTTGCTTTAGCTCTAGCTCAAAAATAACAAGTGTAAATCTATTCACAGAAAATTATTTTTGTCATTCCTGGATTTTCTAGGTTTTCTAATTTATATTGCATGAACAGCACTGGAAAAGGGTTTTTCCATCACTTGCTAGGACCTCAGCCTCTAACTCATGCCTTTCACTTAAAACCAAACCCAAAAAACAAAGATCCTTTTGATCATGTGTTTTATATGGTTGCATATACATTCTGTCTCTCAGGCTTGGAGCAGATAGAAAGGAAAAGCTGGATTACCCTTGGGGTTTCCTGATTCATAGGGAGAATCTACTGACCACACTGCTGGCTCCCACAATGGCCTACCTCCTGATGCACAGTCTGCACCATTTCCCCCTTGCTTTGAGGTAGGGCCTGCCAAAACAAAGCATTCACAGCTACAAGCTATGCTGCACTACTGTTATTTTTCTGTTCCGCTGGAAATGCATGCACATGAGTGCACAATGCTCCAATTATCCCTAGCTGCTGGTCCATTGGATACCACATGTGACTGACCACTTGATTGCAAAATTGATCAACTTCCCATTTGGCATTTTCCCCAATCCCTATCCTGGGCTCTTGTTAATGTGTTTATTAAATCAATTGCTTTCTCGATAACTTGATGTGTTTGTCATCATTTCACTCCACATAGTATGCAGTGGTTCAGTAGCACAGCTGACCATTTGTGTGCTTGCACAACTGATTTTTGGGTGGGCAACAAAAACATTATAGCCAGCAATGGCACTGGTGGCTTGCCTGGCCCTCCCAAACTCTGTACCAGCTTACAATCTGCATCTTGTTGTGACAATTCACTCTCTCCAGCCTGAACCAGAGCAAACCAGGATCTATTTTCTTCCAGTGTTCAGCCCAAGTGTGTAGCTTGGGTCTGTTTCCCTCCCATTTTAACCACGTGCATCAAAAACACATGCGTTCCAAAATGAGGTGGGGCTATTTCTTTTATCCTGCATAGACAGCTCCTCAGAAGACGACTGCTGGATCAAATTTCTTCCATGTATCTGTGAAGTTGGCATTTTGTTTATTATTTGTTTTCTATATATTTCTATATTATTTTTCTATATTGAAATTCCATTTGCCATTTTGTTGCTTATTCTCTGGTCCTTCCTCAGGCGTCTTGTGTTTCCATAATTCTAAAAAATTGGTGCCATTTCAAAATTTGGCTACTTCACTGATCATTCCTGATTCTAGGTGAGAAATTTAAACCAACATTTTAACTAGCTTTTAGCTCCCCCTATCCAAAATGATATTAAGATGGCCTGCCTTCTAATTGTTCATATTTGAATTGAACAAACTGAAAACAATTAAATCATTCCAATAATGCTATTTTTTGAAGAAAACCCTATCAAAAAGTTGTTTATACCACTGCTAGTACAAAAACTACCAAAGGTCCTAGTCATAATAAGGTCTGTTTGTTGTGGGATGTGGAGCCATTATTCTTAATAGAAAGGGTACTTTAGATTGGGCAGGAATATTAAGACAGGGAATCACACAGGTAATGTGAAGAAGGAAGAACAGTAGGGTGACAAGGTTAATGAACCATCCCCAGGTTGCCTTCCTCCCCCTTTCACCCTCTATATATCAGCTACTCAAAGGCTAATTAGATGCAGTTTTATATAGGAATGATATCACAAACCTGTCAGGAGCTGAGCTATGAATATGTGACAGCAACCACCCTCTACATTTAGCAATATGTCCTACTAATCCAAACAAAGCCTTATACTGAATACAATAAGATGTTTTGATGAGTAACCTATTGCCTTGTTAAAAAATAAAGGACAAAAGCTTGTGGTGCTTTGACTGATCTGAATAAAGCATCTCCAGGCTTTTGAGGCTCTCAAATGCAAAACAGTAAAGATGAAGAATGGGCCCATTACCATGAGATATCACAACAGTCTGTCAAGACTCTTTTCTCTTTGCAGAGAAGCAAGGCTGCAGAATGGAAGCGCAGCTGTTTTCACAGTAGAGCAAATATGATTTTTAGAATAATATTCTGCAAAGATGATTTGGTTTGGAAAAAGGAGCACCTGCTTGAGCTTTATGGCATGTGTGACATCATCTTAATTTATGTTGTGACTCTTTAGATTGTGAATTAAACCCCAAATAGTTCTGGATTCAATATGAATCACAAAACAAGCTTTGCAACTGTATTATTCAAGTCAGCCTAGATTGCCACAATGAGACTGTTTTGCGGATAATCTTGGATGCCAAAATGAACAGAAGCAGCAACATGCTTGTTCTCTAAGGGCAAGCGTAGGCCAGTGTGTTTGCTAAACCTTCTTTTGAAAACCCATCCATATAATGATGTAGGTAGGTGTACTGTCAAGAACCACACTGGGAATTTGCCAACAGTACAGACATGATTTGAAGAAAGCAGAATTTTAAATTAATCTTGGGTTCTAATACCCCTTGTTTAGTGCTATTTTGTAAAAAGACAGAAATGCAGTATTAACAATATCTTTACATAGGAGCTTATCACTTTAGCCAATAAGCCAGTTTACCTCTTTTGGCTTCAGTTCTGGATCCGGCATGCCCCCAGATGTTATCATAGCTAAATCACCACTGATCTACATGGGATGCAGCCACTTGGCTGTATCCTGGGTTGAAGCCTTGCTCAGCTTGCACTTTTTTGAAGTCAGGGAGCCTCCGACTGAAAAAAATTGGCTGGCTGAGCAAGGTTTTGACCGGGGATGCATCTGGGTGGTGGCATCCTGTGTAGATTGGTGGAAATTTAGCTATGATAACATCTGGGGGCATCCTGGATCCAGAACTGAAGCCAGAAGAGGTAAGCCAGCTTATTGGCCAAAGCAATGAACTCCTTACAGAAGTCTTGTTACCTAAGGCCTATTTCCTGCTTTGAAAAAGCAGATACATTCTCATAATGCTCTTTCAGTTTTATGTATCACCTAACTCCTATTGTTAGCTACAACTAGAGTAAACCCATCAAATCAATAGTATTTAGCTATTTCTTGATTCATCATTCAACAGTTGATCCAATGAGTCTTCTCTAGTTGGGACTAAAAATAGGATTCCAGCATATATTTGTTTAGATTCCACTATTACTTTACAGTGGCATTGTAAAATAGGAAAATCATGATACCATTAGTAAAGTAATTATTCTTTTAAGTTCCACATTAGACTCTTTAGAAAGGCAGCAGCATAGTGTGAATCAATCACATGTTTCACATATGGTCACATATAGAATCATAGAGTTGGAAGAGACCACAACCGCCTGCCATGCAGGAACTCCCAATCCGAGCATCCCCATCAAACCTCTGCTTAAAGACCTCTACGGAAGATGACTCCACTACACTCTGAGGAAGTATGATCCACTGTCGAACAGCCCTTACTGTCAGAAAGTTCCTCCTAATGTTGAGGTGGAATCTCTTTTCCTGCAGTTTGCATCCATTGTTCTGTGTTCTAGTCTCTGGAGCAGTAGAAAACAAACTTGCTCCCTCCTCAATATGACATCCCTTCAAATATTTGAACAGGGCTATCATATCACCTCTTAACCTTCTCTTCTCCAGGCTAAACATCCCCAGCTCCCTAAGGCGTTCCTCATAGGGCATGGTTTCCAGACCCTTCACCATCTTACTTGTCCTCCTTTGGACCCGCTCCAGTTTCTCCACATCCTTTTTGAGTTGTGGTGCCCAGAACTGGACACAGTATTCCAGGTGGGTCCTGACCATAGCAGAATAGAGCAGCACTATTACTTCCCTTGATCTAGACACTATACTTCTATTGATGCAACCTAAAATTGCATTGGCCTTTTTAGCTGCTGCATCGTACTGTTGACTCATGTTTAACTTGTGTTCTGCTTGGACTCCTAGATCCCTTTCACATGTGATCTCATTCAGCCAGGTGTCCCCCATCTTATATCTGTGCATTTCATTTTTCCTCCCTAAGTGCAGTTCCTTACATCTCTCTGTGTTGAATTTCATTTTGTTAGCTTTGGCCCAGCTTTCTAGTCTATTCAAGTTATTTTGAATTTTGATCCTGTCCTCTGGGGTATTAGCTGCTCCTCCTAATTTGGTGTCATCTGCAAATTTGATAACTATGCCCCCAATACTGTCATCCAAGTCATCAATAAAGATGCTGAATTGCACTGGACCCAGGACAGAACCCTGTGGCACCCCACTTGTCACTTCTCTCCAGGATGAAAAGGAGTCATTGTCGAGCACCCTTTGGGTTCAGCTGGTAAACCAATTACAAATCCATGTAACAGTTACTTTGTCTAGTCCACATATGACAAGGTTATTTGCAAGAATGACATGGGGAACCTTGTCAAAGGCCTTACTGAAATCAAGACATACTATATCCACAGCATTCCCTTCATCTACCAAGCTAAGATCAGATTTGTCTGGCATGGCTTGTTTCTCTGAAACTCATTTTGTCTCTTTGTGATTATGGAATTACCTACTAGATGTTCACAGACTCTCTTTTTATTGATCTGCTCTAGAATCTTTCCTGGTATTGATGTCAGACTAACTGCGCGATAATTGTTGGGATCCTCTTTTTTCCCTTTTTGAAGATGGGAACAACGTTTGCCCTCCTCCAGTCTGCTGGGACTTCTCCTGTTCTCCAGGAATCCTCAAGGATTTTTGCCAATGGCTCCAATATTACATTTGCCAGTTCTTTTAAAAACCTTGGATATAGTTCATCTGGTCCTGGAAACTTATATTCATTTAGATTAACTAGGTATTCCTGTACTATCTCTTTATTTATTTTGTGCTGAAATTCCCCTCTTATGTCCTCTACTTCATTATCCTCAGGTTGAACACCCTTTGCCTTTTCTGAGAATACGGAAGCAAAGAAGGTGTTGAGTAATTCTGCCTTTTCTCTGTCCCCTGTTAGCATTTTGCCAACTTCACCATACAGTGGCCCTTCTAATTCCTTCTTCTTCCTTTTTCTGCGGATATATCCCCAAATGCCCTTTTTATTGTTCTTAACTTCTCTAGCAAGCCTGAATTCATTCTGCCCTTTAGCTTTTCTGACTTTACCCCTACACGTGCCGGCTATTTGTTTGAATTCCTCTTTGGTGATTTCCCCATTTTTCCATTTCTTATACATGTCCCATTTAAAACGTATCTCAGTTGAAAGTTCCTTAGTCATCCATCCTGGTTTTTTGAGACACCTCCCATTTTTCTTCATCAATGGAACTATTTGAAATTGTGCTTTCACTATTTCCCTTTTGAGAAACTCCTATCCATCCTAAACTCTATTCTATTTTACTTTTCCTGACCATGGGATCATATCCAGTATTTCTCTAAGTTTACTAAAATCAGCTCTCCTAAAGTCTTTAATGTGTGTCTGACTGGCTTCTCCTTTCCACCATATAACAAATTCCAGGAGAACATGGTCACTTCCACCTCAGGATCCCATCACTTGCACCCCCTTATCCAGGTCATCCCTGTTGGTTGGGAGCAGATCCAAAATAGCTGACCCCATTGTTGCCTCTTCCACCTTATGGACAATGAAATTGTCCTCAATGCAAGTGAGGAATTTGGTAGACCTTGAGGATTTGGCAGAGTTTGAATTCCAGCAAATATCAGGATAGTTGAGGTCCCCCATCACTACTACATCTCTCTTTTCTGAGTGTGTGGTCATCTGTTCTGGAGAGATATCATCCAGTTCCTCCGTCTGACTTGGGGGTCTGTAGTAGACTCCCACAATCACGTCCCTGTTGTTTCCCTCTCCTTTAATTTTTATCCAGATGCTCTCCACCTGGCTTCCATGATTGATATCCTGGATCTCTTCACTGGTTTAAATATCCCTCAGATATCATGCTATTCCTTCTCCTTTCTTGTTTGGCCTGTTTCTCTTAAAAAGGTTATACCCCTCTATTTCTACATTCCAATGATGAGACTATTATATCATATTTGCTTTGTTGTGCTAGGAGTTCAAGTTCATCTTGCTTATAGTGTAGAGGCATCTAAGACTATATGATTAACAGGTTTTACATGCAGTGTGTGTTAAAGGTTGGTGGATGTAAATTTGGAGAAAGATTTTTTTGCTTTTCAAAAACAAAAAACAAAACAAAAAAACCTGTGTGGTTTCCCAAGTTTAAAAAATCATACAGAAGTCATTTTGATGGATTTCACCATATTTAAATAGAAAGGCTTCAAGTATGAGAAATAATTTTTAAAATGATTGAAGAATATGGATTTTCCAAAGCATGAGAAACTATATATATATATATATATATATATATATAAAATCTTGAGGTGGAATTATCTTAGTCTGATACAACAAAGTTAAAAAATAATAAATTCTGATCACCTTATTTGCTATCAAATTTACTGTATTTTTGTTTTCAATGGATATTAATTGACTATTAATATGTGTGATGGACTTTTAAACTCTCAGGGTATCTCGTTCTTTAAAATTGCATCCATTTAAAATTTTATTTATTAATAATAATAATAATAATAATTGGATCCTGCCTTTCTTCCAAAATGGGATTCAAGGCAGCCGTGTCAGAGGTATTGCTCCACTGTTTTTGTTTATCTGTTTATTTTTAATATCAAATCTAAACGGTTAAGAATTTGGCTGTTTCATTTCCTAAATACGACTTTATTACCAGCTATTTGCGTTATTATTTCCAGGGACACACAAAAGCAGCTGGCAATTTTAAAGGTTTGTTTTAGTATCCTCTGTGATCTCTGAAGAGATTCTTTGGTACAGTCATTTGAAGGCAAAATACTCTGTGCTTTCCTTCCTCTTTGGCATAATCTTCCTCTTTGAGTAATCTGTCTTCCTCTATATTCTCTGTCTGTTTCAGTCCTACTCACATATTCCCAAGTAGTCTTCCTGCACAAAAAGGCTCTTGCTTGTTCTCTCCACCCAGATGAATCACTCCAGTACAAGGCCTGCAGCATGGGTGGCAACTTAATGTTTTTGGCCAAGCCCTGCACATTTCTGCACCTGTTTTTCCTCAAGGCTAAGGCAGCAGTGCTGGGCTGATCTTCATCATCTCCTCCCGCTAAAGCAATGCCATGGAGTTAAATGAACTGACTGCTCTCTGTTTTGTGAAACAAATCAAGTCTAGGAGATTGTACCCAAATCTATGCACAGTTGGATGCAAGAGAATAACTCAACATTGAATAGTAGCTGAGGCTGCCCAGTTCTGACCTATAAGTCACACACACCCTGCCATGCTGGCACAGACAAATGAATGTGCACACAGGATCTCCATCACATCATCCTCCATTGTCCCTGAAATGCTCTGTAGTATGTGGAGCACACTATTCTTACTATTTTCCCGCATATCAATCTTTGGGGATGGGCAGAAACAGTACAACCCTTTTGTGTGAATCACAGAGACCACAAAGAAGAAATTTAGTCACTGGAAGTGAGAAAGTAACAATCAGCATGAGACCACGTTCTGGAGCATTGCTCTCCGATTTGGTGCTAACTTTTGTCTTGGATTACAACTCCCATCATTCCCCATAGTCCAATACATTTGGAGAGAAACAAAGTAAGGAAAGCTGTTTAGAAAAATACTTTCTTTTCCGCTCAGTCATTTTAGTAGACATATTTAACACAGGTCCAAAACACACTGCATAAATAATCCAGTTTGAGATTGCTTTACCTCCCCTCGCTCAATACTAGGGAATTCTGGGAACTGTAGTTTTGCGAGACATTTTGCCTTCTCTGTCAGAGAGCTCTGGTGCCACAATAAACTACAGTTCCCAGGATCCCCTGGCACTGAGCCAGGGCAGTTTAAATGGTCTCAAATTTATTATCTCTGCAGTGTGTTTCAGACTTTAGTTTCTTAACCTTTTGTGCTTAACTATAAATTCACAAATCTCTGCAGTGCTACTCATTTGATAAAAACTATAGTAGCTTACCCTTTGTTTCCTACAATCACACCTATAAATAGAACTACAACAAATTCTTGTGGTCCTCTAAATTTCCAAAACATCTGAAATGGTTTCCAGTAATGTAAAGCCCTTGGTACACCTTAGACAATTGTGTTCATCACCCACTGAAGTTGATAGTCTCATAGGTAACATCAAGGCAGAGGCAGATTGGCAGCAAGTGGAAAATAAGATGACTCAAAGACATTAGGAATATTTGGTGTTGTTGTGTGCCTTCAAGACATTTCTGACTTGTGCCAGTCCTAAATCAAACTTATTAATGGGTTCCTTGGCAAGATTTGTCCAGAGGTCTTTGTCTTTGCCTATCTCTGAGGCTGAGAAAGTGTGACATGCCCAAGGTTATGCAGTGCATTTCCATGGCTGAGTTGGGATTCGAGCTCCAATGCTCAAACCACTACACCATGCTGGCTCTTATTAGGGATATTAGATGGGTACTACTACAAACAGTAATACGGCACAGTTTGATGCTGAGATCTCATTAATTCTATTTAATGCTTATTTTCAAGCTATCTAAGCTTCCATTCCAAATGTGATCTTTTATTAAAAGCTTTAGTAGAATGCTTAGCTTTCTTGCTTGAAAACTAGCCCAAGAACATAAATAATTATGACAGAAAGATCACAGTTGCAAAAGTAATATTCTCTCATATCATTTCTGTCTCAGCAAATGATCATTAAAATGCACATTGGGTTCTGAAAGAGTAAATATATGAAGGCAGGCTATTAACATATTTGGATGACAGAGAAGATCATAATGTTGTGACTTCAAGACATAGATAAGTTATCCTACTTGATACAGAGAGGGTAGAGGAAAAACGTTTAAGTGCTAGCCTCTAGACAAAGTAATGTGTGCAATGCAATATACAGCCCAGTCCTAATAAAGTATGACAAGGAAGTCCCATAACAGGCAATACTCTCTCTATATCTATATGTTGTTGTTGTGTGCCTTCAAGTCATTTATAACTTATGGTGGCCCTAAAGTGAACCTATCACTGGGTTTTCTTTTCAAGATTTGTTCAGAGGGGGCTTTGCCATTTCCTTTCTCTGAGGCCGAGAGGCTTTGACTTGCCCAAGATCACTCTTGTTTAACTCTCATTTAAATCCTGTTTGCCCCCTAGTGTCATAAAGCAGACAGTCAGTATTGTACAGAGTCTTGGCCCATGGGGGGTGAGGGAGACACTGCTGATCCCATGCATGGGATAACTTAAGAAGTATTATCAAACATCTAACTGTACACAGCATTCTGCAAGATATCTGCAAGATAAAATTGTATTAATTCCGTGTCTCAGGAGGCCTAAAATTAGCGCCAAAAATAGCTTTACTCACAATCACATTACTAAGAGCAAAGTATAGGAAAGACAATCCACTACTAAGTTCAGATGAATGGTCTAATAAAACATGGCAGTTTTAATAATAAACATATTTTAGATTCTTAGCAAATGCTCATGTATGCTTTATTCTGTCCCTACACTGTAGAGGATCATGTATTGCCCACCTTAGCTTTACATGTAATCTTACTGTTTAACTTGCTATACTGGATATGCTGCTTCTTAAAAATTAAACTGCAGTGGTCAGAATGCATTCTCCTACCTAGATATCAATAACTACTGGAAACAGCTGAAGACCTATAAAATATTGTCTGTATAGTTAAATTGGTTAGATTTTTAATTGTAGATTATTTGTTTCTCTCTTTGCTTCCAATTAATTGGTGGGACAAGGAGAGTATTAATGACTTGCGATTCTTAAGCTTCATTCATACACAATTACCTGGAAGAAAGGGCTACAGAGCAAGTATACGTAGGACTGCACTATTAATGGAATTCATTATTGCTGCGTACCTTCAAATCATTTCCAACTTATGGCCACCCTAAGATGAACCTATCATGGGATTTCTTGAGAAGATTTGTTCAGAGGAGATTTGCCATTGCCTTTCTCTGAGGCTGAGAGCATGTGACTTGCTCAAGGTCACCCAGTGGGTTTTGTGGCCGAGCTGGGAATCAAATCCACTGCAATGCAAATCCACCATGTTTTAGTGCCATTCTCCTCTCTTCATTAGATTTGATGGACCAAGTATTGATAGGAAGTTTTTTCTTCTAGTTTGTACTCAGAATTAGTACATTCTTAAAAGTTAAGCTTTTTCTCTCCAATCAAAAACAAACTCTGAGCATTCCACAACAGTTTTAAAATTACATAGGATTTTATAGCCACTGTGTGCAAATGAAACAGAATCAAAAAAGGGCTTGGGAATTTTTAAAGGTTTTTAACCTGGTGCTAAAAGGATCTTTTAGACTCAGCAAAAAGTGAACCTCTTTAGAGATGGTATTCCAAAGAGAGACCACTGCCATCAAAGGGGTCCTTTTCCTTTGCCATTACTCACATTGCCTCTAAAGGCAGCCAGAGAAGAATTTTTGGTGAGATCTTAAAGGATCAGCAAGTCCATGTGAGACAAAGCAAGCTTTAAGGTAGCCAAACTCAAAACATTTAGGGTTTTAATGGCTTAACACCAGCTCTTTGAAATCTTATAGAATACACCAGGGGCAAGTGATGACACATGTTCCATATACTGTATAAACAACCCTTCCTTCAGTAATTTTGATTTTTCCTCCAAATGTAGTTTTTCAACAATATTGAAAGTCAGCCTTATGCATACCATATTGCAGTAATATGACCAGAGTATGGAAAATAGTGGCCCAGGCAAATTGTAGCCAAGATAGGCTACAGTTAGAGCACCAACTTCAGCTGGTGTAATGTGAGTTAGGTTATGGAACCTACCAGGGCATCAAAAGATAAGGCCAGATAAAACAGCAACTCTAGACTGCAAACCAGATGCTTTAGGGACAATGCAATCTCATCCTGAAGCTGCTGGCCACCACCTTTAAGGCAGAGTAACCCATGACAAATGCTACGGTACTTTCATCTTGCTTTGACTGTCAGTTTATTACCCCTTTTCAAGAACTGGTTCAGCACAGCTTCCTTCACATTTAATGAAGAGTAGAAGAATTCACTTTGCCTTTCTGTGTGAAACTACTAAATTTAAATGAAGCAGGCAATAAATATTAGTAGACTGTGTAAATGCTTTCAAGTTACCCATCAATTTAGGTGACTCCATGAGTTTTTTTAGGCAAACACTAGACATCAGCACTCGAGTCAGCATGAACTATTGAGTAAGATTATTTGTTTTAGGGATATTTGGCACATCAAATATTTGCTTAAAGCTCATTAAAGTGCTTAATGATTAATTCTTAGGGTTCAAGAAATACTTTTGTTAAGACAAACTACTAGTGCTTTCTTGTATTTGTATGTGCCTTCAAGTCAACTTATCACAACTCCATAAATTTCATAGGATTGTCTTAGGCAAGGAAGCCACAGAGATGGTTTTGCCAGTTTCTTCCTCTGAAATATAGCTTACAGCACCTGATATTCATTGGTGGTCTCCCATCGAAGTACTAGCTACCACAATCAAACAGGATCTGGCATTTTAAGGTATTTACACTCCTATTAGTATACTACATAGAGTTAATTTTGTAATAAATACTAGTATATCATTTATATCTAGATTTTTCGCATTACTAATGATATACCTTTACAGTGTTACATGCCAAACTAGGTGTAATTTGGTATGGATACAACCCAGTTTTTTTAGGCTTGATCAAAATACTTAAGATGCCATTATTTTCTAGTAAGGAATGATAGCTGTAGTTTTTAAAATTGTAAATCATCTTACATTTAATTTTTTTTAAAAAAAAATTCAGTCCTTTTCCCTCAAAACCCTCAGAACATATATTATTTTATATTTACTTATGTACAAATCTGAATAATTGATTAAAATAAGATACTTAGATCCCTAAATTGCAAAAATCTTACCAATAAGTACTTCCAATTACATGTCAGCCTAACTGGTAAAAATATTTCTTGTTTCCTACACTGTTAGCAGAAAAATATAAACTATCATATTAATGAATAACAGATGTAAATGTCTACTAGGGCAGCTTTACTAATTCAAAGTGGTAAATCAGCTTGGGATTGGGAGCATGGGGCATCTAAGCTTTAAATAAAACATGAAATCATTTGTGGGAAGTGTGCATTTATTGGGAAAGACACTGTATATTATTTTTGATATGTGATCCATAATTAGAAGAAATTTGTTGAAAGAAGCATGATACCTGTCAATTATCAGCAAGCAGAAAATTCAGTGAGTATAAATAATTCAGCAGCGCACTGTCCTTTGTTGTTATGCTGACTGATAAAGCTTCCTAATATAAGATGCCTTATTCAGAAGAAAGTATTTAAAGTCAAACAAAACATGATCCCTTATATTGATTTAGAAATAGGCACATCCAGCTGCATTTTAAAATTGTAAGAAAATCATAAAGCCCACAGACTTTTCTGTCTGCACACATCTGTTGCATAAAGAAAACAAGAGCAGTATCTGTACTAGATATTCATTATAGTCACCAGCAGAGAAATGTTTTACAGTTTAGTCAACTGTAAAATTTTAATAGGGATGATGTGCACTCGTTTTCACTTTTTAGGCACTGTACTATTTTTCTAGTTTTATTTTTGTTATGTAAACTAAATTATGATAATACCTTCAAAAATTTGAAGTCTAGTGAATTAAATACAAATAAATGTATTATCAAAGAAAAAAGGGAACCTAACAAAAGTTTAAAAACAAAACAAAACAGCGGCTTTCAAGCCATTAAAAAAATCAGTGAAGATATCAGTGGTGAGATGTCGTGATTGTAGGCACAAGGCTCAAGGTTAGTAAAGGGTCACTACTAAAGAGACTAATGGTAGATGGGTAGACAGCACTCTGCCTTCTTTTCTTCACCTTGTCACAAAGGCTTTGGATCTTTGCTCATTATTCTCCTCATTTCCTCAATTGTCTATGAGAGAAGTGTTCAGTCTTGAATCATCTGAACAAGTCCTTGCCAGATCTAATCGGATTGCTGAGGTCATCTAGCATCTGAATAATTCACTTTCCATTTTGCTTAATTCAGAAATTTGGCCTTCTTCACTGGGGCCTATTACTTTCTTACAACCAACCTGGAGTTTAGACAGAAGAGCCTTCATTTCAAAACAGATCTTGTATCTTGATGCAGTTTCTAATGCAAAATCATGCTTGTTTAGGTGGAGTCACCCCTATAATGAGAGTAAATACACAGATATGCCCATCTGTACATCTTGTCAATGTTGGAACAATGTTCTTGAGCAGCTAAGTCTTATTCCAGAGAAGCAGAGTGCTTTCATGAGTTACAAGTTATATAACAAGTCTCCAGAAAAGGGACTAAGAGATAGCTTACCACTTTCAGAACTGGATCAAAACATGTGGTATAAACATGTACATAAACTGAAGTGAAATCAAACTACAAAAACATCAAAAAAACCACAAACAGTGATACCTTTATGAGGCTGGCCAAAATGCACAAAATACATAATGCAAGTTTTCACAGTTCCACTGGCTTCACAAAAAGAAATCTGCTTTGAGATCCAGGCCTTGCACAGGGGAGAGACAACCTGGGGGTTGTCAAAGGAGGTTTCTTTTTATGTTGCTAATGGCGTTTAAATTTTATTTCCTGGACTTTATGGCTCTTTGTCTCCCAGAGCCCGCGTGGCTAAAATGTATGCTTATGACTCCAACATTGTCTTTTTTTTTTTGCTTTCTCCTGTTTGATTTTTTGACACTTTTGCCTAATGAAGAAGCCAGTGAGGCTTCAAAAGTTTGCAACATTTATTTTGTACATTTTGGTTGGCCCAAGAAAGCTACCACTGTTTTGTGGGGTTTGGATGTTATTGTACTTTGGTTTCCATATAACTTTTTATCTAGCACTACATTTCAAAAGAGTTGATTTTTCTTCCTGCCAACTTTGTTTACTGCTCTGTTTTCACAACCATATATACAAATGGGAAATAATATAGCCTGGATGATTCAAATTAGAATCTTTGATTTCTTCCTCATCTGCCAATATGGTGGGAGCATAAACTTGGATCATGGTTACATTAATAGTTTTTCCTTGGAGTCTTGTTGATGTTATGTAGTCAGACTTTGCATTGTATCCCCTGACTGCTTTTGCAGGCATCCTGTTTTTTATTTTCATTTCTAGAATAAAACACTGCATAATTTGCATAATTATCTTATTGAAAATATCCCATCCCTGTCTTTTTTAGCTTGGTCACACCAAATATGGCTTTATCTAAATGTTCAATTTCTTGTTTTATAATTTCTCGCTTTCCCTGATTCATGCTTCTTGAATTCCATACTCCTGCTACATAACGTTGTGCTGCTTTGGATGTTTCTTTTCCATCTGCATATGTCAGCGGCTGGACGTCCTTTTGGCTTGAGTCCAGCTGCATCATTAAATACAGCACTACTCACACTTCTCCTCTGTTCTTTCCAAGTAACATGTTAGTGACAAGGAAGTCTCATCTTCCAGCACTATCTCTTGTTTCATTTGGATTGTTTCATAATACAGATTTTTGGCTTCAGAAGTCATCTTCTTCTGTCCCTTACTAATAGGTGCTAGCTAAGGTGCTACTTCCATTGTCTCTGAGAGATCCTCCATCAGTGTCACCTCGCAACACACACACACTACTGCCTGGTGCCCAATAGCTGTTTGGCACATTTAGTTTCACTCCTCAGCAAAAGCCTGTCTAACTTGGGAGACCTATCATCAGTGGTGCTACCATCAGCATAACACCATGCCTTACAGAGCATGCAATCCCACCACCACAGAAAGACAGTGCCAAGGTGGGTACCATTGCATAATAGTTCCTACAAAGGGACTTAACTGGTGCTCATCTGGCAGGCTAGTTGTTTATCCACATTACTCCATTGCCTGGAATTCCTCCCCCAAACCAATGATGCCATGCTCTGTGATCAAGTAGCAAATTCTTAGAATTTCTTGTGTCTGTCACATGAATCATCTCCCTATTCTACAGATTCAACCAGGGCATCAGTAGGCTCACCAGCACCCAGGAATCCTTCCAAATCCATTAGTCTTGGAGGACAGTCTATTTCAGAGTCTTGCAGAGGTTTAGAGTCAGTAAATCTAAACCCTGTTAGGTAGGGGGAATTGATTTATTCAAGTCTTTATAAATGAACAGTTGATTTTTTAAATTCAGTAACAATATGTGAATTATTCCAATTTTTTAAAATTTATTAAATTTATACAGTAAAAACAATAAAAGATGGCAAAACCCCTACAAAATATTACAATGATAAAAATGGACGTTATTCCAAATCTTGCTTGCTTTTGATTTAGTTAATAGGCAATCTGGCTCACAACATTTCACATATTGATCCCCTTGGAAATCAATACAAATAAGTGATTAAAGGGTGAAACAGAGAGGCCAGAAAAAGTGTTTTCCACCCACTTTAGATGCATGCCTACAAAGTGGGCATGAAGCTGCACTCCAGGGCTAAAAACAGGAGCAAAAAGAACCCAGGATATTCCAGCTTAGCCCAGAAAATGAGCACCCTCGATCCTGCATATAAATGCCACAACGTGAGAGTGGTTTGGAAGGAGTGATCTATCCTAACCCTAGCCTTAAAGCCGCATATAAATGCAGGTGCACATTTAAAAAGGACAGAGTTGGGCGGCAATGCAAAAAAGAGAAAGTGTGACACCTCCTATGGATATAGGTACAACATACACAAACAAGACAGTGGAAGAAGGAGCATCAGGTGAAGGAGGCATGTAGGGGGCCCAATATTTGTGCTTTGCCAATGCTTTACTGGGCACATTGATGCTCCAATGCCCTGTACTGGTGGAATATCACAGGTGCAACTGTGTGGCTGACCAAAGGGGTGGGATGGCATCTAGGCAGCAGGCAGTCACTGGCAGTGTGTTTATGCGGTGGTGTGCATGCATGGTGGGGAGACAACAAAAATAATTATCCAGTGGTGCAGCTTCATGCCACACCATGCGGTTGGGTCATTTGTGTTCAGTCCACCTTGGGAGCAACTGGTGCGGACAGCAGGGTTTCAACCCACTTCCAGAAAATGCAGCTGCTTTTTTGTCTACAGAGTTCTGTCTACTGATAGTTCTGATGGTCCTCCACCTTTGACAGACAATTGAGCTGAAAGTTGGCATATGGCAGCTATGTTATTTATTATTTATTTATTTTATTTTATAGCTCTCCTTCTCACAACATTAGATCCAATTTACAATTAAAAACTCATAATGCACAATTATGCTAAATTTATATTAAAAAAAAACACAAGTTAAACACAGCATTAAAAGATGCTTAAAAACATAGTAAAGTAAAAACACAATACACCCCCCCCCACACACACATACACAATTAAACACAAACAGACAGAGCAAGTTATATGAGTTTTGCTATTTCTGATAAAGGCATTAAAAACAAGGGAAGTCATAAAGGAAACAAGCAAAACATACACAAGCTTATTCAGTACATTTTAAGATGTGACCAAAACTATTTAAGATATGGTAAATCTACAAAATTTCAACAAATGTACAAACATTTGGATTATATTATGAGTAGAAAGATTGTCTGTGTATCTGTTACAAATAAATGAGAGGCAGGTGCATGTAAATTCACATCCATGACACACCAGTTAGTTTTTAAAAATTTAAATATGCTATCAGAAGTAGTGCAACAGTAGGTTCATTGCTTGTAGTCAGGGCTGCACAGAGTGTGGGTGGACAACATAACTTCACGGTTGTGTAATCTGACTTTTAAAAAAGCCAAACATAAATCAAATAATGTTTTTCCTTTAAAAGATTTTTGTGCAATTGATGATTCACTGCAATAAATACAAACTATTTGGAAAAAGTGATAAAAATGTGAACAGATTAATAATATTGAGGAGGGCAAAGAGCGTTTTCAATATATAAAATGAAGCCATGGGAGTACAGTATACTTCTCTTCTACTATAAGGATAGCAAGAAAATAGTATAGTACAATTATATGCAAAACTTGTATTAATACGAACATAGCCCTACAATTCAAGATAAATATACGACAGCAGCAGGTCAAATCTTCTTGCACACTGACAATTGTTTGCCAAGATGGCACTTATGAACAAAACAGCTTCCTTCACCCAAGTACTGTTGAGTAACTAACTCTTATTCAAGCATTTAGAACATGAAGGCAATCTCAGGAAAAAGAGAGTGGAGCACAATACTCACTTTTGACAATTTCTCCCCGAGAAATTCCTCCTCACATTGTATAGCATTTGACATCTAACGTAGTTTAACGAACAAAGATTTTCATAATATTTCTTGAAGAACTAAATAAATAAATTCTGCCTCTAGATATTTCTTTAACTTTCTTGTCACATCCAACAACTGAGCAAATGCATGCAAATTTAGGGTTCAGATATAATACTGAACCTTTAGTTAATCTTTTTTTTTTTAATTTAGTGCAGAAGATCAATCCAGACAATATACATGAATTATATAAGAACAAACTTGGCAATTAACTTCATTTAATTAACTTCAGTTAATCTTAATTCATGGCATGGAGGTGGTTTTATTTAACAACCATGATTATGAATAGGATCAAATGTTGTCTCCACAGCTCCCATAGAAGGCTGCAGCATCCCCAAATGAGCAAAAAACCAGGCATAAGTTCAACCTGGAAGTGATCTAAAGTGGCCCGAAGTGACTTTCACTTTCAATTGCTAGGGTTTTTATTTTTAGAGTTCTCTCCTGGGTTTTTGTTTTGTTTTTCAGGGGTAGGTAGGCTACAATTCACTAACCCACCATTCTTAGAGTCATCTAAAATTGAATTGGGGTGTATAGGAGGGGGAGCACAAAAAGAGGTGCATTTCTTTCAAGTTCCATTAAACTGAATCAGAGATTCAGATGGAAGAAGATGCAGTTCACATGAACAGAGGTGCGTAAGTTTCTGATCGCATGAAGATACCAGTGAAGACACTGGGAGAACATGCTGTTTACACATGTTCTCATTCATCTGCATGAATCCATATGTTTGCACATGTTCAACAAAATCTGAATGATGGGGGTCTTATACAGAGCTACGGCATGCACCCAGCAGACTTTGTACTGCAGACCTGGAATCAAAATATAATAACTTGTTCTGGGAGCAAAAGTTCTGTCATTTTGATCTTTTAAAAACAAAGTTGCGACTCCCAAGGGTTTTCACTAGTCTGGGTGAGCCCACAGCTGAGCTTTTCAGCAGCAATGTGAATCTAAAGCTCACTACAATTCCTCCCTATCACAATCTGAAGATGGGATTGTAGCCAATGTTTTAGCAAACATTGCCTGTGTGTGTAAAAAGGCTTTCCCCATCTGTCCTCCCCTTGAAGCCTCCCATGTCCCCTAAAATCTGCTTTGGAAGGTGTTTCAAACCTTCAGAACAGAGTTTGAGCATTGCCCCCCGCCCCCTCCCCCCAAATCCTACTGATGGAAATGATTCAATTCTATTGATAGAAACTAGCAGGACACCTTCACTGGATTTTACAGTCTTTTTTTTTGTACCAAATTAGTGTAGGCTGAAAAGATGCAATCAAAGAAAATAACACCTCGGCTTCCCTGCCATTAATGTTTTTAGCTTGTTCAGACCAGTTGTGTTAGAAGTATAAATATGTTGTTTAATTAGTGTGGGAACTTACTTCAGAGGATTCATGAATTACATTTGCCCTAAGTTGGGAAATTAGATTACTTTGCATGATGCAGTATAGTCCTATAGGCAAGTTGCCTAACATTTAATGTTCTAATTTAGTGGAACATAAGTTTTGTTTTACAGGCATTGAGAAAGATATGTTTCCCACAAAGCAACATCACAATGGCAGTGTTCGCCATTCTGTCAATTTAATTCCATATAAAGGTATCATTCCAAGTTTCTACTGAAATGAACTCTAGCTGTCCATATGACCTTAAGCCTTACCACCTTCTGCACATGATTATCACAATAGGGTCAATTCCAGAACCATCCCACAATTATCCCATTATTGGCAATGAATATCCCATTGTTGGCAATGGAATAATTGTGGGATGGTAAAATGGGATAATTGTTGGATGCTTCTGGAATTGACCCTAGTGTGATAATTTCCATATAAATACACATGTTCACAAATGATACATGCTTGTGGGAATGCAAAATCAAAACTAATCAGGGCTATGAAATTAGCAACTTGTTATAAGTACAGTCATGGATGTAGGTTCTAAATTTTCAAAGGCTTTGCTTTACCATTTACCATCCTTCAGCTCCATGTAAAGTAACAGAAGGTTGTTTCTATATTTGTTTGTATTATCTCTTCCTATATAGCAGCTAGGGGCTCCAGCAGCAGGTGAAAGTGCTGGAAACACTGAGAAATTAGATTAATGTATATACTTATATATAAGTCTAGAACATTTAGTCAAAAAAGTGACCCTCCCCCCCCCCCCCCAAAAAAAAGCTTGGGTCAACTTATCTATGGGTACTGTACTTTTAACGTTTATCAAAAAAGGAACCATCCCTTTCTCTGAGTAGAGTGGCGAGAGACAAGAGCTTAGTCTGTCCCAGGAGCACATAAAAGAAACACTGGCCCACTTTACTCTATTCTGTGGCACCACTTCTGATCTTTTTGAATGCCTGGGCAGGACAATGATGGTGGTGGGAGCTCTTTGGTGCTTCCTCTCAAAGGAGTGCCAAGAGGACTTTGAAGGATCTGAATAAGACATTTGTGTGTGTTTGTCAGCTTTTCTGGATCAAAATCAGACAACATAATCACATTAAAGTTAAAGGCTACAATCACTGCTAATATAGAATATTTTCATACCAGCGCTTACAGTGGCGTAAGCTCTGGTAAAACGCCAGTAAAACCTTTAGGAAGTGCATGTGTCTAAAAGCCTGATGCGTGTCAGGGAATCATCTGCTCACCTCCAGTGTCCCTGGATTGTTTGGGAAGCAGCCATATCCCATTAATGGAAACTTTGCGTTGATGGGAAATGGCTGCTTCCTGAACGATTCAACGATACTGGAGGCAAGTAGACGATTCCCTGATGTGTGGGAAGCATGTCAGGCTTTCAGACACACACGCTTTCTAAATGTTTTATTGGCGTTTTACCAGTGGTAAAGCGCTGGTATGAAAATCTTCAATGTCACCATTTTCTTTGCTTTGCCTTTTCATACTTCTTGACATGTGTGTGTGTGTGTTTAGCCCCACCTGTGCCAGGTTGCCTCCCCCCAACATTGCATAGCCACCATTTACCATAGTTCCCTCCTCATCCATCCAGCATCTAGTGTGAGCACAAACAGTTATGCCTGCCAGAATTTTGTAAGTTCTTTGGCATCATTTTCCTTTGCTTCAGCCTTTACATCCTTTCCTACATACCTCTAAATTTTATCCTTGACTTATCCATGGGTCATATGAAAATCCATAATTTTGGCCCCAGAACCTGCCCTTGATTTATATATGAGGTGGACTTATGGTCAAGTATATACAGTATATATTGCTTCTCTTTCACTACAGCTATAATGCACATATTTTGAAAAGAAGCTGGCATTCCATACTATCCATTATAAATATTTTAGCACAGTAATTCTTTTCTGCCCTGAAAGATTTTAGATTCTTGAGCCAGCTGAAAAGAAACTCTTGTAGACAAGTGACATTCTTCTGACTGGCAGTTCCAAATGTGCCATGTGATAACAAGAGTTACCATAGATATAATCCCTGTTTTGTAAATAAAAGGAAGACAACAGATAGAAGAGCGATAAGATCAGGAAGAGCAGCATGGACAGACTTCAGGGACACAGCAGGGGAGCCTGGGAGTTCCATCGCGGGGAAGAGTTGCTGCTAAGCCTCAGAGGAGGCGCGTGGTGGTGGTGGGGGACTCCTTGCTGAGGGGTACAGAAGCAGTGATTTGTGGGCCCGACAAGATGTCTCGTGAGGTGTGTTGTCTCCCTGGGGCGAAGATCCGTGATGTGACGGAGAGGCTGACAAGACTGGTCAAACCTACTGACAAATACCCCTTCCTTTTGGTCCACGTGGGAACGAATGGCACAGCAAGACACAGCCTTCAGAATATCAGAAGGGATTACGAGGCTCTGGGGAAGAAGCTGAAAGAAATGGACGCACAGATTGTCATCTCGTCTCTTCTACCAGTAGAAGGGCATGGTCCAGGAAGAGAGAGGAAAATAGCAGATATCAACAACTGGCTCCGCAGATGGTGTCGCCGAGAACAATTTGGATTCTTGGATCATGGGCTGCGGTTCCATGAGGAGGGACTTCTAGCAAGGGATGGGCTACATCTCACGCCAGTTGGAAGAAACGTTTTTGCCAACAGTCTGAAGAATCTGATCAGGAGGGCTTTAAACTAAGTGATCTGGGGAAGGGAGACAGCAGTCTGGAAGGCAAAACGGCTAGAAAAAATAGTCAAACTGACATAGAGGGAAGAAGACAAACAGTGCAAGGACCCAAGAATAGGAGCCAAAAAAACATGCACAGGCATCAAGTAAAGGGGACACATGGTCTTAGATGTCTCTACACTAATGCACAGAGCATGGGAAATAAGCAAGATGAACTTGCACGTCTAGCACAACAAGGGAAATATGATATAATAGGCATCACTGAAACCTGGTGGGATGAGTCTCACGATTGGAATATAGAAATAGACGGTTATAACCTTTTTAAGAGAAACAGGACAAACAAGAAAGGAGGAGGAATAGCATTATATGTCAAGGATATTTACACCAGTGAAGAGATCCAGGACATCAATACTGGAAGCCAGGTGGAGAGCATCTGGATAAAAATTAAAGGAGAGGGAAACAACAGGGATGTTACTGTGGGAGTCTACTACAGACCCCCAAGTCAGCCAGAGGAAAGGGATGATGCCTTTCTAGAACAGATGACCACACAATCAGGAAGGAGAGATGTAGTAGTGATGGGGGACTTCAACTACCCGGATATTTGCTGGAAGTCAAACTCAGCGCTATCCTCAAGATCTAGCAAATTCCTCACTTGCCTGGAAGACAATTTCATTGTCCAAAAGGTGGAAGAGGCAACAAGGGGATCAGCTATTTTGGATCTGATCTTAACCAACAGGGAAGACCTAGTTGATGGGGTGCAAGTGGTGGGATCCTTAGGAGGAAGTGACCATGTTCTCCTGGAGTTTGTTATACAGTGGAAAGGTGAAGCTAGGCATAGTCAGACACGCATTCTAGACTTTAGGAAAGCTGATTTCAATAAACTTAGAGAAATACTGGGGGTGATCCCATGGTCAAGAATACTAAAAGAGAAGGGAGTTCAAGATGGATGGGAGTTCCTCAAAAGGGAGATACTAAAGGGACAATTTCAGACAGTTCCAACGAGGAAGAAAAATGGGAGATGTCTCAGGAAACCGGTATGGATGACTA
Source organism: Urosaurus nigricauda (assembly GCA_034509955.1). Lineage (NCBI taxonomy): Eukaryota > Metazoa > Chordata > Lepidosauria > Squamata > Phrynosomatidae > Urosaurus > Urosaurus nigricauda. The sequence continues at coordinate 35,763,078 of JAOEGL010000002.1, forward strand.
AGGAACTTACAACTGAGCTAAGTTTTAAACGGAACATGTATAAAAAATGGAAAAATGGGGAAATCACCAAAGAGGAATTCAAACAAATAGCCAGCACATGTAGGGATAAAGTCAGAAAAGCTAAAGCGCAAAATGAACTCAGGCTTGCTAGAGACGTTAAGAACAATAAAAAGGGCTTTTTTGGGTATGTCCACAGCAAAAGGAAGAGGAAGGAAACGGTAGGGCCACTGCGTGGAGAAGATGGCAAAATGCTCACAGGAGACAGAGAAAAGGCAGAACTGCTCAACACCTTCTTTGCTTCAGTCTTCTCAGGAAAGGCAAAGGGTGCCCAACTAAGGATGATGGGGCAGAGGACAGAATAGGGGAACTTCAGCACAAAATAAGTAAAGAGACAGTACAGGAATACCTGGTTAATCTAAATGAATATAAGTCTCCAGGACCAGATGAACTACATCCTAGGGTATTAAAAGAACTGGCAAATGTAATATCGGAACCAATGGCAATCATCTTTGAGAACTCCTGGAGAACAGGAGAAGTCCCTGCAGACTGGAGGAGGGCAAATGTTGTCCCAATCTTCAAAAAGGGGAAAAAAGAGGATCCCAACAATTATCGTCCGGTTAGTCTGACATCAATACCAGGAAAGATTCTGGAGCAGATCATTAAGCAGAGAGTCTGTGAATATCTGGAAGATAATTCCATAATCACAAAAAGCCAACATGGGTTTCAGAGAAACAAGTCATGCCAGACAAATCTGATATCTTTTTTTGATAAAATTACCAGCTTGGTAGATGAAGGGAATGCTGTGGATATAGTATATCTTGACTTCAGTAAGGCATTTGACAAGGTTCCCCATGACATCCTTGCAAACAAGCTTGTAAAATGTGGGATAGACAAGGTAACCATTACATGGATTTGTAACTGGTTGACTGACCGAACCCAAAGGGTGCTCAACAATGGTTCCTTTTCATCCTGGAAAGAAGTGACAAGTGGGGTGCCACAGGGTTCTGTCCTGGGCCCAGTGCTATTCAACATCTTTATTAATGACTTGGATGACAGTATTGAGAGCCTAGTTATCAAATTTGCAGATGACACCAAATTGGGAGGAGTAGCTAATACCCCAAAGGACAGGATCAAAATTCAAAATGACCTGAATAGACTAGAAAGCTGGGCCAAAGCTAACAAAATGAAATTTAACACAGAGAAATGTAAGGTCCTACACGTAGGGCGGAAAAATGAAATGCACAGATATAGGATGGGGGACACCTGGCTGAATGAGACCACATGTGAAAGGGATCTAGGAGTCCAAGTAGACCACAAGTTGAACATGAGTCAACAGTGTGATGCAGCAGCTAAAAAGGCCAATGCAATTTTAGGTTGCATCAATAGAAGTATAGTGTCTAGATCAAGGGAAGTAATAGTGCCACTCTATTCTGCATTGGTCAGGCCCCACCTGGAATACTGTGTCCAGTTCTGGGCACCACAATTCAAAAAGGATGTGGAGAAACTGGAGCAGGTCCAAAGGAGGGCAACTAAGATGGTGAAGGGACTGGAAAGCATGCCCTATGGGGAACGACTTAGAGAGCTGGGGATGTTTAGCCTGGAGAAGAGAAGGTTAAGAGGCGATATGATCGCCCTGTTTAAATACTTGAAGGGATGTCACATTGAGGAGGGAGCAAGCTTATTTTCTGCTGCTCCAGAGAACAGGACTCGGAACAATGGATGCAAACTGCAGGAAAAAAGATTCCACCTCAACATTAGGAGGAACTTCCTGACAGTAAGGGTGGTTCGACAGTGGAACACTCTCCCTCGGAGGGTGGTGGAGTCTCCTTCCTTGGAGGTTTTTAAGCAGAGGCTGGATGGCCATCTGTCGGGGATGCTTTGATTGGGAGTTCCTGCATGGCAGGGGGTTGGACTGGATGGCCCTTGTGGTCTCTTCCAACTCTAAATTTCTATGATTCTATGATTCTAAGACAATTTAATCCAATATGCAGAATTGCTTTAACATATTCTAAGAAGAATCAAGATGTTGGTTGCACATTTGAGACAGGACCTTCTTTTTGCGACAGGCAGGAACATTTTCAAGTCTCACCAAGATTAGGGAGTCTCTCCTGACTAGTCCTGTCTTTTGGCCAGGAAACTAAGTAGTTCTTTTGATGTCTCCTCATTCTGTGTTGAATTATATTTCATTTTTCCCCTTTGGCCTCTGGACCAAAAACCTACAGCCTCAAAGCACCAGAAATTGCGTGTCCAGGGACAAGTTACACTCCTATCCAGGGACAAGAAAAAAGCCAAAACACAGATAATTGGGGGAAAAAATGGTCACAACTTTTTAATGATTACACCTGTAGAAAAGGTCCAGATCCCAGCACTGACCAAACTGGTGTTGTTTGATGAGCCCATCTCTTTGGCCAGCAGCTGGATCTCTGGGATGACAGGATTCTACTCTGTGGTTGCCCAGCATGGTTCCCACTGCCACTGGGGAGGTGGTGCTGGAAATATGTCAGTATTCACCTGGGCACCACTGTTTCTTCCCCACACACCCTATGATGCTGCTGCTGCTTCCTGTGTAGTTATGCCACTGCCATGTGGCATTATGGTAGAAGAAAGCTGGCAGCATGCATGGCTGGGACCACTGGTGTTGTGCTCCACACTGTGATGACATATGCAGCCACAGGCATTGGCATCACTAGGAGGTGTGTGGCACCCCAGAAGAGATGTCTTGTATCTCCCACGGCCACTGTGAGTAGGATGTGGAAGCACTGAGGGAAAGGGCCAGGAACCCCTCCTGAAGCCCCCCCGCCCCACCCCGAATCCATGTTCCCTTCTTCAGGTGACACAAGGAGCAGGGACACTGCTAGCCACGGGTAAGTTTTGCAGCATGCTTATCTAGCATAAGTGTGCAGAAACAGACCTCTCAACTCAACATTTTTTCCCCAAACGATATGCTTGATTCTTCTGGGATCAAGAGAAGAACAAGTATATATCTTGGCTCTAAGGACAGTAGCAGTGCCTTGCAATACTTTGTATTAACCGGTCAGGGGCCTTCCATGAAGGCAGGTATTGCAGATGAAGCTGAGTAAAGGCAGACAAGAGAGAGCAATATAGGCACCAAAGCATGTATTAAGCTCTTCCATGCTTTGTGTGGCAGGATTGCCCTTGGAAAGAGGTACCAAATAGTCAAATCAGTTTCTGATGCCAATAACAGTAGTGCTTTCTGCAGCTGATTCCCTTTCATTTTCCCCCAAGCATGGCACAGCTGAAAATGTTCTGCATCTCTTCCTCGTTGGCTCTGAGCTCTAGCAGAGCATGGTTGTTGCCTGGATGCAGATTTCTTTTCATTTCCACTTGTTTGCACATGCAACGGGTCATGATTCAAATCAGAGCCCACACACAATTTGCATCTACTCTTTTTGGCTTTTGCTTGACATAGATTTCTGTCACAGATGGAGTTCTTCCAGGGTCCAGAGTTAGTATAGTTGTGAGTGGGGGTACAAATTAATTTATTAAGTTGTGATTTGGATAGAAATTATTTGTCTTGCCTTCTGTGACATTCAAATTCTAGGGAAAGATCCAATACTGGATTTCCAGTAGAATAGTGAAATACAGTAAAACAGGGTGGACACAAACTCCCCTTCTGATTATAGCCCCCCGGCATCTCAAGGCCTGTTTTGGTGTTCATGTCAAAGTCCATCTGTACATATTACTAAACATAATATGTCTTGTGCCATTATGTGCTCATTTGCCAAAATAGTATAATCTTCATAGAAGAGAAAGATAAGAGTAGGATTCGGAGAACTTCACATCTGCAACTACTAAAAAATAAATAATAAATTAAAAAATGTTTAGAAAAAAAATTGTAAGGGGGAAAACCTATCAAGAACAGCCAATTAAAGATAAAGCTTATTCCGTGGCCGCAGGACACTGATTCTTGTTGGATTGAGTGAAACAGAGAAAGCGAGATAGGAAGGGAAAAAGAATGGAAGGAGGCACAGTTCGCTAAACAATGAATAGCATCACTTCACACTGCAAAATTTTGTTGTCCCATTAATTTAATATAAAATTTGTCTTCCTTTGATATCTCAATATTTTATGTACTTTATTCTTCATGCTGATTTCTTTCAATATCTTTCTTTCAAGATCAATCACTTCACAAAATGGTCCTGTAGCAAAGTGTTTTGATTGTTCCTCAAAACTTCATCTTTGCTTCAACCTTCTTTTCCATATACTTCTGTTGCAGAAAATAAGTTTTTTTAGCCTGAAGCTCCACGCTGATATGTCATGTGGATTCTAAATAGAATTTTCTTTCCATTTTAATTATGCTGAATTACTCTTGTAAACTTTGCCTTATTACTCATAATTCAGAAAATTTTAAAGGAAGATAGCCAGCAAAGTGCAGAAAGAATAAGAATCTATTCACTAGCCATCTGCATAAATTAATATGGCAAGAGAGTTTTAAAAGCTTGCAATTATAAGTGTTTAATAACCCCAGTACTAGATGGATCATACAAATTATGCTTTTTCATTAAAGTTCTCACATAACGTCATCATAGATGAATAGCAAGCAAATTAGCTTTGCAACTGATATTACTTGTTGGAAGCTAACACACCATTTAAGAGTAAAGTTTCTTGCCAAGAATGAACAGGCTCCTTATCACAGCACAGCAGCTATAGGGATGGGGACTAATGCAGGACCATTTAAAATGAGGATATGGTGTTTTATGGGGAAGAAATTAGGAATCACAAATTGAAATGTCTGCTATAAAACTACTGAAAGAAGCTAGAGAAAATTATTTAAACTTGCTTTATAATTATACCCGAACAAACAGCTTATCATGAGGAAGCCAGATACCACAGTTAGTTACATCTACCATATGATGCTTATGGCCATGCTTCCTATTGTAGAGATAGACATGTAAAAGCAAGTCATGGTAAGATGCTCAAAGTGATAATGGGCTCATGGGGGAAAAAGAGATTTAAGATTCCAAGATCTGGGTCCAATGATAATCTTTTCCAAACTAGCTCTTAGGAGTTTATCAGACCACGGAAACTGGAAGTATAATCTAATGGCAATCTGAACGCAATCATGAGGTTTCATGTTATTGCGTATTAAATCATCTCACGCAATTTTGGGCAAAAGGGAAGTCAATTTGAATGCAATCATGGATTTAACGTTATTGCGAATTAAAGCATCTCACGGAATTTCGTGCAATGGGGGGGTCATTTTCGGCTAATACGAAGTCATTCCGAACGCCTTCCAAATGCAATGGGATTTCACGTGAATGCGCTAGTTTAGCAAATTGGCTTCATTTGCAATAAAGAGAAATTCCTCCCATCTGATAAACTCCTCAGCAAAGAACTTTATAATAGCAGTAGGAAAATAAAGAAGGCAGTGAAGTTTGGGCCAAAGATAAACAGAGCAGAAGGAACTAGATGTTTCACACACTAAATAAATTATAAGAATGTTAGATTGCAGATGCAAGCATATCTAACTGAAGGAAGTGGCATGCTTGTGACTGCTCATGCATTCTTAACATCTGTTTCTGTATAGCTTTCTATCCTGTGTACAGACTAAAAAGACAAAAACACATTGAATTAAATGTAATTGTATAAAGTGCCTTTCACTATTTCTGTCCAAGCTCATTAACTCCAAAATAGTTTCCACAGCAACATGAGAATCCCACCCAAAACACCCTAGAATGGAAAAGTGTTTGACATATATATATATATATATATATATATATATATATAAAACCTTAAGATACAATTTTTTGGGGACAAAATGGTAAGTAGTAATTATTGCAGCATAGACAGATAGATGCACTCAGGCAGTCCTGGCGTCTATCACAAACCCTTCTTCTTAGCACTACAACATTCCAAAAATAGAAAAAGAAAAAGAGCTCTTTTTAATAGTTTTATACCTTTTTGTTAAATACTATTGATCTTCAAAATCATGTTGCTGTCTGAAACCAATCAGTGGGATCATGGCACACTTTCAGGTTCAAAGACATGATGCAATTTTTGCTAAGCCAGAAACTTCACTCTTTCTTCCTATGCAATGCAGAGTATAAATTATGCTAATTCTTATAAAAACTGCTATAAATGTATTGTGAAATACAATATGGGTGTATATGCTTCTGTTGAAGCAAATAGAACAATCTAGTAAATGCAAGAACCTTTCTTGAAGATGTAAAAATATGAACTGGAATATAAAATTAGTGCTATTTGGCTAGAACCAAAAATAAAAACAATTTTTACAAGTGAATAGTCACCGTACTAGTCTTCCTCCAGACAACCTAATATCTAGAAAACATATAGAATGCCCATCATGTCCTTTTATGCTTTCTATTTTTGTGCCATCCCTTTTCTCAAAGAGGAGAAGGAAAAGTCACTCCCTTGGTCCTTGTTGTCTCGTGGGTATTTTCTTCTTCTCTGTCATCTATTTCAGGTACATTATGTCTCCCAGAAGAATTTGCTAATGTTTTACTTTCATTTTGCTATGTTTGAAAGGTGCACAGAGTCAGTGCTATGATTATGTTACATACTATTGTCAACCTTATTATGAGCATGTCTGCTAAGATGCCTATAATGCACTATTTTGATGTATTACAAGCATCTTAACAGATTTTTTCTTATCTGATAAGATTTGTAGTATTATTCTTTCAGAGAACTATTGACAGAAACTAAGGAAAACATGCTACCAAATGTTGCAGTGTGTCCTTCATTAGGAGCAAAGGGTATTTATTTGAGGTATGTAAAGCATTCAGCCCTTGATAGTCCATACACAGCCTCAAAGTCCCAGCCTTCTTGTGCTGAAACTGCACCAGCGCAGCGATTGAAGAACGGGCTGGTTGGATTACTCCCTTGCTAGGTTTTTGTCTATAAACAGCCTTAAAATCATCATTTTTTAAAATAAATTACTGCATGTTTTATTTACCTATGTTATTACCACTGTAAATATGTACAATATGAATCAAAATAAAATTATCATTAAAAAAAATCATCAGTTCTTTGTGAGTCATGGAATATAAGTTAGTCCTAGGTAGCTCAGCCCCTTGAATTAACTCGTTTACACTGTCTGGTTTATGGTGGTGGTGAGTGGGGAGGGCATCAGATTCCTTTTCTTCAAAGGCTTTCCCCAAGTCAGCATGCTCTCTGGGAACCTCTGGTTCCATTACAGGGTTGGACACTCCAGCCAGAGCACGCACCAGAAGCCCCAGTCCTGCAAAGTCATCTGCATATACTAGCCTGGGAGGTTTGGCCATTATGCCCACAACTGCTAAGTCTGAGTCTGGTCCTGGCCACTGCACTGCCTGCGATGCTGTCCCAATCAGTGGTGCCCAATGATCCCAGCACTGCAGGCTTATGAGTTCTTTGATTGCCCAGTCAGTGTGAGGGTTGTGGAACCTAAGCCAATCCAGTCCCAAAACGATTGTGTGAACTGATGTAGGGCCACCATAAACCGTGGTTTCTCTATGTGCCTCCCCACCTCTATCTGCACTGGTTCAGTACAGTACTAGACTGGGTTGCTTGACATCTGGTGGCCATCCCTTTGCATTAACCTAATGAATTGTAGCAGTTCCTCTACTTGCAAATCCAGGCTGGTAATTGCAGCAGGGTGGATCAGACACCTTGTGCAGCCAGAGTCCACCATGCTAACAATATCCAGGTTCCCTGCTGCCAAGGGACCACAGTCTCATCCAAATGGAGAATAAGATAGTACATCCACTCACCATGGTTGCAGGGCACTCTTTGACAGAAGCATGCCACTCAGTGCTGGTTAGTGCAGGCTCCACTCATTTCTTGACAGCTATCTTTCATCTCTACTGCCACTGGATCAGTTGGTTTTCCACACCACTTGCTCCATATCTGGGCACTCACAGTCATGGCACTGTCTTGATCTTGTCCCATCACATTCCCACATTGACTCTTCCCCTTTGATGTGTTGGGGTTGCCCTTCTTAGGGGAGGGTAGTGGAGTGGCTCCTTCTGGTGACCCTTCCCACTACACCACAAGAACAAGTCTAGATGCATCCTCTTCTCGCATTCTGATACTGTTGGATTACTGGTGAAATTGCTGGGCTTTTTGGTAGTCCTGCCACGAGTGTGGTGAACTTCACACTGAACTGCATACTGTGTTTCCTCGGAAATAAGACAGTGTCTTATATTATTTTTTGCTCCCAAAGATGTGCTAGGTCTTATTTTCAGGGGATGTCTTATTTTTCAATGAAGAAAAATTAACATTTATTGTTGAACAAAAAAATTAACATTTATTATATATTGTATATATATTTATATACAAACACTTTGCTAGGTCTTACTTTTGGGGGAGGCCTTATATTTAGCAATTCAGCAAAACTTCTACTAGGTCTTATTTTCTGACGATGTCTTATTTTCAGGGAAACAGGGTAGCTTCTGTTTCCTGGCCAGATGCATCCATCCAAACAGGATATCAGGTCTTCCAGCAGCAGGGACCATTCTAGAATGCTGGGATTCATTTTGTCCCCAAAATGCTGGATCTTTGTGGTTTCTGACCAGTCAGGTAATAATAATAATAATAATAATAATAATAATAATAATAATAAATTTATAGCCTGCCCAATCACTAGGACTCCGGGCGGGTTACAACAGTAAAAATGCACTGAATACAATGAAATACAAGTTGATCCCTTCCCAACCCCCCTTGCCAGGTATGCAGCCCACCAGACATCAGAACTCCAACTCTTACTCCACTATGGATTTATGTCTCTGCCGTGACTGCTGAATGTCAGCATGTCTTCAAAATGGGTCTTCAAAACAGGCATGGAGACTGGTTGTGAATTTACTGAAATCTAATTTGGCTGCTCCAATGTTTTACAGGTCATCAGTACAGTCTGCAGCCCTTCCTTCCAGCTGTGCTGACACATATTTGACTGGAAGGTATGTTCCCACTCATTATAAATTCCCCAAAGTGGGTAAGGAAGAATGGTAGCTTCTTGGACTCTCCATCAAAGGGAACCTTCAAGCCTCTGTTAGTGTACAGGTGTGGCTTGCTTGTGGCCAGGGGCTGTAGACTTCAAACATGCCTTTTTCTTTTTAAGCTCCTCTGTATCCTCATCACTGGATGAACCCGTGTCACCTCTCATGGCTCATCCCTCACCACAATTTGTTCCTCAAGTACCAATGTTGTCAGTTTTTCCTGCCACTCCAGTTAGGCCAAGATATCTTGTACACACCCCTTGGGTTCTCTCATTGTGGTGAGTATGCTTGTTAGTTCCACCTCCAACTCTCCCAACCTGGACTTTCCTCTCTGGAATGGGCTGAAGACTCCACTTGGTCTGACATCCCACTGTCCTGAGCAATGATGTTCCATGCACTTTCCATGGCTCTTTGCCTCTGGGACCCATGCCCACTGGTCTCTAGTGGTGCCAGCTCAGGGAGTTGCCCAGCCAGTAGCCACTCAGGACAACAGGACATCAGACCAAGTGGAGACTTCAGTCCATTCCAGAGAGGTGTGGAGAGATGGAAGTGGAGCTAGCACTGAGATGAGAGAACTCAAGGGTGCATACAAGAGATCTTGGCTGACTGGAGTGGCAGAAGAAACCGACAACATTGATATTTGAGGGGCAAGTGGAGACCTCTGGGGAGGGATCAGCCATTATAGGATAACTAGCAAAAATCACCACTTTTCCCCCATCCTTTAGTTGGAAGGTTCCACTAGATCCCAGTTCCCTCTAAAAAGAGAAAGAGCCATTCCATTTACAGAAAGGGAAATCTGAATACAAACCCATTATGTTTTAAACTCTAAACAAAATGGATTCTTCATATAATACTATATAAGTGAAAAAACATTATACATCTAGAGTATAAAATACAAACAAATTTAAAACAAAGTCATCTAAAACAAAGACACTGGCTTAGCATAATATATTTCCAGATCATTAAGAACATTAAGAGGAATGTGGTTCAATTATGATATAATCAACCGCCCCTAGTACATTTATCACTATGAAGGCAACATTAATCTGATTTCATTGTTTTGATGAGCCATTTTGAGAAACATTATGGTTGAAGAATGTTATAAAAACTACTGTTAAATAAATACACACATAACCAGTTATCTGCACAGAATTCAGCCAGAGCTATGAAAGTACACATGAGAAGATCATACTTAGATATTAACTACCAGTCTTCTCTGCTATTGAATACTGGAGCTTTGCAGAGTAACGTATATTTAATTAGTCAAATTAAAATGCAAAACTCACCTTCATCTTCCTCTGACCCCATAGTTTCTTAGCCAGAACAGGACTGAATTTTGCACGTGACAGCAATAACCAGTTTTAGCTTATCACTGTATTTCAATTCCAAGAATGATATGAAAAATTAGATTCAAATCAAGGCCAAGGGATATACTTTTGAAAGAAAAATCTTAGGGTCAGAAAAGAAAAGAATTTAAAAGATCTAAAGGTGTATAAGCATAATTGCAGTTGTGCAGAACTTTCCTCCTTCCTTCCTGCTGTAGCCTTGTGTGCCCATTAACAAAATACCCCATTAAGAAAGAATATCCCCCAACTAAAAGAACCATCAACAACAATGCCCCCTATTTTGGATAAGTAAAAGTGTCTTTCATTCATATAAGATGCTCCCTGAATCTTACTAAACATTGTATATATGAAGTGCTGCAGTGCACACAAAAACCCTTGCTAAAAATTAACTAGAGCAGACGGTTAATACCAGTATTTTTATAGATCCCTTTAAACGTTAAAGGTTTTAATTGCATACAGTTTGTTCCCAGTATACTGCGGCATAAACAGAACTTTCCACATTGGGATGTCTTTGTTTGTTTAAGTTGGACCATATGTTAACTGAGTTTACCACACTGCTCACCTAAAGTTTAGCAATATTAGACTGCTCAATAAGGCTGTATTATCAGTCCTTGTATGTTTTTAGTATCCAAGAAGTGCCTGCTGCATAGAATACCATCAATAATCCTAGGTATTTACTTTTGGCAGCCATATTATTATAGGATCATAAAATTTTAGAATGAGAAAGGACCACAAGGGCCATCTAGTTCAAACTTTTGCCATGCAAGAATATACAACTAAAGCACTCCTGGAAAAGCACATCCAATCTCTGTTTAAAGAAAAGGAAATCTAAGTTCTTTCTACATTCATTCATTTCCTTTAAGGAGGAGAAAGAAAAGGAGGAGGTTCTAGTCCATGTGCTTGGGTGAGATCTAATTTAATTTACACTTGAGCCATTGCATTCTGGGAGCCAGTGCTGGGAGGCTACTTAAGGCTACTCAAGGCTAGCAGAAGCGCGCGCTGAATTTTGATTTTTTTTATCTAGTCAAGGAGGTGTTTAGAGAATAGAAGAGGAGCCGGCCTGAAGCATCAGAGGAAGTGAATCAGAGACTTGCCTTTGGAAGGAGCTTTTAGCCAGGAGCTCTCTACCTAACTATAGGCCCCATGACTTGAACTCAGTGACAGAGCTTGGGAATAAAGGCCAAGTCTAGCAAGGGAAGCCCACAGTCTTGTTTCAGTGCCTCCTTAAGACTTCTCAGTATGGACACTGAAGGCCCTGCTGCAGTCACCTGCAACACATGTGGGATGTTTGTCTTCTTGCCTACAGAGGTGGTGAACTACACCTGCCACAAGTGCAAGTTGGTAGCCCTCTTGGAAGAGAAAGTACAGCAGCTAGAGGAGCAGATATCTGCACTCCAGCATCATAAAGAGCAGGAGACTCTCCTGAACAGATCAGACCAGAATGTCTTGGGTGGGAAACAGAGAGAGGAAGTTGTTGGGGTGGAGGAGGTCACTGCACATAAAACAGAGGTAGATGCTTGGAGGAAGGTCACACACAGAAGTAAGGAAACCAGGGAACGTTCTGTGAGCGGCTTGCAGCTACAGAATCGCTTTGAATCTCTCTCTGTTGTCAGAGATGATGAGGAAAGGCAGCAGGGACAGACATCAGGGACAGAGCAGGGGAGCCTGAGAGTATCATGAAAAGGAACAGCCACTGCTAAGCCTCGGAGGAGGAGCGTGGTGGTGGTGGGGGACTCCTTGCTGAGGGGTACAGAAGCAGTGGTTTGTGGGCCTGACAAGATGTCTCGGGAGGTGTGTTGTCTCCCTGGGGCAAAGATCCATCATGTGACGGAGAGGCTGACAAGACTTGTCAAGCCTACTGACCGTTATCCCCTTCTTTTGGTTCATGTGGGAACCAATGATACTGCAAGGCACAGCCTTCAGAATATCAAAAGAGATTATGAGGCTCTGGGAAGGAAGCTGAAAGAGATGGATGCACAGGTTGTCATCTCATCTCTACTCCCGGTAGAAGGGCATGGTCCAGGAAGGGAGAGGAAAATAGCAGAGGTGAATAACTGGCTCCGTAGATGGTGCCGCCAAGAACAGTTTGGATTCTTGGATCATGGGCTGCGGTTCCATGAGGAGGGACTTCTGGCAAGGGATGGACTGCATCTCTCGCCAGTTGGCAAAAACGTTTTTGCCAACAGTCTGAAGAATCTGATCAGGAGGGCTTTAAACTGAGTTATGTGGGGGAGGGAGACATTATACTGGAAGGCAAAAGGGATGGAGAGAATAGTCCAAGTGGCATAGAGGGAACAAGGCAAACAGTGCAAGGACCCAACAGTAGGAGGCAAAAAAATGTGCAAAAGCAGCAAGTAAAGAGGACACATGGTCTTAAATGCCTCTCCACTAATGCACAGAGTATGGGAAATAAGCAGGATGGACTTGAACTCCTAGCACAACAAGGGAAATATGATATAATAGGCATCACTGAAACCTGGTGGGATGAGACTCATGATTGGAATGTAGAAATAGAGGGGTATAACCTTTTTAAGAGAAACAGGCCAAGCAGGAAAGGAGGAGGAATAGCATTATATGTCAGGGATATTTACACCAGTGAAGAGATGCAGGAAGTCAATACTGGAAGCCAGGTGGAGAGCATCTGGATAAAAATTAAAGGAGAGGGAAATAACAGGGATGTTACTGTGGGAGTCTACTACAGACCCCCGACTCAGGCAGAGGAATTGGATGATGCCTTTCTAGAACAGATAATCACATACTCAGAAAAGAGAGATGTAGTAGTGATGGGTGACTTCAACTATCCTGATATTTGCTGGAAGTCAAACTCAGCCAAATCCTCAAAGTCTAGCAAATTCCTCACTTGCCTGGAAGACAATTTCATTGTCCAAAAGGTGGAAGAGGCAACAAGGGGATCAGCCATTTTAGATCTGATCTTAACCAACAGGGAAGACCTAGTTGATGGGGTGCAAGTGGTGGGATCCTTAGGTGGAAGTGACCATGTTCTCCTGGAGTTTGTAATACAGTGGAAGGGAGAAGCTAGGCATAGTCAGACACGCACTCTAGACTTTAGGAGAGCTAATTTCAATAAACTTAGAGAAATACTGGGAGTGATCCCATGGTCAGGAATACTAAAAGAAAAGGGAGTTCAAGACGGATGGGAGTTTCTCAAAAGGGAGATATTGAAGGCACAATTTCAAACAGTTCCAATGAGGAAGAAAAATGGAAGATGTCTCAAGAAGCCAGGATGGATGACTAAGGAACTTTCAAATGAGCTAAGTTTTAAACGGAACATGTATAAGAAATGGAAAAATGGAGAAATCACGAAAGAGGAATTCAAACAAATAGCCAGCACATGTAGGGGTAAAGTCAGAAAAGCTAAAGCGCAGAATGAACTCAGGCTTGCTAGAGAGGTTAAGAACAATAAAAAGGGCTTTTTTGGATATGTCCGCAGCAAAAGGAAGAAGAAGGAAACAGTGGGGCCACTGCGTGCAGAAGATGGCAAAATGCTCACAGAGGACAGAGAAAAGGCAGAATTACTCAACACCTTCTTTGCTTCAGTCTTCTCAGAAAGGGCAAAGGATAATGGAGACAGAATAGAGGAAATTCAGCACAGAATAAGTAAAGAGGTAGTACAGGAATACCTGGTTAACCTAAATGAATATAAATCTCCAGGACCAGATGAACTACATCCTAGAGTATTAAAAGAACTGGCAAATGTAATATCAGAGCCATTGGCAATAATCTTTGAGAACTCCTGGAGAACAGGAGAAGTCCCAGCAGACTGGAGGAGGGCAAACGTTGTCCCCATCTTCAAAAAGGGAAAAAAAGAGGATCCCAACAATTATCGTCCAGTTAGTCTGACATCAATTCCAGGAAAGGTTCTAGAGCAGATCATTAAGCAGAGAGTCTGTGAACACTTAGAGGCCAATGCCATAATCACAAAAAGCCAACATGGGTTTCAGAGAAACAAGTCATGCCAAACGAACCTGATCTCTTTTTTTGATAAAATTACCAGCTTGGTAGATGAAGGGAATGCTGTGGATATAGTATACCTCGATTTCAGTAAGGCCTTTGACAAGGTTCCCCATGACATTCTTGCAAACAAGCTTGCAAAATGTGGGATAGACAAGTTAACTGTTACATGGATTTGTAATTGGTTGACTGGCCGAACTCAAAGGGTGCTCAACAATGGCTCCGTTTCATCCTGGAGAGAAGTGACCAGTGGGGTCCCACAGGGCTCTGTCCTGGGCCCAGTGCTATTCAACATCTTTATTAACGATTTGGATGACAGAATTGGGGGCATACTTATCAAATTTGCAGATGACACTAAACTGGGAGGAGTAGCTAATACCCCAGAGGACAGGATCAAAATTCAAAATGACCTGAATAGACTAGAAAGCTGGGCCAGTGCTAACAAAATGAAATTCAATGCGGAGAAATGTAAGGTTCTGCACTTAGGGCGGAAAAATGAAATGCACAGATATAGGATGGGGGACACCTGGCTGAATGAGACCACATGTGAAAGGGATCTAGGAGTCCAAGTAGGCCATAAGCTGAACATGAGTCAACAGTGTGATGCGGCAGCTAAAAAAGCCAATGCAATTTTAGGCTGCATCAATAGAAGTATAGTTTCTAGATCAAGGGAAGTTATAGTGCCACTCTATTCTGCTTTGGTCAGGCCCCACCTGGAATACTGTGTCCAGTTCTGGGCACCACAATTCAAAAAAGATGTGGAGAAACTGGAGCATGTCCAAAGGAGGGCAACTAAGATGGTGAAGGGTCTGGAAACCTTGCCCTATGAAGAACGCCTTAGGGAGCTGGGGATGTTTAGCCTGGAGAAGAGAAGGTTAAGAGGTGATATGATCGCCCTGTTTAAATATTTGAAGGGATGTCATATTGAGGAGGGAGCAAGCTTGTTTTCTGCTGCTGCAGAGACTAGAACGCGGAACAATGGATGCAAACTGCAGGAAAAGAGATTCCACCTCAACATTAGGAGGAACTTCCTGACAGTAAGGGCTGTTCGACAGTGGAACACACTCCCTCGGAGTGTGGTGGAGTCTCCTTCCTTAGGGGTCTTTAAGCAGAGGCTGGATGGCCATCTGTCAGGGATGCTTTGACTGGGAGTTCCTGCATGGCAGGGGGTTGGACTGGATGGCCCTTGTGGTCTCTTCCAACTCTATGATTCTATGATTCTATGATTCTATGATTCTACATCTATCCTGATTTCTTTACACCCTTCCCACTTTTCTTTTTCTTTGGAATTGTTCATAAGAGTCCAGTGTTTCACCTTTGAATAACTACCATGCATCATGAACTCTCTTCCATCTGAGCATTTTCTGATCATGTGATCTCACCCAGCTCTTACTGAAAACAGATTTCCTGAAGTTCTGAGTGCATGTCTGACTCTGTTTAGTTTCTCCTTTCATCTGTATAAGGATTTTGCCACTCCCACCTAAGGATCCCACTATTTCCACCGCATTGAATAATTTATCTCTTTTGGTTAGGATCAAATCCAAAATAGTTTATCCCCTTGTTGCCATGTCCACCTGCTGGGCAATAAAATTGTCTACACAGCAGATAAAAGAATTTGTTGGATCATACATTCTCGGCCAAGTTTGACTTCCAACAAATATCAGGATGGTTGACATTTCCCATCACTGCTATATATCTCCCTTTTAAACATTTGATCATTTGTTTTAGGAAAGCATCACATAGCTCTTTTATCTGGCTTGGAGATTGTAGTAGACTCCCACAGTGAGATCACTATTGTTTCTCTCCCCTTTAATTTTTACCCAAATGCATTCTACCTATTTTTCATGGTCTAAATCATGGATCTGCTCATCACAAGTGCACACATCCTTGACACTAACTTCTCATGCTACGTCTCATTCTTTCCTGTTTGATCTTTCTTTGGAATTGGCTGCACTCCTCCATTACTATGTCCCATTATGAGACTCATCCCACAAGGTTTCAGTAGTCCTATTAAATATTGTTTGCTTTCCTATGTTAAGAGTTCTAATATGTCTTGTTTACTGCCCATGCTGTCATAACTCCTTATTTTCCACCAATGGCTTTTACTCCCACAGCAGCCATGTTATCATATTATGGTAAACTTGTGTGTGAATCCCACTAGAGAGAAAACAACTCAGTCCTCCAGAGGTTAAAGAGATCCTGTCAATTTAACCCCAATTAATAATGATCTTCCCATGACAATGTTATTTCAACACCCATCCCTTACAGATCATCTTCATCTTCATCAGCAAAAAAGAAAAAAGCCAACAATATATCCTGCACATTTATGTAGTGCCTGATATGAGTTTAAGTAGTCCCATGGTTGCCATGGAAGTGATGAAACCCTGAGCTGGTCCTCATGAGGAAATCTCAGAATGAATGTTAAAATACTGCAGCACATATGGAACATTTATATCCTATCCAAAACCACCTTAATGAACTGAGAGAAGGACACATCTGGGCAGTTGGATGGGTGATACGCTGCTGTCAATAGAGGCTCTACAAGGCCCACACATTTATGGACACCCACAGGTCAGATAAAACTAGAGATATTACTTAGCCAGCCACAGCTACATACTCCAGATTGGGACTAGGACTTCAGGAGGTCAGAATTCAAAGGCCCACTCAGCCTTTACTTCAACACCCAGTGGGTTTCATTGGGGATTTGAACCCTAGTCTCCCTGAGTCCTAGTCTAACACTCAAACCTCTACACCACAGTAGCCCCCACTATTGCATTACATTCAAATAATAAAGACTCCAAGATGCTTCTGGGGCACTGATCTATCACCTTCTGTATACCTCATTTTCATTCCAAGTTGGGACTTGGGGTGGCTAACAAAACTTCTTAGAACAGGGCATCTTGTTCTAAGCAGTGTGCCTGCCACCACTGAACTTTATTCTTTTTGGTTGAAGCTTCTACAAATGTGCCAACTAGTACTATAAAGCAGAGATGGTAACAGCAGCGGCAGCAACAAGAAGAACACTGTCCTACATTAAAGGTCTGGTTTCTAAGATAACTTTATTTAAGTTACATAGAGCAATTAAGACAACTGCAATTTTAGAAAAGTGTTCTCAAGTAGCTACTTATGTTTGCTAGAACTTCAAGTAGATCATCTTCTTAAAATGTGTTTACTGAGCATGTGCTTCCCTAGAAGGTGCAGCCCACACATATCTACCCAGAAAAAAAGCTACAGTCAGTTCCATTTTACTTCCAGTTCAGTATGTGGTCAGAGCTGCAATGATTTCCTAACACTTAATGCCATGAAATATTTGAATTACTTGTATTTCACAAGAGAATAAAACTCAGAATCTCCCTTACAGCATTTCCTAACTGTTTCCTGAATCTACCTCTGTACTCCTTTAGCCTGACTCTGCACTGGGTTTGTAAGTAGCATGGTAACCTTCCAGTTCAGAGTAAGAGGATGTGTCTCTAGTGTGTAATGGGTACATTAAGTGCACATTAAATTTGGTAATGCCCTAGCCATGTGGATCAGCAAAAAGGGCAACTCTGTTTAAAAAAAACCAAAACATCACGTGTGCATACTCATGAGAATATGTCTGCATATTCATGAGAACACATCCTAATGTATTTTTATATATTTTATACATATTTGTATATGTGAATACACACAGGTTTGAAGATCTTGTCATACTGTTCACTTGTGATGTAATCATTTGTATTTTTTAAAACCATCTTATCTCCGACCAACTACTATGTGCACATCACTCTACGTGATCTTTGTTCCAAAATCATATGTACCCAAAACCCATCATATGTGTGTTTTCCTCTCTCTTTTCCTAGCGTGACTCCACTCTCACCTTACATACTCTGGCCAAGGCTGGACTGCACCTGCACACTGCAGAATTAATGCAGTTTGATATTCTTTGAACTGCCATAGCTCACAAGTTATGGAATTCTGGAATCTGTTGTTTTGTGAGCTATTTAGCCTTCTCTGTCAGGGAGCAGCACAAGAAAAAGGGAAAGAGGAGAAAGAAGGATGGGAGAGAGGGAAGAAAGGATGGCTACAACTGATTATTTCATTTCATCTTCAAATATTGCTGCTGAATCCCATTCATACCTGCTGTCCCTGTCTCTCTCTCACACACCCAGCACCTGTTATGCTATGTGATTTTACATATACGTACAGCATGGAGTACTGTTTTAATGTTTACAAAAACATTTTAAAACCTTTCTGAGGTAAAGACTATGCTCTGTAGTGTATTCATGTAAGTTCTTGGACTGGAAAGAAAAAAAATTGTAGTTTCCCCAAAATAGGAAAAACTCACCAGGAGACCATGTGATTACCCTGACATGCTCGCTGCCCATTGATCAGGTGCAGGACCAAAGCTGAGCCTAAACTGGGACACTGACCTCATGTAAAAAGGGCAAGAAAAATTACACACATTGCAGAAAAAAATCAGAATAAAGCACAATTTAAACTCTGAGGGCAAAAAAAATTGGGACTCTGATTCAGGGGTCAGCAAACATCATATGTCAGTGCAGGACTGGATATGCAGCACTGATCAATAGTAAAACCTGGCTTTCTCTTATGCTCAAGCTAATGAAGACTCACTTTTACATCTGTTTTTCATCTATAATGCCCAGAATTCTATAGCACTGAGCCATGTCAGTTAAAGTGGAATCAAACTGGACTATTTCTGCAGTGTGGACACAGCCACTATCTCACTTTCAACAGAATGTTCTGAGGTTGTTGTGTCCTCTTCAAGCCCCTTGTACTATGTCCAAGAAAGGGAGAACTATTATGTGATCAGTGAGCCCATACCTTTGCATACTCAATGTATACCAACAGAAATGTAGGCTACAACACTAGAAACATCTTAATAAAGCTCTAAATAGACACTGCAAAAATAATAACTAGGAAGGTTTTTAAATGCACTTGAATCCTTTATATTAGAATACTTTCATCCTCTAGAATAAGAACCCTTGAAAGGCCAAAAACTGTCTTTCATCTCTATTTGCTATTCATCTGCCTCTTTCCCCATAGTCTCTCATCCTCTTCCTGTGGAGACTCTCTGCTTTGAACCAGACTGATAGAAGTGAACTTGAAAAGTACAAACAAGCAACATTTACCAAACTTGTTCTAACAGAAGTTAAATATAGGAGTGAGGGAAGGTATGCCACTGCATATTTGAAAGTCACCATGCTAGTCTGGTCTGGGGATGGGTGGGTGGGATGAAGACAACACATGTTATTCTACATCAGAATCTGTTGCAGCTCAGGAAATCTATTCATTTTCTAAGGAACAACCGTACACTAATCAGTGGTGCAACAACTGAGCGATACAAAATGGACAAAGTGATATTTTACTTGCAGCTACTACTAGTTGAAGGTATTCAAGCAGCACATGTTGCTTTTACAGCACTTTCCATTAGACCAACTGCGAGTTTCCAACGATTTACAGGCCAGCTCACAAATGCTTCAAAGCACTATGTGGAAAATAAAATTAGCAGTGTTCCATACAGCATGATTAACAGTTCCATGAACGAGTCATATTTTTTCCATACTTTCAAATATGTTTGTACACTAAGCCATTGTATTCTCATATCACCATGTACAGATGTGAGAGCTGATCAGTGAAGAAAATGGACAGGAAGAAAATCAACTAATTTGAGATGTGGTGCTGGAGAAGAGTGATGAAGATACCATGGACATCCAAAAAGACAAACAAATGGGTCCTTGAGCAGGTGAAGCCTGATCTTTCCCTGGAAAGCAGGATGATTAAATTGAGGTTGTTGTATTTTGGCCACATTATGAGAAGGCACGACACTTTAAAAAAGACAATAAAACAGAGGGTAGTAGAAAGAGAAGAAGACCACATGCCAGATGGATGGACTCAATCAGAGATGTCACAGGCCTGAATTTGGAGGACCTAAGCAGAGCAGTGGAGGACAGGGAATCTTGGAAATGTCTCATCCACAGGGTCACCTTGAGTTGGGGTGGACTCGAGGATAGTTAACAAAAACAACAAACAACACACCGTCTGGAATAAATCCTAAAACACTCAGAAGTCAAGAATGTGTATGGCTACCTGAATGCCCATAGAATTCCATATGAGTTATCAGGACACCAATTCAAATATTGATTTTTGTGTAGAGCACAGGAAGAGAAAAGTGGGAGTTTATATATTTTTATTGATGTTTTTTAAACTGTTTTTGTTTTAATATTTTGTAAACCACTTTGAGGCCCAATATTGAGGCAAAGGTGGAATATAAATGAATAAAATGACAACAATGATGAGAAGGAGAAGCAGAAGGATGCTTCCATTGTAAAAAAAGGGTTTACATATGGGTGCCTAAATTGGAGACTACACTCAATCTACTTTTGTTTATCTATTGATTTATTCAATTTACACCCCCCTTTCTTCCAGCATGTGATGCAAGATGCCTTACTGCACAGATTTTTTAAAGAATTTTTTTTAAGCTAAAAATCAAGTAATTAGAAAAGTTTTTTAAAAAAGTTATCCTATCAAAATACCACCAATTTTAGTAGTATAAATAATTTAAAACATTGAATATTTTAAATTGCTTTTAATTCTATTGATAGCTTAATTGTATTTTATTTTATTTTATTTTTTTGCATGTTTTACTTATGTGATAGATTCAACTGTACCTGTTTTAGATTTTTGTAACCTTTTTCCAGTCCAAGAGCTGTAAAAAGTGGACACAAATAAATAGAAACAACATGGTCAAGACAAAATTTAAATTACATAATGTTTCAAACTTCAGACCTGGTGCAAAAGAAAAAATACGGTATTCATTATCTTGATAAGATGATCACAAAACATGGCTTCCAAACAGAAAAGTGGTTGCTTCTCTTTAAAAATGAGATGCAGAGAAGAAACAAAGTGTTGGGGTGTTGGAAAAGATTATTTTATTCTTGCAATTGCTAGGAGTAATTGCAAGAATAAAATCATCTTGTCACATTGCAAGAATAAAATCATTCTTTCAACACCCTACAACTCTCTTCTATTGGGTTTTGCCAGTACTGTTTGCTTCCCCTGCCTAACTTTATAAAAGGATGGCAGGCTGAAAGTGTCCCTTTTTCTTGGAAGAGTTGAGGGTCAGTTTAAATAACCAGCAGAACACATGGATATTAATGGATATTTGGTTCTAGATGAGGGTTAGCCATTAAGAAAAGATTCTTAGAATGTTGTATGTGTGTAATAAAGGATGTGAGAAACTTTGCCTCTGACCTATATGTGTATGGGAAATAGGAGGGAGGCTCTATATTCAATTCAGACTACCATATTTATCCAGCTCTTGCAGTCTAAAGATAGTTTAATTTCAAATCAAGTTTACAGATTTCATGTTCACACATTTCTTAAATAAGTGCTCATTTTTATTTTTATAACAATTAGAAATATTACACTGTAACTTAGCAGGGCCTTTATATTACCTAAGAATCTCATTCAAAGCCTCAGGTTATACACCCCACATGCCTCTTCCCTTACAGGTTTCTCCAACAGAAACCTGTTTTTAAGCTAGAATTATATCACAATAAATCTAAAACTGATTGTTAACTTATTTATGATTTATTTAAAGTACTTATCCCCTGCTTTTCACCCTCAGGATAATCTTCCACAGAAGATTACCATTAAAAAAAATTGTCCCACACATGCACATACAAACGAAAGTATTGTAGCCTTGTAAATAGGTCTATGGATTTTACTAGCCAGCAGAGGTTATTTGACTTTCGAATGGTGTGGAGCATTCCTTCAGTCCTTTGTCTGTCCCTTTGTTAGTTTGTATGGTGTCACCCAAAATGCAAGGGTCCTGAGAGGGCACCCACAATTTATATATAAAGGGGGGGGGATTTAATTACCTCAAATGACAACCGCAAGAGGGCTTTGGGTAGGCTTAAGGGAGCCCTGGTGGCAGAATGGCTAAATACTGGTCTTGCAGCCACAAGATTATGATTTTGATCCCAGGGGGCTCCAAGGATGATTCAGCCTTCCACCCTTTCTTAGTGCCCAGTTTGTTGGGGGTAAGTGGCTTACAGACTGTCAACCACTTAGAGAGTGCTGAATTTACTATTAAAAGGTATAGAAATGTGAATACTATTGCTATTGGTTAACTAAAGCTGGGGTCAGACCAGTGTAAAATTTGTTCTGAAAAACTAAACTCCAGAATGCAAGTTCATGCTGACCACACAATCACAGAGTCATCTTTGACAATGATGGCTCTTTGGCTTAGTAATGGAGATCAGCACCGCCTCTTACAGTCAGACACGACTAGACAATCTTGTCAAAGGAAAACCTTTGTCTTTTTAATACTGTACCAGTTCCAGGTGCAGAGCTCTGATTGAGGAAACATGGTGAAGTGAGTCTGGCTTAGCAGCTGTCTTAGGATCTTGGATGGCCTGTGTGTGCCAAGGAGTTAAGGAAGATATGGATAGATTGTCTCTCTGACCTCAACTGAGATGAATTGGCACTGACCAAGTGGGCACATATATAGGGCGAACTCTACCCTGGGGCAATTTCAGGAGTTGAATGGATTATCTAGGCAGGAGAATGAGCAAGGAGGTTGAGAGTCACCCAGTCATCCATGTACATGTCCCTAGACAAAGGCATATCTCTCTTGGAGGGAGATACTCTTCTGTTTTACTTGCAAACACAGATATTGCTCATACTGTAGTTTCCACCCAATATGCTGATTCTAATCATTGGCAGATTCCTTGGGGTTATAGGCTAAGCGCTTCCATGCTGAGCCTAAAGGATCCTCTTACATGGTCCCAGATTTCCTTGCATGGTCAAAGCTGGTTCCTCTGCACTGGGAAAACCTTCAGGCCCTGTTGCAGCCCCTTTGTATCAAGTTTATATTGAACAGAAGGATTCTGCATGGAGAGGTGATCTTTGGGGTAACAATGGAATATCATACACTCGCCTTCATGAAAGCCCTGGCTGGCTATGGCTATCAAGTATGAAAAAAAGACTGCAAAACAAGCGTGGGTCAGACAGGGCATATGACTGGGTCTTAGAGAAAATCAGAGAGGTATTCTGAGAAACCAATAGGAGAAACTGGGAAGAAAAACAAAGAGTATCAGTGGTCCGATACAGACGGCCCAAAAGGGCCATCTGTGCTTGTGAATAGGGTTAGGAAGGGCGCAGCATTTAGATCCTCCCTAACCCTAGCACGTACAGGTGGCACCATTTTAAAATGGCACCATCCATACGTGTGTGCCATGATAACGTCATGGCATGCGCTGCATTTAGATAACACATCTAGAACAGATGACCACACAATCAGGAAGGAGAGATGTAGTAGTGATGGGGGACTTCAACTACCCGGATATTTGCTGGAAGTCAAACTCAGCGCTATCCTCAAGATCTAGCAAATTCCTCACTTGCCTGGAAGACAATTTCATTGTCCAAAAGGTGGAAGAGGCAACAAGGGGATCAACTATTTTGGATCTGATCTTAACCAACAGGGAAGACCTAGTTGATGGGGTGCAAGTGGTGGGATCCTTAGGTGGAAGTGACCATGTCCTCCTGGAGTTTGTTATACAGTGGAAAGGTGAAGCTAGGCATAGTCAGACACGCATTCTAGACTTTAGGAAAGCTGATTTCAATAAACTTAGAGAAATACTGGGGGTGATCCCATGGTCAAGAATACTAAAAGAGAAGGGAGTTCAAGATGGATGGGAGTTCCTCAAAAGGGAGATACTAAAGGGGCAATTTCAGACAGTTCCAATGAGGAAGAAAAATGGGAGATGTCTCAAGAAACCGGTATGGATGACTAAGGACCTTACAAATGAGCTAAGTTTTAAACGGAACATGTATAAAAAATGGAAAAATGGGGAAATCACCAAAGAGGAATTCAAACAAATAGCCAGTACATGTAGGGATAAAGTCAGAAAAGCTAAAGCGCAAAATGAACTCAGGCTTGCTAGAGACGTTAAGAACAATAAAAAGGGCTTTTTTGGATATGTCCGCAGCAAAAGGAAGAAGAAGGAAACAGTTGGGCCACTGCGTGGAGAAGATGGCCAAATGCTCACAGGAGACAGAGAAAAGGCAGAATTGCTCAACACCTTCTTTGCTCCAGTCTTCTCAGGAAAGGCAAAGGGTGCCCAAACTAAGGATGATGGGGCAGAGGACAGAATAGGGGAATTTCAGCACAGAATAAATAAAGAGACAGTACAGGAATACCTGGTTAATCTAAATGAATATAAGTCTCCAGGACCAGATGAACTACATCCTAGGGTATTGAAAGAACTGGCAAATGTAATATCAGAACCAATGGCAATCATCTTTGAGAACTCCTGGAGAACAGGAGAAGTCCCTGCAGACTGGAGGAGGGCAAATGTTGTCCCAATCTTCAAAAAGGGGAAAAAAGAGGATCCCAACAATTATCGTCCGGTTAGTCTGACATCAATTCCAGGAAAGATTCTGGAGCAGATCATTAAGCAGAGAGTCTGTGAATATCTGGAAGATAATTCCATAATCACAAAAAGCCAACATGGGTTTCAGAGAAACAAGTCATGCCAGACAAATCTGATCTCTTTTTTTGATAAAATTACTAGCTTGGTAGATGAAGGGAATGCTGTGGATATAGTATATCTTGACTTCAGTAAGGCATTTGACAAGGTTCCCCATGACATTCTTGCAAACAAGCTTGCAAAATGTGGGATAGACAAGGTAACCGTTACATGGATTTGTAACTGGTTGACTGACCGAACCCAAAGGGTGCTCACCAACGGTTCCTTTTCATCCTGGAAAGAAGTGACAAGTGGGGTCCCACAGGGCTCTGTCCTGGGCCCAGTGCTATTCAACATCTTTATTAATGACTTGGATGACAGTATTGAGAGCCTAGTTATCAAATTTGCTGATGACACAAAATTGGGAGGAGTAGCTAATACCCCAAAGGACAGGATCAAAATTCAAAATGACCTGAATAGACTAGAAAGCTGGGCCAAAGCTAACAAAATGAAATTTAACACAGAGAAATGTAAGGTCCTACACATAGGGCGGAAAAATGAAATGCACAGATATAGGATGGGGGACACCTGGCTGAATGAGACAACATGTGAAAGGGATCTAGGTGTCCAAGTAGACCACAAGTTGAACATGAGTCAACAGTGTGATGCGGCAGCTAAAAAGGCCAATGCAATTTTAGGTTGCATCAATAGAAGTATAGTGTCTAGATCAAGGGAAGTAATAGTGCCACTCTATTCTGCTTTGGTCAGGCCCCACCTGGAATACTGTGTCCAATTCTGGGCACCACAATTCAAAAAGGATGTGGAGAAACTGGAGCATGTCCAAAGGAGGGCGACTAAAATGGTGAAGGGTCTGGAAACCATGCCCTATGAGGAATGCCTTAGGGAACTGGGAATGTTTAGCCTGGAGAAGAGAAAGTTAAGAGGTGATATGATAGCCCACACTGCCCTTTTTAAAAAATAACATCCCTCAAGGGAGTCAGCGTGGTGTGACTATAAACGCTCGAGACCAGGGTGGCTCAATGCTAGGGAATTCTGGGAATTGTAGTTGTGTGAGACATTTAGCCCTGGTGGCACAATGGTTAAAGGCCTGTACTGGAGCCTCACAAAGCATAAGGTTGCAAGTTCAATCCCAGCCAGGGGCTCAAGCTCCACTCAGGCTTGGATCCTTTTGAGCTCACTAAAATGAGTACCCAGATTCTTGGGGGCAAATTAGCTTACGCTTCTTTGTAAACCGCTTAGGGGGTGCTTAAGTGCATTGATAAGTGGCATAGAAGTCTACTTGCTACTTGCTATTCTGTGACACAGAGAGAGAGAGAGAGCGAGCCCTGGTGCCACCACAAACTACAATTCCCAGGAGCCCCTAGCATTGAACAAGGGCAGTTGTTAAAGCGGTCTCAAACTGGATTATTATCTCCGCAGTGTGTTGTGGGCCGAAGTCAGTGTGATGTAGTGCTTGGTACTATATGAGTCAGAGGACGGCATAATGGCAGAGGTGAAGAAATCTGCCAAGAAAACCCCATGATAGGGTCGCCACAGTAACAACTGTGGAGGAGGAGGAGGAGGAGAAGAAGCGCTGCAGTGGAGGAGAAGAAGAAGCGCTGCAGTGGAGGAGAAGAAGCGCTGCAGTGCTGCTGGCGCTGCCCCTCAGCGTTGCCCCGCCCCCTTTTCCAGTCGGCGGTTAACGGACCCAACCGCCGCCCTTCCTCAACATTCCAACCGCGCGCGCACCACGTGACGTTTCCGCCCAGCCTCTTTTGTATCTTCCTTCTAGCCCCGCCCCCTCCCTCTCAATGACTTTCCTCCCGATCCTCCCTCGCTACTTGACAGAGAGAAGGGTGACCGTGAGGATTAAGCCCCGCCCCTCCACCTCCAGCTCCACGTTCCATTCCCTAAAAGGAGCCACAGAGGGGGCCACGCCCCCTCCCTGCCTCGCTCCCTCCCAAGGACAACGCGCTGATTGGGAGGGGAGTGTCACGAGGGAGAGACAAAACAATATTTATATACGCATGGCCCCGCCCCTTTCCAATGACAATGAGGCCCCTCCCTCCCTCTCGACGTTCGAACCACACCCCCGCCTTATCGTCACTGCTGACGTCACGTACGAGGCCCAGGGGCCCGTTCTATTTATGTTTCGGGTTTTGGCATATTCCCCGCCCCCTTTTTGCCCTTATATGGCTCTGAAAGGGGCGTGGCCTCCCCTATCCCTGTGCCTCTCGTTTTTGCATATTCCCCGCCCCTCGCCCTTTGAAAAAAGGGCAGGCCGCCCCCTTTTTGCCCTTATATGGCCCTGAAGTGGGCGTGGCCTCCCTATCCCGGGGCGGTTTATATAGCGGAGGCACTTCCGCTGTCGGTTCAGAAGCGGCGCGACCATGGCGGAGAGAGGACGCCAGCTCCCTCTTCCTCCGGCCAAGCGCCTCTGCTGCAGACCGGGCTACGGCGCCGGGTGCAGGCCGGGGCTCGGAAGCGGCGGAGTGGCCGTAGCGGCGGCGGCCGAAGTCGTGGCGGGTCCGTCCTCCTCGTTGTCGTTCCCTCCGTCCCTGGCCGCCGCCTACGCCGCGGCGCTGGGGGTCCTCCCTTTGGGGAAGACGCAGAGCCCGGAGTCGCTGCTGGACATCGCGGCGCGGCGGGTGGCGGAGAAGTGGCCCTTCCAGCGGGTGGAGGAGCGCTTCGAGCGCATCCCGGAGCCCGTCCAGCGCCGCATCGTCTACTGGTCCTTCCCGCGGAGCGAGCGGGAGATCTGCATGTACTCCTCCTTCAACACCGGCGCCGCCGCCGCAGGGGCCTCCGGAGCAGAAGACGCCTCCGCCGCCGCCGCCGGAGCCGCCACTAACAGCAGCAACGGCAGCCCCTCCGCCGCCTCCGCCGCCCCCGCAGGGTCTACCGCCCTCCTCGGCTCCCCCGGCGCCGCCTCGCCCGGCACCGGCTCCAGCAACAGCGGCGGAGGGGGCGCCCCCAATGCCCTGCCCGCAGGAGGAGGAGGAGGAGGAGGAGGGGCCGGGGCCGGGGCCGGAGGGGGAGGCGCGGGGGGGCCGGCTGCGGAGGCCTCGGCCGACGAGAACCGCTTGCCCTTCCGCAGGGGCATCGCGCTCCTCGACTGCGGCTGCGTCGGAAACGTCCTCCAAGTCGGTGAGTCACGAGGCACGGAGCCCTTCCGACCCTCCCCGCCCCGGACCCCGACCCTCTTCCTCCCGGAGGCTGAGCCCTGACTCCCTCCGCTCCTCCGGACACCTGCCCAGGCTCCCCCTCCCTCGCCCCCCTTGGCTCCTGCCCCCGTTTCTCCCCTTTCTCTTTCTCTGTTTATCCCATTCCCCTTTACAGTACTTCCTTTGCGCTTTCCTCTTTCCTTCATTCTCCCTTCCCCCTTTTCCTTTTTCACCCTTTCCCTCTTCTTCCTATTTTCTTTTTACCTCATTTTCCTTTCTCTCTCTTTCCCCCGTTTCCTTTTCCCTGCTTTTCATTTCCCTCTTTGCTTTTTCTCCCTTTTCCCCTTTGCTTCCTTTCCTCATTCTCCTTTCCCCCTTTTCCTCTTACCTCCTTTTCCCTTCCCCCTTCCTCCTCTCATCTGTTTTTCCTCCCTCCTTGCCTTTTCCCTTCTCTATCCGGAGCCGCAGAAACCGAGACCCTTGAAAGAGCGCCCTTTCTTTCCCTGGACACAGGCACCCTGAGCTACCTTGGCCTGGCCCTTCCGCTTCCCTTTGCATTTCTTTATTGATGGTGGTTGTATCCTGGGCTTCCAGGCGGCTCCTTCTTCCCCGGGTCATTAATCGTATGGCCCTCCTCATTCACATTGCTCTGGTTCCTGTATTCAGCACCCCCTCGTCCTCTTTTGATATTTGGTATGTGTATATTTAAAAAAGGAGGACCCTTTCCCCAGGTGCTCCCTCCTTCCCTCCCAGCAGAGAGTCTCCTTGCTCCCCTTTTCTTCTCCAAATGCCGCCCAGAGGCGCCTCCGTCTCCTCCTCCGTTTCTTCTCCCCCGTCGTTCTCATTGCTCTCATTCCTCCTTTCAGGGCGACCCTCCTCCTGCTCTTTGGATGCCTTGTGTTTTTTTAATTTCTTGGTATTCCCAGGACGTTCTCCTCCTTCCCCTCCAATGCCCCGGATCCTGCCTAGAGGTGCCCATCAGGGAAGGGAAGGGAAGGGAACCACCACCACCAGCAGCAGCAGCCAGGGCCCCAGGGAAAGGGGGGGGGGGGGTTAGGGAGAACAGAGAGCAGGGGTCTCTCTTGGATTTTGCCGGGAGAGTCTCCAGACAAAGACGTTTCTAGGGCAGCAGTGCAACCCAGCACAGGCTTTCTGGGCTCTCTCTCTGGGTCCAGGCGGCGTCACTCTCGGTCGTCTGGGAGGGTCAGGGGGTCATAAAGCTGTCAGATTCCTGATGGAAGTGGGGCTGGAAGGAGGTCCGCCTGCAGGGAGGGAGGGAGGGAGGGAGGGAGGGGGGCCTGTTTTGTGGGAAGGCAGAGCCAGCCTCTAATGCTGCCAAATGCCTGATTCAGGAAGGAGCAGGTTCTTCTCTTTCATCCATCTCAGTGAAGGGGGCAAAGGAGTGGTTTCTCCCCAAAATCCTTCTTCGCCTCCTATTGCTGCTGCTGCTGCTCCTCCTCTCTGTCCTGTGCCATTGAATTCCTCCCTTTCTAAAATCAATGCAACACCCCTCAGCCTTTCTGCCTTGTTCATCACGGAGGGTTGCTGTATGATGGCTGGCTGGCTTTCCCTTCTCTGGGTCTGGCTTTGGCATCAGGTCTTCTGGCCAACCGAGTGGCTATTATTTCCCTTTGAGAACTTCCTTCTCTGGGTGAGGTCCTCTGTAGAGCTGGAACAGTTGCTGCTGCTGCTGTTGCTGCTGCATTTTCAAGGAGGCTCTGTTTTGGCAGGACATCTCTCAAAGGCCTGCCGGAAATTCCCTTTGGAGGAAAAACCTGGCACCTTTTCATGGCCATGGTTGTGTCTGTGTGTGAATGTTCATGTGCTTTTCAGGGTGCTGCGTGTGCATGCGCATGCACGCTTCCTGAAAAAAAAAAAGGCGGGGGGGGGACCAAACAAAAGAACTTCTTTCATTGCTTTTCACTTCCAGCAGAACAGCACAGCTCTGACAAGGGGAAGGCGATCTGGAGGGTTTAAAGCTGCGCAGCTCAGTTTCTCCTCTGCCTGAATTTTAAATGACATCCATGGGTACCTTTGGGGGGCTATTTCTCCCCCATCCTTGCTCAGCAGCTCCTGGCATCTGGATAGAGATGAGCTGACATTTTTTAATGTCACCCACAGCGCAGAACATTGTGGCTCTCCCTCCGCAAGTTACACCTCCCTCCCCACTTAGTGCTAGGTTTTCTTGGCATTTATAGATGTGGATACATCTAGCATCTGAATGCTAATGCGGTCATGCCTTTGCCTTCTCTAGGTGTGTGTGTGGGGTGGGGGTCGGCATTGCCCTCCTCCTCCTCGTCCTGCGCCTCTTTAAGTCAAAGCCATCTTGAATTAAAATGGAATTATTGAGTTGCAAGACAGACTTCATTCTCCTCCTGGTGCCTTTCCTCTTCGGCCTGCAAATAATTTAGCTTTGGGCACTCCTCTCAGTTCTAATTAACATTCCACAAGACTTCTGGACCTGCCCCTCCAGCAGCGGTTTGAGGCATCTCTCTGCTACGTGAAGATGGCACCACCAGAACTTAAACCTCTTCCAGTTTGGCTGGCATTGCCAAGGGCTTTTCATAGCCCCCTTCTTCTTCTTTTTGCCTCTGCTTGACTCCACTTGCAAGGGATGAGGAATGACAGGAGTGCACATAGGGAGGGTTTCTTGGCTGATTACATTTAAGCTAGGAATTCACTGTGAAAATAAAGCCAAGGGATGATAAATAAAAGATGCAATCTTCTGTAGGAGACAGACACTCAGCATGGGCTTAGCTTTGCTTGCTTTCAGCACTTAAAGAGGCCTCATTGAGAAGTCCTGAAAGGGCAGAGTGGGGGGGG
Organism: Urosaurus nigricauda; assembly: GCA_034509955.1. Taxonomy (NCBI): domain Eukaryota; kingdom Metazoa; phylum Chordata; class Lepidosauria; order Squamata; family Phrynosomatidae; genus Urosaurus; species Urosaurus nigricauda. Next base: position 35,793,812 of record JAOEGL010000002.1, read on the forward strand.
GGGGAGATACTTGTGCTGCCTCAAAAGGGGGAGGGATATTGGATAGTGTTGACAAAGGTCATTGTGAGCAGAGGAAAATATGCGCAAATAGAACTGATGCGTACTGCTGCTTCTCGGACGTTTAAATAAATGTGCAGTCAGTGCTACACGGTTGGAGGTATACTTTCATTTCTTCCTTACACGATCCCTTTGGAAACTCTCCAGGCTATTAATGTATGGAAACTTTGCATTTCACAGCCGTACGGAAATGTGACTTTATGTGGGGTGTGGTGAGGGAAGAGCATAACAGATGCTGGAGTTTTCCAAATCACAAATATTTTCCTTTAGTGAATGCTAGGCTCATTGAGCTTTGTAAAGGTTTTAGGTAGGGTAAAACCTGCCAGAGGATATGTAGTTAGAAACAGTTCTAATATTGCTGAACTAGACTTTTATCACTGGATTATTTTATCACTGGATTTACATACCAAATATGTGCTTACCTCTAAGATACAGTTCTTTGCTTGCTTCAGGTGATGTCTTCAGAACACTACATATTTCTGTACGTGCCTTTCAGAAAATAAAGTATCTGTAGAGTCTCTGCTGGAAAACCTTGATATGTAGTCCTTATCTCAGGCTTGAGAGAAACCATAGGTAAAATTAGTTGGCAACGTGAGTTCACTGAGAAAGGTTACAACGATGTCTAACAGTGTCTCAGTTGTGATTACAGCAGGGTTCTCACTTGGTTTTATGGAGGACCTCTGTGATCTTTGCGAAGCAGAGCAAAACTGTGGCCAAGCTTATTATCCCCAAATCAGTGTTGATTGAAGACCAGGATTTTAAACCATTTGTCACAGTACAAATCACATGTACTCATGCTGTAAAATTTTGTCTCAACTTTGGTGCTTAGATTCTAGGATACAGGACACTGAACCATCTTCATGTAATAATATTACTAACTTACTGTCACTATTACAGTGCTGAATTTTTTAAAAAAGTGTTGTTTAACATTGTATGTCTGCCTGAAAGTAATACCTGGGAGTTGGTCTTTCAATCTCAGTTTGCATTAACCTTGGAGAAGAACAACAAGAAACTAGTTTATATTCTATGTATATTAGAACTGAGATTTCAGTAAACTAAATTGGCCTTTTCACTGGTGAAGGACTTGCTTATATTTACATACTTTGAAACAAAAAACAGATTACAGTTTTTGTGATTTGTATTCATTTTCAGGGGAGGGTTTCAGTGGCTGTTGATTTAAGGCTTATGATACAAACCTGGGGTCCAAAATTTTTGAGCTTTACAGTAATGATAACAATTAAAGTGGTATTGTTTGAAAGGATATTCATTTTTCTAGTAACATGCAGGAATAGTCAGTGGGCTATTCCTTTGGAAATGGGGAAAATGTTTTCTGCTGAGAGTCCTTGTGCCTGCAGAATTGCAGGCTGTCCCATGTCAGCCTTGGCTGTAGCCCTGCTTTGTGCAGCTGCAGTATTTTTGCACTACTGTTGAGGCATGGAGCCATATATATTTTTTGAAAAACTGTCAGAATGGAGCTACAGCCAAGGCTGCAGCATTTCACTGTCACCCTTCTACTCATTAGGCCTTGCAATCCTTTGTGAAACTCCCTCTTGTTCTCCAGATGCCAGCCCATACTATCATCCCTCAAAAACAACTTGTGTTATATAGGGCTGGCATTTTTCTTTCCCCCTATTCTTGAAGCATAGGAAGAATTCTATTTCCAGTTGGACCCTCCATATTTTTTCTTTCTTTGTGTTGTCACTCTAGTTAACATAATTCAGGTTCAAAACACACTGCAGGAATAAAGCAGTTAGAAAGCACTTCAACTGCCCTGGCTCAGTCCTAGCGAATCCTTGAAATTGTAGTTTATTGTGACACCATAGCTCTCTGACAGAGAAGTCTAAATATCTCAAAAAACTACAGTTCCCAGAATTCCTTAGCATTGAACCAGGGCAGTTAAAGCGTTCTTAAACTGGATTATTTCTACAGTGTGTTTTGGGTCATAATTTAATAATAATAATAATAATAATAATATTTATTTCTTACCCGCCCCTCTGTAAAACAATCGAGGCGAGGTACAACAAGGTTAAAAACAGATTACAGATTAAAATAATTCAAGAATTCCATCCCAACCTCCCCCCCTTAAAATAGGATTAAATTAGTTAAGTTTAAAATTAAATTACTAACAATAAAAGTACAATACAACATAGTACACAAAACCGCAATGCTGGCCACAGCATGGGTAGCAATAAAATACCGGGGGGGGGGGGGGGAATAGGAATTTACTCCTGGAATAGGAATCATGTGCTCCGCTAAATGTTGTTGAACTGCAAAACCCCAGCCTTAGTCACCACTGGCTATGACTGCTGGGAGTTTCCATCCAATATCTGGAAAGCCACATGTTCTTTGCCCAGGTTGAGATATTCTTACGCACATGTTTCCACTCTGTGCATTGCTATAAATCAGTAATGTTTATTTTTGCGTGATTTTATTTTTTAAAATCACTGTTTCTGAATAAGTGAAACTGGGTGTTCAGTTCAGCCTGTGCATCAAGGCTTGCATGTCCCTGGCTTGAACAGTGATGGGCTCAGTCAGCTGCTATAGTCACCTTGAAGAGCCCTGTTTAGCAGTGACTTCTTTGTTACCTTCCATGGACAATAAAAGAAAGGCAGGTAGTCAAGTCAGGGGAGCAGAGTTGTTGTGAGGAATGAAGTGTGGAGCTCCTTGGGTTTAGTACATGAGCTGTTTTACACATACTATTATGTGAACTATAATACCTTAAATCACAATACTCTGTACTAGGTTGCTGGTTACTGTACTGATTAAGCTTTCTACTAGGCAATGTCTTACTCAGTTGTGATGATTGTGGCTGATACCAGTTTTCTCATCTGTTGATGGTCCATAAATAAACAGTAATTTAAAATTAAATACTATATAGTGCTTGATAAGAATCAACTGGATACTGAAATAAGGAGATTGTAATCTTGTCATTTATTCAGTTGTATACAATGTTTTGCACAGTTTCATCCATCTGCTTGATGACTGTGTGCTTGTTGTGTAAATTTTTTGGCATTCAGTAGTGTTTGCATAAACCCCACCCTCAACATACATGAAATCAGCAATAAAAGAAACTGCAGATGACGAGTAAAATGTTTTATATTGCATAATTTAAAATACTGCCTGGTGGGGGGGAACATATTGGTTAGAATTTCACCTACCAGTTAATCCAGTTTTGATGCCAAGACAGCATCTTGACTGTTAGTGCAATAGAATACTTGCATATCTTGTTAATACATAACTGAGGAGAGTGGATGCACTTGGCCCTCTTCTGTGAAACTACCCTTGGGCAACCTGCAACAGTGAGCTGCATTAAATGGCTAGACATTCCTAATCAGCTGAATTTGAACATGGTAATTAGTTCTAAAATAATAATCTGAATTTGGATTTTGACCAAATGTAGTTGCTATGAAAATAACCAAGTACTTCTTTGTCTCTGCTACACATTAAACATCTAATCTGGCTCCTTGCAAGTCAGGTGAGACACAATTCTTGGCACAAGAAAAAGGTTGGGTGTAACCAGGCGATAGCAGATTGGCACTATGGTATGTATTTCTTGTTAATGTTCAGAGCTGCAGCAAACCTATCTATATGCTTCTATATGGCCCATGTGGATTTTGATCTGAAGAGACACAAAAGTTTCTCTCTCGTCCGATTCTCTTTCCATAAAACCCACTTTGTACTAGTCTAGATTCAACCCAGAGTGTTACAAGCATGTATAGGGGAACTTTTTTAGGGACTAAAATGGGCAATTTTGCCACCCATCTTTAAGGTTAAACACTGAATATTATTTCTGTTATTTTATTGACTAATTTGGGCATTTCCTGGCTGAGCACTATGTAAATGTAATGAAATATATATTTGGCCAACCTACTGGTAATGTTTATTGACAGCTTTCTATTAGTTTCTTATGCACTGAGTCCCACCAAGGACATTATACCATTTGCTTAGAAGTGTTTGTATGTGTGTGTTGGTGAAAAGACAGCAGTGATATCAATGCAATAGTTGTTTTGAGAGGTTTGAAAAATACAAAAATGCCAGCACTCTGCCCAGCTATACTTTGTGTGATAAAGGACCAGACTTTCAAACCTTGACAATTTTTGCTTGTTGTTAAAATGCCTTCCTTTACAGCATCATTACATGTTTAAAATGGGCCACATAGCACTTAATTGTTTTATTGAAGGCTGTTATAATCATCTACTTCTTGCCCTTTAATGTTAAGGTTTTTCTCTGGAAGAATTTCAGTTTTGAAACAGTCACATTTATTTAAATCTATGAGTATATATCCGAAAATTATGTTCTGCACCAGCACACCTGCAAAAGGAGAGCTTAATTTTTCTTTCTTTTTTTCTTAGTGTTGCTTTCTTGTTGTGAGTGAGTGTGTTTGACAGTCTTTGAAAAAGCTTGAAGTTTTGTATGGGCAATGGCTGAGGAGGTCTGACATTAATTGGAAAGATGCAGTAGAACCTGTCAGGAAGTTTAAATTTTCACTACTGGAGTTAGCTGATCGGATATATTGGAAGCTCATTTACTGAATTAATGTGTTGGAAATCTAGGTGATTTACCCTTGTATTTCTTTAACAGCCTGTCTCTTTTTATAAGTCCTCCTTTATTGTTAATTGGTGTCAGATCTACTAATGTTAATAAAGGGTTTCACGAAAGACATGGTGGGGAACGAAGGGAGGTGAATAGCACATAGATGTAGATTTAAAGTCGTCTTTTGTCTGTTCTTTTCCATTTCACCAGAGTCTCCTTTTATTCTAGTCATCCTGGAAGCACAATATCTCAAAGTTTTTAAAAAGCAAAATCATTCTTACATTGACTTTTACCTTCTGACAAACTACCAGTAGGACAGTGTTGACTAATAAAGAGAAATTTTGCAATGTTGTTTCCTTATCCAAATAGTTAACCACTTAAATAGTTAACAACTACTGCAGTTGATTATTTAATATCTCTGAACTGAAGCTGAGTTATGAGAGAGTAGGCTGGTTAGTCTCTTCAACTTGGTGTACCTCAGGAGCGTTGGATAACAACTCCTACCTTCTTCACCCTTCATGGATACACAACTGGAGAGCATCAGATAAGGGAAATATAGTAAATTTTGATGAGTTGATCCTTTCCTTCAGCTTCTTGCTCACAGGAATTAGCTGTCTACAGTTTCAATAGGATTCTTTAAAATAAACAAGTTCTCCAGAATTTGATGTATTTGCACTTCTCTGTGAAGTCTGAGCTGTGTTGGTTGTACAGCCTCTATCTATACAACTCCCTTCTTTGTAAGTCAAGCCACAGAAATGGCTGCTGCAATCAGTCCTTCTTAACTTTTGTTTTAAATTGAGCTTTTGTTTTAAAGTAATTCTGTCCCTTTGAGAATAGCTTTGGAAAAAAACAAGCTATAAACCATAGTGGTTCTCACGCAAATCTGAAGCTATCTGAAGTGCTTGCCCTTCAGGGACCTGTGAATTCAGTGTTGAAGAATTGAATGCCAAAACTGTTCTAAGATTAGGTAAGCCTCAGGAAATCTTAAAGGGCATGGATGAGGAAGTATTAATTGAAACCCAGGCTAGTAAAAATACTGTTGAACCATGATAGGTACTTTGACTCTAGCTTGTTTGGCAGTGGGATAAACAGGCATATTGCTCTGTTGAGGCATACACAGCTATGTGAGAGCAACAAATACTTCATCTGAAGAAATTTTCTTAAATTTGTACACCATTATTTATAAAAAGTAATTAAGAGAAACAACATAGCAGGTGTAGTTATATTTAATTTTATCTGTTGAGCTTAGGGAAGATTTCTTACTAATTGACGACGTTTCTGCCGCTTATTGTGAAAATAGCATTCAACATAGCTACCATGGTCTGAAAATTAAAATTCAACAAAAACGTACCCAACAAATTAAACATAGAAGAAGCAATAGAATGAAGTCATGAATGAAGATAAGGAGGTGAAGAGAGTAGAATTTCAAATCACCTGCCATCAAAACCCTTATAAACATAATCCCCAAATGAAGTAGCTACCTCATGATATTTCTGGAAAGGGATTTCAACAACATGTGTGCTAAACCCAGGAGAGGCTCTTGTCTTGGCAACAAGCCACTCAGCTAACCTTTAAAGATAGGGACATGGTTTCTGATAACCTCAGTAAACTGTAGGTTCATATGGGAGAAAGGTATAAGAGCTTCCTTTGGTCACCATTAGTACTTTAAATTGTTCTTGGAAATAAATTGGGCACCACTGGTTTTTTATGTATTCCAGTATTCTAAACTTATACCAAACACTCATCAGAGGATGTTCTGCAGTTACCCACATTAATTAAAGATACTTAGACAACAAGACCGAGGTGTGGATTCACTTTAGATGCCAACCCACATTAGTAGACATCACTTGGGCATTCTTATTCAGATAAAATTAAATAGTACTTCCAAGCTGACAGTATCCCCCTCAACTGTTAGCAAGTGTAAACCATTGTGTGTGTGTGAGGGAAGAATTCCATATCATGGAAGTTAGAATGTGTATCTTGTCAAACATAGTGCTTTCATATTAATTTGTCCCTGTTTTAATACTTAGGAACACTGAATCTGGTACATTGCATCTAGAATAAAACAGGTGTGGAAGTCTTAATGCATTGCTAGGCTTCTTTTAAATGGCCAGACCTCTATATTTGGAAGCAACAAACCATATCCAGAATGCCTTCTGACAGTGAACTGAATTTTTGAAATCCTAGCATTGTTTGGTTTCTCCTTGTTATAAATGGTTGGAGCCTATAGTCCATGAAACATAAGTTTGTAATCCATTTTTTTTTCTTTGGTGAAAACAAAGGAAAAATAACTCTGGAGGTGACTGATTGGTATCATACATAACTAGACAAAATACAATACAGTACAGCTTGAAAGAGAAGTTAGAAGCAAAACAAACTGTAATGAATGGTTTAAAAGATAGATCATAATTCTATCTGAAGTTTTGTGATGAGTTAGAAGCACCAGAGTTTCCTGTGCGAGCGTGGGACCTGTGCACACATGTTGTCAAGTAATTGGTGGTGGTAAAACCATTGAAGAAAGCTTTTAAAATGAGGAATGATCACATATTAGTACTCAGGGTGGGTTAAGTTCTTAAAAGCCTAACTCAAACTGCTCCTACCCTCAAGACTGTTGGTGGCAGGGGGAAAATATTCATAATATTGTTCAAGGTTATTTCAATGCTATTAGATTTCAACATATACTTGGTGCCTATAAGGTGTTGCTTTCTGTGTTTAAGCCCCCACACCCAATACTCTGCTTCTCTTAACTGCTGGAATTTTCACAGGCTGATCCACTGTGGATAATTTCAGGTCTGACTCATTTTACTGAACATGTTAAATTGCTGCTCTTCCCCATGATAACAGTGGAGTTACTTGAACAAAATGTGTTTCCCACTTGACTCAGCATGAAAGGATTTTCTGTTAAACTAGTCAGCTGTTTACTTGGGAGCAGCTGACAAAATTTCCTAGTTTCAAGCTCAAAGGGTAAAATGAGCTGGTCCTTCAGGCAGCTTTAGATAAATTCCAGGCTTCTAGAAATTTGAGTCTTGTGCCTAGGGACTGGAAATATTTTTTCTCTCTCCACATGGTAGCTCCCGCTCCATCTTGCCTCTTGAGTAGACCAAAGGTCTAACTTAAAAAGAACACAGAGTAGTAAGCGTCTGTATAATTGTAACGGAGTAATACTAGAAAACATGCCTGTTTCTGTATAGCAATAGCAAAATGTTAGGAACTTTTAAGTTAAATCTGGTTGATTGAAAATGTTTCTGGGTCAGCTTAAATTACAGTGGTGGTAACTACAGTATGTGTTCATGACTGAATAACCAAGGCTCTTCCTGTTTTTCCTTTGCAAATATTGGACGCATTCTGTATGAGTGTATCTCTCTCCTTCAAGTGTTTGAGGACTCAGGTGGGCATAGTCCTTTCATTCCCACAAATTGGGACAGTCACTGAGTCTCAATCAATCAATCAATCTCAGTCTCTCTCTCTCTCTATATATATGTGTGTGTGTGTGTGTGTGTGCACATGTGCCACTTTGCCAACAACAAATGTCCAGACCATATTGCTTCTTTCTTGTCTAAGTAGAAGCCAGTTGCTGCTATCATTCCTTCATAATGCAGCAGTTTCCCCCCAGGTTGGGATTACTGTTCATGCAGAAGCAGAATTTTAGATACTGCAGGGAACCCTGGAGTTGGGGAAAACTGCCTACTACCTACCCCATTCTGTCAAAGGAAAAAGAACAATAAGTCTTCCCTAGAAGGAAGACATTTTTTCAGCTCCCAGGAGGTAAATTCTGGATGCAATGTATTGTTTGTGTGACAGTTTCTGTGCTGGGTAGAGGTAAGAAACTTTATTTGTTGAAATCATTTAGTGAGTTGGCAAAAAAAGAAGGGAGAGAAGCTGCAAATCAGGGACAGGCAAGCTGTGGCTCTTTGTTTGAAGTTGGACTGGTGGTATTCTCCTGCATTGGTTATACTTCTTCTGAGGCTTATGTTTAATCATGTCCAACAACATATGTAAGGTCATGGGTACCCCACTCTCATAATAATTGGATGCCATTAAAATGTAGAAATGCCTGCATAGGTTGTTAGGAACCAGGACAGTGAAGTGCATCCCCTTGGTTGAGTATTTGCCCTTTCCTCAGATCAGTTGTTTCTCCTTGCAGTGTTGTTTATTAAAGGAAGAAATACATTTATTTTAAAAGGTCAGTATATTAAATGATTCCCTCAGTTGCAGGCACAGTCTGTGCTATTAGGGGCATCTGAGAGATATTTACACCAGTGTCCTTCCTTATTTGAGACAACTGACTCCTGTCTTCAGAAGTGATCTACGGACTATGACATAGACCCAGTGAGTAAAAAACAAAACAAAAATCTGCTGGTTTGAGACAAGAGTTAAGTCTGTGTTGTGTAGGTTTAGAATCCACAAAACAAAGTAGTGAAGCTTGATTTCTTACGTGGCATACTCTATGGTCAGCAATGATATGCAAGTGTCTGTAGTCATGCTTGTTTACATGCTACCTCCAATGTGACAAGAGTTCTCCTTGGTTTTCAGGCCCAAGTCCTGTAGTACTGTATGACTATATGTGACTTCAAGATGCCTGTCAATTTATGGCGATCCCATGACCTTAATAGGACTTTCTTAGGCAAGGAGTACTCAGAGGTATTTTGCCAGTTCCTTCTTCTTTAGTATCAATTATATATATTAAAAAAGTAAAATCAGTTTCTGCTTTGCTTTGTTCAATGTTTTGAAAGCAAAATTCATATAACACAAGTCATTGGCTGAATAGATACGTGTAAAAGTATCTAACTCTATATTCAGAGAGAATTACTTCTGAGTAATTCTACACACGGTTGCAGCATATTCCTGATGCTTTCTTCTTTCTCTTCACGAATGATTTCTCTGCCCAGCAGAGTGACTCCCTCAAGATTACTTCACTTGTCAGGGTTGGCAGGTTCCTGCTGCCCCTCCTGCTCTGTCAGAATGTATTTATTGGGTATTCATTGAGCTTTCTAATTTCTCTCTTCTAGCCTCTAGACATTGTTAAAAAAAATAAAGTGGAAAAACCTCTATGCTGGCATTTGTATCAGTATGATTTCCTTAAAATACTAAAAATCGAAAGTATAGTTTACAATTTCTCTTGCAAAAGTTTTGATTATATTATCTTTCTGAACAGCATGGAGGCATACTAGGTATGTTGGACTGAAAGAAATGATCATGAGCAAGTAATTATAAATATATGTGTGCATGTGACAAATGTGTGAAGCATTATCAGCACATTTTACCCCATTTTCTTTTTTCAGAGACTTGTGTGATGTATCATCTGTTTACCTCTGCAGGAAACCCAGTAACGTAGGAGAGATTGAGAACAGTGCTGTTTACACGTTACTTTGAACACAAATGCAATCTGTGTATATGTAATTTCTTCAAATGTAATGTTGAGCATGTGTGAAGTGGCTGAGTATTTATAACACTGGTGGAGTGTAAAGTACTGCCAGTGTATTTATGAAGAGATCCTGGCAGGTGCCAGCTGAGAGACAGCTTCCCTGGCATACACCCCAGCCAATTGGTCGCTATTGAGAGAGGGCAGAGCTGTGACTGGCATTGTTTATCAACTATTGTGAAGATGGGGACAACGTGTTGCACAAGAAGTTCTGGATACCTCCCTATGCAACCTACCAAAAAAGTACCTACCTTGTCATAACCTCAGTTGGTCCAGTGTAAGTCACCAAGATCACTGTGTCCAGACTGTGGATTTCTATATATGTTCATTTATTAAAAAAATAGAATACCTGCACTTGTCCAAGGATTTTTGATTTGTAGCCTACTATACTTTTGTTTCTTGCAGGGCATGCCTTTATCTAGAAGAACATGTGACACGACTACTGTAACTCTTGCATTACTGCTATATTTAGGTTTCTTAATTAACAAACAGCATTTGTAGAGTTTGAATATGCGGGTTAGTGTTTTATTTTTTTCTTGTCTTTTTTAAGTAACCAATTGCTTATAAATGTAGTTGTGTTAAACAGAGTCTTGTTATACAGAAATAAGTCCTAGTGGGGCTTACATACAATTTTGCTTTCTGAGAAAGTTTCTTGTTCTGCCTAAATCAGTGTAAATATTGTACAGTTCTTTGTAGTTTTTATCTGCTCACCCAAAATAACACAAACTTTGAAAACCAAATAAAGGCAACTTGTGAAAGTCAAAAATACTTGTTGGCCTGCAGTCATTTATTTAATGAGAAGGAGAAAATAAAGATGGAAGTAATATGAATAATTTGAATAATGATAGTTCAACCTACATCCCTAAACTATAGACCCAGAACAGATGATGGAATTAATTAAATCAATTATCTGGTGCTAGTGAGAAATGGAAGTCTCTCATCTCAGGCCTGCTTCTGTACTATGCTGGGCTGGAAAGAAACTGGTTCCCAACCTGTCATTCTTTGAGACTACAGTTCTCTCCCCCACTGTCTTCTCAGCTAGAGGTTTTTACTAACACTTGCTTCTTCAGAATCTTTTATAGCAGACTCTCTTATATCTCAACTTCATCAGTCCCCACCCATTTTTATGAGAAGTGCTGGCACATGGAGAGGAGAGTGTCAGTCTTGCCAACATGCTGTCCTCATCACAGTCATGCTTACCCTGCCCAGCAATGCAGAGCAGGGTGAGAGCATGATTTTCATGGGGAGGAGGCAGTACTGGGATGAATCACTCTTATGCTCTCAAGAGAATTATGCTGTCCCCAGTATACCACACAGCTGAATGGTGAGGAAATGTGATTTGCTGGTAAGGGAAGATGCTCAGTGGTTTGGCTATCTTTGCAGGCTATGCTGAAGGCCTACAAGGCTATATGCAAGATGTAAGTTGTTTACATGCAATATTGAGGAATTTTGTGTGTGTGTGTGTGTGTGTGTGTGTGTATGTCCATCTTTCTTCTTCGTGGTCTCTGTGCTTCACACAATAGGGGTTTTGCGCCTGCGCAGAAGCTCAATCCAGAATGCTGAAAAACTGAGCAGATTGGCGGGAGCCCCACCCCTCCCACTCCCTGAGCATGCCCAATCCCACCAATCTAGCTCCTCCTTCAGTTCTCTTTCATCCGCCGCAAGAGTAACATCTCCTCCGGAGTGCTCTCCCTGCGACAAAAGCTGAGTAGATCAGACTCTTATTTTTTGCTTTATCCTTGTTTTTATTTTGCTTTATTTTGTTTTTACTCCCGATTTGTCCTTGAGCTGCCCCTGTTTTGCTCGGAATTCGAGGGTTCTGTCCCGGATGGGATGTGCATATTTTGATACTAGTGGTGTTTGATCATATTTTAAGGTGAACTACCTTCACTAAGTGGGTTCAGTGGAGAAAAATCTGTCTCCTTGATGGCTAATCTGTCCAAAGTTGTGTTGCAACAGAGACTATATGGGATTCCAGAATATCAGAAATGAGTAAGTGTTGATGCCAGTACTTTTTTAAAGGACCTGTTTCTCTCCTAACTTATATATCAGATGCCATTTTAAATTTTTAGGAGAAATGTTAGTCAAGAGAGGTGTTGGTACAAAATGGGTGAAAATTAGTATGCTTTTTCTGTAAACAGAAATATACATGGTAAACAGGATCCAAACATAGTCATGTGATCCCTAGTTCCATGTTCTACTATGATTTGTTTTCTGTTGTCAGAAGTAGTTATTCAGCAATAGAAATATTACGTTCCTATTATGTCACAAGGGAGAGATGAAATGTTCCATATCAACATGTTAGTACCATGAACTCAGTACAATACAGAGTGATGTAACGGGAGGACGCCATCACTCTCAAATTCCTAGCATGAGTTTCTTGTTTAAAATGAGTAGTCTTAGAGATGGCAGAGTAACCCTATTCAGATACTGAAATGACAGATTGAACACAGGTCAGTTGCAGGGTCACTCCAATAGTTATACCCCTTGATGACATGAACATGTGACACAATCCACCCTCCCTCTATATGTAGAGCAAGAGATCTATGGAGAGGAAGCCTTATATGCTTCCATTGCTGCTTCATTGGCTACACAAATAGGGGTTGTGATTTCTCACAGTTAATCATTCAATTTCAGCTAAACCCAGGTAGCTTGGAGTTCTTCTAGGTAAACTAGATTTTATGTCTGGATGTTATCTCCTTTATCAGAAAAAAAAGGACTCCGATTGTTGATAAATTACCACATTGAATTGTTACGCCTGAAAAAAATATTGAGAATTCTAAATGAAATTAAGCCCCATACATATTCACAATTGCTTCTAATTACTGCCATTTAAGATTGTTTAAGTTGTATGGATAATATAGAGTTTGAATTGTTCTGCTTGACCCCATAGAATGACTACAGAATTTGATATTTGTAATTTGGGTTGGGGCTCTAAAGCTACTCAGTGTATCCATCAACAATGACAACAAACACCAGCACCCATTGGATGCCTAGGAGCTGTTTAAATTGCTGCAGTTTCTATCTGCTGTTTTCAAGACATTCAAAATAAATAAACAAATCACCCCTTCCTCTGTGTTATGTTTGCTGAAGAATCTTTAAAATCTCCCCCATTCACCCAAAATTTCATTTAAATTAGATGTGCAAGTTCTAGTGCTGCAAACTAATCTTTAAAATGTATTGAGATTGGGAATGCCAGCAATAGTGTTTGAGGTAAAATGCTTGATTTTTTTTATAGCAAGCAGCTGTGTCTTTTATTTTTGGAAGGGATTATCTGGTTGCCTAAAATTAATGATGCCTCTAATTCTAAACTAGAATGTATAGTTTCTAAAGAATAGGAACTGTACCTTTGAAAACTGGGAGTTCCTGTTCGTTACATAGAGACACCACTTCTTTGTGTGTGGACAACCTTTTGGCTATTAAAACTCACAAATCAATGCTTGACCTTCTGGCAGACTTGCCAGGTGGAAGACATTAATTTTGTACAGGAGGAAGAGAGCACAGATATGTAGGAAGGAAAATGCACCTGAAGCAACTGTGCTGGAGCAAATGGCAAGGCTAATGTTTCAGATTCCAGGGTGGCAGCTGGGATATTTCTGTGGGATGCAGACGAACAAACCTTTCATTGAGATGCTTTTGTAAGTCTGCTAAAATATATGACTGACAACTAGTATTTCAGGATTTGGTCATGTTAGGTTTCAGTGAAAATGAGGTAATATAGTTTACTCTTGTTATACAGTTCTTCTGATTCTTCCTTTGTGAAAGAATGAGGAAGATGCAAGAATTTAAGTTTTAGTGGGGAGGGAGAAACCCTAATGTCTCAAAGAGGGAAACATTTTTCTTTCAGCTTTAGCCTACTAATGGTCAAATATGTTGGACTATAACCTTCAGCAGCCAGCATGGCCATCTTGGCTGGGGAAGATAGAGTGTCACACATATAACAGATGTTACAATAGACGTTTGGACAAATAACACTGCTGTACTCATTGGAGGCATAATCTAATAGGGAGTGCTCTCAAGAAGCATTTTTGAAAAAAAGCACTGGTATAAAGGTGCAGTATCTACTTCTGAGGTCTTAATTAGTTTCTCCAACTGCACTGATGCTTCTGAAGACATTTTGCATATATGTATTTCCTACAAAATGTCTTTGCTTGAAAATATTTTTATCCCATACTCTGAAGGCTTAGACTAGCTAATACCTCACCTCCTGTGGAACGTTTGTAACATTGAAATTAGGAAGGAGGAGCAGAATTATGACATATTGTTGGCCCACAAAGTCAGTTTACTGTGCAATCTGTTCTAGGACAAAGATGCCCTCTCAGGCATCTGAGCCTTGAAAACACTGGAGCATGTTTTTTTGGGGAGTAGTCATCTGTTTCTTCCATCACCACTGACAGGCTTAATATGACAACTGAATTTTAATTCATTATGCTGTGATTCAACAAATAAGCAGTAGAGCTTGAAGTTGTTCCTATTCATCCTCCCCACCATTCTTAACTGTCAAAAAACTATCTAAGTGTAAGTTGGAGACCACAAGTCAAAATTTAAAAGTTACATCTGCTATGGGGACTGTAACTCTGCTCGATACACATTATGTGTTGAATATACTGAATCTTGGGGAATAATAGATGTATGTAGTTACAGTTATAGTATCTGTTGGGAAAACTCGCTCAGATAAATGGCTCTGAGAATTCAGAAGCATTAAACAAACCCACTTTTTCACAAATAATGTGTATGAATTTTATTTCTCAGAACCACTGTACTGTATAAGTAAGGAGAATAAAGTTTCTGGGGGATTAAGCGGATTACTTGATTGACCAGATTTTTATTTTTATTTTTTGTTAGCAATGTGCATAATAAGGGCTACCAGATATTTAGAGCTTTCTCTTCTGTATCCAAAAGAGGTATTGATGCAAGTATGTAATTGGCACCTCATTTGGCTGGATTCTTGCTCAGGAAGCACCTCAGACTGAAACAACGTAGAATCTCAGAATTGGAAGGGACCATAGGAACCATGTAGTCCATCCACTTGCCATGCAGGAATAGATAAATAAAATGCTCTTGAATGGTGCCCATCCAACCTCTCTTTATAAACTTCCAAATAAGGAGATCCCACCACCCTCTGAGGAAGTATTAGTCTTTTGACTAGGGAAGAGTCAGTTACTGCTCGGTTCACCTATCACCTCAGTGGTTAGCTGATCTTGGTCTACTTTTCCAGGCCAATTTTGGAGCACAAAAGGCAATGAATTCTTGAGCTTGCTAAAAGTACAAAGGCTGCATAAGAGGGAGAGACAGGAAGCAGGGCCTCATTTACTCCTCTGAAAGGCAAGCAGTTTTGGGAAACTCTTCTATGAACTACAGTATATTCGGGGGCAGCTGTGTCGCTATGCAGCAAAATACAGCAAATCCCAAAATCCACAAGCAGTGATTGGTTTGTCTGGCTAACTCCAAGCATAAAGTACATTATGCAAACTTTTGAAATGTCATTGGCTTCTTCATGAGCCAAAGATGTTAAAAATCATACAGCAGAAAAAAGGTGACATGTTAGAGTCACAGGCTTACATTCTGTCTCAAATGTTGCTCTGTTGTCAGTTAAGATGGTATTGAGAGATTTCAGTCCAGGCAGAGGCCACTCCCCTACTTAGCCATGTGAAGGTTAGGGACAAAGGGCAATAAAAGACAAATGATGAAATTTCAACACCATTAACAACAGAAAAGTAACTTTCCTAGAGATCAAGCTGACCCTGTCTTGTGCTAACAGCTCTTTTCTTGAATTTCTCAAGGAATCTCTGTACTGTTATATCTGGAAAAAAATGTAGTGGTGCATAGGTTTTGAAAGGTAAGCAGGGTCAGCTCTGGTTAGTAGATAGATCAGCAAAGAATACCTGGTGCTGTAGGCTATATTTCAGAGGAAGGAACTGGTAAAACCACCTCTGAGTACTCCTTGCCTAAGAATAGTATTTGTTGCCTATTTCCTCTAAAATATAGCCCACAGCACCTGATATTCTTTGTGGATCTCCCTGCTGAGTACTAACTAGGGCTGACCATGCTTAGCTTCCAAGATCAGGCAGGATCTGGTGGTTTCAGTTTTAATTCTTACAGACAACCCTATGAACAGGGATGGGATTCATGCAGCTGTGACTTAATGTGGTCTCAAGAGCTTTTTGTGGTTCCCATGTTTCCCTGGACCCCTCCACCCTTAAATGTTTTTAGATTTAAAAATGGACAACAAATCAGTGAGTCAATTCCCCAACCTACAGTCCTACCATTTTCTAAAAATTCCTATTGAAAAAATGCCAACAGACATTAAATCTTCCTCCCAAAAGCCCTGAAAAGAACCCAGAGGATTTTAAAGGAAAAATCATCTGAGCTGGTATGGTTTTTTTAAATATTATGTTCAAATACCCATTAGTTAATGTTGTTTTCAAGGTGACTTTAGGTCAGGCACTATTAGACCTGCCTCACAGACTTGCTGAAATATAACAGTGGAAAGTAACCTTCTGTGCCATCCTAAGATCCTTGGAAGAGGCAAGAGAAAATGTGATAAATCCTGATAAATTTTGGAAATTGAATGCAGCTTTCCTGGTTGGAAATTGTGTGTTTTTTCCATGGATGTTTGTCGTCCACTACTGAAAATTGTGGTATTTCTTTGCTGTGCAGAAATGTGTTTTTTCCATGCTCTGCAAAGGTAAGCGTTGAAGTTGGGCTCCTTTGACTCGCAAGTTTTCTCCATAACATACTCATTTTCTCACAATATTAATTTGGCTGTGGTTCTTGTCCTGCATTTGCGGATGATATTGAGTGAAACGTGTTGCATATAAACATTCGTATTTGCTGTGCATTCCCTTTTTTTAGTTGAACCATTTAACAAACCCTTAAGAGTTTGAGATCATGTCCTTGGAACCCTTTTTTAAAATTACACACTCACTTTTGAAATAAGCAGGTCCTGAAATCTTCTCCCTTTGAAGTCAGGAGACCTTTAACTCTAGCTCTTTGTGCCTCGGGGTGTTGGTTTTTGTGCTCCAACGCAGATAGAACCCTTGGCACTTTATATTTTGGATTAGGTAAGGAGAGGGTTAAAGGTGGAATTGACTGAGGCATTATGCAAGCTATTAAGCAAAAAGGAAGTGCATTACAAAATGCTGAGCTCAGTAGTCTGGCTTCCAGCCAAACCTTGCTTTCTTCACTACAGCTGAGGGCTTTCTAAGCTTCCCACCAGTGGGTTTATCTGAACTGTTTAGGAATGCTGTTTCAGTCGCCAGCTGACGTCAGCACAGGCAGTTCAGCTGAGGGCCAGGCCAGACAGTATGGATGGGAGGGGCATTGTGTAGGCTGGCTCTCTGGCTCTGTAGTGTGTGTGTGTGTGTGTGTGTACACAAGCAGGCTACACATTCTCTCTCTCTCTCTCTCCCTCTCTCTCTCTCTCTCTGGGCCTGACTGGAAGAGTGAGACTGCAGTTTCTTCTGCTGTAGCTGTTATTCACAAAGTTGGCATTTGACTTTCTCTATTGCTTTTGTCGGTGGGCTTAAATACCCTAAAGTCACCAGATCTCATCTGATCTTGGAAGCCAAGCAGGGTGAGCCCTGGTTAGTACTTGCATGCGAGACCAGCAAGGAATCCGAGGTGCTGTAGTCTATACTTTAGGGGAAGGAATTGGCAAAACCATCTCTCAGGAGGCCTTACTCAAGAAGACCCTTTGAAATACAGTACTGTACATAGGGTCTCCATAAGTTGACAGAACAACTTGAAGGTGCGCACAGACACACACAGTGCTTTTCACTCAAAACTTCATTTGGATTTAGTACTTCACTTTCTGCTTTTCCTGAAATACTGCTGTTGGCTATCTGTCTCAGATCTATACAGGCAATGTCATATTTTCTTGCAGTAACTTTGAAAAGTGAATTTTTATATAAGAACCCTATTTTTTTATAAAATGCTCTTGGGGCTTCAGCAGTGGTGGATGACGAAGAGATTCCATCACAGCTGCTAAGCTTGTGGTACCAAGGGGGTTATTTCCTCAGTATGTGTACACAAGTAAGGAGAAGGAAAAGTGGCTTGTGTGAATTTTGAGCGTTCACTTCTTCATTACAATGTGCTATGACATTTTGCATTGCCGCCCACTCTTAATATGATACTTGCAAATGTTTAAGGCAAACAGCCACCCAGATGGGGCTGGTTGAGCTTTGGCTAAAGCAGACTTCTAAGTGTGGCTTGCAAAACAAATTCCATCCATTAGAACAGATATGTTCTTGCTGTCATGATTTGATCCCCCTCGTTCCTTTCTAATTTGATTAAAAGAACATTATGTTGTAAAAGTCAGGGGTACAAATAAGACACTTGTATAAAACTGCAAGCTTCAAAATCAAGATTTGTTTCACTGTTGAAAGAAAGTTTGCTTTGCTTGCTGATTTCAAATATGAATAGTTAATCAAGTTTCTTTCATGTTTATGACCCAGATTTGTGTACACGCTCTGTTGCATAGCTTTCAGAAAGCAAGATGATAAATAAGAATGCTTAATGTACATTTTAAGTCTATATGGTGGCAGCATGAATTGTATCAGTTATATGGAAAAGGTTCATCTTGATTGCTATATAGTCTCTTTCATATGGTTAAAAGTGGACTGAGCCTTCAGTGGCTCCCATCACCTAAAAGCTGATTTGCTGTTCAGAATGTTTCATTGCAGCATTAAGAAAAAAGTTACATATAGACTAAATATTGCTGTGTGACTTGTATGATTTACAGCCCATGGGAGGCAGAAAGCCACCAGACATTTCTAGTGACTGATAATGTGGCAACATTGAAAATTTGAGCCTGGTTGGATTAGACTGATTTCCCAAAGTTTTGAACCCAGGAATCCATTTATAGTACTTTAAAATTTGCCCTAAATTTTCCAGTGTTCAACTTTGTTGTGAGTTGACTCAGTCATGAGTCTTCCTTGTTGCTCCTTTTTCTTTCCTATTGAAATAACCTGGTAGTACATACTGTATTATGAAAAACTATTGATTTAGACCCATGCTAAGTATCTGAAAGTCTGTGACTATCAGGACACTCTAGAGCAGTTTTCTAGGGTACAAAGGTCCCTCAATACTACTTCAGGATAAGCTTTAGAGGAATGAAAACATGAATGGGTAGGAGAATTCAGAGGCTTGGTTGAGCGCAGTCATGGTCTCAGTGATATCAGGAGTGCAGGGTGTTCCCTGAGCTCAGAAATTAATTATTTATATTATAATCTTTCTAACAATTTTACTGGCCCCTATTCCAAACTGGGGTGGGGCTTACCTATTAAGAAATGAACAATCTCTCCTGACCTGATTGTTTTCTGGAATGGAGAAAATGAATAAGGACTGTTGATAAGCATCTGATATAGTATGCATCTTATGAGCTGTACTGGGCTTGGTAAATTAGAACAGAATATTAGGATGACAAATCAAAGGATTTGCATCCTATGCTGTCGTTATGCCTAATGGTCAGTGGGTGTTGAGAACTTTATTTTATTGTATTGTGCTTTGCCCAGACAATGTGCATAATCTGTCTAAGCATTGATGTTTATATTGGCCAGCCAGTATACACTATGTTTAATAGATTTTGTGAAGTTCTAACAACATTATTTAAAAGCTGGATGTTGCGTGAATTTCCCTGTTTGTGTTATCTGTACCCAGTCACTCATGTTCATAAACATCATCCAAGGAATTCTCATTAAATCCAGTATTCAAAACAAGGCAGTAAAAAGCCTGTATCATGGATCATTTGCAAAGCTTGTAGATGCCTTGTCCAGGTGGTTAGTGTGTGTTTAGTACTTGGTATTTTTCCTTGTTCCAGCGTTTTCAGGCAAGCAATAGGAAAGGCAGGGACCTGCTAACTTGGTTTAGCCCTGTCTTCTAAAACTGTATTGAAGCCAAATCTTCAAGTCTGAAAGTTCTACACAAATTTCCAGCATTTGATGGGTTGGGGACTGTGAGTCAGCCAGATCCATATGGAAGAGAAAGTGTGTACTAAAATATCAAGAAAATATATTGCCAAGAAGTAGGAGTCTGTGTTAGAGGCAGGACGAAAGGGGACCAGAAGAATTCCTAATCCTTGAATTCTTTATAAACTAGCTGCCTTGGGAGTGCCAACTAGATACAGAAGTACAGGAAATAAATCACTGCTATCCATGAGTAGGAATATGATTTTCTGACATATGCGAATGTATAAATATGCATAGTTGGAAATGAGTTGAAAGAGTTTAATTAACACAACCTCACCAAAGAGCTTAGGCCAGCTAGTGCACTTCCAGTTTGTTAGACTGATGGAATTTTTAACACATTAGGTTCAATTGAAACAGAATCTATACTACTACTTGTGAAGTTCATTCCAAAAGCTATTCAGCAAGACCTTAAACTGGGACAGCCTGTTAATACAGTAGAATAGGAAGTTGCCTTATCCCAAATCAGACCATTGAACCATTTAGCCAATTATTGTCAGCATCTACTGCCAGTGGCTCTTCAAGGTTTCAGACAGGATTCTTTACTAGCACAGTACTACTTGAACATTGTCAGGCATTGAAAATGGACGCTTTTGTATGCACAAAGTATTCTGTGCCACTGAGCCATTTGCAATAATTAAACTTTAGAATTTCAAATTTAAATTTATTTAGGAATCAACTTACAGTTAATTTCTTTAAATCTGGAAAGTAGTAAAATACAGCCACCTTGCCTTGTCTAAGAGCATTTAAAACTAAATCTTCTAGAGTTGCTTAATAAGACATGGTTTTAATTTTGCTTATAATATAGTATTTCATGACTGCTGTCCTGCTCCCTACCCGCCCTTGTGTCTCCATCAGTATCAGGTCATATTGGGAAGTATATTTCCCCAGCTGTTAATAAGATAGCAAACTTAAGATTCCTGTCCCCGGTTTTGAAAGTTAGCCATATATGGAAAGGAGTCACTATTCATGGTATCAAGTGTCTTTTGCCTGCAACACAAAGTCTCTTTGTCGCAGTAAGTCAAGCTCAATGATCTTTCAGGCTGTTGAGGAAACAGGTGCTCATTTTTTTCTTTTAAGCTGGGGAAAACACATTGCACCAATAAAACTGTGCATAGGAATTTGCACAACAGAACATCTCTGTTAAGCCCATTACATTGTGTACAAGGGATGGATGGAAACTGATTACAGATCTTAACAAATGTTCATGTGTTGGTAAATGAGGATCGCAGCTGTGTTTGCAGAAGTGCAGTCAGAACATTTTGAGCCAAACTTTGTCTGTATTGAGGTCTTTCTCTAAAAATGGGGAACTGAAACTCATTCAGTAGTAAATCTGCCCCAGACAAGGGAGTCAAACTTTCTGAAACTAAGATAAGATGGCATTGTTCATTTTTCACTGTCTGTAATAATTGGCTTCGGCAACAAATTAAATGGGTGGGAGTCATAGACACAGGGAATAGGACACATAGTTTACCATGTAGTGTTAATGCCTTTGAACTCTGCCTTAAAATTCATTAAGATAGAAAACAGTTTAACAACACTTATGGTCTCCTAGAAGTTAAGTATATTTTTAAAGGAAGATCTCTTTTGTACTTTGGGATACACTGTAAAAATCAGAGAGTGGAGAACATCAGAACAATAGCTCTAATGCAAGGGATCAAGAAAACAATGTATGAAGTATTGCAATATAGCATATTAAATAAAGTCATATTTCTGAAACAATAAAAAAAGCTAAGAGTGAGTGTGTAAAGTTGGATTCTTAATACAGAACAAGTACATTAGAAGGTTTGATATAACCAGGCCTCCAGATAATTTAGTTCATGGCTTAATTTCTCTAGAAGGGTAATATGCCAAACCTGGCAGAACCAGTTTTGTAGACAGTAGGAATCCAGGGTCATTCAGCGTTCAGTCTTTGTACTTATAGCAACTAATAAAGTTATGAATTCTTCATGGGCAATCACTTCATGTTTTTTCCAGTATGTTGTAGAAAGAGCCAACTTAGGCCCTCATTGTGGAGAATAATGAACAATCTTGGAAGTTTTACCTGTTAGAGTAAAAATGGTGCTCAGCTGATCACGACACAGTGAGGTGGTTGCCTCAGACAGCTGATTGTTGATATATCTGTTGCTTAGTTGTGGTAGTAGTGGTAGTATTTTTGGTGCCAGGAAGGAAGAGATGGTTTTGTTCTTGTCTCAGATGCAAAAAAAGTCTTTGTTGATCATAGCTACAATGTACTTTGACTAGAGTGAGGCATCATTTGCTGCTGTGTCTCAGATATCAAAAGGTCTTGGGGCAGCTTTGGCCAGAAAGGTAGTCACAACTCAGCAGTACCACTGTTCATGAAGTCAAGTCTGTCATTACATTCTTCACAGCATGTATGTGAATACAAACATGCTGTACTCAGAGTGAGATAAAGTACTAGTGGTGCATTAGAGAAGTTTCCCTAAATTTAGCTGAGATAGATTTGAAATTGTTAATTTCAATTTGTGACTGTTAGTGAGTACATATGAATTTGGGATTCCCTGTTCCCAAATAAGTTTCCAGAGCCATGTATCATAGACACCAGTATGTTATAAATAGATGAAATTGGCCCTTTGGTTTCAAGTGTCACCAGAACACATTGCAATTCAAAATTAGTTAAAGCTTGTGTGGCTTGCTGAATGACAGAGGTTGGTTGCAAAGTGGTGAATTTGGTGTAACTGAAACTAAGAAGATAGAGTACCTTAAAGCTGTACTGACAACTGAGCAATGGTGACAGGTTGACCTTTGACATAAGAGTCTCTCAGTCTGTAGACTGTACACAGTTCCTATATTTTAGATTACAGACATTATCTGAACATGTTTTATCAACATGTAAAGCCTCACCACTTCCATTCCCTTACTGCTTTCATACAGAGTCCTAAATCTGAATAAGAGAGTTTCCTCTAAGCATGAATGCACTCCATGCAATGCGAACTGATCCATAAATAAAAATAACATTATTTTTTTTTTAAAAAATTAAAGTTTATAATCACATGCAAAGAGATCATCCTCTCTTGTTCAAATTAACTGCTCTTCTCATGAGGAGAGCAGTGGAACTGGGGACAAAGGGGAATGGGGCTCACACGCCCTTCTTCACATGTTGATAGAACATAGAATCATAGAGTTGAAAGAGACCACAAGGGCCATCCAGTCCAACCCCCTGTCATTCAGGAACTCCAAATCAAAGCATCCCCAACAGATGGCCACCCAGCCTCTGCTTAAAAACCTCCAAGGACGGAGACTCCACTACACTCCGAGGGAGTGTGTTCCATTGTTGAACAGCCCTTACTTTCAGGAAGTTCCTTTTAATGTTGAGGTGGAATCTCTTTTCCCTCAGTTTGCATCCATTTTTCCATGTTCTAGTCTCTGGAGCAGCAGAAAACAAGTTTGCTCCCTCCTCAATATGACATCCCTTCAAATATTTAAAGAGGGCTATCATATCATCTCTTAACCTTCTCTTCTCCAGGCTAAACATCCCCAGCTCCCTTAATCTTTCCTCATAGGGCATATTTTCCAGACCCTTCACCATCTTAGTTGCCCTTCTTTGGACCCGCTCCAGTTTCTCCACATCCTTTTTGAATTGTGGTGCCCAGAACTGGACACAGTATTCCAGATGGGGTCTGATCAAAACATGCTTAGATAATCATTGCATAGATTAAAATATATCCCTTTTTTGGACTGAAGGATGATTGACAATTTCAAGAAAAGGGGAGATGAGGGTACACTAATGTAAAGGCATCTAGAACTTGGCTGTCAGTGTAAGCATAGACCAGTGTGGAGTTGTGTCTGGTTTGCACTGAGGTTTGAATTAATTGTGGCAGAAGAGAGGTTATGCAAGACTTCTCCGCATCATTTTTCACCTATAGTTAGAGTTCACTTGTCCCTGGTGAATTGGCAGGTAATAGATTTTTGGAAACAGTGTTTGAAAGTTCCACAGATGCCCATTCAGAGGTATCTAAATTTCAAAGTGTAAGAGCTGTACAAGTTGGAAGGAGTCCCAACTAATTTTGAATGCCCAGTTATCTCTTCTCTGGCTAGCATATTCAGAAAAGCTTTGTTGTTGTCCATTCCTTCTTGAAATATATAGAAGATAAAAACAAAAATCTTGTTAGTGCACTGTACCAACATCCTTTCTTTCGTGGCCTTTCCCTTTCCCCTTTTTAATGTCCTCTACCTCTTTATTCAAGTTTTGCTCCTCTTGTAGATGCAAAGTTGCACTTTGTGATGCTCACACAGAGTGCCTTTTTATCTGGGTGAAGGGCACATTGTCCAGTGCTCTATTTGCCATGGCTTCACTGCTAAAATTGTAGTGCTGGGAAAAATCCCTTCAGTCAGGCCATGACCATCATTTCCCCCTTTTCCACATTAGGGACAGCTTTCAAAACCATATATGAAAGTAAAAGTACCGTAACTCCAATATTCATGACCTAGGGATTGACTCAACCATCTTAGGTACTGACAACAGCTTGTATGGCTCATCTGACTTCAGTCACTTCAGTTCTGTTGGGAGCTGCCCCAAGGACTATTGTTGTACCAGCAGCAGGGCATTTGGTATTGGTAACTTTTTCCACTAACCACTCTTAGACTTCTAAATCTATTCATATGAGGTCAGGGCATAAGAGGCAGCTTTCCTTGGAAACCTTGGTACTGACTGAACAGAGGCTAAAGGAAAAGAAGAGAAGCCAAGATGTCTTGGACTTATGGCGATCCATAGATCGGAGAACCCTAATCATGAACAGTCCTGATGAGGTCTTATAAATGCAGGGCCATGGATTCCTTGATTGAATCATTCGTGGTCTTGTTTCTTTCCCTATTGCCTACCACTTTAGCAAGCATTACTCTCTTTTACATAGTGCAACAACCTCAGTTTAGTAATCTTGACCTCTAGGAGTAGTTCAGGCTTGATTTGCTCTAGGACCCATTTATTGACCTTTTTAGCAGTCCACAATATCTGTCAAACTTTTCAAAACAGTTGATTTTTTTCCCTGTCAGATTTTTTTCACTTTTTTCACATCATGTCAAACAAATGCTGTGGCATGCACATTTCCTTTAGAGTGGTCCATAATTTTTCATGATCTACACAATCAAAAGCTTTTCTACAATTCTGAAATCCTTTAGTGAACTCCATTAACCACTGTATGTTTTCAGTGTGATCGCTAGTGCCTTTTCCTTTTCTGTACCCATCTTGAACATCTGGCTTTTCTTGCCCCATATGTTATAAACGATTTTGTTTTAAAATATTGAGCCTCTCTCTTTGGAGTATCTCCCCCTTCAAAGAGTAATCATGAAGCCCCATGGTAATGCTTGTCAGAGCCTCTTACCTGAGAAAGTGATGCACGCTAGAGTTCACAAAATGAGAGACCCTGTCAGCTTTTGTCCCTGGCTTTAGGACAAGAGAGCAGTCTGCTTTAAACCACTGGAAGGAATGCAGAAGAAAATAATATTAATTCTTGAATATCATTGTGATGCAGTACAGGTTCACAGTAGGAGATGAAATGTGTCTTTTGTTCTTATAGAGGCACTCTGCAAGGGACAACCTGCAGCCTCTCTTTTGAATAACCCTTTCTTCCTTTTTCTCAAAGATTTGCAGGTAATGTGTAGCTCTTTCTGACAAGCCCAGCTCCTCTTCCCCCCCAGAAGCCCTTGACAACTAATTCCAATTAGCTCAGTTATGTTATATCAGTGTAAATTGATGGTTTTGTTTTTGCCGCTGGCAGGTGAAGATGGAAACAACTGAAATCACTGTTTTCCTTTCTAGGAAATATTTGCTAGTGCTGGCAGTTTAAAGGAGTTAAGTGAAGTGCAAATGCCTGTGCAGCGTGTTCTTTGCCTGTACAAACAGTTCTGTACATATTACTAATTAAGCCAGCATTGGCACACAAATTCATTGTCTGCATCGCCATGGAATGCTCATGCTTGAGTTTTTAAAACAGAATTCAGAACATTTGTGTTGGAACATTAATCTTTCCAGAAGGACATATCAAAGAATTATGTTCATACACTGTATTTGGAGGGGAGTAGGTTAACTTGTGTGTAGTTTGTAATACTTATATTCCAAAAAAGATCACTGAATGTTTTTACTTCTTTGTTTGGATGAGTTTAAGCACGTAAATATGGTGCAGATTCTCTAGCAGGCAAAAACAGGCTTGTTTTATTAATTGAAGTTTCCTAAGCAAAAAAAGATTTAGCAGTATTTATGAACCTTCTCTCCAGGCTTAATAAAGCCACTTGTCTTCAGGTAAAGCATTTTGTGAATTAGCACTTATTTCAGGCTGTCAAGTATATCACAGATATAAAAGGGTTGCCGGATATCCCTTATTGTAGGTGATGTCCCTTTTTTGAAGGCTAAAAAGCTTGCCTCTTAAAAGTGCTGGCTGGTTTCCCTTGCCTTTAAGTAGCTTCCAACTTATGTTGAGTCTAAGGGGAATGTATGAATGCATGAGGTTTTGTTGGCAAATTTGTTCAGAAGGGGTTTGCCATGGCCTTTCCCTGAGGCTGAGCGAATGTGAATTGACTAAGGTCATCCACTGGATTTCCATGGCTGAGTGGGGATTTGAACTGAAATCAGTACTTTCATTTGGTATTTAGGTAGAGCGCAAACATTTTAGTAGCTGCTTCCTGATTGTCAACATTGCATGTCATACATTTTGCTAGTCCCTTATTGCTGTTCTGAAAACCTGGCAACACTAATGTTGGGCTACTAATAATTGGTAGATTTATTCTTTCCCACTGTGGTGCCACCTGTATGGAATACCTTTTCCAAAGGGTTTCTTGGCCCCAGCACTTGTATCTTGAGATGCCAGATCAATTGTGGTGCTCCACAATTTTTAGGGGGATCCAGTTGATTTCATGCTCTGCTGTTCTGGCTTGCTTGGTTTTTGTTTTGATGCTTGTAGTTGAGACTTTGGCTCCTCCTGAACTGCAGAAATAAAGCAGGTTGACACCACTTTAATTGTCCTGACTCAGTGCTATAGAATTCTGGGAATTGCACTTTTGTGAGATATCTAGCCAACTCTGCCAGAGAGCTCTGATGCCATGGCAAACTACAAATCCCAGGATTGCACAGCATTGAGCCATGGCAGTTAAAGCTGTGTCAAACTAAACTATTTCTGCAGTGCAGACACAGCCTTTCCTGTATAATAAAAAACATAATCACCCCCACATTGTTGGTGTTCCATTGTTTTAATTTTCCATTTGTGTACATTAGTATAAAATATAGGTGTGAACACATGCACATGAACACCTTCCCTGGACCCCCTGGATATGAATAATTACAGGCCAGTCTCTTTACTACCATTCTTGAGCAAGGTGATCGAGAGGGCGGTTGCTCTTCAACTCCAAACTGTCTTGGAGGAAACCGATTATCTAGTCTCATTTCAAACTGGCTTCAGGACAGGCTTTGGGGTTGAGACTGCCATGGTTGCCTTGACCGACAATCTGCGTCTGAGCATCGACAGGGGTAGTGTGACCCTATTGGTGTTCCTAGACCTCTCAGCAGCTTTCGACACAATAGATCATGGCATCCTCTTGGACCGCCTCGGGGGGTTAGGTATGGAGGCACTGCATTACAGTGGCTCCCGTCCTTCCTCTCGGGCAGGTCCCAGAGGGTGCTGCTCGGGGACAGTTATTAGAGTAAAAGAGAGCTCACCTGTGGCGTCCCACAAGGTGCCATCCTGTTGCCGATGTTATTTAACATATATATGAAGCTGCTGGGTGAGATCATTCGGAGTTATGGGGCTGGGTGTTATCAGTACGACGATGACACCCAAATCTTTTTCTCTGTCTCGTTTGTCAGCCTCGAATTCCAATGGCATCTCCTCTCTCAATGAATGTCTTCAGGCAGTAATGGGCTGGATGAGGAAAAAAAAAAGAACTAAATCCAGAAAAGACGGAGGTGCTCACGATAGCGACTCCGAAACCAAGAATCTGGTTGCATCCTGCAGTCCTGGATGGGGGTCACACTCTCCTCCAGTGACTGTATTCATAGTCTGGGAGTGCTCCTTGACTCGTTGCTGCTGATGATGAATCAAGTAAATGCGACAGTCAGGAGCGCCTGTTATCAGCTTCGGCTGATACGCCAGCTGCACCCTTTTCTGGAAGTAAGGGATCTTGAGACTGTTGTACACGCGCTGGTAACCTCACGTCTTGATTTCTGTAATGCGCTCTACATGGGGCTACCCTCATGCTTGGTCTGGAAATTGCAATTAGGACAGAACATGGCAGCCAGAGTAGTGTTGGGAACATCGAGGAGGGACCACATTACTCTGGTATTGGGGTCCCTTCACTGTCTGCCTATTAATTTCCGGGCCCAGTACAAGGTGTTGGTTATCACCTTTAAAGCTCTAAATGGCTTGGGCCCAAACTGTCTCAGGGACTGCCTTCTCCCCTACAGTCCTCCCCGTGCACTCCGGTCCTCTGGGAGGAACTTGCTACCGCCCCCAAAATCTAGGCTCTCGGCTACCTCCCAGAGGGCTTTTTCTGTCATCGGCCCCAGATTGTGGTACGGCTTGCCAGACGAGATCCGTCAATTGATATCTCTAGACAGCTTTTAAAAAGCTGTCAAGACGGATCTCTTCCAGCAGGCCTTTCCAGTATAGATAATCCCGGCCTCAGGAACTCCTTCTATAGGATAGTCCCCAATGTTTTTCCCCTGAAATTGAATTATATTGCTGCCATAGTTTTATTGTTATTGTCGTAATGTGATATCTATTGTTGTTTTAAATTGTTGGTTTTTAGATTTATAATTGATTTAATAATTTTTTAAGGGGGGAGTTTAGTAAATTTGATGCATTGTATTTTTATTATTGTTAGCTGCCCTGATTACTTTCAAAAGGGCGGGATATAAATAAATTTTATTATTATTCACATACTTCCAAATATCAGTCCATCCCTCCATGGCAGGGGGCTACTGACAGACTGCTTAGACATTAGGTGACTGACTTCCATTGTCTGTTACACAACAATGTATACTCTGTCTTTATTTGGTATGAGAGAGCTCTTCAAATATGAACCTGAATCTTGTTGATAGTTCTGACTAGAGAAGACCCATTGAATCAGTGAGATGTGCATACAAGTTGACGTAGCATTCAACAGTTAATTCAATGGCTCTGTGCTAGTTGGGGCATACAACGGAATTCAGGTCTTAAATATTTTGAATTTTAACAAAGGCTTGGCAGTTGACCATGTAGCGATTCTTCTACTGTTCCGATTTGTGAATCCCAGTACTTTTGTTTAAAACATAGGTGAGGAAACTTTTCTTCAGGTAATTAAGCAATAATTTTTGTTCCAAATTGTTCCTTGAGTCTGATATAACTTCAGCCTAGCAGCTTAAGCCTGGTGCTAAAAACCAAAGTTTAATTAAGATACTGCCAGCATGTCTGATACAGACATAAAATCAATGCTTAGTTAGCTTGAGGAAAGTCTGCTTCCATCCTTTTGAATTGTGGCCAAGTCTAG
Source organism: Urosaurus nigricauda (assembly GCA_034509955.1). Classification (NCBI taxonomy): domain Eukaryota; kingdom Metazoa; phylum Chordata; class Lepidosauria; order Squamata; family Phrynosomatidae; genus Urosaurus; species Urosaurus nigricauda. Next base: position 35,823,266 of record JAOEGL010000002.1, read on the forward strand.
CTTTGGTTTTTTTTTAATACATTATGAATTCAGAAAGCGAGACCAAATAGCCATTTTTAAAATTCATGTCCTCCAAATGTTAATTTGATGCTTTGAGGCATAAATGACCTTTCTAGCCAGCTCAAACTTGTCAAACAAAGGAGCGATAGAAACAAGCTGCTGTTTGTTCTAAAACAACAGCCTGCTTCTCTGAGAGAATTTCAGGGCAATGTGGCCTCCTCTCCCCCTCCTTTCTCAGCAACCGTAAATGAAACTTTGGGTTGCTTGGAGTTTGGGAAAAGGAACCATGGCCCTATATGTTAGGTTGGGATGAACTCAAGATGAGCTGGGAAACTTCAACTATTAGGGACAACTTCATCCATCTGAAGCTGGTATTATTTTGTATAACATCAATGGATTTTACAAAATTGATAACACTTCATTAGTATATTTTTGTTAAATTCTTAATTAATGTTTTTCAAAACTGTGTTTAAGGCAAGGTAAAATGATTCATTTTTTGCATTTCATTTCTGCGGTTTATAATAATAATAATAATAATAATAATAATAAGATTTATTTCTATACCGCCCTTCCATAGATCAGGGCGGTGTACAACATATAAAAACATTAAAACATCAGAACCATATAAGTTAAAAACAAACCAAATTACAATAAAACAATAAAAACAATATTCCCCAGTACAAATGCGGTAGCAAAACAGTAGGCGGCTTACTACAGGCCGATAATAAAAAGGTCCATTCAACGATATGCCTGCCTAAATAAATAAGTCTTTATGACCGTATACAAGGTAACCAACCCCCCAAATCCACCCCAATAAAGGAAGTCTTTAGATGGAGTGTGGTCAGGTAGGTGGTAAAATCAAATGTATATTTTAAATCTAGATGGGAACTGAACAACTTGCTTTCTTTATCACAGCAGAAGCGTCTCTTGAAAGGATGTGCTGCCTCAAGGCAGTATTGATTTTTCCCCTCCTCCTCAATAAAACACTTAAAGAACAGCAACTTCTTCAAGAACACAAACAAGTAGTAAAGCCCAGCGGCCAAATACTTACGTGCCACAGAAGGACTGATCAAGCAAGGAAGAAGGGCTTGCATGGATTTCTGTGAGTGAGATACAGGGGGCAGGTTGTTGGCAACATTTGTTGTTAATGATACAGCACCAAGATGTGTCCAGTATGTTATCTAGAGCTGCTGGTTCAGCAAAGAATAAAAATAAAATAAAAACGTCAGAGTCCAAAAGGCTGATATTTCTTGTTCTGTTTTGTTGTTGTTAGGCATCTAAAGAGCTGTCCTAACATCACACCATCCATACACTGAAAAAATTTATGAAAGGCACGTTAGCGAAATAATATGTATCTCGCTAACGAATACATTGTCAAAACACATGATAACAGAGATTGTAACCTTTTAAAAAGCTCATATTGGCAGAGGATGCTTTTTTCACACACTGGAATAAATCATAGTTCTGTGTGAAGAAAGCTAGATCACCTGAGGTAGAAGCCATCTAAATTTTACTTTTGCTACATACATTGCAGCTGTGGCTGAAGCAACAGCTGATAGAATCCAGGTACCCCTTTACTGTTTGATCCTGGAAGGCATTATGAAGGCCTGGAACAAGCCATATGATTGGTCACCCAGGCACTTTGCATTAATAACAAAATATTAGCCGCCCCAATTGCTCTCAAAGGGGCGGGATATAAATAAATTTTATTATTATTGTTATTATTCTTATTAAACAAACTTAAACTTTCTATCTTTGCTTCAGGCATTTGCATTGATCATTTAGCATATTACATCATAGAACCATAGAGCTGGAAGAGATCACAAGAGCCATCCAAACTAATCCCCTGCCATGCTGGAACTCACAATCTAAGCACACACACACCCGACAAATGACCATCCAACTTCTATTTAAAAACCTCCAAAGGAGACTCCACCAAACTCTGAGGGAGGGTATTCCACTGCTGAACAGTTCTTACTGTCAGGAAGTTCTTCGTAATGTTCAGGTGGAATCTCTTTTCTTGTAGTTTGAATCCATTGCTCCGGGTCCTATTTTTAGAGCAGCAGAAAAACAAGCTTGCTCTGTCCTTAATGTTACACCCCTTCACATACTTAAACAGGGCTCTTAAGCATCTCTTCTCCAGGCTAAACATACTCAGCTCCCTAAGTCTCTCCTCATGAGGCATGGTTTCCAGACCCTTCACCATTTTGGTTGCTCTCCTCTGGACATGCTCCAGCTTGTCAACAGCCTTGTTGAGTTGTGGTGCCCAGAGGTAGACACAGTATTCTGGGGAAGGCCATATTTATGAGTACCTCATTGGCTGCATCATTTACCTTGCCTTTTAAAAATAGAAAGTTGATGGATGTGACCCTATGCCATGAAAAAATGGATAGTATAAGCATGAGTGCTTTGTATCAGCTTGTTGCTCTGCTGCAATGTTCTTGGTAAGTTAACTTAATGGAGGTCACTGCTTCCTTACAGAATATATAGACCGGCTACTGCCTTTCTTTTTACAAGGATGCTCTACAAAAATTAAAACGAATTTTTCTTGATGTTTGTTGGAATTTGTAATAAAATTGCTAGCCATCATCATTGTCCTCGTTATATTCCCCCTCTTAGAACATGCTTAAAATTTTCTAGGTGTGTGTGTGTATGTGTGTGTATGTTATTTGTTGGGCAGTATGTATCCCTCTAGATGCTAGACTATGGGCTGAAACAGATGGCCCTTTTGCGGCACCTTTCAGGTGGCTTGGGAGCATGCTGCATGCTCCCAAGCCATGTGGAAGCTGCTCAGAAGCCACCTGGCCATTTACATGGTGGTGGCTTTATGATGCTTCAGCGGTGCAGTGTTTACACGCTGCACAGTGCCAGAGCATCATGAACCTGGCTTCCAGGCAAGGTGCAGGTGTAAAGGCGTCTTTTGCCACCCAAAGTTGCTCTTTGCTGCTCCTTTTTCAGGTGGCTTCAAGGCAGATTGCTGCGCCCCAAGCTCCTCCTTCTGATGGTCTGCTTTGGCCCTGTGGCTTCTATCAGTCTAGCCCACACAGCCAGTGGTGAAAGATGATGGGAGTTGCAGTCCAGCAGACCACATGTTCTCCATACTTGAGCGTAAATTTGAAGAGGTGCATGAAAGGCAAGAAAGTTCTTGCCTATAGGTTCCACAATGTTGGTGGAGGATGACTTGGAAAGCAAACATTGGATCAGAAACACCTCCTCTAATTAGTGGATGTGGCTAGAGAGATTTCTGTCTTTCTATGATGTTCTTCCTTGGGGGCTGTAAATTTGTACACTGAAAATTCTTTTTATTTGTTTTGCTTGATATTTGATATTTTCCTATATTTGATAGGAAAATATTAACATTGGGTCTCCCTTAATTGTTTTGGCAGCCCCAAGGAAACCAGTGTTCAACCTTTCTAAACTGAATCTTGAAATTGCACAATTGCCTACTCCTTGGAAATTACATGGAATTAAATACAGCCACAATTGCTTGCCTTATTAACAACAATATTTTAAACATTCCCCCCTCCCCAGTAAAGCTTAGTGAATACTTCCTTTTATGTCTCAGTGTAAGGTCAACACACTGGGTATCTTTCTTTCAAAACTATTTAGCATTTATTTGCTTAATTTTCACTAAAAAACAGATGGTGGTGTATACCATAATACCCCTTTTAATCCTTTTACTTTCTGTGGTCAACAGAGAAAATATTTGTGCACTAACAACAACTACATTACATTGTTGACCTGTACTAGTAGATTAGTTGAATTACTTTATTTCATATGATGTATGTTATCTTAGTAAAATGTGTGTACAGCAACTGTTTTAGTAAAGAACTTAGAAAACAAATGTTTGCTGATGTTTGATGTCATATGATATGGATATAGAATTATACAGTGTTCTTTATGATTTTGAATACCTTGAATTTAGGCAGCACTAGATGTGTTTGAATTATCGTTGCAGCAAGCTCCTATAACAAATACACATCTTGTGTAGAATGCAAAGATTCTTATTAAGTTTGTAGTTGATTCTTTCTGATAGATCAACCAAATTGCTGTCAAGCTATGTTTATTTACACACAGAGACAGATAAGATTTTGGTCAGAATCAAGATAATTACTCCATGCTTAGCCATATCTCTGTATCAAGATCAAACAACTGTTAAAAGGCTGTATTTTAATCACTCTGGTTTAATGAACAAAGTTGCATATTGGCCTTTTACTGGAAGCAAGCAGCATTTGTAGCTGATTAGCATCAAATGCTGGCACAGTTCAGGAGTGAGTTATTGTGAGCTGAAAATCATGACTGTTTAATAAGATCAGAAGATTTCTTTTCTGGACCTTCTTAACGTAATGCATTCGCTATTGTGGGTAAATTCAAGAGCTGATGTAGGTGTGATAGCCAGCCAATTCAACATTGCATGCCAACATACAGTATGAGTAACACACCCACAATGATCCTTTCTGCCCCCCTCCCCCAAACAGCAGTGAAACAGGTGATGCAGTTGAGAAAGGATATCTGGACCTGTATTGCAACAGATTTTAATTGCTTTCAATACCAATTCTGCTCAGTTAATTCTTCCACCCATTCCATTGCTGATTGGCACCAGTTGAGGGAAAGGGCCTTGTATTGTTACACACACTGAATATAAATTCCTTGTTTGTTACTATTTATTTCATTTTTCTGATTAGACTAAGGACTATCAGACTAGGAATCTAGTTTTGCCTTAGCTTGTAATACACTTACTTAGCCTTTACTTTCTGGTACAGTCTGGATCTACTGTTGGCCTACCTTACAAAACTTTTCTAAGGGTTAATTAAATCATGCACACAAAACACTATTAGATGTTGAATACTTACCAGGAAAACCCCACGATAGGGTCACCTTAGGTTTGGCATAAGATGGAAATGACTTGAAGACACACAACAATAAGTCCCAGTATTTGTTTTGTACAAGCATCTAGTGCCACATTATGGCTGCAATCAAACATCCCCTCAGCATAAGTAACTGCATACGCAGATGATCAGTGTGAGCATTATGCAACCCTAATATAGAATTCCAACATTGTGCAACACGAGTCAATGGCTAGGTATTGTTCCACAATGCACTGTGTGCAACTGCAGCAAACAGCATGCAACTGCAACATACAGTGCACAAGCACAATTGTAACATACAGTGTGCAAATGCAACATGCAGAGACAAATCAGAGGAACATGCAGTCTATGCAGCTCTGCTGCTGTCAGTATCAGTATAATAGGTCCATTGTGCAATTGGTGACTTCTGGGCCCTGCATGACTTATATATGCCTGTGTCCCTAATTGGATGTCTGCCAGCCAGTCCATGTGACTCCTTACTAAAACAGACATGCTGAATTGTGTGTCAATGAGAGTGCAGCTCTCATTGGTTCAGTAGGTCAATTTACATTGAGATTACCAGTTTGATTTATATTTTCAGTGTCAGTTTTGCTTCCAAACAACATCACATCATCTTTGAGTATAGATGAAATACTGCCTTGGCTTTGTCAATGAATCATCTCATGTTTCTCCCCCCCCCCCCCAATAATTGTCCTTAAAATACCATGTACTATATATGTATGAAGTCATAACTGTCAGAAAGTGCAGATGCCAGACATTAATGATATTCCATGAAGTTCTGCTGGGGGGAATAGTGGGACACTGCTACTTGTTTATCCATTTCAATGAACATTTTAATTAGATGCTATTTATCATTCTTGAGGGCTTCATCTTTTATTAGAGTAAGCAGTATTCTTTGACATGTAGAGGGGATCTTCAGAGGACAGTTCCTATATATTTTCTTTTCTTTTTTTAAAAAAAGCAGTGCTTTCCTATCACTCTATAAGATATTATCTCTTGCATGCAAATTCCATCTCTTACATAGCATAAGGTCATTTCTATGAGAAGCGACAGTTACCAAACTTGATGGGATTGGACTGGAGGGAAAAAAATAGGACGCTGATACCCAGGTACATAGTTGCGCAGAATTTGGGAACAGAAAATTTGCTAAACATTTTTATTTTGAGGGTAAGTTTTGGGCTTTGGAAGTCTCTTAAAGACTTGGATGGGCTGCAAAAATGTGGCTAGAGCCACCTACAGTCCAGGGACCACACTTTCTTCATCCATGTGTTTGGGCTTGGGATGTCCTGAGATGGTTGATGCAGTTTGCAATCTCCAACAAGACGAGTTTTCAATATCTCTTATGTTGAAGGGGACTATGGTAATAAGTAATGTAAAAAAATTCTGCATTGGGTTTGGATTAGATTTTAGCTTTTATAAGGCACCAGGCAACTAGTTTTCTCAAGCATCTTTTAAAATTTGCCCTCAAACAAATATATTTAGACGTGTTGTGCAAGAAAATTGTAATGCTAGAAAAATGGTGTGCGTAATAAGTGGTTTCATACATTTCATCAATGGGGATTTCTTTTGCTGAATTATTAATTTGGTTTTTTCCTGCCCTAGAGTAATATTTCTGTGTTTACTTTGTCATGTATTCTAAGTCATGATTGTTTTTGTGTATATTCTAGACTGCATCCGCACTGCAGAAATAATCCAGTTTGACTTAACTTTGATTGCCATGGCTCAGTGCCGTGGAATTCTAAGAACTGTAGTCTTGTGAGACATTTAGCCTTCTCTGTCAGAGAGCTTTGATGCCACAACAAACTACAATTCCTAGAATTCTATAGCACTGAGCCATGGCAGTGAATGTGGTGCCAAATTCAATTATTTATGCAGTGCAGATGCAGCTGCAGGTGAAATTTTGGTAATATTTGAGGTAGTTCCAACAATGTGTATTAGCAGTTGTTGGGCAGAAATGTCATGTTTGGTCAACTCATCTAAAATGTGTCAACTGCCTTCCTAAGACAAATAGCAGTAGTAGTAGTAGTAGTAGTAGTAATAATAATAATATTTTTTATTTCTAGCCTGCCCCTCTGAGCAAGCATTGGGTGGGTTACAACAGAGGGGATTATACACACAATAACAATAGACATGAATTAAAAAACAAATGGCAATGTATTAAGCAATAATAATAAAATCAGATAGCAATTAACAATAACTAGCAAAATACATAACAATTATAGCAACAAAATACATAGTAATTTAAGTAACAGTAAAAGTAGCAAAGCAAAATACATAACAATTAACAAAGTAAAAATACATAGCAGTTATAGCAACAACAACAAAATACATAATAATTATAACAATAACCAAAAAATAAAATAAAATTAACAAAGCAAAATACATAATTAACATACCAAAATAAGTAAAAAGAAAATAATCCCCATTCTCACCCCCCCATCCCAATCCTAGAAACAATGTGAACTATAACAGTCTTTTAAAAAAAAAAAGGGGGGGGAGACAAGACTCTTCCTGAAGTCCAGGAGCCAAGGCATGGGAGGAGCCCAGGCAGAAGGAGGGCAAACAAACACTCACTCAGGAGGGCCATTCCTCCTCCTGAGTACAGGCTATATGCAGGGTTTTTTTTTTTTTGGGGGGGGGGGGCGATATACTCTGTGTGTGTGTGTGTGTCTGAGAGAGAGAGGAATGTCTTAACAAAGAATACCAGGAAATTGAGTCCTCAAAGGGAATAATTTTGTGCAGTTCTGCTTAGACATTCATAACATCTCAACAATCAGGCAATGAACAGTATATAATCTGCAACATCTTTAAAAATACATATTAGTAAAATAGCAGATGCTCTTGTTCTGAAATTGACATGTAAAGTAGCAGCCTTCCTCAGCAGGGTGTAGATTTATCTGTGACTCCTTCACATGTAATGAATAACTAATTTATGCAGTATAGTCCACTAGAGACCAAAGGAAGATGAGATGTGGGGAGCATTTTGGAGACCAAAGCCAGCAGAATGTGCTGAACTGTGCTGTTAATGGAAAACACATTTAAGAATTCTTTTTGGCTTGTGAGGGGAGGTAGAATTGATTTATAAGAGGATTGCTCATATCTTACTTTGTATTAAATTCAAATTATTACTACAAATGGACAATCAGACACTTGTTCCTGTTGCTGTAAGAAAAACTGGCAGGCTTTGGTGATTACACATTGTCTGTTTTGCAAAGAGAGAATTTGTAGGGGAATTTGCATTGAAAATTGAACTAGCTTTTCTGTCTTCATATTTGGTGGCTGTTACAGGCGACTGTCCAGTCACTGTCAAATGAATACCCACCCATCTGTTGAAGGAGAGCTCTGTTTCTCTGTATCTCTTATAGGTGTGTGGGGATCTAGATTTTCTTTCATAAGTGATGTGTGTAAAAAAAATTGGGAGAACAAGCTGACTTGATAATATGAGTCTGCTTGTGGTTAAAAATCAGTTAATGAAATCTGTTCACGACAAATAAGCATTTCAACAAGCACTTTTTCTTCATTTCCTAGAAAGTAAGGCAGTTTTACGTAGCATCTGTTGTAATTTTGTAACCAAATGGCGAGTCTGGAAAAGGAAACAAAGGAAATGTTTGAGGTTTTTGATGTCTTCTACAGTTCTTATCTATATAGACAGGCTTCTCCTACTATATAAACAGGAAAGGCATGATAAGAGTTTGCAGTAATTTAAACCAAAAGGGTTTTTTTAAAAAAAGACTGTAGGGGCACACCCCGTCTTCCCAGTGAGATGCAGTACTGTAGTTTGTAGATACTAGCACTATGACCTCACTGAGAAGACAAATCTATCTAAGATGCATGGTATAAGATTATAGGTGGAAGATCAGCTGTTCAAATATGCCTCAATATAATATTCCATGTAAGTAGAAAACTGGCGAATCAGGGAGGAATCCATCAAATGCCAAGTGCTGGCCTTGCCTGTGTCTTTCTAGTCTGTATTTAAGTAAGGATCAAAATGCTGTAGAAAGAGTGGTGCTGTTTGGGAAGAGAAATTAATTATTTAATTCTGCATGGAAGCATAAATCTTCTGAATGTTCAGGGTACCTAATCCAAAAGCACTAAAAGGGAACCAATATTTGATTCCTTGAATACAGCAAAACTGTTTTCAAGGTGAATCAAAGAGTCAAAGGAATAGGCTTATTCAGGGGCTTTTAGATTTGTCCTGTGCATGACTATTTTTTTTTTTTAAAGTGAAGTAGCTGAATATTTCATAATGTTCTACTTTGTTCTTTCCACCTCTTAACCTGGGATGAGGGGCTGGGTTGGAAATTGTTCAGATCGGCTCCTTTTGCAGACATCACTAGAAGAGGATGAAGATCCATCAAGCCATCATAGAGGGGAGCATTCTTGTCAGATGAGGTAACAATGTGGGCGAGAAATGTTAAATGAGAATGTAATTTTTTTTTCTTATATTAAAGACACTTTTAAAAAGTATTATTTTAAAGTGAAATTTGAATTCTGTTAATTCACTTAAATAGTTTGAATATGCATTTTTGCTTAAAGTGAGATCCACAACCCACTATTTAAATATTAATTTAATTTGTTGATTTCCCACTCTTCTCCCATATGGGATTCAAAGCAACCATCATCGTACATTAAAAACAATGCAGCTAAAACAGTCTGAAATTTCAAAAATTAAAAAGCATCATACAATCAATTTAAAAATATTAATTTAAAACTGTTAAAATAAAATGAAAACATCTTACACGTTAAAAATCAGCATACACATTGCACTACCCCAAGCTTCCCTTGGTAGAGAGTTCATAGCCTGGGAGCAGTCAGTGAGAAGGCTGTCTCACAAATCCTCACCAGCCTCCTCTGAAAGATCTTAAAACTCAGGTAGGCTCATATAGGAAGAATAAACTGAGAAAAAAATATCTGTGATCAAGCACAGCAAATGTATATTTCAGAAAGTATCAAGATTTGGAGTATGGACATTTGCTTTCTGTTTTAGTTGCTCTTTTAGGCACTTAGTCCTCAAGTATGTACTTGCTAAGTAAATGATTTCACTCAGGGATGGTTAATGTGAAGCCATTATTATTATTATGCTTGGGAACTCTGCGAACAAACCTGCCAAAATTCTTCAGGCTGTGGACTATCTCCCTTCTTCCCTCGCCTAAGGCAAACTGTAGATTTCTGTTCTGTCTGAACTAGCAAACTGTGTTTAATGTTTGTTTTGAAAGCCAATGTTCTCTGTTTAGGTAGTATAGTAACCAGAAATTTGACTTCAGTCAACTGACCTTACATCTTGTGGAAGGGATCTTCCACATGATTCTGATCTTTGGTAAAAGATAGAAGGGATACTGTTTGCTTGTTTCTGTAGCCTGGTACTAAGGCCCAGGGTGCTGCACATTTCTTCTCATGTGGTCTTCATCCTTCTACCAGTCTTTTTGGAAGATCTAGGCAGAGAATCTTCCTTCTGGATGGAAAGGCTATGTTGGTCCCAAAACACTTTCCAGATATTTTGGACTTCAGCTCCTCAAACGCCAGACCATTGGCCAAGATGGCTAAGGCTTATGGGAACTGAAGTCCAAAACACCTGAAAGATCAGCGTTTGGGAATCACTGGTCTATAGTGTGTCATTTAAACTGGAATCGCCAAACATAAAAGATAAATAAATCTCCAGTTGGTTGGTCTGACCAGTAGTCTTTCACTTTGCCTTTTGGGTGCAAAAACTCTCTCTCTCTCACTCACTTTCAAGGACCAGTATGGATATTATGAGGCAAGACCTATTCATAAAACTGAGCTGTGTTTTGCATGCCTGTAAACTGTTTTGCCAGTCATACTCTAGAAGTGACATACACAAAACTGAATTGTGCTTTGTATCCTTAAAAGCTGCTTCTTAGTAGACATGTAAACAATCAAATTCTGATTTCTGTGTCTGGTAGGAAAATGACCAAATGGATAAGAATTACACCTGAAGTCACCCCTTTTTCCTCAACGACATTGTCCTTTGTCCTTGTGCCCCTTATTCTGCCCAGTGCTACAGTGCAGTCCCTCACATGCTTCTTAACTTGAATTTCACCTCCCTGGCTAATGAAGATGTACCACCACTGATTTGGGAGAACCATCTTCTGGGTTGTTGTTGAAGGTACACTTGCTAACAAACATGCACCTAGTAGACTTCCTCAGGTTATATATTTGGTCTTAATATCAGTGGGCCTAGAAAAAAAAACATGTTTTTGTTTATTAATCAATCATTCACTGTTTAGGTATAGTTTCAGTGTCTAAGAGACATGAGCCAAATTCTTGTTTCATGTATGGTTCTAGTAAGGGTTTTTAAAAAAGCTAACATCTAAGCTCATGGAATGTTCTAGTAACAGCTTCAGGATGACATGTAATCTTACCAAGTGGAAATAGAAACAGATGGGTAGTAGCAAAACATTATTGAAAGTTCTGGCAAAAACATCACTGCTTGGCTTCGTATCCTGATCTCAGTTGTGTTCGGTAAAAAAAATGGGAACAGAAAATTCTGTCTGAAACAAATTGTATTTTAATTTCAGACCTTTTCACTTGTTTCATTTATGACTGGCTGTCTAGCCATTATCATGTGTGCTCTTAGTTTGTGGCATAAGTGTCGATCCTTGTGTCTCTTCAAAGTCATACTGAGGGTTAGCTAACCACAATGTTAGGCACTGAACTGGATATGTCTGTATTTCCAGACAGTTGGAATTTTGAGGTCAGAGTAGCTGGTGTTAAATCATCTCAGCTTCCCATCCTGGAACTGTTCACTTCTGTGGTTTTCGGTGGCATATTATTGCTGCCTTGACTGGAAACTTGTGTACTTACTACCTGAGATTACAGTAAATAATAATTTCGACTGAAGCAAGGAAGATAATGTTGAGAAGTGTAGATCCATATGAAATTCCTTACATAAAGTATGACAAGTTGGTGGTTTCTGAGTATTTTTTTTCTTGAACTATTCTGCATTTCTTCCTGTTTATGATCATTTTGGTTCAACAGCTACTCATAGTTGGTACAAGTTGTGTGTGCGTGTGCATGCACGTGCGCATATACAGGTTGAGTATCGCTTACCTGAAATGCTTGGGACCAGAAGTGTTCTCAATTTCGGATTTTTTGGATTTTGGAATACGTATATTTGTACATACACATTCGTACATACATATTTGATCAATTTAGCAGAAAAGACACAACGTTGTGCAGATCTGGGAGATTCCAGAGGATTCTATGAAGCTCTTAAAGCAGTGTTTGGACCTACTTACCAGGTCCAAAGCTCCTTATATAGTATGGATGGTCAAACACTAATCACAGACAAAGCCTCCATCCTGAATTGATGGGCTGAACATTTCCAAAATCTCTTCAGTGCTAACTGAGAAGTCCAAGGCTTAGCTATTCAACATATGATACAACAACTGATGAAATATGAACTGGACGTGGCTCCCACTTTGGAAGAAACCATTAAGGCCATACAGCAGATGAAAAACGGCAAGGCAGCCGGGATTGATGGAATCCCACCTGAAGCTTGGAAACACGGAGGTCATGTACTCCATGCCAAATTCCATGAGCTCCTTGTGAGTTGCTGGGAAAAAGGTGAACTGCCATCAGATCTCCGAGATGCAGTTATCATCACCCTGTATAAGAAAAAAGGAACAAAATCTGATTGCTCAAACTATCGAGGTATAACACTGCTCTCCATTGCTGGAAAAATCCTTGCAAGGATACTCCTGAACAGATTAGTTCCTGCTATTGCAGAAGAACTTCTCCCTGAAAGTCAGTGCGGCTTCAGAGCTAATAGGAGCACTACAGATATGGTATTTGCTCATAGACAACTGCAAGAGAAATGTAGAGAGCAAAACAAAGGACTCTATGTAACATTTGTCGACCTTACCAAAGCCTTTGACACTGTGAGTAGAAAAGGACTGTGGCAGATCCTGGAACGACTAGGATGTCCCCCCAAATTCCTCAAAATGATCATCTTGCTACATGAGGGCCAGCAAGGACAAGTCAGATATGGCAATGCTCTCTCAGAGCCCTTTCTAATAACTAATGGTGTGAAACAAGGCTGTGTTCTCGCTCCAACTCTATTTACAATCTTCTTCAGCATGATTCTCCAAAGGGCTACAGCAGATCTCGAAGAAAAAGACGGCATCTATATACGTTACCGTACTGATGGTAGCTTGTTTAACTTAAGCTGCTTTTTGCTGACGATGCTGCCCTTGTTGCCCATACAAAAGCAGCTCTGCAGCGCCTAACATCCTGCTTTGCAACAGCTGCAGAGCTGTTTGGGCTGGAAGTCAGCCTGAAAAAAACGGAAGTCCTCTACCAGCCTGCACCACAGGAAGAGCACTATCACCCCCATCGGCAAATCTGTACTTAAGTCCGTACAGGAGTTCACCTACCTGGGAAGTATAATCTCCTCAGATGCCAAGATTGACAAAGAGATCGATCACAGATTAGCAAAGGCATATAGTGCATTCAGAAGGCTTCACAAAAGAGTCTGGAGTAACAAACACCTGAGACGAAGCACCAAAATCAGTGTGTACAGAGCCATTGTACTGTCCATCCTCCTCTATGGGTCTGAATCATGGGTCACCTATCGCCAACATCTACGACTCCTTGAACGCTTTCATCAGCGCCGTCTACGCACAATCCTAAACATACACTGGACTGACTGTGACGAATGTTGCTGTCCTGGAGCAAGCAGAGATCACCAGCATTGAGGCCATGCTACTGAAAACGCAGCTGCGCTGGGCAGGGCATGTTTCCAGGATGGAGGACCACCGCCTCCCCAAAATAGTACTCTACGGTGAACTCGCCACGGGTCAGCGAAAGAGGGGCGCCCCAAAGAAGAGATACAAGGACTCCCTGAAACAACATCTCAAGCTTGGCCAAATTGATCACCAACAATGGTCTGCCCTGGCCTCATGTCGGGAGGCATGGAGACGCACTATCCACAATGCTGCAGCCTCTTTTGAGAACTCACGCCGAACGAGTCTCGAAGAGAAACGACAATGCAGAAAGGACCACAACTAGGAAACATCACCCAAGGAGACTTTCTGCTGTGCTTTCTGTAACCGGACTTGCTTATCTCGGATCGGCCTTTTTAGTCATCAACGTGCTTGTAGTAAGCGTGGGATAAGTCCTTCCTGAATCTTCATTAGCGAAGAAAAGCCAGAGAGATATTTGTACATACATGAAGAGACATAATGAGGCTGAAGAGAGACTGGGAATCTGAAATGGTGGGAGGCATGAATTGCCATCATTTCACAGATCCTTGTGTCTCTTGGAATTCCAGATAAGGAATACCCAACCTGCATACTGTTTCATTCTGTGATATTCAGAATAAACACAATGTCTACAGAATAGTATCTTCATGTATACTCTTGGATCCTGGGAAGGGAACCCATGAGTGAAACTGTGTTTACACTATTGGCCCACTGTTGGAAAATTGAACTGATACTTACAGATTCTCTGCACACCCCCCCCCCCCCCCCCCAGTAATCTCTGGGGAATTGGATAACCATGAAAATTACTGTGATGGCCAGTAGAGAGTCCTCCTCTGTTGGCCTTCCACAAGTGAGAGCCTCTGCTGCATAAAACTCTTCATTTTGCATAAGGGAAACTTTGTAGCACATCTTCTTGAGTTCATACTTGAGTTAAACTAAATGTTTTCTTAGCAGTTAGGAGCTTTTAATGGAAAAAAAGAGATTGTCAGCTGTTATATATTGCCAGCTAAGGCTAACCCCCCCCCCCTTTGAACACAACTCTTGATTTTATTGAACACCTGTTATAGTTAGGAGGGGATTATTTGTTCAAGGTTATTGGGGAAATGGACCAGGCTCTTATCAGCTGGTGGAGAACTGGTTTCACTCCAAATGAATTTATGCAGCTTTGAAATGCCTTGTTTTTATTCATGCCTTTCTTTCTGTATTGCTTTGTCTTACCTTGTGTCATATTGGTATATTTGCTTACAAGACACACCCCAGATCACTCACATCAGTCATGTGTTGTGAGCACTTTAGACTGCAAGATTGATACCACTTTATCTAATCTTTGATGCAAGAGTCTTACTGATACAATGACTGGCTTTTATCTGAAACACCTCTTAATACATAGCTACAAAGTAGGACAGGTTTACAGTCTACCACTGTGGATCAGGGTATTTTAAAAGATTAAATATGCAATGAAAATATACCGTATATACTCAACTATAAGTCGACCTCATGTATAAGTCGAGGGCAAGTTTTGGGCCAAAATTATGGATTTTGCTATGACCCGTGGATAAGTCAAGGGTAAAATTTAGGAGCATATAGGATGAAGCAAAGCAAAACAATGTCAAACAACTTCCAAAAGTCCATCAGACATAACTCTTTGTGCTTATTCTTAAGACTGGATGGATGACAGAGTAAAGGGGGTCAGTGCTTCC
This sequence comes from Urosaurus nigricauda, assembly GCA_034509955.1. Lineage (NCBI taxonomy): Eukaryota > Metazoa > Chordata > Lepidosauria > Squamata > Phrynosomatidae > Urosaurus > Urosaurus nigricauda. Next base: position 35,838,554 of record JAOEGL010000002.1, read on the forward strand.
AGGACAGATTATACTCTTGCTTTTCACCAGGGGATGGTTCCTTCTTTTAAGTAGGAGTTAAGATACAGTACTTACATTGACCCATGGATAAGTTGACTCAGGTTTTTTGGGTAAATATTTTGACCTAAATTTCTAGACTTATACATTAGTATATACAGTAACGGGCACACAACAGAGATTTCTGCCTTTTGGTTGCTTTATATGGTTGAAGGGTGCTCCGCTGGCTATAACCTACCTGCGTTGGCTTCATGTTCATTGCATGTATAAACAACATTTATATACAATTTGGAAACCTCACTTGCAGACTTTATACTTTTTGTTTTTCTTTCTAAGTTGTATACTTAACATTGTGAGTTCTAGTATTTCTAGGTTTCTACACACCGCCTTTAGGTACACCCTTCAAGAAACAATTGTGGCTTCCCTTTGAGTGTTATCTTAGTGACCATCTACGTACTCATGTAGATTAACATGACCGTCCAGAATAACCTGCACAGAACTACTAAACATTGTTTTTGACATTGTCAATATGAACATGGCCCTGGGGCTTTATTTATTTATTTATTGAGACTAGTGAAATCTTGCCAGATTCCACAGATGGAAGGTTCCAACTTGTGTTTTTAGACTCTGGAGCTGGAAAAACATACTGTTGTGAGAGTCTGAAAATAATGGAGGTCTAGTGTTCTGGTGTGTTCAGTCAGTTTCCTGTCTCCCCCCCCCCCCCCCCCCGGTAGTCATGGTCCACCACAATTACCACTCTGTGTGTGTGAAACTATTTATATGCACAATGTTCTTTGGGTGATTTTTAGTTGCTGCTGAAGACCACAGTTGCTGTCTGAGATGGTTGGTGATTTCCTTTTTAAAACTATTCTGCCTGTGGAACTACTTTGCTCATTTAAAATGGTAGTCGTAAACACTTTACTGAATTGCTTCTTTCTTCTTTTAACAAACAGGTTTCCACCTGAGCGGCACAGTGACCGAACCTGCAGTGCAGTCGGAGCCAGAAACTGTTTGCAATGTTGCTATCAGCTTTGATCGTTGCAAGATTACCTCAGTGACCTGTAGCTGTGGAAACAAAGACATATTTTACTGTGCCCATGTTGTGGCACTTTCTTTATACCGGATCCGCAAGCCTGATCAGGTCAAACTGCATCTTCCCATTTCAGAGACTCTCTTTCAAATGAACAGAGACCAACTCCAGAAGTTTGTACAGTATTTGATCACAGTGCACCATACAGAAGTTTTGCCAACTGCTCAAAAGTTAGCAGATGAAATCCTTTCTCAGAATTCAGAGATCAATCAAGTTCATGGTGAGTTAGTTTCCTCTTTGAAACTCTAGCTTCCTTTTTCTTTAAAAGGTACACATGGATCCAAGCTTATTGAGATGTTATCTCTGGGGGTGTGTTGAACTTCATTCTGTACATTCACAACAAATGTATAAGCCCGATTTGTTTTCCTGAGCATGGGAGCAAGGGAGTGCCTAGCCCTATTACCCTCCAGTGTTGTTTTGCTCATGTGGGCAGTGATATGTTTGAAGAGGAGAAGTTCATAGATGCTTTCCAAATAAGCATTTTCTCTTGCTTTGCACACTTCATATTCTTAAGAAGAGCCTCCATGTGAATAGCAATTCTCTTCAGATGCATCACTTTCCATTTGCAGAAATAACAGCAAAGAGGGACAGAGCTAGGTGGTTTCTTGTTCAGAAGTGTGTGGTGAATAATACCTGAACCGGGGTGTAATCTAACCAATTAAATCATTATGGGAAAAGTATAGCCTTTGGGTGACATGTGCCCCCAAGAACATTTAAGGCCCCAATGGTCCCAAGCATCTCCAATTATTATTTTGAAAAGACCCTCAAAACTCCATAGAAAGACTTCACCACACCCCTGAGGAGTGCAATTTCCTCACATCCCAACCTTGGACTAGGGGTACATGGTGACCTCACTATCACAGCCTCTGTCCAAGACTAGTGTGAAGAGGGCATGAAACAAAAGCTGTATCCTTTTCCAGTTGCTGCCATGTTATTCTACGTAAGGGGTTTGCTGGGTGTCCCCTCATCAGAATCAAGTTTGGGACTGAGCCATGCATCTTAGATGATGGAAAGGTGTCTGCTTCCTCAACTGAGCTCTCACTGCCACCAATCTCACCACCCACTGTTTCATTTCAGGCTCCCCAACAATCTTCCTCCAGTCTCCTTGGCCACACCTTCCACCTTTCCAGATCCCTCATTCAATTTCCTTCCTTCCACATCCACACTGCTTCCCTGACATGCTAACTCCTTCCCTTCCTTCTGTGTCTGTTTCTTCCCTTTTCCCTTTGCTTACTGACTTGCTCTTCATCCTGCTGGCTTCCCCACCCTCCTCCTCTTACCCTCTTTTCACCCAGACGTCCCAAGCTGCGGCTGGAGGCAGAGGCACACAGTACTTGGCCTTTCCCTCCTTTGCCAGTGCCAACTGACGTTGTCCTTGTTGACAAGCAGGTAATTTACAGGGCACCTTGGATTCCCTACCTCACTACACTGAGTCTATGCACCAGCTAATTGTAAAAATGCTTCATTCACTCTTCCCACTCACTCATTCAGTCTTATCTCTCACTATCTTAACAGATGCATATTGCCATGTTGCTAATCAGAATGGTTGAGAAGAGGGTGAAGAAATAAGAACTAGTGTCTCTATGGTTTTCAGTCTTTTCAAAGTTGGATACTGTTGTAAAATTCAGAGATTCTCATAATGAGCTGCCTAAACCAACTTTGTGACTTCACAGCAAGAACAACTTTTGTTCTGTTGACAAATTTACTTTATTTACAGGACTCATTGACTGTATGGACCTTTGGTGTAATCTGTAAGGCTCTTAGATCAGTCTCGAACACATTATTGAAACACAATGGACACATCATTGCTCATAATTAGTAACACTCAAGTGTAGTGTGAATTCTTTGCCTAAAACAAGACTTGTAAAGGAGGCTTTAGCTTGCTATTTCTAATAATGCCATGCACAGCACATTGAATAAAATGCCAATTCCACTTATTATGTAGTATTCAACATTGTATAGGACCAAAACTTTTCTGGAATATTACATTTCCAAGCCCAAACTGTTTAAATCACCATAACTTCTTTAAATTCTGTTCTTAATGCACTACTTCGAAATGTATTTATATTATTGCAGTATAATGAGACAGGTATCTCCCTCAGTTTGGTCTCCCATGCTTTTAAAAATATACACTTAACTTTTGGGAGAGAATCTCTGGAGTTTCAGGGGGTTCATGCCACCATGATGCTGACAACACCCAACTCCACCTCTCTTTCTCAACCAGCGGAGAAGGAGCAATTCAGGAAAGTGTTAATTCCAGGTACTGTCCAGGTAAGGCAAAGGATCATATGTTAATTGAGTGATTCAGTTTTCTGGTGCCTAGCTCGTCCTCTTCACTTCTGTTCCATGCCTTGTCCACAAAGGTTCATAAGCAAGCTCCTCCATCTTTCTCTGACTACTTTTTCCTTTTTTCCATGAATTCCACATCCATCCTTCCTCCTTTCCTGCGTGCCTCCTTTTTTGTTCCATTTCCTGCTGCCCTCCATGCCTCTTTCTTCTTAGTTTGTTTATTGTATGTTTTTTTGTTTGTTTTTGCTGAGTAGGGGTAATAGGGAAGGGTTAAGTGAAATCACAAGCTCCCTCAAGATCCAGATCTTTGACTGCTAGGCCAAGTGGTTTAGGAAGACAGGTTAGAGCATTCCTGGTTGACTCATGCAAGGATGTACTCTTAATGCCCACCTCCAGTGATTGCCCCTTTTTCTGCAGTGAGGGAAGTTGATATGGAAGAAAATCCTCTCTGTGGGAAGACAACTCTGCTTTCAATTCATATAGGGCTGAGACAGCTTATCTCTCACCCCTTCCCTTAACTCAAAGGTCAGGTCCTGAAAGCTTCTCCAGTACTGATAAGCAAATGGCAGAGGTGGTTGTTTTGGGGAAGGATGCTACTTTAATTTCTCAGGACATGTACCCTCAGCATTTAGAAAAGGCAGGTTCTGCTACAAAACTCTCTTCCAGAACTGTCCAAGGAGAAATGAAACCTAAGCAGACTTTGAAATGGGGGCTATTCCCAAGCAACAGCAACCATGAGCTTGTCCCCATGACAGAGGCCATTCTGAATCAGAACTGCAAGGTGACCATTTTGAATTAACTGAATGGGCATTACCTATGCCCTTTTCAGTCGCTATTCCTTTTACGGATCAGAGTATATGGCTCTCAAATAATTTTCCTCCATGGTGGCTCAGCAACTTGGGCTGTGCCAGTCAACCCCCCTCGCCTGTTGCAGCTCCACATTGGAAAAGACCCATTACACGCTAGATCAGCCAGGCTATTCCTCTAATGAGGATTTTACTCCTCTCTGGAAGGATGGCTCCTTTGAAAGATATTGAGATGGCTTCTCTCCGTTCCAGTTCTCTCAAAGATTTATCTGAAACATACCCAGGTGACTGAATACTCTGGAGAACGGGAGGATAATTCCACAGAGCGACATTTTAACCAAAATGATTTTGTCCCTTTTGTGTATAAGGCTATAGCAGCTTTGGGCTTCCAAAAACCCCAGTCTGACTCTCCCACTGCTCTATCTGCTGAGCAATGTAGCTGAGGGGCAGCTATATTCCCAAAGACAAAGGTCTCCTGTCTGTGGCTTCTTTTCCTTCTGATTTCAGTGACTTCCTAAAATCAGAATGACCCTCTCCTACACAGGACAGAAAAGGAACGAGTATGGCCCCAAAACTGTACAGCCTTCCATTAGAGACTATGACCTTCTCTGTGATGGACCCATTTCTAGTCTTTTGACCTGTGCTCTTGCTCCTAAAGCTCAGTTATTGGACTCCAATGAAAAAAGAATGATACCTCCCTTAAATGCTTCCACAGAACTTCTGCCCAATCAATTTGTGTCTGCTCCACAACAAGTTTCATCTTGTCTGACCGCTGTCTCTCAGTGGATGTGGCACCGGCGCTTGAAGCTCAACATGTCTAAGTCAGAGCTTTTTGTCTTCCCACCTAAGCCCACCCTTCAATACTCCTTTTCTGTTTCTGTTGATGGCACTTCTATTCAACTGGTTCAGCAAGCCCACAGTCTTGGTTTCATTTTTGATTCCTCTCTGTTGTTTACTCCCCAGATTCAAGCCACCGTCAAGACCTGTAGATTCTCTCTTTACAACATCGCTAAAATCCGTCCATTCCTCTCAGCCTTCACTGCCAAGACTCTGGTCCATGCCCTAGTGGTATCGCGACTAGATTATTATAACCTTCTTCTGACAGGGCTTCCTCTCTCTCACCTCCATCCTTTAATCTTTGTCCAGAACTCAGCTGCATGTATTATCACATCTGCTTGATGCTTTGACCAAGTTTCCCCTCTTTTATCCTCTCTTCATTTGCTCCCCGTCCCCTTCCGCATCCAGTACAAGCGTTTGTTGTTGACTTTCAAAGTCCTCCATGGACTGGCCCCTCCTTACTTGTCTGAACTTCTTTCTCCTCACACACCTTCTCGTACCCTCCATTCTGGTAGTCAAGGTCTCCTGTTCCAGCCTAGGATTTCCACTACCCTGTCATGTATTCTCCCTTTTCACTTGCTGCCCCTCACTCCTAGAACCTTCTTCCCCCACATATGTGCCTCATCACTTCTCTAACCGGTTTCAAAACTGAGTTATATTGTTTATGAAAGCGTTCCCAGGATTATGCCATCTGCCCCAGGATGCCTCATTTTAATTATGAATTTAGAAGCTGCGCCCTCCCTCCAGTCCATCTGCCTTGGTCCAGGCCCCAGAGGGAGAGAAGAACCATTGGACCTCATCCCCTTTCCCACCACCTTTCCCTTCTCTTTTTGTATTGTGTCTTTTAGATTGTAAGCCTGAGGGCAGGGAACTGTCTAATTATAGGATTATATGTACAGCACTGTGTAAATTTACAGCTCTATATAAATAAAGGATAATAATAATAATAATAATAATAATACTCCTCTTATAGCCAGAGCAGCTGTGTTCTGGGTACAGGAACACTTGTACAACTGGCTTCAGGACAGGATATGGGGTAGAGATTGCCATGGTGACCTTAACTCATGATCTTCGTCTAGGCATCAACTGAGGAAGTGTGACCCTGCTGCTGCTCTCAGCAGCATTCGATACGATAGATCATGACATCCTCTTGGAACATGTGAGACAGTTAGGAATCGGAGGCATTGCATTGCAATGGTTCCGTTCCTTCCTCTCAGGCAGATTCCAGAGGGGATGCTCAGGGACACTTGCTCCTCAAAAACAGAGCTTAATTGTAGTGTCCCACAGGGAGCTATCCTATCCCTGATGCTATTCAATGTATATATGAAGCCGCTGGGAGAGATCATTTGGAGACATGGAGCAGGGTGTTATCAGTACGCTGATGACACCGAAATATATTTCTCTATGTCTCGGTCAGCAGTGTCGATGACAGATGACATTTCTTCCTTTAATCATTGTCTTGAGTCGGTAATGGACTAGACGAGGGAAAACAAGCTCAAGCTGAATCCAGACAAAATCATAGAATCATAGAGTTAGAAGAGACCACAAAGGCCATCCAGTCCAACCCCCTGCCATGCAGGAACTCTCGATCAAATCATACCTGACATATGGCCATCCAGCCTCTGCTTAAAGACCTCCAAAGAAGCAGACTCCACCACTTTCCAAGGGAGTGTGTTCCACTGTCAAAAGGCCCTTACTGTTGGGAAGTTCCTCCTAATGTTGAGGTGGAATCTCTTTTCCAGGAGCTTGCATCCATTGTTCCAGGTCCTGTTCTCTGGAGCAGCAGAAAACAAGCTTGCTCCCTCCTCAAGGTGACACCCCTTCAGATATTTAGACAGGGCTATCATATCACCTCTTAATTTTCTCTTCTCCAGGCTAAACATCCCCAGCTCCCTAAGTTGTTCCTCATAGGGCATGGTTTCCAGACCTTTCACCATTTTAGTTGCCCTTCTTTGGACACACTCCCGTTTCTCCACATCCTTTTTGAATTGTGGTGCCCAGAACTGGACACAGTATTCCAGATGGGGCCTGACCAAAACAGAATAGAGTGGCACTATAACTTCTCTTGATCTAGACACTATATTTCTATTGATGCAGCCTAAAATTGCATTGGCCTTTTTAGTTGCAGCATCACACTGTTGACTCATGTTCAACTTGTGGTCTAGTTGGACTCCTAGATCCCTTTCACATGTGGTCATGTGGTCTCATTCAGCCAGGTGTCCCCCCATCCTATATCTGTGCGTTTCCTTTTTCCGCCTAAAGTGCAGAACCTTACATTTCTCTGTGTTGAATTTCATTATAGGGTGGGGGGGGGATGGGGAATTTTAACTGTCGTAATTTGCTACGTTTTAAATCTATCGGTTTGATTTTTAATGCTTTTAATTGTTGTTACCTGCCTCGATCCAATATAGAGTGAAGTGGGATACAAATACTTATTATTATTATTATTATTATTATTATTTTGTTAGCTTTGGCCCAGATTTCTAGTCTATTCTGTTCATTTTGAATTTTGATCCTGACTTCTGGGGTATTAGCTACTCCTCCTTTTTTGGTGTCGTCTGCAAATTTGATAACTATGCCCCCAATACTGTCATCTAAGTAATTAATAAAGCTATTAAATAGCACTGGGCTATTCCATGGAGGTAAGTACAGTAGGGGGTCCCTAAACCAGGTATTGGGTTGTAATCTACAGTTCTAGATGGGGTCATGTGTTCTCAGTCTAGGACGCTTCTTGATCCGTTGCTCCAGATGATAAATCAGGTAAATGCGACGGTCAAAAGTGCCAGTTATCAGCTTTGGCTGACACGCCAGCTGCGCCCTTTCCTGGAATCAGGGAACCTTGAAACTGTAGTACATGCAGTAGTAACCGCACAACTCAGTTTTTCCAATGTGCTATACATGGGGCTACTCTTGTGCCTAGTTCGGAAACTCCCAACTGGTACAGAATATGGCAGCCAGGCTAGTCACCGGAACAACTAGGAGTGACTACATAATACCGATTTTGAAATCACTCCACTGGCTGCCTATTGTTTTCTGGGCTGAGCACAAGGTGTTGGTTATCACTTTTAAAGCCCTACGTGGCCTGGGTCCAACCTGTCTTAGGGATCGCCAACTTCCATACAATCCACCTCGCCCACTCAGGTCCTCTGTGAGGAATTTATTGCAGCCTTTAAAGACCAGATTAACTGCAACCTCCCAGAGGACCTTTTCTGTAACCACTCCCAGTTTGTGGAATGGCCTGCTAGACATGATCCATCAAATTACCAACTTAGATAGTTTTTAAAAAGCTGTCAAGACAGATCTCTTCCGGCAGGCCTTTCCCAAATAAGACCCTCGGCCATATAATGATTACTCCCACTTACCATGTATTATCCTACCATTCTGCCCATCGTTTATTTGTTATTAGCAGTTTATTTTAAACTACAGTGGTCCCCCGGGTTACGAATCCCCCGGGGTACGAAAGAGCCGGGGCCGCAAAAACGGCCCCGGCTTACGAATAAAACCCCAGGTTAAGAAAGAAAAAACCGTGCGGCCCCTTTAAATTTGCCGCACGGTCTGGCAAATAAAGCGGTCCCCCGGGTTACGAAAATTTCCGGGTTACGAAAGGTAATCCAGAACGGATTACTTTCGTAACCCGGGGGACCACTGTAATTTTAATTACAATTTGTTTAATTCTTTTGGGGGGGGGGGAATAGTAATACAAATGTAATCTATGTAGAATGTTTTTAATGTTGTCAGCCGCTTTGATTGTTTCATTACAAAACGCAGGGTATAAATAAAAGTTTTATTTATTTATTTATTTATTTATTTATAAGATACTTTGGAATCTCAAGACTTGGATGCAAAATTCAATCACAAGACATTGCTTAAGATTTATAAATCCTTAGCCAGTGTGGCTGATGCCACCAGAGATACCCTTATCTTTTCTGCCTACTACATTGCAGCTACTGCAGTCTATTAGACTAAGGCACACTGGAACATAGACTCCCAATTCAGGTCAACTTCAGCCATAGTCCCTTACACTGGCTCCTTTCTGTTCAACATGGAGACTCTCAAGAACATCCTCATTGAAACTAAGGACAAGAAGAAGACTATGTAGAAGGACAAGAAGAGGACTATACCTTTAAAAAAAAATCCTGATCGCTTAAGACTGCATTCTGTGCCCAAGAAGGAATTTAAATGTCAGGGTAAACAATCCCAGCCTATTTGTCCCACTCAGTTCTCAGGATTTAGGTCATTCAAACTTGCTTGGTCTAGATCCCAGTTTTCTTTTATCACCAAGGACACTCAGGCAGACTTGCCCCAGCAAGAAACCAGTCTTCCAAAAACCAACCAATCATTTAAATATCCTCCCTCTCAGATATAGGGCAGGCATTCCCTTTTTTCAGAGACATGGGTCACATCAACATTGGATTGGTATGTTTTGCACACAGTGAATGAAGGGTATTCAGTGAATGAGGTTCTCATAACACCTCATTTGCCCTGTCAGTCTTCGTTCTTCCATCTTTTAGATCCAGTTACCTGGGACCTTCTTCTCTTGATCAAGCCCTATCTTCCCAGCCACAGACACCCATATCCAGTTTAGCTTCACCTAGCCACCTGCCAATGGAAAGGAGATTTTATATGAGGGCTAATTAGTCACCTAACATAGTAAACATTTTTAGTCTCCAAGATGGCGCAGTGGTTAAATGCCTGTACTGCAGCCACTCACTCAAAACCAGAAGGTGGCGAGTTCAAGACCAGCAAAGGGCTGAAGCTTGACTCAGGCTTGCATCCTTCCTAGGTCGCTAAAATGAGTACCCAGATTGTTGGGGGCAAATAGCTTACAATTGTAAATGAAGCTGTTTGTTTAACAAATTGTAAGCCGCTCTGATAGTCTTGGCTGAAGAGCGGGGTATAAATAAAACATTATTATTATTATTATTATTATTATTAAGAGTTTCACCAGTAGACTATATAAGACCACTTGAAAGCTTCTCTAAAATGGGTTTGCAGGTCAACCATTTCTCCCCTCACAACTGGTGTAAAGGACATTTTAGAGTTTCTTCAAGAGGGTCTGAATGCTAGTCTGAAACCCAGCACACTAAGGCATCTGACCAAAGCTTTGGCATCCATTTTATCACCCAATCACCTCTCTTTTCACCACCATGTGAAGAGGTTTTTGAAACAGGGCTGTCTCCTAAGCATTCCAGTAGTGCATTGTTTCCCATTTTGGGATCTTCATAAAGTTCCCTTGATCCTCACCAATCCACCTTTCAGGCTGTCAAAATCCATTTCCCTTCTCTCAGTTAAAGTGCTTTTTCTGATACCTATTACTTCAGGAACGAGAGTCTTGGAATTGGCAGTGCTGTCTGTGGGCCCCTGTCATAACAGGTTTAAAGCTCAGTCAGTTTACCTGGAACAACTATTAAGGAAGACCAAAGAAGAAAGTACAAAGACAGGTTTACTTATGAACGTAAAGGAAAAAAACAACAGATGACCATGGAAGATCTACACAAATTCAACATAGGCAGTAAAAAATCAAAATAGTAAAAGAGTTCTTGTAGCTTGGATCAAACATTGATCAGAATGAGGACTACAGTCAAGAGATAAGAAGACTGGGAATGGGAAGGGCAGTTATGACAGAACTAGAAGAGATTGTAAAATGTACAGATACACAACTGAGCATGAAAGTTACAATTGTACAAACCATTGTATTCCCTACTACCGTGTACACATGTGGGAGCTGGACAGTGAGGATAATGGATAAGAAGAAAATCAGTTCATTTGAAATGTGATGCTGGGGAAGAGTGCTGAGGATACCATGGAAAGTAAAAAAAGATAAACAAATGGGTCCTAGAACAAATCAAGTCTTGAAGACTCCCCAGAAGTCAAGATGATAATGTTGAGGTTGTTGTATTTTGGCCACATCATGAGAAGGAACAATTCATTGGAAAAGACAATAATGCTAGGAAAAGTGGAGGGATGCCGAAAGAAAGGAAGCCTGCATGCTAGATGGATGGACTATATTAAGGAAGTCATGGATATGAATTTACAGGACCTAAGCAGAGCAGTGGAGGATAGGAAGTTTTGTAGATGTCTCATCCACAGGGACTCAATGAGTCAGGATCGACTCGAAGGCAGTTAACAACAATTTACCTTTGGTTTGATCTGGGGTTCTTGACAAAAGCAAGTTCTTATTTTTACATCTGACAGCCATTTGTTTTATCATTCTTTTTTCCACATCCAGTCCCTCTTTAAGAAAAAACAACAGCATTAATTGGATGTCAAGCAGGCTCTCAAAATCTATATTAGATCCACTGAGTTTTTTAAGAGGTCAAAAGCACTTTTTATTTGATTTCTACCTACCTTTCTGGGATGGAAGGTTTCTCTTTCTACTCTGACACACTGGATCAAAGCTTGTTTCTTTGACTTCATTGGTCTTCCTAAGCCGCATCATGTCACAGCTCACCTCTATCAGGTCAGCAGTTGGTTCTGCAGCCTTCTCAACAAAAGCCCCTATGAAGGAAATTTGTAAAGCTGCCATGTGGGTCATTCCTTTAACCTTTACTTTGACTGCAGGGTGCTGCAGCATGTTGTTTTTCATTAATTAACTTCTCTTGCCACCTTCCCTCAGGGATTGCTTAGGCTAGGGTAATTCCCTTTACTAGATGGCTCCTTCTCTGCCAGCTGAGAATGCCACGTTGGACTTGCTGTGAAGGACCTTTCTAGCCAAGGGGAAGAAGCAATCCAGCCCCCCACCTTCCTCTGGCAAGATGGTGTTGGGAGGTCTTCTCCTATTCCTGTTTTTTTTTTTCTCTCTCTCTTGGCTTTGGAAAGAACTGAAAAGGGGGAAGTTAGGGATTAGCATATGATGCCTTGCCTTGCCTGGGCATCACCTGGAATTAACTCTTTTGAGGAAGGCTCCTTCTGCTTGGCTAGAATGGACCTTTGTGATAAGTTCTCCAATTTGCCATTTCCATCAAATTCCAAGGAACACATAATAACCCTGAGTCTGGTGTCAGTAAGAAAATGGTTGAAAGAGGAACAACCTAAAGCTTAATCCTGACACACGATACTGTTCAGCTGTAAGGCAAAAGGGGAGTGAAACTCTGGGAAAACAATAATAATAATTAGCAAAAATCGACCAAAAAATAAACATGACTATAACAACATCATGGTGTACTGAACTAGGAACACATTCAACATAAAGCCAGCAGTAGGCAATAAATCTTCTGTATCTTTTAATAATCCCAAAATAATGGACAGAGTGTCATATAAAGCAATATAATATAATATAATTATGCTAATTAGTATTATTGTTTTCCCAGTGTTTCACTCCCCTTTTGGCAGTTGTACTGTAAACCTCCTGCTCATTTGGTTTCTCAGCTGTAAGGCAAATCAGGGAATACAGATTCAGCCAGCACTACCTATATGGTGTGCACTCTGAAATCTCAGGTTCTCAGCTTGGATATATTCCTGGCTTCAGCTCTGAGTCTGACTGTTCATGGTTCTGCTGGTGGCCAGGAGTGCATTTATATTTGAAATTAGTACAGCAATTATGCCTGTTTCTGGAGATGTTTGGTCTAGCCATGGTGACACATGCCTTGGTTATATCTCATTTGGTTTACTGTATGCTGTGTGCAACTTTAACCAGACGTTTGACCAGAGTTCATTACAGGAAAATGTAACCTTTTTTAGAAAAGCTTCACTGGCTATCCGTCTGTTTCTGGGTTCATTTCAGAGAGTTTGTTATGACCTGTACAGCTTGGGACCAAATTTTCTCAGGGTGAGGTTTCCTCATGTGAGGTTGCCTGCTGCTTCCTTTGTTAAATATTTTCAAAGTGTTTATTTATTTATTTATTTTATTTAATGCTGATGCTAATCTGATAGCTTAATTTTGTTATTGTTTATAAATTTTAGGATTGATTTGAGCTATATTCTGTTTTAATGTATGTTCTAACAATATAAATACAATAAATAATATTAAGTAATAAATAAAGCTCATGTTTTTTAGAATTATCCAACCACGACTATGCCGTCCAACCATTTTGTGATTAATGTTGGATATTTGCTTAAATGGCTCTTCTGTAATCAGTACTAAGAACTGAATTTAGGCCTAGGATTGCTATGACATGGTTTCACTGGTGTTTAGTCTCACTACCAGTGGAACATTTAATCATTTCCAAATATTTGCAGGGTAGTATTAATTTTGCATGCTTCAGTGCCCATTTTCATGACTTCTTTTAATCTTAATTTTGACAAGTGAACACTTTCCAGCTATAAGAAGTAGATATCAGTGACTTTCATATACAGTAAAAGGTTTAAAATATATCAATGGTGAGACAGAGGAACTTTGAAATTTACAGGTATGTTTTTGATTCTCAAAATAACAATTGAAAATATTTTATATATAGCCACAGAAAAGAGTTGATCTTTGGGGGTTGGCTGTAAAAGTGTGCACTCTTTTGCAGCAAATCTAATTTTATGTCATGAAATAAAAAGGGTCAAGAACTCTCCTGAGTTCTCAAGAGTTTGGTCCTCTAAGCAGCATCTTAGCAAAGGTTCATTACAAAAAGTACTTGCTAATTCCAGAAATATAATTGTTGAAACAGTGTGTGTAGAACATTATTCCCCAGCCTGGCTTGCTCCAGAAGTGTTGGGCTGCTGTTCCCACCATTCCCAGCCAGCATGGAGGGCATCAAGTTGGGGCAAGGTCCAGGAAAATCTACATTGAAATTGCCATTCTGTATTAAAGCTCACTGGGTGACTTGGGGCTCACTGGGTGACTTGGGGCATACCTAATCTATCTAATAGATAGGGTATGAGGGCAGATTTGTGGGAGAAGGAATCATTTGTGGGTCCTTGAAGCCCTTGAGGGAAAATTAGAATTTACACATAGGGAATAAAGTTTCTTCCTGCATCAGGAAACTTACACAAAAAGTCCCCCCCCCCAAGTTTTCTTATGGGGTGGTTGTAAAAAGTCTTACAGTTTTCTATTTTCTTTGGTTTCTGTAGAGTCTATCAAGATCCCAACTGTATTCATTCATAGTAAAGTAAAATTACAAAAACAATGTCTTTATAAAAAACTACAATATGACTACACATGTACTATGGTGTTCAATTGTGGTTATTGCTCATCAAAAAGAATATTATGAAATTGGCAAAAAGGTATGGAAATTATTAACTGAATTGATTAGGGAGCTGAGCAGCTCCTCTGTGAGGAGAGGTATCACTTTTTGGTAATTTTTAGCTAAAAAACAAGGTGAGAGATGGTGTGATAAAAACATGTGAAATTAAGCATGGAGAAATAGGGCTGGAGAAAGTATACCCCTAGCTTGCATCCCACTTTTGTGAAGTCTGAAGCCCACCAGTCTGCCCCCAAGCCCCCTTAAATTTCTTATACATCACTTCTGCTTGTCATTTTGAGAGAGATATTTGTGGCTTAGACTATTGTGGATTTGATTATTCCTGGATTTGATTGATATGTTCTCTCTTGAAATCTTTAGCCCTCTAGCATGGCTCTTATGGTCAACTTCTGCTGGAAATTGACCATAGAGTTGTGCAGAAGGACCTAGAGATTCCTAGAGTGAAAAGTCCTCTAGACAATTGTAGTCCACTAATACGATTCTATTATTAATGTCCAATGGACATTGATGATTTTGTGATCAACTTCGGGCGGATATGGCCTGAGGCTTCTTTTCAGTTGCTTACCCCCGTATAGAAGATGTGGGTATATGAAGTTTCTTTTTTTCCTTTGTTATAATATTACAACTCAGGACCACAAATGAAGCTGAGTGTTGTGAGATTCAAAACATAAAAGAAACTACTTATTCTTACATTGTGTAGTTAAACTATGGAAGTTTCTAATGCATGTAGATATAGATGTAGATATAGTTGCCAACATGAACAGCTTTAACGTAGATTATGCAAATTCATGGAAGATGAGACCATCAGTGGCTATAATATTCATGATGTTGCCTGCAATATCAGAAGTAAGCTTATGAATACTAGTTCCCCTGGTATACAAGTTGGAGAGTACTATTGATTTTTATATCCTGCTTGAGTTCTCAGAGGCATCTAGTTGGTCATTTTGGAAACATCATATTGAACTGGATTGAAAGACCTGAACAAAAACAGGAACATTCAAGAGGAAATGACCCTTCCCCTCAAATACAAATGTTCAGTTTTTTTCTAGTGGGGGAAAATGAAACTT
Source organism: Urosaurus nigricauda (assembly GCA_034509955.1). Classification (NCBI taxonomy): domain Eukaryota; kingdom Metazoa; phylum Chordata; class Lepidosauria; order Squamata; family Phrynosomatidae; genus Urosaurus; species Urosaurus nigricauda. The sequence goes on from JAOEGL010000002.1 coordinate 35,853,768, forward strand.
TGGTGGATGTAGAAAATAGGTTAATAGTCATTCTTCTTTGGAATACTAGAAATTGCAGGATAAATCTTTATAAAGTAAGAATTAGCAAATGATAATTCCTCTGCATAGATTAAACTAGGGTGGGAAAAGTGCACCTTGCAGCACCCCCCCCCCCGACTCTCATTTAAAAAAATGCTCTTAAAAACATCTTCCAATCCTACTTTACCACATTTTGGATTCCTCCTGGAGTATTTTAAACCCATGAGGCCTTTATTTAACACAGAAATAAACCAAAAGTCAGCCTGCAGTTTACTTTGCTGTTAAATAACAGTCTCTACGAGCCTAAAATGGCTCAAGGAAACCAAAAAGAATAGCAAACTTGCCCCCATGCCGTGGTGGGAAATTGCCCCCAAATCCTACACACAAAAGATGTGTAGGAGTGTTTAGAACTTTCTTTTTTTTAAAAAGCATTTTTTTTTTTAAAATGTGAGAGTTGGGGAGAAGTCATCCAGGGAATATCATAGGGCCAGTTCATTCCCCAACTCCTGGCACTTCCTGACCCCCACATAAGCAACACTGAAATTGAAGGTATTTTTCTGCCATATACACTGCAGAATTAATGCAGTTTTACACCAGTTTAACTCCTATGGCTCCATGCTATGAAATTCTGGGATTTGTAGTTTTATGAGGTATTTTGCCTTCTCTGTCAGAGAGCTCTGATGCCACAATAAACTACCCAGGATACCATAGGATGGAGTCATGATTGTTAAAGCCTTTAAGACAGGGTAATAATGCACTATTGAAGAGTTCAATATTTTCTGTGTTGAGTTAAACCTTACTTCCAAGTATACTGCTGGTGTAGTCCTTAAGACTGTTGATTTCATGAGTCTTTCTCTCCATATGATATACTTTGGTTTGTTTGTTACAAAATTTGTTGGTTTTATGGGCATTTTTCTGCCATCCTCAAGTGTCAAAAACAAGATACATGGATTAGATTGTATAGGCTACGGCAGTTTTCAGTTCTATATTTAGTATAGCGTATATTCAAAGTTTTGATTGCAGAAACCTATGGCTTTTTAAATTTCTTAAGTATGTCAAGCCATAAATGAAGTACTTTATACTGTATTGCTAAAACAGTAAAACATGTTTAAATTTAATACAAAAATAGGTAGTGCATTTATTTTAGTTCCCCAACTCCCAAATTATTTTTCCTGGGTGAAAATTAGGAAAATAATATTTTTATGGCTTCACCATTTCTGGAAATTCTACATCTCTAAACTGAATAGGATATTCTTTGTTCTCAGCTATAAGCAAATGTTTCAGAGCCACACCATCAAGTTTGAAGCAGAGATCATTTTCATGGCCAAAAGCCCTTAACCAAAATGCTACAGAATGAACCTGGTTTCTCCTGTGTGTGAAACATGTACTTAAATAATGAACTACTATTTATGTTGAGTTTTACCTGTTAGCACCATTCTCTGAGGTTGTGCGAAAGCAGATTAATTTTAGTATCCTTCTATAGTCATTTGCTGTACTCTTAAAACAATGCATGCTAAATTCTGTATGCATCATCTCCTTGCATCCAGGAGTCTTAGTGACAGCAGTTAGCATTTGGCACATATAGCAGCAGGTTGTCAAAAGCATCACCCATAACCATATTCTGTTTTAGGTGGAACCAACTTCACCTGCATTGCCAACTAAACCTAACTTCTAGTTTACTTGCTTTTCTGCTGCACTTGTAGGTGCCCCTGATCCAACAGCTGGTGCTAGCATAGATGATGAAAATTGCTGGCATCTTGATGAAGAGCAAGTCCAAGAACAAGTTAAGCTGTTCCTTTCCCAGGGTGGATATCATGGATCAGGGAAACAGCTCAACTTGCTTTTTGCAAAGGTAGGTGTGTGTTTGTAGTTGCTAGCTGGCCTCAAGTAGTTGAGAACTCATGATGACCCATGGATGAGACATCTCTAAAACTCTCAATCCTCCACTGCTGTCCTCCTGTCCTGTAAATTCATGACCGTGACTTCTCTTTCCTGGCATTGTTATCTTTTCTAATGAGCCATGCATCCTCATGATATGGCCAAAGTATGACAGCCTCAATTTGGTCTTCTTGGCTTTCAGGGATAGTTCAGGCTTGTGATGTTCCTGGTGTCTTATTGTTTTTGCTGTTACTAGCAAATGAGTGGTTTAAAATCAGTTGTCTTCAGGTTGCCAGGCCAATTGTTTTACAGGTTGTTTTGGTACTGGCAGTGATAAAGCCCCTAGCTCTGCTAAATTGAGGATGAAAGGGCTTTCTATGATAAAACCAGCTCTCCTTGAGGTTTATCACACTAGAGGGCAAACAGGATTTAAACAGGAATTAAACAGGAATTAAACAGGAAATGCCCTATTTTAAACATAAGGCATGTTAAATGCCCTATGTTAAACATAAGGCATTGTTTCAATGAAAGTGTGGCTGCCATTTGTCTTAATGACTCAAAGGCCTGCAATACCTCATAACCATTTCTTTTAAGCTTGCAATTTTGAAGCCTGACTTATGGCTTTCCCACATGTTTTGAGCTGGCAGTAAAGAATTATTATACTGTATTTAAGTGGGGCCTTTTTCTCAAGAAAAAAAAGTGGTGTGAAACCAGAACAGCTGAAGAGATGACTGAATCTAGAGATGTTTTCATTTTGAACTATTAGGTTGTTGGAAGCACTATGATCTAGGTGGGGTCTGTTTTTCAGAGATAGAATTGTTTGCACAAGGCCAAAAGAGAGAGAGAGAGAGAGAGAGAGAAAATAGTGCAAGTTTTTTTTTAAAAAAAAGTCAAAACTGGAAAGAACCAGAGATCCAGTTCAAGAAAAGACCTTTGTAGTTTTTGCAGGGGATGGAGTGGTAAGTTGTTTAAAATGTATGTATGTATGTTGTGAAACTCTATCTTGTGAATATCTATGGTGATCTTTTTAATGATTGTATGTATGGATTTTAATCATTCAATAAAATTTATATAAAAAAAGACTGAAGTGATACAACAGATATTGGGATACAATGGTTTTTGTGCCTGCCCAGCAGCTTTCTCACAGTGAAGACACTGCCCACACTCTCCCCTTTCAATCTATTCTTTAAATTTTAGTAACATTTCCAGAGCCCAAAGGATAAAATCATGGAAGGAGAAATTGTTAAGGGTTGTTTCTTTTATTAAGTGTGTGAATATGCAGCGTGCCCAAGGGAAATTTGGGCAACATAATTTGGATGCAGTCCCTTTTGCTGCAAGAGGACAAACTACACACCATGCTTTGCCAATAATGTTTTTTGCAACACGTTACATTTTTGAAGCACAGTGAAATCGCATGAAGTTCCTCCTGTACTGTGAGCATTTCTCAGTTCATATTATTAAAATTCCATATTATGGTTATATCAGAACCCGTATCTACATTTGGTAATACAGTTGCCCCTTGTAGCTCATGGGGGATCCATCCCGGACCCCCTCCCCGCTCCCGTGAGTTCTGAAACGCACGCATATTCAAGCCCCATAGGCTTGAATGGAGCGCGTGCATGCGGGGTTCATGCCCCATTGGGGTTAATGACGGTCGGCCCTCCACGTATTTTCAAGTTCGTGAATTTCAAGTCCGTGGACTTGGAGGGGTGACTGTACATTATAATCTATGCAACAAAGTTGCACAAGGGAAAGAGAGTACTGGCATGCAAATACAATGGTCCCTTGGTATCTGCTGGCATTTGTTTCCAGGACTCCCCATGGATACCAAAATCTGTGGCTGTTCAAATCCCATTAAATATGATGGTATAGTAAAATGGTGTTTCTTGTATAAAATGGCAAAAAGAAGGCTTGCTTTTTGGAATATATATAAAACCATGGATGGTTGAATCTGTGGATATGGAAGGCTGACTCTACAGCATAAAACAATTTGTATGTTGTAGTGTTTATTTCTTTCATTCTAGATATTGATCAACACAATTTATTTAAATTACATGTTATCTAATCCCCCTCCTGTTCTGTATTTGACAGGAAATATGGCAATTGTCCACAGATCATATAGCCATTCCTTCCATACCTGACATCTTACATTTTTGTTTTTGTGATATGTTGAGCATATTCTTCTGTCAGTTGCTAGAACAATATTTTAAAAAGAATTCTTTCTCCCTTATTGATCTTCCTTGTGTGTAAATCAAACGCTACAGTTTTGGAGCTAGAGAAAGATCATATTGAAAGCTTCATAACATTTATTTCCAGTCTCTCAGTATGGAATAGGTCCACCACAGTTAAAATAAAGTCTAATCCTACCATATTTCTGTTACTAGTAGTTATTTCTTTATACGTTTTGCTCATTTTTCAGTAAGTTGTATGCACTTACATCTGCATGCAACTGTTTTGTTTCCAGTTTGACAGTAAATCACAATATCTGTAATCCTCTATTTTCCCTGATGTCTCCAATGTCTACATGATTTCCTTCTGTGTCTGTGAGAAAGATTTCCTCCCCCCTCCCCCAATGGTAGGATGTTCCATTTCTCTTATAATATGTACTTTATTTTTGTTACACTGGTGTTTTATTTTCTAGGTGCGAGAGATGTTAAAGATGAGAGATTCAAATGGTGCTCGAATGTTGACATTGATTACAGAACAGTTCATGGCTGACCCTCGACTGTCGCTTTGGAGGCAACAAGGGACTGCAATGACAGACAAATACAGGCAACTGTGGGACGAACTAGGTAAATACAAAGGACTCTTTTGCAGATTTTTAAGTGATGGAAACACTTCAGAGTTTTGAGAAACATTGGCTCTTAAGCTTACAATTGTTGCCCGCTTCTGAGAAATATGGCAGGCTGGGTACTTTGTTTTTATGGGCAAAACCAGTGCATTTTTGCTAAAGTCAAGGACATGTAGCCAAAAATAACTACTACATGAATGTTTAATAGTAGGAGCTGGAATATAAACACTTCCTAGGTAATAAGTAATCCATTGTATTAACAAGGGCTAGGTTTGCAGCTATTAATAGTAAATGTTTACCTTTCTACTTAGGTCTGCCTATCTCTTGATTCCAAAAATGTCTATGAAAGGGCATACAGCTTTAGCCATTAGTTTTCAGTTGGTGTGGAAAATTATGTGGCCCTCTGTTTAAACTTGACATATGGCATAGTGTTGACTTGGGTCCCTAGGTCCATACTTTAGTCAAGTGGCTGTGTGTACTGTGCTGGTATATAATGGGATGCTTTTTGTGTATGTACTATGCTTGGGTTTGAGGTGGGGAGGACAGGAAGATGAAAACACTATTAATTCATCTAGACTGGTGGTAGGTCATTCTCCAAATTAGTCTGTTAACTTGGCGCGTCAACCAAATGCTTCAGGGGCTTGTGTAATCCAAGAGCAGCTAAGTGTACATCAAGAAACTTTGAGAATATATATATGTGTGTGTGTGTATTCTTGTTGGCTTCATGGAGGGGAGGAGAGTTCAGTAGCAGCGGCTGAGGCTTATTCTGAAGTTTGTCAGGGGACAAATATGATCATCATTTTGAAAACTGGAAAAATGTAAAGCTGGGAACTAACTTGTATTTTTTTCAAAAGAAGTGCTGGTGTGTTATGAGTTTCTTAATCCAGTTTAATGGAAACTGGAACTCAAATAACTGCCACAGTTGTATTTCACGCCTAGTGTTATTTTGATGTGTCATTTATTTTGGATTGAGAGTTCCATATTTTTACATGGCTCAATATGAAATGAATATAACACTGGAAGGTCCAGAGGTGCAAATTTTGAGCTGCAGCTATTTCAGTTTATCTTCTCAGTAGACAAGCAATCAGTAAGGGAATCCAGGCAACACATTCCATCAGCATTCTTTTGGACATTATATATTTAATGGTAGCCTTGTGTTATGGGGATCTAGATGGATGAAAGTAGTGGAGTGTTGGGCCTAGTAGGTGTCAGCTCTACATAAGGGGAGTTTTGGGATAGTTGATGGAGGGAATAGAGCAACTGAGCCTGATATAAATTCCATCTGCCTTATGAGGCAGCTAATATAATTTATTTTGAATGTTTACACCTGAAATTTGACAATTGGGGCAGGAATTCTGCCTATGTATCAACTGCCTATGTGTCTATGAGTATGCCATTATTTTTTATATTTATTTTTTTAGAGTACTTATACCCCACCCTTCAGCCCTAGAGGCTCTCAGAGTAGCTTACAATTATTCTTATTCTTATTATTTATTAGACAGTTCCCTGCCCTCAGGCTTAAGGAATCCCATGCTTAAAAATCTTAGGCCGAAACCAATCAGCACCAGCTACTATATGTATTAAGACCAGCATGTGTATCTCGTGTTCTGTACAGGATAGGTTAGCCATGGGAGATGTGCCAGTGACACCTTAACTAGGAACAGATCAATCCCTGGTTGATGTTAAAATTGAAAATTTCTACAGTAAAGATGGCCAATTTTTACCACATTGCTGGCATGCTGCATCAACATGGTAAAACAAAAGTGGAAATTACTGTTTTGATGGAAGCTGTCTTAGGGAGCTTCAAGGACTTAGGAGACTGCACATGACTCATGGACCATTTTCCCCACTCCTGCTCTATAATCACTTTAGTGTATTTTTAATAATAATAATAGTTTATTTATAGCCCGCTCCTCTGTACATACACTCGGAGCGGGGTACAAGTAAAAAAACCCATAGATTAAAACAATCCCATGACCCGTTTCCAAACCTCCCACCCCTTAAAAAAAGATTAAACCGGCAGTGATTAAAACAGTTATTTAAAAACATATAACAACATCCTAACCCTTTCTTATGCGGCCACGTCGTAAGTGGGGATCAGAAACATGGGAGTAGGCAGGAAATCAAAGTCTGGAACTGAAGCCGGGGATAGGGAATTTCAGGGGAAGGCCTGCCGGAAGAGATGCGTCTTTAGGGCTTTTTTGAAGCAATCTAAAGATGTCATGAGACGCATCTCATCCGGCAGACCATTCCAGAGCTTAGGAGCAGTCGCAGAAAAGGCCCTGTGGGAGGTCTGTGCCAGCCTGGTCTTGATAGGCTGTAGTAGGTTCCTCCCAGAGGATCGGAGTGTGCGGGGAGGATCGTATGGGGAGAGGCGGTCCCTGAGATAAGATGGGCCCGAGCCATGTAGGGCTTTAAAGGTTAAAACCAGCACCTTGTACTGTGCCCGGAAACTAATTGGCAGCCAGTGGAGAGATTTAAGCACTGGTGTTATATGTTGTCTCCTAGATGTCCCAGTAACTAATCTGGCTGCCATGTTTTGAACCAATTGAAGTTTCCGGGTTAGGCACAAGGGCAGCCCCATGTAGAGCGCGTTGCAGTAGTCTAGTCGTGAGGTGACCAAAGCGTGTACCACAGTTTCCAAATCCCTCATCTCCAGGAAAGGGCGCAGCTGGCGTATCAGCCGGAGCTGATAACAGGCACTCCTGACTGTCGCATTCACCTGACTAGTCATGTGAAGTGACGAGTCTAGGAGTACCCCCAGTTGACCCAATAGCTCTTAGTGGCTTTTTTATTGTGATAAAAGAGTGGCTCCAACCAGACATACTTTTGGGACTCCAAACCTTTCATGGTGAAATATGATGACTTTACAGAGTACTTTGTAGGTACAATGACTTGGATAGCTGCAACTTGGATTTAGCAAAAGGGACTAGCAGAAAAGAGTCCAGGGCTGACTGGATGAATATTAGCTATTGACACCTGAGAATGCAGGCTAACTGCTTGGGGGCATTGACCCTACTACTTGCCTGTTTTACTCATACCATCCTTCCTAATGTAAGTTTGGCAAATACCATTTTGAATTGGTTAATATTAACCTTTCTTTACTTCCCTGAAAATGGCAGTTATGATCTTTCTATTGAAGATCCCTCACCCTCTTAGCTCTTTTGTTCTAGGCAGCTAAAGGTCAGCCATATGCATGCCATTCTTGGTAGATGTGGCTGAATTGGTTATGGTATATCTGCTCCATGGCTTCTGAGGAAAACTGATTATCTGATAACAGTTTCATACTTGGTCTAAGGGCAGGGTTCAGGGTGAAAATTGTTTTGAATGAGATGTATTGAGAGTAACGTGGAATGTGACTCTTGATTAGACTTGTCTTTGTGGCTTTCAGTACCATCAACCACAAGTTATTCCAGATTGCTTCACAAGAATCATAGAATTGGGAGTTGGGACATTATTCTGCAGTGGTACCATTTCTTCCTTGTAAAATGTATTCCAGGCCATGCAGTAAAACTACAGCTGTACCCCTGAACTGTGCTGCTAAGTTTTTAGTGCTGTAAAATAAATGGAACAACTGGCTGAGGTCATTTTAGGATTTGAAGCTTTGTCAACTTTTAAAAGAAAATAATTGCAACAATTGAAACTTTTTGTTATATTATGGACTTTCTTTTGGCTAGAAGAATATTCATCCAATTAATCTAGATGTAGTAAGTCTCTAGAACAGTGGTCCCCAAACTTTTTTGCACTACCACCCCCTTTTCTCTTGGATGACAACTCTAGTGCACCACCACTACCACATGCATATTTCTTGATACTAATCTACTGTTCTGCTGCACTTTCAAAATGAGTTGCTGCTCCCTTTGCCACCCAGTCACCCAAGTAACTGGCTGAGAAGTGGCTGAGAAACCTCTCACCTGCACTAGCCTTGTGGCATGCAGGATGTGGGCTGCACTGGATGACATCTTAAGTGGGATGACACCACAGCCATCATCCTAGCAATGCTACTGTTGCTTCCTAAATATCTGTCTTTGGGAAGAAACAGGACTTAGCATTAATGTAGCTTGTAAGACACAAGGGACTCAGTGGAAGAGAAGATGTGGCCAGAAAGTGGGGCAAACAAGGCCTCTCCTTTCTCCTACCATTGAGCTTCAAACACACTGGGACAAGAGCAAGAGACATGGCAGGAATTTCTGGGTTCCTCCATCCTCCTGGTATGGCCTGGCCTAACCTGTGAGAGAAGGAGAAGCAGGCAGGGGAATCTGGGAGCCAGTTAGTGTGAGGAAGGCTGCTGTATACTGTTGACACAAGATCCTCCAGCTTCAGGAATGGGATGCAGGAACAATCCAGTGATTCAGCAAACATCAAAAGAGAAATAAAATAAAGCTAAATTCTATTCACAGGTTCACACATGCTCACAAGCTGGCCCTAGAGTCAACTAGATAAGATGTTTTCATAAATACCTGTTAGAAATTCACCTGGATGAGACAGGTTTGGCTACCTTTTCCCCCATGGGGACGAAGTCACTTTTAAAAAGGAATGTTAAAAAGAATGGTTTAGCTTCTGGAACCAATAAGCTTTTCAAGAGGGCTGAGCTAAGCTAACTTAAGATGCTAGTTGAAGTTTAGCCAAATGCTAGCAACATTCCCACAGTCAGATGAGCAGTGAGAGCACTTCCTTTGAAAGTGTAATTCATTTAATGCAAAGTACAAAGGAATCTGTAATTTAAGTTCCTTTACAGGACTAAAAGGTCTAGCTAACAAGGTTGGCCGGTAAGATAAGGGGAGAGTTGCTGTTTTGACAGAGACATTAATTACATGTGAAAGACACCAGTAGTTAAACAAAGGGAAAAGGGAAGTTATTACTTTGAAATCCGCATTTCCTAGAACTGATGGGACACAATTACATAACAGATGTTGTGTTCACATTTGGGCAGCTTACACTTGTGATTCCAAGTGAGGCATATTGGTTTTATAGATGACTTACAGTATCAGAAACTGACTTGAAAAAGAAAGCCATTTCCCATTCCATGAAAAATAGCCAGCTGTTGTTTTAGTCCTTAAATTTAACATTTGGCAAAACTGAGGTGACACCTGAGCTTTAGAATTCCATCTGCTGCCAAACTGTAACTTCTAATAGCCCAAGCACTGATAATGTTAAAAGTTTAGACTTTATTGAATTTGAATACATTGATTTAATAATTCAAAAATATAGCTGTGTTAGTCTGTAGAGTCAGTATGTAGAGAGATCTTGTAGCACCTTTCAGAAAGAAAGAATTTGTGAGCATGAGCTTTTGTAGACTTAAGTCTACTTGCTTAGATGCATTATTGTTTGCTGATTAAATAGTTTTTATGCCTCTTTTTATGCCTTAGTTTGTATTGCTGATGCATTATTTTTGTAAAATTTTATACATGGGATATATAAAATCCCTCAGATCTTGTGTCTGTGTATATGTATATATGGTGTTACCATGACAAAATCAGCATCCTGTTGCTCAAGCAATGAGAAAAAGAAAATGGCGGTGACAGGAAGATGATGATGTTAGTGATGGTAATAGGCTATGGCTGGCTCCGAGCCACCTATTCCATGAAATGCACTGCCAACCAGTGAAGCAGACATAAAATTGCTAATACTGTACATTTTGCAATCTCTTGGACAATTGTGTTCTGTACCAGTTAAAGCTTCCAAATTATAGTTACAGTGAGACTCATATAAAGCTTGCTTCTCTAACCTAGTTTGCATGTAACTCAGGTAAGGTCTGTTTTTTACAAATAGGGCCACATTGTGGAGCCTCTGGTAATTTCCAGTGTCTTTTGTTACAAACTCGCTCAACATTGGTTCAGAGTTTGACAGCAAGTTTATTTACTGTTTCATCTCTCCATACATACATGGATACAACATTTAGCCAATTGGTTGTGTAGCCCACAGTAATTCTGAAAAAATATGTACTATGATGTGAAGATCTTATGAATGAATATGCTTTTGTAATATTGTTTATGGCTGGTTTTTAAGCATTGACGCAAGCAGATTTTGTTCAAAGTCCCTGTCAATTGGCAGGAAGTTAAAAGCAGGAGTAGGAATTATATGGCCCTTCAGAGGTTCAGCAATCAACTTGTGTAGTCTGTGTTGAGGACTGCTGGGAGTTGCAGTCCAAAATATCTGGAGGGCTTCATGATGCTCATCCTTAGCTAAAGTGATAACTTTTGAAATATTCGCTTTGTCTTTAAATGTTCATTTTGTGAAACTGGAAAATTTAGAGGAGTGGTGTGCATAAGTACATATAAGCTAGTGCCTGTTGCAAGCTGTTATCTGATTTCACAAAAAGGTCAGACTATTTTTCTCCCCCTTATTTGGAATAAGTGTCCTCGTCTGCAGTTCAGGTAGTCCCTGGAGCTTGCAACTTGCAATATCTCCTTAACAGTCATGTGTCAAAAATTTAGATGTAAGTTGTTTCTGGGTTGAAGAAATGAAAAACTTTTTTGTTTAGTTGATAGCAGCAGGAAAGATTCAGCTTTGTGACTGTATGTAGGGATCGCATTGCTGCAAGGCTGTGCTTCGAAATTAAATGCTGAGTGCTACCCAATGCCAGACACGGAGAAGAGGCTCAGTTTGTCAGCAAATGGGATCTGCAAGTTAATTGGTGTTTTCTACAGGCTCCTGGCTGTGATAGGAAATTGGAAGCCCTTTAGCCACATGGATAATACAGGGCCTGAATACAAATGTCACATGTCGCCATCGGGACCCACTGAGAGACAATAGTGCTCTCCACTTGAACACTGCGCTATTACCGATCATTTAAATATGGGGATTATGGTTTTAAACTAAAAGCCCCATTTGCCTTTTAACTGCAATTTGAATGTCCTCTTAGCAAAAGCTAAGTGACAAATTAAATGAAAAAAAAATCTTCTTTTTTTAAAAAAAATCCAGTAATGCAAAACAACCTTTTATTGCTTCTCATGTGCCACGAATAAATCATTATACTTGTCAACTCTAAACCAAGCCATAATTGGCACAGCTACTGTTATCAAAGTGGGGCTGCTCTTGTGACAGCTTAATAAAGCTGAAACTGTTAAATTAAATCTTTGATGCTTTATCTGATGAGAGCAGTGAAGTGGAAGAATCTGAGACGGGTATCTGTGCTCAGTGGAGTGATGGAGACCAACAACTTGTCAACACGTAGATTACAGGATCAGATATGTGCTTTTCTGATCTTTGATTATTTTTTAGCCTGTACTAAGATCTCCTCTTATTTTTAGGAGTGAGGAAGCATTGCACAAGTCTTGTATTTCAAAACAAATGTTTCAGCTCCCCCATCTCATATTGGACTTGTGTATAAACAGAGAACTCCTAAAAATTAAACTCTGAATCCATTGTCGAGTGGCTGAATAAGCATGAATGGAGAATGTTTACAGCAATGTTCATACTTTATGTGTGGCAGAAATGGAGTAGGAATGCCTAGTGACTGTCTGCTTAAATTCCTTAGCTTTTGTTTGCCATTACTGACTTGATCAAGCTTTGGCCTTTCTTTTGCTCTACAGAATTGATGCAGTTTGCCCATTTTATCTTTCCTGAACAGTAGTGTTCTTCAATCAGAGTCCATCAGATTGTCCTACTCCTTGCAGTGACTGCTTATTGAAGATGAAACTTGCAAAGAGCTTATACACTGGCCCAGTTCAGATAAATGGGAAACAACGGCAAGCCATACACAGATTTCAGCACTATTCTTTCCTCCTTCACATATAAGGAGAGGGGACTGGAAACTATGCCTGTGTGAAAGGATGAAAGAAATGTTATTGAAAACCTCAGAACAGTTTTTAGTAGTCATGTATATTTGGGAAAATGTTTGACCTGATCAAGTGATGAGAACATTGTTGTATGTGACACACTAACATGCGAAACAGCCTTTGGTCAATATAAAGATGCACCAATATTTATGTGTGGAAAGAGTTAAATCAATAGGATTAGAGGACTACATTAGTTCCTCAGGAAACATGGAGTACCACACCATCCTGGGGAAAATATCCACACACCCCCCCCCCCCCAATTTATGCCTGCCATGCTCCCTAGTGGGCATTTTTTTTTACAACAGGTAATGAATGACCTAGAGGTTAAATTCTGAGTCATTTGTTGTGATCCATAGTGCACTGAGGTGGGAAAAAATCAATTGAGGGGATGCTAAGGACCTCAGTTATAGCCGGGGGGGGGCGGCTCATATAGGCCAGACTTCCTCCCACTTCCCATGTCAGTTTAAATACATTCTAAAATGATTCCATAGTAGACATTAGTACAAAATAGCAAGATATAAGTACTAAATATAGTTGGCCCTCCTTATCCCCGGATTTTTTTATCCACAGATTTGAGCATGCATAGCTTGAAAATATTCCCCAAAAGTATAAATTCCAAATAGCAAACCTAGAGTTTCCATTTTATATAAGGGACACCATTTTGTTGTGCCATTATATTTGATGGAACTTGAGCATACACAGATTTTGTTATCCACGGAGAGTCCTGGAACCAAACCCCAGCGGACCTTGAATCTTCTATGCCTTCTCTGCATTTGGTCTAAATTCTCAATGCATCTGAGGAAGTAGACTGAAGTCTACGAAAGCTCATGCTGCCAATTTCCTTCTTTCACTTAGGCTCCAAGGTACTGCAACATCTCAGAAAAGGCAAAGGGTGCTCAACCTAAGGATTATGGAGCAGAAGACAGACTAGGGGAATTTCAGCACAAAATAAGTAAAGAGATAGTGCAGGAATACCTGGTTAACCTAAATGAATATAAGTCTCCAGGACCAGATGAACTACATCCAAGGGTATTAAAAGAACTGGCAAATGTAATATCGGAACCACTGGCAATAATCTTTGAGAACTCCTGGAGAACAGAAGTTCCAGCAGACTGGAGGAGGGCAAACATTGTCCCCATTTCAAAAAGGGAAAAAAGAGGATCCCAACAATTATCGTCCAGTTAGTCTGACATCAATACCAGGAAAGATTCTAGAGCAGATCATTAAACAGGGAGTCTGTGAACATTTAGAAGCTAATGCCATAATCACAAAAAGTCAACATGGGTTTTAGAGACATCATGCCACACAAACCTGATCTCTTTTTTTTGATAAAATTACCAGTTTGGTAGATGAAGGGAATGCTGTGGACATAGTATATCTTGATTTCAGTAAGGCGCTTTGAGAAGGTTCCCCATGACATTCTTGCAAACAAGCTTGTAAAATGTGGGCTAGACAAGTTAACTGTTACATGGATTTGTAATTGGTTGACCGCCCGAACCCAAAGGGTGCTCAACAATGGCTCCTTTGCAACCTAGAAAGAAGTGACAAGTGGGGTGCCACTGGGTTCTGTCCTGGGCCCAGTGCTATTCAACATTTTTATTAATGACCTAGATGACAGAATTGGGGGCATACTTATCAAATATGCAGATGACACCAATTAGGAGGAGTAGCTAATACTCCAGAAGACAGGATCAAAATTCAAAATTACCTGAATAGATTAAAAAGCTGGGCCAATGCTAACAAAATGAAATTAAACGCAGAAAAATGTAAGGTACTGCACTTAGGGCAGAAAAATGAAATGCAGAGATATAGGATGGGGGACATCTGGCTAAATAAAAGTACGTGTGAAGAGGATCTAGGAGTCAAGTAGACCATAAGTTGAACATGAGTCAACAGCGTGATGCGACAGCTAAAAAGGCCAGTGCAATTTTAGGCTGCATCAATAGAAGTATAGCGTCTAGATCAAGGGAAGTAATAGTGCCACTCTATTCTGCTTTGGTCAGGCCCCACCTGGAATACTGTGTCCAGTTCTGGGCACCACAATTCAAAAAGGATGTGGAGAAACTGGACCGTGTCCAAAGGAGGATAACTAAGATGGTGAAGGGTCTGGAAACTGTGCCCTGTGACTAACGCTTTAGGGAGCTGGGGATGTTTAGCCTGGAGAAGAGAAGGTTAAGAGGTAATATGATAGCCCTGTTTAAATATTTGCAGGGATGTCATAGTGAGGAAGGGAGCAAGCTTGTTTTCTGCTGCTCCAGAGATTAGAATGCGGAACAATGGACGCAAACCGCAGGAAAAGAGATTCCACCTCAACATTAGAAGGAACTTCCTGACAGTAAGGGCTGTTCGACAGTGGAACACACTCCCTCGGAGTGTAGTGGAGTCTCCTTCCTTGGAGGTCTTTAAGCAGAGGCTGGATGGCCATCTGTCAGGGATGCTTTGATTGGGAGTTCCTGCATGGCAGGGGGGTTGGACTGGATGGCTCTTGTGGTCTCTTCCAACTCTATGATTCTGTCTCTCTACATACTGATTCTACAGACTAACATGGCTGTATATTTTAATTCTGCATTTGGTCTGATTGTTTTCTTCTCTCTATATATACATGGTTTGATAGTTTTAACTCAGTAGCTTCAATTGTTATTTGCCCTTAAAAATCACCCATTTAAAAATATTTGAGCAGAAGGTGTTCTGTTTGGCGTACCAAATTATTTGTCCTGAGCCGTCACATATGGTTGAAAATATACGTAGGATTGGGTAGAGCCATTGAAAACTGAAGCCAGGGAGATATATTGAGGACATATTTCACATATTGCTGAGCAACCGTTTTCTGACCTTATATGCATTCAGTAGTGGCCACAGGAAGTCATGGTTCTTTTTATCAATGTATGTATTGTGAAATGACTGAGTGCTACATTTAGACTTCACACATTGCCTAAAAACGTATGGCGGTCTTAAGGATAACTTGAGCTTGGTAACAGTGACGAAGAAGCAATGATAGAAAAAAGAGCCCAGGGCATGATTTGAAGGCACATAAGACCACAATTTTGCTGAAGTCATGCAAACCTGGATACTACTTTAACTACCAGGATTCATTTATAAAATTCTTGTTAGAGAGCTGTAGTGCTCTCCCTTGAACTACACTATTACAGTTATCTAAAGAAGACTTCTAGATACCTGACCAAATTACAATAATAATAATAATAATAATAATAATAATAATAATAAAAACTTTATTTGTATACCGCCCTTCCTGCGATCAGGAATCAAAGGATGGTGTAGGATGGAATCAGGACAATTCAGAGATATCAGACTGCTATAACTATAGTGCTAATACACTCTGATTGAGAATCCTTTCTGTTCTACATTCAGTTCCATGGCGAAAGAAAAGCAAGAAGTAAATATAATCGAAGAGTACCATGAGTTTCTTTTTAAAAATATTTTATTATCATTTTAAACCTTAAATTGGATAATACACAGTCGAAAAGATAGAAAAAAGGAAAGGATAGCACAAGAAGAAAACACTAAAAGGAAAAAAATGAATATTTACTTCCTACTTACCAGTGGTTATAAATTATATGAAATTCTACTTCTCATACACAACAATTTTTCATGTTTCTACCTCAAAATTAATCCTACTAATTGTCAAAATCCACAGTCAATACTTTATCTTTTTGCTAATATGATAAGATAATAAAAGTTTCCCAATCTTTCTTAAAAGTTCCCAAAGATTTCTCTCTCAATAATGTGGATAGTCTATCCTGGTGCTCCCTAAACTGTGCCTTTAAGAGATTTTGGATGTCAGCTCCCAGAAGCCTCTGCCATGTTGGCCAATTGTCTCAGATTCTGGGAGATGAAGTCCAAAATCTCTTAAAGAGCAAAGTTTGGGGACCATTGGTCTATCCATTTCTGCCAAGTCTCTCAGTTTTGTTAGTCAGTCATCATGCATTGGGATCTTGCAGTTTTTTTCCTTTTCTGAGCATATAACAACTTTGCTGCAGGAATCATATATTGTAGTACAGTAGTTTTTGGTATTTCTTCTCTATTTGGGAAGAAATCCAACAGCCTCAATACAAACACTTCTGGTTTTAACTGTAATTCTATTTTGAAACATTTCTGGATCATAGTGTAAATCTGCTTCCAGTATTTTCTTGCTTTCTCACAAGCCTGTCATATGTGATAAAAAGTTTCCATTCGATGTTCCCATTTCCAGCATAAATTCAATACACCTTTATGCATTTTAGACAGTTTTTCAGGAGTGAGATGCCATCAGTACATAATCTTATAAATGTTCTCTTTAAAGTTATAACATAAAGTAAATTTCAGATCTTTAGGCCACATCCTTTTCAATTGTTCCATTTTTATATTATAGCCAAAATTTTGAGCCCATTTTGTAATGTATTCTTTAACATGTTCATCCTCCATTTCCAATCTCAACAGCAATTTATACATCTCACCAGATATTTGTCATCTAAGCATAACAATAACTCAAGCTTGGATTTTTCCAATTCAAAACCAAATATTATTCTTTCAATTTTAAGTGTTGTGATTTTCTAAATATGTTTTTTTAACAGTTGGGCAGTAAGGACCTTCTTAGATCTACTGTAGTTTTTTCACACATTATTCCCCACCCCCAGGAATATTTCAGATGGCTATTCCTGGCTTTCTGAACTGATTGCCATAGGTATTTCCTGCATCTGTGTAACTATTTACAAAGCTAAAGTAATCCCTTAGTGTACACAGACTACTCCCTGCTGACTAGATTAAAAAGTAAGACCCATTTCCTGTTTGCTATAGTATAGGTGTAACTATTAAAATATATTACAGGCTTTAAAATAAAAGAAAGAATACACATTCACTAATATGCGAAAACACACATACAGTGGGCGTTGAACTGTTGAACACTGAACAGTGTCCTGCTTCCCTTACTGCAAGCAACTAAGAGAAAAAAAAGATGTGTACAATAAATCATTTGAACCCATGGCTGTTGCTGTACTCGGTCAGTCTGTATCTAGTAATAGTGATTTTATTAGAGAATCACTCTGAGTAAGATTGTCAGTGTATTTGATTGGTTTGAGAACAGTTTTCACCTGGGTCATCACAGGCCTGATTTTGGATATTGGGACACTGTTCTTACCTTAAAGAGAAACATATGATGCATTGTTTCTTCATTTGGAAGAAGTGACAGTGGATTGAATATTAATCCCCATTCCATAGGCATATGTGAAGAAGTCGGCAAAGCAAAGGCTAAAACCACAGGGCTTTTTTAAAAAACCCATCTTAGAGGCTCCTTTATCCATTGACAGGGCAGACTTAAAACATCATTCCCTTTTTTGAGCAGAAGAAGAGCTTTAAGGTGGGCTCTGCGCTGTGTGTCTTTGTTACATCCAATCTCCACCACTGTGCACAGACTGTAGCTTATGGAAGGACCATAATTCCCTCTTGCCATCAGTGCTGCAGGTAATCTATTGCATTAATCAGCCAGCTAGTGTGAAAAGCATGGGGAGTGATTATACTATCATACACAATACAATCAGCATGAAGCACTTGTCAGGACCAATACATCAAAGTTTAATTCAGTAATAGAATGAATTAGAGCAAAATACATAGTAAGCACTCCTGTGCTGCCCTAGTCAAAGTAAGAATCTCAAGAATACGAGCATGCACTACAGAGGCACATTCGCTGCAATTTTTATTCATGAATGTGCTCTCTCAGTAAAATTTAGTTTTTCTACAGAGCATTTCAGGAAGAATGTGCAATGGGCTACTGTAGTTCTTGGGACTACAGAGTATTTCATTCTGTGTTGATGATACCACTGGTTTAATTAGGCTATTCCCCAATAGGGTTTCTGATTTACACTTAGTTCTGATAGATCTCTGATTGCATGGACAGAGCCTTGTAAGCTTTGCTGCAGACCTGTGATTTTCACAATGAAAAGAGAAAGGAGTTATTTTCCAGTAGCTTATTGGCATAAATGATTCTTATGGGCATGTGGCAGGAGTAAATTTCATTTTTTCCAGATGGGCTCTTCACAAATCCTGTGTATGCATCATCCTTGAATTCATGCTTGACACATACATGTGTATGAGTTTGTTCTTTGCAGACCTTGCAGGAGACATCTGATAATTGAGCTCAAGTACATGACTCCTTATGTCTAATGAATGTTATAGTATTCAAGATACTTCCCTCCCCCCTTTTTTGTGCAACATCTGAATACAATGATCACTTTCCCAGTTATATAAGAGACAGTGGAGAAAGCTCCTGTGTAGTACTATCCCAGTCAGGTCAAATTAACATATAGCCCTGTATGTAATAAAGAGGTGATGCAAAAGTGTACCATTGTCCTTTCTATTTTAATGTACACTTGTGTATCTGGAAACAGGTCTTCTTTTCCATACAGTTAGCACCCTCAATCATATATAGCATTGACCTATGTCAGTATGACTGATGACTGGGGGATTCTATGGACAGTAGTCCCAAAAAACCTTCTGAGCGCTAAAATATATGTTTCAGGCCCACATGGATATGGAATCAAAGGACCACTTACTTCCAGGTGCCTAGCTGTCCTCCTTTTCCTCTGGGTACAGTTCTGAGCAGGCTCTGGACTGCCTTCATCTTGGTAATCTCTAACCCCCCAGGTCATTGCAAACTTTATTCATTATTGCCTCAAGCTCCTCAGGCTTTACGAGATATGTTTCTGCAGTCTCAAGCATTGAAAACATATTCTTTTTAAAATAATCATTTTTAGGAAGTGTGAGCTAAACTGTCTTTTCTGCACTTGTGAGGAAAATTATTGTATTAGAGCAATAATTCTTCATCTCCCTGTCCCCAAGAATTGTAAACTCTAACCCTCTTGATAGTTGAGGTTTAGGCTGTGCACCTTTTTGCCTCCAGATAGTCATATCCTCACCTAACTGAGCTGTTGCCATCTTCTGAAAATGTGTCTAGCCCAGCAGGAGAGAGTTTTTTCAAGTTATTTTCATATACTTAAAAAAATCAGTTCACTGTCTTTGTTTTTATTACATTAATGCTGTGATAATTTGACTAATATTGATGTTTTGATTCAGCCTTGTTAGCTGCCTTCTGCACTCTCAGATAGAAAGAGAGGATGTACATTGACCAAAGCAGTCATTCCTTTCATTACAAATGAAATTTCGTCAGTTTTACAGGAAACATGTACTAATCTCAGAGGAGCAATTGCACATGGACCTCCTTTGTGGTTTATGAAACTGATCCATACTGAGAAGCATAGGTGTGCTATTAATGTGACTTAGCACTTTAATAATGCCACCTTGTATTTATTAGTTGAAATGCTAATGTAAAAAGCAAATTCAGTGTCTGATCTCCAGTCTCTTTCTTTTTAACTGATGGAGGATGAAACATTTCTGCCTGGTTGGTCTTTATAATGTTTCTGTTGGAATCAGAGGTTTGATCTAGCAAGGCTACTTCTTATTGAAGGCAAGCAAATGATTGTGAAACTGGAACGGACAATACCTCACTAAGAAGTGACAGTTTTAATATTATTTTCCCTTGTGTGAAATTAATACCAAATTGCAGTCGCGGCATGATGCGTCTTCCAATTATCTTCAGGGAAATATGAAATTTGCATATTGGTTTGTGATGTGTGTTTGCCTCTGCACTGGAAAAATTTCATAGTAGGGTGAGTTGCACTATTGCTAAGGAGAGAGTTCTAGATACGTAGCTCAAGAGACCATATATCTCAAATTTCTAGTCTGGATCAAATGTCTGCTTCTGCTTGTTGGAATGGGTGGATGGCCATATTAAAGTTGAGCTTAGTTTTGTCCATCTCAGTGCAAAAAGAGGCAGAACACATTGTTCAACCCATTTGGTGGTCTTGCTTTAGTGCTGCTGGTATTCCGAATTCAGCTGTTAACTTGAAACAACAACAACAGAAGAACAAGTTGGAGGCTGAGTTCAGATCCTCCCAGCAAAATTTGAGGTGGCTCTCACATTTCCTCCTTTGTTGTTCTTCCATAGTGAGAAGGAGAAAAGCTGAGGCTGCTGACTCCTTTGTCAAGCTAGGCTGCTTAGTCCTTTGGCAATAATAGAGATGAAAGGACCTGGAGAAAAACTGATTTTTTTTTTTACCAAAGTGCTTACAAATTGATTATGAAATACTTTCTTTTAGAATGCTGGATGAAATGTTTAAGACAAGGTGTTCACATATTCAGATCCCCATTCAACCATGGAAAGTCACTGTTTGATCTTGGGCTAGTCAGAAGAAGGCAATGGCAAACCCTCTCTGAGCAAATCTTGACAAGAAAATTCCATGACAGGTTGTCCTTAGACTCACTGTAAGTCAGAAATGACAAGAAGAAGGAGGGAGGAGGAGAAGGAGGAATAATAACACAAACAATGACCATAATCCTGTTCTTAGTCCTGAGTAAAATGGACTAGAATAGTAAACAGTTTACTCTACATTCATCAATTGACTGAATAGGAGGTCTACTTTAGGATAGCAGCTTGTGTGGCGCTATCCCACTTCTGCACAAGAGAAGAAATTGTATTGTTTCACCTAGTAAGGACTGAATTATCTTGAAATTAGTTAAGTTCCATATTATATAATATAAAAATATCATATATATTGTGCATCAAAGCAACTGCCTTACAATCATTTTGGGCCTTTTTTTTTTTTTAACCATTGCTAATGTAGTGGATTGGGATTTTTTGAGCAGTTCCGCTCTTGAATAAATGAACTTCATGCTACTTCTAATCTGACGCCTGTTGTGATGATGTGGGAAAGCCTATGGTGTAAATATTGTGAACTAAAGAAAATGAGGGAGATGGTTACAATCTGCTGGCTTGCCTTTCTTTATTCATACTGTTTCTTAACAAGATCATACTAGCAAATTGTTGAGCATATACTACTACTTTTAGGGCTGAATTGCTTCTGGGGATCAACATAATATATGGCAACCTTTTGTTGCAGACTCACATTTATTTTCATTGTTAGCCACATTTGGCTGCTGCGTCTCCCTCCTGGAAAGACTGTCATTCATTTTTAGCAGATACTGCAGTTCTCTGAAGTGTGTAAAAACTCTTCCTTGATTAACAAATGGAGTGTTGCTAAATAGTTCTGGTGGATGTCTTCACCATGCTTGTCAGAAGTCTGCAACAGCAGTAAGACAGCTGATTTTAAAAGCGATATCTTTATATTTAAAAATGTTCTAGTAGTCCTTGATTTATTCATGCCTCTCCTGGCATGCCATGTCGGGGATGTAGTTCCTTCATTGGTTCAGAGTTAAATGTCAGCAGAAAATTGAATTTCTAAATTTTCATGAAGGATATTTCATACATAATTGTAGGAATAATTATGAAGCATATTTCTGTTTTTTGAAGGGAAAGGCAAGCATTACTGGATCAATATAGCTGAATTTAGCAATTCTTCCATCATATCTACAGAAAAATAAAGTTAGCTTGCACCTTGTATCCTAAGTTAACTTTCACCTTGTTAATTGTGGATTAAATCTTCTGTTTTTTTAAACAAATGTGTAATTTTGACTTTGTATAAATTGGAAGTTTGGGATTTTCCTTGAAATTTTGTTTCACTTTTCTTGAAAGTTCTTATATGCATTTTAAACTTTCAGTAGGCTGTTGATCTGATTTTCACTTGACTGGTTAGAGACAGAGAGAGAGAGATTAAGTTATGGCGTATGTGCATTTTATTTGGGGATCCTTCAGTTAGAAAAGGGCAATACAGATACATTCCTCAGCATTCATTAACCAATATTAAACTGAGCTTTTATTTTAAATCTCATGATCAATTTCTACATGTACATCTACATGCAAAATTCAGATTTACTGAATATGTAACACAGTGTACAGTATTAGAAATCAGAAGGACAGATCTTTTTAATTGGTGTAACAATAACTTTTAGGTTCTTTGTAGATATGGATAACATTTTGTTATGTTGTGTAGTTGTGGGTTTTGTTGTAATTTGTTTCTTCCAAGTTGCCTACTTTCTTACAAAATAAATGTTTTGGTTAGCTCCTTTCAGGAGACTGAAACTGTACTGTGAACATGTTGCTATTACAGAATCTTTGACATTATGGTGGCAGACTGGATCAGGTGGTTTTGCATGGTAACATTGGCATCCATTTATAGACTTTCATTTCCTGTGCTTTTCATAAAGTTTAAGATAATATACCTCCATTTAGTTTTGTGTATCTCTTAATAGGTGCTCTTTGGATGTGTATAGTCTTAAATCCCCATTGCAAAGTGGAACAAAAGGCCAGTTGGCTGAAGCAGCTGAAAAAATGGAACAGTGTTGATGTTTGTCCCTGGGAAGATGGGAACCATGGAAATGACTTGCCCAGTCTAACCAATGCTTTGCCTCAGGGTGCAAATGCAATCCAAGGTGAGCCCTCACTTAATATCTTCCCTGAAGTACGTAAAATATACTTATGTTGCACAGTTGCTTTTTGTTCTCTATTTTGCACAAACCTTTTTTTTTCATACCATAGTGATGCTACACTTAGTAAAAGGATATTTATGTTTACAAACAGTAAACACTAGGGGTGAGAAACTCTCCCCCCGCCCCCACCCCTAGTTGGACTTCAACTCTCATCAGCTATAGCCAACATATACATTGATGGGAGATTGTGGGAGTTGGAGTCCAACATTATCTGGCATATTTTCTTCTCTTCACTCACAGGTACTGAAAACATCTGTGGTGTTTGATGACCTATTGCATTTCTTTGTGTATCGATCTCTTTCTCGGCTTCGTTGAAGGCTGAAATCCAAACCTTTGCTTGCAGAGTATTCTGTATGGTATTAAGTACTTGTGTATAAGTTGACCTCATGTATAGTAATAATAATAATAATAATAATAATAATAATAATAATAATATTTATAGCCCGCCCAATCACTAGAAATCCAGGTGGGTTACAACAATCAAAATACATGAAATACAATAAAAATCCAAATAGTCCCTTCCCACTCCTGTCCCAAGCTAAAATAAATTAGATCATCACAATTTAAAGCAATACAATAATGTTAAAATTAGGGGAAAAACTTGGAGAACAGAGCGACAAAATCACAATATCACAGTCACGGTATACAGGGAGAAAAGTCAGGTTGGGAAGGTAGGCGGAAAGATAACCGTCTTAAAGGCCTTCTTAAAGACTGTAAGAGTGGAAATATGACGGATCTCCTCCAGCAGGTTGTTCCATAGCTTCAGAGCAGCGGTGGAAAAGGACCTTTGGGCAACTGAGGTCAGCCTAGATTTTTTTCAGCTGAAGCAGATTCTTCCCTGAGGACCTTAGAGTGAGGGAGAAACAATATGGGAGAAGGTGTTCCCTGAAGTACTCTGGACCCAAGCCATGTAGTACTTTAAAGGTAATCACCAACACCTTGTAGCTTGCTCGGAAACTAATTGGCAGCCAGTGAAGGGACTTCAGGACCAGTGTTATATGGTCATTATGAGAAGTTCCTGTAATCAGCCTGGCTGCCATATTTTGTACAAGCTGAAGTTTCCGAACTTGGCACGAGGGTAGCCCCAAGTAGAGTGCATTACAGAAGTCCGAACAAGAGGTTGCCAGTGCATGTACAACTGTTTCAAGGTCTCCCGGCTCCAGGAAGGGGTGCAGCTGGCGTATCAGCCGAAGCAGATAACAAGTGCTATTGACTGTTGCATCCACCTGTACTGACAGCTGGAGTGACGACTCAAGGAGCAAACCCAAGCTGTGGGCAGAGTCCTTCAGAAGTGTGACCCCATCCAGAACTGGCTGACATAACTCCATTCCCAGATTCGGGGTTCCAGTATCAACTACCTCCGTCTTACCTGGATTCAGCTTGAGTCGGTTTTCCCTCATCCAGTCCATTACCGCCCCAAGACAGGCATTCAGAGGAGAGATGCCATCCTTAGTCACTGCATCAGTCCAAGACATAGAGAAATATATTTGGGTGTTATCAGCATACTGATAACACCCTGCCCCGTGTCTCCGGATGATCTCACCTTCATGTAAATGTTAAATAGCATTGGGGACAAAATTGCACCTTGAGGGACACCCAATTTGAGCTCCCTCTTGGCCGAATAACTGTCCCCAAGCAACACCAGCTCTCTCAGGTGTTCCAGAAGGATACCATGATCTATGGTATCAAAGGCCACTGAGAGGTCCAAGAGCACCAACAAGGTCACAATTCCCCTGTCGATTCCCAGATGGATATCATCGACTAAGGCGACCATGGCAGTCTCCACTCCGTATTCTAACTGTATCCAGTTTGAAATGGATCCAGAAAATCAGTTTCCTCCAAGACTGCTTGTAGTTGATTGGCGACTGCCCTCTTGATCACCTTGCTCAAGAATGGTAACAAGGAAACTGGCCTATAGTTATTTCTATCCAGGGGGTCCAGAGAGGGCTTTTTAAAGAGTGGTCTGACCACTTCCTCCTTAAGACAAAAAGGCAGGGTACCCTCCCTGAAGGATGCATTGATTACATTTTGCAGCATGAGCTTAATTATATCACCTCATCTAGACAGCCAGCCAGGTTGGGCAAGGGTCAAGAGAGCAAGTCGTCTTTCTCAAACTACTAAGGGGCTTGTCCATGTCATCAGTACTTACCAACTCAAATTGATCCAAGTTTTGGGGCCAAAATTACATGACTCGTGAGCAAGTCAAGGATAAAACCTACAGTCACTTAACTAGTTTGCCCTAAAAAATAAACAGAAGAAGATCTCAGAGCTTGAGGGGAAAGACATTCCCACCACCACCACTGCTGCCGTATTCCTCCCAAAGAGGAAATCTGGGCTGCCTCCATCATAGACAATGCAGAGCTATGCTGAGGCAGCGGGAGAAAAGAGTGCATGAAGACAAGGGAGAAGAAGCAGACTGTGATCAGGATGCAAAGGGAGCCTTTCTCTTTTTGGCCTGGAGAGGGGTTGGGGTTAAAATCTAATTTGCCTAGCAAACTAAAAGAATAAACTTAGACATTGATGAGACTATGGAAGTTAAAAAGAGAGGAGGTTTAAAATCTAGTTTGCCCAATGCACAGAATAAACTCTGAGCTTGATGGGCATGAAGAGGATAAAAGACTGTGGTTAAATTCAGTTTGCCCTAGAATCAAACCCCTACTTATACTGAAGGCCCACTGTAAATTGACAAATTTGATCCAGTTTTTGGGGTGCATTTTTTTGACCAAATTTTCCCTACTTGTTCACAAGTATATACAGTAAATACTCCATTTCAAGGGCAGTATTCCAGCTAGCAGAACTACATTGACATTTATTTGTAATCACTTGCACCTGTTCTCTAGATGCCCTTCCATTGTAAACACAGTGCTAAGTATGACATTAATAAGAGCTGCATGTACCTGGGGTTGGGATGTTGTAGTGACATGGATATGTTTGCATTGGCATGCTCTTTTCAAAAGTTACTAAATGAAATATTAGTAGGGGTTTTTTTTTTACATAGGGTGAATAAGAATTTTATTGATACCTTAAGGAACATACAAAAGAGTTGAATTAGTTTTATCCCAGAATCCTGAAATGACTGAGACTCTGAGCACTGGTTGAATATTGCATTTCATAGGGAACAGCACATTTTGCAAGCTTTCTGAAGTCAACAGTAGCAAGGTTATGAGAGCATTCAGTACACAACTTTCTACAGCATGTTATTTCTCAGATCTCACACAATTTCATTTGTCTGGCTAACCTTTCTTCCTATATTACATTCCCCTCTATGTTACATTCCCCTCCTCCATATTGATTGCATAGAGATGTCAGCAGTCCTTCTCCAACAGTGCACTGATAAATTAAATTTACCATTGCAGAGGAGTGACTTCCTGTTGTTCAGAAGCACACTGCACTTTATACAGTTTGCATGATTTGAAGGAACACCTTTAAATACAGTTGCAAAGTTTGCTTCTTATAACAAAGCTATAGCCATGCCTCAGTTTTGTTAGTTTCAACCTGTAATTACTTAGCTCTAATCTACACAAACACACACATGCAGTCTGAACACTTCGTACCATTCTGTACATATAAAACATTAAGGCAGGATGTGTGCTGACCAGTTGTAGGCCACCTTAGTTTACTATTAACAGATCCTGACATATTTTTTCAAAGTACTGTAATTAGAATGTGTTAAATAAATCTCTGCTTTTGGGGGAGTTTGTCTTTATAGCAGCATTAAGAGAAAGGGAATGGGGGAGGTGAATGAAGTGTTGCCATATGATGGAATAAATACTGAAGCTGTTTGTGGGCTGGACAGATTCATCAAACAGGTCTCACCGGACAGTATTCACTCGAGCCATTGAGGCATGTGATCTCCACTGGCAGGACAGCCATTTACAGCACATTATTAGCAGTGACCTGTACACCAACTACTGCTACCATGATGATGCTGAAAACTCACTCTTTGACTCTCATGGGTGGCCCCTCTGGCATGGTAAGTTTCTCAAATGGAAAGACATGACTTAGTGCTTTGTTTTGTTTCTGTGACACTGTTTTAGGAGGCAGGGGGTATGAGAAAAAGAATGACACCTTCTGTCAATGGCAACACATGATCTTCCTTCTTTTTAAATTATTGTTCTTGTAGATTCTTAAACAGACCTCTTTGTATGATTCTCTGTGATGGGTTTGCTGCTGTCTTGCTCTGTTTTTAATAAATTCCTACCCCCTTTTCTTTCTGTTAGAGCATGTGCCTACAGCCTGTGCAAGGGTGGATGCGCTGAGATCTCATGGCTATCCTAGAGAAGCACTGCGGCTTGCTATAGCTATTGTCAATACTTTAAGGAGGCAGCAGCAGAAACAGCAGGAAATGTTCCGGTTCCAGAAGAAAGGTGAATATGGGCAAGAGGAGGGTAAAGGGCACAGCATGACAAGAGGAGTACTGGAATGGTGCCAAGTCTAAGGATAATTGCTAAAAAGTGTAATACGGAGCATTAACTGATTGTAGCTGGTAATGAAAGGTAAAAGGGATGAGACAGTTTTTCTGTACCTTCCAGTAAGAGAACAGCGAGAGAACGATCTTAACACTGGTTTAGAGCTTTTCAATTGTGTTCTCAATTTCCTTCCCCATCTAAATACAAAGTCAGGAATTATATAATAACATTCTTTTAAAAAAAAACAGGCATAAAGATAGCCTGGGTACAAAATAATTTGACAGATACTGCACTATATATTTCATGTTGAGGTTTCTTCATACTGTATTTACAGATGTGATTCTAAGATTTTTCAGGTGACAGCTAAAATCATATAAGGAGCAACTGTGGCAAGTGAGTTTTGAAAACATGTATGTCATACAGATCCTTATCGGAGGTCCAAGGTGTTTTGAATGTAAACTTGAATGTGTATAATGTCTGAAACAGATGTTGTGGTCAGATTAGCAGTGTAGTTATGGAATGGGTTTTATCTGTGTTCATAAAAACTGTTGTTATTTGAAAGTCTTGTAGCATTATCTCTTATTTAATTTTTTTAAGGAAAGACTATGCCAAGGTACCACAATAAAAATATAAAATGTTAGCCTCCTTTCTTAAGAAATTTGTGTGTGATCATGGCCTTCATTTGGAATTTTGGAAAATCTGTTTAGTGTATTTGTACATTCAAAATTTTTCAAGAGCCAAATGTGTTGATGAAAAGATTTTTCACTTTGTGTATTACTCACATAAAAAATCTTAGCATCACATCTGTAAATACAGTGTGAAGAAACCTCAACATGAGATATAGAGTGCAGTATCTGTCAAATTATTTTGTACCCAGGCTGTCTTTATACCTTTTTTTTTTTAAAAAAAGATAATGTTATTATATAATTCCTTCCTTTGTGTTTAGATGGGGAAGGAAATTGAGAATACAATTTAGAATTTGACTTCTACATTGGAAAGTAACAGAATACACTGCTCCAGAGGTTCCATGCTTATAGCTGCTAAATTTCACCAATAAACAGCTGACATAGATTCTTCCTCTGTAAACAGTTTAGAAATTGCAAGTATAGAGGTTGTTCACCAGATAATTTGCATGGTTTTAGTCTCTGCACTACATATAATGTCCAATGCATTGTTCATGCTGCCTTCTGCTATTTTCTGTACCAACATTTAAAATTAAAAGTTATTTTTTTAAAACTATAGTAATTAATATTAACAAACACTATTAAAGTACCTTGAGCTTTTGATACAAGCAGTAACTTTTGCCTTTGATTTATTTTGTGAAGTAGTGTAGGAAATAGACATTTTTTTTTAAAAAATTGCATATACATCTGTTCTTTCAGAATATTACTCTCAAAAAAATAAATTTGAGCATGTCTAGCTGCTAATACATTTGTACTTTGGCTTTTCTTCTCCACAAAATTTACGTTTAGCCAATTATCTTTGGCACACAAGGTACAGCATACATGTAATTCAAGCTACATCTGGGTTTTTGTGACTCTGGAGTAAGAAACCTTCAGGCATTGCTTATTCCATCATGGCTTATTGTCAAAGCCTCTTCTCACTGTTCCATTCATACTGCTGTTGCTTCCTCCCTCTCTCTGTGATGCCAAATATAGGTACCATAGCTGATTACCCTTCTGCTGGGATATTGCAAGGACATCTTCCAGTTGGTGCTGGCAGCCACAAAAGGAGTGCATAAAGTTTGCAGTTTAGTTTGCCTTAGGGTCCTTGATGTTGCCATTTCCTCATGGAAAGAATTTTGTATTTTCCAATTAGGGAAGATCAGCAGTAGGCTTGGGCTTTTTTCTCTCTCTGACATCTCCAGTTGGCAACAAGCACTCTGCTGATCCATGAACCTCAGCAGGAGCTGCTCTGTAAACATGGACTGTGGACCCTGTTCATAACTGATATGTTACTTTTTCAAATAACTACTTTTTAAGACTTCCCTTGTGAAATGTTTTGTTTGTGTTTCTTTGTTTCAGTTCTACTGGATTAATTTAGTTAAAATAGTTCTCCTTGTTTTTTCTCTGCAAGGAAACTAAAATAGATATCTCTTCTCTGCATACCACAACAGTATTTCCTGTTTATAAACTCTGCAGCACTGACCCTAAAAAGAGTTTGGATAGCTTATTATCAAGGAGTCTTCCATATACTATAGTAAAAGCAGTTTTGTTGCATGGCTTATCATGAAAGGCAGTGAATAATTGCTTTGTTTTTGTTGATGCTGAAAGTTCAGTTGGCTTTTGTTCTTCACCACAAAAGGAGGGAAGAAGCTGAATAAAATGTCCCTTCTCTGTTGGGTTAAGCAGTGTTCAATCATGATGCTTCTGCTGTTAGTCTTGATGTTTCTTGTTGAATGAGAACTTGTTTTGGACCTTCTAAATCAGTGCTATTTGTGCTATTTGATGTGGATGACTGGCAGAGTTCCCCCCACTCATGTGTTGTAGAATGGAACCTGTCCACTAGCTACCACTGTAGCATTGCTCTAGATAATGAACAATTATTTAAATCTTCCAGAAAGAGAGAAAGAACTTCTGTCTGGAAGATCTGGTTTCAGTCCCCTGCTCATTTTTGGTTGTTCACTGGTGGTGGATAACTCATTGCTACCTTCTGTTTTCCTGTCTGAAAAGTTAGATTGAATAAGGTGAATGTTTTAAAAAATGCAAAATGTTTTGAATATCAGTAAGGCTGTGTGTTTTGTTTTCTGATACAGAACTTCTCCATAAAGGAGTAACCTCTATAACTAACCTGGAAGGGTGGGTTGGGCACCCCTTGGATCCAATTGGCACTCTTTTTAGTAGTCTTATGGAAGCATGCAGAGTGGATGAAGAGAGCTTCCATGCATTCTCAGATTTCACAGGTAAGATCCAGTCAAAGTATATATATTTGTTTATGTGTGTGTGAAAGGCAGAAAGAGAAAGAGGGAAAGTATTTAAAATGCCAGCCACAGATTCTGATGAAACATCAGGAATAAACTCTTGAAAGCAAGAAGAGCCC
The DNA here is from genome assembly GCA_034509955.1 of Urosaurus nigricauda. NCBI lineage: Eukaryota > Metazoa > Chordata > Lepidosauria > Squamata > Phrynosomatidae > Urosaurus > Urosaurus nigricauda. The sequence goes on from JAOEGL010000002.1 coordinate 35,884,118, forward strand.
TCTCTCCATCCACCATCTTGAGGGAGAGAAAGGCAAGCCAGCTCCAACAGGCCTTGCCTAAAAAGAAGAAGAGCCCTCCCTCCAATCCATCTGCCATGGTCCAGGCCTCTGAGGGAGAGAAGATCTGCTGGACTTTCCCCCTTCCCCACCACCTCTCCCTTTTCCTTTTGTTTCGTGTCTATTTTAGATTGTAAGCCTGAGGGCAGGGAAATGTCTTAATTAACAAATTGTAAGCCGCTTTGACAGCCTTGGCTGAAGAGCGGGGTATAAATAAAAATTATTATTATTATTATTATTATTCTAGAACATGGACATGTAGCCTGAAAAACCCTCAAAATGATTTTAAAACGTTTTCTCTTTGAATTTGAATTTAAAAGGCAAACTAACAATGGAATTGTTAGAAATCATGCTTCAACTAAAATAATTCTTGATTTAAACCATAAGAAGAGGGTTGTTGAAGATGTGTGTGTGTGATGGGTGGGTTTATTGTTTGTGTTGGGGTAGGATTAAGGATTTAAGCTTAGTTTACCATCAGAATGTAGAGACATGCCTTATAACAAGAACAATCTGACTTTGATCAGGAAACCTCTCTGGAAAACAACCCATGTCGAGTGCTTGTGCCTAAGCCTGAAGACCAGGGACACCTTGGGGATTCTGCTAGTATACTGGCCACCCCGTTGCCTAGCAGACTCCTTAACCGAGTTGACTCAGCTGGTTTCTGAGTTGCTGTTGAAGTTGCCCAGACTTTTGGTCTTGGGTGACTTCAAGATTCCTCTTGAAACCAGCCTGTTTGAATTATCCAGAGCGACTCGGGAGGTCATGGACTCCATGACAAGCATGAACCTCTCCCAATTGGTCAACGGGCCTACCCATTGTGCAGGTCACACACTCAATGGGGTTTTTAGTACAGAACAGGAGTATCCGTGGGCAGAGGTAACCAAAACCTCCGCACTGTCATGGATGGATCATTTCCTGATCAAATTGGAACTGAAGGCCACTTTCCGCCCCCCCAGGGGTGGCGGACCCATTAGAATGGTCTGGCCTTGAAGGCTTATGGAACCAATTGGTTTCCAGAAAGCCCTAGAGGGTTTGTTGGTTGGGAATGCTGGCAACTCTGTTGACGCCTTGGTTGACACTTGGAACATTGACATCACCAGGGCTATCAACTCAATTGCTCCTGACTGTCCTTTCCAAAGGACCGGTGGTTCCAGACCTTTCTCTCCGGCAGATCCCAAAGGGTGAGGCTCTGGGACAGTTGCTTTTCCAAAATCGAGCTTAATTGTGGCATCCCTCAGGGCGCAATCCTGCCCCCGATGCTATTTAATATCAATATGGAGCCGCTGGGCGAGATCATCCGGAGGCTGGAGCTCAGTGCCATCAGTATGCTGATGACACTCAGATATACTTCTCCATGACCACATTGTCTGCTCAGACCTCAGATGGTGTCTCTCCTCTTAGTGACTGTCTTGCAGCGGTAATGGATTGGATGAGGGAAAACAAACTGAAGCTCAATCCAGACAAAACGGAGGTATGCACAGTTACAGGCCCGAAACCCAGTTTGGGAATACAATCCCCAGTTCTCGATGGAGTCACACTCTCCCTGAAGGACTCTGTTTGCAGCCTCGGGGTACTTCTTGACTCGTCACTTCACATGACTAGTCAGGTGAATGCAACGGTCAGGAGTGCCTGTTATCAGCTTTGGCTGATACTCCAGCTGCGCCCTTTCCTGTATATGAGGGATCTGGAAACTGTGGTACACACGTTGGTAACCTCACGCCTGGACTTCTGTAACGCGCTGTACATGGAGCTACCCTTGTGCTTAACCCAGAAACTACAACTGGTTCAGAACATGGCAGCCAGACTTGTTACAGGAACATCTAGGAGAGAGCGCATAACACCTGTTCTTAAGTCTCTCCACTGGCTGCCAATTAGTTTCTGGGTGCAGTACAAGGTGTTGGTTTTAACCTTTAAAGCCCTACATGGCTTGGGTCCATCCTATCTCAGGGACCGCCTCTTCCCGTATGAATCCCCCTGCATACTCTGGGAGGAAGCTGCTACAGCCTATGAAGACCAAACTGACGCAGACCTCCCAGAGGACCTTTTCAGCTATCGCCCCCAAGCTATGGAATGACCTGCCAGATGAGATGTGTCTTATTCCATCTATCAACGGCTTCAAAAAAAGCCTTAAAGATGCATCTCTTCCAGCAGGCCTTCCCAGACAGCACCTAACATCGCCCGGCTCCAAACTCTAGACTCGAGCTCTTCCAGCCTCCTCTATGACTCGGGCCCCACCTAGATAGCTCAGGGAGTCTTTGGCCGGATATTGATTCTGTTATTGATTGTTTGCTTCTGTTCTAGGTTTTAACTTACTGCTGATTTAATTTTATTTTAAGGGGTGGGAGGTGGAGATGGGTTTGATCTGTTTTAACTGCTGTTATTTTAATCTTGCTGTAACCTGCCCCGATTGCTTGTTCAGAGGGGCAGGCTATAAATTATTATTGTTGTTGTTGTTGTTGTTGTTATTAACTGTTTGTTCACGTAGCTCAGCTTTCCTTCCAAAGTCCAGATACTTTAGATTTCAGCTCCCACAATCCCTTACCATAGGCCATATTAGTTGAGGTGCATAGAAAATGTGGCCTTGCTAATGGTATCTGCTGTGACTGGCAGTAGCTTTAATGACTCAAATCCACAGTTATACCTACTCCCAATGTTTTCTTAACTGGAGATACCAAGATTGAGTGTGCAAATCTGTTGTCTTTTACAATCGGTATTGCTTTTAATAGTTTTAATAGTAATGCTTAATATTTGTATAGCATTTTCATGTTTTCAGAGAACTAATTTAGTCACATTCTTCATAACAACTTTATAAAATACAGTTCCATTATCTCCTATATTACAGATGGTAAGGATAAGAGATAGTTTGCATAAGACTACTAATAATAGCAGAGATAGGATTCAGCTCTCTATAGATCATAACATTGTGCATGCTGATGCAGAAACTATTGCTAAACCTCACTTGCAATTCTAAATGCTGCAGATTTGATGTCCTGTTATTTGGCATACAGTAAATGTTAGCAAAAATTAGGAAGATTATTGTGAAATGTGGGAAGGTTGCAAATGTAGAAGAGAACAAACACAAAGTAGTTAAATTACTGAGTTACTTGATGGTTTATCTTTTGAAATTTTCATTCCAGAGAATATGGGTCAGTGCAGATCTCTGGAGTACTACCACTTGCCTGCCCACAAATTCTTAGAAGAAGGGGAATCTTTCCTGACATTGGCTGTGGAAGTGGCATTAATAGGACTGGGGCAGCAGCGAATAATGCCAGACGGCTTGTATGCACAAGAGAAGGTTTGTCGGAATGAGGAACAGCTGATTTCCAAGCTACAGGAAATAGAACTTGATGACACCCTGGTGAAGATTTTCCAAAAGCAAGCAATCTTCTTATTAGAAGGTAGTTTTCTGTTGAAAATACTCACTTTAAAAAGTAGTTTCTAATTAAAAAAAAGAAAGAAATAAAGACCAAGCAATCCTGTGAGAATTGGCTTCTTTGGTAATTGTCAGGCTCAGAGGAATCTAATGGCTGTTTATAGCTCAGCTTTCAATCTACTGTCCTTATCTTGATGCAGAAATGCAGTGTCTTATCTAGATTGCATACATTAAAATGTTCTGGGATTTTGTATATATTCTGGCCAATTCAAGCTGACTTAAAATGTTACATTGCTCTCTACTAGGACATTCATAGATACACCTCTTTTCAGTTATATTTTAGTTCACAATATCCAAATTGGAGCCCTGGGGCTATACACTGCCTTCTGAACTGTTTGTCTAGCCCCTCTAGACTCCCTGACATTTTTTTCTGGCCAAAAAAAACTTCAGAGGTGTCAATTCATTTTTTAAATAGGTTGCCCCTCCCCGCACATTTTAAAGATGAACAATATCATTTTTTCCGAGCTGCTTACAGTTTTTGTTTTGGGAAATCCATGTCGCCCAAGAAGGGACAGAACATTGACCCCTAAACAGGCCACAGTTGCTCACCGTCCTATTAGTCCTGTCCAGACATTCTGTATAAGAGTTGACCTATCATACGTGGAGGAGAGGTTATTCATCTTTTTCTACGAAGAATACCTTTTTATGGCTCTGTTACTCTTGAAAAGTTGCCCCCATAATCACATCCGGTTTTACAGAGGCATTGCTGTGCCTCATAGCCTATTTTCATGACTACTAAAATTGTAATTAGTTTATTAAAATAACCTTAAAATAGTTAAAACAGGTAAATGTAAGAAGCAACATTGGCTTTAAAGCAGGGGTGGATGACTAATATGTGGTGGTGGATCAGTACCTCACCCCTCCAACCCCAGATGACAAGACAGATGCCATCAGAAGGCATAGTCATGCTCCTGGCATCATAGGTATGCTCATGCCCCTGGTATCACAGATTCCTCAGTTGCAGGTCTAGAGTTTCCAGGAAGTGAAATACCCAGGAATCTGACTTTGCTTCACCTTCATCTTCTCCAAACAGGTGGTGCAAAGTTGTAAAAAACTTCATCCATCTTACATTCCCCCATCAGTTAGCATGTGATATAGTGCTCAGCTGTTATTTTTCACTGAAGATCAGACGTAACAGTAGAGATACAGTAACTCTGTACACCACTGACCCTCCCAGCTGAGAGAGCAGGTTGTGACTGTGGAATTCACATTATTATTGCCTCTCTTCCTCACCTTGTTACTGTTTCAGAGGCTGAAAGAGAGTTTAAACAGCTTTGGTTTGGGCTGGGCATCCCCAAGGCCCTTTCTATACTGCATTGGGGGACTGCTTGTAGATCAAATTAAACTTGTAGGCTAGTAGTTCCTCTCCCATGCTCTAAAGCTAGTGGTGTCATTCTTATTATCTGTTTCTGTTATTTACTATTCATTTTATTTGATTTTTATCTTATCTTCCAAGTATATTATTTATTTACTCATTGGATTTTATATCGCACCTTTCTTCCATTGAGCTCAAGACAGCTCACATGGCCTCTTCCCTGCTGCAGCCTCATAACAACTCTGTGAGGTTGGTCATACCAAGAGACATTTCACAAAAAGCATAACATACGCAGTAACAAAATTCTAATTATTAAAATGACAAAATTCCAAATTTTAAAAATTATAGTAATTAAAATAATAATAATCAGGTTTCAATGAGTAGAGGAATATTTGCTAAATCACAGCTTCAAAATGCTTTGTGAGTTACTTTAAGTTGTTTGCAATGAAAAAAAATCTGGCTCAGAGAGAATCCTTATTGCTATTAACATTAAAATAATGCTAGTTATTAGTATGAGAGGATTTTCCTTTCAGATGGCTCTTCAGTGTCTCCAAAACTGTATCTCAGTAGCAGAACACATGTATAGTTTTTGATTTGTAATTCCCTGTGTCTTCTGCTAGAGGAACTCTGCTGATGGCTCTCGGAAAGATCTGGGTAGGCCACTCTTGTCAAGAACATCTTATGATGCTTTAAAAACCTTACTAGCCACCAAATAAAAGCACAGAAACACTTCTCATACATATCTCTCCCCCAACTCATGGCAGTAGACTCACATGTTGTGTGGCTTGACTACATCTGAGGGCAGTGAGGGTGGTGTCTTAGCTGAGATGCTTCCTTGTCTTTGCTTACTCCCACTTTGCCTGGAACATGAGCCACTTGTGTGTCAGCAAGGCAATGACAGTTTTCACAACAACATAACACAACATGCACAGACTGGAAGTAGATTTGGTATCAGCATGTGGCAAGGCTTCACTTCTCAGTAATAGAAATACCGAAGACTAATGTAAAACTTTAAAAATTGTTTATTTATGGTTTATTTACAAACTTCCTTGGTCTATAATTTTATCAGATGTTACTTAAGTTTTGAGCTCTTTGAATCCTCTTTAAAATGCTATATTTGTCTCAATAAGATATATTTATTACAACCATTTTCTTTTAGTACTGCAAATTACTTAGATGACCCCCCCCCTCACCAGAGAGTTTATTTGTCTTTTCTGTGAGTCTTTTTTTACAAGGATTATTACAGTATTTCTATATAACCTTTAGTGTATTTTTTATTTTATATACTGTAAAACTACACTGCTATTTATAAAACTTTCCTCTTCTCCCCTTCCCCCTCCCCTTCTCTCATAGCTGGACCTTATAGCGGGCTAGGTGAAATCATCCATCGAGAGAGTGTTCCAATGCACACATTTGCCAAGTATCTTTTCACCTCTCTCCTACCTCATGATGCTGAACTAGCATACAAAACTGCACTGAGAGCAATGCGGTATGTATCATTAAAACTCATTTTGAAAGAAAGCAAAAACACAAGCAACAGCATAAACCCCCTCAGTCCTTAGGTCATTAGGAGGAGGCCCTGCTCCAGACACCTGGTCCTTCAGAGGTAAAAAGGATGGTGCCAAGGAGCAAGACCTTTTCTGTGGTGGCACCCTGTGTTGTGGAATCCCAGTATCTAAAGGATCTCATCAGGTAAGGTTCTTTGACTTTCAGAAGGCTAGAAAATAAATTCTGTTTTTAGGAAGGCTTCTAGTCCTGGTAGATAACATATATCATACATTTGATTTTATAAATATATTTCTAGTTATGGAAATTTTTATATTAATTGCAGGTATTTATGTAGTTGTGAATATTTTTTGAGCAAGGTATGGGGTTATGTTGGTGTGCAGGTTTAATGAATTAGAAAACAGTAAATATTGTTCATTCAGAGAGTCATTGGCACTTGATTAATACACCAGTGTTTATATATGGTATAAACATTCTATGGGTTAACTTCAAATTGTTTTCCTCTGACTTTTCCAAATCAGTAGTTAAAATATATATTCACATCTAAACCTTCTGACACAAGCAGTTAAAAGTTGTTCTTTTAATCTACTCTCCCCAAGATATAGTGAAATTCAGAAATAACTCTTGACATTCATCCTTCTGAAAAAGGATATTTGATGTTCTTGACACCAAAGGCCAAAGCTGAGTTTGTGATGCAGTAATAAATAACACTTGGAAGGATTGCCTTTGTAGATTGCCCCTGTTTCAAGTCTGTACTGCAGTCTTGTGAATACACAGAAATGCCTGGAAAACAATGGCAACTTTTTTCTCCTTAACAGTGCTTGGCATTCTGTAGATAGGTCTCTTGTGTTTATCTCTGGTGGTAATAAACTCCAGACTTGTAATCTGTTTAGTCTGTTCTGCAGGGCTGTTTAATTCCTACACCTTCTTTGACTTCTCATAGATGTATTCCTCTTTCAGGGGAGGAAGGAATGTTTATCTTCCTGTTAGATCTATTCTATGGCGTGGTCCAGTCTAGTTCCTTTTTCTATCTCATTAACAGCCATCCTTGGGCATACCAGAATAGCAAATTGGAAATAAATGAGGTGTGTCATAAAGCACCCATTGCTTTCAATACTAGGAAACTAGGCCTGTCCCAAGGGAAATTTGAGTCTAAACTGAGACTACTCCCTTAGCGAGCTTTGTATCATGAACATGTACCAGGACAGCTGTATCATGAAGGAATCCCTCTGACACACACCAAGAGATTGTTCCATTGAGTGAAGGAAATGGGCCCTTCTCAAGTCCTTCTCAAAGTATTTCCCTTTTCTTGGACAAGGGAATTGTCCTCTAGAGTTAAGGCATCTGAAGACAATAATATAGTCTGTAATATGGATAAAGACTCCTACAACTCAATATATACATAGAAATGCTCAGTACTATGTTTGCGTGCATCCATGCATGTAGAAATACATTCTAAAATCCTGTGATCAGGCTGACCACGTTCTTTGCCAAGAAAAGCGAGAGGCTTTTCAGCTTATGTATGTTGTGCAGCTTCATCAAAACATGTATAATATGTCTTTATCCTACAGTTTTGAAAACTACTTTTTGTATAAATTCTTTTGCTTATACATGTTGAGAACGTGAAGAGCTATCAAGAAAATAGTACTCTGCATCAAATCAGAAGTTAGCTTTCTCAGAAGCCAGTTCTTTTAGTAGGCTTCTCCCATTTAGTCCTTCCCAGACTTCACAGCAGTATGGGCTAGAACAGTGGTTCCCAGTCTTTGGTCCTGCAGATGAGTTAGATTTCAGCTCCCACAGTTCCTGACTGTTTGCAAAGTTGGCTGGTGCTTCTGGGAGTTGAAGGTTGGGAACCATTGGGCTTGGTATTTAAAAAAAAAAAAAAGAAGTACGCAGAGACTTTTCAGAAAGTAAGGCCACTATACTCATTGCCTTTTCTTGTGCTGCCCTGGAGTCACAATTTGCACACAGTCCTGTAAATGCTTGGGCTAATGTACCATTCTTTCTTGAGGTCTCTGTTCATTGCACACATGGGCTCTACACCTGTGAAGAGCCCCCCTTCTGAACTTCCAAGAGCAGGGGTCAACAAAATGAGGCCTGTGGGCTGCATGATCCCTCCTCGGGGTCAAAAAATATTTTTCCATATTTTTTCTTCTCCAGGTGCCCTGTAGAAAACATGGTGCAACTTAGGTGCAGGAGATGCCTTTTTGAAAAACAGTAGATGAACAGGAAATGATTTACCCGTATTTCCTGGGCCTGAAATGGCTCCTGGAGCCCTAAAACATGGTGGAAATGCCCCATAGGCATCATTTAGAGACAAAAAGTGATAGGATTTGTTTGCAGAAGATGCAGAGGGAATGTAGCTCTCCAATTTCATCTATGGGCTAACGTGCCCCCTAGGTTTCCACAGTTGCCTATCTCTGTTCTAAAACTACAGATTTTAGCAGGAGCTCTATCCCATCTGCTTAAGTCCCAGTCTCACTCATTTGAAGGACAGAAGCAAAGCTTTGAAATTCAGTCAACTGATAGCAATACAGTATCATTCCTCTGTTCACAGGGAATATGTTCCTAGACCTACCACAGAAACACAAAAATGGAGATAATAAACCCTATTGAAATGAATGACTTCTGGAGAACAACCATAGAGTTACACAGGACAATCTAGACATTCCTAGACAGAATATCTCTCCATGCATTTCTAGGTCCTCCAGTGCAACTCTGGTCAACCTCTGCCAGAAACATATCATAGAATCATGCTGGAGGACCTAGCAAATGCCTAGAGAGAATATTTTTTCAGACTTGGGTAAGTGAAATATTAGGTGCTGTTTTGACAGATCTGGAGGTTTTACTGTGCATTGTAAAAGGAATTGTATATGTAGCATGTCAGCCATTACATTTAGCCATCTTGGGGCATTTCTAATTCCTGTGCTGCTGTGATTAGTGGAAATTTAGATTTTCGAGAATCCTGTGCTGGCCCAGTTTACTTTGATGCTTCAAAGATACACACAAAAGAACCTGGGATGCAGCTTCTCTGGTCATACACAGCTGCTTTATTCCAAGAATTGAGCCCTACCATTGAAATTAAAGTAGTTCAGAATCATGGAAATTAGACACCTTAAGTACTGTGTTTCATGAACACCTTCCAGAGTTTTGTTCTGATTGGTAACCTTGGTTTGATCAGTATCTGCAGATATTGGCAGTGAAGTATTCAGATTATGTGGCAAAGTAGAATGTGTATGCCAAACAGATTGTAAAAACAAAAACTTCTAGTAGGCTGTTCAGTGATCCAAATACACAATAAAGCGTGCAATACCTAACGGAACTAATTGTAACAAAAAGAATCAATCTTTTTTCTTGCTTTTACTTTGTAAATAATTTTAAAAACCTACATATTGGGTTAAATTCAGATATGTCCCTCCACAAAGACATAGGCTCTTTTTGTTCAAGGAGATAGACAGGATTTATTGGAGATTTTTGCATTAGATCAAAGTTGGCGAGTCAAGATAGCACCACACTGTTCCCTTCTTCCAACAGAACTCCATTCAACACAAGTCTGGATCCATCCTGATGTTTGAGTTGTGTGTATTACTAAAGTGGAGATAGAAATTTGTAAGCTCTTTGCAACAGTGTAATTGGCAAAATAATTTTTGTACTAGATTACAGTGACAGGCATGTTTTGCATAACTGCTTATCCCAAATGAAAGCTTCTTAAATTTTTCTTCTGTGAGAAGAAGAAGAAGAAGAAGAAAGACTGCAGGTTATTTTTCCATGAGTTCTAAACCTACCCTTTAAAGTTAACAGTTCTATGAATGGATATTATGAAAATACTAAATATTTCCAAAGACAAAAATGATATATAATTTCAGCATAGGCCAGTTAACACTACAGAATTATCACACTAGATTTTCTGCATGGCAAACATGCCGTCTGTCATTCTGCTATGCCCTGTTAGTCTATTTCTGATGAATCGGTATTGTTTTGCCCTCATTTTTTCCATACAAATGTTCTCTGGTGCAAATCTTTGCCAGTGACTGTTGACTGTAGGTCATCTTTTGGATACAATCTGTGTGGTCTGTTTTCCCTCCGTTGTATACAATCATACAATCCCAGATTTCTTGGTGACCTTGTTAGCCTTACAGGAGAAGAAGAGGGAGAGGAGAAAAATAGATTTTTCCCCATAATGCTATCCTTTGGGATTTTTTGAGTATAGAAAACTAATATCCTTGTAATGAGATGCACCCCCCCCCTTGCATTTTGATGGTTCCTTCTCTCCTTTTGTAGACCTCCCAACCACACCATGCCAGTTCTACTATAGCAACAATCCAATGACTCCCACATCTCCAACTGTTAATCTCTTCACCCCTTTTTAACCCCCCCCCCCATGATCAAGTCTTTAACTTGAGTCACATTGACTCTTCCTGCACATCATGGAATAGATCCTGTCCCCACCCCCATTTCTGTTTTCTCAATTAAACACTTAGCTCCATTACCTTCTTAGGACTATCCTTAACCTCATAGACCTTTTCACACTACAGAATTATAGCAGTACAATTTTATGTTAACTGCCGTGGCTGTGCCCTGTGATTCCTGGGGTTTATAACTTAGGGAAGTGCTAAAGGTGTCTGACTGAGAATCCCAAGTATCACTAAACTGCAAGTCTCAGGATTACAGTAGATGGAAGCATGAGAGTTAAAGTGGAATTGTAGCTCTGTAATTATGTAATGTGAAAGGGTCTCATATGTAGAAAGAACGTTAACCCTAACCATGAGATTGCAATAATTAAATTAGAACAGTCCCTTATTCTGCTGAAAAACCCAAGCAAGCAGATTGTGCATTGAAGTAATGAAAGATGCTCTGAAATTAGATGTTTTAAGTCTAATTAAGTAAATTAAACTCTCCATTCTACAGATTCGTTAATTAGACTTCTATAGTGAAAACCAGAATTTTATTGGCTATGTCTAGAGCTTCTTCTACTTTCTCAACAGTTTGGCAAACCTAGTTTGGGCTTTCTTTAGTTTGAGTTGTTCTGGTGCCTTGAGAGCAGAGGTTTGGAAGTGAGGCAGCTACTAAGTTTTATATGTCATTTTGCTTTCCCCTCTGAGTCACGATTTATCCACTTCGGAAAAGCAAACTAGTCATACAATCTTTGCAAACATTGTAGTGTTCACTCTGTGGAATTTTCTTTTCATAAAACTTTGTGGCAGAATTTAAAGCTTCTGAATGCAGACTCTGAGGGCATGCATTGACTACAATGGTGGAGCCATAATGCACTCCCCAGCTTTCTGCATGTTAACATCCCTTTTCTAGTTGTTCTTTAATAGGTTGTTGACCTTTCAAATAGTGAGGCTGCCCTGAATCACTGTGGTAGGGAGTTCGTGTACAAAAACAAATGTGCACAGTCCTATTTTGATTCAAGTAGATTACAGTTTAGTCCTTTCTAATAATAGGTCTGTAGTAGGAGTAAAAAAATAACTTTAACTTATCAGCTTAGGGGAAACTATTTCTGTTACAGCTACTAACCTTTCTAGCCACTATCTATATGTAGGTTTGCCTGAATGCTCACTTGCTGCATATTATTTTAGAAAGTGGTTTTATATTTGCAAGCACAAAAATAAAATAATGGCCCCTAGGATGGCTTTTGCAGCAACGCCCTCTAGCTTGTATGTATGTATTAGATTTTTCCTGTTCTGTCTGGTTTTACATCGCTGGAAACAGCAAGAAAAATTCAGTCCCTTCTTTCTGGTCAAGTGAAATAGTATCAGTGATACTAAGAGCTTGTTCTTTTAGAACTATTCTGTGTGCTTAAAATAGGGATGGGAAAATCTATCAGTTTAAATGTCTCAGCTCAAATTCCTTCCATTCTAAATATGAAGTATTTCAGTGTTGGTAAACTCCTCAAAATCAAATTGAAATACATTTCCCCCTATTTGCACCAGCCAAATTCAGTAGGTGCAGCTATTCACATTTTGGATAAGACCATGTTGTACTTCCCTGATGTTTAGATGTTAAAGGGGAAAACTTTAACAAGAAGACTTTAAAAAGAAGTGACAATGCAATGCTCTGCTCCCCACTGGGCCCTCAACAAACTCCAGCTCCCAGAATTCCATAGCCTCGAGCCAGGGCAGTTAAAGTGGTGCCAAACCAGGTTATTTTTCCAGTGTGGATGCAGCCACTGGAGATAAATAGGGGGCAGGTGAGAAACAAAAGGAGTCAAAGGCTTATTGTGTAAGACCATGTGGTTATATAGGCACAGTGTGCACAGTACAGGTACAATATGTGAGAGGCACAATATGTTTAGCCAAATAAATTTGCTAATTTGCAATATTATAATCACTGACATTATTACCTTTGAATACTGGACGTAAAGGTTTTCTAGCAAAATAGCTGTGCCAGTATTTTAAGAAGCTGCTTTAAAAGAGGCTCATGTCCTGTCAAGTATTTATGAGATGGTTAGCCCAAACGTGTGATCTCATATCTTTTGGGATTCATGTTTATGGTCGTTAATGACCAAACATGACCACAAAAACCTACCTCTTAGGACAGACCGCCCTGATTGCGGGGTTTCCAAGGCATGCAGATCAGGGTGCTAGGAAATGATAGCTGCAGCTGTCTCCTGGTCACAGGGTGAATCAAGGGAAGCTATTTGGCAGGACCCCATGGGATCCACTCCGTGACCAGGAGAGTCCTGCAGTCATTATTCCCCAGCTTCCCAGTCTGCTGTACTTTGAAAACTCTTCACTTGGGGTGCTACTTGGCTTAAGAGGTAGGGTTGTTGTTGTTGTTGTTTGCAGGGGTGGGAGCAGAGTTTATTGGCAGAAGTAGTTAACAATACCAGAGTTTCAGAATTGCAAAAAGAGAAAATACTATGTAACATTTTTTTTTAAAAAAAAAGAGTGTATTCCCATTTTTTCTGCTAGAAAAAATGTCTCCAGAAGTTGCTTTGAACAAAAATATTTTCCCACTTTTGGTTTCTTCTTTTGGTCACACCGTTGACATACAGTTACTCAAAATCATGCCATAGACAATCTGTCTTATAATAGTTCTGGTTTTCTAATTCTGTTTAAAGAAGTTCATTGGTCATAGCAGAAGAAGATTTGCTATCCCATAAAGGAAGCATTTACTCTCCCAAGCCTATGATCTTGTAAATTTGTGTAGCAGTTTGCTGCTTTGAGAGTAAACTGGATTTGTATTCTCTCTCCCACCTCTTTCCCACGGAGAAGAAGAGATCACAAGCTTTCTGCTTTTGAAGTAGTCACAGTGCCCTCAGACATGCCTATTTGGTAGATGGGGGAGACTGCAGTTTTCCTCAAACTATGGTTAAATAAGACAAACCAGGTTTATCAAGCCATGGATTGATCCTCATTGGTTTTAGTTTAGGAACTGAGGACTTTCTTTCTGGTGCAACCAAAAACTGTATTCATTTCAAATGTGGAAGCTTTTTATTTCCTACTATACTAAGAGTGGAAAAAATGGACAGTGTGTGTTCCTAAGGCTAATGCAAGGAAACCAGCTGAATGCTGCTGAGTTTGGTAAAAGGCAGATGGTTTTGTGAAGCTGAAGGCTTTCATGGCCGGCATCCATAGTTTTCTGTGGGTTTTTTGGGCTTTGTGGCCACGTTCCTGAAGAGTTTATTCCGGATGTTTCACCAGCATCTGTGGTTGGCATCTTCAGATAATGCTCCTCTTCTGGTGAAATGTCATGAATAAACATTTCTAGAACATGGGCACATACCCCGAAAAACCCACAAAAAACTGCAAATGGTATTGTTATGGCTTTAATTAAACAATCAATTAAAGGCTATGTTTCTTACTTACAGTTTGCTAGTATTGGAATCCACAGCTCCATCGGGAGATATGTCTCGTCCACATCACATTGCATCAGTTGTTCCAAACCGGTATCCCCGATGGTTCACCCTCAGTCACATTGAATCTCAGCAATGTGAATTGGCATCAACTATGCTAACTGCAGCCAAAGGTACAGTACTGGTGATTAAGCAGATACCTATTTTTACTTGACTGTATACTTGAGTTCATAGTGGCCTTATTTGGATGTAGTACTAAACTGTGGCTTAGTGTTGTGTCAAAATGCCTCCTACTCAAGTCAACCTTATTTCTCTGAATCAGTTTTCCTTAAGCTGATACCCTCTAGATGTTACTGATTTTGCTTCCTGTGATCTGTCATTGTTGGCCATTTTAACTGAGGCTGATTTGGGATCTGCAGTCCATGGAAATATGCCTCACATTCATCAGCTCTCTCATCCCCTCAAGTACAGAAACTAGGAAATCAGAATTTTTCACTTCTTTTAGCTGACTACATTGTTGTATCTGGACCCATATAAACTGCATGAGTTCAGACTAAGTCAAATTCACCAACCAGGATTTCTAGATAATTTGATACACTGTGGCTTATGAAATAACCCTGTTTCTGTAAACCAGTCTTTCCCAACCTGGTACCCCCCAAATGGTCCCTCATTGTTGGCCATTTTAGCTGGTGCTTATGTAGAAACTGGAGTCCAAAAAAAAAAAAAACCCTGGAGAGTACTAGGTAGGAACAGTAGTCTCTTATCCATAGTTAAGGCCAGCTTAATTCAAATTAGATGAAGCTTAGTGTTTGGAGATAACACTAAACTGTGGTTAGACAGAAACTACTGATCATTTTATAGTAATGTTCACAGAGAAGAGGCTGGAGAAATGCATGAGCCCAAGTATCACAAACTTAATACAAAAACAAAGCTGTGTAATATTGCATCCAAATCAGACTGTTGTATATTTTTAAAATGGTTCTAGAATTCAGAGATATAGCTGTATGAGTCTGGAATATCAGTATGGAAAAGGATCTTGTAGCACCTTTTGAAACTGACTGAGTAAAAGAAAGTGTAACATGAGCTTTCTACTTCCTAAGATACATGGAGTAAACTGATGCCCAAGAAGGCCCTTTATAACCAGACTGTATGAATAGCCATGGAAATGCAAAACTTGCTCTGGAATCTAAAATACTGAGGAGTTTAGTATCTTTACCTTTTAGTATCTTTACCTTTAGTATCTAATCAGAATATCTTCTGAGTTAACCTTTCTGTGGCTCAGATTCAGTCTTCTGAAATTTTGAGTGATCCTAATGTTGGCAACACTGCTTGTACTTGTGTTTGTGCTTTAAAAAAAATAATCTGAATCTGACAGGTGATGTTCGAAGGCTTGAAACAGTGTTAGAATCTATCCAGAAAAACATTCACTCCTCATCACACATCTTCAAGCTGGCACAGGATGCATTTAAAATAGCAACACTTATGGATACTCTGCCAGATATCACCCTTCTGAAAGTCTCTTTGGAGCTGGGTCTTCAGGTATTTTAATTTCTTTACCTAATGCACTGTTAATTTTGCAGTAAAAAAACTGTACATTTTTGGATAAGTCTTGTACATATATTCTTGACACACGTTTGAAAACTTGAGTTTTCCCTACCAATCCAGGGTAGAGATTATATAATTATTACACTGTTGTACAAAATGATAGGGCAGAATAGGGGTGGAGGTTCTATCCACCTTCTGAACAAATTCTATCAAGGAAACCCTGTGATAGGTTCACCTAAGTTTTATCATAAGTCAGAAATGACTTGAAGGCACACAACAATGATGACTGGAGGAAGGCCTCAAAAATTTATCATATAACATTTGAGCAGCTTCATAGGAGAGGAGGTGCTCCTTTATATATCCAGGTCCCAAGCTCGTCTTCTAAAATGGGTTGTTGTCCATATTTAGTTGGGGTTGTTAAAAGAAAAGGCTCTTTAAAAAACAAATCATAGGGTATATCCAATTTTTCATTAGTGTTGCTCTGTACAGAAGTAATACTCTGGATCCTTTTGCAGTGTTTTCTCTTAATGTGTTGAGGAAGGTTTGCATCAAAACTACTATGGTTCTGCTGGGCTTTTCTGCTGTCAGTACTTGGCATGGCTTTTGTGTTGAAGGAATATCCCAAGCTTCTTTCCTGTAAACAAACATCTAAACAAAGAATAATGCCCAATTAAGACAGTGCCAAAGGGAAGTGGATGCTGTAGCAACTGCTGCATAGTAACATGTTTAGTTCCCTCTTTATTTATTTTTTTTACTCAGCAGCTTTAAAAAACTGCCTTTTTTCTTTTGCCTAATAGGTGAAAATAGTACAGCCTTCCAGATGTTATTGAACTGCAGCTCCCTTCATTTCTCATTGTAGGCTGTGCTGCCTAGGAGCTTCTGGATATTGCAGTCCTGCAACTTAGAAGGTCACAGGATTCCCTAATTGATAGCAGAAATTACTAGGAATGGCTATAGGGTAGAACTAGAGTTTGAAGCTAATGCATCTGCTAGGTGCAAGGAAGTAATTCAGTAGAAACTGCACACCAAAGAAGATAGCAAGGATAATGTTTAGGCAGGGGTGGGTGAAGTGCAGCCTTTTAGATCTTGTAGGACTTCAGCTTCGATCAGCCCTAGCCAATACAGGCTTGATGATGGACACTGAAAATTGCAATCCAACCACATGGTCTCCCCACATTTAATGTTGTTGTTGTTATTTATATAGCGCTGTAAGTTTACACAGTGCTGTACATACAATCTTATAGTTAGATGGATCCCTGCCCACAGGCTTACAGTCTAAAAGACAACACAAAAGGAAAAGGGGAAGGTGGTGGGAAGGGGATGAGGTCCAGTGGTTCATCTCTCCCTCTGGGGCCTGGACCAAGACAGATAGACTGGAGGGAGGGCTTGGGTTCTTAAAACATAGTTAAGAGGAGGCATCCTGGGGCAGATGGCACAATCCTGGGAATGCTTTCCTAAACAATAATGTTTTGGGGTGGAATAGCTATTTATGATTGATTGTCTTGATTACAAGGCAAAGAGTTTATGAATGACTGCTTGATGTCTAGAAATTAATAACTTGGAAAATATCTTAACATTTTTTGAAAAAAATTTTTTTGCATAGGTGATGCGTATGACATTATCAACATTGAATTGGCGGAGGCGAGAGATGGTGAGGTGGTTGGTAACATGTGCAACAGAAGTAGGTATGTGTTGCTCTTGATCTCCAAAAGAACACTGGTTTAACTTGTGTTCTAAAATAATATGTTCACTTCTGGTATGTAGGAGTTCATATGGTACTTACAAGACCCGTATATTTTGCTCTTTCAGTGCAAAATTGATCACTTCCATATAAAACACTTGGTGTTTTGAATTTCTGGCATCTGCGATAACATCACATGGACTGAGTGCACCAAATGTTAACATCTTTCCCTCATTTAAATTCCACCCTAAGCATTTTAGGAGGTGAAGAAACTCTCAATATCAAAGCCATGAAGAAGAGTCTATTCAGCTCTAGGACTAGCACTGTGTCCCTAGAACAAAAACTTTCTTGCAGTAGTTTGTATATGTACAGCTGTTGAAAAAATTCCCCGTACATTAGCTTTCCCCAACTGAATGCTTTCCAGACTATTGGACTATGCTGCCCACCAAGCCCAGCCAATAACACCTTGGTCACATTGGAATTTTGGCGCTGTAGTTTGACATATCTGGAGGCTACAATTGCGAAAGGTGTCTTATATAGATTACCACTAGGAATTGAGGTGGGGGAGGGTACATCCCCTCCCCCCAAAAGGTGTGCAGAAAATCATTAAATGCTTGAACAGTTCCAGCCACTGTCAGTTAACGTATATAGTAGAGTTTTGATTATCCAGCCTTCGATTATCCAACATTCCGGATTATCCAACGTCGTGGCTGCTGTGATTTCTTTAAATTTTCTGTGATTTCTTTAAATTTTCAGAGGACTGAACTGTTTATACTGTATATCACAAGGTTGATCAGTGATTTCTTTACATTTACTTTTACTGTTATTGCAATAAAACTTCAATACATTTGCAATTCATAGTGATTTCAAGGCTTTTCTTGGACCTTCCGGATTATCCAACATTTTCGGTTATCCAACTATCAGCTGGTCCAGTTTATGTCGGATAATCGAGACTCTACTGTATAAATGTTTTAAATAAAATAAAATAAGAGATGTCCAACAGATCAGTCAAATTAAATAGCGGTGTTTTCAGGAACTACATGTTTTCCTAGCATGCTCTGTTGATCATGTATGTTTCTTTGCCAAAGAAAGAAAGAAAGATAATGCTTTCCATAGCTTGAGAAAACACATTTTAGTGCTCTAGTCCCCCAAACTAATTAGTCCAATGCTCTGCCCATGGTATTAGCCTTCATTAATATGGAGTCTTTTGTTTCTTCTCTTACTGAAACGTGTAACTTCTATTGTCAAAGCAGATGTTCTAAATTACTTTGCAACCATCACTGCAAAATGAGCTTGCATTTTCCACCAGTCAAAGAACTAAAATGGACAAAACGTAGCATCTCTTACTCTTGCATCAAGTGACTATCACCTTCAAATTTATATCTTCTTTTTTAAAAAAATAGCACTTTTCTCGTGAACCTAGATGGTGTTCTTGATATTAGAGGGCAAATATATTGTTTCACGCAGCGCACAATAGGCAAGTGAAATCCCTGTTTTTTTTAAATTCTGCAGTACATTAGCATATATATGTATAGCTTCCATAAGGAAGCCATAATGTCATGCAAAAATCACCTCTGAGACTCAGGAAGGTTTATAAAATGAAAGCTATGTTTGTTTATGTAAATGAGTGCCAGGCATTCAGTGCCTGATCTCAGTGCCTAGCATGGGGTAAAGGGATATTTGTGTATGCATCCACATAGTACAGTAGGGCCCAACTGAGCAAAATAAGGACCTCTGGGTGTGGTTAGATGAGCACACAGATGTGTGCAAATTACTTCAAGCAATAATGTGACACTCAAGATGCCTATAAGCTTCAATTTATGGAGCCCATCAGTCATTGTTCGCCCTTGCAAGAGCAACAAAAGGGTACTAAAGAAACCTGCACATTGCAGATAGAAAACTGGTAGTGCCTATAGATGAGGACATTTCCTTAAGGACAGGAATGTCTATTTTCCTACTAGCTTCTATCCAATGCAGTATAGATTTCTTTGTAAAAAGATGTCAGTTTCTTAGGAAGAAATGTTTTGGCTGTTAAGATTTATTTGGAACAGCCAAGTCTACACACCCATAGGCTTCTGGTGTAGGTTGTTTGCATAAATGATACAATATATGTTGTGACAATGTCTATATTGGAGTCTTTCATCCATAACATTTCCAGCATCCAGGGGAGGCCTGGCATTAAGAGAAATGGAGTTTGGGATGAAGGAGTAATGGGACAATAAACCAGATTTGAACAAAGCCTTCAAACAGCTCATCCCTTTTTTAAAATGTAAAAAAAACCCCAAAAACAAACCAGTTTTCTTCCAGAACCCTTACATGTCACTACCATTTAACCCTAGCTAGGTTCAGCAAAGCTGAGAACTGAACCTTTGTCTTTTAGTCTTCAGCTTAGGTCTTTTAGCATTTATAATAGACCTTTTCAGAAGTAGAGGGAATATTTTACTCCTTTTTTTTCTACCATGTATTTAGCATGGTATAGCATTGACTGGACTGAGTCCAGCTAATGTCTTTACAAAGGCAGTTCACTGTTTCTTTTAGAAAGTGCAAGTTATGTTTGGATTGCAGGGTAATGTGTTGGGTCCTCTGAGGGTTGATTGATCTTATTTCACTAGATTCCTGCCTTTTTGAAAGAAATTGTTGTGCATGCCCCACTATAAATCCATGCATCTTTAAGCAGGCCTCTGTGCTGTCTACCTTAAAAAGTAGCGAGTTCTTCTAGAGAGACAGTCATACAGACCAACAAACAGATACACATGTATACAAATACTTCTTTAATTTTCATATCATTTTCTGTATGCTCTGGGAATGATAAAAGTTTCAGGCTGTTGAAGCAGCAGTCAATGACAAATGGAAATCCTATGACTTCAGAAATAATAATAATAAATAGTGTTACCAGAATAATTCTAAATGTACCTTTGTGAACATAGGGGGTATTACTTTGCCTTAAAAAAGAAAAGAAAATGGAAACTGACATTTTCTGGGTGATGAATTTAATACTGTTGTTGCTGCACATTTGTGGGATACACACAGGCTTGATCTTAACACATGCTGATTGGGGCTTCTAAAAATATTATGGACAAAAGCCTCCTGGTTTTATTGCTTACTTCCTATTCACATTTGGGTCCATCTTAATGACAGACATTTTTCTGTGCCTCACAGGTGTTTATGCACTGGATAGCATCATGCAAAGCTGGTTTACACTTTTCACTCCAACTGAAGCGACTAGTATTGTTGCTACTACAGTGATGTCCAACAGCACCATAGTCCGCTTGCACCTGGACTGCCATCAGCAGGAGAAACTGGCCAGCAGCGCTAGGACGCTTGCTCTGCAGTGTGCGATGAAGGATCCTCAGAATTGTGCCCTCTCTGCACTTACCTTATGTGAAAAAGACCATATAGCTTTTGAGACTGCTTACCAAATTGTTCTAGATGCTGCTGCAACCGGCATGAGTTATACGCAGCTGTTCACTATAGCACGTTATATGGAACATCGTGGTTACCCTATGCGGGCCTACAAACTGGCCACATTGGCCATGACACATCTCAACCTGAGTTACAATCAGGACACACATCCTGCCATTAATGATGTTCTGTGGGCATGCGCACTTAGCCACTCGCTTGGCAAAAATGAACTAGCAGCTATTATACCTCTGGTGGTCAAAAGTGTCAAATGTGCAACCGTACTGTCAGACATCTTGCGTAGGTGTACTTTGACCACTCCGGGAATGGTGGGACTTCATGGAAGGAGGAACTCTGGTAAACTCATGTCATTGGACAAAGCCCCACTAAGGCAACTCCTGGATGCCACAATTGGAGCATATATTAATACAACACATTCTCGGCTCAC